>CM057453.1:1283101000-1284492000 GCA_016271365.2 Neoceratodus forsteri
TGCACCTGGGAAACAAAAACCCAGGGGAAGAGTACACAATGGGGGGTGAGATACTAACAACAACAAACATGGAAAGGGACCTGGGGGTAGTCATATCAGATGACCTAAAGGTGGGCAAGCAATGTGAGAGGGCAGTAAGGAGGGCTGGGGGGATACTGAGATGCACAAGGAGAGGTATCACCAGTAGAAAACAGAAAGTTGTTATCCCTCTGTACAGACAGCTGGTGAGACCCCATCTGGAGTACTGTGTGCAGTTCTGGAGACCCAATCTCCGCAAAGACATAGACAGGATGGAAGCTGTCCAGAGGAGGGCAACTAAAATGGTGCAGGTTCTGCACTGGAAGACATATGAAGAGAGACTTAAGGGGCTTAATATGTATAGCCTCGAGGAAAGGAGGGAGAGGGGGGACATGATAGAAACTTTCAAGTATCTCAAGAGAATCAACAAAGTCCAAGAGGGTAGCATCTTTCAGAAAAAGAGGTGTGCAAGAACAAGGGGCACAATTTGAAGATTTGGGGGGCTCAGAGGTAATGTAAGGAAGATTTTTCACAGAGAGGGTTATGGATGCATGGAACGGCCTTCGGAGGAAGGTTGTGGAGTCAAAAACAGAGTGGTGGAATTCTGCATGCATGGGACAGTCATAAGGCAAATTTAGGGTGGGGTAGGAAAAGTAGATGCTGGTTAACTAGGATCTACAGCTTACCCATTAGGTAGGGAAATGGGCAGACTGGGTGGGCCAAGTGGTCCTTATCTGCCGTCAAATTCTATGTTTCTATGTCTTCCGCGGACTGCACTGGCTGCCAGTCAGGTGGAGAATGGTCTTCAAGGTCGGGTTACTGACCTTCAAAGCCCTACACGAAGGGGGACCAGACTACCTGCAAGCTCTCCTTATGCCCCACTGTCCATCCTGGGCTCTCTTGTTCCACTGAGGACTGCCTCTTTGGGGTTCCCAGAGTTAGGGTATGGCATTTTCCATGGCTGCACCAACACTGAGGAACTCCCTGCCTAGCCATCTACGGGAGACACCCTCGGTGGAAACCTTTAAAAAGGGTCTAAAACCTTTTTTGTTTAACCAGGCTTTTAATTCATAAAGTGTTAATTTTTAACTGAGAATTATATTTTATAATGATAGATTTTATTTCTATTGTTGTTTACACCACTTGGATATTGTAATATTGTAATTTAATTGTATTTTTTTTAAAACACTTTATAATGTTCAGTGCTCAGAGTACCCGGAATGGGTCGCTATACAAATAAAGTATCTATCTATTTATCTATCTATGTATCTATCTATCGAGTCCCAGCCTCTCCTTATGTGCCTGATCCTAGTGAGGTCTCCTGGTTCCTCTTGGAAAGTGGCTATCCAAGGTTATCTCTGGCAGGGAACTGAGGAGTGAGGGGGCTGCCCATGTTTTATAGGCCGCAATGGTACATGTCATTATGGGTGGTCTGCAGCTAGGCAACATTTTCCAGAAGGGTCCTGGTGCCAATGGCTTAAAGTTCCAAAGGCACAATGGAGAAGATTCTCTCGAAGATCTACTGTTACTGGTAGGTAAAAACAGGTTACAGTAATTCTAGGACTGGTATATATGTTGTCTCATCCACACTGTTTGGCATGTCCTTTCTCTTTAAGATTCTTGCCGGAAGGTCTAACAGCTGGCTCCTCCTCCCACCCACCCGTGTGGTATATGCCTCGGCTCTGCCCTTGATGACAGATCTTGCCCGCTGGAAGCAGAGAGTTGTACATCGAACCCAGGGAGATCGAGATGGGTCCATGTGGATGAACAATATATACCACTCCTAGAACTGTTACAGGTGAGTAATCTGTTTTTCTAGGATCGTGGATATGTTGTTCTATCCACACCAAGTTCAATGTAGGTCTGGAGGGCCAGATCCCTGGACCTCTCCACCTCCTGTTTGGAGGGACCCACTATGAGCCAATCGTCGAGACAGGGGTACACTCTGACCCCCAGATGCCAAAGATAGGCGGCCACCACTGCAGTGCATTTGGTGAAGACCTGGGAGGCCGATGACAGGCCAAACGGCATGGCTTGAAACTCAAAGAGGGCTCCCTCTGCCCAGAAGTGAAAGAACCTTCGGTGTGAAGGACAGATTGGGACGTGAAAGAACGCGTCCTGCAGATCCAGTGAGCAAAACCACATCTTCTGCTCGAGAGATGGTATGATCTGAGACAGAGTTACCATCCTGAAGGTGCAAGACCCAAGAAATTGGTTCAGGTCATGCATATCTAGAATGGGGTGCCAGCTCCCATCCGTTTGGGGACCAAGAAGTAACTGGAAATGAACCCTGGGTTGACAGGGGGATCCATGACTCTGACCACTTGCAGAGGAGTTGGGCGATGTCGTCTCGGAGAGCCGACTGAGTGTTCACAGAAACAATTTCCTCCCATGGGGTGCGGGCTCATCTTGGTGGTTACTTCTCGACTTCCAGAGACAGTCCCTGGCCGACCACTTCCAGGACCCACTTGTCCGTTGTAACAGCGGACCAAGCGGAAAGGAAGTGGTGAAGCCAGCCTTCCATGGGAGGACCCAGAGTGGGCATGACAGGCATGGGGTTGGCAACAACCATCCCATCACTGTGCAGGCTTGGAGGAGGAGGATCGGGTTTGGGACCACCGGGACCCATTCCTCCGGGTTTACGGGCTGCCGAGGTCCCCTGCTTGAGCCAAGGGCATCAAGGATGAGCCTGCTGCTCTGACAAAGTGGGGCTGCTTGGTCTCAGGGGCAGAAGGTCGAAAAGGCTTTCTCTTCTGCTGAGTCCAAGGTGGCACTGGACTTCTCTTTGTGCTGGAGGTGACCGTCCACTCCTGGATGGAAAAGATCACTGCCCAGGAAGGGAACATCCATTAGCTTGTGCTGAGTGTCCGTCATAAAAGTCGAAAACCTCAGCGAGGCCCTGCGGCGCATAGCAACCGTGGTCGCCACCGAGCGGATGCAAGAATCCCTAAAGTCCAGAGCCATCTGGAGTTGCTGTTTGTCAACCGCCCACCCTGGTTGCGGACCTGCTTGACCGTGGTCTGAAGGTCTGTGGGGAGATGAGGAAGAACCTCATCCAAAGAGCCCAGGAGGGCATGAGAAAAATGCACCATGATGACAGCAGAGCTCACCTGACAAAGGCCAAGCGATGAGGCAGCACAGACCTTTCTGGTGGAATGGCCCAGCTTTCTGGACTCTTTGTCCAGGGGTCTATCAGTGTCTCCCGAATTACCCAAGTGCCAGAAAACAGACTCTGTCACAAGCCCCTCAGCTGAGGGGTGTTCTTTGAATCCTCCAAGCCCGGCCCAACAATGGCTTCAGCCACAGGGAAGGCCTCCATCGAAGAATCCCCCCCGTTTGAGAATATCAGTGAGGGGCTATCTGACCCACTTCTGAATGGGCTCCAATGTCATCCCCGTAGACTCTGAGATGAGACGGAGGATGCCCATGAAGAACGTGCGACCTTCCTCCGTCGAGAGACTCCCATGTCACCCTGGACCCACTGGGGACGGTCGGGAGTGAGGATGACAGACAACCTGTGCGGGAGGCCCTTGATGGGCAGAGACTCTTTGGAAGGAGGCTGCTTAGGTGGTGGCTTCACCAGAATCAGTGGAGAGGCCAGTTTTGGCTGAGCCGGGAGGGTCTTCACCGGCTCCGTGGGCGGACGGGTAATGCTGACCGGCTCCGGAGGGATCGGCATTGGCCTACAGAGTGACAGCCAAGTGATGGCTGGTGTGGAAGCCGGAGTTGACTTCAGACCAGACATAATTAACTGCTGCCACATCACGTTCTCGTAGCATCGGCGCAGTCTGAGTCAAAACCTCTCCTCTTCTGAGGAGGATGAGAATGAATGGCAGCTGCGCCACTTTTTAGATCGCTTATGGGATTTCTTTGGCCTATCGGTCGAAGGAGTCAGAGACCGAGACCTGGACCATTGGGGGGACTGACGGGAGTGCTCAGAAGCAGCCGGGAAGAACTGCAGCTCCCCCAAGTCAGGGACAGGAACCGTAAAGCGGTTCCCAGCAGGCTGGGTTTCCTCTTCAGTGGGTTTGGTCAAGACCGGGGTCCTGAATAATGAACTGTCAGCCTTATCGGGTGACAACGGGTCGATGGGGTTAAGAACAATCTAAACTGGGTCGTCGTCCTGCGTCTTAGCCTGCTGGCCTGACGGGGTACAGTGAAGCTAGCAACAGAGGCTGCAATCTCGACCAAAGTCAAAACAGCAGATTCCCAAGACCAAGATCTCTCTCGATTCCAGGAACGTTGTCGACAAGACGAACCTTCCTTCGACACCTTATCCCTTTTACGGAGCGGGAGATGTGCGTGTCCAAAGAGCCTTCCCCTTTGGTCGGGAGAGACTGGCACATCACCTTGAAGGAGCCTGAAAAGGTGGAGCCCAAATCAATCAAGACGAAGACCGACATGGAAGAGGACCGATCAGCGGCCCAAGCTGCCTCCTCCTCGAAGATCTTCATCTGCTCTAGTTGCTCAGCGGACCCTGCAGCTGTGGAGACCGCCCAACAGGCTTCTTTTGATTTGACCGGTGGGTTCCGTTTCTCCGGTCTGCTGACCTGAAGACACGCGAGATGATTGTCCAAAACATTGGGTTGGAAAGCACGACAGAAGTTGCAGGCCTGAGTGTCATGGGCATGGCCCAAGCAGTAGACACACGAGGCATGCGGGCCGCTGTGGGACATCTTCTCCCTCATGGACAGCGGCGGAACCTGGGTGAGGACTTGTCCTCCATCACGGTCCCCATCATGAAGCAATGCAGAGAAACTCGAACGAGTTTGATTATGGGTAAATCCGAAGATTTGTTCGCCAGGGCCTACTCAATGCAGGAGCAATGAGAAGAAAACCTGAATCATCCAGCGGAAAGGAAGATCTGGCGTCAAGTGGCAGAGCTGAGGCATATACCACCCAGGTGGGTGGGAGGAGCCATCTTTTAGACCTTCCGGCAAGAATCTTAAAGGGAAAGGACATGCCAAACTGTGTGGATAGAACATATCCACAATCCTAGAACTATTCTTTCCTATCCCTTTTAACAGCAAAGATTTGCTGCCTGAAAACCTCAAAACATGTTGCTATTCTAGACCAATAGTGAGCTAGCATAATGTCTTTGAAACAATGATGACCAAGATGAGAACTACTCCTCTGTCACCTTACTGAGCCAGTAGATTCAAAATAGTTGAGCAATTAATGAAGATATCCCTCTGTAATCTCTCTTTTCCTCTTCCTTCCACTCTTGTCTATGTTCAGTAGCAAACCTGTGGAGAATGCACACATCCAGGATATCTGTTTGGACCACTACAGGGGGTCACTGAAAGAGCAGCATGAAGTCACCTCCTTCTCCAGCCAGGAAGTGCTGCCATCTGGCTCACGTGCAAAACGAAAACCTAGGCTTGCTCTCGAACCCAGTTTGCCAACATAGTAGCAGGGTGGCCAACAATATTTTTTTGGGGGGTGGGGGTAAAAAAAAAAAAGGGGGGGGATGACAAGCATGTCATGTTAGCTCATAAGGTTCCAAAACCATTCAGTTCAGAGGATAATGCCTCTATAGAGCCATATTTAATGGTCTGTGAGCTGATGATATGAAGAACTCCCAGAAGTTTTTCTAAACCTGGTGTGCCACCCACATAGTACGGTTATGTAGGAACTTACCGTAACAGTAGATCTTCGAGAGAGGTTCCTTCAGTAAGTCAACACATATAGGACTGGCGCCACCTGGCATTGGGTCTCAAGGCAGACTTTTCTAGCAACACCTGACAGGGGACCGCCCCCCAACAATAGTGGGCAGTCCCCATGCTCGCCCTCCAGTTCTCTCGCTGGAGCCAGGAAGAGGCCTGACAGCAGGAGCGAACAGGATTTGGAGTCCCTGTAAAAACAGAAAATGAGGGGAAGGAGAGAGGGAGGGAAAAATATGACATACTGAAGGAACCTCTCTTGAAGATCTACTGTTACGGTAAGTTCCTACATAACTGTACTATCTTACTTCGAGAGGGTTCCTTCAGTAGGTCTTCACATATAAGAGAGTCCCAAGCAGTCCCTCCAAGGAGAGGCCGAGAGAAACTAGGGAGGAGGAAAACTAACTCCAACGGAAAAAAATGGAATCCAGAATGGACCCAGTCTAGGACAGAAGGCCCTGCAGGACGGCAAGGCCAAAGCCAGCCCTCCTCCTAGAAGCAATGTCCAGACTGTAATGCTTGGTAAAGGTATGGACAGAACTCCAAGCAGCAGCAGCACAAATGTCGGCCGCAGAAACGTTCTGTAGGAAGGCTGCGGAGGCAGCCATGCCCCTAGTAGAATGACCTCTGATAGAACCCAGCAGAGGCTTTTCGTACTTCTGGTAACAGAATCTAATACAGTTGCCTAACCACTTGGACAGGCCCTGCTTAGAAACTGGTTTGCCCTTCGATCTCGGGGCAAAGGAAACGAACAAACTGGTCGCAAGAGCAGAACTCTTTGGTCCGGTGGGTGTAACACCGGAGAATCTGATGGACATCCATTGTATAAAGGAATACCTCACCTCTGTTAGAGGGGGACAGATAATACACCGGAAGCTCTACTGATTGATTCAGCGTGGCTTCTGACACCACCTTGGGAAGAAACTTCGGATGTGTTCTGAGGACTGCCCAGTACCTATGGAAAAATCAGATAGGGCTCCTTGCAGACTAGAGCGTGAAGCTCCGAAATCCTTCGGGCTGACATGATAGCCACAAGAAAAAGCGCCTTCCAAAACAGGAAGTGCAAATCACAGCTCATAGCCGGCTCGAAAGGAGAAAGGGTGAGCTTTTCCAGGATGAAGTTCAAGGCGGAGTTGGGCTGCGGATGGGGGGTTCAGGTGGAGAATCCCTTTCAGAAAGGTTTTTGAGACCTTCAACTGAGCCACGGGTTTTACCATCCACTAGCTCGTGGTACACCGATATAGCTGAGATATGGACCTTCAAAGAAGAGTAGGACAGACCGGAGTCCGATAAGTGAAGGAGATACTCCCTGACTTGTGGGGCCGAGCAAGAGAAGGGATTCCAACCCTTAGTGGTCGCCCAAATGGAAAACCGCTTCCACTTCATGGCATAAGTGGAACGGGTAGAGGGCTTTCTAGCCTCAATGAGGACTTGAGCAACCCTGGAGGAAACCCCAAAACGAGAGATCGCTATGTCTGCAGGAGCCATGCATGGAAATGCAGGGTCCTGAGCCCCGGGTGCAACAGTCGACCTTGATCCTGGGTCAGGAGGTCATGAGTCACTGGAAGTGGAACCAGTGGTTCCCTGGAAAGCTGCTACAGCAGCAGGAACCAGATCTGTCTAGGCCAGAGAGGAGCGATGAGGATCATCCTTGCCTTCTCTCTGCCTGAAGCTTGAGAAGGACCCTCTGCAGAACGGGAAACAGAAGGAATGCGTACAAAAATTTCTCTGTCCAAGACACAGTCAATGCGTCGCTCCAGAAAGCACCGTGACCTGGAACGAGTGAGCAAAAGCTGGGAAGCTTTGCGTTGGATTCGGAGGCAAGCAGGTTGATTTCCGGACGCCCCCAACATTGGAAGATGGACTCCGCCACTTCCTGATGCAGTTCCCACTCATGTGCTAGGGTCTGAGATCTGCTGAGACTGTCAGCCATTAATTTAAACGCCCAGAACGTGCACGGCCATGAGGACCAGACGGTGCTGGACTGCCCAGTTCCACACCCGCGTCACCTCCCTGCACAGGGGGTACAACCGAGTTCCTCCTTGTTTGTTGATATAACAAACTACCGACATGTTGTCCATTTGGATTAGCAGTGATCCCTTTGGAAGTAGGGTCTGAAAGGCCTGCCCTCAACTCCAGAACATTGATGTGCAAAGGAGTCTCCAAGCCGGACCATAGTCCCTGGGCTTGGTGCTCCCCAAGATGAGCTCCCCAACCTAAATTCGAGGCATCCGTGGAGAGGATAGCTAGTAGTGCAGGGCTCCGAAAGGGAAGTCCCACAGAAAGATTGCGAGAATCAATCCACCACTGCAATTCTTTCTGAAACGCAGAGGAGACCAGAACCGGATGGTCCAGGTCGTCCAGGAGCTGATCCCACTGCACCCGCAATGGACCACTGAGTGACCTTCATGTGAAGTCTTACAACAGCTGTGATGAAGGCCGCCATCATACCCAGAAGGCGTAGGACCTCCTGAGCTGGGATGGCTCTGTGGGAGCCACTTGGGAGGCCTGAGAGATAAGGGTCTCCACCCTGTCTGACGGCAGGAAGGCTCTGCACTGGACCGTATCCAGGACTGCCCCAATGAACTGAAGTCTCTAGGCAGGGATAAGGGATGACTTGGGAACACTGACTGTGATCCCTAATCTGCTGAATAGGTCCAGGGTAAAGGTAATAGCCTCCAACAAATAATCCCTGGATGGGGCTGAAATCCACCAATCGTCCAGGTAAGGGAAAACCTCAATATCCCTGCGGCGTAGGAACGCCGCGACCACCACCAGGCACTTGGTAAAAACCCGTGGTGCATTAGACAGACCAAAAGGGAGCACTCAGAACTGAAAGTGTTCTTCATGGAAGCGAAAGCGCAGGAATATGGGGATGTGCAGGTAGGCATCCTGCACATCCAGGGCGCAGAGCCAGTGGTTCTCCATGAGGAGAGGGAGGAGGCTCTGGAGTGTCAGCATTCAAAATTTTTTGTACTCGACAAACTGATTTAGTTGACTTAGGTCGAGTATGGGTCTGAAGTCCCCAGTCTTTTTTGGTACCAGGAAAAAGTGGGAGTAAAATCCTTTCCCTTTGCCTGAAGGGGACCCGCTCGATTGATTCTTTGAGCAAGAGCGAGTTTACCTTCTTACGAACTAGGAGAGCCTGGTCCCGAGAATAGGAGGACTTCTGTGGTAGAGTTTCCAGAGGGATTTCCAGAAATTCTATGGTGTGTCCGACGGACACTAGTTGCAGGACTCACTCGTCAGAGGTGATCGCCCTCCACTCCCGCGCGTGGCAGGCGAACCTTCCCACCTGCTCCCCGTCGCGAGACTGAGGAGGCAGTGGGGCCGGGGAGTCAAGAAGTGGTGGGACGTTCGGGGGGGACCTCCTGAACGTCTCTGATTTTTGGAGACAGGAGGGGTGGCTGTACCCATGACCTTACGCTTCCCTTGGCAGCATGCCTGAGCGTTCTTTCTCTGCCTCCAGGTCCTTTTCCAAAAGGGCTGCTGCTGCTATTGGGAGCCTGATCGGTACATTGACCTCACAGACCTAAGTGAAAGGCCCTTGTCCTGTAGGTCTGTGATAATGTCTTTGGTGTCCCCACCAAAAAGTACCAAGCCCCTGAAAGGGGTGTCCTGAATCGCCGACTGGACTTTGTTGACGAGTCCAGAAAGGCGAAGCCAGGAATGCCATCTAAGGGCAATGGCAGTTGCCGAGATATGAGCCACCGAGTTGACGGAGTCATAAGTGGCGCATAAGGCATGCCTACATGAAACTTTGGAGAGACAGAGATCCTTGACAAGTTCCTCCTTCAAAGGCAAGGGGTCCATGGACTGGACTCGCGCTTTCAGCCTGGCCAAGGTAGCCTTTTGATGGGACACCATGTGAGCCACGTAACTGAGGGACCAAAGGGCGCACGTGGCCGACGAGTATATCTTTTTTATAAATTGGTCCATCTGCTTTGACTCTTTGTCAGGAGGAGAGGTGCTCATGTGCTTTGGTGTTGAGGAGCAATCATGCACCGCCGAGACGACCACAGAGTCAGCCTTGGGATGAACCTTCAAGAACAGGGCATCCTTCGGCGCCCAGTAAAGCCTGTCCGCCTGTTTGGGGACAGCCAGGAGGGTAAGAGGCATCTGCCAGATGGTAGTAGTGAGGTCTTGGTGAGGTGCCATCCAGGGAGGAATAGGGACCGGAGACAGATTCTAGGTCGAGATGCTCCGCAAGCCTCTGTCTCATAGGGTCCTGTTCCTCCAACTCCCAGTCGAAATAATCCTTCATGGACCTCAACAGATCTGAAAAGGCAGGGTCCTCTGGTGGAGGCTTTGGGGAATCCTTGCCTTTCGTGTCTTCGGGGTCCTCCGGAACCTCCTCTGAAGAATCGTCTGCCCCCTCTGAACTATCGTCATCCACCTCCTCGACATGACGACATCTGATATCCGGAAGGGAAACGTCCTGCCAAGTCTTCCCCGAGACATGGACAGTAATGGAAGAACTGCTCAGGGAAGGAGACCTGGGAGACCGCGGTTGTGGAAGCCTAGTCTCCAGATCCGGAGCCAACTCTGACGGTGCCCCTTGCCACCAAGACTAAATTAAAGCTTTAAAATCCAGTGTAACTGGAGGAGGGGGGTGGTGGAGTGGGCAAAAGCTGAGGGGAGGAGGAGGAGGAGGAGCAGTAACCGGTGGAGGGTAATAACCCTGGAATCCCTGAAAGTTCAAGTAGGGATTGGATCCAGGGTAGAACTGCCCAAAATTAATCCAGTCCGGAGTGGGCCCCCCCCCCCCCCGAGTAGTATCCCCCAGGGTACCCTTGCAGGTAATGCGGGACAGTTCAGGGTCTGGTATAAATCACCCGTCGTCAGATCTGGCGTTGGGGGTACCCACGTCAGATCCACCATTGTATAAATCAGTAGAGGGTCTGGCGTCGGTACAGCCCACATCAGGGGAACCAACGTCGGAACCAGCACCACCCAATCCAGCGCCGAAGGGGGTCCGGCATCGGAGGGCCCGGCCTCGGAGCTGGACGAAGGGACCCTGGCGGAAGGACCTGATCCGGGCGCCAGGGCCAGGACAGAGGTCGGATAACCGTCCCGGCTGCGGGACTGTCGTCGGGACAACCGGCGTCGGAAGTGCCGGGAGCCCGCCGGAAGGCAGAGGTAGGGCCTCTACAGTAAGGCCTGATGGCCAAAGAGGAGCCTCCTTCTCCTTGACTCTGAGAGGGGAAAGTGGAGCAGACCCCCAAGCATCGACAGAGTCGAGGGGCTCTCTGTTATCGCTGGAGGTATCCGCCGGGGAATTGGAGGGTACAGGTGAGGAGGGAGAGGGTCTTTCTTCCTCTGGTTCCGCCGGACATTTGGTGAGGCACCGCTCGTCCCGAGGGGGAACTGCACCCGTGCGGTCGTCCAGGATGGGCAACTTAGCGGGTGGAGTCGGGCGGGGGAGGAGCCCCCCGCCAGCTTATCGACAGGTGCCGGCAAAGTACCCACAGCCTGGGTAGTCATCTTACTGGCTGCCGCGTGGTCCCCGGAGGAGCCGGGGGCTGACTTATCGGCCGAGGCGGTGCGGTTGGAAGAGGAGCCGACGGCCAACTGACCCACCATAAATTTGCCAGACTTACCGTCCTTGCTGGGCGGCGGCTGGGCCTTGCTCGTCGAGGGCCTGGCGTCGTCCACAGAGCAGACCCACTCCCTAGATTTCTCCTTATGTTTTTTAGAAGGAGAAGCCTTTTCAAATGAAGAATGTCTAAGCCGATCCATCTTCTTCTCGAGGGAAGCCAGGCGGGCTTTTAGTAGATGAGCCTCCAAACCTGCTGTCTCCTCTTTTTTGTGGCCTGGTTAAAGGACTGGCACTCAGGCCAGAAGGAGACTGGATGGTCCAGGCCTAAACAGAGGATGCACTTGAGGTGATAGTCTTTGTGCGGGATCTGCATGCCACAGGACGAGCACTTCTTGGGAGAAGACATCAATAATTAACACAAAAAGTTGGAAAGAATTAGCGAAGGATATTCCGACGTAAGACACTTTCACGACGATCGCTATATGGAAGTCTGCAATGCGACTGACATGAGGCGATGGCGGGAAATAACTGGTGGGCAGGCGTGGGGGCCACCCACTATATACAGTCACACTGACGTCAGTCACGTGACTTTGGGTGGGCGGTCCCCCGTCAGGTATTGCTAGAAAAGTCTGCCGTGCGACCCGACGCCAGGTGGCACCAGTCCTATATGTGACGACCTACTGAAGGAACCCTCTCAAAGTAAGATCACTCTATGCCTCAGCTGTCCCCACTGACTTTGGTTTTTTTTATCCACCATCCACTATATCTTGGATCACTGAAGACTAGTTCTTTGTCGTTATTCATTTATAAACTCTGTTTAAATAACTGAACCATCCTTTGGGATTGCTGTCTGCCATTTTCTTCTCTGCACCATATGCTGTTGAGTTCACTGTCACCGAAGAAGGTACTGCTATTTGGAAAATGCTGCAGTAACAAAATCTCATCTGATGACAGCCACACAAGCTGGGATGACTGCCTATGACCCGACCATGATACTCAGCACTGTCCAGTTTGCTAAGGGTTCAACCAAGCCACCTGGAGATGCATGAAGAAGTCACTAGAGTAATTTTGTTTACCAGAATATATAGAAGGCCCATGCAGTCGCCGATAAAATATTGCTCCTCTGTCAACTTCAGGTATGAAATTGCTGCCAAAAAAAGGTCACCAATGCCAAAAAAACATGCCTCTGATAGTCACAGTACCATGCCTCCAGGAAAGGAGACAACACAGCTGCATAGTCTGGCTCCAAGCCATAGCTCATGTATGTGGAATGGTGCTGCCATTTACAACAACTCTGGTCATGATCCCTGCAGCTATGGCTAGAAGTCTGGACTGACGACGAGCATCCAGTGCCGACTCCTGGTTCAGTCGTTGAATGGTTAGAACCCAGGTAGACAGACACTTGCCGCTGCCCAACATGCTGGGGCAGCCTGCGGATTCTACATACTGTATGCTGTCACAGAACTTTCTGCCACTGAACCCCATTCCAATGACACAAGCACCAGTGTTGACCACCATGGCTATGTGAATCAACTAGTGCAGAGCAGCCATATGGGCCCAGTTCTCAGAGTTGATAAGACTGCTGTCCTAGTCACCATCATCCCGGTCTCTGATGCCAGTACTAGGCTTTCCTGTGACACCACAACCTATGCTACCAGCAGGGCGCTTCTGCCTCCAGCCCCAGAACTATTCCTGGAACCCCTTCAGAAACCCCTTCTGACTCCCCCAAAGTTCATGAAGGACTACTGGAGAGGGGAAGACGATATATTTCCAGTCAGACACTCTTCAGGGTCCACTGTTTCCTCTGGCATTGCATACACACAGGTCTCCTTCCAAGGGCACGTCCTTTCAAACCAAGATAAGGTCAGTTGAGGAGACACTGCAGTTCTCCATGGAGGAGGAAGCTTCTTAAAAAAAGCTCTTCAGTGTTGATTCCTCCTATTTTTTCAGCATTTTGGCAGCATGGCACGGACATGGTGTCTGCCAGACACACAGATGTAACCCTCCCCCGGGGGGACTTACATTTAATTGCCCCATGTCCTCATTCTTTCCCGTTATCCTTCTGCTGCTGCTGGCATCCCCCAAACTCCTGTGGTGCTTCTTGTGCCCTCCTGGTGCCCCTGGCTTCCACAAGTCCATTAATGCAGCCCCCTTTTAGTTATTTAAGCCCAGTTCAGGCTCATCCGTTTAACCGCGATCTCCTGCCGTGGCAAATGCACCAAGGTGCAAGCGGGGATCACGCAAGCAGCGCCGCTGAAATACCGACTGATCAGTTTGTGGTCAAACCGGGAAGTTTTCTATTGGTCCCAGCACCCTGGCAAGCTAACAAGGGACCAGTGACCTTGGCGCTGCAGATTAAAAGCCGCTTAAATATCTTAAAAATAACGTTAGAACAAAAGAATTTTTGGGAGCTCATTAATATTAATAGAGCCTCATAAATATTCATGGGCAGCTGCCTGCCACCTAGGGTGACAATATATCGGCAGCAGCAACAGCAAAAGTACAAAGAACTACTGAATATGAATGGGCTCATGTGAAGGAAAACTGTTGGGAGTATATATGTGTAGGGAGAATATAGTAATGTGACTTTATTCCTGGCTGCACCAGACTTTGAAAATGGTGGGACTGCATATCTGGGACAGTGTCTTTTACTGCAGCCACCATTTTGGGACTGCTTTAGCCAGTCACAAACTGAGGTTTCATCCAGAGACTCGTGGGAGTGTAATATAGACTTATGGGACATAATCTAGGACAAAGTTTGGGCACCTAAAAGCTAACCAATAATAAGACAAACTGTTTTAGGCAGCCTGTACAGCCAATTGGATTACAAGGACTTCTGCTTTTATTTAAGAGGGACAGTTTGAATTTGAGTCAGTCCGCAGAGTTCGTGGGCAGCCAGTGTTCAGTTCCAGAGTCTGCAGGGAGCATCCTGAAGTCCAAGGCAGGCCTGTGTTGGGACTCCAGCTCGAACTACCGAGCAGGCTCTACGGAGATCGGGCCTGCAAGAGACCTAGTTGCTTCTTGTGCGTTTCTGGTGGTCAGAAAGTGAAAATTAATCACCAGGAATTGCCTACCTGCAGTTTTGGAGGTTTTGCTCAGTGGATCGACTGAAATTGCGTACCTGCCTGAAACTGAACTGAGAGGTAGAGACTTAAATGCTGTTTCCTTTAAGTGTGCTGAATGTTTATTCTGGATCAACGTCTGCTGCCCAGGGACTACCGACTGCCAGAAAAAGGCCCACGTGTACTTGTGTTCGAACTGTCTGCCATTTGGAAAGGGGACCAGAAATTAAAACTGAACTTTGCCAAAAGTGTTGATCCAGCCTTGGGCCCTTGTCCAAACTGGCACATGCCATCTGATCTTGTGCCAGCTTCAGTGTCATCAGCGAGAGACCAGCTCCGGGCATCCAGCCCCTGTGCAGAAAGCCATCACAGGTTGCAGCCACCTTCAGGGAAAAGTCGTAAAGTGGAGGGGAGTTGTGTCAGCCCCCAGCTTCCCCATGTGCATCAGCTTCCAGCCTAAGATCTTCATTTCGCCAGGACAGCGTCTCCATTTGACTGGTACAGTGAGTAAATCCAGGGTAGCTCCCTGCAACAAACATCTAAATCTTCATGAGGTTATCACCTAATTGTTTTCCTGTTTAAATTTAATCATTTCAACCAGCCAGGATTACAAATAGTCGTCTTATTTATGCGTACTAACAGACTTTCTTTCCAACAAGGGTCCCAACATCAGCTGCAACGACAGTCACGTCGGGCAACATAGATCTTGGGTGCCCAGTGTTGTAGGGCTGAGTATTTGAGACTAAAGCACATGCATAGCAACTTGAATATAAATCAGTAAAGTAATCATTAATCCAGATTCACACCCCCTCCTTGCTCACGTCCCCTCAAAAAATTTGATCTGTTGTATTACTTTGAAACTAACTTGTGAGCATATTATTACTGGGTTTAAAGTGATAGACATGAAGCTGAATGTGTTAAAAGTGCATGCTGTTTTGCCAAACTGTCTTTTACAGGGGTTGCAGGGCACACGCACCAGGATCAGAGACCCTGCTGGTAAGTGGGATAACCGTGAGCATATTATTAATGCAAGCTGCAAACAGTTTATTGAATGCTGTTAAGGGTCACTAGGTGGGATTGTGGGTGGTTACAGCTTCCCAGAGGGCTATACCAGGCTAGGTAGATACCCCCACTATTGTTACTCTGGGTGGAGGCACCATAATATCGAACGCAGGCCCTTCAACCTGTTGTTAGGAAGACAGGCAGGGGTAGTAACCCTAAAGATAGGGCCACCTAGGGATTACATCTTGGAGGCACCTCTGGGATTAGTGCCCCCCCCCCCAGTGGCCAAAACCAAGAATTACAACTAGAATTTTTGTGGGTACTACTGAAGACATGGCTGTGAATCAGTTAGTTGGTATATGGGGCATGAAACTGACTCCAAGAATGCTTTGTTATTACTAGATATATATTCCTAGGCACTAGTAAAGACACTATATAGAGGGGGCACTTTTAAAAACTGAATGTCTGAGGAAGGCTGTAGTGGTAAGCCGACAAACGGACTTGACTGCCCAAGTTCTAATGGATTTAGTGGACTGTAGAAACCTTATGGACAGTACTAAGGTGCCCATAATTATTAGCGTTGGTTAGACGCCACTGGACACAGATGGCTTTCTGCTCTATCAACATAGGATTATGCGGTGTAGTACTGACCAGGCTTGAATCATGTTGATGCTGATGCTCTCACGTGAAGACCTGCATCTGACCAACAGTGGATGCATGTTCCTGAACAATCTGTGAAAGCACTATGCCACAAGTTTGACTGTGAGAAAACCCTGTCCTCTGAAGCTGTGAACTGTCTGGCAGATTGCTTGAGACCTCCAGGAACCTGTATACGAGTTGCCTACTGTAATTTTGCAGCCTTAGACTTAAATTCTTTACCACATCTAACTCCAGCTGACATCCGAAAATAGCAGTACTATGATCCAATGATCAGACCAATAGTTGACGCTTTAAGAAAGCGGGAAGATGTTTCCAAAATGCAGTCTAGTGACCCCAAAACCGCTTTACTTTTTCGAGAAGGAACTAAATTCAAGCTTCGAGAACAGCTATTGTACAGAGAGCTTACTGACAGCCCAGGTGAAGTTGTTTTGGAGACAGCCAGTATTGCCATCTAAGTTCAAAAATGTTGTATTAAAAGCCTTGCACGACCAAATGGGACATCTGGGTAGCGAAAGAACTCTGGGTCTAGCCCATTCACACTTCTACTGGCCTAAGATGGGCCTAGACATTGAGCAATATGTTAAAACCTGCAGTAGGTGTCTTCAGCGCAAAGCTCAACCACAAAGAGAAGCCCCTCTGGTCAATATTACTATAAGAGCAACGATGGAACTCGTCTGCATCAATTTTCTTAGTTTGGAGCCAGAGTCAAAAGGCATTACTAATGTGTTAGTAGTTACGGGTCACTTCACGAGTTATGCGCAGGCTAATCCAACCAAAGACCAAAAGGCCTCTACTGTAGCCCAAGTACTCATTGAAAAGTTTTTCATACATTATAGTGTCCCCCAGCATATCCATTCTGATCAATGCCAGGATTTCAAAAGCAGACTTATCAAAGAACTGTTGTCCCTATGGGGTGTAAGAAAATCCAGAACAACCCCCTGTCATCCACAAGGAGATCAGCAACCAGATAGATTTAATCCCACCTTACTTAATAAGCTAGGCACGTTGCATCCTAAAGATAAGCCAAAGTGGAGCCAACAAATAAGCGTACGTGTACATGCCTATAACTGCACGAAAAACTATGCTACTGGTTTTTCAACATATCACCTCATGTTTGGCAGAGACGCTCACCTTCTAGTAGATGTTTGTTTTGAAGTGTCACCAGATGGAATTCAAACAGACAATTATTTACAATATGTACAAAAACTCAAAGCCCAGCTCAATCACGCCTATCAACTTGCGCACACAATGGCTGCCAAAAAATAGTTTGCTAACAAACAGAGACAACAGACGTGTTAAAGCCCAAGAGTTACAGCCTGGAGACCATGTATTAATGAGAAATTTGGGTTTGCAAGGAAAACACAAAACAGCTGACTAGTGGAATCACACCCCGTACATTGTCATCAGCAAGCTGGATGACCTGCCAGTCTACAAAGTGCATCCAGAAAATGATCCAAAAGCTGTAAAAACAATACACCAAAATCACCTTTTACCCACTGGGCAAATTATGATAGACTCTGCACCCCAAGCTAGTACCCCCACTGGGCCTGTGACCCAGTCTGCTGCCAAGAAGAAACCATCAACTCAGCCCAGCTAACCCACAACAGGGGCCTCCAATGCATCCTTCTGCAACCAATGCTGAAAACTATTCTGAGACTGATGATGGTGAATATGGGGCAACCCATTATCCCTCTTTTGAAGTAGCCCAGTTAATCCAAGGCAATCTATTGTGTAACATGAGACACAATGCAGTACATTCAAGACTATCTGGTCCCCCAGCACTCTCAGCTACCTCTGTACCACCTGACAGTGAAGTGCGAAGTATAACTTCGGAAATAGCCAACTACGTCCCATGGAACTGTCTGAACCCCAAGAGGCAAGCTCTGACCAAGAAAGTAAGAGCCAGAATGGTGACATGCCAGATGAAGCTGAAATATCTGAAACTAATAACTCTGATCCCATGATGGACAATAATGCTAATTCGAATATTGATTCTGAAAGTAGTAGCAAGGTGTTACAGGATTTAAATACTATGGAGTTTCCTCTTAATGATGAGCCAGAGTCTACAGAACAAGCCAATTTAAGTATGACTGTAAATGCAAGTAATACTGCCAATTCTGAACAACCAGGGAGTACCGAGGTGCCCCTTTCGTCAGAAGCCACCGTATTGGTGGACAATAACCAGGGACTGATCAACCCAAATGCCAATGTTGAAAGGAGAGTGCCTGTGCCCTTCCACCTGGAAAATCTGAAAGAGATGCCAAACCAGTAGTATGCCTCATGTATGATTTTTCCAGGAACACCTGTAGATCTTCCTATGAATGTGATTCAAAAAGGGGGTGCATGTTACAACTAATTCCCTTCCTAAAATAGGATACACTGCCGCTTCTCAGTTAGTGATAAAACCAGCCAACCATTATGCCCGGGGTTATGTTACAAAAAGCCCAAGGTCAGCTGACAAGTGCAAATTATCAGCCATGTGGGTTCGTGTACAAAGAGTGTGTGTACAACAAGGGGGACAGACAAGTGTAATGCTTTGTCTTTCATTGTTCACTTGGGAACATAAGCAGGAGGCTGGTAAGGACAGAGGTCTGGGTTTATATTCTGTTTTAACTGAAATATTTGAATAGTTTTGTATGTGAAATTAGTTCTGTGTGTTAAAAATTACTACTGTGAGTTAGAACTGTTACTTGGGCTGTGATATTGTAACTTTTGGGGCTTGGGAACACTTGTTTGGCAGTGATAGAGTGAAATTTAAATGTGATGTTTGCCTGGTGTTGGTAAGAGCCCTCCCACCGACCCTGTTTTGTAGGCTTTCTTAAATACTGAAAAGCCACTGGGGGGTTGGGATTGAAGGGCTGTGTATTTCTGTTTGGGACTGAAATTTGAAGCAACAGGAACTGGTGAGCCTGTAACATCATACGGTACCTGATGTCTGCATACACACACTGTTACTGGGACTGGACAAACACTGGACTGTATGTGTTTGTGAGACTTGGGCACTTTATTGGTGAAGTTGAAATTGGGTTTGTAAATAACTACAGTCAGTATAGAGAGAGAAACTGTATTCCAGGGGGAAGGGACTGAGAAAAGGGGTGTGTGCCATTATGAAGAGAGAGGGACAAACAGGGTGGCCATATTCCACCATGGCAGGCATCTTCGGAAGGGTTGTAGGCTGCACAGGCTGTGGGATGGCAATAATTCTCAATTGGGCCTGGAGAGAGGGAGGTTGCCCGCTCTGTAGACAGCTATCTTGTATCAGGAGTGAAGTATATTGGTTAAGGAGTAAGCTGGGGGAGTTGGGGGGGGGTCCAAGGAAAAGGGGTGTGGATATGGGCAGCAGAAGGGTGGGGCTGAGGGGAGGCTGGGGAAACGCTCTGAAATTACAGGACGTTATGTTACAGCAAGCAGGAGGGGGATATTAGGGACAGAGGACCCTTAGATAGGGATGTTGACGCTAAGGGGAAAGCGTACAGGGTGAACATTCCGAATACAAAGAGAGTGGAGGGGGAAGAGTCAGGAGGGGCTGCTGTGGGGAAGCCTAGTAGAGCAGACATTGAGAAGGGAGGGGCTGTTGTGGGGAAGCCTAAAACAGCAGACTGTGGGAAGGGAGCTCCTAAGGAGAACAGAGCAAGAGGGGAGGAAGAGGGGCAGTTTAGAGGTGCAGTCAGGGGAAACTCGGGTTACTTGATGGAGGCTGACAGAGTGTCACAATAAATTTGAGCTACTAAGCAACCTAGAGGGGGAGGAAGGGGTTGGTGGAAATGAGGAAACTGATACAGAGGTCGAGGGGAGGGAGTCGGATACCCATAGGGCATCACAGACCGGCAATGGAAAGGATATAAATAGTCCCAGAGGGAGAAGGGGAAACATAAATGCTAAGCAGATGGGGGAGATGCAACATATTGCAGACATGAGGGAGGAAAGCATGACTGGAGAGAAACTGGGAGACAAGGAGGTGGGGAGGAGCCCCCCTTCAGCAGGGGGGTCAGTACCAAGGATGAGGCCCTAGCTAAAGGGGACCCACAGAGAGCCTCTGGAGGTAGGGGTACTATTACAAGGGGGGAGGATGGCGGTGTGGGGGAAGGGGAAACCATCAGGGCCAGGATAAATGGTTCGGATAAGAAAGGGTTAAAAGGGACACCTATTCAGAGGGGGTCTGAGTTAAATGGGCAAAATAACGAGGGAGGCAGAAAGGGGAGGGTGACAAGGGGTCTCAAATAAGGGAGGAAGACTCCCATGGAATTGAGATCACGAATAAAGGGGGGATGGGGGGCTGAGAGTGCATAGTGGAGGTAACCATAAGGATGATGGAGGTGTTAAGGTTCTGTTATTGGGAGACTCGCTGATTAGGGGCATCCAGTGGGAGGGACAGGGGGGTGGATGCCATAGCCAGGTGAAGGTAGTGAGTATCTCTGGGCTGACAGTGCACACAGCAAAGTTCATGGTGTATGAACTGGTTAGGGATTGTGGAGGGAAACCGGATTTCCTGGTGCATTTGGGAACTAACGATCTAGAGGGAAACAGCGTTTTGGAAATCCAAGCAAGGTTCCAAGAACTTGCCAGAGTCTGTCGGGATAATGGATGCAACATTTCCTTTTTGGAGATGTTGCCAGTACCAAACGCCTCAGTGGAGAAAAAAATGAAGATCACAGAGGTTAATGACTGGCTCAGGAAGTGGGGTGAAGAGAGTGGGTTGGGGTGTTAGGGAACTGGAAAGGAGTTTGGGAGATAAAGGACTGTATCCAAGGACAGGCTTCTTCTTGCCCCATTAGGGAAGGAAGTCCTTAAACAGGGATGGCTGACTACATTCAAGAAAGGTGGGGTTTAAACTTGTGGGGGGGAAGGGATAAAGGAGGGCTGACCGAAGCCCTCTCCTCCAGATGAGGGAGTAGTCTTCAAACCCAAGGGGGAGGAGGAACAGACTGGGGTGGAGGTTTCAGGAGGAGCAGAGGAGGATGGAAGTATAAGGAACCTGGGTGGGGTTGACAAGGGGATCAGGGATAAGGGGTGGGGTTGGTGTTAGGTAAATGCCAGAAGCTTGGGAAACAAGTTGCCAGAGTTCCAGGCCATGCTGTTCCGGGGTGGATGTGGCGGCAGTCCGCGAGGGAGTACAACAAAAACTATGACTGGGACCTAATAATATGGGGTACACTATGCTTAGGAAGGATAGAAAGGGGGGCAGAGGGGGTGGAGTGGCTATGTTCATTAGAGATGACATAGAAATTGCTAGGGTAGAAGAGGCAGAGGGAAACGTGGAGGCCTTATGGGTCACCTTACGATCCCCAGCAGGAGACAAGGTCAAGCTGGATGTAGTATATAGGCCCCCCCGGGATGGGTGATGTTCTGGAGGATGGTTTGCTGGACAACATCATTGCCCAGTGTGTACCAAAAGGGAAAGGAGTGGTGTTAATAGGGGACCTTAATATGCCAGGTACAAACTGGGGAACCATGTCCTCTAAGGTGGCCAAGGAGCAGAGGCTGCTGGACGGCTTCCAGGATGTGTTCTTACACAGCATGTGATGGAGCCCCAAGGAGGGCATGTCCTGGGCGTGGTTCTGGCAGATGAGGAATCTGGTAAGGGACCTGGTTGTGACGATCCCCTGACTGGGAGCGACCACAACACTGTCTGGTTTCAAATAAGCATGGGGGGAGGGGGGGAGATCTAAGTCACTGGCAGTGGACTTCAGGGGGGCAGACTGGGCATGGGAAATATTCTCAAGGATCACTTGAAGGGGATTACATCAATGACAAATGTGGAAAGGAGATGGGAGGTCATAAAACGGGGACTTCATGAGGCAGTCAGGACCTGCGCTAAGGTGAAATGTAAGGGAGCAAGGTCACATAAACCATGCTGGTGGTCCAGTGAGGTTCAGGTAGCAGTCAGAAAAAAGAAGGAGGCCTACAAAAAATATAAAACAACAAGAGGGGATAGGGATAAGGAAATGTACCATCTTGCATCTAGAAAAGTCAGCCAGATGGTGAGGGGGGCAAAGTCCAGTAAAGAGCAGCGGCTGGCACTGGGAATACATGGAGGGGAAAAGGGGTTCTTCCAGTACATTGGGGAGCAGAGAAAAACTAAGGGCCATCTCAGAAAGATTTAGATCAGAAGGAGGGTGGGTGGAAGAGGCGAGGGACCAGGCAGAGGTATTTAACGAGTACTTTGCCTCTGTGTTCACTAGGGAGAGGGATGGGATCTCTACAAAGCAAGACACAATGGGGATAGAAGCAGCAGTGAGTGGGATCGGGGGAGAAACAGAAATGGAACAAGAGGGAGGGAGAGGTCCCCCGGGGGTGTCACATCAGGATAAGGATACAAAGGCCAGTAAGGTGGAGGGGACGGATGACGCTATATCCGCCAAAAGGGTGTGGTTAGCCCTCAAGACCCTAAAGAAAGACAAATCTCCTGGGCCGGAAGGCATTCTGGCCAGAGAGTACTATGGGAATTGGCGGACATACTGGCTGCACTTCATGGAGCTCTTCAACAGGTCACTTGAGACAAGGAGGAATTTAGGATTGGCGAGAGGTAACGGTGGTGCCAATCCACAAAGGGGGTCGAGGAAGTACCAGGTAACTATAGACCCATCAGTTTGACCTCGTGGTGGGGAAAATTAATGGAGAGTATACTAAAGGAACGATTGGGGTGTACTTGGAGGAGATGGGAGGTCTGGATAGTCGGCAACATGGGTTTGTGCCAGGTAGATCATGTCAAACCAATCTTGTGGAGTTCTACGAATGGGTAACATCAGAACTGGACAGGGGAAAGCCTGTGGATGTATTATTCTTGGACTTCAGCAAGGCGTTTGACTCTGTCCCCCACAATGGACTGGTGGAGAAACTGATGGGGTTGGGAGTAGACCCTTTGATGGTCAGATGGATTGAAAACTGGCTAACTGGACGCACCCAGAGAGTAGTGGTCTGTGGGGAGCTCTTGAACCCTAGAGAGGTTGGTAGTGGGGTACCGCAGGGCTCGGTCCTGGGTCCGATCCTGTTTAATGCATACATATCGGACATCAGGGAGGGTATAGGGTGTGAAATGAGTCTCTTCGCTGATGACTCCAAGATGGGAGCAGTAGTTGAGGGAGAAGAGGGAGGTTGGCCCTGCAAGGGACCTGGACACCCAGAAAGCTGGGCTCACACATGGAAATTAAATTTCAATATCACCAAGTGCAAGGTGTTACATCTTGGGTGGGGAAACCCTAAACACAGGTACACCCTGGGAGGGAGGCCTCAATAGGGGAAAAAGACCTAGGGGTCATGGTGGATACATGTATGAATAACTCTGAGCAGTGCAGGAGAGCGGCTAGCAAGGCAAACAGGATGTTGGGATGCATCGTAAGGGGGATCACCTCTAGGAGCAAGGAAGTGATTCTGCTGCTGTACAATGGACTGGTTAGACCACACCTTGAGTACTGTGTACAGTACTGGAGACCACACTTGAAGAGAGACATACAGCTCCTGGAGAGGGTACATAGGAGGGCAACTAAGATGATACGAGGGCTAGAGGATTTGACATATGAGGACAGACTTGAGGAGCTCTGCCTGTTTTCATTGGAGGAGAGGAGAGACAGGGGGACATGATTGAGGTCTTCAAGTACCTCAAGGGAATAAATAGGGTAAACATGGAGGGGATCTTCAGACTAAAGCAGGGAGGTATCACCAGAGGGCATGGTTTGAAGTTGGAAGGTGGAAGGGTGAGGGGGGAAAAGAGGAGGAGGATTTTCACTGAGAGGGTGGTGGATCCTTGGAATGCACTGTTTGGCGAGCTGGTTCAGAGATCCACAGTGGAGGGCTTCAAGAGAGAGTGGGACAGACACAGAAAGTGGATGTATCAGATGATGGCCTGTCTCAGTGGGGTGGGGATGGATGATAGGGGTTTCTGGAACACAAGGGGGGGGGGGAGGCCTCGGCACCCAACTAGGGATCTGAGGTTCGAGCAGACTCGATAGACCGTAAGGCCTAATCTGCTGGCAAATAGTATGTTAGTATATGACCAACTCTGTAAAACAGTATACAAAGTAAAGGATAAAATGTTGATATGAGAATGCAAAAAGTTTGAAATATAGTAAGATTAAGGGTTAATATCAGAAAGCAAATGCTAAGGTCAAATGTGTCTATGGTAAACCAATACCAAAACAGTGTGGTGATTAGATGTAGAATGTCATGAAAAAAATGCTACAAAGACTGAATTAAGTGGACTGTTTAAAGGTATTGATTAAAGTCATAGTATGCTATGTAGGGTAGATACTTAGGTCACATGTTAGGCCGAATGGTGTCTATAGTAAAGTACTATTATAGATCATAATTTATTATGATTTTGGTGCGGACGGCAAGCATTTAAGGCAGGGAAGAGATGCAACCCCCCGGGGGCTTACCTTCAGTTGCCGTATGTCCTCGTTCTCTCTCGTTATCCTCCCGCTGCTGCTGGCATCCCCCAAACTCCTGTGGTGCTCCTTGTGCCCTCCTGGTGCCCCTGGCTCCCCCAAGTCCATTAATGTAGCCCTTTAGTTACTTAAGCCCAGTTTGGGCTCATCTGCTTAACCGTGAACTCCTGTTATGGCAAATGCACCAAGGTGCAAGCGGGGATTGTGCAAGCAGCGCCTCTGAAGTACAGACCGCCCATTTATGTCAAACTGGAGTTTTCTGGTGGTCCCTGCAAGCTAATCAGGGCCAGTGACCTTCACGCTGCGGCTTAAAAGCCGTTTGAATATCTTAAAAATAAAGTTTGAACAAAGGCATTTTCGGGAGCTCAATATTAACAGAGCCTCATAAATATTTATGAGTAGCTGCCTGCCGCCTAGGGGGACAGTATATCAGCGACAGCAAAAGTACAAGGAACTACTGAATATGAATGGGGGCTCATGTGAAAGAAAACTGTTGGGGGTATATATGTGTGGGGAGAATATAATAATATGACTTTATTCCTGGCTGCACCAGACTTTGAAACTAGTGGGACTGCATATCTGGGACAGTGTCTTTTACTGCAGCCACCATTTGGGGAGTGCTTTAGGCAGCCTGAACAGCCAATAGGATTACAAGGACTTCTGCCTTTATTTAAGAGGGACAGTTTGAATTTGAGTCAGTCTGTACAGTTCATGAGCAGCCAGTGTTCAGTTCCAGTCTTCAGGGAGCAGCCTGCATTCCAAGGCAGCCCTGTGTTGGGACTCCAGCTCGAACTACCAAGCAGACTCTGCAGAGATTGGGCATGCAAGAGACCTAGTTGCTTTCTGTGTGTTTCTAGTGGTGGAAAGTGAAGATTAATTGCCAGGAACTGCCTGCCTGCAGTTTTGGAGGTTTTGCTCAGTGAATCGACTGAAATTGCGTACTAGCCTGAAACTGAACTGAGAGGCAGACTTAATTGCCGTTTCCTTTAAGTGTGTTGAATGTTTATTGTGGATCAACATCTGC
The DNA here is from genome assembly GCA_016271365.2 of Neoceratodus forsteri. NCBI lineage: Eukaryota > Metazoa > Chordata > Ceratodontiformes > Ceratodontidae > Neoceratodus > Neoceratodus forsteri. Next base: position 1,283,126,353 of record CM057453.1, read on the forward strand.
TGCCCAGAGACTCTGGATTGCCAGAAAGGAGCCCATGCGTACTTGTGTTCGAACTGTCTGCCATTTGCAAAGGTCACCAGTAATTAAACTGAACTTTGTGAAAAGTGTTGATCCAGCCTTGGGCCCTTGTCCAAACCGGCATATGCAGTCTGATCTTGTGCCAGTTCCAGTGTCGTCAGCAAAAGACCAGTTTCGGGGATCCAGCCCCAGCTCAGAAAGCCATTGCAGGTTGCGGCCACCTTCAGGGAAAGGTCGTGAAATGGAAGGGAGTCATGTTGGCCCCCAGCTTGCCCATGTGCATCAGCTTCCAGCCTAAGGTCTTCATTTCGCCAGGACAGCGTCCTCATTCGACTGGTATAGTGAGTAAATCCAGGGTAGCTCCCTGCCAACAACATTTAAATCTTCATGTGGTATCATCTAATTGTTTTCCTGTTTAAATTTAATCATTTCAACCAACCGGGCCAACCGGCCAGGATTACAAGTAACCAAGTCTTGTTTATGCATGCTAACTGACTTTCTTTCCATCTAGGGCCCCAACAACAGCTGCAACGCCGGCCACTCCCAAGCAATGTTTCTGGCCAGCCAGCATAGATCCTGGGTACCCAGTGTTGTAGGACTGATTATGTGGGACTAAAGTACATGCATAGTAACTTGAATATAATCAGTAAAGTAAATCAATAATCCAGATTCACGTCCCCTCCTTGTTCATATCCTCTCAATAAATTTGATCTGTTGTGTTACTTTGAAACTAACTTGTGAGCATATTATTACTGGGTTTAAAGCAATAGACATGAAGCTAAATGTGTTAAATGTGCATACTGTTTTGCCAAACTGTCTTTTACAAGGGGGGGTTGCAGGGCACACGCACCAGAACCAGAGACCCTGCTGGTAAGTAGGACAACCATGAGCATGTTATTAATGCAAGTTGCAAGATGTTTACTGAATGCTGTTAAGGGTCACTGTCTGTATCTGGGTAATTGGTCACTAGGTGGGATTGAGGGCAGTTATAGCTTCCCAGAGGGCTATACCAGGCTAGGTAGATACACCCACTACTGTTACTCTGGGTAGAGGCACCATGATATTGAACCCAGGCCCCCACAACCTGTTAGGATGTCAGGCGGGGGTAGTAACCCTAGAGATAGCGCCACCTAGGGGTTACACAGAGAAAGACAAACCATATTGGGCTTTTACTGTGCCCTAGACAAACTTTGGTAATCACGGCAGCTCATGATAGGTCCAAAATGCCTCAACTCATGAGCATTAGACCCTCCAGATAAGAAGTCCAGGAAACTGAATATCGTGAAGAAAATAACTTTTGCTTTGCTCACACTTGGTCTTTAATTGCAAATTACCAGGTACAACTGGTGAAATATCAGAATTGCCTGTAGAAATTAATGTCCAAGACTGTGGATAACCTACAGTCGTGGCCAAAAATATTGGCGCCCTTGCAGTTTTTGCTAATAATGCACCATTCCTTCCAGAAAATTGTTGAAATTAAAAAATATTTTGGTATCCACATATGTATTTCTTTGGTTTGTAGTGGAATAAAACACAAAAAGCAGAAAAATTTACTAAGTCTGAGCTTATTCCACACAGAAATCCTTAAATGGCCCGGACAAAATTATTGGCACCTTTTAGAAGTAGTTAGAAATAATTAGATTTCAAGCAGGTGATTCTCCTTCACTTTGGAACTAAACTCACCTGTGGTGAGTTGCAGGTGTCTGCAATATAAAAATTACTCATTCAACCAGTTTGAATAGAGAAAAGGACTCATTCTCCTGTTTTGTGTCACTGTGTGTACCGCAATGAGCATGGAGAAAAGAAAGACAGCCAGAAAATTGTCTGAGAAGGTCAGACAGAAGATTGCAGCCAAGCATGGACAATCTCATGGCTACAAATCAATCTCCAGAGACCTTGATGTTCCTGTTTCCACCATACGTAATGTTATCAGGATGTTTAAGGCCCACGGCACTGTAGCCAACCTCCCCTGGATGTGGCCGCAAGAGAAAACTTGATCGAAGATTGCAGCGCAGGATTGTTCGAAATGGTGGAGAAAGCACCTCGATCAACTGCCAAACAGATTCAAGCTGACCTTCAGACACAAGGTATGACAGTTTCAACTCGCACCATCTGTCGCCAACTCAATGAAAGGGAGGTTATATGGTAGGAGGCCCAGGAGGACCCCACTGCTGAGAGAGAGAAAGACATAAGAAAGCCCGACTGGGGTTTGCCAAAACACACCTGAACAAGCCAAAATCCTTCTGGGAGAATGTCCTGTGGACAGATGAGACCAAATTAGAGCTTTTTGGTAAAGCACATCATCTCTATGTTTACAGAAAACAAAATGAAGCCTTCAAAGAAAAAGAACACCTTCCCTACAGTCAAACATGGAGGCGGTTCAGTGATGTTTTGGGGTTGCTGTGCTGCCTCTTGCACTGGGTGCCCTGAACGTGTACATGGCATCATGAAATCTGGAGATTACCATGCCATTTTGGAGCGCAATGTTGAACCCAGTGTCAGAAAGCTGGGTCTCCGTCGAAGGTCATGGGTCTTTCAGCAGGACAATGACCCCAAACACACTTCAAAAAGCACACAGGAATGGTTCAAGACAAGACGCTGGACTATTCTGAAGTGGCCAGCAATGAGTCCAGATCTAAATCCCATTGAAAACCTGTCGAGAGATCTGAAAACAGCAGTTGGGAGAAGGCACCCTTCAAATCTGGGAGAACTGAAGCAGTTTGCACAAGAAGAGTGGGCCAAACTGCCAGTAGAGAGGTGCAGGAAGCTCATCCATGGCTATAGGAAGCGGCTGATTGCAGTTATTTTGACAAAAGGCTGTGCTACCAAATATTAAGTCTAGGGTGTCAATAATTTTGTCAATGCCATTTCTTTTCATTTTGTGATTTAAAAGGATATATTAAATTCTGAATCAAAAACAAAGGTTCTGTAATATTAACAGACAAATAAAGAACTGTGGAGACCAAATACTGTACTGTTGTTAATTTCAACTTATGTTTAGAGGAATTGTGAGTTATTTGAAAAAGTGCAAGGGCGCCAATATTTTTGGCCACGACTGTACACGAAGTCTCTGCCAAAACCAGGGGCTAAACAATATGCAGCCCAAGGCTGAAAATCTGGAAAGCATTTTGTGCGTTTAGAATACTATGCCTCTGACAACTCTGCCAGGTCAGCAGTATCTTGTGTGCCAGCATTCCTTTTATCTTAATTTTTGTTTACCAGGTGAGCATTATGGGTCAAAGGCCTATTTTCAAATGTGACCTGGGACTGTTATACAATACAGTAAAGTTAAGTACAAACAATTACAATACAATCAAACTGTAAATACAAATTTGTGCCTCAGAATAGCGTTTTTTTCCCCTCCATGCAGCAATCTGTGCTGAACCCTTTTAGGGGTGACAAACTGTTCAGGCCCACTTTAAATGATATCAGCATCTCAACAGACCCTACAATCTATCAAGTCTCTCCGTTCCCAACAGCCTAGAGGCAGGGATGCTGGGGGCGGGTAGGGGGATCCTTTCACACGGGTTCCCATTCCTGCCTTTCCTCCTGTGGTGGAGGCCTGGGTTACCAGCAACAGTACATAGGTGTCTATTACAAGGCCACAAATGGTCATACCGGAAGTGGTCAACAGCAGGCCACTCCCCTCTAAATACACCCACTTCCTGCTCGACAACAAGGGATCCTGGTAGGGAGCAGAATGCTGATGTTCCTGCTCTTGTGGCAGAGATGCACTTCAGATAAATTGGTTCTGGAAATAATCCATTCAGATTATGCACTGGAGTTATCGCAGTTCCCAGAGATATTACCCAGACCCTGCCACTATCTGTAGGCACACATGACAGTCCTTCAGAAGGAAGTAAAGGCTCTTCTGGGGAAAAAAGGGCAATCCAGCCAACGTCCCTACAAGATTTGACTCTGGGGTTCTACTCATAGAAATACAGATTTTGATGGCAGATAAGGACTGTTTGGCCCACCTAGTCTGCCCATTTTCTCTGCCTATTTCATATACCACAGACCCTAAATGATCTGTGGCTTACCCTGTCGTTCCTATCGCTAGGGTTCCCTTATATCTATCCCATGCATTCTTAAATTCCCCTACCATTTTTGCCCCGACAACCTCTGCAGGGAAGCTGTTCTATGCATCCACCAACATTTCTGTAAAAAAATACTTCCTCATGTTACACCACCCCCACCCCCACGAGTCTACCCTCTGTACTCTCATATCATGGTCCCTTGTTTCTGACTATCTGCTTTTCTGAAAAATGCTACCATCTAGTACCTTGTTAACACCCATATATCCCAGTATTGAAAAAGACAGGAGGGTGTTGTCCCATCATGGACCCTCAAGCTCCAAATGAACATATTGCCTACCAAAAGTATGACATGCTGTCCCTGGGGTCACTCCTTCGCCAGTTGTCTCAAGGAGGCTGAATGTTCACAAAAAATATGCTGGATGTAGGGGCTAGAAATTATATTTTGTGAATGGCTGTCCAAGAGACAGGTGCACTATTCATGTTGACTGTCCCACAGAATTTGTAGCTGCCCTGTTGATTTTTGTTTACTAATCTTACATTTCTGTTTCCAAATATGAGTGGACCACTTAGGGTGAGCACTATAACTGTGCACTCCCTTATCTTGCACTGGGCCCACTCTATTCCAATTGTGGCTCCTCCTTGCCTACCTGCAAACCTTACAGCTTTGCTGCCTGGAGTAATAAATTCACACTGTACTTCTTCCTACTACCTGCAATGTAAATACTGTAATGTAAATCCCTGTTGTTACTGATGTTTGCAATGTCCCTGTGTGCTAAGTCACTTTATAGTAATTCTTCACTTGTAGTTGCCTGATGGTACTGATGCTTATAAAGTCCGTGTGTGCTAAATCTATGTTATGTAATCCTTCACTTGTATTTGCCTGATGTTCATGTACGTATCTTGTAATCTTCCGGGTCGCACCTGAAAATAGGCACTTGGCTGTCTAGTGTGCTTGCTCGGTTAACAAAAGCAAATAAAATAAATAAATAATAACTAGTGTGCCCCCTGGCTGGTGCAGTGTCCTGAAAAGTACTTAATAACTGATGATGCCCTAAAAAGGGCTATTAAATATTACCTGCTGGTTGGTATATGGCCCAGAAAATGACTTCACAAGTGTGCACCCAGCGCACTGCCCTGATAAAGGCTTTTAATTTACTTTCCCTTCCTGCTCAGTAGTAGCCCTGACAAGGGCCCTTAACTCTCTGCCCTGATAAACCAATAAGCTTCCTTTTTTCTCCTTCTTGAAATTAGGTATACTTTATTAATTTTCAATTACATAGATGCATAGACAGTGTCGGCAGATAGCCAATAAGCTTCCTTTGCACCTGTGTATAGCCTAGACACTAAGTTTTCCTCTACTTCGTAACTCTGAGAAAGGCTTTTAACCAGCCTCCCCATCTCTTGTCTCTAGAGCCCTTCCTGCCCTGATAGGGGGTTTTAAAGTGGTTGTCTCAGCCCTTTACATTCTTCTCCTTATCTCTAAATACTGCACTGCGTCTCCCCCTCTTTCTGCCTTGACTGTCTGCCCTGAAAAGGGCTTTTAAATATGTTTTTTCTAGCCCTTACAATGGCTTTTAATGAACCTTACCAGGCTCCTCTTAGTTAGTAGACAGCCCTGAAAAGGGTTTTTAATTTGCATCCCCAAAACTCTGCTGCCTGTGAACAAGAACTAGTCTTGGGCTGCTACTGCAAGTACAGCACACAGAGAAATGAGAGACAGTGCAGAAAGCAAAAAGAAGACAGGTAACTGCACAAGCACGATGACAAGGAACTCATGCTCAGTCTATTTTTTCTGCGGCTTGGTTTTCATTTCCGTTGCTTGACGAAACTGCTGACTGCACAGAAGAGTCCCCAGCCCCTCCTAGAACACTGAATTGAATGGACATCTTTCAACATATGACATCATGATATTGGGGGATACACAGCCCAAACTTACAGATAGCAGCAACTCCAGGGATGTGGCGCTAAAGCTTTTTCACTTAGTGCCTGTCTCAGGGACAGGCAGAGAAATTAAATCAGCTGTCCCTGGGGAAAACTGGGTGTCTGGGACAGGCAGACATTTGGTTATTTCGACCCCTGGTTGGATGTTTATCTGCACATAAAAATCCAAAATTGTCACAGACAGAACTTGCAATTCTGGCCAGAGGGCAGTCATTTTCAATTCTGTATGTTGCTCTGTTTATCTTGGGCACCACATGTATTTACCAAAAGTTTTGCAGTGGTAGCCACAATGCCTCGTTGGAAGAAGCTGCGGGTGTTGTCCTATCTGGACAACTGGCTCCTAAAGGGGTCCTCTGCAAACCTGATAGTTCATTTACACTGTGAATAAAACCAGGCAGTTCCTGGACTAGTTGGGTGTCCTGGTCAACATACCAAAAGCCATTCGTATTCCTTGGAGGAGGTTAGGTACACTGTTGTGGTGCATGACGCATCTCAGGCAAAAACGTTCTTGTAGGATTGAGCGTATATTCGGATAGCTCAGGCAGGTCTGGTTGCTCGAAAGATATGGTCATGGCTAGAGCCATGCTCCGGGTATTGGGCCTCATGGCAGCATTCATATTCACAGTTCCTTGGGTATGTCTACATATGCAGACTCCTAGGGATCCTGCAATTTTAGTTGTCTCAAGCACATCAGTCTGTCAAACACCATACCAGGGTCTGTTGTCCACGTGCTGAAAGAGACAGCTCCTCTATGCCTTTTTTCCTGGTCCTGTTCATTTATCGGGTTCTGGTGAAATTTCCAAATGTGCCAGCCACCATTATTCTGGTGGCCCCTCTGTAGGACAGGCAGATCTGGTTCCCAATGTTATGGGACATGGCAGTGGAACCACCACTCAGTTGTCACACTATTAGGGCAGTCTACTACAATCGGAAGTCCTGTCCCTGCAGCTCCACACATGGATCCTGAAAATGTAGAACTGGCACAGTTTTGTGTGTCCCCTGAGGTTTCAGTTATGTTGCTGGTAGTGCAAAACACTTTACCAGACACACCAATTCGCTAAAGTTGCAGCGACAGTCAAAATCTCTAGATCCTTTCACCCGCCTTATTTTGAGTGATTTGGAGTAACCGCTCCTCATGTCCTGGATTAGCCTTTCAAAAAGTGCATATATCCATTATCTCCACCTATGCACTCAGGTGGAAGCACAGGGACTCAACTGGATGTTTCTTGCAGCTTTTTTAAGAGTACTCTGCACATGAATCCCTGTCTCAGCATGAGATTTGAATATGGTTCTTGACTTCCTGACCAGGACTCCATTTGAACCTGCCACCACTGTAACCTCAAGTTTCTGTCCTGGAAGACCCTGTTTCTGGTGGCAGTCACCTCAGCATGTCGGTTTTCAAGCTTCAGGTTCTGGTTATTGACCCTCCCCTCCCTTATCTGACCTTTCACACGACTAGGGTGGCGCTTATTTTTTTGCCTGATATGGTCTCCGAATTTTACCTTGAATTGGCCCACCAATTTGCCAAAGTTCTTCCTGAACCCAGAAAATCCAGGGGAGGTAATCCTGCAATATTTGGACATCCACAGAGTGCTCCACCTTTATCTGGAGTGCACCAAGGACATCAGGCAATCCTCTCAGCTGCTTGTGTCCTTTTCCCTGCTTGCGCGCTGGACAGGCTGGTATCCATGCAGTGTCTGCCCAGGTGGATATCTTCCTGCATCACACTGTGCTACCTGAAGGCTGGAAAAGAGTTTACTGGTACAATTATGAAGCATGCCACACGGGGTATGGCAGACTCTGGGGCTTGTTTTATTCTGTCTTGGCATCCAAAATTTGTTCTGCTGCTATGCAGAATAAGAACCAAATGTTCAATAAAAATTAGTCTAGATCTAGTCTCTCGAAGAATGGCTGGTTTTGGCCTGGCTCTACTGCAAAGCCTGTTGTCTTAGGGGCCACCAGCTCTGGGTGATGGTGTAGAATATCGGGTACACCTAGGAAGCTTGTCGTAAAAGCTTCTGACCATTCCTCCAACCTTGCCAAGTCCCTTCTCATCCTTTCCGCACCTCCTTATGTATCAACCCTGTTGCAGATCTTTGTATCATCTGCAAAGAGGCATACTTTTCCTTCCAGTCCCTCTGCAATGTCACTTATTAAAACATTAAAAAGGACTGGACCCAGTACTGAACCCTGCGGTACCCCACTAGTAACCCCTCTTTCTTCAGAGTGGACTCCATTTACAATTACCTTCTGTGTCCTGTTGTCCAGCCAATGTTTTACCCAGGCTACCACCCTGGGACCCACTCTCAGGCTGGTTAATTTGATTATTCTTTTGTGTGGGACTGTGTCAAATGCCTTGCTAAAGTCTGGGTAGGCCATGTCCACAGCCCCTCCCTGGTCTACTACTTTGGTCACTCAGTCAAAGAAATCAATTAGATTCATCTGACATGACCTTCCGCTTATTTGGTTCGCGTGCCTTACTTGGTGTCAGTTTAAGCTGGGGGCTTAGCACCTTTCCTTTTTTTCCTCAGGGTGGTGTGGGGTGAACCCAACCCAAATAAACTAATAAAGTAAAAGAATGGGTCAAAGTTACCAGATAGCGTAACCTGAGCTCTACGTTACTAGCGTAGGCCCTACGTAAACCCGGTATACTACACTATCATCCAACTCTGTACCTGAATGTTCAAAGTTTCTCCTGAACTTGCCCCACTACAGGGCGCCTGTTCATAATGTGTACAGAAATCAAGATAGATGTTCAGGCTACCAATGAAACAACTGTTTGTGTACATCTACTGCACCCGGTGCAGACTTATTTTTTTAAGCTTACCCATAGTCATCGATTAGATGAGAGCCCAAGACAACCACTTCAAGTTCAAAGGACTCTGGCTCCGCCTTCATCCCAAACATAATTGGAGCAAGCTTGGAGTAATCAGCACGATTGCAGGTGGCAACACAGACCCGTAGCTTTCGCTTGTTTCCATTCTTTTCCATGGCGTTCTTCACTGGTTGCAGGCTCTGGAAATAGAGTGCCTAAAAGACAGAATGACACAAACATTTAAATTTTTTTAATTATACTCTTTCTCCCCACCAGTGGCCAATTACACTCAAGGCACCACCTTATCTTCCAGGCACCCTACCAGTCCTGATGCTGGCCCTATCCAGTGCAACTAGGTTGGTGCGGGACCTAAGAATACAGGAGAGGGCCTGGGTCACTGGATCACCACCAAGATTTTAGCCCCGTTTTTCCCCTTTCCTCTTCGCAAACAATGCAGCACACCACAGCATCTGCAGCATCCCTGTGTAGGAAGTGAAGCACGCTCACAAATGCTTCACCTGGCGCCCCTCCAAACAAGTGTCACCGTGGAAGTGGCAACAGCCATCCCAACTTCCCAACCAGAAAGCTCTGCTCCTCTGGCAACACTCCTAACCACAGAATGCCAGACCATGGGGAACCCGGGCATGCTTCTGAACCCAGGCCATCCACATGGTAGTTTGATACACTGCCACTGGGCGACTCCCATCATTTAATTTTATGGGGGTTATAAATATTTGTTTTTATTAATTTAGAAGTTTCTGGCCAGGAAGCATACGTTGAGCAATAAATCGCTCATTTCCCAATACATCCTAAGGGAACAGACTAATCTGTACAGCAGCAGTAACAGATCCTACATCCTGAACCTTAAAAGAGCATTGTCTGGACTGGTCTTGGTGCCACTGAAAACAAACAAACGTTATAATCATGTCTAGCTTGTGAGCAAAGCAGTATGTCTGTGAAGCTGGGTAAGCATAGCCAGAATTAGCAGCACTGGCACATCTATCCAACAGGAAATAAGATCAGCCTAGCAAAAAGCTGCTAGTAGGAACACAGTATTGCAAAAAAGCAGCACTAGCTTGTGGAACCAAGGAAGCTCTGTTCATTCAAGTCCTAGGGGGAGGTTTAAAAAGCGCCCACAGTATTGGTGCCTCATGTGGTGGCAGACATAAAGACACAACTAGCATGGGTAACCACATGCTGTCAGCCAGGTACCTCTCAATGGTTGATAGGAGGGTGGGGGCTCCAAAGAGAACATGGAAGAATGCCAGCCTGGTGCATCAGAAGGCCACCGCCCTGCCCCCACTCCAATGGGAACGAGCATGAGTCATCTGGGGTTGGAGGACTGAGTATCCCTCGGATGGCTCGTGGGACTGCTCTTTCTCTGGGGAGGGCAGTGGGCTCTGAACTGTGTCTGCCACCTGGCTGAAGCTGGATAATAGTGCAGCATGAGCCACTCATGCAGGGAGCGGGACACCATCTGATGTTGATGCCTCCGAGTCTGCGCATGTCAGGATGTCTCTCAGCGACATCCAGGGGAGAAAGTAAGAGGAAATACTGTGTGTAAATCTCCGGGGGCAGATGACAATATGGGTTCAGGACAAGTGATGGGGTAAGTCCCAGGAAACTGCAGGTGAGGGGCTGGGGGGGTTGCAGCAGAAGGGGGCACACCTGAGTGAACAGGAGAGAAACACAAGATTGAAAAAATATATAAAACTAGGACTCATAAGCAATGGGCAATGGATAACAGACACTGAGTGAACAAATAGGTTCAGGTTTAGTTTTGTTTCTAAAGCAATATAAAATGGTGTGAAGGGGAAACCCAAGCTGAATAATAATAGGAATTTTACACTGTATCTATACCAAATTCAACATGCCCACATGTTGCGATAGAGGTTTTCAGAGTGGGTCTGGCAGGCAAATCATGATGGTGGGTGGTCTCAGTCCCCCCCTTCTGATGTCCTCAATAGGTGCCCTGTTGGGCTCATTCACAGATTGCACCCCTATAGAAGGATTCCGGGAGGAACAAGATAGGAAAACAAAAAGCAGTCCCATACAGATGGTGTCTTCCTGCCCACCAGACTAAAAGAGGGCTCTTCAGGATTCGCTCCATCCTTCCCAACTAGCCTCTGCTTGTTGAGTGAAGTATTTTCTGGGGAGTAAGGGGGACTCCCAGGGTAAGTAAGTAAGTAAAAATGTATTTTTAAGCGCTTTCCAAAAGACCAAAGCACTGTACAAATAAATAAATAAACAAATATCAAACATCAACAATGATAAAATCAAACATCATAAGCTTTTAAAAATAAGAATGTTTTTAACTCAGCTTTGAAGCTCTCGATGGTCAGGCAGCTTCGTATCCGACGAGGTAGAGAATTCCACAGGGCAGGGGCAGCATACGAAAACGCACGGGCCCCAGATGTTTTCAAACGAACCCTGGGAATCTCTAGCAATCCCTCATTGGCAGATCGGAGCGAGCGAGAGGGGCAGTAGGGAGTAAGAAGATCTTGCAGATACTGCGGTCCCTGTTCGTGTAGGGCTTTATAGGTCAGTAATCCGACCTTGAAGGTAGTCCACCACTGAACCGGCAGCCAGTGCAGCCCACGCAGAACAGGCGTAATATGACATTATCTAGATGTCACAGTCAAAGCCTAGCTACACTGCTTGCACTAGCTGCAGGCGTGGATATCGACCCCCAGCAGCCCCAGGTAAAGGGAATTGCATTAATCAAGGAGAGTGGTCACGAAAGCGTGGCCCAAAACAGGAAGGTCAGCCAGAGGAACCAGGTGTTTCACCCGGGCGATATTCCTCAGATGGTAAAAAGAGGACTTAACAACGGCCGACACCTGAGATTTCAAGGTCAAACCGTTGTCAATGATAACGCTCAGATTACGCACCTGGCCTGAGGTCAAGAGCTGGATATCATCAAGCCAAAGGCCCAATGGTATCTCAGTCCTATGGCCCACCTCAAGGCAACCTGGGTCCACGACCAACACCTCGGTCTTATCCGGGTTTAACCTCAGCCAGCTGGCACTCATCCAGTCATTGATCTCGGCTAGACAGCTGTTAAGCAGAGAAATTGCATCATCCTGTCCAGGAATAAAGGACAGATTTATTTTATTTATTTAGTTTTTGTTTACCGGGTAAATACACTAGACAAGTTTTATGCCTATTTTCAGGAACGACCCGGGAGAGTACAAAAGGGTACAACAGGTACATTGATACAGTAATTGGTTCAGACGAATACATTCAGGTACAAAAACAGGAGAAAAGACAATTTTTACAGTTTTTACATTTACGTGGAAGGTAGACCCAGATACAGTGCTGGGGCAAGGTTAGAGATAAATTCAATGACCAACAGGGCTGGTGAGGATTATGAGCATAGTAACATCATAGCGCGGTCAAGCAAGGGAGGGGGATTTGGACGAGGACATAGCGCAAGAGTGGTGACGCCAGAGCAGGAGAGAAGAAGCCGCACCAGTGGACACCGGGAGGCTAAGGAGGCTTAGGACATTCACAGCGAGAAGCCACCTAAGATGATCCCACAGGAGGTCCGAAACTCTTGTGAGAGGAGGCAGTACGACTCTTTCAGGAAAGGAGTTCCAGAGCCTGGGGCCATGGACAGCAAAATCCGTCCCCCATGTTGGTAAGCGGGAAGTAGGTACACTTAGTAGGCCGGGGCCTTGGGATCTAAGCAGGTAGGGAGGTCAGCAGGAGCAAGAAACGGGCCAGTTCGGAGGGTGCGAGCTAAGTACTTTACTCTGGTACCCGGTGCTAAAGTTAAGGTGTGAGCGAGGATAGCCAGCCAAGCTTCTCGTAGAGCTCATGAGTGATGGGTGAGGCGAGGGCGGCAGGGCAAAACGACAGATGTTGTTGTACTGCTGTGCTCCACTTGCTTAGGAGGGTCTTAGAAGTATGAGCAAATATGTGGGGAGAGGCTGAGGGAGGGAAGTAGTACTCCCCTGGCAAGAGCTAAGCGAGCCGCTGGAGTGAGGTTGTACCGAGCCCTGTAGGCCATCCCCAGTTTGCGGTTTACCCCACTACAGGCATTATGGATATGACTACCAAGGTCCAATTGGGGATCAAGCATCACTCCAAGATATTTGAAGGAGGTCACGGTAGGGAGAGGGGAGCCATCTTCGTAGTTGATATGTAGGGGAGTTGAAGAGGCTCATATTTTGGCAGAGGAACCGAAGAGCATAGCCTGGGTTTTGTTTGATTTAGGACCAATTTATGGTTGGAGAGCCATGCCTGGATGTTCCGAGGTCTTCAGATAAGTGACGGTTTAGTGTGGCTGTATCACAGGAGTGGGCCAGGAGAACCAGGTCATCCGCATACATGATGACACGGCAGCTGGAGACCACATCAGGGAGATTGTTGATGAACAGGGAAAAGAGTAGGGGACCCAGCACGGAGCCCTGAGGGACACCAGAGGTGACAGGCCGGGGAGCAGAGAGGACTTTATTGAATTTAGTTAGTTGTTTTCTGCCATATAGGTAGTCAGAGACCCAGTTTAGGGCGGTGGGGGACAAACCAAGGGACCTCATCTGCAGGGCAAGCAGGTCATGGTCAACGAGGTCGATACAGCTGGGTATCATCTGCATAGCGGTGAAAACCCAGACTGTAATGCCTAATGATATCTCCTAATGGCAGCATATAAACTGAACAACATGGGCACCAAGATGGAGCCCTGCAGCACCCCACAGGACAGAGAGATGGCATCAAAGGAATAAATTCCAGTGACAACCCTCTGAGTCCGTCCCGTGAGGAAAGATCGAAACCAATGTAGAACTGTACCAGACAGTCCACAAAAAAGCCGCAGGTGCTCCGGCAGCACACCATGGTCCACAGTATCAAATGCTGCAGAGAGATCAAGAAGGACTAGAATAGTACGAGCCTTTCGATCTTTCGCAATTGGGAGATCATTTAAGACCCAAATGAGAGCAGTCTCAGTGCTATGTCTTTTCCTAAACCCCGACTGGAGAGCATCATAGATATTGTGACTTGTGAGACGGTCATCCAGCTGTAACGCAACCACCTTTTCAATAACCTTACCCACAAAGGGCAGGTTAGAGATAGGTCTGAAGTTAGTTAGACAGTCTGGGTTCAATGAAGGTTTTTGAAGGAGTGGTCGAACGACTGCCTCCTTTAGGGGATCAGGAAAACCCCCCTGCTCCAAAGACTTCCAGACAATTTCAGCAAGGATCGGGCAGATAACATCTACGCAACCCATTAGTAGTGGCATAGGGTCCACATCCAAACTACAGCTGGTTCGCCGTACAGTCTGAACAATCCTCACAACATCCATGAATTCCGGCCTAATAAAGTCAGACCAGGTGACACAAGGGTTCGCTTCCTCTCGCCGATCACCACAATTCCCTAGAGAGGGAACAAGAAGGATACCCAACCTGATGCTGGCAATCTTATCTGCCAAATATCGAGCCAGCTCGTCGCACGTTTTTTGTGAAAAATCTCTTCCAGACTGCAGACAGAGTGGATTGCACAATCTGTCAGCAGTCTAAAAGAGTTCAGATGGTCGATTCCGCGCAGCAGCAATCTCCCTGGACAGGAATTCTGCCTTCTTATGGGTGATTGCTGATTGACAGACTCTATCATGGTCCACCAATCTAAGCCTGTCAGCATCTAAGCCAGATTTCCGCCAAGCTCTCTCTAATCTTCGCCCTGCTCTCCTCAGCTCCTTCAGAAACCCATCAAACCATGGAGATCTTCGGTGCTGAGTGAGCGGGTGAACGCGAACAGGTGAATTTGATCCAGGCCTCGCCCACAGCCTTATTATAGACAAGTACGAGATCCCCTGGACCCATGCACTCACTTGAAATACCCAACAGGTCCAGTACCGAGAGGCCTTCTAGGGTAACTCCCCTTAAAGGGTGATACTGGACCATCTCCGTAGGGGCAGGCCTATTTGGGGGTGCCCTGAAGCTGAATCTTATGGTATGATGATCTGTCCACATAGGGTCCTGTCCAGTCTACCAGGGAATAGCCACAGATTACAGTGGCAGGATGGCAAGAGGCTATCCAGCAAAGGCTGGATGCTGGGGTATAACGCCAGCAGCTCTCAGAGTAGGAATATAACTTAGAAAATTGGAAGGAGGTTCTGGGTGGAGGCTTCAGGGAGGAAAAAATAATAACAAGAAAGCATGGAAACAAAAAAAAAAAATACTGGCTTTTTATAGGTGTGCGCCCAGTACATTTTGCTTGTTTGCCTACATTTAAATGACTGTGTTTTGAATGCTGAATCTCCAAGTTCTACTGATTAATTATCTGTTGCTGTGTGTGATGGAGGAAGAGGGTGCTTTAAAGTTGTGAAAGACTTTTGACAACTGCAGAGCATTACCATGCAAGACATAATGCAAAAAGTAGAGAAAATGAAAAGACAAAGCGTAAACAATGCATGCTACACTCAACATCGGCAGTGGAACCGGATCACCTACTTAGTAAGCATCAGATTGCTCCACTCTTCCATTTCTTTTCCGATCGGCAGCTCCACCATCTCCATCTGTTTCTACAGCCTCTCTTATACATCCAGAACAGTCCCACTCACTACTGCACATCCCGCCCACCTCTTACTCCCTTCCCCAATGATCGCTCCACATTCAAAACACAGTCCCACCCACTTAACTGGCGTACACCACACCCACCTCTCGATCACATCCCCGGTGCCAACTCCACATTAAAAAAATAGTCCCACCTGCTTCTGTACATCCCGATCACTTCTCCAGTACCCTCTCCGCATTCAAAAAAGTCCTACCCACTGCTGTTTATCCTACCCTTCTCTGGATTACTTTCCGTGCTCTTTCCACATTCAAAAATCAACTCCACCCCTACTGTACATCCCGCCCAACCACCAAATCACTTCCTCAGAACCTGATCCACATTCAAAACAGTCCCACCTGCTGCCATATATCCCGCCCACATCCTGATCGCTCCCCCGGTGCCCATTCCACATACAAAAAATAAATAAATAAATCTAGTAAACCCACTGCTGTATATCCCACCTTCTGGCCGATTTCCTGGTGCCTGCTATACATACCCCCCCAAAAAACTACAGTAAGTACAGTCCCAGCTGCTGCCATACACCCTGCCCACCACCCGATCGCTTCCCTGCTGCCTGCTCCACATCTCCCTAAATAATACAGCAAACACAGTCTCACCCAATGGAGTGCATTTATTTTACTGAATTCAGCTGTTGTTGGCTAGGTACACTGGAGCAAAAGGTTCATTTTCAGGCATGACCCAGGTATATCCCACACACCTCCGATTAAATACCAGTGCTCACTCTACACTGAACAGCAGATGTGGTAGTGCTTGGCTGTGGGTTACTGCCAGCCCTGGCAGTGGTGGTAGTTGGGGACAGCAAAAGGGAACAAGACCAAAAGAAACAGAGAGAGAGAGCGAGAGAGAGCGCGCGCGAGAGACTGTTGCTGCTGGAGCCCGGACAGTGATGCCTTCCCTGCGAATGCTGGAAGCCACGACACTTGGGGTGCTCTGCATCTCTAGCCATCACGAACTTGGGCATCTCCTTCATCCTGCATTCCCCAAAAAGATGATGGAGCTTAGCAACACAGCAGTCCAGCTGTCAGGCAGTAAAACCTTAATGAGCTGGTGAAGATAACAGTAGTGCCACTCTTCCCCGTTCCATTTCCTAACACCAGATCAATGTCATCTAATTGGCAGGCGGATCCCCAAGCTAATCGGTTACTGAAGAATGGAGCTGCTAGTCGAGACATCTTTCTCCATCCAGAAACCACAACTGCACGTGGCTAGCCAGTCCTGCCATTTTAGTTCCTTATAGATGACAAAAGGCGAATTATAAAAATGTTTCCAACACTGTCGTCCCAGCTGCTAGCTGAGACTGTGCTGAGGAGGAGGCTAAAGTCACCACGGGGCCCTTGCTGGGGCAGAGGCAGACAGGAGTGTTTATGATTGGTTTCTGGTGAGTTTCAATTCAAGTTTACTGATCGACTGTCAAGGGCATTACAATGTATAAAAAGGACAATGAAACATATCATACAAAATATTTACATCTCATATTACACATACAGTGCTCCTCTTGTATTCCCCAGCCTTTGTACATCCTAAATTGCGGTGCATAAAAGAGGGTTGCAGTTAAGGGAGAGACAGCTCTTCTAGAAAACAGGACAGGAGCTTACGCTGGCATTAAGCGAGGGTGACATATGGGGGGGTATGCACAAAGTAGTGCACACCATAAATATAATATTTACAATAAATAAAACATATTTTTATCAGAAATTTTTCAGTCACTTAAAATTTGTTCCATATTAACAGTACGATAAAATGATACTATTTTAGATCATTCAAAATGTGCAAAAGTTCTGATAAGAGATAGTCTAGCCATATAGTATGTATGGTTAATAGTAAAAAGACACAGGTCATGTCATTTGCATTGGATTTAAAGGGAATTTCAAAACTAAAAATAAAGACACAAGAGGGAAAGTTTTTAGAACAAACTGAAACATACAAATACTTAGGAGTATATATAGATCAATGTCTTACTTTTCAACATCACATAACAAACCTAATAAAGAAAACACATGCTAAGATAGGAGCTATGAGACGAATATCAAATTGTCTGACAAGAGAAACAAGACTGATTATGATTAACCAATTAATAATGCCGGTTATCGACTATGGTAGTCATGTTTACAGACACACAGCTAGGAAAATTTTAAATAATTTGGATATACTTCACAATAAGCTCACAAGATTTGTGCTAAGGTGTGATTTTAAAACACATCGCTGTACCATGTACATGGAACTAGGATGGATTTCGTTAGATTTAAGGGCCAGGGGAATATGGCTAAATCAGGTTTGAAATATATTTAAAAACCAATCATTAGATAGTTTAAAAAATAGATTACAAAAACCAAAACATGGTCTGAATTTAAGAAAAACTGGTGCTAGAGATTTAATCATACCAAAGTTAAAAAATCGATTTAGTGAAATGACCCTTCAATATCAGGTAGCTAAAAGGTGGAATTGTCTTCCCCCCCTCCTTACGAGAATTAACAATTTCTGATCATGTCTTTAAAACTGGCTTGAATCATTAACTCAGCTATCGTTGTTGTTGTAATAGGTGAAAATGGTGAAAAAGTAAAAATGTTAGTATGCCTGTTACTGATGTGTTTGTAAAATTGTGATGAACTGTTTTTTGTATTCTTTTTGTAATTTTGTACTGCTGTCAATGTGTAGTTGCAACAACTTTTGTATAATGTAAACAGGGTTTTTCGGAACCCTAATGGCTATATCACTGTATAAATAAAATTTTACCATACCAAAATTTTACCAGACACACACATAAACTGATTACCCCTATACATCCTAGTACACACCAAGAAACTATCACAGGGTAAATTTCCACAAAACAGCTAGTCGAGGTGCTAGAATACAAAAGAATGCTTTAGCTAATTCTGCAATTGCACAAATTTAAACAGGACACTCATGGGTTCGGATCTGGTTACCTATACTCCCACCAGGCATAATGCCACCTGTACTCATCTGCAAATTTGGAAACCTGGCTCTGTAGGAAACATAAAAAGCCTTGCTTCAGATTCTACCACTGTGAGATACAGGAGGATCTAATTTCCAGTGCTCTACAAATATCGCAATGTTCCCTCCTACAATAAGCAACCCTGAACTGTGTCGTTTTCCATACTTCAAGTGTAGGTTTGATTGAAGTAACAAGTAAAGTTCCACAGTCAAGGTCATACTAGGTCAAATGGTAGTTTAATTCTGTTGATTTAATTGGGTAAGCTTTATATTAATATTGGTTATAGCTAATAAAAGAACGGATTTAATCTTTTATGAAATTAGAATCCAGTTAGTGAAAGAAGAAACTGTGAAACCCCTCGAATCACGGTTACATCTTCCTTAAAAAAGCATTTGTCAATGTCGAATGGTGTCTTGCTGGCACTGGCATTGGTAGTGCAGGAGCTGGAGAGATGCATAATAGGAATGGCAGGAAAGTATGGAACTGACACCAACACCACCCAACCCTGCAGAGACTGACAGGCATTGAGGTGTGCCTTTGGGTAGTCTGCCATAACGCTCAGGCCACTTCACCTCACCCTACCCTGCAGGTTCCGACACGTGTCACGTTGTGCCTTGGGGTCACTGGGCCTTACGCTCACCCCATTCCAAAAGGAAATATGTTGAGATGGGTGCAGTATAGGAGAATGGGGTGAACTTTGGGGCTGAAGAGTCCAAGGCACACCTTGATGCCTTGTCACTGGCTGCGGGGTGGGGGTGGAATGGCATGAGCATTACAGCAGACAATCCAAAGTCACACCCCTGACACCCGTCAGTCTCTACAGGGTGGGGCATTATGGTTAAAAACCCTAACACCCCAGGCATTTGTTCGTATTTGCACTCCAAAATTTCAACATGGGCTTTTTGTGACCCCACCTCATGAAAGCATTTCGGACCTCCACTCATGAACAGTGGCACTGTGATTTTGTTAATCTGTCCTGAACGTTGATTTCCTACAGTGACCACACCATTGTGCGCCAGATGTGAAAAATGACAGCTGTACTGTTCATAAGGAGGTGTGAAAAAATGGCAATGTTAAAAATCTGGAGTGAAAATATTAAACATTCTCAAACTTACAAGCATGCGTGGAAACTGCGCAGCGCACACTCGTAACAGTCATTTTATGGAACTCGTTCACCAAATTTGCAACATAGGCTTTTTGGAAGCCCACCTCATAAACAGTGACACTGTTTGTTAATTGGTCCCAAAAGGTGATTCCGCGCAGTGACCACGAAATCACCTTCCAGGACCGAATAACGAAATGACAGTGACAGAGTTCATGAGGTGGGGTCCCAAGAACCCCATGTTGAAAATTTGGAACCAAAAGTCACAAAATGGCTGAGATAGCCACCTAAGTTGAACCCCCCCCCCGACATTGATGCTATTATACAGCTTACGTGATTTTCTTCAGTTTACGGTTGGCTTTTGAAATGTTGGACGTCTCCTGCTCCACCGAAGATCGATCATAGCGGGCTCCGGAGGCAAGTATGAAGTGGGGGTGCGGTTCTAGGGGGTGTCGTGACCAGGAGGGACCGCTTTCTGTGTTACGGGGGATATAGAAGTCGCGGAAGGTTTTTTTTTTTGTACTGGAGCTTGCTTTGGGCACACTGAGGTGGGCTCCCAGTGTGCCATCTGTGGGTTTTTGGGGACAGGGGAGGAAGCTTCTGACGGGGATTGGGGCCCCTGTCAGCAAAGAAACGGTTCTGTGTTTTTGGGGCATGATGCCGAGGGGATTGGGCACTTCCCTCAGCAGATAAAACAAGGGGAACATTATGCCGACGAGGATTGGGCTCCCACAGCAAACAAACTAAGGGAGGGGCATACGACAGGGGGATTGGCCACCGCTAACGCCGGGCTTAGGACTGTGAGAGGACGGAGCACCACCATGTTTATTGAAATGTTTCAGCAGGCAAGGCAAGCCCTGCAATGATGGTGTGCTCCCTCATTACGGTAGCGAGAAATTCTTTCAAGTTGGTGGCCCACTTCTGAACTGCTGTCATAGACAGCATGTTCATTCACTGGTGCCACAGAGACCAGCCGAAAAAAAAACACAGTGGCACCATTGGCCACAACACTGCCACACCTCCACAACCTACTACTCCAGCAAGCTGCCACAAAATGTTGCTTGCGCTGCGCGTGCAAGACATTATAATAGATTTAACAAAGATAAGATTGGAGCAATGACATCCCCCAGTATCTTCTTTCATGCTTGCTTTAACTCTGATGTACTAGTGGTGGGGGAGGGGCTGGAGTTCTATGCCAACCAGGCTTTCAAAGATTGTTGGCTCCTCCAATTACATAATGTAACCCCCCCCATTTGGGGGCTTACCTTTGGCCAATTAGCTCCCGTTTCTGCCTCCTCCACCCAGTCCTGTTGTGCCCTGTTCACCCCAAATGTAGCCCCAGTGTGAATTCAGCCCATTTCGGGGCCCCAAAATTTAAACCCCGATCTCCTGCTCTCCCCAATGCACAGAGGTACAGCAGAGATCGCGCAGGCACAAGCGGTGCCTTTGATGTTGTGACCACCATGTTTGCAGTCAACCGAAAAAGTGTTCAGCGGTCCGGGCTCTACTCTTCTGGTCTCTGGGGGCCAGTGATCACAAAAAGGGCCATGACAGCCCACCAAGAAAAATAATTAAAGAGATCCACAGAGTGTTAGTGATTGGGGCTCATGAATATTAATAAGCCAGAGACCCAATCCTAATAAATATTCATGAGTGTGTCTGCCCTCAAGGAATTGATATTTTGCGGCCGCTGCCGCACAGATAAAGAAATGTAAATAAATAATGCAGCTACCGTTTGGGCATTTGAGGAAAAAATGCAAGAGAGGGAAAGATGCTGAAAAGGGGAAAATGTTTAAAATGGCTGCACCAGTAATGTTGGGACTCAGATATCAGCCTGCCTGCTGCAAACAAGGGACAGTAAATATCGGCAGCAGCGACAGGCAAACGGACTGAGGAAAGTACTAAGGCTGGGCAGTGACTAAAAGGACACACATAATTAACTGTGGGGCAACTGTGCAAATTACATAATTATTCTCGCTGCACCAGGGCTTTATTTGGGACTGTGTTAAATCTGCTTTAGGGACTGTGTGTTTAGCAGCCATTACAGAGCAGCGACAGCCAATCAGAAAGCTGGGATTTTTAAGCTAGGACTTGTGGGACTTTTGCCAAAGCTCATGGGAAATTTCCAAGTGCTTATGGGGAACTGAAGGGACCTAAATTCAGGCACCAAAACAACAAACCAACTGTGCATAAAGGGAGATTAATGAATAATTCATTTTTGTGATTGACAAGCCTTTCAGCCATTCAGAGTCAAGGCAACCAACAGCTTCAGCAAATGTCGAACCTCAGGAGAGCTCCATAAAAGACTGTTTCAGCTGATTTTTCAAATTCGAGCAGGAGACCCCAACAGGGGTGGGGGCTCAGGCCCCCCAGTAATGCAAATGGACCTGGTGATCCAGTGTAAGCCTCTCCACCGGGGAGGAGCTTTGTTCTTCTTCTTTGCCAGAAAATAAATCAGTGTAGTTTAGAGCAAAACCTGCTAGCCTGGGGGCTGCAAGAAGAATGTCCTCTAGGGGCTAGCCAAACTCTTTCCACATCTGGGAAAAACGTGGGCCCTGCAACTTGATGCCAAGCCAGCTGTGAGAGAGCTGAACCTGCCTCAGCGGTGAGTGCTGAAGTCTTCAGGAACCTCGGAAAAAGGAATGCCATTTCTGTGAGGATGCCTGAGTGAGTAAAATTGTACCTTAGAGTGCAACTAAAGAAAACACTTAAATGGAGCAGAGAAGTCCTAGAGAACTGAGAACTGTTTAGAACTGTTGACTGTCTGCACCCTAAGTTAACCAAAGTTTAAAAAGGGCAGACAGCCACTGAGTGACCAGACAAGGGCCCGCTTAAAAGTTACATAAATGTGTCTGAATTGGTTAGTGCCTACAGGATTGAAAGGGTAGTACTCAAGAGCCGAGGCTCTTCCTGACTTTGCCTGGGAGATCCAGTATTTATCCACTTGGAGTTGTTAAGGGCAGCGATTGCCAAAAGGGACTGTGTTAAAGTGTGTGGTGTAATATGGAAGCTGTAAACTCCAGCCATTGCCACATGGGACTGAGATGTTGAGATTTGTGTTTGCAAGAACTGCACTGTTCAAACTGCCTAGTTAAAAGTACAGTTTTGTAAAAGTATACTAGTGTGAGATGGAACATGAAGAACCAGGTCACCCTAGCCTTAGGGAGCAAGTAGTACCGACCAAAAAAGTTGAAAAGAACCATAGGGACTATGCTGACCCATGGTTAAAGGACCAAGTTATAAATGTGCTGAATGTTCAAGAATTTTAAAATGTGCTGAATGTTCAGGAAATGCAAATGTGTTAACTGCGAATGCTTTCAGCCCAGAAGAGGGGCACATATTTCAGGATGCAGGACCTCCCCTACACAAACCCAAGGAAGTAGAAATAGTTCAAGTGTTAATATTTCAAGTCCAAGCCTTAAATTTAATTTAGCCAGCCAAGGTACAGCTGCACCGTTCATTAGGCCTGCATCATTTATGGACTGTGGTTACTGGGTACCCAGATTAGGTTGGGATTGCGGGGTCTCGTACCAAATGTTGGGGACTGGTACCAGTGTGGGTGATCATGTATACTGTGTCATCTGATTTATGCAGCCTAGTTAGATAGCTAGGGCTCTGGTTATGCTAGAGGTTGGTGGGCAAATATGAGTGATGTGCGATTTAAAATGCAACTTACCTACCCAGCTGGAGGGTTTCACCAGCAAGACCGTTGAACCAAATGTAAATAGTATAACTGCATAACCTCTACTCCTCGCTTTACCCATCCTAAGTCCCTCCCCCCGTAAATAAACTGTGTTCACTGTTGTTTTGCAAATACATGTGTCATGAGCATATTATTAGCATCCAGTTAATAAATGGTAAAAGGTATCAAACGTGAAAATGTTATCTGGTCATGATTGGGGTGGCTTGTGGTAAAACTGGGTGGGTACAGCATCCCAAATGGTTAAACCACATTCCATGCTAGCTCACTTAACACTAAACTCTGGGTGAAGGCACTGCGAAAACATAATATCTTGGATAAGACCCAGTTTAAAGGTAGATTTTGGGAACCTAGGCCCCTCAACCTTGTTCAGACCTGCAAGGCAGGGGTAGTAGTCCTTGTAGTAGTGCCGCCTAAGGGTTACAATAAAAATGTTTATTTTTTATTGCACACATTTACTTCCCCAAGATAGCCCAACTCAGACTGCCATCTCATTTTCAGCAGGGTCCTGAATTTATAACATATTTACAGCTGGGAGGGCTAAAGTACTGAGAGGTTAAGTGACTTGCTCAAGGTTACACAACGACTAAGTGTCTGTGGTGGGATTCAATTATAAATTTCCTGGTTTCAAGCTTTTCCTCTTACCACCACGCAACACTGCGTCCTGGAACAGGAATTTTTTTTTTTTATTTTACCTGGGAAAACTGAACAAAGTATTATATAGACTTACACAGACAACTGACAGTTGTAAAAGTAGACCCTTGAATAGCTCCCCAAGGCAAGGCTGAAAAATACAGGTTACTCACCTGTAACAGGAGTTCTAGGAGTGGTATATGTTGTTCATCCACACTTACTGGCAGGTTCCTTGCCGCTTTAAATCTTGCCGGAAGGTCTTCAAGCTGGCTCCTCCCACCCACCCGGGTGGTAAAACTCTCGGATCCGCCCCATAACGCCAGGTCTAACCGCTGGAAGCCAGGTTGTCTGCGTCGAGCCGGGAGGTGGGAGTGGGTCGTGTGGATGAACAACATATACCACTCCTAGAACTCCTGTTACAGGTGAGTAACCTGTATTTCTAGGGACATGGATATGTTGTTCAATCCACACTTACTGGCATACTTCTAGCAGTTCTCCGGGAGGAGGGAGGCAAGGCACACACCCCCTACTTGAGAAATAAGGACTGGAGAACCAAGGTCCCAAAACGAGCATCCCGACGTGACTCAAGGTCGATGTGGTAGTGGGTAATGAAGGTGTGTGCTGACTTCCAGGTAGGAGCCCTGCAGATTTCCTGGACAGGGACGTCCCTGGAAGCAGCCACCGAAGCAGCGGTACGGCAGGTAGAATGAGCTCTTATCCCTCTGGGAGGCTCCATGTCCGCCAACCTATAGCAGAGATCTATGCAGGAGGTGACCCACCAGCCTATCGTCCGCTTGGCTGCAGGTCTGCCAGGTGCGGCTTCAACGTAGGTGACAAACAGCTGGCGAACCTCTCCCCGAACTTCAGCCGTCCGCTCCTTGTAGTAAGCGAGCGCTCGTCTAGGGTCCAAAGTATGGAGCCTATATTCGGTCCCCGAGGTGTGATTGGGGTAGAACACCGGCAGAGTCAACACCTGGTTAAGGTGAAACTCCGACACCACCTTCGGAAGGAATTTCGGGTGGGGGCGCAGGACAACCTTGTCACTGTGGAAGACTAGATAAGCAGACTAGATGGAAAGCGCCTGGAGCTCTCCCATCCTTCTGGCTGATGTGATGGCCACCAAGAAGGCGGTCTTCCACGACAGGTAAGAGATGTCACACCTGTGCATCGGTTCGAATGGTTTGCCCATGAGCTTAGACAATACCAGCAGTAAATCCCATGGAAGTGGAGGTTCTCGCACCGGAGGGGATATGTGATCAAGGCCTTTGAAAAAGCACCTGACCGCCTTCTCCTGCGCCACCGACTGCTTCCTGGCCTGCGCCCGGTAAGCAGAGATAGCTGCCAGGTGCACATTAAGGGTGGTCGACAGAAGCCCTAACTGAGAAAGGGACCACAGGTAGTCCAGAATGCTAGCCAAGGAACAGGAGGAAGAGTCCAACCCCTTATCCTCACACCAAATGAACAATCTCTTCCATTTGAAGGCATAGCATTTAGCATTTTCTGGTCGACTCCTTACAGGACACCTCAACAATGCTGAGGACCTCGTCGGAAAGACCCAAGGCCTGGAACTCTAGCCACTCAGGAACCAGGCCGTCAAGTGCAGGGATTGAAGGTCAGGGTGGAGTACCTTCCCCTTGCTGACTGAGATCAGGTCCGGGAGGGCTGGAAGCCACCTCGGGAGCCTGGAGCTGATGCTGAGGAGATCTGGATACCAGAACTGGCGTGGTCAGTCTGGGGCTACCAGAATCACCTGCGCCTTGTCCCTCTTCGCCTTGAGAAGCACCTTGTGGATCAAGGGAAATGGAGGGAAGGCATAGAAGAGACCCGGGGTCCATGGCCTCAAGAAGGCATCCCCCTGCAGCACATTCTCCCTGGAGGCAAACAGGTCCACCTGAGGAGTGCCCCAGTGGGAGAACAGCTCTTGTACTACCTCCGGCAGGAGAGACCACTTGTGAGATGCAGCGCCTATCCAGCTGAGGGCATCGGCCAGAGTGTTGGAGGCTCCTGCCACATGGATGGCTAGGAGATCCGCCTCCAGTCTGCTCACGAGAGACCAAGTGCGGAAAGCCTCCTTGCACAAAGGCAAGTAGTGCGTCCCGCCCTGACGGTTTAGGTAATACATGATCGTGGTGTTATCTGTCTGGACCTGGACCACTTGACCCCGTACAAACGGAGCGAAGGCGGTGAGGGGTAGTCAGACCACTCGAAGCTCCAGCAGGTTGATGTGACATCGAGACTCCTGAGGGGACCAGAGGCTGTCTGCTCTGAGCTCCCCAGATGGGCACCCCAACCCATCAGAGAGGCGTCGGTCATCAGAGTGACCGTCGGCTCTGGGCGGACAAACGGGATACCCTCCTGTAGATGAGCTGGAACGAGCCACCACTGGAGACCATTCCACATCTCCTGGGTCACTGTCACTGGCTGGTCCAGAGGACCAGAGTGCTGTGACCACTGGCGGGCAAGCCCCCCATTGCAGGGGACGCATGTGCCAGCAGGCCCAACGGACCACGCTGGTGCAAGCCTCCATGAGACCCAGAAGTGCAGGAAGTCCCGGGCAGGGTGCAATTGCCCAACCAGAAATGACTGGGCAAAGGAGGAAGGGACATCGTCCCTGTCCACCGGGAGCCGTGCTCTAGCTTGAACAGAGTCGAGCTCTGCCCCAATGAACTGAATCACCTGCATGGGCACGAGTTCCGATTTGGCCTCGTTGATGAGGAGGCCAATCTGAAAGCAGACCTGGAGGGCCAGATCCCTGGACCGCTCCACCTCCAGCTTGGAGGGGGCTGCAATCAACCAGTCTCGTCCAGGTAAGTACACCGGACCTTGGTGCGACAGTCTGTCACCACTGCCACGCATTTGAGAAGACCCTGGGAGTTGGAGAGAGGCTGAAGGGCATGGCCCGGAACTCATAAAGGGATCCCTCTGCCCTGAAGCGGAGAAATCGCTGGTGAGACGGACAGATTGGGACGTGAAAGAACACATCCTGGCGGTCCAGAGAACAGAACCAAACGCCTCGTTCCAAGGATGGAATGATCTGAGCCAGAGTGACCATCCTGAAGGTATGAGACCTTGGGAACTTTTTCAGGCCGTGTAGGTCTAGAATGGGGCACCAGCCCCCCCCCCCCGTCCGTTTTGGGACCAGGAAGTACCTGGACACAAACCCTGGGTCTGGTGGAGGATCCGCCACCTCCCTGATCACCTCCTTCTGGAGGAGCAGGGCAATGTCGGCTCGACAAGCTGACAGTGAGGCTGCGGAACCCGTAGCCCCCCATGGGGCGACGGCTTAATGGGGTGGGGACTGCTCAAATTCCAGAGGCAGACCCTTTCCTACCACTTTCAACACCCAGCGGTCTGTGGTGATATCGGACCAGGTGGAAAGGAAGTGGCGGAGCCGTCCCCCCACGGGCGGAACCCGGGGAGGAGTGCCGAGGTTGGGGGCAACACCCCTCAACCCGTCACTGGGCAGGCTTGGAGGAAGAGCTGGCCGAGGAGCCGCCTGGACCTTTCCCTCCAGGCTTCCTGCTGGACGAAGCAGCAGGCTTGGCTTTGGGGTGCAAAGTGCAAGGCTGCTGGCCCTGATGCTGGTGTTGCTGGGCCGAACGTGCCGCAGGGGCTAGAGGACAAAAGGGCTTACGCTGCTGCTGGCGGCCTTTGTCCTTCTGGACAGATGTGACAGAGTCCAAGGTGGCACTGGACTTCTCGATCCGCTCCAGATGACCCTCCACCCCGGGGCCGAACAAGTTGGTAACCAAGAAAGGAACATCTGCCAGTTTGTGCTGGATATCTGCCGTAAAGGTGGAGATCCGCAGCCAAGCTCTGCGGCCCATAGACACTGCAGCCGCTACTGACCGGGCACACGAGTCAGCGATGTCCAAGGAAGTTTGGAGCTCCTGTTTGGCCACCGCCCTTCCCTGATCCCGTACCTGCTTGACCGTCACTTGAAGGTCAGCCGGGAGATGAGGAATCACCTCATCCAGGGAGCCCAAAAGGGCATGTGAAAAGTGTGACATCAGAACGGCTGAGCTGGCCTGATGATGGCCTAGGGAGGAAGCAGCATAGACTTTCTGCCCGGAGTAGTCCAGTTTCTTGGACTCCTTATCGGGTGGCTTGTCCACGTCCTGAGCGGTCCCGGAACGCCGGAAAACGCTGTCGGTCACTAGCCCCTCCGTGGAGGGGTGCTCTGAGAAGCCAGAGAGTGAACTGGTGGGAACAGCATACTTCCAAGCCATCCTGGCCAAAGGTGCTAGACAAGAAGCTGGCCACTGCCATAGCTCCAGGGCCGGGCCAACAATGGCTTCGACCACCAGGAAGGCCTCTGTGGGGAAATCCCCTCAGTCCAGTATCTCCATGAGGTTATACTTGGCCCGTTTTGAAACGGGTTCGAGCTTCATCCCAGTGGATTCTGAGATGAGCCGAAGCATTCCAAGGAATGAGGATGGGCTCTCGTCCACTGACTGACCCCCAGTGGACTCCAGGTCAAGCGGCCTGGAGAACAAGGAGTCGTCGTCGTCAGACTCCGAGGAGTCTGCGAACAGCTGCAGAGCGCCTGAGCCACCCTCCACCTGCCGAGATCGATTGGGAGTGAGGGTGACCAACAACTGGTGGGGCAAGCCCTGACCCGACCGAAAATCCTTGGTCGGGGCCCCAGTTTTAGGTTGTGGAGGCGGGGGTTCCACCACAATGGGTGGCGCAGCTGGTTTCAGCCGAACAAGTGGTGCCGGCTTCGGCTCCTCGACTACTACGAGGGATTGTTTCAGCCGCTCCGGTGACAGCCACTTAATGGCCGGAGAAGGCGACGGAGTCGGCTTATTCCCGGACAATAAGAGCTGCTGCCACATTAGATCCTCGTAGCACCGACGCAATTGCGCCAGAACCCTATCCTCCGAAGAGGGCAGCGAGGGATGGCGCTGCTACTTTCCATGGTGCGGGGCCGCCGATGTCGGCGGGACGGCTGGACCTACAGAGGTCCGAGACCGAGAACCGGAGTTCCAAGGGTGGGTCTGAGAGGGTGAGGAAACCCGCTCCTCCCTCGGTTCAGGGACCTTAACCGGGGACTCCGGCACAGGGAAATCCTCGGTTTCCACTGGGGGAACCGGTGAAGAAGGGTTGTCGGCTTCTCCAGTCGACAGCCTGTCCGACAGGTCGAGAAAAATCGACCGCGTCGACGGGTGTCTCAACCCGGCTGACCTGCCGGAGACACCCGTGAAGCCAGCGGCCTTAGCATGCAACCTTGACCAGTAGAGTGTCGACTATCCGGGGAAGGGACCCTCTCCGGCTCCCACGAACATCGATGGTGGGACTTACCTTTGGAGTCCTTCTTTTTGGACCGAGAGGAATGTCCCGAAGGCTCTTCTCCCTTGGTGGAGAGGAAGTGGCAAAGCTTCTTAAAAGAAGCTGTGTAGGAGGAGCCCAAGGAGAGCGGGATAAATGCCGCGACCAAGGATGATGACGATGCGGCCTGGGCCACCTCCTCCTCGAGGACGATCATCTGTTCAAGCTGTTCAGCCAAGCCTGCAGCTGCGGACACCGCCCAATGGGCCTCCTTCAACTTGACCGGACGATGACGTTTCTTGGGTCGCCCCAACAGCAGTCGGGCAGCAGAGTCCTCCAAGACCGAAGCTGAAAAAGACTTGCACAACTCACAAGCCTGTGAGTAATGGCCAAGTCCAAGGCAATAAATCCACGTGGAGTGCGGATCGGTCCGGGACCTCATCTGCCCACAGGGGCACCGACGAAATCCGGGAGTCGATTTGTCCATCGCAGCCGCTAGGGAAAGAGAAGACCGAAGTCTTTTGAATTTAAGAATAAGTTTCGGATTGACCGAAGAGTGTGGATCCTGGCCTAAAATGCAGAGCGCTAATGAGGGAACCTGAGCTTCCAAGTGGTAAGGAAGATCTGGCGTCATGGGGTGGAGCAGAGCGTTTTACCACCCGGGTGGGTGAGAGGAGCCAGCTTGAAGACCTTCCGGCAAGATTTAAAGCGGCAAGGAACCTGCCAGTAAGTGTGGATTGAACAACATATCCACGTCCCTAGAACAAAGTATTTTCCAAGCCCCAGCCACATTTATTCACAAGTTATAGAAGGTACGGTCCAGTATAGTACAGGCTTCCCCAAGCTGTGATGTAACACTGGACAGGGAAGCCCTACGAGGCCTAACTGAAACAGCATAACATTTTGTGATTTGCATATAGAGGCTGTGATGCATTGCATTATGGGGGTATGTGTGATTCTGTATTCCTATGAAGGACTGACACACAATACTGACACCATCTGTTTACTGACAAAGTCGGGTACTGTGTGGGGCTGGTACAGTACGGACTTTCCATACAGTAACGGATCAAATGCTGGTAAAATGTGATACTCATTGACAGCACTGGAAACCGAAGCCCTCAGGTTTACTTACTGGCGGGTACAGTGTAAGGCAGGTACAGTGCAGGCTTTTCCACTGTGTAATGTATTTTGTGCTAATGAAAGACGAAGGAATGACAATGCTAGAAGAAAAAATCTCTGTTTTGCCACAAGGTCAGGTACAGTGTGGGACAGGTATACTGCAAGATCCCCACACTGATGATTTAGTGCTAGTTAAAGGTCAGGGACTGACAACACAGAAGAGAACTAAATTACAATCCAAGCCACGCATTAATTCCAGATCCCTTATCAAATTAATGCACTGACAGCTATAAACATAGACTTTGACGGCAAATAAGGACCACTTGGCCCACCCAGTCTGCCCATTTCCCTACCTATTGGATAAACTGCAGATTCTAGTTAACCAACAGCCTACTTCCTGCAACCCCCCACTATAATTGCCTTATGTCTGTCCCATGCATGTTTGAATTCCCCCACTGTTTTAGACCCAACAACCTCTCCAGGAAGGCGGTTCCATGCGTCCACCACTCTCTCCGTGAAAAAGAATTTCCTCACATTACCCCTGAGCCGTCCCCCCTCTAACTTTAAATTGTGCCCCCTTGTTCTTACACATCTCTTTTTCTGAAAGATGCTACCCTCCTGGACTTTGTTGATTCCCTTGAGGTACTTAAAAGTTTCTATCATGTCCCTCCTGTCCCTTCTTTCATCAAGGGTATACATAATAAGCTCTCTCAGTCTCTCTTCATATGGTTTCTGATGCAGACCCTGCACCATTTTAGTTGCCCTCCTCTGGACTGCTTCCATCCTGTCTATGTCCTTGCGCAGATGAGGTCTCCAAAAGTGCACGCAGTACTCCAGATGAGGTCTCACCAACTGTCTGTATAGAGGGATAACCACTTCCCTTTTTCTACTTGTGATGCCCCTCCCTATGCATCCTAGTATCCCCCTGGCTCTCCTTACTGACTTCTCACATTGCTTACCCACCTTTAGGTCATCTGATATGACTACACCAAGATCCCTTTCCATTATTGTGTTGTTAGTACCTCCCCTGCTATTGTGTACTCTTCTCCTGGATTTTTATTTCCCAGGTGCATTACTTTGCACTTATTTGCATTGAATCTAAGTTGCCATATGTCTGACCATTCCTCCAACCTTGCCAAGTCCCTTCTCATCCTTTCTACCCCCCCCCCTTGTGTATCAACTCTGTTACAGATCTTTGAGTCATCCGCAAAGAGGCATACCTTTCCCTCCAGACCCTCTGCAATGTCACCTATGAAGATGTTAAAGAGGACTGGACCCAGTACTGAGCCCTGAGGTACTCCACTAGTAACCCCCCTTTCTTCAGAATGTGTTCCATTCACTATTACCTTCTGTGTCCTGTTGTGCAGCCAGTTTGCTACCCAGGCTACCACCCTGGGACCCACTCCCAGGCTGGCTAACTTGATTATTAATCTTTTGTGCGGGACTGTGTCAAATGCCTTGCTAAAGTCTAGGTAGGCCATATCCACAGCCCCTCCCTGGTCTATTACTTTGGTTACCCAGTCAAAGAAATCGATTAGATTCGTCTGACATGACCTTCCTGCTGTGAATCCATGCTGCTTTGGGTCCTGTGCCCTGCTGGCCTCTAGGTACTCAATAATTCTTTCTTTCAGAAGTGATTCCATCATTTTCCCCACCAATGAGGTCAAACTAACAGGTCTGTAGTTTCCTGCTTCTGCCTTGCTCCCACTTTTGTGAAGGGGAATCACATCTGCCCTCCTCCAGTCCTCAGGTACCACCCCATCTTCCCATGATTTGTTAAAAAGTGTGGTTAGTGGTGTCACTAGGTCCTCCCTTAGCTCTTTTAGGATTCTAGGGTGAATCCCGTCAGGCCCCATTGCTTTGTCCACCTTGAGTTTTAGGAGTTATTTCAGTACTCTTTCTTCTGTAAATGGACTGGTGTCAACCCCACTATCCAGAGTGCTTCTACTGTTTGGTTTAGATAACTCCTCCTCTTTTTCTTTTGTGAATACTGAGCAAAAGTATTCATTCAGTATCTCTGCCTTTTCACTGTCTCCCTCTGCCCACCTCCCCTCTCCTTTATTAATCTTCACTATCCCCTCCCTTAACCTTTCTATGCTCCCTAATGTACCTATAAAAGATTTTATCCCCCTTCTTAACTGAGTTGGCTATCTTTTCCTTGGTTTGCGCCTTTGCTTTTCTGACTGCCTTCCCCACTTCTTTCTGCTTTAATTGATACAGTTCCCTGTCGTGCTCCGTCTGTGATTCCTTATACTTTTTGAATGCAGCCTTTTTCTCCTTAACCTTCCCCCTGACACCTCTTTTGAGAGCCATAGTGTTTTTTTTATTCTGCTTTGTTTTCTTTATTTGTTTCACACAAAGGCTTGTTGCCTCCATGATGGCAGTTTTGATTTTTCTCCATTGTTCTTCCACCCCTCCTTTCTGGCCATTTGCTAATGCATTCCTCAGGTATTCACCCATTATGCCAAAGTCAGCCCTTCTAAAGTCCAGCTGTTCTGGCTCTGCATTTCTGAGAGTTCTGGCCTTGGGGTTGAGCAAGAACAAAAGAGGGGGGTGGTCACAGGTTGCACACTGCCCTACACGGGTACTTAACATTATGTAGGTAGTAGGAGCAAACTTCATGCAGCCAACATCCAAAACGAGTTGAGAAAAACTGAAGGCTCCACTCCAATATACAGCAGTAGGTTTTAACTCCTTAGGTTTTAATTCTACCAAAGAGCGCCAAGATGTTGTGGCCCCCGCCCCTTCATCAGGGAAGATGGTGGTGCTGTAGTTTTGCTGTACTTTTACTCTGCAGCATCACATATATATCCTTCCCAGAAGGAGTGGGACATGGCAGCCAGCTCTAGCACTGTTGAGGAGAAGCAAAACACAGCAACGCTGCAGACACATTAATATAATGATGTCAGTGAGCATGGGTCATGATAAACCTTCAACTTACTAACATACGTACTAAAATGCCAGCAGAGTAGGCCCAAAGGTCTTTCGTGTTTGCTCGTTTGGTCAGCCCCCATCCTGGGAGCTGACCTTGCTGCCCACCTCTCCATCTCTGGCTTCTCCCTTCCCAGTCCCGGATATTCTCACTGCACTGGATTTTGCTTCCAGAACCCTTCCCCTGTACCAGTCCCACCCTCTCTTGAACCCCTCCACCGTCTCTGCCTCCACCAGCCCCCTGGGCAGTGCATTCCATGGCTCCAGCACCCTCTCAGTGAAATAGCACCTCCTCCTTTCTCCCCTGAATCTCCCCCCCTCCAGCTTCCACCCATACCCTCTAGTTACCCCCCTTCTTCCTTCGGAGCACCCTGACTGCTCCTCCCCTATTTACCCCTTCATATACCTGAAGACCTCTATCATGTCCCCCGGTCCCTTCTCTCTTTCAATGTGTACATATTTAGCTCTTCGAGCCTCTCCCCATAGGTCCTATCCCCCAAGCCCCCACATCATTTTGGCTGCCCTCCTCTGGACCTTCTCCAGGAGTTCAATGTCCCTCTTTAAATGTGGCCTCCAAAACTGCACGTAGTACTTGAGTTGCAGCCTCACCAAGCAGTTATACAGTGGGAGTATCACTTCCCTCATTCTGGAGGTGATCCCCCTAGCGATGCATCCAAGCATCCTGCTGGCCTTTGCCGCTGCCCTCCTACAAGTCTCCGAGTTGTTCATCTTGACATCCACCACCACCCCCAGGTCCCTCTCAGCCATCGAGACTTGTAGCATTGTACTTAAGAGTGTAATATTTGAGAAGAACACCCGTGAGACTATGGAATCAAAGTATAATGAGATTATGGTACCACTTGTTTCCCTGACAAAGTAGCAGGGCTAGAAAATGTTGGTGTTTTTTGGTGGAATAAAAACCTACAAAATTAAGACATTCTCTACTGAAGTGGAGCCCTTAGTTTTTCTCATCTCATTCAGGGGTTCAGCTAGAGCTGGGTTTTGCTTTTTCATGGATGTATAGCTGTATAGCGATCAGTGGGGGGGGGGAAGGAAAAAGCAAAACTGGAAGAGCCAGTTTATCATTCCTAGCAGATATTACATTCCACAGAATCAGAAGACTGCTTGCTGCACACTGGGCCTTATGCACGAAGGTGCAGAGTGCCTCCACACCGCATATGTGAGTCATGCAGATACTCTGAACCCACTGTGCCCTCCGTGCGGGATGCACCAAGGGGGGTAAACCCACTACGCACCCTATGCCTCCGTCCCTCAACAACAAGATCCCAGCAACCAACATGACAGGCTGCCCGAAGCCACCTACCCAAGCACCCAGCCATGCCCCCCACATTTCCCATGCATGGCAACCAAACACACACACACACACATATGGGGGCACCGGCCCCTGGACTGCAGACACCCCCACATAGAGCACCGCAAGCCTGCCTCTTTGTCCCCTCGCTCCGGATCCCGGCCCCACTGCTGTGGTGGGCAACGTGAACCACACACACACACACGTTCGGGGGCATGGCACAGCCAGCAGCACATCCTACCCCTCACCGCCACAGGCACCAGTCTTATGAACATCAGCAGGGGCGCGCAGCCAACACGCCCCTCCACTGTGTAAGGGATCCACTGAGGGATCAGGACAAGAATCCCAGTGGATGCCCGCCCAGGTGCGCAGCTCCGCCCTGCGTGAACCTGCGCGTATCCATGTGCCGGGGATGCGAACAGGTGGCCAGCAATCATGAATGCCACAGGTGAGGAGCTCCACCGGCAGTATACGTGCCTGGGGATTGTAATTCCCATCCCTAATGTGCATAGGGGCCACTGTTAGAAAAACTGTGAGAGAAACTAATTTTTTTTTTTTTTTACTTATCTGTGCATCAAAGAGACTTACTTGGACACTGCTGACTCCCACAGTGACCTCTGTGTAACAGCACCATGGTTAAAAGTAACACATGGTGCCAGCTTCCCCTCACACACACTGCTCAGGGAAAGAGATGC
Source organism: Neoceratodus forsteri (assembly GCA_016271365.2). Taxonomy (NCBI): domain Eukaryota; kingdom Metazoa; phylum Chordata; order Ceratodontiformes; family Ceratodontidae; genus Neoceratodus; species Neoceratodus forsteri. The sequence goes on from CM057453.1 coordinate 1,283,161,453, forward strand.
CCCACCCCCCAAAAAAAAAACAGAGTTCAGCATTTGTTAGGGAAGAGAGTCCAGAGTTAACAGTTCCCACATAAAGGTACCCAAAGACTGGAGGACAGTAGATGTAGCCCCCTTATACAAAAGTGGGAACAAAGAGGAAGCAGGGGAACTACAGACCAGTCAGCCTCACTTCGGTAGTGGGGAAGATCATGAAAGCACTACTGAAGGAGAGATTAGTGGAACATCTGGTTGTCAATGGACTACAGGACCCAAGGCAGCATGGTTTCACCAGGGGGAGATCATGTCAGACTAACCTCGCTGAATTTTTTGACTGGGTGACTAGGGAGGTGGATCAGGGGAGGGCAGTGGACATGGTCTATCTGGACTTCAGCAAGGCCTTTGACACTGTGCCACACAGAAGACTATTACAGGGGGAACATGGGTGTGGGCAGGACAGTAGTGGAGTGGGTAGGTAACTGGCTGGGCAACAGGACACATAGGGTGGTGGTAAATGGTTGTCACTCCACAGAGGGAAGAGTGACCAGTGGGGTACCACAGGGATCAGTGCTGGGACCGGTCCTATTCAACATCTTCATCAGTGACATTGCGCAGGACCTAGGAGGCAGAATTTCACTGTTCGCCGATTACACAACGCTCTGCAACAGAGTAGACGCACCAGAGGGTGTAGACAGAATGAGAAGGGACCTGCAGAAACTTGAAGAATGGTCAGGGGTTTGGCAGTTGAAATTCAATGCAAAGAAGTGCAAGATAATGCATACGGGGTACAAAAAACCTGGCACAATATAGCAGTTGGGGGGTAAGGATATAGCATGCACCAAGCAGGAAAGGGATTTTTGGGGTTATCATCTCTGATGACCTCAAGGTAGAGAAACAGTGCAACAAGGCAGCAGGTAAAGCAAATAGGATGCTGGGATGCGTAGGCAGGGACATCACCAGCAGGAAAAGGGAGGTCATAATTCCACTATACAAGACACTAGTGAGGCCCCACCTGGAGCACAGTTCTGGAGACCTTACCTACATAAGGACACAGACAGGGTAGAGAAGGTTCAGGAGGGCAACAAAGATGGTACATGGATTGCATCACAAGTCCTATGAGGACAGATTGAAGGAATTGAATATGTACTCCCTGGAGGAGAGGAGGGAAAGAGGGACATGATAGAGACATACAAGTATCTTACAGGGAGGAACAGGGTGCAGGAATACACTATTTTTAAGTGAAAAAGATGTTCCAGGACTAGAGGGCATGGGATAAAGTTAGAGGGAAGACAATTCAGAGGAAACGTGAGGAAGAATTTCTTCACAGAACGGGTGGTGGACAAGTGGAACACCCTGCCAGAGGAAGTGGTGGGGACTGAAACAATCACGGGATTTAAGAATGCATGGGATAGACATAAAGGAATTCTGCAGGTCAGTGGTAAGGGGCAACAGACTTCTAGGAAAACATAAACTGAACTTACAAGCTCAAAAGGGCAGACTGGGTGGGCCATAGGCCCTAATCTGCCAACATAGCCCATGTATCTATGTATCTACAGTATATATAAAGCACCAGGACAATGCCTTGAGCTGATCTCCTACCCATACAGAACAGGACACTGCCTGCTTTCTGTAGGGGTTCAAGAGTTATTTGGGCCTGAAGTTCTCACACCTGAAAATAGGCACTTGACTGTTTAGTGTGCTTACCTGGTTAACCAAAAGCTAAATAAATAATAATAATAATACTGCACCAAGGAAGCAAAACTGCAGCACGCCAGCAACATCATAGCAATGGGTGAAATTCAGAAAGCTAGAACCAAAATGGCCTGAACCAGTACAAACTAGAACAGGCACAAATTGCACTATTTTCTCTGCCCAAACAGCCATTTCAGGTTTTACAGGTTCCATCCACACCAGTTCTGGCATTTCAGATTTTAGCCTCAGTAAGGTTGTGTATGTTGGTGGACTAAGATGCCTCCAGAGATTAGGTCAAATCCAGAATCCTGGATCATGGATCTGGAATGGCCAGAACCAGTAAAATATAAACTAATCATTCTGTCTGGAAGTGAGAATACAATGTCATTTTATTTGTGCCTGCTCTGGCCATTCCATTGTCTTACTGGTTCCAGACATTCTGGTTTCTGTATTTCAAATCTGATCATGTCTAGAAGGTCTCCTCTGGCCTCTGTTTCGCAAGCAAGCACTTGAGGAAGGGCACCGTGTGAAGTATGCTTCAGGAGCCACGTTTGTAAACTATTTGGTGGGGGGTCAGGGGTCAAAGCCCCACCCCATGGCCCAGGGGTCAAGGGTCAAAGTCCCCTATACATGGGGGTCAGAAGGTTAAGCCAGACTGATGTAGTAGGGCTGGTCTTACATGGAACGCCAGGGGAGACTGAAGAGACATTTGGACTAAAAATCGGGGAAACCATGGTCTGTGGGGCCAGCGTGGGCAAACCAGAATCACCTCTGCTTGATCTTGGGCAATCTTGTGCAGTATCCTTGATAAGATCGGAATTGGAGGAAAAGCATACAGGAGATCGAACTGACCCCAGTTCATGGAGAAGGCATACTGTGCCATGGCTGTCTCATCCTTGCTGAGAGAGCAGAACCTTGGAACTTTGCAATTTTTTCAGCATGCGAAAAGCTCTACCTGCAGGTGGCCCCACCGCGCCATGATGAGCTGGAAAGTGCACTTTTTGAGCTCCCACTGCCCTGATAGAATGTCCTTTCAACTTAGCCAGTCTGCTGTGACATTTTCCTGGCCTGGGATGTACGCCACCCTGAGACTTCCCAGGTTGTCTTCCGCCCACTGAAAAAGAAGAGCCTCTTGCAGCATGCGAGAGCTCTTTGTGCCTCCTTAGCGGTTGATGTATGCCACTGTCGTCAGATTGTCCATGAGGATGAGGATGTCCCACTGAGAAAGCTGTGTCTTGAACTGCTGCAGTGCCAAGCGGACTGCCCGTATCTCCAGTACATTGATGCTGCAAAGGGACTCCACTAGAGACCACTTGCCCTGTGTAGAGTGCTGTTCCGAATGTGCACCCCAGCCCCGGAGACTGGCATTGGCGGCGACTCTGATCTGGTGAGGGTGTCCCAGACTGAGACCCCTCACGATGTTGTTCTGCCGTGTCCACCAGATCAGGGAGTCCCTTCACCTGGCGAGATACCCGAATCCTCTGGTCCACTGTGCCCCTCAACTGGAACCATTGCTGGAGAAGACCTGACTGGAGAGTTCGCATGTGGACTAGTGCCCAGGGGACTGAGTCTGCCACGGAGACCATTGTCCCTATGAGTTGCATGAAGGGAAATCCTGTCCCCCCCAAAAAAAAAATAATAAATCAGGGTAGTAAGTGAGGTAAACACCAAGAAAGAGGTGTCAACAGGGAGAAGGGCAGGGGTAAATGCCGAAAACAACCAAGGCAATAAGGGATGGGGCAAAAAGGGGTAAGGTCACCAAGAAATGGAGGGTGATGAGTACCAATGCCTGTAGTCTGGGCAACAAGCTCCCTGAACTGGTGGCCTGGATGGAAGAGAGATGCATGGATATCATGACAGTCACAGAAACATGGTACACAGGGAACCATGACTGGGATGTTAACATACCAGGGTACACAACCTACAGGAGAGAAAGGGAAGGAAGAAGAGGGGGAGGAGTAGCTCTCTATGTAAGGGAAGGGATAAAAGCAACTGAACAAGAGTGTAAACAGGGAGGAGAAGAGGCACTGTGGGTCACCTTAGAGACTGGAGATGGCAGCACAATCTGCACAGGAGTTGTATACAGACCCCCATGTCAGGGGAGAGAGAATGTACAAGGATATGACAGAAGGCATCCTTAGTATGGCAGAGAAAAGGGAGATACTGTTGATGGGGGACCTGAATATGCCAGATGTTAATTGGAGCACCTTTGCTGCAGCCACATCCAAGAGCAGGGCCATTCTTGATGCCCCACAGGGGCTGCCTCAGACATCTAGTTTTTGAACCCACTCATGAGGGAGCAATCTAAGACCTCGTATTCTCAAATGGGGACAGTGAGAGGATCTCAGATCTAGAAGCGGGTAGCCATCTGGGAACAAGTGACCACCAAACAGTGTGGTTCACGATAAACTGAGCTTCAAAGTCAAGCCATACAAAAGTGAGGGTACTAGACTTCAAGAGGGCTGACTTTAGCAAGATGGGAGAGTGCCTTAGAAAAGCACTAGCAAACAGGTAAGAAGGAGGGGTGGAGCAACAATGGGGAAACATCAAAACTGCCATCACAGAGGCAATAAGCCTTTGTGTGAAGGAAATAAACAAACCAAAAAAAAAAAAGCCACTATGGATCTCAAAAGAGGTGGCAGGGAAAGTTAAGGAGAAAAAGACAGCATTTAGGAAGTATAAGGAAACACAGAAGGAGCAGGACAGAGAACTGCACCGGTTAAGGAAGCAGGGAGGGAAGTCAGAATAGCAAAGGCCCAAACTGAGGAAAAGATAGCCAACTTGGTTAAGAAGGGGGATAAAACCTTTTATAGGTACATCAAGGAGCATAGAAAGACAAAGGGAGAGAGAGTGAGGCTGAACAGAATGGACGGTGGGTGGGCAGAGAGGGACAGTGAAAAAGCAGGGATACTGAAAGAATACTTCTGCTCAGTATTCACAAAAGAGGAGGGGGGGGGGAGGTACCTAATCCAATTAACAAAAGCACTCTGGATAGGGGGATCGATCCCAGTCCTTTCACAGAAGAAAAGGTTCTGAAAGAACTCCTAAAACTGAAGGTGCACAAAGCAATGGGGCCTGACGGGATTCACCCCAGAATTCTAAAAGAATTAAGGGGAGAACTAGTGACACCACTGACTACCCTGTTTCAACAAATCGTGGGAGGATGGTGTGGTACCTGAGGACTGCAGGAAGGTGGAGGTGATTACCCTTCACAAAAGTGGGAGCAAGACAGAGGCAGGAAACTACAGACCTGTCGGTTTGACCTCTGTGGTAGAGAAAGTGATGGAATCGCTTCTGAAGGAAAGAACTGTTGAGAACATAGAGGCCAGTGCGGCACAGGACCCAAGGCAGCATGGGTTCACAGCGGGAAGGTCATGTCAGACGAATCTAATCAATTTATTTGACTGGGTGACCAAAGTAGTTGACCAGGGAGGGGCTGTGGACATGGTCTACCTAAACTTTAGCAAGGCATTTGACACAGTCCCACACAAAAGATTAATAAACAAATGAACCAACCTGGGAGTAGGTCCCAGGGTGGTAACCTGGGTAAAACACTGGGTAACGGAGTCCACTGAAGAAAGGGGGGTTACTAATGGGGTACCACAGGGTTCAGTACTGGGTCCAGTCCTTTTTAATGTCGTTACAAGTGATCTTGTAGAGGAACTGGAAGGAAACGAATGCCTCTTTGCAAATAACACAAAGATCTGCAACAGGGTTGATACACAAGGAGGTGTGGAAAGGATGAGAAGGGACTTGGCAAGGTTGGCGGAATGGTCAGCAGTATGGCAGCTTAGATTCAATGCAAAGAAGTGCAAAACAATGCACCTGGGAAACAAAACCAAGGGGAAGATTATACAATGGTGGGAGGTAGTAACAACAACAAAAAAGGAAAGGGACCTGGGGTAATCATATTGGATTACCTTAAGTTTGGCAAGCAATGTGAGAAGGCAGTAGGGAGGGCTGGGGGGATACTGGGATGTAAGAGAGAGGCATCACCAGCAGAAAACAGGAAGTTGTTATCCCTCTTCATACAATAGGGGTGAGCTGATACGGAGTTAAATAAAAACATGCATTTCTCACCCCAGCTGAATAAACATCTCAGTCACGTATACAAGATCTGTATAAATGTAAACTCTTACATTTATCCATACGCTCCCTTCGTCACTACATAAAGTCACCACTGTGCATACGTAACCTCTTTACAGCAAAACAAACATAAAACACCTGCAGTATATTTATTTGAAAAGACGTCCTGTCATACAATCTGACACAGACTCAGACTGAAGAATGAATCAACACAGAAAGTAGTTTCTCTGTTAAACAAAACTTACCCAAAGAAGAAAGAGTAGAGAAAAGAGTTGATCCTAAAAGTAATAAAACTCCACTAGTTCTACATGAAGTAATGAACAGTGTCCGACGAAGTATGTGTGTCCAAAATCTCAACACTGCACAAAACACTACAAACACGATAAAAAAAAAAAAAAAAATTAAGAACTCAACAGAAACAAGTAAGCATTAAGCCACAATGAAGGTGGCATCTAATGCTGGATTAATGCATGGTTGGGAGGGCGAACAACCGCCCAACCATGCATTAATCACATTAGATGCCACCGCCGGAGTGGCTTAATGCGCTTGTAACATGGGCCGCACGACGACAGTTGCCAGGAGCCGATTTCGTGTGCCTTCACCAACATCAGACAGGGAGTTGGAGTTCTGAGGACACATTTGTACAGCACTTTCTAATCTTCTTACACACTGGCATTAAGATGCTGATGCGCTGAAACTATTCACTACGTGTAACCACAGCAAATAGTGGGGCTCACAAGCCACTCTGGAAATTGTGCAGATCTGCGCAGGTATTTCTGTCACACCAGGCACTGGAGGTCTCCGGTGCACTGCTCGCTCGCCCGCAGTGTGCGATCGCTCCCAAATCTGCATGCTGGCCGGGTCACTTCCCCTTGCCTCTCCCACACTCATCAGACGTCGGGCACTGCGTCCTGTGCTGCTATTGCCTCTTGGGTGTGCTGCCTTCCGGTGTTCTGCAGTCTGCGTGTAGCTGGTCTCCCTCTAGCAGTGCCAGTATTCCCCCTCTAACACTCGCTCCCCATCTGTGCCCAGTGCTGCTAAGCTACCTGTCTGGCTGAGATTGGTACTACCATTTTCAACACGGCATCTATCGTGGATTAATACCCGCTCCAAGTTAGACCCCATGATGCCATGTGACCAATCGCGGGTGCCCATTCCTGCATTCACATTATTGCCATGTTACAAAATAAAATGTATCCGCATCCTAACAGTATGCAGTCAGAAGTCCTCCATGCACGCTGCCCTTCAATGAAACCCCTCCCACAAGTACTACACAGCCAATAAAAAGAAGCTCTAGTTCACTACCCAATCACCACACAACCAATTGTACCATAGCAACCACAACTCCCCAGAGCAATACCCAATGAAAACACTCCCATTCAGCTATACAGCCAATCAAAATCTACACATACAACCAATTCACAAATCATACATTCATACCAGACAACCTGCCGACTTACACCTGCAAATACTGAAACCTACAAAACACAGAACCATAAAAATACATGTTTAAAACAGCACAATACATGGCCTGTATTGTACAAATCGCACACATGATGCCCAGATCGTGTGCTACAGCAAATATTCTCACTCCTGCATCGTGAGCTCTGCAGGAGTGAGAATATTTGCCGTATCACACTCCTGGTCATCGTGTATCCCCTATGTATAGACAGTTGGTAAGACCCCATCTGGAGTACTGCGTCCAGTTTTCTGGAGACCTCATCTCCGCAATGACATAAACAGGATGGAGGCAGTCCAGAGGAGGGCAACTAAAATGATGCAGGGTCTGCAACAGAAGCCATACGAGGAGAGACTAAAGGAGCTTAATATGTATACCCTTGAGGAAAGGGGGGGACATGATAGAAACTTTTAAGTAACTCAGTGAAATCAACAAAGTCCAAGAGGGTAGCTAGCATCTTTCAGAAAAAGAGATGTGCAAGAACAAGGGGACACAATTTGATGATAAAGTGGGGGATGGCTCAGGGCAATGTGAGGAAGTATTTTTTCACAGAGGGTGGTGGATGCATGGAAAAGCCTTCCTGAGGAGGCTGCGAGGTCTAAAACTGTGGGAGAATTTAAGAATGCATGGGACAGACGTAAGGCAATTCTTGTGGGGGGGTAGGAAGAAATAGGCTGCTGGTTAACTAGGATCCGCATCTTATCCTGTAGTTAGGGAAATGGGCAGACTAGGTGGGCCAAGCAGTCCTTATCTGCTGTCCAAGTCTATGTTTCTATACTGGTCTCTCTCATCACTCATAGCAAGGATCAGATCTGGCTGCACCCCCCAATTAAAACCATCAAGATGAAACCCCTCTGTTTGTGGATCTCCCTTAATCTTTCACCCTTCATGACATGCAAACCACTCAAAGCAGCAAGAGAGGAAAAAAAAAAGCAAACAACTGCACCAGAGCCAAGGAGGATTGTTCGCAAATCTTGATGGACTTGTGGCCTTACTGATGTGAAGTTACAGCCCCTAACCCCAAGCTGGCGTTATTTCCCTTTAACCAATCTAGGAGCTCCCCTATGGGTCCTTATGTGTACCCAGTGTTGAATCGGTGCTGACCCCCATTAGGTCTACCACCTTTTAAGAAGCCCAAAGTGGGACATTTTTTACTGAAACATGATTTTTCACAGGACAGCACGTAACCTCAACCAATGCAGCAGACTTGTTTTCTGTATATAATCAGAATTAAAACAAAGTATTATAGTTTCTTGGTTGCTTCTATTGTTTCTAATCATTTTAATGTATTTTAGTTAAGGTATTATAGATTTCTGCAACAGTTAGTAGAAAGTTAGAAATTATTTTTTCAAATAAAAAGTCAGAACATGTAGTATTTTTCATGGTTTTTTTTTTGCAGGACACAGCTGCCCAAATCAGGACAGGTGGTAACACTAACCCCCACTGATGATGCCAAGGTGGGATCCTGGCAAATCTGCATTTTAAATTAAATGCTGGGTAGCGGGCACCTGCTCTGATAAACCCCAAACCCACAAAGGCCATGTAACTGCAAAAATGGCAGTCTTCCTTAATCCGTCCTGAGCATACCTCTCAACTGTCACACATTTATTTATTTATTTGCTTTTGGTAACCGGGTGGGTGCACTAGACATAGAGATGCCTATTTTCAGGCACGACCCAGGAGTATACAAGTGAAAATACATGAGCAGTACAATGTGACACAGCACAAGGGAGAGGTAGACAATAGCAATACAAACAGTATTTGACAAGTAGATTGTTTTAAAGCATTCAACAAATATTGCCAGTTGCAGCTAGAACAGTACAGCTACCCAGAACATATATACAATGTTAGCGCTAACAGGTTCAAAGTAATAGTAAGTGCCATCAAGTGACATGAGGTTTTAAGAGAGGAAAGATGAGGTAGACGGGGACAGAGGGAAGGCAAGAAGAGTAGAAAACAGAGGTGAGTGGAGCGGGCTATGGTGGCTGGAAGCATGTACAGGGGTTAGAAGCCAGTAGATGTCGGCAGTGGAGTTTCTTGAAGTGGGCATGGGTGGGGGCTTGGTACATGACTTATTTTACCTCTCTGAAACCCTCTGTCTCGCTCACATGGCACAGGTAATATTCCACACTGCCCACTGAAACTTCAATGCAGAAATTCATAATAAATAGGATACTCAGTTATCAGCAAACATTAATAACATAACTGAACAGATTTAGACTGTGTTCTGAGCGTGCAATGTAATTTTTGATGATGTGTCACACATTTGGCCCATTTGTCACACATCTGAGTGATGAAAGGTTGCGAGGTATGGTCCTGAGGTATTTGTACAGACTAGAGTTCCTGGCATAATGGCCAAATGCAAAGAAACAATGTCCTAGCCTGCCGGCAGCTGGCTACCTTTGCTAGGGGTTAATGCTGGCCGACTGCTCTCTGCTGCTCACCTCGCTCCTCCGAGGCTCCAACTGACCTGCTGGCTGCTCTGGAGGTGCCGCCGGCCGCCCGCACCGAAGAGGACTCTCACCAACCACCACCCAGAGACCCGGCCACTTGTAGGCCTGCCGCCTGCCTAAACCGATCTCCCTCCCTGCTCGAGTCGCCCGGCCCACTCTACAGCAGCACTGCACCGATAGTCTGCTGCTTAGCCGGCTGGCCTTCCCCTTGCAACTTACTTGCTGCCTAGTGGGGTGGTGTGTCCAGGACTCCCGACCCGGTCCCAGACTCTCTCCCTCCCGACTCCCGCCGCACCGGTCTTTGGCACTTGATGCGCTCCCGCTAAGCTCCTGTGCTGGCTGGGTGCCTGCACCACCACCTATCTCGACTCCTTAGTTGGAGTACTTCCCCGCACGCACGATATGATGGAACTGGAACCCGTCGCCCTCGCCCGACTCCCAACTGTTTCCTCAGTCACAGGTACCTCTCAACTGTTAGGAATTCCGCTTAGCGCCATGATTTTCACACTTTAAATTTACCCGTGCTCCTCACAGATTTACTGATATTCCTCATGTTAGAAGCGATTTCTGGACACACAAACATAATCATTGAACTAAGTTGATGGAAACAATCCTTATCACTAACTCTATGGGGCCCACTATCTGTAAACATAATTATTTTTAAAATAAGAAAGTGTTACACATTCTGGCCTTTGCTATGATTTCTGAAGACCAGTGCTATGACTTTTAATGCTGACAGGTATGCACTCACAGAAGCACGCGTATAGTGCCTAATAAGTTCTCGCCTCCCGGCAAGTTGAAAAACAGGACTTGCCAACCAGTCAAAATGATGTTCGGGGGGTGGGGGAACCAAGCCGGCAAAAGGCCAAAATGATGTTTGGGGAGGCGGGGGGGGGCACTTTTAAATCATCCCAGCGCCACCAGCAAATTAAACAGCATCGCGGAAGGCAGCGCAGTCACAGTCAGCGGAGGGCTCGCGCGGACAAACCAACCAGGGAAGAGAGAAGAAAAAAAAATAAAAAGGAGTTGGCAACATATTGTTGGGGCTCCGCCCAGGTCAATAAATATTGCTGGGGCCAATGCAACCCTGCGCCCATGTTCAACTGTAGGTTACACTGCCTTTCCTCACAATAACAAACTTTCTTTTCTCTCAGAGGTTATTAGCAGTGTTAGGTCTATAGCAAAACGGAGAAACTGGCTGCAGGCATCAGTCTCAAGATGAGGAAATTTCAGTCTCCTGGACCCCTGGATAACCTGGATCATGGGCCACAGAAATGACATTATTCTGTACAAAGTTCATAGAAAAAAACGGGTGGTAGGAGACTGTGAGATCCTCACTCAGTGGGGGTGCGAAGGGGATGGCATAGTAATGTATAATTGCACTGAAATGAATATTTTTGACTATTGTACTGGAAATAATTAAGAATAACTGGTTATAAAACACAGAGTAACTCTGTATAACTAATATCTGTATGGATGTACTGCATAAGGAATGATGGAAGTGCTCCAAAAAAGTTTTAATAAACTTTAAATAAAAAAAAAAAAGACTCGCTTGCTAAAATGTTACAACTCAGTCTTCAGAATGTAAAATTAAGTGAAAGTATTACCTCTACTTTCTTTTCTGTTTCACAGCCCCATGTGCCAGTCAGTTCCTCCCTCGACATACTGGGTGCAGATCAACGTATTTACCTTGGTAAAAGTTTTGTCAGTGCACTACACAGCAAGAGTACGTGTCTGGCTGATATGTTCTGCACTGACAAAACATTAACTAAGGTACATATATCAAACACAGCATGTCAAGGGAGAAGTTAGCTGATAAGGGTGTCAAAGGTATATGCGTCGAACACAGCACATCAAGGGAGAAATTAGCTGAGAAGGATGGCAAATAAGTCATTAGAAAAAATAAACACAAATTGTAGTTGAACAAGGAATCCCTTCTCAATATCGGATGAGGGAGGTGGGTCACAGTATTCCTTCTCACCACTCGCCAAACTAACTACAATACTGCCTGCGCTCCATCCACCTTGAAGGGGAGGAGAAAGGAAGCAGCGAATGTAGCTAGGTGCTATGCTTGGGAGGAGGGTAGGAGCAACAGCAGCACTGAGTAGCAGTATGATTTGGGGGGGGGGGGTGGAAGGAGAAATAGAATCAACCACGGAGCATTTGCTGCTGCAGGTGGGAAATATGGCTTCTCCTTCCCCAGACACAGGCAGCACACACTCGAGCAGTGAATCACAGCACCTGTAAGAAAGCTGGTCAGTGAACTTAACTTGCTGCCCTCCTCCCCCAACCTCAGCTGTTTCAGTAGCACAAAGAACTGTGCTGCTGGCAGATCACCCTTGCAAAGAACACGTGGTAACAAGCCTTAGGTCCTCCTCAATGTTGCAGCCATCAAAAGAGATAAGGCCCGGCCTGTCAGTGCAGCAGTTAGATTTCCCCTCTAAGCCAGTGACCCGGGTTCAGGAAACTGGACTGGGTACTGGAGAATCGCTTGAGGAGAGGCGGTTTGAGTGTCAGCTGACGGCTCGCCTTCTCGGGGAAGAGTAGGGCGCAACCCGGCAATTGCTGACCCCTAGTGGAGGCTAGAATGCGGCAATCGCCCAGGGTCCCAGACACTAAGGGTGCATGGTGAACGTTGGCGTCAGCCTTACGTTCGTGGCACACCACGTCCCACAGGGAGCAAATGGGAAAAGAGCCCCGTAGCTGACTGGATGAGGTCGCCAGCTCCCATTGCCGTGAGTCCAAGGACAGTGCACGCACCATCCCCAGCAGCACCTGGGACAGGTTTGGCGCTGGCCGCCCCACCAGCGCCATCCCCCTCAGAGGACCCACCCAGCGAAGGGTTATGTCTGGGGGTCGTCCGGGGAGCTGCAAATGTGGGGGGTGAAGAGGTGGCTGATACGAGGCAGTGCGGCACGGAGGGCATAGGTGGCCTGAAGGAGAGGCCTGCCCGGAGCTGGGAGGGAGCAGAAAAAAAGGATAAGCTAGAGCCAGCCCTCTGGTGCAGCTTTAGCACTACTGCTAGTGACGCCAGTGACCCCGGTTCAGTAGCAAGCCTGGATTGCTGGAAGGCCAGTAAGGGGGAGAAGGATCAAGTGCCCGTAGGGCTGCTCTCCTTCCCCGGGGAGAGAGGGCTGTGTTTCCCGCTGCTATACTACCACCTGGGTGACCACGGGTGGAGGTGCAGCTGGGGAAGTAGGAATCTTAGGGAGGAGCGGACGTTGGCCAAGGTTCTGGAATGAAGGTACATCTCAGCATGGGTGGGACCAGAAAATTCCCCACATTGGCTCCTGAAGATGGGTCCTCGGCACCGGCGATTGGAGGGAAGCTCTGCAGAGTGTGCCCGCTTCACTTCAAGGTAAGAAAGGGAACTCCTCCTCCCACTCGGGGTGGGAGGGGCAAGCCGAGGCTTCAAGGTCCATATAGCGGGGCAACTGTGGGAGTGGCTAGCACCACCGACCTCCGCCGCAGCCTGTGTGGTCGCCTAGGGGAGGTCTGAAGAGAGAAGCATAGATTCATAGAAGTGTGACAGCAGAAAAGGACCGAACTAGGCCCACCAAGTCTGCCCATTTGCTCAGCTATCTTGCTTGGACCTGTGCCTCTCCCCCCTTAACACTCTCATGTGGTTGTCCCATGCTCTTTTGAATCCCTCCACTGTTTCCTCTCCAACGACTGCCTCTGGCAGTCTGTTCCACTTTTCTACCACTCTCTCTGTGTAATAGTATTTTCTAATGTTACCCCTGCACTGCCGTCCCTCCACCTGCAGGCCATGCCCCCTCGTCCTCGGATTTCCTTTAATCTTGAAGATCCCCGGCACCCGTTTATACCCTTAAGGTACTTGAAAGTCTCAATCATGTACCCCCTCTCCCTCCTCCACTCCAGGGAGTACATGTTCAGATCTCTCAACCTTTCTTCATAGGATAGGTGGCCTAACCCTTTTACCATTTTGGTCGCTCTCCTTTGAACACTCTATCCTCCCCACATCCTTCCTGAGGTGTGGCCTCCAGAACTGGACTCCGTACTCCAAGTGTGGTCTAACTAAATGGATGTACAAGGGTACTATGACCTCCCTATTACTACTGGTGATCCCCCTTCCGATGCATCCCAGCATTCCACTACCCCTGGCCACTGCCCTTCCACTTTCAGGTCCCCGGATATAATGATGCCCAGGTCCCTTTCTTGTTCTGTCTCCTCAAGATCTCTGCCCCCCATACGGTACCCTGCCTTCTGATTTCTGTAGCTCAGATGCATGATTTTACATTTTTCTGTATTGAATTCAGACTGCCACCTTTTTGACCATGCCTCAAGTCTCCTCAGGTCTCGCTACATCTGTTCCACCCCTTCCTCCGTGTCCACCCTACTGTAGATTTTGATATCATCTGCAAACATACTCACACCCCCCTCAAGGCCCTCCACAATGTCCCCTACGGGTATATTGAACAGTAGGGGCCCCAACACCGATCTCTGAGGGACCCCGCTCGTGACCTTGCCCTCCCCGGATGCCACCCCATTTATTATGACGTTCTGCCTCCTTTTCCCTAGACAGCTTCCCACCCATTTGACTACCCTCTGCCCCATCCCCAGTCCTGCCATTTTACACAGCAGCCTCCTATGGGGCACCGAGTCAAATGCCTTTCTGAAATCCAAATAAGCTACATCTACCACTCTACCTTGATCTATTTCCTTGGTGACCCCGTCAAAAAATTCTATCAAATCTGTTTGACAGATCTGCCCCTAGTAAACCCATGTTGTCTTGGATTCATCAGGCCTTTTGTCTCCAGGTAGCTGGTGATCCTGCCTTTAACTAGCTTCTCTATGAGCTTGCCTACCACTGATGTCAAGCTCACGGGCCTGTAACTTCCCACTTCCTCCCTCCTTCCCCTCTTATGCAGAGGGACCACATTTGCCTGCCTCCAGTCCTCAGGCACCACCCCCGTTTCCAGGGACTGACTGAAGAGTGCAGTCAAGGGTACCGCCAATACCTCCTTTAGCTCCCTTAACACCCTTGGGTGCACCCCATCTGACCCCATTGCTCTGTCCACCTTCACGCAGCCCAGTTCTTCCAATATTTTCTCCACAAGAAACTGCCTCATCTCCACCACCCCCTCCTCAGCCATTTCATTTCCTGCTCTGCTGCCTTCTCCTTCTTCATCCCTCTTGAACCCAGAGCAAAATAGGTGTTTAGTAGGTCTGCCTTTTCTCTGTCTCCTTGTAGCGCCTCCCCCTCTTTTGTTCTTAACTGGAGAATCCCCTGCCTAGTCTTCCTCTTTCCATTTACATATCGAAAGAAAGTCTTATCCCCTTTTTTGACCCCTCTTGCTATTCGCTCCTCTGTCTGTGCCTTTGCCCTCCTTACCTCTACCCGGCTTCTCTCTGGCTCTCCTGTTGTATTTTACCCAGTTAGCTTCCGTCCGAGTTGTCTTGAACCTCCTAAAGGCTTTCCTTTTTGTCCTTACCTTTTTTACTACTTCCCTCGTATACCACAGAGGTTTTCTCCTCCTCTTATTTTTACTCTTTCTCTTGGCACAGATGTCAGTGGCCCCTACAATAGCTTCCTTTATCTTCCCCCACTTTGCCTCCACCTCCATCAACTCCCCAACCCCCTGCAATGCCCTTGCCACTATTTCCCCCATTCTCCTTAAGTCCATCCTCCTGAAATCCAGGACCTTTAACCTAGACTGGTGAACCTCTGCAGTGTTTCTCATTTTAAACCTGACCGTGTTGTGGTCACTTGCACCGAGATATTCCCCCACCGATACCTCTTCCACTCTTTCCCCATTTGTCAGGACTAGATCAAGAGTAGCTCCTGCCCTTGTTGGCTCCCTGACCAGTTGATTTAGGAGGGCCAACTGCAAGGAGTCTAATATTTCCCTTCTGCTGGTTGAAGCAGCCGAAAGAGTGTTCCAGTCTAAGTCTGGTAGGTTTAGATCCCCCATCAGCACTACCTTCCCCCTTGCTGCCATTTTCACAAACTCGTCGGCCATACTTCTGTCTGCAGATTCGAGCTGCGCTGGGGGTCTATACACCACCCCCATATGCACTGACTCCCCCTTCCCCACCACCAATGAGACCCAGAGTCCTTCTGCCTCTCCCCACTTACCCTGCAATTCTGATGCTCTGATACCCTCCTCACCACATTTCTGTTACCCCCACTATGTCAAGGCCCTCCTCTGTCATTTTTGCCGTTAGATCAGGGATCTTTCTACCCAGACTTCTGTCATTCACACACATAACCCTCCATGCCCCTCTCTCCTCCTTTCCTGTATGTTCGTCCCCTCTTGCTGTGTGTGTAGGGCTTTCTGCCCCCCACCTGCCTCAACACCAGGCTTTCCCTGCCCCCGTTTAGTTTAAATGGTATCGTCTGTCCACATAATCATCCAGTTTACATTTGAGCACTGCTTTCCCTTCCCCGTTTAGGTGCAGCCTATCCAGGGCATATAGGCTCGTATCACTCCATGTTGACCCCAATCGCCTATCACACCATACCCCTTCTGGGCACACCAAACTACAAGCCAATCATTGAATTACTCAACATTTTGCCTTGCCTCCATGCTGGCCCTTGGTAGAGGTAGCACCTCCGAGAAGGACAGGGATTTGAATTCCGAATCGCTGCAGAACCTGGTCAGCGCCACAAACCTGGCCTGCACCTCTATCACGTTGCTCTTTGCAAGGTCATTTGTGCCTAGGTGGAAGATCAGATGCGTTTTCTTATCCATTTCCCTCCCCTTAGAGGAGACCCAATGGATAATTTTGGCAGCTGTCATACCTGGCAGGCACTCCACCCATATTTTTTTCCCTCTTTCTTCCCTTCTCCTCCCATGTAACCCCTTTTATAATAGAGTCCCCCACTATTAAGACTCTATCCCCTTTTTCCTCCTGGACACCACTCACTGCTGCCATTCTCCTCCTCTTTTCCAATTGCTTCTTCTCTATCCCCTTGCTTTCTCCCCCTGAAACTACCTGAGCCTTCCTCCCCTCATCCTCCATCTGTACCCTTCCCTGTGCCCCTTCCTGGTTCTCTGGTTTCTCCATGCCGCCCTTTCCCTCCTCTGAAGCTTTCGAATTTTCTCTTTCTCCAACCTGCTCTTCTCCCTCACCCAAATCCTGGTTTTCTGGCACCTCTATTGTGCTATCCGTACTTGTGCTTTGCTCCTTTTGATCTCTCCCCCCCCCCCCATGCTTTTCCCTCTTTTCTTTCTACCCCGACCTTTATTGCCGGGCTCTGCTCCACTTCCCTTCCTGCCGAAGCCCCCTTTCCCGATGTCCCCGCTTCCTGCCTGTTTTTTTCCCACCAAGCTTCCTCCTCTCCCTTTCTTATCTGTTCCTGCGCTCTCTCCCGGTCCCTTTCTGCTGATCCTGGGTCCCCACTCCCCCGCTACCCTCTGACCTCTTCCCATACTACCCCCTCTCTCTGGTCTCCTGTGACCCCCCTTCCCCTTGCCTGGTGTTACGGGCACGCCCACCTTCTGGGCTTCTCCTGCCAGGCTGCCCCTGTTCCCCTAGCCCACGTCCAGTTCCTCTCCTTGTGCTTGAGGTTTCACCCCCCTGTGTATGTTTGCAGGTCACCCCATGTCCCTTCCTTTTCCACTCTACCAGCTGTCTCCGAAGTCCTTCCACTTCCTCCCCGAGCTTTGTCAGCTGATGGCATACTGGGTAACCTCCAAAATTCCAAGCCCAGTCTAGTACTATGGCTGCCCCACACCCCGTGCATCCAACCACCCTCCCAAAGATGCCAGCTCTAGCAACTTGATGCCGCATTCCTATTCTGTTTTGCGTCCTTGGTCACTCTCCCCTTTTAATAATACTATACTGGCACTTCCACTTCTACAATAGGTAGTTCCCTTTCTCCTAGCCTTTACAAACAACCACACATTATCAAGTTCCTGAATAAACTGTATTTTTGTGCTCCTACTGGAGTAGGACGGGGCATAAACAGAAAGTTTATAATAAAAAAAAAAAAAAAAAAAGATAAGCCAGCCAGTAACTTACAACATTATGGTTACTAAAGTATGTGATTGAGGCAGCCAGGCAGGATGAACCCTCTTACAGAATCATTCATGAGAGAGGAAAAAGGATTAAAAGATCAGCATGTTGGTGAAAAGGGCAGGTCTGGCTGTTGCATAGATGAAGCAAGCAAGCAACTTTATTTATAAAATAGCGCTAATCACACAAGGACAACAACGCTAGTACAATAAGTAAAACAGCAGCTAAAAGGGACAGGGTCTGGCTATTGCATGGAGGTATGGGACGGGGTCTGGCTGTTGCACGGGGGTATGGGATGGGCTCTCAGTGCATACTGTCCGGGACAGGCTCTCTGTGCTGCATGGATGTCCGGGACAGACTCTCTGTGCTGCATGGATGTCCGGGACAGGGTCTCGATGGCGCATGGATGTCCGGGACAGGGTCTCGATGGCACGGATGTCCGGGACAGGGTCTCGATGGCGCACGGATGTCCGGGACAGGGTCTCGATGGCGCACGGATGTCCGGGACAGGGTCTCGATGGCGCACGGATGTCCGGGACAGGGTCTCGATGGCGCACGGATGTCCGGGACAGGGTCTCGATGGTGCACGGATGTCCAGGACAGGATCTCATTGGTGCACGGATGCCCGAGACAGGATCTCGTTGGTACATGGCTGTCTGAGACAGAGTCTCGTTGTGCACTGATATCCAGGACAGGGCCTCGATGGTGCGTGGATGTCTGGGAGGGTGTCTCAGTGGGGATAGGTCTCAATGGTGCATGGATGTCTGGGACGGGGTCTTGATGGTGCATGGATGTATGGGATGGGGCCTCGGCTACATGACAAATCATTACCAGCAGCTCGCTCCACAATTCGTTCTCTTCAGAACTCAGGAAATGTTCCAGGAATGTTCACATTTCCCACCGTAAAGTGAGTTATTAACACAGATGTGTACAAAAATATACATAAAATCTTGCTGCAGTATTTTATATGTGTGGGAGAAAGGGAGCGAATCATCACAGAGCAAACTGCCAGCAATGAACTGACGTGACATCCAGGGTCCCAATTGTGCACAGATGTATGGGACAGGGTCTGAATGGTGTATGGAGCTATGGGACGGTGTCTGGTTGGCACACAGAGGTATGGGACAGGGTCTGGTTGGTGCATGGATGTATGGGATGGGATCTGGTTGGTGCATGGATGTATGAGACAGGACGTGGTTGGTGCATGGATATATGGTACAGAGGCTGGCTGATGCACGATAGGTATAGAATGTTGGTGCATTGTAGTGCGTGAGAGAACAGGTGAGTAAGAGACAGAGAGTGCATGTATGTGCGGCGGCACACACACACACACACACACACACACACACACACACACACGTGAGGGATGCAAGTGTGTATAGGTGCAGGTGAGAGGTGTAAACCTGTGTACCAGTGAGGGATGTAAGTGTGTGTGTATCCAGGTGATGGGGTAGTGGTAGGAGAGAGTGTGTGTGTGTATACGTACAAATAAGGGTCTGCATCAGTATATGTGTGTGGTGTCTGTATGAGGGATAGAATGTGTATGAGTGCAGGTGGTATGAGAGAGAATTGTGTGAGTGTGTGTTCCGACTGTGAGTGCAAGTGAGTGTGAGGAAAATAAAGCTCCTCTGCTCATAGTCCAAACCATGAACAGAAGAGCTCCAGGTACGGGCCACAGCATGAGATGCTTAAAGGTGCATGGAGCACTTGCATACATCACACCTTCCCCTCGTCTCACCTGCCAGTGCACACTGCCATCCATAATGGCCAGAGCCCGAGCTTGGGACAACAAAACATGCCTCTTCAAAAGAAAATACTGGTAGCCCCTGTAAGCCATCCAGAAATTTGAGTAAAAACTGATCCACACACTGGGGAACCACTGCAGAAATCCCTAGTGTGTAGAAACAGTTTATTTCCCCTCACCCAAGACAACTGGGGGGAACAACAAAAAAAAAAAAACAGCAACCTACTGCTTAATGGTCAAAACACACGTTTATCACCCCCGCCCGACACACACGCACACTCTTTTCCTTCTATGTAGGCCTAAAGCATACTAGACAATCCTCCACCCCCGCCCTTCTCTCCTGACCTAGTCTCCATCATCCCTGGAGTTTAGCAGTGCACCTCTCCCCTCCCTAGCCCATTCTGAGTACTTTCTTAGTATCCAATGGTACCCTTCTCCCAACCCGATCTGTCTACTTCCTGTGCAAGTTCTCTCCTCTGCCAGTGACTTATGCTATGCAAGATGAGTGGGAGCCTGTGACTGAGCTGGACACAAAGGCTGGCAACTGAGGGGCTACACAAGGTGAGCAACAGACACAAAAGAGTTCAAGCTGTGGCTGTGAGGTGAGAAAGAGAGCACAAACTGCCCGGCATGGAGATCACACACAAGGAGCTCTGGCCTGGCTCCTCTACTTCATTACTGGAAGTCTGCATGCTGAAGCCAGTTTCAGAGCTTGTGCTGCTCAGCAGCAGTACCTGCAGTTCTTCAATCAGACGTCTGTTGTTTTCAAAGTCAGCCACTATTCTGGTGAGGTCGACTGAAAGCTAATGCCACCACAATGGATGATCAGGGTTTATGTACTACTGCAGCTGCCAGCTGCTGCACTGCCACGGAGTTTATACGTGCTCCAGCTTTCTCAGTTAGGCTTTAAAATTAAATGGCAGCCAGAGCAAGCATCTGGCACTTCAAAGTGTTGGAGGTGGTACCTTATCTGGGGTAGACCTGCAGACGCTGGTAAGGTGTGGAGGTGTTAAAGTAGCCCTACAGGCAGGTAGTGGGATTTGGTGTTTTACCTTATCTAGGGTAGGACTGCAGATGCCAGTGAGTGGATGGGTAGCCTTGTATGCGCACTTAAACAGTGGGTTGTGTGTTAGACTTTATCTAGGGGAGGGCTGCAGACACAAGAAAGCATCGGGTGGGATTTAGTTTTGCACTCTGTCTAGGCAGCTAATATTCTTCAGGTGAAGCTACCTCTGGCTGGAAGCTGCAATACTGAACATAGGATTTGCAAGAAAGCGAGTTGTGCTCACAACAGAGGGAGGTGAACCTTACAATAGTCTTTGGTTTGTAGCAGATATTCTGCAGGTGGAGGCTACTTCTAACTGAAAGGTGAAATAAGGAACTTAGAATTATCAGGAAAGACAGTCTTTCAAGCAACAGAGGGAGGTGGATCTTGCTTTACTTTTGTTACAATCGTTAAGATTTTCAGTGCAGGAAGAGTTTAAACCCTGAGGAATACTGTTTACTGTGTCTGTCCTGGTGCACACTAACTTATTTTGGGGCTGACTGCTTTCAGAGCACAAATCACCAGGCTGTTTTGGGGCTGGGGAGGTTTACCTGTGTCTGACTTGGATGTCTGGATTTTTCTCTGTTTGATTAGCAGGGTATTTTCTCTGTCAAATTGTTGTGTAGGGTATCTTGCTGACAGGAAGGCACTCATCGCAGCGGTGGGTCAGAGCTTTTAGCTGATTGCTTCGTGAGGGCACAGTTTAGGCCCACCCCTCACCCCAACCTGGAAATAGTTCCTTTATACCTGGGGTTCTGACATTTCCTCAAGAGTGCAAGGTGCATATCACTGTCATATCCTCCTTAGCACACTGCACTGACAATATAAGCATACACATTGCATAATATATATATTTCTATATAACAAACCAATCACACACAAAAAATTAAAAAAAAAAAGTAGATAAACATGTGGGGAGTAGTGCAATGTAATGGCTGTGGGGCAGCAGTCTTCCGGGAGTCTTTCTGGAGGCTGAGATGCTGCCCTATTTGCAGACAACTCTCTACCCTGAGGGAGGAAGTTGCCCATCTTCACGCCACACTGGACAGTAGTAAGGGAACCTTCCCCGAGACCACACTGGACAGTAGGAAGGGAACCTCCCCCATCCAGGGAGCACCAGAGCCACCACCACTACCTCAGAGGTTGCGAAGAAAATACAGCAGTTGGACCACAGTGGGCTCAGGGAGGGTGAGGATGGTGGAACAGAGGCACACCCAGTCAGTTGTTCCACTCCACAATCCATACACCATTCTGGGGGAGCATAGCTCCACTATGGATGCACCCGCAGAGGAGACTAAGGAGGCTGAGGACAACTGTCACAAGGGAGGCCCACAGGAAGGAGGCAGAGGACACCACAGGGAAAGGAAGCAGCTCCTGGTGGGGGACTCAATTATTAGAGGGATAGAACTGGGGGGAGCAGGGAAAACTGAAGTAAGGTGCCTGCCTGCCTGGTGCCATGGCTTGGAGGGACAGGAAGTGCATCCTCAGGATCACGAGAACAGCTGCACGGGAGTCTGAGCTGGACGTCATTGTCCACCTAGGGACAAATGACTTGGCTCATCATGAGATTAGAGCAGTGCAGGACGACTTTGTAGAGTTGGAGAGGGGCCTAAGACAAGCAGCACACACAGTATCCCTCTCAGAGGTGCTGCCTGTCAATGGCATGGGTGAGGCGAGGGTACTTTCCACCATGCAGTTTAATGAATGGTTGAAAAAATGGTGTGGAGCACAGGGGTTTGGCTTCATTGGGGACTGGGGTTCCACCTGGAGGGACACCAGCCTATACTGGCAGGATGGTCTGCATCTGTCCAGGAAGGGAACAAGTCTTTTGAGCAATCGGTTTAAATGCTTCATTGGCAAGCTTTTAAACTAGTCAAGGGGGGAGGTACTGATAAGCAGCAGGAAAATCCCAGCCTCTCCCTACAAAACGGTACTAAATGAGAAAAAGACCGAGGTAGAAGGGTCAGTGGAGGATGCTGCAACAGAAGGTAAAGCCATCAAAAAATGGAGAGCAATGAGTACCAATGCCCGTAGTCTGGGTAACAAGCTTCCTGAATTAGTGGCCTTGATGGAGGAGGAACATCTGGATATCGTGGCAGTCACAGAAACATGGTACACACAAAACCATGACTGGGACGTAAACATACCAGGATACACTATCTACAGGAGGGACAGGGAGGGTAAAGAAGAGGAGGAGGAGTAGCTCTTCACATAAGGGAAGGAATCAAAGCAACAGAACAAAAGGGTAAACAGGGAGGAGAAGAAGCACTGTGGGTAAATTTGGAGACAGGCAATGGCACCACAATCCGCACAGGGGTTGTATACAGACCCCCTTCTCAGTGGAAGAAATGGACAAGGAAATGATAGAAAGTATACTTAGAATGGCAGAA
Organism: Neoceratodus forsteri; assembly: GCA_016271365.2. Lineage (NCBI taxonomy): Eukaryota > Metazoa > Chordata > Ceratodontiformes > Ceratodontidae > Neoceratodus > Neoceratodus forsteri. The sequence goes on from CM057453.1 coordinate 1,283,184,281, forward strand.
AAAGGGAAGATATTGCTGATGGGTGATCTGAATATGCCAGATGTTAACTGGAGTGCAGTTGCAGCAGCCACTTCGAAGAGTGGGGTTATTCTAGATGCCCTACAGGGGGCATGCCTTAGACAACTAGTATTGGAGCCTACTCGAGAGGGAACAATCTTAGACCTGGTTCTCTCAAATGGAGATGGAGAGAGGATCACAGATGTAGAAGTGGGTAGCCATCTGGGAACTAGCGACCATTGAACAGTATGGTTCACAATAAACACAGCAATAAAGTCAAGCCATACAAAGGCAAAAGTACTGGACTTTAGGAGGGCTGACTTTGCCAAAATGGGTGAGTGCCTAAGGAATGCACTAGCAAATGGGCAGGAAGGAGGGGTGGAAGAACAATGGGGAATAATAAAAACTGCCATCACAGCGGTAACAAGCCTTTGTGTGAAGCAAATAAACAAAACAAAATGATGTAAGAAACCGCTATGGTTCTCAAAGGAAGTGTTAGTGAAGGTTCAAGAGAAAAAGAAAGCATTCAGGAAGTACAAGGAATCACAGAAGGAGCAGGACAGAGAACTGTATCAGTTAAAGCAAAAGGAAGCTGGGAAGGCAGTCAGAACAGCAAAGGCCCAAACCGAGGAAAAGATAGCCAACTCAGTTAAGAGGGATAAAACCTTTTATAGGTACATCAGGGAGCGAAGGAAGACCAAGGGAGGGATAGTGAGGCTTAATAAGGGGGCAGAGGGTGACTGTGAAAAAGGCAGATACTTAACAAATATTTTTGCTCAGTATTTACAAATGAAGAGGGGGAGGTACCTAAAACAAACAATAGAAACACTCTGGATACAGAAGTTGATACCAGCCCATTTACAGAAGAAAGGGTTCTGAAAGAACTCTTAAAACTGAAGGTGGACAAAGCAATAGGGCCTGATGGGATTCATCCCAGAATTCTAAAAGAACTAAGGATAGAACTAGTGACACCACTGATTACCCTCTTTAACAAGTCATGGGAGGATGGGGTGGTACCCGAGGACTGGAGGAGGGCAGATGCGATTCCCCTTCACAAAAGTGGGAGCAAGGCAGAAGCAGGAACTACAGATCTGTTAGTTTAACCTCAGTGATAGGAAAATGATGGAATCACTTCTGAAGGAAAGAATTGTCGAGTATCTAGAGGCCAGAGGGCACAGGACCCAAGGCAGCATGGATTCACAGCGGAAGGTCATGCCAGGCAGATCTGATAGATTTCTTTGACTGGGTGACAAGTAGTAGATCAGGGAGGGGCTGTGGTCATGGCCTACCTAGACTTTAGCAAAGCATTTGACACAGTCCCACACAAAAGATTAATATACAAGTTAGCAAGCCTGGGAGTGGGTCCCAAGATGACAGCCTGGGTAAAGAATTGGCTGGAGAATAGGACACAGAAAGTAATAGTAAATGGAGTCCACTCTGAAGAAAGGGGGGTTACTAGTGGGGTACCGCAGGGTTCAGTATTAGGACCGGTCCTCTTCAATGTCTTTATAAGCAACATTGCAGAGGGACTGGAAGGAAAAGTATGTCTCTTTGCAGATGACACAAAGATCTGCAACAGAAAGGATGAGAAGGGACTTGGCAAGGTCAGAGGAATGGTCAAATGTATGGCAGCTTAGATTCAATGCTAAGAAGTGCAAGGTAATGCACCTGGGAAACAAAAACCAAGGGGAAGAGTACACAGTGGGGGGTGAGATACTAACAACAACAAAAATGGAAAGGGACCTGGGGGTAGTCATATCAGATGACCTAAAGGTGGGCAAGCAATGTGAGAGGGCAGCAAGGAGGGCTGGGGGGATACTGGGATGCATAGGGAGAGGCATCACCAGAAGAAAACAGGAAGTTATTATCCCTCTGTACAGACAGCTGGTGAGACCCCATCTGGAGTACTGCGTGCAGTTCTGGAGACCCAATCTCCACAAAGACATAGACAGGATTGAAGCTGTCCAGAGGAGGGCAACTAAAATGGTGCAGGGTCTGCACCGGAAGACATATGAAGAGAGACTTAAGGAGCTTAATATGTATAGCCTCAGGAAAGGAGGAGGGGGACATGATAGAAACTTTCAAGTACCTCAAGGAATCAACAAAGTCCAAGAGGTAGCATCTTTCAAAAAAGAGGTGTGCAAGAACAAGGGGCACAATTTGAAGATAGAGGCGGCTCAGAGGTAATTTAAGGAAGTATTTTTCACAGAGAGGGTTGTGGATGCATGGAGCGGCCTTCCGGAGGAGGTTGTGGAGTCAAAAACAGTGGTGGAATTCAAGCATGCATGGGACAGTCATAAGGCAACTCTAAGGGTTGGGGGTAGGAAGAAGTAGGCTGCTGGTTAACTAGGATCTGCAGCTTATCCATTAGGTAGGGAAATGGGCAGACTGGGTGGGCCAAGCGGTCCTTATCTGCCGTCAAATTCTATGTTTCTATATGCAGGTAAACTGGGGACTGGCGTTACAAATATTTTGAGGTAGGTCCGTACTGGCAATTAAAATGGCAAGTTTTGTATTACTCCCTACATATGGTGTGGGTTACAGCTGCAGCTAATCTGGGATAGGCCTGCAGTTGTAGGCAGATAGGGGTCAGTGCTTCATTCTGTATGTAAGCAGGTGAGAACATAGGGTAAGTCTATATTGAAGAAAATGTTTAGGCAGGAGGCAGGAAGGGGGAGGGTGGTAAGCTGCAGCTGTATTCCTGGGCACACTGCGGGAGGCTGGAGATGTGCAGTGTATATTGCAGAACTGCAGCTGATTGGGAATAAACTGGACATGTTAGTAGAGAGACAGAGGCAGGGATAATACAGGAGGAAAACATAATGGAGGGGTCTCCATGCAATTGGCCCTATTACCTCAACGGATGAAGACAGCAAGGGAGATTGAATGGTGAACTGTTAGGGGGTAATGGAAGTAAGGCAAGCCAAAGAGGTACAAGTTTCTCAATGGAGAGAAATTAAGGAGGGTGTAGCCCAGGCAATGGCATGCTGCTTGAAGGAAGTGAGCAGGGGAAAGAGGAGGAAGAGGCTGCTACGATTCTCTAAGGAGGTGGCAAAAGCAGTGAAGGAGAAGAAAACGTCATTTAGAAAGTACAAGGAGACCCAGAAGGATGAAGACAGGGAGGTATATTTGGCAAAACAAAGGAAGGCAGGAATTAGGGTGCTGCAGCTAAATCACTACCTGAGAAGATAGCTAAGGCCAACAAGCCATTTGTCAATGCCGAACGTTCGCTTGCAGGTATTTGCATTGGCATTTGTGCAGCCCCCCCCCCCCCCAAGTTGTATCCATTTCCCTTCAGCATCCATATCCCAACAGAGTACTTCTCTGCAACTCCTCTTGCATCTGATCAACATTTCACCCTCATACTTCTTAAGTGTCTGCCCTAGGAACCTAACTCCTTGATCATGCTCAAGAGCGACCGTATGGAAACTGCTTGCCTAGCACTTGTAACCTGATCATTCAGTGGAATTATTTCACCAAATTTCAACATAGGCATTTTGTCACCTCTGGTCATGAACACTGTCACTATGATTTTCTTACTGTGCACGAACACTGATTTCCCACAGCGACCATGCTATTCTGTGCCGGAAGTCTGAAAACACATTTCGGCCAGGATGTGAAAAATGACAGCAGTACTGTTCATAAGGAGGTGTGGGAAAATGCAAATGTTGAAAATCTGGAGTGAAAATATTACAGATTCGCAAAGTTATGAGTGCGTGTGGAAACTGCACAACGCATGCTTGTAAAACAGCCATTTTTTGGGAATCTTTCACAGAATTTTCAACATAGGCATTTTAGGATCTCTGCTCATGAACAGTGTCACTGTGATTGTCTTACTCTGTAGCGAACACTGATTTCTGATAGCGACCGCGCTATTTTGCGTTGGAAGCGCGAAAACACATTTCAGCTAGGATGTGAAAAATGACAGCTGCACTGTTCATAAGGAGGTGTGGAAATATGCTTATGTTGAAAATCAGGAATGAAAATATTACAAATTCATGAACTTACGAGTGTGTGTGGAAACTGTGCAACACACGATTGTAAAACAGTAATTTTTTGGAATTTTTTCACCAAATTTGCTACACAGGCTTTCTGAGAGCCCACCTCATGAACATTGATACTGTCATTTCCATTAAAATCGGTCCTGAGATATCCACCCAAGCTGGAAAAACCCTATTTATGCCATTATACAGCTTACTGGCATTTCCTCAGTTCGCGGTCAGCTTTGAAGAGTGCAGACATGTTTCCGGTCCACCGAAGATCAACGTGCTGGGCTCCAGAGGTAAGTGGTATAAATTAGGGGGTGTGTGTGGAAAGTTGAAGCGCGGGTTGACGGGGGGTCCCACACCAGGATCTTTTCTTGTTTCACAGGAATTAAAAAAAAAAAATGGACACTTTTGAGTGCGCTGGGGTAGGCTCCCAGCATCCACCTCGTTTTGTTGGGGGAAAGACTGGTGCCGGCAGGGTTAGGCACCCTGCTGGCCATACAGTGTGTGTGTGGGGGTGGGAGCATAAGCATGCTGGGGTGGTTCCCAGCGTGCCAGCTGGTTGTTTGTTGGGGGCTGCAGCCGACAGACTACTGGGCACCCCGTCGGCTACACAGTGTGCTGGCAGGGGCACATGAGCCAGGGAGTGGGCAGCCCCTCAGCACATGACATGGGGCCAGGGAGAACGACGCGAGGAGGGAGGACATTAGCAGAGGAAGAAGCAGGAGGATTTCATGCGAGGCTGTGCATGACAACAGTTTGGCTGACGTTCATATGCTAATTACATACATACTACTACAGCTGACTGTGAATTTTCTTAGAAGTGAAGACCAACACAGCCAAACTGCTGTCATACACAGCTCGGCTTGTATTGGTCCGGTAGGGTCACGCCTGCTACACTGAGCACTGCATTCACGAGGAGGGTCACACACCTCCAAAAGTTTTACTGTAGCAAGACATTCCTTGCGCATGCACTCAATCGAATGTCAAAATGGGGACAAGACCTTCTTCAGGTATGTGAGGGAAAGATGAAAACAAGGGGAGGGATAGTGACAATCGGGGGGGCTGCACAGAGGAAGATCAAGAGAAAACAGAAATACTAAATGATAACTTTTGCTTGGTCTTCATCGGGGGGGCAAGAGGCACAGTAAGCAACAATGAGACAGGGGGAGTGGACACAAATCCATTCTCAGTGGAGAGGGTCCAGCATGGACTGGAAGCCTTAAAGGAGAATAAGGTGATGGGGCCAGATGAGATTCATCCAAGGGTCCTAAAGGAACTGAGCATAGTGCTGGCCACCCCTCTAGAAGCACTTTTTAGCACCTCACTGGAGATGGGGGAAGTTCCAGAGGACAGGAAAAGGGCTGATGTGGCCCCTCTGCACAAAAGCGGCAGTAAGAAGGATGCTAGCAACTACAGTCCAGTCAGTCTCACATCAGTGGTGGGGAAATTAATGGAGACACTACTGAAGAAGCGTGTGGAGCAGCTGGAGGGAAAAGGGCTGCAGGACCACCACCAGCATGGTTTCACAGTGGGGAGGTCATGTCACACTAATCTCTTAGATTTCTTTGACTCTGGTACCAGGGAGATGGATCAAGGAAAAGCAGTGGATGTGACCTACTTGGACTTCAGTAAGGCTTTTGACATTGTGCCACACACGAGGCTAGTTAAGAAACTAAGCAGTCTTGAGTTGGGGGAGAAAGTGACAAGCTGAGTATCAAACTGGTTAAGGGACAGCTGGAGGCAAAGGGTGGTGGTAAACAGTAGGAACTCGGGCAATAGGAGAGTGATTAGTGGCATGCCACAGGGTTCGGTGCTGGGATCAGTCCTCTTCAATGTCATGTCTTTAGAAGCGACACTGCAGAGGAGTTTGAGGGTTAGGTGTATCTCTTTGTGGATGATACAAAATTCTGCAACAGAGTTGACACTCATTAAGGGGTGGAGAGAATGCAAAGGCATCTAAGGAAACTCGAGGAATGGTCTAGGGGATGGCAGCTGGGTTTCAAGACCAAAAAGTGCAAGGTTTTGTACTAGGGCTGTGGAACCCAGAGGCTGTATATGATGGCAGCAACTCAAGATTGATTTTCACAAAGCTTTTCAAACCACTCACTCCATTCCCCATGATGCAGCCAGGGCAACAAGTTAGATGCACAGGCAGCCTCTATCACCGACGGATTTCTCCCCCTCAGGGCACTTTACAGGTTTCTCCCTGACCACTGCATGCCTGATGCAGGCACCAATGATGCAGACTCAACAAGGAGAACTCTGCACTTGTGGTCCCACACCACTTTCTGCAGCATCGCGGGGCTATGCCTGGGCTTTCACTTCAATGATGGCACTCTCCAGTGGACATGGGACATAAGGCTAAGGAGCCCAGAGCTGCACCCTCAAGCCTCCCACAGTCTGGCCTCTCATTCTCTGGGCTGCGGCCTACCATGGCAGCCACCGGCACTTCTGAACCTGCAGGCCCCCTTGCCTGCCCGTCCTGGTGCCAAGGATCAGGGCGATGAACCTCCTGCCAGGCCTCGGCTCTTCCCCCTCAGCATATGGAACCCATAGATCGCTTAGAGTACGGACAGCACCCCGATCTCCTTAGCTCACATAGTTTCTCCAAGAGGTACTAACTTTCCCTCGGGGGGTCAGGGTTGCTATCGACCCACCCCGGGTCCTGGACAATATGCCCCACTCCACTCCTTGACCCCTCTCACACCTGAATTCCATTCCCTCTCACACTTGACTCCTGTTTCCCGCCACACGGAGCTCTCATCTCCCCGGTGCCAGTCATCTCCCAGTGCCAGGTCCGCCTTCAACTACGGGTCCTAGGACCCGTACATACCCTGGCACCTGATGGGCAATGTAGTAAGCCGCACGGTGGCTTACATAGGCCTGTCAGCTTAACATCTACAGTGGGCAAGTTGACGGAAATCATCCTGAAGGAACATTTAGCTGAGTTCTTAGAGGCAAACGGACTCCAGGATGACAGGCAACATGGTTTCATGTCAAGGAGGTCATGTCATACTAATATGATTAAGTTCTTTGAATTGGTTACAAAAGCGACGGACAAGGGGCAAAGCAGTAGATGTGCTATATTTTGACTTTAGAAAGGCCTTTCATTCGGTGGAGCTGGAGGACCTTGGGGTTAGGAACAAAATGACTAAGTGGGTGGCAAACTGGCTGGGGTGGGAAAGACCCAAGAGTATTATTGGGGGACCAATTCTCAGCAATAAGGGAGATCATCAGTGGGGCCCCTACAGGGGTCTATGCTTGGTCTGATACTATTTAATGTATACATTCGCAACATCGGGGAAGGAATAAAATGCATATCTGCCTGTTTGCAGATGACACCAAACTATGTGGGAGGGAGACACAAAGGAGGGAACTGGGGACCTGAGGGAAGATCTAGCAAAACTGGAAAGGTGGTCTGGAATCTGGAAACTTGCATTTAATACAAAGAAAAAAACAATGTTATGTACATGGGTTACAAGAACCAGAAAGCAGAGCAATAGCTTGGGGGGCAGGGGTAAGGATAGCAGTTTCAGAAGAGGAAAAGACCTAGGTGTAGTTATAACTGTTAACCAACTGATTTGTTTGCAATGCAGAGGAACAGTGGCTAATACAAACAGGATGTTGGGATACAGATCAAGGAGTTTCCCTAGTAGGAAAAGGGAGGTCATCATGCCGCTAAACAGATCTATTGTGTGTCCACGGGTGTCCGCGCCCGCAGTACTGTGTGCAGGACTGGAGGCCCTACCTAAAGAAGGAAGTAAAACTGCTAGAAGCAGTACAGAAAACAGCTACAGTGATGTTACAAGGTCAGCAGGAGCTCCCATTTGAGGAAAGGCTGAGGAATCTTAACATGTATTCACCCAAGGAGAGGAAGGAATAGGGCAAAACTTTCAAGTATGTCAAAGGAATTACCAAGGTTGAGGAAAGGGATCTCTGTAGTGTAAGTGAAAATAAAACACCAGGGGGCACATTCATAAAACTGCAAGTGGAAAATATGAGGAGGCCAGAAGTAATTTGTTTATGGAAAGGGGTGTGGCTGCGTGCACTGCTGGAGACCCCATCTCTGCAAAGACATAGACAGATTGGAGGCTGTTCAGAGGAGGGCAACCAAAATGGTGCAGGGTCTGCACCAGAAGACATATGAGGAGTGACTAAAGCAGCTTAATATGTATACCCTTGAGGAAAGGAGAGAGAGGGGGGACATGATAGAAACTTTCAAGTATCTCAAAGGAATTAACAAAGTAACAAGAGGGTAGTATCTTTCAGAAGAAGAGATGTGCAAGAACAAGGGGCACAATTTGAAGATGGGAGGATGGCTCAGAGGTAATGTTAGAAAGTATTTTTTTCTCAGAGAGGGTTGTGGATGCATGGAACAGCCTTCCTGAGAAGGTGGTGGAGTCAGGAACAGTAGGAGAATTCAAGAATGCATGGGACAGACATAAGGCAGTCCTAGTGGGGGGTAGGAGGAAGTAAGCTGTTGATTAACTAGAATCTGCAGCTTATCCATCAGGTAGGGAAATGGGCAGACTAGGTGGGCCACGCGGTCCTTATCTGCCGTCAAATTCTATGTTTCTATGTGGCAGGGTGGAATGAATTTCAAAATGATGGTGTAAATCAGTGTAAACCAGAAAACAGTAGGGGTCTTCAAGAGAGGGGTAGGATAGGTTCAAGGGGATGAGTGGCAGGGCACTATGCAACATATGTTCATGTGCTGTGAAACAAGAAGACTTCAGAAACCATAGACTTCATAGACCATGTGGACTTCTGCTGGTGCACTTTGTATGTTCGCATGTAACAAGTTACAAGATAACATGACAGCTATGTCACCACTGTGAAAATAACATGTTATTTTCATAGCGATAACATCACATACCTTAATAATGTGCTGCTTTGTCAATTTATTTTCCTATACTATGTGTAAAGATGGGATATGTTACAAGTGCAGTAAAATAGCAATATTCACAGGGAGTATCCATATTCTCACATGTAAGGACGCGATCTATACAAGATGTACGTCTGTTAGTTTTCATATTTTAAAAGAACATTTTTTCTGCTGTTCAAACTGGTACAAAATGTTTCCACTAAAGAAGGTATGAGGTCCAAATAGCTGCTACATGTCACTCCAACAACAGTGCTGGAAGTTACCAAGGGCCTAATCCACAAAGGTAGCCTAGACCAGGCAGTGGAACTCTTTCAGATCTGCATGCCAACAGCGCAATCCACAGTCCTGCCCTGTGCAAGGACACAAGCATGGAGGGGGCAGCACATGTCAGGCCAAGCAAGGATCATCAGCAGTTATCCAGTTAGATGCCTGGAGCAGCTGTCTGTAGATCCCCTGCCCTAAGCACGGCAGTCTTCTATGGACTCTCAGGATCTACTAACATACTAAAATGCCAGCAGAATAGGCCTAACGGTCTTTCATGTCTGCTCGTTTGGTCAGCCCCCACCCTGGGAGCCGAACTTGCTGCCCCCCTCGCCCTCTCTGGTTTCTCCCTTCCCAGTCCTGAATATTCTCGCTGCACAGGACTTCGCTTCAGAATCCTTCCCATGTACCTGTCCCACCACCTCTTGAACCCCTCCACCATCTCTGCCTCCACCAGCCCCCTGGGCAGCGCATTCCATGGCTCCACCACCCTCTCAGTGAAGTAGCACCTCTTTTCTTTCTCCCCTGAATCTCCTCCCCTCCAGCTTTCACCCATGTCCTATAGTTGCCCCCCTCCTTCCTTCGGAGCACCCTGACTGTTCCTCCCCTATTTACCCCCTTCATGTACCTGAAGACCTATATCATGTCCCCCCGGTCCCTTCTCTCTTCCAATGTGTACATATTTAGCTCTTCGAGCCTCTCCCCATAGGTCCTGTCCCCCAAGCCCCAGATCATTCTGGTTGCCCTAATCTGGACCCTCTCCATGAGTTCAATGTCCCTCTTTAAGTGTGGCCTCCAAAACTGCATGCAGTACTCAAGGTGTGGCCTCACCAAGCAGTTATACAGAGGGAGTATCACTTCCCTCCTTCTGGAGGTGATCCCCCTAGCGATGCATCCCAGCATCCTGTTGGCCTTGGCCACTACCCTCCCTACAAGTCTCACAGTTGTTCATCTTGACATCCACCACCACCCCAGGTCCCTCTCAGCCACTGAGACTTGTAGCATCCCCAGGTGTACACTTGGCCTGGGTTTCTGGCTCCCAGGTGCAGTACCTTGCATTTCCCTGCATTGAACCTCAGCTTCCACTTTCTAAACCACCTTTCCAGAGCCTCAGGTCCCCTGTAGGCCATCCTCCCTCCTCCCCATCCACCACTTCCCCAGTTTTGAGTCATCCATAAAGAGACTCATCTCACTCCTGATACCCTTCCTTATGTCAGAGATGTAGGCGTTGAACAGAAGGGGCCCAGGACCAATCCCTGAGGGACCCCACTAATGACCCTCCTTGGGAATGAGACTATTCCGCCAACCACGACCCTATGGGTCCAGTTCTGGAGCCAATTTCCTATCCATCTGATCATCTGGTTCCCCACCCCATTCCTCCCAGCTTATCCAACAGGCCCCCGTGAAGAACAGAGTCAAATGCCTTGCTGAAGTAAAGAAGGAGGACGTCCACCGGTCTACCCAGGTACAAGGCACTTGTCACCCAGTCATAAAACTTCACAAGATCTGTCTGACACGATTTCCCCGGGATGAATCCATGCTGCCTATTGTCTAGGCACCCTGACTTTTCCAGGTGCCCCCCTAGCCTCTCCTTGACAATGCCCTGCATCACCTTGCCCACCACCGATGTCAGGCTGACGGGCCTGTAGTTCCCTGCCACCTCCCTTGATCCCCCCTTGTGGAAAGGCACTATATGCACCACCTTCCAGTCCTGGGGTACCCACCCTGTCCTCAGAGAGGGCTGAAAAAACTCCTCCAGGGTTTGCCAGGACATCCGCCAGTTCCTTCAGCACTCAGGATGTAATTTATCTGGCCCCAGTACTTTCTCTGTCTTAGGGGACCTGAGGGCTTCCTTACACATTCTGCCATGATTTCCATCTCCGCTACCTCGTCCCCCTGCTTTGCCTTCCCCCTCCGGCCAGTGATGGCCCCACTCTCCCAGACCCGATCGGTAAGTGTCCGCCCCTCCTCAATTTCACTTCTCTCCTCCCATGAATGATGCAGCCCCCATTTTCTTTGTGAAAACTGAGATGAAATACTCATTTAGTACCTCAGCCTGCTCCCTGGATCTTGTGCCCATCTCTCCCTGTTTTAATCCTGCTAATCTGCCCTTCACCCTCACTTTTCCCCAATGTATCTAAAGAACCACTTGTTCCCTCTCCTAATTTCCCTGGCCAGGTTCTGCTCCTTCCTTGCTTTAGCGCCCTCCACCACCCTAGTGGCCCTTCTGACCATCGGCTCGACTCCCCTCGATCACTTTCACCCTTGAGCACTTGAAATGCCTATAAGCTGCCTTCTTTCCCTTCACCACCTCCTGAACCTCCCTGGTCCACCAGCAGGGTTTTCGGGACCTACTGCATTTTCGTCTTACTCTTGTACAGGTGCTGGTATCATCCTGCACCCCCCTCCTGATGATTTCCCACCTACTGTCAGCGTCCATGCCTGGCCCAATCCCATCCAAATGCTTCTTAAGGATCCTTCCCATTTCCTTGAAATCCGCCGCCCTAAAGTCAGTTACCTCCATCCTTAGGCAGTCTTCTATCCCTCCTAGGTCCAGGCAGAACCAGACCGTGGCATGGTCGTTCCCCGCCAACGGGTCCCGGACCTCCAGGCCCCCAATCTGGTCACTGTCTGCCAGGACCACATCCAGTATCCGCGCCTCCCCGGTCGGTTCCCCCACCTGCTGAGTTAGTAACGCATCCAGAAAGACATCCAACAACCTCTGTTCCCTGGCCACTGAGGATGTCAGTCTCCCAGTCCATTCCTGGCATGTTTAAGTCCCCCAACACCACCACCCTTCCCCTGCCCAAACTGCAGTCTCTCCCCACATCTGCCACCAGACTCTCCTCTAGCTCCTCCACCAGTGTGGGCGGTCTATACACCACTCCTATTTTGACTCTCTTGCCCCCCCCCTTGTTATCAAGGTGACCCAAGTGCCTCCACAGTTCCCTCTGCCTCCTTCACTCCTCCTATGCCAATGCAGTTTCTTGTATTACTGCTACCCCTCCTCCCTTCCCTCCCCGTCCTCCTGAACATGGTGTAACCCTCCAGGTTCAGGTCCCAGTCGTGCCCTGCGGTGGCCCAGGTCTCAGTGACTGCTGCCACATTCACCTCTCCCTCAGTTAGCATCGCCTGGAGCTCAGGCATTTTATTGCCCAAGCTCCTGGCATTTAGCAAGACTACCTTCCACCCTTTCCGTATGCTTCCATTTCCCCTGCTCACGTTCCCATGAGGATTCCATTTTCCCCCGGTCAGCACATTACCAGTCGGGCTTTTCCCACATTCCTCCAACTCCCCATGGGTGTGGAGACAGATTCCCTCCTTTATCGGACCCCCCTCAACAGCCTTTTCTCCCATCCCTCCCCCTTCACAAGTTTAAACCCCACCTTTCACCAATGAACCCCTCTATTTTCAACTTAAGGATTTCCTTCCCTTCCAAATTGAGATGGAGCCTATCTCTAGCATATAGCCCCTTATCCTCCCAGCTCTCCCCCCCAATCCCCCATCAGCCCATACCCTCTGGCCCCACACCACTCTCTGAGCCACTGGTTTATCTCCCTAATCTTCCTCTTGTGTTCCCCACTAGCCCTTTGCACCAGCAGGATTTCTGAGAAGGAAATCGCGCATCCTATATCATGGCAGACCCTAGCAAGCTTCCTGAATCTTGCCTATATCTCTAGCTCACTATTTCTCTCAATGTCATTGGTACCCAGGTGGTCCAGTATGTCCAGGGAACCTCCACAATCCTTTGCCAGCTGATATACCTCATGCTTGGCCCTGTGCACCGTTAGTCTAGGGAAGCATTTGTTCTAACCAGGCAGCTTCCCCTCCTATCCCATTTATACCCCTGATAATGGAATCACCCAATAGAGCACTCTGACCACCCTTTTCCTCCATCCCCCTTCCATGTCCCTCATCCTTTCTGCGGTCCCTCACCTCAGTCGGCTCCTTGCTCCTCCCCTATCTAGGTGCCACCTGCCACCCTCCTTATTTACCCTGGCCACCCCTCCCTCTGATCCTATGCCTCTCATCCTCCAGAGTATCCTTCTGTACCCTGCTACCCTCCCCATCACTGGTCCCCCCATCTGCTATACTTGCCTGGCTCATCATCCCTTCCTTCCTGTCTCTGTTCAGCCTGTGGAAGAAGGTTACTTAAAAAAAAAAAAAAAAAAAACCACAAGTCTGACTACCCCAAGCTTTCCGTGCCAGCTTGGAGGGCTGAGCACACCTGTTCCAGGGCTGATTGTGCCCTAGTAAGTAATTTCTACGAAGTGCACAGTCTATGCGCCAGGCTGGGTGACATTATGGCAATTCCATGAGCTGTGCAACATCTCCAGTCCCTACCCATCCCCAAACATTTGCAACAGTTTGGGAATCTTGAATATGTGTGCCTGCCCCAATCTGGCTGCCCATGGAGAAGCTCAGACAGCTTGGGACCCAGTGCAGAAGCGACACCCATCTTGCTTTATGAATGCCAAAGTGTGCTGAACAGGTGTGCATCATGTGCGAAGGGGACACTCTGGCTTTTACCAGCCCTCCCCATGTGTGGAAATGCCGGGAGACTTTTGTGGATCTGGCCCTAAGATAATAGTTTGTTGTAGGGGTACACATGGCTCAAATATTAATTCTTGGATACCATAAGTAATATGGTCCAAAGTACTTGAGATCAAATGCAGAGTGCTGATCTGGATTTGGGCTCAGAAAAAAAATGAGAAAAAATGTAAAATATAAAAATAAAAACTCCAAACCCTCCAGGGCTGGCCCTCTGGCCATCACCTCCACTGCAGCTGTCATTTGCCACCTCCCCCGTTCTCCCATAAATAAAAAAAATAATTTGCTGGCTCCTGAGACTGTGGCAGGAGAAGACACTAACTTTTACATCAGCCACCACCCCCAGCCTGCCCCCTCCCAAGATCCCAAAACATACTTCTAGATAGCTTTTCCCCATCAACTGCCCAAGTTTCTTTGATTAATCAATCTATCTAGTGTCATCAATTTCGCAGATCGCTCCACCATCACCACCCCCACCCTTCCTGATCTAGGGTGCCTTCCCAGTCCAGCTAATACATTCATACAGACCTGTATTGGCAGAGACATTTGGCACACTTTTAGAGAGGGAAACGACTGGGCTGGCCAGAGGAAACATGGATTGCCCCCCAAATCAAGGATTTTGGGTCAGGAATGGGGGCCCAGCTGTTTAGTGACTCGGGGGGGGGGTTTAAAAAGATGGTGTTGCCTCCTCCTGCCAGAGTGCCAGCAGTTGGCACTATTTTTAAGACAACTTTCTAAGAATGGGGGATGGGTGTCAAATACTGCAGTAGAGAGGAAGGCGAAGGACAAACTCTGGCCGACTGTGGAGGGACACAAGTTTTGTAAAAAAAAAGTTTCTGATGTTCAGCTGAATACTGATTATCAAACAGATGAGTATCTGAGAGATGCTGAATATGAAAACTCAGAGTACTAAAACAAAAAAAAAAAGTATTTTCCTGCTCCTAGTCTGCAAGGAAGGTACTGATATCCGATGACAGGAAGCACCCCTCTATTTATACCGCTGTTCTTTGTTGTCTGTGTTGCAATCTGGTGCGGTGATGGTGGTGGAGGACACAGTGTTGCCATTCTTTGAAGAAGCCCCAATAAGTGGCGTGAAACGTAAGAGGGCAGTGCAGAGGCACTGCCTGTACCTGCTTGTATTGCTTCAGTTTGCTGCACTGGTATAGTGAATAAAAGCGTTTACATTTACTACTTGGACATCACTTGTGCCCGTTTATTCCTCTGCAGGTATGAGTGCTATCTTTTCTCAAGAGAAACAATTGCAGCACATTAACAGAGGCATCACCACCTGGTGATCACCTACTACTTCTAATTATGGAAATGAATTACTGTTATTTATGCCACTTGTGTTTTGGACGCACAGTAGGAGGAGCTAGATATTATGATTGTACTTGATCACGTTTTGAATTGTTGTTTTTCAGGCGCTGGGGTAGGTGTTCCCCTCCTAAAATTCTGGTTTCTGTATGATGCTCACTGAAATGATCAGTGGTATGGTGGGGGCTAACAAGAATGGCTGGTGGCCCTTAACATATTCACCCTGGGGAAAGGAAGCCAGGCAGTATAATCTCAATTTTCTCATACTCAAGGGTATCAACAAGATCAAACAGTCAGAGATGCCCAATTTGCTGTTCTGCAGCAGGATATGGAGATGCAACCTGAAGTTCTGGGGTAGTAACCGGTTCTATATTAGAAGGCACTTTTTCTCCCAAGGGCAAAGAACCTATGGAACAGACTACCAGGGGTACAGTGGACAAAATGGACAGGAATACAGTGCAGGCCTTAAAGGTAAGCCAGAACACATTTCTGCTTCCAAGGGGAATTCCAGGTATCCTGGGCCACAGAGTGGGTAGGGAATCCCTATGGATTGGTATGTGTGTACACATTATACTTGGTTCACCCCTGCTTGTGTAGCAAGGGGGTGGACATGATAGACTTTCAGTCCCTTCTGGCCATGTGTTACTGTTACTATGAGACTGGGCAGTGTATTTAGACCAGTTTATTTTGCCCAATACCAAATGGAGTGTCCATCTGGGTGTTAAACTGATATTAGGAGCCAGACAAGAAGCTGAAATAGGAGTATTCAGCTATGCTGGATATTGATAGTAACAGTCGAGCGAACTGTACGGAGGAGCACGCCAGGATGCAATGCAATATTGTAGTATTCTGCAGCAGTTCTTGCAAGATACAAGGCAATTTCAATGGCAGAGTCACACTGTGTCCTGTGACTCTCCTGCATCCTGGCGAGCTCCACTGTATGGCTGGGAATTTGGATTCCTTATGCTCAGATTCATTCAAGAAGTGGAACCTGGCATCCGAGAGGGCTCCGGTTGGATTTTGGTAGTTACCTTTGCCAACTGTTTCCCCCTTAGGAATATCTCAGTGGCCAGAACTTCCTTTGTTTTGGCAGAATTGCAACTAATGGCATGGTAAATGGAATAAGGTTGTTTTTTTTTTCTGCAGTCAGCAGTCAATACTGACCCCAACATGGCCTGCGTTAACCCCCCACTGAAGCCCCCAAATGGGGATTTTGAGGATTCTGATGCACCAAAACGAAAGCAGTGCATCAGCATTGACCCTGTATACAGAAACGGTTTCATGGATTTCGTTAACAGGAAAAGTATCGGGTAATGTTTTACAAAGCCAGTACAGCAAATTTCTGACCCCAGGATTCTCTGGTCTGACCACCAACATTTGAAGCAGAGGGTCAACCTGACCACCACTTTACTAGTGCTAATGCTAGCCCTGCCCCAAACTGCATACTAATCTGATCAGGCTTACAGTGTATGGTAGAATGCTGTTCGGCATGGAAATCCATGCCTGGAGCAGTGATGTCACAGTGTTCCTGTGCTGCACTAGCAACGTCTCTATTGCTGCACAACAACGTCGAACCTTGTTGTGTGCTTCTGCCACCACCAAAGGACGTCCGAGCCATGATTTGAGACCGTCCACTTGATCGGGCATACTTGTGGTGGCAGGCTGGAAAATCACACCGTTCTGGAGGCGACAGGAGTAGTCATTATTGCCGGACGGAACACAGCAATTTAATGGAGAGTCCGAGTACCACACTATCCCAACACAGATGGCTCAACAGGCATGCTCTTCAGGTAAGTGCTGGAGCCCAGTACATGACGAAACAGGAAAAAAGGCACGCCACTGTTTCAGTTAATTTAGCAAGGTGGGGCACCAAAATAGCCGCAAAATCAAAACGACAGAACAGTGCACCCACCCATAACTGCAAACCACTGCACTGAGTATGATACGGAATACCAGGAAACGCACTTAACTGACACACCAGAACCTTTTAAATAGAATACTCACTATTTTATTCCAGATCATTTTCTTGATAGGCAACATAAGAACAGTGCAGAAAATGTGTGGAATACAAAAAGCATCAAAAAATTACATGGGAGGCGGTCAATCATCATCAACAGAGCACCACTGAAAACTGGTGAAAAAACCCTTGTTTCACCCTCTCTGGAGCAGGGCTCGGCCCAGACAGAATTGAGGCATGAGGGCCACCTCAGTTTCAGTGGCGGCTCTGACGATGGTTGCGATGCTGTTCCACCATTTCTGCACTGTTCAAGATATCAGAAAAAAAATGATAAAGATAAAAATAATTAGTATTAAAAATTTCTAATGTGTTTATTAAATGCATTTCCTGTGCTTCAATATCACGCGCTCAATACAGTGATTTAATATAAATTAAGTGCAGTGTTTTTGTTGTACTGAGCCCAATTCATGACAAGCACAGAAAAACAAGCATTTGTCAATGCCGAATGTTTGCTTGCTGGTATTAGCAATGGACATGCAGGAGTTAGACAGATGCAGAATAGAATGGCAGTGAAGTACTGAACTTCACATCAACCCTCCTCCACCCTGCACAGAGGTGGACAGGCATTAGGGTGTGC
This sequence comes from Neoceratodus forsteri, assembly GCA_016271365.2. NCBI lineage: Eukaryota > Metazoa > Chordata > Ceratodontiformes > Ceratodontidae > Neoceratodus > Neoceratodus forsteri. Next base: position 1,283,201,872 of record CM057453.1, read on the forward strand.
CTTTGGGTCTATCGCCCCATAATGCTCATAGCATTTCACCTCACCCTATCTTGTAGACACCGACAAGTGTTGAGGTGTACCTTATGGTATTCAGCTTCACAATCACCCCATTTCATAAAGACATATGCCGAAATGGGTGTAGTATAGGAGAATGGGGTGAAGTCTGGGTCCGAAGAGTCCAAGGCACGCCTCGATGCCTGTCACTGGCTTCAGGGTGGGGAGGTTGGGGTGGAATGGCGTGAGCACTACAGCCGGCAATCCAAAGGCACACCGCTGATGCCTGTCAATCTGAACAGGGTGGGACGTTATAGTTAAAAGCCTTAACGCCCCGGGCATTTGTTGGTATTTGCACTACAAATTTTCAACATGGCCTTTTTTGTGACCTCCACCTCATGAAAGCATTTGGCACCTCTGCTCATGAGCAGTGGCACTGTGATTTTGTTAATGTGTCCCGAACTTTGATTTCCCACAGCGACCGTGCCGTTCTGCGCCAGATGTGCAAAAACGCAGATCAGGCAGGATGTGAAGAATGACAGCTATGCCATTCATAGGACGGTGTGAAGAGATGGCAATGTTGAAAATCTGGAGTGAAAACATTAAAAATGCTTGAACTTCTGAGCGTACATAGAAACTGTGCAACACATGCTTGTGCCGCAGTCATTTAGTGGAATTATTTCACCAAATTTTCAACATAGGCATTTTGTGACCTCTGCTCATGAACACTGTCACTATGATTTTCTTAATCTCTCCCGAACATTGATTTCCCACAGCGACCATGCCAGATGTGCAAACACACTTTCGGGCAGGATGTGAAGAATGACAACTGAACTGTTCATAAGAGTGCGCATAAAATCAACAATGTTGAAAATTTTGAGTGGAAATATTAAATATTTTAAAGTTCACGGTGTGCGTGTAAACTGCCCAATGTACGCTCGTAACACAGTCATTTATGGACTTTTGTCAGCAAATTTTCAACATAGGCATTTTAGGACCTCTGCTCATGAACAGTGTCACTGTGATTTTCTTAATCTGTCCCGAACACTGATTTCCCACATCGGCCACGCTATTCTGTGACGAAAGTGCGATAACAAACTTTGGCCAGGATGTGAAAAATGACAGCTGTACTGTTCATAAGGAGGTGTGGAAAAAAATGCCAATGTTGAAAATCTGGAGTGAAAATATTACAAATTCGTGAAATTATGAGTGTGCGTGAAAACTGCGCAATGCACACTCGTAACAGTCATTGTTTGGAATTTTTTCACCAAATTTGCAACATAAGCTTTTTGAGAGGCCACCTCATGAACAGTGGCACTGTCGTTTCGTTAATCGGTCCCGAAAGGTGATTCTGCACAGTGAACGCAAAGTGACCGCGAAATCACCTTTCAGGACCGAATAATGCCATGACAGTGACTGAATTCATGAGGAGGGTCCCAAAACACCATGTTGAAAATTTGGTGCCAAAAGTTGAAAAAATGTCCAAGATAACCACATAAGTTGAAAAAACAAAACATTTATGCCATTCTGCAGCTTATCGCCATTTCTTCAGTTCGCGGTGAAGAGTGCAGGCGTGTTCCCAGTCCACCAAAGATCATCGAGCTGGGCTCCAGAGAGTATAGGGTGAGGTGGGGTGTGAGGAGGTGGGCACGCAGCGGGTGGGTGCGGGTTGGGGATAGGCACGAGAGACAGCAAGGACCATTTTCTTTTTACAGGGTTAAAAAATTTAAAAGACAACGCGACACTTTGGCATGCTGAGGGAGGGCTCCCAGCGTGCCACCTGGGTGTTTTTGGCAGAAGGGCTGGAGCCAACAGGGACTGGACACCCCAGCCATACAGCATGCTGGGGGCATGAGCAGAGGGGACTGGGCACCCCCTCGCACACAAGAAATGGCAGGGCAGCACATTAGGCTGACAGGGATTGAGCTACCCTGTCGGCAAATGAACTGGGAGGGCATGCTGACAGGGGATTGAGCATCCCCCGGCTTTAATAGAAACCGTGAGGCAGTGGCTGTCCGTCGGCTTCCTGGAGACTGTGAGAGACCCACGGAGAAGCCACCACCATGTTTATTGAAAGAGGACACCAGATACTGCAACTGTAATTGGCTTCTGCAGTCAAGGACTGCCCCAGCAGCAAAAACAGCTGATTGCTGATGACGGGGCTCCCTGACTGCAGCAGCGAGTTTGTTTCAAGTTGGTGGCAAGCTACACTACTGCTGTCACGGACAGAGTGATCCTCTATTGGTGCCACACAGACCAGCCCCAAACTGGGCTGCTGACATTGGCAACAACACTGCAGCGACTCCGCAACTCGCTACAGCAGCAAACTACCCCAATACGTCTCTTGCACATGTGCAAGCAAACATACAAAGGACCATTAGTGTGACTCAAGTGTTATGCTCACTGAAATGTGGTCTTTAAACTAGTTAGAGAACAGGGGAGAAAAATAACAAAGGGAACAGCACCCAAGTGTGGATCTAGTCCCAGTTTGCACTTTATGCCAAAAACATGTTTGCTTTGTTTTTTAAATTACTGTCAGGGCTTGCATTAGCACTAGTAAAGTGGGAGTCAGGTTGACCCTCTGCTTCAAATTTCAAATGTTGGGGGTCAGACCAGAGAATTCTGGGGCCAGACATTTGCTGTAGTGGCTTTGTAAAACATTACCTGGTACTTTTTCTGCCCATGAAATCTATGAAAACCTTTCCATATACAGGGTCAATACTGAAGCACTGCTTTCATTTTTGTGCTTCAAAATCCTCAGAATTCCCATTTGGGGACTTCAGTGTGGGGTTAACGCAAGTCCTGTTTACTGCAGTATAGTAGACTGCATCAGGCTGATTATGCAAACTTCCAAGTTAACATATGCTTTAAACAGCACCATTTGTGCTCATTTTCAAATATTTGCCCAAGACCTCAAGTGGCAGCTTACCTGAGTAAGGACTTCAACAGTCCACTTTCCTGACTTTATTAATGCCTCTGTTACTAAGGGGAAGGGATCGTAATTTCTTGGTCAGAGGAGCCGGCCACCCAATCCCTTCCCCTTCCAGATTCCCGATAGCAGGTGCCATTCCCACACACTCACACTTTGTGATATATTTGTTTCAAGAGCGCGGGGCTGTGGTCTACTGATAGTAATAGGGACTGCTTTTCAAATATTTTTTGTTTTTTTGTTATATAACAGAAGGCTACAGGAGTCAAATCAAAGCCACCACTTAATTAACAAGACCCTTGTTAGCTGAGCGGTGGCTTTGATTTGACTCCAGTGGTCCTCTATTAATAAAAAAAAAAAAAAAATGATAATGATAATAAGACTTCAAACCTGGCATTGCAAAACCCACATTAAGTTTCCCCAACCCCCTGACTGCCTGCCCAGCACTCCATGACGGTCAGATGAAGGCCGGCCAAGGAGGTGAGAGGAGGGCAGTGCTAGATGCAGATATAACTGAGACTAACAAGCAGGGTGGGGGAGGTTGGTAAACAGTCAGGGGTGGGGGAAACCACTGTACAACAAGGGCTTTACATTTATACATGGCTGGGCAATCAGGGGTGGGGAAATACTATATCTCCACACCTCTACATTTACATATGGATGGGCGATCATGATGTGGAGAAAATACTATATCACTAGAGCTCAACATTTGCACATGGCTGAATGATCCGTATATTACCAGAGCTTTACATTTACACATGGCTGGGCAATCAGGGAGTGGGGAACAACTGTACCACCAGGGCTTTACATTTATACATGGCTGGGCGATCAGGGTGTGGGAAAACACTATATTACCAGAGTTTTACATTTACACATGGCTGGTCGATCGGGGTAGGGCACAACTATATCACCCAGGCATTACATTTATACATGGCTAGGCGATCAGGGGGAGGGGGAAACACTATCACCAGAGCTTAACATTTACATATGGCTGGGTGATCAGGGTTGGGGGAACAACTATACCATATAAGCTTTACATTTACAGGGCATGGGGGAACAACTATACCACCAGAGGTTTACATTTACACATGGCTGGGCGATCAGGGGGTGGGGAAACACTATGGGCTCCGTATTCAAAAGTCCCAGGCTGCAATATTCATCCGGGATGTGCAAATGGCCTCACTGCACAATCCGAGTCCATTCCTCAGATACGCAGCTCATCACTGGAATGTATTCAGGCCATTTGCATACCCCAGGCATGCACAGTTCCAGCTCTGCAGGGCTGCCCCATCACCCCACAAAGGAGAACAGTAGGTACTGCAGCTTAGCAGATAGGTGTGATGGAATGGTTGTGTGTGGGTGGGTGGACTGCATTGGCCTGGGTACAGTGCTATTACCCATAGCCATGTACAGGATCGAACTGGGGTACAGGGGCCCACCTGGACAAACAACAGGGGAGGGCACAGGGTGGCACAGTCTGATCAGTGTACCACATGCATGTGATACACCAGCTCCGTATGCAGCGTACAGTCACCTGCAGTACCCCACACACACACCCATATGAGAGAAACATATTAATAACTGCAAGGAATGGCAGTGTGCAGAAGGTGACCAGGTACCAGAGTGGGTGGGTCCCACCTGTATGCACCTATGGTGCATCACTGTGGGTGGGTGCCACAGGTCAGTCCCTGGCCTGTACCAGGCTGCCACTCGTACCACCAGGCTACCTGCGCACCATTGCCCCAGACGTCATCCAGGATGCTGCAGGCCATGGCCCCTCATACATGTGCTGCAGTGTGGCCATCTGCTCACTGGTGTGATAGAGGGCACCGACAGCACTGTCATTTGGCAGCTAGGTGTCTACATTCTGGGTGCGGTGTGGGGATGGCTCTGGGCAGTGCCCATGGTGTGCCAGTACATGTGGCTTTGGGGTATTTCCATCCTGGCATAACTGCTGTGTGTGGTGCCTGCAGCCGTCCTGGAGCACCTTCAGCAGCTGTCTCAGGATGGCCTGTCTGCAGTTCCGCGGCCTTCCTGCAGGTGACTGGCTGATTTAGGCCATCCTTTTGTCTGCCTAACTGCGCGCACACTTCTGGGATCGTGGATACACTGTACATTTTGGCTGATATCACGGATGCGCGATATATTCATGTACCCACACCCTTTTGTGCACCGCATACATTATTTCTGTGCGATCGTGCATTCAGAAACGCACGACACAGCTCTCCCTTTCAAATATCACACTTCTGCACATTTTCTGAAATGTGCCTTGCATCTCCATTTTGGGCAGCGTATCTCCTTAGAATATGTGGGCCTATATCACCAGGTTTCACATTTACACATAGGTGGGCAATCATGGGGTGGGTAAGCACTATATCACCAGAGCTTTGCAGTTACACATGGCTGGGTGATAGCAATCAGGGGTTGGGGGAAACACTGTATCACCAGATCTTTACATTTACACATGGCTGGGAAATCAGGGAGTGGGAAAAATATACCACCAAGGAACTTACATTTACATGGCTGGGCAGTCAGGGGATGGAAACACTATCACCAGAGCTTTACATTTACATATGGTTGGGCGATCAGGGGTAGGGAAACTATATCACCAGGGCTTTACATTTACACCGGCTGGGCGAACCACTGTACCATTAGGGCTTTACACATACACATGGCTTGGAGATCAGCAGGTGGAAACAGTATATCACCCAAGCTTTACATTTACATATGGCTGGGCAGTCAGGGGGTGGGAAAACACTATGGCCCTGTACACACTAGGGGCCAATTTTAGAACATTATAAAATAAGTTTCATAAACCTGTCCTACGCACTGGTTGTCGAGCGTCACATTTATTCCGACAACCATGCTAGTTTGAGTGTGTTCCAGGCAAGACTGCAGCACCAACTCAAAGCATTATGGGTGCCGCAGTTTGTGTGCAGTGCATGTTGGGATACCTGTAATCGTGTACCAAAACCGACTGGGTCAAAAATGACTGACCAGGAACCAGAACTTCTTTGCTAGCTCGGAAATGCCATCAAGGTATTTTTTTTTTTTCACACTACAGAACTGGAAAAAAAACAGCTTTTCCTGGAGAACAGGGATTAAGGCACCATGTTTATCTAAAACTGTGCTAAAGACTACCTCTCTAGCAGGGTTTTAGAAAATGGCTGTAACACATTTTAACCATGTTACAGTGTGAACACAAACCGAGTTCTGGGAGCTTAAAATGGTTCAAGGCTGTTAAACCGTTTGTAAGCTCCCTAGTATGCTCCTGAGGCCTTAATCACCAGAGTTTTGTATTTACACATGACTGGGCGATCAGGGGTGGCAGTACAACTATACCACCAGAGTTTTACATTTACACGTGCTGGGCGATCGGGGGGTGGGGAAACACTATATCACCTGAGTTTTACATTTACACGTGCTGGGCGATCGGGGTTGGGGAAACACTATATCACCTGAGTTTTACATTTACATATGGCTGGGCGCTCAGAGGTGGAGGAACAACTATACCACATCAACTACACATTTACACATGGCTGGGTGATCAGGGGTTGGGGGAACAACTATACGACCACAGCTTTTCATTTACACATGGCTGGGTGATCTGCGAGTGTTGGGAACCCTATACCACCAGAACTTTGCATTTACCGCGTGACGAAAGGTGATCAGGGGTGGGAAACAACTATACCACGAACTTTACATTTACACATGGCTGAGCGATCAGGGTGGGAAACAACTATACCACCAGAGCTTTACATATGTCTAGACGATCAGGGGTGCAGAAACACTATATTATCCGAGTTTTACATTTCACATGGCTGGTCGATCAGGGAGGGGAACAACTATATCACCGGGCATTACAATTACAGATGGCTGAGTGATCAGGGTGGGAAAATACTATCACCAGAGCTTTACATTTACATATGGCTGGGCAATCAGGGGTAGGGAACAACTATACCACATCAGCTTCACATTTACAACTGGCTGGATGATCAGGGGTGGGGAACAACTATACCACCACAGCTTCACATTTACACGGCTGGGAGTACAACTATACCACCAAAGTTTTACATTTACACATGGCTAGGCAATCAGTGGGTGGGAAAGCACTATATCACCAGAACTTTACATTTACACATGGCTGGCGATCAGAGGGTGGGGTGAAATACTATATCACCAGAACTTTACATTTACACATGGCTGGGTGATCAGAGGGTGGGGAAAATACTATATCACCAGAACTTTACATTTACCAGGGTTTTAAATAATTGATTAGCAGTTTTTTTCCTGGGACAATACTAACTGTACAGAAAGCATTTATATAGGTTTTCTAGAAGTGTTACATTTGTTAAACACAGTGAGGCAAGTGCTATGCATTTTCACAATGTTTTAGAACTTTTATGAGCAAAACGCTAATCAATTTTTAGAGTTAAATAAAACCCTGATTTACACATGGCTGGGTGATCAGGGGTGGGGGAAGTACTATATCACCAAAGCTCCACATTTACATAAGACTGGGTGATAAGGGGGCGAAGAAACACTATATAACCCGAGCTTCACATTTACACATGGCTGGGTGATCTGTTGGTGGGTAAACACTAGATCACCAGAGCTTTACATTTACATATGGTTGGGCGATCCAGGGATGGGGTAACCCCTATACCACCAGGGCTTTACATTTGCACATGGCTGGGTGATCAGGGAGTGGGGAACCACTATACCACCAGGGCTTCACATTTACACATGGCTGAGTGATCGGGGAGTGGGGGGAACCCCTATACTACCAGGGCAAAGATGGATTTTTGGTGGTGGTACACAGTGCCAATCTGGGGCTGTTTACTGGCATACAAACCTTTGAATACACCATTCGCTGGTATGCATGAGGACCCACTGAGTTGCATAGGCACAGCTGTATAATTAGCACCTTGGCATTGTTAGGCTTATCAGCACCTGGGGCCTTCTGAATACAGCCCAGCCAGGAGTGTTATGAAACCCAGGTTAGCATCAGCACTAACCTTTGACTATCAGACCCAGAGTTACAGACATTTTCAAATGCATTCAAAGATTCTTGGGTTGACAGCGGGCTGACCTGACAGCAGAACATGCTGGATCATCTCGTCCATAGCCCTGTCTGAAATCTAACCACACTAATAGCCTGCACCCCATAGAACACATGAAACAAACAAAAAAAATAATCAAGCAATCACTCCCCACAACACTGGAAAGCTGGAATGAGAAAAAGCAAAAATGAACAATAAAGAAGGCAGCTCACTGAAATCCCCACCCTCCTACCCCCCCAAAAAGTGCTGCAGTGAATGCTCTAAAATGAGGGCGAAGTATTGCTATCAAACACTCCTCAGATTCACAGCAGCTCAATTCTCCTTGTAAAATTAAAGCCACGACAGAAAGTCCACCAGAAACAGAGCCTGCATGCTTCTCCAGTCGTCTGCTCAGGCTGAAATCCCTGTGCATGAAGGGCCCTGCCCATGAGTGAAAAACCTCTTCTTTATAAGTGTGTTACTGACCTGAACTCAATGTGATCCTGGTTGTAGCACAAAAGTAGTCCTTGTTTTTAATGTTTCATTCAGGAAGGCTAAAATAATCAAGAACAAAGACAGACTGCCAAAGAATGCAGACTGTTACAATATGTTAGATCCTTCCCTTGGCTGCTAGATTATTGTCTGTCCTGATTGGTTTAGTACATAACCTATGATGATGCAGCAGCAAGTACATGTGACTTCTTGGGAGGTAATGTGATATCACCCCCACACAACCATCTCTCTCTCTCTCTCTCTCTCTCTCTGTCTCTGTCCAACTGCTGCCTTAAAGAGACAGTAGCATCAAAGTATACGTGACTATTTTTTTTGTATTTGTTGTTTCACCAGAAAAATGCCCCACTGAGCAATGCTCGTTTAGAAGGAGGTCCTGGTTAGGTCAGGCAACTATAAATAGGTCAAAAGCAATAACATATTACCATACCTCTCAACCTCTCATTATTAATATATGCTGCACTGTCCTTAAAAGGAGGAGCAAATGGTCAGAATTCATAGTAAATTTTAGTTTAAAGAATAATAAGTTTAACAATAGGGATTATTTTTTCAAGTTTAAATGTTTAGCAGTTTGTACATTCAGAAATAGCTTTACCATTACAACAAACATTAGGAAGTCTTCATGGAGCAAGGTTAAATGGGTGGGCAAAATTCAAATGTGAAATTGACAGCAATTGAAAGCTATGCATATTACAGGAGTCAGTAGTAACATATACAGAAAATTACAAAAACATGATAACCTGAAGGATCTTTGTTCTTATTGCAGCCTCCTCCTCCCCGATGTTCAGGGGCCTGATGGTGAAGTTCAGGGGAGAGGGCACCACTTAGCAGCATAACACATCCAGAATAAGAGAGCCAGCATGTACCGTTCTGAGTCCATCTTAGTCTCCAGAAGACGGTCGCTGGGCACAGCCTGCATCAGGGTGCAGATGAGCAGCAAAACCATAGGCTGTGGGGCAAGAGGTTAACTGGCAACAGGAGTTAAATTCATAAAGCAACCAGAGGCCCCACTCCAAAGTCCATTTCTTAACGGTAAGAAAATTTAATTAAAACAGTACAGGCTGTTCCCAGAAGCAGGGGGCATGGCTAGGCAGAACGAACAGTCTTTTTTTTTTTTTTATTTAGTTTTTGTTGACCAGGTAAGTGCACTAGACAAATCCTGCCTATTTTCAGGCACGACCATTATGTATTCAAAACCTACTTCAACTGAATCCTGGCTCACGACCCTCCACCAGATCTGAAACGCCAACCTTTCCTGGTTCCGAGATGCCGAACTGCACAGGGACAAAGATCTTTCGCATACAGGGCCCCGACATGGTTCAATGCGCTTAGTCCACCTACTCTATCCTCAACCTCGCTTGAAGCTTTCAAATCCATGCTCTATGCCCACCTCACCACCACTAGCAACTGTGATTGCGCTAGATAAAGACTACTACTCCTCATGTCCATCCTCACATCTGAGGCCTCTTCCTCCCTGACTAATGAACCCTCTGGTACCTCTACTACTTCCTGTCTCCCACCAAACTCACTCCCCCTTTTTCCTGTCCCTCTCACTTACTCTCCCGCCCACCTTTCCCTCCTCTCTAGCCTCCTTTGGCGCCTAATGATCACCCTCTCCTGGAAGTTTCCTTAACCTCAAATTGTCTACTCGCTTGAACCTGTTATAGCTTGTTTTTCTATGAAACTTAAAAACATTACTGCCTTAAACTGTTAATAGCAAATTTATGATGTAACTTTCCTGTCTGGTTTTACCTGTAATGTGTATCGTGCTTTGTTAAATGTTCTTTGTGACGTGGAACCTTTGTAAAAGAGCCCTGGCTCAAAGGTATTAATTCCTAGACTAATAAACTAAACTAAACTAAACTAAACGACCCGGGGGGGAGGGGGATACAGATGAGTGCCAACTGACCTTGAACCAGATTAAGCTGTTGGTGGTATTTTTAGTGAATGAGGGGAAATTTGGCCAGGGCACTGGGGAAATTCCCCTACTCTTTTTGAGAAGTGCCATGGGATCTTTAACATCCACCTGAACTACCACCAGAACAGGCAGATGGGACCTCGGTTTAACGTCTCATCGGAAAGACGGCACCTCAGGAGTGCAGCACCCCTCTCATGCTGCACTACAGTGTCAGTGTGCGATATTAACCAAGTGCCTGGTGTGGGATAGAACCCACAGCCTTCTGATCTTACGGCCTCAGAGTCGAGTGTGCTACCTGCTGAGCCACTGACACAGCACTTCTGTGCAGTCTTCTGTGCCATAGAGCCATGGTACCATACTTATGATTGTTAAGGCCACAATACTGAACCCCTGCAGAGCTGAAGTGGCTCCCTTACTGAAATTAATGGTAGCAGCATGACTTAGGTCTTGCACAAACCACCAGGCCTCACACAGCTCGACTCCTGGGCCTACCGCTCTCTCTCTCTCTCTCTCTCTCTCTCTCTCTCCCCTCGCACAATTACGGTGGCAGAACACAGCTGCAGTGCATCCCTCAGTTTCCATCACCCTGCAAAATAGGGCCTACTCGACTGGGCCCCTGGCATCCCAGTGTGTCCCAGCACAGGTGATCCAAGGAATGCACCAGCTGAACTCTTCACTCCCCACAGGCCATCTTCACCTCTGGTGGAGTGCCACACAAGTTAGGGGACATGGGCTGCCACCACTGCTCTCCCTACAATGCAGTCTGCCACTACTGCGCAATCCACACTGCCTGAGACTTCTTTGTAGGCACTACATCACCAGCATCTGAGCCTTCTGCACCCTGGTGCTGCAGTGCACGCATGTAGGTGCCTTATTCCCCAGGCCATGGTTCCCAGAAACAGGCCCAGCTCCCAGCATACTGCAAACTCAACCACGGCCACTTCCCCAAGTGGACTCCCAATGATGAACCGCTGAGCCCGAAATGGGCCGGGGCATATGCTCCAGTCCAAACTGTGCATCTCCGTTCTGTCTCCCAGTGGCCTCTTCCCAAACCCACCAAATGCCTCCAAATAAATACCACCCAGGGGCACTAGCTCCACCTGACCAGTGGGCAAGCCATTGCCCAACCTCCCAAAAAGGCAACAGGGCAGAGAGGTCATCTTAATAAGCATCCCTGAAAGGGTTGCTTACACTGTCCTCCTTTTAAACCATTCACTTCCTGGTGAATGGGGCATCCATCTACCCCAAAACAGGCATAGGGAAGGATATCGCTCTTTCCATTCCCTGCCTGATGAGAGCAATACCAACTAAAGGGGGCAGACTCCTAAACCTACACCCAGAAACACAGGGACCCAAAACCCCACAAACAAAACCCCATCCTGCTGCCACCAAAAACCTTTTTGCAGTTTCTTAAGTCAAACAACCTTCTCCCATAGTTAATGCAAACCACAAATAACAGTAAGAAAATAAATACTACAGGACAATTAATATTTTTCCACGATACTAGCAACTCACCACACCGCACACTCCTACAGACACTGCCCATACAATTAATATATACACAGCAAACTCCCACAGCATACACACACACACACACACATATATCAACTTTGGCACTCTTACTATTACCCCCACCTACTAAAATATTGGACAATAATAGGCTATCAGTCCTTTGAAGGTGTTTAGTCTGCAGAACACAGTCCTAAGAGTCCCAGGGTAGGAGACCATTTTTTGATCAGCAGGAAATGCTCAAAGATAGATAACTTCTAACCCCCATTATTTCTTTTGTAAACACAACAACTGTAACAATGGCAGTAACACCAACCAACAGATAAACAGAGGTAAAGGTTTAGGAGGATGTCGCCCATTTTAAGGAAAAGGTCCCAAACCATTCAGGAAACATCCAAAAAGGACAGTCCTGCAGCACTACTGGAGATAGTGAATCAGTTCAGCAGAGGAATTTTAACCTTTTACAGAGCAGGTTTCTTCACTGCGGGGATAGTAGAATTGAGGATCCAGTTTAGTATTCTTGGCTCCAAAGGTGTCCGTGAAAACAACATAGTGCACCTTCCCATCACATTCTGGATTAGGGCAAAATGTTTGAATAGAGGCAGTCCAGTCTACACAGCTAAATTACAAAGGGACCGAGCCTTGGTGATGGTGGCTGCAGCAGGGGATCCAGACTGTTGGTTTCATAGAAACATAGTAACATAGACCTTGATGGTAGATTAGGACTGCTTGGCCCACCAAGTCTGCCCATTTCCATACCTACTGGATAAGCTGCAGATCCTAATTAACCAACAGCCTACTTCCTCCTGCCCCCTCACTAGAATTGCCTTATGTCTGTCCCATGCATTCTTGAATTCACCCACTGCTTTTGACCCCACTATCTCCTCAGGAAGGCCATTCCAAGCATCCAACACCCTCTCTGTGAAAAACGTCCTCATGTTGCCCTGAGCCTTGTATCTTGTCCACAGCTCCCCGGAACACCCAGTCAGATATTTTTCCTCAATGATGTCCCAAATCCATTCTGACACATACATTAAGGTACTTCTCCTTAGGATACTCAGCACGGATTCTACACCTCACCCATCTCTGGGCCTGAGACCACTCTGGGATACTGTATGCACGCTGGTCCATGGGACCATACCTTCCTCCAGCTACACCCCAGAGTTGTACTTCACATTCAGGGGGTCATCTGGAAGCAGTCCATGCATCTTCTTTCAGAGGAGGATAAAGCTGGGGCATCCTCGGGATGCTGTCGGGCAGCGTCAAGCATGGGCAGTGACAGGACTGTGGGATGGCACACTCCACATCCTGGTCTTTGAAGGCAAAAGGCAAAGGCTGCTTTCAAGGGATAACACCAGGGGTCTACGTTGTCAGAACTGCTGGAGCTGGCCTTACCATTTTGCCTTCCTGTGACTCTGTTCCAGTGGCAGGAATATCATAGCTTGAAGAGCTAAGGGCCTGGCAGCCATGGGGGCAGATTCTGGCAACTTAGGCCCTAAGGAGCAAGCCGATTTGTCAGTTCTCCCATGACCTGTCCTTCTGCCACAGGGAGGCTCAGGTGCCTTGGCAGAGAAGAGTTGGCAGAGGTCTAGGCCCACTCTCCGTCGGGTATCCTCGCCAGCAGGTCTAGCTTCTGGCGAGACACCTCTGAGGGGATGGTGGAGATCTTAGATCATCCCAGTTCTCCAAACTACCCATAGCAGAGATAAGGTAGTCCCTGGCAACACCAATGCTGACCAAGGCCAAGGAGGCAAATACGTCGGCACATTGTATACATTAGCCATGGATGGCATGCACCTGAGCACACGAGGAGCACAAAGGCTGCTGGGTCGCTCCAACCCCCTGGTGACTGCAGATCACACATCTCTCCTGTGGGGCCCCCTCCCCGCATTACTGCACAACAAAAGAGCAGTGATGCAGGGACAGCTGCTATAGGCTTGATCTCCTAAGGAGTTTCAGCCATCTCGCCCAGTACACAGTTCTCCTAGTTCACACCCAACCTCTTAAAATGGCACTTAAGATCTTTCACCCACAAGCCCCTTGCCTAACATCAGCCAATCCACTGTGCACACAAAGTCATTAGCATGAAACTGATTATGCAAAACAATTTCCCATTCTGGCACCATAGGAGGAAAAGGCACAACCCTAATTCAAGATGGCAGGACCCAGAAACAGCACAACCCAAAACAAAACAGGCTCGGTCCACTACTGGATACTGCAGCAGCCCTCCAGAATCCAAGGTACTGTTTTGTAACCCCAAAATCTTGATCCCGGATGAGCCCCCATGTTGTCGCCCCTCTCCCTGGTGTCTAGGTCCTGATGGTGAAGTTCAGGGAAGGGGCACCACTTAGCAGCATAACACATCCAGAATAACAGAGCTGGCACATACCTGGGTCCACCTTAGTCACTGGGCGTGGTCTGCATCAGGGTGTAGGAGAGCAGCAAGACCATAGGCTATAGGGCAAGAGATTAACTGGCAGCAGGAGTTAAATTTATAAAGCAACCAGAGGACCACTCCAAAGTTCATTTTTTAACATAAGAAAATTTTAGTAAAACAGTACAGAAGCCCGCCCGTTGGTGCAGCAGTTGGATTTCCACCTGCGACCCGGGTTCGGGAACGGACTCGAGTGCTGGAGGGCTAGCCAGAGAGAGAAGGCTCGAGCGTCGGATGACTGCTCGCCTTCTCTCAGTGGGAGGGTGGGGAAGCATCCCGGTGCTTGCTGACCCCTGACGGAGGCTGGGGATACGGCAATGCGCGGGAGCCCATGAACAAAGGGGCATGGTGAGCATCAGCATAAGCTTTGACACTAGTAGCATGCACCGTGGGGAGCAAAATGGAAAAAGCGCTCAAGGCCAACTGGATGATGGTTGCCAGCTCCGCTGCCATGAGTCCTCGGGCAGTCCTCGAACCACCTCGCAGCACCGGGGCAAGTACTGCACTGGCTGCCCCACCAGTGCCTTTCCCTCAAAGGAGGGGATCCACCTGGTGAAGGGTTACGTCGGGGGTTACCCGGGGGCTGCAAAATGTGGGGGTGATGAGGTGGCTGTACCAAGGCAGTGTGGTTTGGAGGGCATAGACTGGCCTGAAGGAGAGGCCGGCCCAGAGCTGGGGGGGAGCATAAATAGATTTAAAAAAAAAAACAGTACAGACTGCTCCCGGGAGCATGGGGCATGGCTAGGCAGGAGCTGGGGAGAGCATAAATAGATAAAAAAAAAAAATTTGGCCCATCGGCGCAGCGGTTGGATTTCTGCCTGTGATGCCAGCGACCCAGGTTCGGGAACAGACTCAGGTGCTTGAGGGTAGGCCAGGGAGAGAAGACTCGAGCGTCAGATGACTGATCGCCTTCTCTCCGGGGGGAGGGTGGGGAAGAGTCCCAGCGCTTGCTGACCCCTGGCGGGGGCTGAGGGTACAGCAATGCGTGGAAGCCCAAGAACTAAGGGGGCATGGTGAGTGTCGCCGTAAGCCTTGACGCTAGTGTCACGCCATGCCCTAGGGAGCAAACCGGAAAAAGCGCTTCACAGCTGACCAGATGACAGCCGCCAGTTCCCGCTGCCACGGGTCCTCAAGCAGACCACGAACCACCCCCAGCAGCACCCGGAGCAAGTACTGCGCTGGCTGCACCACTGGTGCCTTCCCCCTCGGAGGAGTGGGACCCACCCGGCAAAGGGTTACGTCCAGAGGTTATCCAGGGGGCTGCAAATGTGAGTGTGATGAGGTGGCTGTACCAAGGCAGTGTGGTTTGGAGTGCATAGACTGGCCTGAAGGAGAGGCCAGCCCGGAGCTGGGGGTAGCATAAATAGATTAAAAAAAAAAAAAAACAGGACAGACTGCTCCCGGGAGCATGGGGCATGGCTAGGCAGAAAGAACTGTCTCCAGTGGCACAGAACCATGGCACCATACATATGGCTGTTAAGGCCACATTGCTGAGTCCCTGCAGAGCTGAAGTGGCTCCATTACTGAAACTGATGGCAGCAGCATGACTTAGGCCTTGCACAAACCACCAGGCCTCACACAGCTCGACTCTTGAGCCTACTACTCTCTCTCTCTCTCTCTCTCTCTCTCTCCCCCCTCACACATTCATGGTGGCAAACACACTGCTGCAGCACCTCCCTTGATTTCCATCACTCTGCAAAATAGGGCCTCACTGACCGGGCCCCGGCATCTTAGTGCGCCCTAAGCACAGGTGAGCTGAGGGATGCACTGGCCAAACTCTTTGCTCCCCACAGGCCATCTTCACCCTCAGGCGGAGTGCCACATGGGTTAGGGGACATGGGCTGCCACCACCGCTCTCTTCAAGATTCAGGCTGCCACCATGGCACTGTCCCTACCACCCAAGACTCCTTTTCAGGCACTACATCACCAGCATCTGTGCCTTCCCACCCTGGTGCCACGGTGCACATGTGGGTGCCTTTACCCCAGGCTGTGGCTCCCAGAAACAGGCCCCAGCTCCCAGCATGCCACAAACTCAACCACGGCCATCCACTTACCCGAACAGACTTCCAATGATGAACTGCTGAGCCCGAACTGGGACGGGGCAGATGCCACGGCCAAAAATGTGCGTCTCCATTTTCCCTCCCACCAGTCTCTCCTCAAATCCTCCAAATGCCTCCCAATAAATACCACCCAGGGGCACTAGGTCCACCTGACCAGCAGGCAGGCAAGCCCCCAACCTCCCAAAAAGGCAACGGGGTGGACAGGGTCACCTTAGTAAGCATCCCCCAAAAGGGCTGCTTACATAATACAATTAGTTAAAAGCAAATTACGCAGCAGGAAAAGGGAATGGCAGCATACAGTAGGACAAGTGCCATCTTAAAACAGCTTAAAATATTAAAAAGAAACTAGCATGGCTGGCCTGTCGGCACAGCGGTTGGATTTCTGCTTATGGCGTTGGTGACCCAGGTTCGGGAGTGAACTAGGGTCGCTGGAGGGCCGCTGGGGGAGAACTTCTTGAGCATCCTACGACAGCTCACCTTCTCCAGGGGGAGGTGGGGGTCATAGCCCGCAACTTGTCTGACCCCGAGTGGAGGCTCTGGGTACTGCAAGCCCTGCTTGTCAGGGGATGGGCGGCCCAATCACGCAGTGAACACTGGCGCGCAGTGCCTGACATCAGGGACACACACTGCGGCAGGGGTGGCAAACGGGAAAAGGCCCACCAATTCCAGGAAGATGGGTGGCCTGGAGTATGCCTTCGATGTGCCCCCGCTCTCCCAGCCACCTCCAGAATGACACAAGTTGATTTACAGGGTGTATGCCGCCCCACCTCATCCCCGCTCGGGGGGGCTAAGCCGCAGCTCCATGGGGTTCGCGAGGCTGGCTTGGGTAGAGCAGGGGGCAGGAGGATGACTCCTTGGCCTCCCTGAAGCATCAGAGTCGGTGAGGTGTGGGAGTAATTAAAAAAAAAAGAAACTAGCAACATTCACATTTTTCTATGCACTGGCAATCAACAAGAGATATGAATAAGTTGAGGCTGATTAGCGAACTCAAGTTTAAACTTAAACAATGGAACTCCAGCTGATGCATGCTCTGCCACTCTTGGCTACTGGTAAACGTGTTTTGATTCAAATGCATAAACTTCAGAGCCATGGGCCAGATTCTCAAAAGGTTTTGGGACTAAGTCCTACACCAAAATCTCTGCAACTGCAGAGATTGGTATTCTTATCTACAGCAGCTGTGGAAGATGTTACGGCTGGTCCAGCAATAACATTTTCTGCAGCCGCGGGGGCCTATGCCAACACCACCCACAAGGTGCTGTAAATTGTAGAGCTGGTCATAAACTGGCTCTACTTTTGATAATACCATAGCTGCGGGAGAAACTGTGGTACCACAACTGGCAAACCCACTTGCACCGAGTTTTCCCGCAGATGGGATTTTTGAGAGCTTGAGAATCTGGTTCCATCTGTGTGTGCTTTACTTTAGTTATGGGTGGGTCTGACTCCATTGACACAAGTCACACATCCATTGTAGCCTTAAGTGTAGTTACCTCTGCACTCAGGATTCGAATATCTGACTTTTAGCTTTTGGATTTTACCTTTAAATTTCTGTAGATACATAACTGTTTGCTGGTGCAGCTAGCCAAACTCCAATCCCAGTCCCTACATCTGCTGTAATGGACATCATATTCATAGTCACCATAAAAGATGTAATGTATGAAAAGCCTTTATGTGATTTCTGAATCTTAAACCCACACTAGAAAAGGTCCAAGTCTGTGCACGAGGGTGGGCGGTGGGTGAGTGGGATATGTTTGTGTATGTTAGCCCCTCTGTCCAGTCTGGTGATGTTTAGTTGTTCTGAGATGGGTTCCCTATTCTGTATGTAATCTTAAGGGAAGTGTGGTGTTACGGTCACAGGCAGCTTTTGTTTTGTTTTATTCTTTATAACCAGATAAGGCCCACTAGATAGAAGTTCCTGTCTTCAGGGACGACCCTGGAGCACAGGGGAGGTTAAATGACTTGCTCAGAGTCACACAGTATACAAGTGGAGGTTGTGAAATCAAACCCAGTTCTGCTGGATGTACCAAGCTCATTCACAGCTTGGTATTCTTCTCCTCTAGGCTATATTGCCAGCTGGGACAGTTTGCACTCCCTTTCGTTCCTGCAGGTTTTTGTGCTTAGAGGCATCAAGCCTACAGGTGACATGGTTCTCTTGTTAACAGACTTTCACAAGCAAAGACTAGATAGTGAGGCTCAGCCACCTGTAGAGTGAGAGCCTAGGGAAGGGCTGTTATACACATAACATTGTCATACATCACGAATGTAAATGTCAAATAAACACAATTTTCTTACTTCATTCTCTGATATGCAGATAATAACATCATTCCTAACATCAGTTTTGGCAGTCTCACACATTGCTTGTATGTGCATGGAATATGTGATGCCTACATTCTACATCTATGTAGCAATTGCAAAGAATTGGTTAGGAAAGTTTGTTCTTTGCTTCAGATGGCAGTTTTTGTTTTGAGTATCAGTGACTAGGAATAATTTCTACCCGATACCCATGATCCTTAAAACAACAAACTGTTCTGCTAAATGCATTTATTAAAGAGGAACAGTCAGCACTAACAGCCTCACACCCAAGTGTGGGGCATGGTTCCAATTTGCACTTTGTGTGCCAACACAATTTGTTTTACTTACCATTTATTGTAGTATAGTAGATTGTACCAGAATAGTTTGGCTTACTTCCAGGCTGACATTTTCTGTAACTACAAATCCCAGAATCCCCTGCAATTGACATCAGAGGAGGACTACAGCAGTGGGGATTTCAATAGTCTGCAGTGCATGTTAGAGTTTTTATTAGCTCTGATCTGTTTTGGTTTTTTTGTTTGTTTTTTTTCTCTAGTCCGTCTGTCCTCCTGAGGCTAAGTACAGTCACAGAGTACTGTCCCTAGCCCTGGGAGAACAGAGAGACCAACATATATCTGATCTGAGCATATAAAATCACTAACATGCACTGCATGCTACTGAATCTCCGCAGCGCCTCCTCTGTCAGCTGCAGTGGATTCTTAGATTTGTAGTTACAGAAAATGTCAGCTTAGAAGTCAGCAAAATAAGCTGGATACACTGTACTATACTGCAGTAAACAATAAGTTAAAAAAAAAAGTTTTTGCACAGAAAGTGCAGACTAGACTAGCCACAGACTTGGACGTGAGGCTGTTTGTGCTGAGTGTTCCCCTTTAAGTTATGTCTGAATATTAGTTGCATGGTACTCAAGTGAATGGTTCTCTATTTTTAGCTCCCTTACTATAGGGGAGCAACATGGTTCTTGCATGCAATGGCAGAATATTATTTATTTATTGAATTTTGGTAACCAGGTAGGCCCTCTTGGCAAGACTGTCCCTTTTTCAGGGGCGACCTGGGAAGTGCAGTACATTGATAGTGCACTCACTGACACAAGAAATTAGACAAGGAGTAGTCATACAGTAAGAGAGTACATCAATTATATTCAATTATATAAAATAAGCAATTTAAAGCACAGTCAACAGTCATACAGTAAGAGAGTACATCAGTTACATTCAGTTATGCAAAAATAAGCAATTTAAAGTACAATAAACAAAACCCTACAGACATTTACATTTTTTGTCTTAGAGAGCAGGAGACAGAGAAGAGAGAGTGGGATGTTTTGCTAGGAGAATCATTACAGGATGTGATAAAGAGTCAGCGGTATATACAAATTAGGTTTACCCTTCTGTCCCATAACAATAAAAGCAGTTAAAATAGCAGTAACTTTGTATTCACTTATGGAATAGGGAAGGCCTTTGATTGAACAGAGGAGGTAAAATCCAATGCCCTATCTGCAAGAAGATGGGCCCTGGCTTGAAGGGAGTCCCATTCCACCACAGTGAATTTGATGGCCTGCGTTAGGACAAGTTCTGACTTGGCCAGATTTGCCAGAAGGCCTAAATCCTAAACAGTCTGTAAAGCCAGATCTCTTGACTGCTCCACTGCCTCCCTGGAGAAGCCTACTATGAGCAAGTCATCTGGGAAGAAGAAAAACCTGACACCCCTACGCCAGAGGACAGCTGCCACCAATGCCAAACATTTGTTGAAGACCTTCAGCATGGACATCAGGCCTAAAAGGCATGACTCAGAACTGGTATAATTCTGCTTCCACCCTGAACTGGAGGTAAGGGTGGTGGGACGGATGGACTGGAATGTGGAAGAAGGCCTGCTATAGATCTAGAGAGCAGAATCACTCTCCTTGCTCCAGGGAAGGTATGATCTGATTCAGAGTGACCATATGGAACTTGTGTTTGCACCTAAACTTAAGTTGTCAAATCCAGTGTGGGGTGCCAGCCCTCCATCCCATTTGGCATCAGGAAGTACTGTGAGACATATCCCTGAGTGACCATGGCAGTCGAGTTTCACTCTACAGACTCGGGGGATAGGAGCTGAACAATCTTGCTCCTGAGCACAGGCAGTGTGCCCTAGGGCACTCTGGACTCCCAAGGAGCCTGGGGTTGATATGACAGGAGAGCCTCAAAGTCCAGAGGCAACCCTTTTCCCACCACTTCTAAGACCTATTTGCCCATACTAATGGCAAACCACTGTTTTTAGGAAGGGGATGAGCTGATCACTGACCGTGAGCTGGGACAGGAACTGGGTGGGAGGGGGAATGCCACACCACAACCCATCACTTAGCAGCCTTGGAGGTGGGGGGCTCCAGCCTGCTAGGCATGTGATAGACCCCAACATCATCCTTTTTTCTTGCCCTGACTGCCAAACATTTGTTTCTGGGGCCAGTGCTGGAATTGCCCTTGTTGAGGCTGCTGCTGAGCATTCGGTGGCTGAAAGCTTTGAGGCCAAAGGAGCTTTCTTTTCAGCTTTGGTAAGCTTAAGGTCTTTCTAGGAGGAGATCACAGAATCTAGGGTGGAATTAGACTTCTCAATACAGGTGAGATGTCCTTTTAGCACTGGGTCAGATAGGTCAGTCTGCCAGTTTGTGTTGAGTGTCTGCCATGAAGGTAGACAACCACAGCAAGGCCCTATAAGGTATGAGCATGATTGCAGACACTGAGCATGCACAGGAGTCACTCAGGTCCAATGTGATCTGGAGCTGGTGCTTAGCCAGCATGCATCCCTGGTCTTGAAGCACCCTAATAGAGACCTGCTTGTCAGCCAGAAGCAAGGGGAAGAGATTCCTGATAAGGCTGAACAGGGAATGACCAAACAAGCCATCATCACAGCATAACTGGCCTGTCTGAGACCGAGAGAGGAGGCTGCGTAGACCTTCTTGGCAGCATGATCAGATTTCTTGGTCTCCTTGTTTGGTAGCTTGTCCACATCCCCTGGCCTCTGACCTGTGAAAGGCTGAATCAGAGCTCCAAAATTGAACTTGACTAGGAAGATCAACAGTCGAGGTCACAGTCAAACTAAGAGTTCAAGTCGAGGCCATAGAGGACTCACCTTCTGAGTCCAACTGTTCCTGAAACACCACCCTAATCCATTTCTGGGGGTGCAGACCATCTTAGAGCCCCAGGTGACCTCAAAGGACAGCCTCTAAGGAGACCAGAGGCCTGGCAGGATTTTTGGTAGGGGCCACCACCTGTGGCTACATGGGAAGGTACTCCACCACCAGTGAAGGCAAATCAGATGCAGCAGTCTGTGGAGCAACCAGCTGCGAGACAGTCACTGGGGAAGCCATTGGCACCTCAGATATGGCTATAAGGCTCTGCCTTGATCAATAATGGACCAATGCTGGCTGGTCCGGTGATGCTAAGGGTTGAGGCGCTGGACGCCACACCTCATGCCATGCTGGTGACCGGGGTTAAGGAGCGAGCTCAGGCGCCATGGGTCAGCAGGGAGGGAAAGGATCTCGCATCCCCTGGACAGCTCTCCTTTCCCAAGGGAGGGTGTTGGAGTTGTCCAGTGTCCCAGTGACCCTGAGTGGAGACCAGGGGTACTGCAGGATCCCGGACCAGCAGCAAGGGGGACCGTGGCAGACGCTGGTGGGGTTGCCGTCACCATGGCATCACCGCACATCACGTTCGGGGAATGGGGAAGCATCCAAAAAAAAAAGGGCTGGATAGGCGACAGCATCCCAGTGGCTTGACCGCCACACACCCAACACTGGGCCTCTGCCTCTGCCCCTTGATCTCCTCTCGGGTTTGGTCCCGGGGGCCCACGGGGAGCGCTAATGACTTTGAGCGGGAAGATGGTCACAGTGGGTGGTAGAGCGGCAGGTCCTGAGAGAGTTCCGTTCCACAGGAGACATAAATAGATTTGAAAAAAAATAATAATAATGGACCAATGCTGTCAGAGAAGATTCTCATAATGTTAACAGAATCAACATCCATCTGGTATCAACACTGATCAGTCAGGCAAGATCGGGAGATCAAATGGCACCTTGACCTCAACAATCGAGCCTTGGGCAAATGTGGGAGTCCATCAGTGGAGCCAGATATATTACCGTCTTTGGTAGAGACACCACATTGAGTTTTGGCATGGACCCTAAGGGGTTGACTGCCAGGGTAGACGCAACCCACGGTGACTCAGTCGGAGCCACCAACTGAGCTCATTCTTCCAGAGTGAGGACTAGGAGAACCAGAGTCTATGAGACTTATGAATCCTCACTGATGTCCTCTGACAACGGTCAACCAGCTCAAGGAAAATCATAACCAGCTGCTTGATCGGAGTTGAGATCGCAGGCTCTGACAGGCCACTATGGGATCTCAACCTGCCCCTCAACCTGGGGAAATACAACCAAAATCGAGCACTCGGGAGACTTGAGAAGCAGGAAGAGCATTATTTTTGCCAGTCCAACCGTCAACATTAAAGGAGAACTGCACTGAACCTATAAGTCCTTTTCCCCTATTGAAGCTGATTTTTAAAGACTGGTTCAGATTCTGTTACTGTTCCACCTCTGCAGGTGGTTTATTATCCTATTGGGTGTTTCTGATTTACACACAGGTAGCAAGTACCATTTTAGGACTGTATGATATATTGCAGTTTATGTCCCTTGCTCAGCTATTCTATTATTTGTCACAATGCATTTGTGTTCCACTACAGAACTCTGTGGTTGAAAGAGACATGAACTACATCATACAGTTCCAAGATGGCTCAACACCAGAGTGTAATTCTGAAACAACCACTGAGGTTACTAATAGGCAAAGAAAAGATGGAACCATAACAAAATTGGAACCAGTATTTAAAAACAGCTTCTACCGCGAAAATGACTTTCGGGTTCAACACAATTCTCCTTAACGAGGTTTCATGCTTTTGCTCCTGTGGATAGATTCCCATCGTATTGTGGATGCAGGAATCTTTCCTGATGCCCTCAGTGACCATCATATGGTATACTGTGTGCACAAGATACATCTTCCTATGGCTTAAAATTACTCATCTCAGGTCCTTTAGGTCATTGGACTTGTCCTCTTTCCTAGTTGAACTAAGGGCAACTGACTGGTCCTTGATATCAACAGCCAATAATATAAATTTTATCTTGCAATACTTTCAATCCAAATTCATGGCTGTATGGGATCGTTATGCTCCCCTGAGAAAAAATAGAGTTTGGGTCTGTCATGTTCCCTGGATAACAGTAGAGGTTATGGCATGCCTCTGTAGTAGAGACCTTGCCTGGCATTCTTTTATGATCACAGGCTCCCAGACTGCTTTGTCATACTATTGTCACCTTCATAATGCTTGTACCACAGCTGTAAGGCTTGCAAAGTCTGAGTATTTTGCATCCACACTCCAGAACAATATTAAGCATCCCTCCAAGTTCTGGAAGGTTATCCATTCACTGTTTTTCCCTCTGTCCCTGTCTCCAGCTCCTGTTCTCAGGGTTGATGACTCCCTCATCTCTAATCCTTCTATTGTTGCCTCTTCCTTTAACTCCTACTTTACTACCTGTGCCCTCTCTCTCTCCCATCCCTTCCTCCTTCCCCCTTCTTCCCTCTCTTCCTTCTCCTCCTTCAAACCTCTCTTTTTCCTTCTCTACTACCACCACCTCGGCTACCCTTAAAGGAAATCACTGGAAAAGACACAGCTTTCTTCAGGCGCTACATAAACTCTAATTAGTGCGTTCAGACAGTAACAACTTTTTAAAGATTTAAAACAGCTACTCATCTTCATCTCTTTCATTGCTGGTTGTTAACATTCATGAGCAGCAGTGATTCCTGAGCTCACTGTATGCTAATATGTCTGTTTGACCTCTACTATTGGTTGGCAGGACATATTACCATAAAGTGAGCTCTGGAAGCCTTCTGCTGCTCATGAGATAGTGGCCGCTAGCAACAGAAAGTAAAAGTTGAAGGCCACTGTTTAAATCACTAAAAAAGCAATTAGAGGTAATAAAAAAAGATATGGTCTGAAAGCACTGATCAGGCATTTTTGTAGTGCCTGAGTAAAGCTGTGCCTTTGCAGTGTTTCTTAAGTCCTTGCTTGCTCTTAATCCTCACAAATGTGGTAGCTTTGATGGCCTTGATCCCAAACTCTACTTTTCTCAGCCGCTGCCACTGCACTGCCATTACCCTGCTTTTCAACCTTTCTTTTCCTCTGCTACTGTTTCTGATGCTTGGATGCAGGCTACTGTCATTTCTATTTCTAAAGGTGGTGACCCTCCTCTCCTGGTAACTATCATGCTCTCTTTCTCCTTCCTACCTAGCTAGGTTATAGGAACACCTTGCACTACTACAACTCTCAACCTTCCTGACTCCTTTTCTTCTTCACCCCTTTCAGTCTGAGTTTAGGAAATCTCGCTCCACCTCCACTTCCTCTTACGGCTCACTGACTCCATCCTCACTGGTATGGATCAGGGTCTGATCACATCTGCCATTTCTGTTAATCTTGCTAAAGCTTTTGACACAGTGTTACATCCCTCCTTCTGGACAAGCTTAAGCGGTGGGTCTATCCGACTCTGCAGTCAGCAGGTTTCACTCCTACCTGGGGAGTAGGTCTCAATCTGCCTGAGGTAGCTTTACTTCATCACCACTCCCAATCTGCTCAGGTTGCCATCAAGGGTCTGTCCTGGATCTTATTCTCTTTCCATATTCTTGAAGGTCCTCCTCTCTGTCTGTTCCTCTGTGTGCATTCATATGTATGCTGATGATACAGTTATTTTTGCATCAGGCTCCTCTTCCTATGGTCTCACCTCACAGCTTCAGCTGATTTCGACAATATTCAGTGCAGGTTCAAGTCTTAACCAACTGTCCCTCGATGCCAAAAAAAAGTCTCCATGGTTTTGGTACCCATCAGAGGCTTTCTAGACTCACCTCCTCTCCTTCTTTTCATACCCTTGATTGTGCTATTATTGATGATGTCTCCTCTTTTAAGTACCTCAGGGTTTGGCTTGACCATCAAATTGATTTCTCAGTTCATGTTGATGCCATACACAAAAGCTTCACCTGAAGCTTGGTGCACTACTCTAAGGACAAAGCGAGTATCCTGCTTTCTGTCCACTGTGATTGTTTTGAAGATGATCCTACCTCATTTTTGATTATGGACATACTGTAGTCTGCATTGGAGCCTCCAAATCCTCCTTGCCAGACTGGACCCCCCAACTCTTCTTGTCATTTGCTTTAGATTGTTCCCCACATACCAACCACTGCTCACTCTGCTCTGCCCTTTTACTCCCTTTTCTTGATGCTAGGCACCTTTCCCACCGTGTTTCCTTTATATTTAAACTGTGGTTTGGTTCCTTCCTCCTACTTTACTTCCTCTTATCCTCTCCCTCAACTTCTTACTATCCTCTTAGCAATAATACTTCTCATTCCTCACTATTCCTTATAGAAAATCTACTGCTGGTTTATCTGCTTCCTCTTACAACTTAACTAAACTTTGGTCCTCCCTTCCCTTGTCAGTTCACTCTACCTCTTCAAATTTTTCCTTAAAATCTCTACTTCGTGACTTCTCTTCTCTCTCCTGCAACTATTCTTGACTCCCCCCCCCCCCGAGTAGTTTAGCTGTGGCAATCTGTTTCCTTCTTAATCTGTACATATGTTATGCTAAATTGTCTTTAATTTTTGAATATGCTACACGATATATTGTGCTTACTATATTTGATTTTTCCTCATTCTCTACCCCCAGGACGTACCTGGAAATTATCTCTTATCAGCTCAGTATGTCTTTTCTGGTGAAACATTTTGAAATAAATATGGCAGGCTTTCCCCAAAGGTCTGGAAGGTCACATAAATTTCACAGACCTTGTCGATGAATGACCCTACAGTGGTAATCCCAGTTAGGACCACCGCTAAGACTGAGAATGAACCCCTCCAGTGGCTGCTTCCTCTTCCAAGAACATAAGTTGGGTCACTAACTCAGGAGCAACCAAGGGTGGTTTGTGGTCCTTGGGCCTACAGATGTAGACTCGAGCCTTCTGTTTTTCCAGAGACATCAGATGCATGGCCTAGTGTGCTGGACACTGCTTCACATCGTGATGTTCCTCCATGCAGTATAGGCAGATGTGTGAATCTGTAGTTGACATTTTCTGGCCATAGTCCATGAAGGGCTTAAAACCAGGTTTCGGTTTCTCCATCTTTAATATCATCAACAAAGTATGATCATGCCATTGAGACAGAGCAGGGTGAGTTATTGCCTTGAAGATATCTGCAGGCTGACCGCAGTCTGCAGGACACTTCAGAGAGGACCCCAGACCAAGGTGAGGAGATAACACGTTACTGGATACTGTTTACAACAGCTAGTGGGAAGGTAACTAGAGACAGTAGCCATACTACAAGTGGGAAAGGAGTAGTACACACCCAGGTTAAGGTAGGTACAGGTAGGAGGGTTTAAAAGGAAAACAAGAAACACCCTATGAGGGGTAGGTTAACAAATTAGTTTCAGGGAAGCAAAAGGGAGAAGCAGGAGTACAATGGAAGTAGAAAAGAGGCAGAAGGCTACAAAGAAGTTTGAATAGACACTAAGCAAAGGAAGGAGAAATCCTGAGAGTGGTGCAGTGCAATGAAGGTGGGGTCACAATCTTTCGGGACCCCTTCTAGAGGCTGAGGTGATGCCCCATTTGTACACACCTCTGTGGGGTGTGGGCCTCCAGGTGGAACTGGGAAAGATACAGAGGACCTTCTGCCCCACCCAGGGGCCACCAAGTCTGCCACCACAAGATAACTCAGCACTGTCCAGTATTTAAACTTAGGTTCTCTTTTCTTTCTTTTTGGTTTTTTCCATGTAGCTTCTTCTCTGGCGCAGAATGGGCAGCTGATCAGCCCCATCCCTGGCTCTCCCAACTCTCAACCATTTCACCAGGACTTACCTCACCACGGTTCCCATTCATATTGCCCCCCAAGGTGGGGTCAGGCATGGAGGGGGCTGTGCCCCATCCGGAGACCATATCTAGAATTGATGGCTCATCCTGGTGGTGATGTGGGTCAGAGGCAGGCAACAGCACTTCATGAAGCCCATGCCAAATTTTCAGTTTTCTCCTTGATTCCTCACCACAGAGCAGACCACAGGACATGGAGACATTCATGTCTGTGTCACCTGCTGTAACCACCCTACTTGCATTGCACACTTGCACTACCACCGAGCCTCCACCTGCTGCCAGTCAAGAGCAGGGCAGCGTACCACTGCTCCCCAGGAGAGGAAAACTGTTCTGCAAACACATGATCCTCCCCCTACATTGACTGCCAGTCACCCGAGTCTGCTTCTAAACCTGGGTTGCTGGTGTGGTGCCAAGTGAGGCGCCTAGCGCCTCAGCCCTCCGCACCACTGGGCCAGTCAGGTTCTGTTTCTTTTCCGTCACACAATGTCATCTAAGACAGACATGCACTGCACAAAAGTGTCAGGCTAACACTCATTCTCCATACCTCCTCCTCCTGACTCCACAAATAGAGTTGACCACATTTATATCTAATTCTTCCATTTCAGTTAAATGGATTTCTTAACTAATCCCTGTCTTGAGTGGCTAATCTTGGACAAATCTCATATCCCCATACTTTCTTTTGAGGGTTTGCATGTTGGTGATCCATTACAAAATGGTCAAACTAGTTATCAGCTAATAGCTGTTATCAGACAAACATTTCTCTTTGCTAAATTCTATGTTATTTAAAAATTTAATGATACAATGGACACAAAAACACCCTGTAGCCTGACTGGTCAGCTAAGGCGGGTACATTTTGCAATAATCCATGGCTGAGGAAGAGCATTTACAAAAAAACAAAAACAAAAAAAAAACATAGTTAAATTAATTTTAAATGTATTTTGCACATGGGTCCTTTGTATAATGGCAATAAGGTACTCCCGAACATGGGTAATTAGGAGATTACCCACTTCTCATGTGGTAAAGTTACTCGACTGCTCCTCATGACACATCACACGAGGCATGGGAAGATCCCCCAATAACCCACTTTCTCTCATGCCTTAAAGCCACAGCCCCATGTTCACAGCAGCAAACAAGGCCCACATTCTGCAGCAGGACCTCATGCTTGCTGTGGTCAGGCTATGAGCAGTTCTGCTGCAATTCTGTGATGGGTTCTACATTCTCTGAACTCAAGTGAACCCAAAATAAAATCTAATTACCCAAAAAGAATGCTCAGGAAAAGGCAGCCTGGGGCAGTTTGGCAGATTCACAGGCAAGGCAATGCAAAGCAATTCTGGCATCATGATTTGGACTGGATGTAGGGCACGGGGGAATTAAAGGTTATTTTTTTTTACTGCAATCCGTTTTATTGTCCCATGGCTCCCTCCCACCCTTGCAGTGCTGGTTTACCACAGCTATGCTCCTGAGAATTTCTCCCCCTGCCTGCCCAGTTGCTTGAAGACCAGTATTGCCCGGTTGCAAACCAGTGCTGCTCCACTGGCTCCCTCCCGCCCACTTGCTTGAAGCCTGGTGGTGATGGTTTGTGCTGTAACACTGCTCCAGTTGCTTTCTCCTGCTTGCGCAGTTCAACACCAGTGGTGTTGTCTGTGTCAGTACCACTTGACTTCCACACATTTCTTTTCTCCAACTTCGTAAGGATTTTCTGTGAGGCTAGAGAGTAGCTGGACTATTTTACATTAGACAAAGGTCCAAAAAGCCTCCAATTTTTTGTCTGAAATAACTACTAATATTTTTCATTCCACAGTTCTGTAATTGGCAAATAGAACCAACATTCATTCTCATGAAATAGACTTCCTGAAGTTCCTTCAGTGTTTGTAGAAGGCCACATGGTCATAAGCTTCAGGGCTGAGTGCCAGTGGATTGGGAAAGGGTGGCCCACTGACTACTGCAGCCCAGTGGGGAAGGATGTAAAATGGAGCTGCCAGCAACTCACACTAATGCCACTTTAAGCTTGCTCACACTCAATTTAGTCATTTAGCTGGGGTTTTTAGTGGCGAGAGCCATTTTTACTGCACCAAAAAATGCTGTTTCTGTGGCAAAAGCATGTTTTTGCAGCAGGACCATGCTTCTGTGGCAGTTGCTGCAACCACAGAATCGCAGAAAACACGGGGCCCTGCTTAAGGCTGAAATATGTAGGGCCAGCCTGTCGGAGCAGCAGGGTAAGGCAGCATCTGCTGGCATGGTCTTAGCCTCCAGGGGAGGAGAGCAGGCTAACTCAATATGTCATTGCCTCTTTGGCTGCTAAAGGATGGGCAAGGAATGGGAATAGCTTGGGAATATTTCAGGATAACTTGACAAAGGTGTGTGATAGACATATGCCTGTAAAATCATAAAGGGTGAACGCTAATTCAACATTGTGGTTCTCCTCCTCACTACAAAAATTAAAGAGGGAGAAAAATAAAGTATGGAATACTGCTCGACAGTCTGATTCTGCATCTGATTGGCAGAAATATCGGAAACTTAGAAATAAATATGTAATGGGTATTAAGGATAACCAAAAGAAGTTACTTTAGATTGAAAAACTCTGAGGCCAAGGGTAATCCTTCTAAGTCTTGGTCATTAATTAAAGAATTAAATGGTACTGCTATACATAAGCATACTATTCAGTCAGCCCCTGAAGAAACATATGCATCAGAGTTTAATGTTGCGGATAGGTTTAACATTTTTTTCATGGAATCTGGTAACTTTTTTGGTGATTTGATAAATTCCTTATACATCCCAGACATTAATAAAACTTATGGTGAAATTGTCCCTTCCCTCCTCATTACCCATCTTTGTGGCTGGTATTTATTGCTGCCCTGGCACTCCAACCACAACAGTCACTGACCATCTGTGCCAACTCACGTCTCTTGCCAAGTCGGGTGAACTATATGTTATGGGTGACTTTAACCACAACTGGCTAGCCCCCACTTTTAATAAAACCGGAACCGAGATATCTGCTCTCAAACTTACCCAAACCATTATGGAACCTACTCGGTCAAACCAGAAGACAGGAAACCACTCCCTTCTTGACTGGGTGCTTACCTCCCACTTACACCGCGTCGTCGGCTCTGGCCTCCTCCCTGACTCCATTACCTAATCGACTTGGTCCGCAAAATCCATAGAGTTAAATCCCCTCCCAAATTTATATTCCAACGGTCATATAAATCCTAAACCTCTCCCTCTCCTGGAAGAACTAGCTCACTCAAACTGGGACCCGATCTTAAGCTGCTCTAACATGAGCGTTGCCTGCCAGTACTTCTGGAACACCTTTCTTACGCCTGGGACAAACACACACCCCCGTGCCATGCCAGGGTCCAGGGCTCACCTCCTGGATATCACCCAAGCTGATAGCTTGCCAACAGGCCCGTGACAATGCCTGGGCGCATTTACAAATCCACGCTCCTCCCAGGCAACAATCTCACCTACCGCATTCTCGACAACAGGTGCACAAAGGTCATCCGCTTAGCTAAGGCCGAATATTTTAACAACACCCTAAACGCAAATCTAGGGAGGCCTTCTAAATTCTGAAAAGTCATCAACTCCCTTTTCTCCCCCCACACATCATAATCCCCCACCTCTCCTCCTCGCCCCAGGGACTGTACTCTCCGACCCCCTGAAGGTAGCCTCCGAGTTTAATTTCTACTTCACTACTTGTGCTACGACCCTCCTAGATTCACTTCCTCCTGTAACCACACCCACTCTCCAGACAGCTACCCCTCACCCCCACCGCCTGGCCAGAACCCCTTTTCCTTCAGACACATCTCCCCCATCGAAACCCTAGATGCCCATCACTCCCTGAACCCCAACAAAGGTAAATCCCCCGATGGTCTCGACAACAAACTCCTCTTCCTATCTGCCCCTGCCATCGCTACTCTCCTCGCTGCCCTGCTAAATCTTTCATTCATCACCGAGTCACTCCCCACTGAGTGGAAGCATGCCTCCGTCCTACCCCTTCCAAAAGGAGGTGATCCTACCTCCACAACTAGCTACCATCCCATCTCCCTCCTCCCCACTCTCGCCAAACTACAGGAACACCTAGTACTATCTCAACTCTCCGTCTTTCTCTCAGACACTAACTTCTTCACTCCATTCCAGTCTGGTTTTAGAAAAAAACACTCTATCACCACCTCCCTACTAAGACTCACGGACTCCATCCTCTTTGGGATGGACAAAGGACAAATTACTGCATTCATTTTCATCGACCTAGCAAAAGCATTCAATACAGTATCCTACTCCTCCTACTATCCTGCCTATCAGGGGCTGGGTGAGCAGCGCCCACCACAAACTGGTTCAGTGCCTACCTACAAATGGAACCCAATCCACTAAAATAGCTGACTACATCTCCCCTCACTCCCTATTACCACCAGCATTCCCAGGGCTCAGTTCTTGGCCCCATCCTCTTCTCCATCCTACTAAATGATCTGCCTGACTCTTGCTCCACTACGCATACACATATGCGCTGATGACACAGTCCTCTTTACTTCTGGCCGTACCCACAAAGAAGTCACCTCTAATCTTCAGACCGACTTCAACAAAGTTCAACACTGGTTCAACTCCAACCAACTCTCCCTAAATGCCAAGAAAACTGTCTCTATGTCTTTCGGCACTAGACAGAGACTATCCAGACTTACATCCCCCCGATCTTCCATACCCTAAATAATACCATCCTTGAAGATGTACCCTTCTTTAGGTACCTGGGGGTTTGGCTTGATCACCACCTCTTCTTTTCCACACACGTGGATGCCATCCTATCAAAACTACGCCCAAAGCTTGGTGCCCTCTATAGAAACTGCGCTAGTCTCCCGCTTCCTGTGAGACGTGAAATAGTCCAGAAAATGATTCTACCTCCTTCCGACTACTGCAATGTTGTTTATAGCTCTGCCTCGAAGTCCACCTTAGCCAGACTGGACCCCTCTTTAATGCTTTCTGCCGCTTTGCCCCCTCCCGCACCCATCACTGTGAGGTCTTCCGTTCACTGGCCCTTCCATCCCTGAGTAACCGGCGCTTACTCCACAGTGTTAAATTTGTTTCTAACTCCTGGCTCGGTTCCCTTCCTCCCTACCTCGTATCCTCCCTATCCTCCCCATCTACTCCTGCCCTCGCCCTCAGATCTACTGACTCCAGGCTATTAGTAATCCCTCACTGAAGGACCTCTGCAGACCAATCAGCTTTCTCATACCTCTTCCCTAAGCTCTGGAATGGCCTGCTGACCCAAATCCGCCATTCTTCATCCAAACACTCTCTATTCTCTGCCCTCACCAACTTCCTTGCACCAAATTCTAGCTGCCCCTGATCTCCCACCCCCTGACGGATTCTCTCTCCCCCTCCCCGATCAACTCCTCCTTACGTGCCTGACCAGCGGCTCGGCCTTCGCCTAATTGTCCGGCTTATTCATTGCCCTAAACAACCAATGCACTTACTGTCTCATTCACTTCTGCTATCTCCCTTCTCTTTCCCCCACCGTCTTCCCTAAATCAACCCCCCTAAATATACCCCAGTGTTTACTATACAGTCCTGCCACCGCTCCTTTGCCCCAATCTCCTACTTCCATTTCCCACTGCCTACTTGGTGCATCCTGCTCCAGTTCAATCTCTGTTACTGGCACTTATGTAATCACGTATAGTCCTTGATGTGTATTCAAGTATGTATGCCACTTTCCTTGAGGCTCATGTTATGTACTGTACTCCTCATGTAATCAAGTTCGTAAGTAATCTCACTCAATTATGTAACAATTGTTTGTATTGCTCCACTCCAAGTTCAACCTACTGACTGTTGTATATATACCCTCCTCCTTGTATCCCCAGGTCACACCGTGAGATGAGCATCTTTTTGCTCAGTGTGCCTTTCCTGGTGAAACATTTTCAATAAATAAATAAATAATGCAATGTCTTTTTCTTTCAAAGAAATTGATTACTCTGAAGTCATTGAAAAACTTTTGGGTCTTAAGACCAGTGGAAGCTGTGGTCTTGATGAAATTTCTTGTACTATGCTGAAGTTTCTGCATTACATATAGCCCGTCCCCCGGCCTATCTATATAATTGGTCTGTCACTCGTGGTATTTTTCCCCAGGCTTGGAAGTGTGCCAGGCTGTACCCATATTTAAGGGTGGCAGCCCTGGCTCACTCTCAAATTTCAGACCTATATCACTACTCCAATTGTAAGTAAAATTTCAGAGAGAATCCTTGCTGACCAATTGGTTGATTATTTAAAAATGCATAATCTGTATGATGAATACCAGTCTGGATTTCATAAAATACATGTCACGATGGTCTCCATGTTGAGGGTCTTGGACGACATCGGTAGGGCAAATGATTTGCAGTGCTATAAGGGTGCCATACTGATTGATTTGTCCAAGGCCTTCGACACGGTTGACCACCAATCCATGTTACAACAGTTATTGGAACTGGGACTAAGCAGAAATGCTTTGGTCTGGTTTTGTTCTTACTTTAGCAATCGGCATCAGTTTTCTACAGTTAATGGTATAGATTCTTCTCCTTTGAAAGTAATGTAGGGGTGTGCTTCCGGGATCAGTGCTGGGGCCTACCTTTTTTAATTTATCTAAAAGACATTAGTAGGAGTGCAGAGGGGTAAATTACTGCCTCTACGCGATGATGCAATTCTTTATTACTCCAGTCGCTCTGTAATGGAAATTCAATCCAGTCTGCAGTCTAGTTTTGATTCACTAAAAAATATTTTCAATATATAAAATTAAAGTTAAATACATCTAAAACAAAAAATCTTACTTGGCCCAGTTGCTAAACTGAAACCAGATTTAAAACTGGAGATATCTGATCATTCAGGAGCCCTTTTGGAAGCTGTTAAAATGTATAAATATTTAGGTTATTGGTTGGATCAGGCTCGTGCAGGAAATAATCACATAGATAAACTAATTGGTCAGGTGGGGAAGGAGGTAGGCTGTCTTTTTAGGAACCAAAACTGTTTTGATTCTGATACACTGAAGTATATTACTGAAGTACCAATTCTACTGTTGTTTGATTGTGGCGATATTTTATATGGTAGTGCCTCACAAGCCAGATTACATAGTTTAGATGTACTTTATAACAAATTGGCCAGGCTAATCCTGAGATGTCCTAAAGCTACTCATCATTGTAATCTATATAAATCTCTGGGCTGGGTCTCTCGGGCTACCAGGAGGGACATACTTACTACTCTGTTTGCATATAAGTCTGGTTTGGGTCTCGTTCCCAAATACCTGAGTGATAGGCTAGTTTTTTGGCATGTTGAACCATTATTAAGAAACTCACAATTTTCTCAGCTAATAATCCCTAAGATTTACACTAAAAGGTCCTTGCAATATTTCAGCAACATGGTTCCAAGGTTTTGGAATAAATTACCACCTTATTTTGGGATCCATTCTCTAAACCCCATCTGTTTCTACACTAAAAATATCTGCTCTCAAATGTTCAGATTGTAATTGTTTTAGTTAATTGTGTAATATTGTACGTGAACATTGTATGATCTGATGTTGTATGTATTGTCATTATATTGTTACTGTATGCTTTTAATGTATACATGAGGTTGCCATTGTAAATGAGCATACTGCTCAATGGTTATTCCTAAATAAACAACAACAAACAACAGCAGGACTCTCTTGCTTTGAGTGCAGTAGGGAGATCAGTGGGAACAAAGGACTGTTCCAGACAGAATGATGGTCCAGGTACTCTTGCATCCTTCATGGCTGAAACAGGTGAGGACTCTGCCATTGGGGAGCTTGCAGTCCAGGGCTGAGAGGTTGCCCGGGGCAGAAGGGAAGCAGCCAGTATGAGGTTAGAACATAAACACCTTGTGATTAACAACAGTGTCTTAAGCATTCTTTCACAGAAAGTCAGCAGCAGCACATGCTCTAATGACATGGCCAGTGCAAAAACAATTGCCCAGAAAAGTGGGAGAACCTGATGTTGCATGCACGATAAGAAAATATAACAGCACATTTCTTCTCCATACATTATAAAGCTTATCTGAATTGTCACTATCATTGACTGGTTTTCTACTGTATTTTAAGTGGTGATTTAATTTTCCTCTTCAGTCATTTATCATCACAATCTCAGCATATGCCATAACATAGCTTAAGCTGCCACCACAAATAATGCTGGCTGACTAGATGAAATTGGTCATTTTATGCATAGATAACAATATAAAGTCACAGTTTGGATCTACTTTGCCACCCAAGACACAGCACAACACATTTAGTTCTGTATCTCAGAACACCTATCCAAGCAATATTCCTATCTCCCTTTAAACTATGAACAGACAGCACCTCCCAAACATAGCAGAAAACAGATTACAGCACACATCAAAGCGAATTACGGTCTCCCAGAAAAAAAAACTTGAAACAAGCAAAAAAAACTCTGAAAGGCTACTGATTCTTGTTCTTTTAAAGTAGTACAGAAAAGCTGATTCCACTTCCCCCCAAAAAAAACCTGATAGAAGAAGCAGAAAAAAAACAGCTCTACTACTTTGTAACAACAACAATTCCAACATTTTGTACTGTAAAATGCTTTTAAAACTGATAATCCTACCTGTCCATATGTGGGAGCTTTGAGAACAGACTAAGGCAATCCTCCACTATGGCCCTGCTGAAAGTTACAGATGAAGTACTCTGGACTCTGGGAATCATACTGGTGCCACTTTTATAGCCCTTACAAAGGCATCTGACACTGTAGCCTACAAACTATTGCTCACGAAATCAGAGAAAACCCCCTTACAGACAAACTGGATATATAGTTAGCCCCACTAAGAGTGGGGAGACAGACTCGATGGAGATATGTCTCCTTCTGTCTAACTTACCAAGTCAGTCCAAGTAAGTATAAAACAGTAATGCCTGAAACCATAATAGCCTGGATGGAAAACATTATGACAGGGAGGTCATGGGTAGTACAAGTAAAAGAAGTACACAAGACTCCAGAGGGCTAACTCTTTGGCATACCACAGGGTCTGTCCTGAAACCATTTTACTCTGTTTTGTGACTGGCCTCCTATGATGCTTATTTATTTATTTTATTTATTTGGAAACTGGTAACCGGGAAAGGCACGCTGAGCCGAGGCTCATTTCCAGGTGCGACCCGGGGGAGGGGAACATAGTAAAGAACAGCAGCACAATTCATATAAGAAAAACATTTGCACAGCATGCAGTGCAAAACTGATACAAAATTAGAATAAATCCTAAACAGCTGTATGTGTGGAGAGTAAAGTGTAGTGCAGCACAGTAAGAAACACCTAATAAGCACAGAGCAGAAGCAAGACTTGGTAAGCAGAACAATGTTGAACAACAGACGACTTACCTGAGGGGCAAATTAATTCCTCAGTCTCATAATAGAGGGAGAGAACTGTAATAGTGTGAAAGTTTAATCAAGGCAAGAGCGGTGACCCAGCCAGCTACTTATCACATGGCCATGGATTGTTTCAGGAGGATGGGCATCAGGAACAGGTGAGGGAGAAATCAGAGTTTCAGCTTTTGCCTGAGGGAGCCAGGGGATGGGAAGTGGCGAAGGGATGAGGGAAGTTGGTTCCAGAGTGTCAGACATGTACATCCATCTATATGCTGACAACAGTGCTGTACATTAGCACTAGATCAACAAGCAACCTAAATAACCAAATAAAGTGCGTCTCGTATAATGCACAGCATTGGTGTTTTGCAAACAGGTTTTAAATAAATGTAATGAAAACCCAAAGTACTGATCTTTTCAAATTAAAGTATATGTGGACTTTAATACTTATACAAGTAAGAGGGAGTGCCTAGAAAAAGTCCAAAGCTTCAAGTATCTGGGCAAGTGGCTAGGTCCCTGTCTAGCCTCTGATTGAGCACGTAGAACATGTAACAAGAAATCATGCACCGAAAGATTAGCATGCTATAGGACACAAGCGCCGCCGGGACATGCAAACCAGAAAACTGATCCTAATGCAATAGTTTTGCCCCACTATAGAGTATGGCGATGCAGTCTGTAGGATGGCATGCCAAACAATACTGTGGCAACTGTCATCTACAACCAAGCACGTAGGTTCACACTGGACGTGTGTCACACAACATGCCACAGTGATCTCCTGTGTAAGTCACTTGGCAACGGAAGAGAGTTGCACTGGGTGATCGCTGTGTATAAATTTACTCAGGGTACATCCTCTGACTACATAAGTGGTCTGCTCCTGAAAACCATCTCTGTTCACAGGCTATGGTCACAGGTAAGGGCAGTACCTCCATGTCCCAAAACTAAAGTGAATGACATATGAAAAGGCTTTTAGCATTGCAGCACCCAAAAGCTGGAATGCCCAGCTAGACATGACATGCCTAACAGGCAATGGGCCTAGTGGGCCTTACCTGGCTACCAAAGAATAAAAAAACAAGTAAAAAAAAGTGTGTGGTAGCCTTGCCCAGCATGTCAGCCATGTATAAGCATTTAAACAAGCCATGCAACTGCCACATGGCATAAGGTGGTCCATTGTATCTTTAGTGAATGTCTGCCACTCCGTTGTTATGCCCTATTATCTAACACTATGTACCTCCTACTGCATCTTGCACACATCCTGAATTTTTCTACTGGCAAGATTGTGTTTACCTGTAAATGCTGTGCAACTGTATCTGCAAGATATAACAGTGGAGTTCTGTAAGTAATGTATAAATTCTACTTTCATATCAATGGAATCCTAACTATTGTACCTGTGTAGCCAGTTGTACATATGTAAGTTACAGTAATTTAAATAAAAGTTGTTGCTGCTGGTTTAAATGCTGTTCTAGGAATCTCTCAAAAACTAGGTGATGCTCTTAAATGACACTATCCTGTTGCTGTAAATTTCAAAAAAAAATAAATTATAAAAAATAAATACTTAAAATTTCATTGGCACATCATTGGCATACACACTACATGATTCTATGCCTACTTACACTTTTACAATACAAGTCAGATGCCGAGCACAGTACCAGATTCCCACTGCACTGGCTGGAATATGTAGCCCTGAAGTGTTGTAGTGAAATTCTGCAGAAGGCACTAGCCCTTCTACTCTGCTCTGATGAAATACTGAGGCTAACTGTGTTCCCTGTCATACCTAAGGCAAAGTTTCAACAGAGCAAAGCTAACAATCAAGGGAGGGCACCAACAAACAAATGAACGCTCAATTAATTAAATTATTTTGCTCATTGGTTACTTTTGTGTAACTGATCAGCTACTCCCCCGAAACTGCATCCTGTCACAGGTTTATTAACGGGCCTCAGAACAGGATGTTGTCAAAGCCAGATATCCTTTTCATCCAGGCCCTGAGGGGAATTGCCAACACTGAAGACACATTTACTAACTCTCTACCTATCTGGCATTCTACACCAGCTATAAGATATATTTTTAGGCTTATCAGGCCGCTGACATTTTAATAAAACAATAACCTTCACAATGACAGTGCGATATTCAGTAAGTGCACTAATGGAAGTAAAGGTTTCTGCCAAACGCTTGTCCTCCTCAGCTGAACACTGGTGTGGGCTAAGCAAGGCTCACTTTTAAAGTTTTATAATGCTGAAAATTGTATCCCATTTAAGATTAGCACAATGTCAATAAAGCAAGCCACACACCAGCATTTTGGGTACTACCTGCTTTAAAACTAAACTTTTCCTGCATTTTGTCAAAAGAAAT
Organism: Neoceratodus forsteri; assembly: GCA_016271365.2. Classification (NCBI taxonomy): domain Eukaryota; kingdom Metazoa; phylum Chordata; order Ceratodontiformes; family Ceratodontidae; genus Neoceratodus; species Neoceratodus forsteri. The sequence continues at coordinate 1,283,241,154 of CM057453.1, forward strand.
TGAACCTCACAAAAGTTGGATTACTGTACAATGACAGCCCAGATTTAAAAAAATATATCATACACTTAGTGACGTATGGAGAAAATGGCTGTGGTATCAAAGAGGATTAAGTGTAATTTTATTGTTCTAAAGTAGTGTCTCTTTCATACTGAAATGCCTTTGTCTCTAATTTAACATTTTGTATCTGGGCGTGCAAGTCAATATTTTGTTCTTGCATGCATGGATATCAATTGATACAGTTGATTTTGCATGGACAGATATCTTAAATATTTGTTTGTATGGATTTTTTTTGCTATGGGACTGAAACAGTTATTTTAGATCTTTCTATGTGTCTTCCCACCAATGCAGGAAATCATCATATGCCACCAGGACAGAAAGTCTGGCATGGAATAAATCTCAACACTTTTATATCAGGCTGATCTAAAATATTCAGGCACCACAGGGGTGCAGTGGGGTTGGGGGGCCTTGGGAGATATGGAGTCCAGGATTGCATTGATGGGTAACTGCTATGTGGTCAGAAGTTTCTTCTGCGATGGCCTTGCTCACTCAACTTTCAGCACATCAGAAAGAAACAAAAAGTATATCCTGGTGGTCAGGGCACCTTTTACAAAGGTAGAGGAAGAGCACCCCCCTGAACCACTATCCTGTAAATCAGCAACCTTTACCATCTGATTTATGTACACTGAATCACTATAAAGTGTTGTGGTCTCCCCGCCCCCCATCTGTAGTGGCAGACTGCAGTTAAAGTCTACCCCACAATTATCAGCTTATTAGTATGCAGAAATGGGCAGATCTAATGAAACAAGGACACTCTGTGGGCATATACACATTTATGAAGTGGAAGTATTGCTATATGTAATGGCCCAGATATTCAGAAATGCGCCCAAACCCAGCGCAAGTCCAGTGCAGCACAAATACGATGCACCATGGTGCAACAGGAGCCATATTCAGAGGTTGGGCAGACTGCACCAGCGCAACCCGCTGAATATATGGCAGAGCGTATGTGACAAGAACAGGGTTGTGCCATGGCACAACAGAGATGCTCCAGCTGCACTGTGGGAGCAGAGCAGCAGAGTAACAGAGGAGGCAGGTCACAGAGAACAGACCCATGGAAGCACAATGACAGGCCACAGGAGGTCACCACCAGCAGGGCACAGCAGGGCACACACAGGCACCCGGACACCTGACCCCAGAATACAACAGTGGCACAGATAGCAGGTGACAGGAGGAGCCAACGGCCAACAGAGTGCCACCAAGGGCCCCCACAGGCCGCTGGTCTGCCCCCTCCCAGACATCATAGCAGGCCACACCCAGGACCATGCAGCCAACACACACATGCCACACAGGCACACAGGAAGACCACACAGTAGGCACAGAACGTGCCAGGTGGCATAGCATGGCAGACCTCATGGGACAGGCCACACAATGCCAAGCAGGCCCCAACACAGCGTATGGACAGTACCTGACCAATGACCATGGCTGTGTGTCACCACCGACACACAACCGCCACACATCCCCTGACAACTGCCCCATGGGCCCCTGCAAGGCACACAGCCACTGACCCAGCGAGTGATGGACCCTCACCACAGTGGAACACACCACAGCACACAGAAGTGAACCACGGAAGCACAACACGCGCTCCGTCACATGCACACCACACGGACAGACACTGGGTCACTGCAGCATGGCTTCTCATACCACCTGCAAAGCAGGCACAGACACAGGCAGGTAAGTCAGTAAAATATATTTGTAATCAAACTATTTACAAAACACCAGGGGCTGGTAAAGGGTAGGGACAGCAAGGGAAGGGGACAGGGAACAGGGACTGTACAGTGGGAGGGGGGACTGTAGGGGAAGGTACATCAGGGGAAACAGGACAACAGGGCAAAATTAATGGCGGACCTGCCCAGCCGCCCAGCCGAAGCCAACACACCTTCCGATCAGCCAGCATCGTCCCTTATATCTGCATCACCGCCACCATGGTCACCAAGCCACAAGCAGTGTCTGGCGCAGCAGGTAGCTTAACATTGCCCATGGTGGTCTTCCGCGGACACCTATAACAAGGGACAGGACAGGTAATCAGTGCAATGTCCCAAGGAAGCATGCCCACCAACAATGCGCAATGGGCAGCAGGATCCACACACACCCCTGGAGGCTCATGGCCGCCACCTGCAGAAGGGTGGGACAGTGCACAGCAACTCGTCAAGACCATTATCAACTGCACAGAGGTGGTCCCTCTGCATAGGCGGGTCATGCCCTCACCCATTCCCCCAGCCACCACCCATGTACAGTGCGAACGACCATGACAGTGCCTACCTGCCCCATGCGGCCCTGCTGGTGCTGGTTCTGTGCCATCATGTCCCGCTGTGCCCGGGCCCGCTGTCAGTCCTCCAGTCTTGGGAATAGAAAGAAGACAGGTGCACATCAGTAACCAACAATAGCAGCAGCCCTCCTGACCCCTGTGCACAGGGTGTGCCTCTGCTCGACATGTCCCGCATGCCTGCAAGGCTGCATCCATAGCAAGTGGATGTTGGTAATGCCGCTCTGTGATATGCATGATGACAGTGTACACCACTGCAGGGCATGGCAGGCAGCCAAGCAAACACCACAGTACAGCACCAGGGCAGACATGCAACATAGGATGACTTACCTGGCTGTGGCACAGCCCCACGCCTGGTACGTGCCTGAAGCCTCCTAAGCCTGTCCAGGTCCCACTGCATCAGATCACCGAAATGGTGCCTGCACTACTCCCCAGTTCTGGCCACCCCAGTCCTCTGCTCCAGCCTGGCAGAAATCCCCTGCCATACAGTGCCCTGTACCTGGCAGGAGCACCTGTCCAAAGAGTTGGGGATGTGGGGTTTCAACATAGGCCACGAGGTTCGCCAGTTCGACCTGTGTCCAATTGGGGCATGTCTGACCATCCCGTGCCATGCTGTTGAATGCATATCGTGGCGAAAATGTCAGGAGGAGGGCACATGTGACCACGACATGCGCATGATGCGTGATGCGTGGGAGCATGCGCAGTGCCCGCCCATCACGCAGTGCCAGTGATGCACGGAATGGGCATGGCTATGTGGGGTCACAGGGTCAGAGGTCTGACCCAGGGATCAGGGGTCGCCTGCCATTTCGCACGTATGCGATAGGGCACGGCACCCCATGCGCATCCATGCATGTAGCTGGCCATGCACAACATGCACAGTGCTACTGCATTGCACTGTCCATGCACGGTGTGTGATTGACACCATAATATTGTGACACGCATGAGCACTGCAGACCTGCGCACCACGCATGCGCGTGCATTGCACCACTGTGACTTGCTCTGGCGCAATCCCATTGCGCATGGTGCAATATCATGATATTCAGACACCACATGCAAATGAGCTCATCAGCCAATGCATGGCACAGTATGTGCATTAGCATGTCATTACTGTTGTGCCTGACCTCATTTGCATGTGTTGCACCTTATAAGCGCCATGGAACAGCACAGGCCATGGACTGGTATTGCAACCTTGATAGGTAAGTTGTGCATGCCGCTGCAGCTCACTGGGAGCAGACAGCACTGCAGGGTGGGATGGATCAGGGAGATGCTGCCACTGACACACTGGGCTGTCCATGTCCACAGGCAGCAACATGTCGGCACATGGGAAGGGCGAGGAGCGGGGGTCTGCACAGAAGCGCAGGCTCAACTTCACAAAGGCCGAGATTGATGCCCTGCTTGAGGCCTGCCTGGACAGGGAGTCCCTTTTGAGTGGTGCCACGGGTACACCACAGGCCAGGGCTGTTGCATGGGAGGAGGTGGCAACCTACTTGAACCAGCACAGCGGCCACCAGCAGTCGGCACAGGAGTGCTGAAAGAAGGTGTGAACAAACAAGTGGCAGATCAAGGAGAAGGTGGCAGCCATCTGGGTGTCCTGTACTGCCACGGAGGAAGACCTGCAGATGCACCCACACTAACGCTGCAGGAGGAGTTGGTGGCAGCCACCATGTGCTGCACCACAGTGGAGGGTGTGCCTGAAGGAGGATTCCAGACCGGTGGCAGCCCATCACTGCATGGTATGTATGTCAGACATGCACTGCTGGTGGCATGGAGGGTGCATACATGGGCATGCTGCCATGCATGCGACCGGCATGCATGCCATGTGCATGTGTGCACACCCATGTGCATGCCATGCTGCAGGACAAATGCAGCGGCAGTGTATGGGGGGAGCACATGTGGGCATTGCATCACTAACATGCCATTTGTCTCTTGCAGCACCAGCATGCCTCTGTGCAGAAGATGGGGTGCTGGCAGCGGCAGCAACAGTGGACGCCGGTATGACCCCGGAGGACCAGCCATCCACATCCACTGGCATCTGGGGGCCTGACAGGATGCAGCTCAGCACCACGGTGCAGGCGGATGTCCTGGACTTGGGGTCGGACGAGGCCCTGGATGTGATTCTGCAGGATGCCAGCCTTGGGGTCCTGTGTGTGGAGACATAGATCAGGGTGGGTCTGACTCTGATGAGGACTACTCTCAGTTCCTGGACAGCATGGGCAACATTGTGGGTGTGTCGCCCTTGCTGGCATCTGACACAGACACCACACCCAGTGCTCTGCCAGGGGCAGAACAGCTGCCTGCCACCACTGCAGGTGCAGCAGTTTGTGCTGCCATGGCTGTGCCCTGCAGTGGTGGTGGTGTGGCCATGCAGACACAAGGCAGTGTACAGCAGCAGGACAGGTGACAGCAGGCTCGCGGGTGCCACTGGGCAGCCGGACATGGGTCTGCCACTGGTGCACCTGCTGTGCCCATTCCGCCTGCAGACCCCACTGTGCAGCATCCACCAGAGAGGAGGCTGTGCAGTGTGGCTGGTCACCACATGAGGATTGGCATCCCACCTGAGAGCTCCAGGACCCCGACTGTCTGGCTAAGCACAAACGGCTGCTGCGGGTGTCCATGCAGCAACAGGTGCTGCTTGCTGCTGGGGTGCGTGCACTGCATGTGGAGGTGCGCCAGTTGGCTGAGCAGCAGGAAAGGGGCACTGTGCAGATCCTGGGAGGGATGCAATGCATGCAGGAGGCCACAACTGCATCCTTGGATCGCATTTCCAGTACGATCATGGATGGCTTTGCATTGCTGGCTGCCACAGGGCATGGCCATGCACAGGTGACCCCTACAGTGCGCTGTCCACCCCATGGACCCGGCATCAGGTGACCCCAACACAGTTGACACTGGGCTCTGATGTAGGCATCCCAGGCACACCTGGGGCTGGCCTGTTTGTGCGCCTGCACATCCCCGCGAGGACGCAGTTGCAGTCCCATGGTTCCACCCCTGGGGGGCTGTTGGACACCCCCTCTAGCTGATGCACAGCCTGTGGCTGCCTATCTGCCCTGGCATGGCCACCCCTTGTGGCCATGGTACCATGCTGATGGCCTTGATCCGCGGACCGCCCATAACCGCAGTCTGCAGCTGCTGTCCTGTGCACACATGGGCAGTGTGTGTGTGCTCACCACTGGTGTCGCACCTGTGTGTCGCACTGCACGCTGTGTGCACCATAGTGCTCCTGTGCGATGGTGTCCCAGTGGCGTCATGCCTGCTGGAGCAGCTGGGGGTCCCTCCGCCCAGGGAGTGGCTGTCCACCACCCACTGTCCCATTGCCTCCATTGTCCCCACTACTGTCGCCCTTATCAGCCTCAACAGCTATCCCATGGTCAATGGCCATGTTGTGCAGTATGCAGCAGGCCAGGAATAGGCCACTGGCTTTTGAGGGGCTGTACTGTAGGGCACTGCTTGACCTGTCTAGGCAACAGAACCATGCCTTCAACATGCCAAAGACCCGCTCGATGATGTTGCGCATGCTGGCATGTGCCTCATTGTACCGGTCCTCTGCTGGGGACGACAGGCACTGGTAGGGGGTGAGCAGCCAGGACCTCAGTGGGTATGCGCTGTCACCTGTGTGGAGACTGACATGGTTATCCCTCTGCTATTCTGTGCTGCACCCCTCCTGGTCCTCCCGGGCCGTACCGGCATCCACTGTTGCTGCCCACGCCACCATGCACTCCTGCCCACCCCCATCCCCAGGTCTGCTCTGCCCACACCTTGCCCATGCCATACTCACCCACTACATGGCCCTGGCGATGTCCCCATGTTCAGACCTGTGACACAGTGCAGAGCTGTGCCAGATGAATCGCATCATGTGCACTCCTAGGGTGTGTGGTGCAGACACAGAGGCGCCCTGTGGCATCGCACAGCTCCTGGCAGTTGACACTCGGGCTCCCCTTCCTATTGATGTATGCCACACCCTCAGGGCCAGGTGGCATGGAGATGCCCACATGGGTGCATTCAATGGCCCCAATCATGCCAGGCATGCGTGCCACCCTGTGGAAGTCCTGCATGGTTGTTGTACACTCCGCCTGTGTGCTGGGGTAATGGATATATTCCGAAGCAAGTGGCGGCAGTGCATTGAGGAACTGTGTGAGAAAGTGGGACTTGTCCGACTGGGTTATGCCTATGGTGTCCCCTGTTGGACTTTGGAAGGTGCCCGTGGTGAGCAATCACATGACGGCAATCACCTTCGTCTCCATGGACATGGCGTGGCTCCGTCTGTTGGGTGCCTGCATCTCATCACTGCACAGCTCAAAGAGCTGCCTCAGAATGGCCCTGTTCAGGTGGTACCGCCCATGATCTGGTGTCGCTGTAATTCTCAAAGGTGATTCAGGCACGGTACCACCTGTGTCGGGCATACCACCAACGGGCCCTTCCTCGGCCATGTCGCTGTTCCTCCTGCCCCCTCACACCCCTCATTACAGCCTCCATCATGAAGGGTGCACTGTTCATGGCCCTTGCTTTCCACTGTCCCCCTGGGCAGTTGGCTGCTGGCTGTGTGGCACCCTGACACACGGTATGTGTGTGTGTGTGTGTGTCTCTTTCTCTCTCTCTCTGTGCCCCTCTCTCCCTCAGCCAGGCCACCACTTTGTCCCTGTCCCTCTGTGTGTGGTCTTTGTCTGTCTGTGCCTTTGTCTGCCTCTCTCTGTCTCTCACTCTCACTCTCACCCCTGGCGCAAATGCTGTCTGTGTATTTGCTCCCTGTATTTATAGGAACAAGTCTGCTTGGAGCAACTTCTATTTGCTCCACACTTTGCCATGGATTCATGGTTTAATATGCCACTGCCCTGGATAACCATGGAATGCCCCTGCTCTTGCACCTGCATTCATTAAGGTTGTGCATTGGTGCAATGGATTTTGCACTGCGCATGGCACCCACTGAATATGGCTCCTTGGCGCAATTCCGCATTTGTGCTGGTGCAACTCAGTTGTGCCATATGCAACTGCTCTGACTATCTGTACTAGCAAAGTTCAGCCTGGTGCTATTTCAACAAGTTTCACCAGAGAAAAAACAGAACCTCTCAGGCGAATATCTGTACTGTCACAATGGTCATTACCTTGTGACCAATAAGAGGGACCATGTGGCCACAATCTTTTGACAGCATTCAATTCAAAAGTGGATTTTATTCAAGTATCTTGTATGAAACAATATTTTAGGGACTCTGAGACAACCATAGTGGAAACCCATTTAGGATGAGTGTAACACTGTTAACATTTAGAGTTACAGGAAGGTTGTAGAACCTAAATGCATGGAGAGATGTTAAGAGGGGTACCTTTTCCTGGTCTGGGACCTAGTGTGTCAATGGCTTTTCTTGGCAGCAGCATTTTCAGAAATGGAATCAATCAGAGGAGGCATCCAAAAGAGTCGAAAATGGAGGAACCTTCCAAATCACCTTCCTTCTGTTCTGTATCTCCCCACTGATGCCCTTGAGCTAGGGCACTGAATCTATTCATTACAGACGTTTGGGGGGGGGCATGGAGTTCAGTTTCCTCTTCCCTCTTTTTCACGGTAACAACTTCCATATCCTTCTCCAGCAGTGGAGGAGAGTGGCATTGCCATACCAGCAGGAGAGGCTCTCCAACCCTTCTGTTTTGAAAGGATTAGGTCTTGAACTTGGCCAGCTTCAGAGGCAGTCACAGTCTCTTCTCCTATGGTAGGCAGTGCAGGGGATGGGACTTGGTCAGTATGCATGGGGCTCAAGCATGTCTGGTCTAGGCTCCAGAGGCACAGGAGTGGGAGTGTAACAGTTTGATACCACTCTAGGCTCAGAAGCAAGAGATGGATCTGCAACTTCTGCAGTGCCTCTTTCTTGTTGCCTTTCAGCTTCCTGTCTGGCAGAGGCCCTGGCTGACCCCTGGGCCTGATCTTTAACAGTGAGTTCCTCCTGATTGAGGCCATCAGACCTGTTATGCGAGGACCAGGGGCACTGCCTTTAAGAGTATCGCTGTTCCTTGAGTAAATTACATTTAAAGGGATTTGGACAATTGTGGCTTAAATTACCATATTCTAAGCACATATTACAGCTATTGGTGTCACAAGCTGAACAGGGGGGCCATTTCAGCTTTCAACGGGGGGGGCAACAACTGGTCAGAGGGGTTCTGGGGTGGAGCCGGGGGCTGAAAAATGAAAAAAACAACAATGGCCTACAGTGCCTAAATGGCACCCCTGAAGCTGAACTTAGATAAGATTGGGAACCGCATTTATGGCAGGAAAGGAGCTGACCTGGGTAGAAGTAGATACCCCATTTCTGCCCTAAGAAAAAACTGCTTGGCAGATGACAAATGCCTTTGTTTCTGTCTCAGTTTTACCTTAAATTGTCACCCCCCCATCCAAATCTGTTGGTCCAAAACTTTGTAGCGCTGGTGCAATCAGTACAAGAGATCTGAAACTCCAACACCATCATTCCAAAACAGTATGGTTATGATCTTAATGGCAGGTTTGGACAATGGGATGGCTATCAAAGGGGATCACAACTCCGAATTCTGATGCTAATCATATTTAAGCCAAAATCTTTCAAGTGACATTAAAGGCTTAAAGCTGATGGCAAACATGGTCTCACCAGAAACCTGTACCACAGCCAAGAGTTCGTATGCAAAAAAACCTATAGAATTATTTTAAGAGGTAGTGTACAATGGGGACCCTCTCAGAGAGTACTTCAGACCTCCTATATACATTAAGCATACAGCATTCCACAACAGAGCAGGTTCTCCATGAGAAGAAAATAAGTTGGCCATGGTAACCTGATGCCTCAGCTGTTCAGCTCCTGCAGAGTCAGAATGTTCAAGGGAGGAATGTTAAGTTCCAGACCACTGAGCATTATCTCTTTGTTGCAGTTCATTAACCTCAGATGTTCCAGAAAACTTGCTGGGAGAATGTAGAAATGTCGCTATTATGAGCAATGAGCACAGCAGCAACTGCTTCAGGGTCATTAGAGTTTAAAGCATCATCCACTATCTCAAGATTATGCTCAGGAACTTCACTTCCCATTCTAGGCTCACATGTGGGGAGGCTGAGAGGGCACATGAGGAGAGGAAGAATTAGCCATGTCAGGAACAGACAAAGCCACAGGAGAACTCACTGGCAAGCCAGACTGAGGAGTACTTGCAGGCCCTGAGGAAGTTCCATCTGTTTGCAGAGCAGAAACAGAGTGACAGACAAGTGCCAGCATTCACAGACGTCCTCAAAACCTGGAATCCACAGGAGCCCTCAGGGTGGTGTGAGCAGAGCTGCTCCTACCCCTGCCCCCAGACTACTGCCAGCACTCATAGCCGTGGAAGAGGACCAGGCACCCTGATGGTCTCTTTGCCTTCTCCAGCATGGACTCCATTTACTACCACCCTCTGACTCCTATTACTTAGCCAACTTGTTACCCATTTTATTACTTTTGGACCCACTCCCAGGTTGCCCAGCTTGCGCACCAGTCTTCTATGTGAAGCGGTGTTGAAGGCCTTACTGATATCCTATAGACCACATCTACCGTTCCTTCCTGATCCACTTCCCTGGTCACACAGTCAAAGAACTCGATCAGGTTTGTCTGACAAGACCTCCCCCCCCCCCATGAAACCAGGTTGTCTTGGATCCTATAATCCACTGGTTGCAAGGTATTCCCAATCCTTTCCTTCAGTAGTGATTCCATTACTTTACCTACTACTGAAGTCAGGCTGACAGGTCCGTAATTTCCTGCCTCCTCCCGATTTTCACTTGTGTGGCGGGGCCTCATCTGCCCTCCTCCAATCCAGCGGAAAGGACCTTCCCTGTTTCTAGTGATAGGTTGAACATAGTTGTCAGAGGTGCAGCCAGCACCTCCTTGATCTCCTTCAGTATCATAGGGTGCACCCTGTCAGGTCCCATTGCCTTGTCTGCTTTTAGTTGTGCTAGTTCCTTGAAGAATCTCTCCTCTGTTAAAGGGCTCTTGTCCACCTCCCTTCCTTTAATGCCCTTGTCCCTTATCTTTGGCCGGATACCTACACCTCCCTCCATAATACTGAATAATAGTACAAGATATCACAGCTTAGAGTATCTTTCCTGTTGAAACATTACAAACAAGCATTTGTCAATGCCGAATGTTTGCTTTCTGGCATTGGCATTGTTAGTGTAGAAGTTACAGAGCTGAGTAATAGGAATGGCAGTGAAGTACTGAACTGAAGCCAACCCCCACCACCACCCTGCAGAGAGTGACAGGCATTGGGGTGTGCTGTGGGTCGTCAGGCATAACAGCCATGCCATTTCACCACACCCTACCCTGCAGACACTGACTAGTGTCACGTGTGCCTTGAGGTCTTTGCTCCTTATGCGCACCCCATTCCATCAAGAAATATGGTGAGATGGGTGCGGTATAGGAGAATGGGGCACTTTGGGGTCGAAGAGTCCAAGGCATACCTCGATGCCTCTCACTGGCTGCAGGGTGTGGAATGGTATGAGCATTACAGGCAAGAATCCCAAGTCACACCCCTGATGCCTGTCATTCTCTACAGGGTGGGGCGTTATGGTTGGAAACCCTAACACCTCAGGCATTCGTTGGTATTTTCACTCCAAATTTTCAATGTTTTTTTTGAGACCCCACCTCATGAACAGTGGCAATATCAGTTTGTTATCCGAAAGCTGCTTATGCACAGTGACTACGGCATTTAGCACACAGGTGTAAAAACACATTCTGAACAGGATGTGAAAAATGACAGCTGTACTGTTCATGGGGAGGTGGAAATAATGACAGTGTTGCAAATCTGCAGTAAAAATATTAAAAACTGGTGAAGTCACGCATACATAGAAACTGTGCAACGCACACCGTAATGTAATTGGTTTGGGTTTTTACAGCAGATTGTCAACTCAGGCATTTTGGGACCTCCGATCATGAACAATGTCACTGTGATTTTCTTTATCTGTCCCGAACAATGATTTCCCACAGCGATCACGCATCTCTACGCTGAAAGTGTGAAAACACATTTCGGCCATGTTGTGAAAAATGACAGCTGTACTGTTCATAGGAAAGTGTGGAAAAATGCCACTGGTGAAAATCTGGACTGAAAATATTACATAGTCATGAACTTACGAGGGTGCATGGAAACTGCGCGATGCTGACTCGTAACACAGTCATTTTATGGACTTTTGTCACCAAATTTTCAACATAGCCATTTTAAGACCTCTGCTCATGAACAGTGTAACTGTGATTTTCTTAATCTGTCCCAAACATTGCTTTCGCACACCGACTGCAACATTGTGCGCTACATGAGTGGAAACATATTTTGGGTGACGTGAAAAATGGCAGCTGTACTGTTCATAAGGAAGTGTAATAAAATGGCAATGTGGAAAATCTGGAGTGAAAATATAGAAAATTAGCAAACTCTGGTAATGTGATGAACCTGCGCAATGCAAGCTAAATCAAAAACAGTCATTTTAGGAATTTTTCACCAAATATTCAATATAGCCATTTAAGACCTCTGCTCATTAAAACTGTCACTGTGATTTTCTTAATGTGTCCCATACATTGATTTAGCACACCAACTGCATACGTCAACAAGCTGCTTGGTGAAACACGTTTTGGGCAAGATGTGAAAATGACAGCTGTACTGCTATAAGGAGGTGGTAAAATGGCAATGTTGAAAATCTGGAGTGGACCTTACGGCGTGCGTAGGAACTGCCACCTTATGAACAGTGGCAGTGTCGTTTAGATTCTCGGTCCCGAAAGGTGATTTACGCTTGCGGATGACTGCGAAATCACTCTTCGAGAACCCTGATTAACACATATATCAGTGCAATAATTCATGAGGAGGGTCCCAAAACCTCATGAAAATTTGGCCCAAAATTCCCAAAAATGCCTGCGATATGCAACAAAGTTGAAAAAACGGCATTTCCTCAGGTTCTGCAGTCGGCTTTGAAGAGTGCTGGCGTGTTCCGGTCCACCAAGATCATCGCGCCAAGTCCGGAGGTAAGTATGGGGTGAGGGGGTGTGGGGAGGCAGGGTGCGCAGTGGGTGGGTGTGGGTGAGGCAGAGACAGCGAGGGACCATTTTGAGTTTCAGGTTTTTTTTTAATGATGACAGCGGAGACGTTTGCCACGCTGGGGTGGGCTCCCAAGCGTGGCAGAACAACTGGTTGAGAAGGGCGTGGAGCTGGCGGGATTGGGCACCCGTCGGCCACGCGCATCTGTTGCCATGCCGGGGTGGGCCAGCATGGCACCCTGTACTCGGGAGACAGTGGGCCGAAGGAAGTTGGACACCCCGTCAGCTATCTGACGTGTAGCCAGCTGGGTGGGCACCCAGTAGCATATGAAACTGTGTTTTGGGGGTGCAGCACAGCCAGCGGGGGATTAGGCACCCCGTGATACACTGGGTGCGTGGGGGACGGCCGCGGCATGCGTGATGCGTGTGTGTGTGTGTGTGTGTGTGTGGAGGGAGCACGCGATGAGCAGGCGATATCGCTGCTCACTGGCGTAAGCTCCCGCCTTTCAACTGTACGCCACTGCATTTGGACTGCTGTCATAGACAGCTCCAGCAGGCATTGGAGAACTGTGGCCATGCCTGCAAACACACTGACTGAATTGGAAGAAGGCTGACACACCTCAAAAACTCCGATGATGGCACTATGTTTCTGCACATCGGCAAGCAAACATAATATATGGATCAAAGGACTTATATAGATTTAGAGATTGATTTGTAAGAAAGCAACATTGTCAAATGCCATGACATCATAACTGTCAACCACAGTGACCAATGGCTGAAGCCTAGAGAGCAGTGGGAAAAGGAGACACCACCAAAGGGGAGCAAAACAGAACACAAAAAGCATATTGTTATACAAATGACTACAGTCAGATACTTTCTTTACCCCAAACCTTTGCTTTTCATAAGCAATAATTACAAATAGAAACAGCACTTTGAATCTTCATCAATCTATCTAGCCACACTTGTGAATGGAGGTAATAATGAGCAACTTTCTATGACCATGTCTAGAACAGTGCACTTGCAGTACCTAGCTTATGTTTTAGCAGTGTCTGCTGTCCTGTGATTGCAAGAGACTGAGAGGATCTGTAATAGACCAAAAGTTGACTTTTTAGAGACTTTTACACTACTGGATCTACATTGGTGCCGGCACTGCAGATCAGTTGCATTGGTGTAGATCTGGCAGTGTAAAGAGATGCTGGAATGTTGCAAGCCGCTCCATTGCAGCAAAATACGTTCCCTTGTTTGTTGGCTACAAGGAGCAGTGTGTGCCAGTGCAGGCATTTTTTCAAGTGTGTAAAAATGCTGCTTCACCTGCTCTGGTACACTCCTCCAATTCATGAATCCCTCTACCAGAAAAGCCACCCAAAAACACTCGGGATGGGAAATGCAGCACAACCACAGTGTGTGAAAGAAAGGAGGCAGTGGTCTGAGAGCAGGTGGAGCAAGCCAATTCAAGTTGCAACACTCCAGCTCAGTTTTTTTATTTTTCCCCTCACCTTACTTGCCCCTGGCCTGCCTCTCCTTCTGGCTGCTCATGACCCCGCCCCAATCTCCTCTGACCCCCTTCCAATTACCTAAAATTGCAGCTGACCCAGAGGTGGCCCGGCGTATCCCTGCCTGATGGGTCCCCTCCTCCGAGGGGAAGGTGCCAGAAGAAACCAGCACACTAGTCAATCAGTCCCTGGGCGCTGCTGAGGTGGATTCTGGGGCATCAGAGCATCTGAGTCGGCAGGGCGGTAGCCATCATCCAGCCAACCAGGAGGCTGGGTTTTCCACCTTTCTCCCGGGTGCGTGGCATGTCACGGATGACTAGGCCGAGGTCTAGGCCAAGCCGGCGTTCACCACGCCCCTTGTGCAGTGGGGCTCGCAAGCTGTTGCTCTCCCGGCCTCCGCCAGGAGGCAGCAGACAGCGAGCCACGTCTCCTTCCTCTCCCTGGAGAATGCGAGCAGTCGGCGTACGCTCAAGCCTTTTCCCCCCAGCCGGCTGTCCAGCGACCTGAGTCCGTTCCCGAACCCGGGTCGCCGGTGTCGCAAGCAGAAATCCAACCGCTGCACTGACAAGCAGGCCCTCCAGCTCAGTTTAATGTAAAAGTGACTTTGGTAGCAGCATTGATCTGCCACCCTGTACTCAAATGTCACATTACAGTCTCCCTATTTGCCACATTTGATGTATAACAAGCTTATGATTGATCATGCTATGATACTGTATTTTTTGTGTCATCCTGATATGGGTAGTATATGATGTAGCTTTCTGCACCAATATAGCACTCATCATATGTTAGAGTACTTCAATGATTTTGTACTGATACTCCTTCCCAGTCAAATGCATCAAGGCAATCTAGAGATCCTTATGCATATAATTACTCGGGTGGTCCTTATGTTTCCTTTCTAAAGATTTTTCTGTGTGAATGTAATGCTTCTGAAAGGTGCTGAATTGACACTCAACCTGAAGTCCTCCATTTATCCACATGACAGATACAGCACAGGCGATCACAGTGAAAACTTCCCCACTGCCCCCAACGTGCCTCAACTGTGCCATGGAAGGACCGCCACGTAGGTGAGAGGTAGTTCAGACTCCATGCAGATTCAGTCTTTGGCATCTCCTGTGAGGCTGCCAACAAGGATGCTAGTTAGTGCTAACTGTGTTGGTGGTTTTGTAATGTGGACTCCTGCCCTCTGGAAATGAATCAAGACCACCACAATTCATTTCACATTGGACACTGAACAGCCCTCAGGTGATAATGGCTTTCAACTACTACTGATCTGTGCTGGATTTGAACCTATGACCTAGAGGTGAAAGGTTCTTAACCCACTACCAGTCCAGTGAGCATCCCGTTCCTATCCTTATGTTTCCTAATCCTCCTTGAAGGAATTCCAAGTATATTTTTTGCTTGCTCCCTGTTCCAGTTCTCTTTGCGGTCACTGAGCCCTACTGTGTTTCTGATAGGACAGACAGGAGGTCCACACTTCCTTCACAGAAAGGTTCTGTACTTGATGCAAATGCAAAGATGGGAAGAGTGGACGGATAGAACCCTGGTTGGACAGTAGGTCCCAGGGTTAGATGGGAACTTGGGCAAACTGGATGGAATAGTGGTCTTTTTCTGCCATCATTGTCTATGTTTTTATGTTTCTGTGAGAAAGCCACTATTTTAAATATGTCTTATGGAGGTATATAAAATGGGTAAGAAAAATAAACCATCTGACTGGCTAAAGACCAGTACAGGCATGTGTAATTATATGGTCATAATTACACACCTGCCTGCTCACCTTCATCCCCATGTCCAACCCCAGCCTGACACCCACCTTCTCTGGGACTACCCTCCATTTCTTATGTCACTAAGCTTACCCCAATGGCAGTGCTTTTTGTCAGGATCTGGGGAGGGCTTCAGATCTCCGAGGCAACTCAAGCCAGTGCTTGTCTGGAGCAATGCCTCAATTGGCAGTGCAGGGCCTGTGGGTGGAGAGGCGGAGTCATCCTGTTCAACTGGGGCTATTATCTTGCTTTTCTCCCAGAGATATCTGCATACCAGCAGATATGACTCAACTGCTGGCCTGCATCTCTCACTCCCGGCTGTCTCCAGCTGCACTGTCACCTGTGGTCACTCAAGTAGCAGTATATCAGTGAGGATGGTGACCTTCCCTCCCGGAGGAGGAGGAGAGCATCAGTGGGATGCTCAGTCCTCCTCACCCATGACTCAAGCTCATTCTTGAACTTGGGTCACTGGTGCTGTGGCCAGTAGTGCTAATGCTTTACCGCATAATTACACCTCCTGGTTCTTTCGAGGCTGACAGCCTGTGCATGTAAAACTATACAACCCGTCCCCTCCAGCACCCAGCGTGGCATATGGAACTGTGTTTTTGGGGCAGCCTGGCTCCCGGCCAGGAGTTGGGCACCCGTGGTCTATACAGTGGGTGCATGGGGGCAACGCAGCATGTGCGTGTGTGTGTGTGTGTGTGTGTGTGTGTGTGTGTGTGTGTGTGTGGGGGCGTGCATGAGCAGGCGATATCTTATCGCTGCTCACTGAGCGTAGCTCCCCCTCAACTATACACCACTGCATTTGAGACTGCTGTCATAGACAGCTCCAGCAGGCATTGGAGAACTGCAGCGCGCCTATGCAAACACACTGACTGAATTGGAAGAAGGCTGACACACCTCCGAAAACTCTGATGATGGCACTATGTTTCTGCACATGCAAGCAAACATAATAAATGGATCAAAGGACTTATATAGATTTAGAGATTGATTTGTAAGAAAGCAACATTGTCAAATGCCATGACATCAGAACTGTCAACCACAGTGACCAACAGCTGAAGCCTAGAGGCAGTGGGAAAAGGAGACACCACCAAAGGGGAGCAAAACAGAACACAGCGACCTGAGTCCGTTCCCGAACCCGGGTCGCCGGTGTCGCAAGCGGAAATCCAACCGCTGCACTGACAAGCAGGCCCTCCAGCTCAGTTTAATGTAAAAGTGACTTTGGTAGCAGCATTGATCTGCCACCCTGTACTCAAATGCCACATTACAGTCTCCCTATTTGCCACATTTGATGTATAACAAGCTTATGATTGATCATGCTATGATACTGTATTTTTTGTGTCATCCTGATATGGGTAGTATATGATGTAGCTTTCTATACCAATATAGCACTCACATCATATGTCAGAGTACTTCAATGATTTTGTACTAATACACCTTCATAGTCAAATGCATCAAGGCAATCTAGAGATCCTTATGCATATAATTACTCGGGTGGTCCTTATGTTTCCTTTCTAAAGATTTTTTCTGTGTGAATGTAATGCTTCTGAAAGGTGCTGAATTGACAGCACTACAACCTGAAGTCCTCCATTTATCCACATGACAGATACAGCACAGGCGATCACAGTGAAAACTTCTCCACACTGCCCCACCAACGTGCCTCAACTGTGCCATGGAGGGACCACCACATAGGTGAGAGGGTAGTTGAGACTCCATGCAGATTCAGTCTTTGGCATCTCCTGTGAGGCTGCCAACAAGGATGCTAGTTAGTGCTAACTGTGTTGGTGGTTTTGTAATGTGGACACCTGCCCTCTGGGAAATGAATCGAGACCACCGCAATTCATTTCACATTGGACACTGAACAGCCCTCAGGTGATAATGGCTTTCAACTACTACTGACCTGTGCTGGATTTGAACCTATGACTTAGTAAGTAGTAGTAGTAAAAATTTTTATTCATACAAAAATGAATAAGGATATCTCCACTGAGGACTCCTTTACAGTGAGATCCAGGTGTCATTTCCAGTTACTCTTATAAGTTAACAATATACAACGAAGGAAAACACATATACACTATAATTATACATCAATAAATATAACACAGTTCGAGTCATAAAACAAACTAGGACAAGAAGAACATACAAAAACCAATAATTAATTCACAGTATACATTTAATACAAGTTACAATCTACCATCCTAAGATTCAAACTATTTCCCATCATAACTAATATTTTCGATAAGCCATTTAATTTAATTTGACTTGGAGGTGAAAGGTTTCTTAACCCACTACCAGTCCAGTGAGCCATCCCATTCCTATCCTTATGTTTCCTAATCCTCCTTGAAGGGAATTCCAAGTATATTTTTTGCTTGCTCCCTGTTCCAGTTCTCTTTGACGGTCACTGAGCCCTACTGTGTTTCTGATAGGACAGACAGGAGGTCCACACTTCCCTTCACAGAAAGGTTCTGTACTTGATGCAAATGCAAAGATGGGAGGAGTGGACGGCTAGGACCCTAGCTGGACAGTAGGTCCCAGGGTTAGATAGGAACTTGGGCAGACTGGATGGAATAATGGTCTTTTCTGCCATCATTGTCTATGTTTTTATGTTTCTGTGAGAGAAAGCCACTATTTTAAATATGCATTATAGAGTTATATAAAATGGGTAACAAAAATCAAGCCATCTGACTGGCTAAAAGACCAGTCCAGGCATGTGTAATTATATGGTCATAATTACACACCTGCCTGCCACCTTCATCCCCGTGTCCAACCCCAGCCCTGACACCCACCTTCTCTGGGACTTACCCACTCCATTTCTTATGTCACTATGGCTTACCCCCATGGCAGTGCTTTTTTGTCAGGATCTGGGGGGAGGGCTTCAGATCCTTTGAGGCAACTCAAGCCAGTGCTTGTCTGGAGCAATGCCTCAGTTGGCAGTGCAGGGCCTGTGGGTGGAGACGGAGTCATCCTGTTCGACTGGGGCTATTATCTTGCTTTTCTCCCCAGAGATATCTGCATGCCAGCAGATATGACTCCAACTGCTGGCTTGCATCTCTCACTCCCGGCTGTCTCCAGCTGCACTGTCACCTGTGGTCACTCAAGTAGCAGTATATCAGTGAGGATGGTGACCTTCCCTCCCCGGAGGAGGAGAGCATCAATTGGGATGCTCAGTCCTCCTCACCCCATGACTCAAGCTCATTCTTGAACTTGGGTCACTGGTGCTGTGATCGGTAGTGCTAATGCTTTACCGCATAATTACACACTCCTGGTTCTTTCGAGCTGACAGCCTGTGCATGTAAAAACTATACAACCCGTCCCTCCTCTTACAAGTTGAATGGCAGCCATTTTTTGTGAACTGAACCCCACCTTTCCCACCCAGCAATGTCAAGTATGCTGCATATACAGTACCTCCATAAGATAGCTTACTTACCTGCAACATTAGTAATCTAAGGGTATTCAGTTCACATCCACACCTAGGCAGTTTGCTGTGTGTAGTTCACTCACTGGACATCTTCAAGCTTGACTCCTGTCACTACCTGTGGTGTCATCCTCTCTCTGCTTCATCTGATGACAGATCTTACACTCTGGAAGTAGGGATCTGTGTGCTACTTGCCAGGGAAGTCTGATGGATTATGTGGATGTGAAATGAATACTCATAGTAGCACTATGGTTACAGGTAAGTAACCTAAATTTCTACACACTGGATTCAGATCACTAGTCACACTTAGACAGACTCCTAGTAGTCCTCTGGGAGGAGGCAAGTCATGCACCGTCTTTGGTGAACAGAGACTGGAGGACTGAGCTCCCAAAGCAGCATCTTGATGAAGGAGCATGTCGATGCTGTAATGGAAAATGAACATGAGTGCACTGGACCCGGTTGCTGCCCTACAGATCTTGATTAGGAGGTACCTGATGGCAGCCATGGAGGCAGGGGTATGCCCAGTGTAATGAGTTTTCAACACCTTGGCAGCTCTCTACCAGCCACCTGTAACACAGACTGATACAGGATGTGATTCACCTACCAGTCACCTGTTTAGCTGCAGGTCTGCCTATAATGACTTCAGCGTAGGCCACAAAGAGTGGATGAGCATTCCCGTGAACCCCTGCCATGCACTCCTTATTGCAAAGGAGTGCCTGGCAGACATAAAAATTATTGAATGCACACTGCACATTTGACTCAGGCTTTGGAAAGAAGATTGGGAGATACAACACCTGGTTAAGGTGAAACTCCAAGGCAACCATGGGCAGGAAGTTCACGTAGGGTGAAGTACTACCTTGTCCTTGTGGAAAACTGAATAAGGAATCTCCACCAAGAAAGTCTGGAGCTCATTTGCCTGTCGGGCTGAGGTGATAGCGACCAAAAAGGCAGTCTTCCATGACAAGTGTGCGCATCCCATTTGTGGGTTGGTTCAATGGTTAACCCAGCAGCTCCTCAAGCACCAGCAGTAGGTTTCATGGAGGCAGTAATTTGCGTACTGAAGGGGCAAGTGGTACAGACCCTTGAAAATGTGTGCAAGGTACTTTCCAGTGTGTTTTACTTTCTCCTGTGCCATGTTGGCATATTTGCCTGTACCTGGTACACAGAGATGACTAGCAATTGCACCTTAAGGGTCATGGCTTATAACCTGACTGAGACAGTGATCAAAGAAGTTGAGGATCTGCAACACTGGACAGGCAAGGGGACTGATATCTATGCCAACACACAGAGCCAGAACCTCTTCCATTTAAATGCGTACATCTTACAAGTCAGCTCATTACAGGATGTCTCCTCATTGTGAAGAAAGTCTTCTGAAAGGCCCAAAACCTGGAACTCTAGCCACTCAGGAACAGGCTGAGATGTGCTGGGACCATTCTTTCTTGTATTGTCAGCAGATCCAGATGGAGCAAAGGCCACCACAGTGGCCTGCTGTTGAAGCTGAGGATATCATGGTACAAGAACTACCTGGGCCAGTATGATGCTATTAGGATCAAGTTCAGCTTGTCCCTCCATTTTTTGAGCATCACTTTGTGAATCAAGGGTAAGGAAGGAAGGAAAGGAGTATAGATACCCAGGGTCCAGGGCTGACACCAGCATTCCCCTCTTTGGGGAAGGGCGGTGGGCACAGAAAAGACTAGGCTTTCTGTTCTCTCAGGAGACAAACAGGTCTAACATAGGTTTGCCCAACTAGGTGAACAGCAGTGTCATCACAACCAGATACAATGACCACTTGTGAGATGTCTTACCCATGTGGCTGAGAGTATCCACTAACTAGTTGTCCTACCCCACCATGTATACTGCAAGGAGACTTGTCTGCAGGCTGCATACCAGGGACCAGGTGCAGTGTGCTTGCTGACAGAAGGGAAATGAGTGTGTCCTACCTTGTTTATTCAAGTAGAACATGGTGGTCGTGTTGTCAGTCTGGGCTTGCATAGCCTGCCTGAATAAACAGAGCAAACTCTATCAGTGCCAGGTGCACCGCTTGGAGTTCCAACAGGCGGATGTGCTAGTGGGTCTCACTGAGTGACCAGAACCTTGATTTCTGTGGTCAGACAGGTGAGCCCCATCTCATCAGACATTCATCTGTGGCCAGGGTGATGGTCAGCTCTAGGCAGATGGATGAAATTCTCTTTGTGAGGTTCCTACATGTCACCACTCATTGGCATCCCACATTGGCCATGCCACTCAAACCAGCTGGTAAAGGTGATCATTAAGACCACTGGTATCCCAGCTTCCACTAGAGATGTTGTATACATCAGTAAGCCCAATGGACCATGCTGGTTGATGCTGCCATTTACTCCAACAGCCAGAAGAATCCTGAAATGATCAGGCAAAGGAGGCAATATCCTCCATCCTGTCTGTAAGTAAGCAAACCCTGGCTTGAAGGAATTCCAGTTCCACTCCATTGAACAGGATCACCTGCTTGAGACCAGTTCTGACTTGGCCTGATTGATCAAGAGACCGAGATCTTGGAAAGTCAGGAGGGCCAAATTCCTGAACTGCTCCACTGCTTGCTGGAGACACTCACAATGAGTCAGTCTTCAAGGTATTGTCACACCCTGGTGCTCCTGCACTAGAGTAATGCCACCATGGTCAAGAGGCACTTTGTGAAGACCTTGGGTGCCGATGGTAGGCCACACTGTATGACCTTGACCTAGTACAGGACCCCATCTGTGCAGAACTTGAGGTACTGCTAGTGGGCTGGATGGATCAGAGTGTAAATGAATGCATCTTGAAGGTCTAGGGAGCAGAACAATGCTCCACCCTCCACAAACAGTATGATCTGGTTGAGAATGACCATACGGAATTGTTGGCTATGGATGAGCTTGTATAGATCATGCAGCTCTGGAATGGGGCCTCTCTCCCTGTCTATTTTAGTAAAAACAAGTACCGAGACACATATGCCTGAGAGGCCAGGGCATCTGGGACAGGCTGTCTAGCACTGCACTCCAGAAGTTTAGTGATACTGCTCTGCTGTGCCTTTAGTGTGTCCACTGGCACAATGAACTCCTGCGGTGTAAGTTAGCAGTACAGCAGGAGAGCCTAGAACTGGAGAGACAGAACTGAATCCACCACTTCCAGCACCCACTTGTCCAACGTGATGACTGACAAGTGTGGAAGGAGGGCAGAGGAGCCAATGCCCAACTGGGAGCTACACCAGGGACTGTGCTGGAATGGGACTGGCACCCTACACCCATCACTTTTTACCCTTGGAGGGTGCTCTGGAAAACTCACTCCTGATGCAGCACTGCCCCCCCCTTTTTCTGGCCCTTACTGCCAGATTTGGACTTTTCTGGACAGTAGTGCTGGAACTTCTGCCTCTGCTGCTGCTACTTGAACTAAGAGAATGAGCCACAAAAAGAGCTCTTCTTCTGCTTGGGAGACTGCTTAGTCTGCTGAAATGAAGCCACTGAATAGAACAGACTAGAACAGGTACTCTCCAAAATAGATCTTTGGGAGAGCCTCCTCCAATGGGCCACATCTTTGCACTGTAAGCCATTGGTGTCAGGACCACTGGAAACCTTTGCTATCTGGAAAAATAAAAACTGCCATCACAGAGGTAACAAGCCTTTGTGTGAAGCAAATAAACAAAATGAAATGATGTAAGGAACCACTATGGTTCTCAAAGGAAGTGGCAGTGAAGGTTCAAGAGAAAAAGAAAGCATTCAGGAAGTTCAAGGAATCACAGAAGGAGCAGGACAGAGAACTGTATCAGTTAAAGCAAAAGGAAGCTGGGAAGGCAGGCAGACAGCAAAAGGCCCAAACCGAGGAAAAGATAGCCAACTCGGTTAAGAAGGGGATAAAACCTTTATAGGTACATCAGGGAGCAAAGGAAGACCAAGGGAGGGTTAGTGAGGCTTAATAAAGAGGAGAGGGTGTTCAGAGGGTGACTTGAAAAGGCAGATACTAAACAAATATTTTGCTCAGTATTTACAAAGGAGGGGAGGTACCCAAAACAAACAGTAGAAACGCTCTGGATACAGAAGTTGATACCAGCCATTTACAGAAGAAAGGGTTCTGAAAGAACTCTTAAAACTGAAGGTGGACAAAGCAATGGGGCCTGACGGGATTCATCCCAGAATTCTAAAAGAACTAAGGGTAGAACTAGTGACACCACTGACTACCCTCTTTAACAAATCATGGGAGGATGGGGTGGTACCCAAGGACTGGAGGAGGGCAGATGTGATTCCCCTTCACAAAAGTGGGAGCAAGGCAGACGCAGGACACTACAGACCTGTTAGTTTAACCTCAGTGGTAGGGAAAATGATGGAATCACTTCTGAAGGAAAGAATTGTTGAGTATCTAGAGGCCAGAGGGGCGCAGGACCCAAGGCAGCATGGATTCACAGCGGGAAGGTCATGCCAGACAAATCTGATAGACTTATTTGACTGGGTGACCAAAGTAGTAGATCAGGGAGGGGCTGTGGACATGGCCTACCTAGACTTTAGCAAGGCATTTGACACAGTCCCACACAAAAGATTAATATACAAGTTAGTCAGCCTGGGAGTGGGTCCCAAGATGACAGCCTGGGTAAAGAATTGGCTGGAGAATAGGACACAGAGAGTAATAGTAAATGGAGCCCACTCTGAAGAAAGGGGGGTTACTAGTGGGGTACCGCAGGGTTCAGTATTAGGACCGGTCCTCTTCAATGTCTTTATAAGCGACATTGCAGAGGGACTGGAAGGTAAAGTATGTCTCTTTGCAGATGACACAAAGATCTGCAACAGAGTTGATGCACAAGGTGGGGTGGAAAGGATGAGAAGGGACTTGGCAAGGTTAGAAGAATGGTCAAATGTATGGCAGCTTAGATTCAATGCTAAGAAGTGCAAGGTAATGCACCTGGGAAACAAAAACCAAGGGGAAGAGTACACAATGGGGGTGAGATACTAACAACAACAAAAATGGAAAGGGACCTGGGGGTAGTCATATCAGATGACCTAAAGGTGGGCAAGCAATGTGAGAGGGCAGCAAGGAGGGCTTGGGGATACTGGGATGCATAGGGAGAGGCATCACCAGTAGAAAACAGGAAGTTATTATCCCTCTGTACAGACAGTTGGTGAGACCCCATCTGGAGTACTGCGTGCAGTTCTGGAGACCCAATCTCCCATAAGAGCGTGAACAGGATGGAAGCTGTCCAGAGAGGTCAACTAAAATGGTGCAGGGTCTGCACTGGAAGACATATGAAGAGAGACTTAAGGAGCTTAATATGTATAGCCTCGAGGAAAGGAGGGAGAGGGGGACACGAGAAACTTTCAAGTACCTCAAGGAATCAACTAAGTCCAAGAGGGTAGCATCTTTTAAAAAGAGGTGTGCAAGAACAAGGGGCACAATTTGAAGATAGAAGGGGCGGCTCAGAGGTAATTTAAGGAGTATTTTTCACAGAGTGGGTTGTGGATGCATGGAGCGGCCTTCTGGAGGAGGTTGTGGAGTCAAAAACAGTGGTGGAATTCAAGCATGCATGGGACAGTCATGAAGGCAATTCTAGGGGTTGGGGGTAGGAAGAAGTAGGCTGCTGGTTAACTAGGATCTGCAGCTTATCCATTAGGTAGGGAAATGGGCAGACTGGGTTGGCCAAGTGGTCCTTATCTGCTGTCAAAATCTATGTTTCTATGGGGGCTGCCCACAATGACATGCAATATTGGTGCCTATAAAACATGGGTGGCTCCCTTGCTCCTCAGTCCCCCACCAGAGACAAGCTCAGAGGGCCTCTTACCATGAGGAAACAAGAGACCAAACCAGTACCAGACACACAAGGAGAGGCATAGTTCTGGAAGTATAGTATATGTAAGGCACTTATGCACAGCTTCAGACAAGGCAGTGGGAAAATCTGCTAGCTTATATGTCATAAAGAGGAAGAAGGGTGGGTGTGCTATAGCCCAATGGAAGAGATTTTTCGAAGATCTACTGTTAGGTGAGTAAATGTTCTATCTTCATTGAGGATTTCTCCTGTCTTGGGTCATTCTTGGTATGATTCCCAAGCAGTACACAAGGTGCTCACGGAGAATAGCAAAGCCTGATATGCAGTCAAACAAGAAAGCCTTGCAAATCTTCAGGCAAGAAAGCTTGCAAACAGCAAGACCAAATCCAGCACGTCTACACAAGGCGATGTCTAGTGATTAGTAAAAGTATGCACAATGCTCCATGTGCCAGCAGTGCATATGTCAGCTGCAGAAACATTCTGAAAGCAGGCGACAGATGTGGCCAGAATGACCAAAGGTTAGCACTCCTGCAGCACTTCAAACAACATGAATTTAATATGTTCTTCTCACGGACAGGTTTGAAGCAGGATACAAGGTTGTAAAAGGCAGCAACAGGTAAAACCGCGCCCCACAGCTTCAAGGAACAGATTTCCTCTTAGATCCCAGGTGTGTGCATGCATGTGTAGAGAGTAATATACACATCGAAAGTTCCTTACCATGCTTCCTATAACAAAACTCAATACAGTTAGTCAGCCATTTGGACAAGCAATGTTTAGTAACAGGTGCACCCTCTTTCTCAGGGGCGAACAAGACAAAAAGCTGAAAGGGCTTTCTACAGTTCTTGGTACGATCGCTATATAAATGTAGTGTTCTATGTACATCATCTATATGGAGCAATGCCTCACCTTTGTTAGCATGGTCAGGATAATACATGGGAAGGTGTATAGCCTGATTCATTGTGGAATTAAAGACCCCATTGGGTAGATAAAATGGACTGGTACGCAATGATACTCTGTCATAGTGGAAAATCAGGTAAGGAGGCCCGTTTATGAGAGCCTGAAGCTCAGAAATCCTCAGAGCAGAAGTTATAGCAACTGAAAATAAAGTCTTTCATGAAAGGAAACACATCTCACAAGTCGCAGCAGGCACAAATGGAGACAGAGTAAAATTTTCAAGGATGAAACTAAGGTCCCATGGCTGAACCAGTTTATGAATTGGGGGACACATGTGTAGAACACCCTTAAGTACCCTTAAGTGCAGGATATTTCTTTTTTTTTTTTTGTTTCATATGTTTATTATTAGACAGTTATCCTTATACAATTCATAGCCAGCAGCTATAAAAAATCCATATGGTACAGTCATATGCATTTGCCCACAACACTTAGACAGTTATATTTCAGACTTCATTCCACATTACTGTCCTTTTTTCATTTATTTTTCAAAAATCCCCCCCAACCCATTATCCCTTAACAATTAACTATTAACTCAGTCTGTGTCCCTTCTTTCTATCTCATCCCATCTTAACCAGAGGTCCATTCTCTCAATTAAATAACCCGCTACCCTCCAGCAGCATTCTTTCCCCCATACTCAGAGCACTCAGATATTCTGCCCAGGTTCTCTCAAATCTGTCTTCCGTCCTTTTTAAGCTGTGTGTCAGCTTTGTCCACTGATAAGACTTTTACCATGAGTTCTTTCCATTGACCACTGTAGGCCCCGCAGCCATGGTCCATACATTTTGTATTCCTATTCTAGCCACTGTAAGTAGCACCCTTATCCATCTAGGGTAGAGAAACCATTCCCCATTTTATTCTCCTTCTACCCCCAACAACAATGATTTTTGGGAGATCTCAATAGGCTTTCCTCTCATAGAAGTGATTTCTTTGGATATGTCTTGCCAGTAGGACTTTATCACTGGGCAACTCCAGTAATAATGTTAGTATGTGCCCCTATTTATTTTGCACCTGCTACAAAATGGCGAAAAGCCTGGGCAAAAGCTGTGCACCATAGCTGGTGGATAGTATAGCCTCTAAATATATTTGAATTGGGCTTCTTTGTACTTGTTACATACTAGCAGTCCCTGGTGGGATTCTAACATTAGCTGCCAGTTAGCCTCACTGATTTCTTCCCCAATATCCCGTTCCCACCATACCTTCACCTTCTGGGGCTGGTCTTGAAAAAACTTTCCCCCCTCCCTATTAGTCCCTTCTCATACCTGTTGGCCCCCATTATCTCTCTTTCCACATCCTCCATCAGTCTCCTTGTTTCCTAGGCCACTGAGCCATTTATAATAGTCCCTTACTTGGAAGTATCTATACATGTGTGAAGTGGGCACATTCTCCCTCTCTCTAACCTCCTGGAATGTGCATATACTCCCCCCAGATGTCAAGGTCGCAATGCATTTTACCCCCTTATCCTGCCATAGTTTAAATCCATCATCCTCCAAACCTGGCAGGAAATCTGGGTTCCCCACCAGCGAGACCAGTAGAGTCTGACATGCTTCAATGCCTTTTCTCTTCTTAATTTTCCCCCATGCACACAAGCCCTCCACCACCACCAGCGGATTAGGTGCATCCAGCCTTCTATACCGCCTGAGTCCCTCCTCACAAAGGTAACTCGAAATTCTCCCTGGTGCCCCATCTTTTTCGAGCTCGACCCACCTGGCAACCTCCTGTCGATGTACCCAATTTTGTATGTACCTATATTGTGTTGCCAGAAAGTGTCCCATCATGTCTGGGAAATTGAACCCCCCTTGTGCTACTGGTGCTTTTAACCATTTCAGACTAATTCTGGGGTGCTTGCCTCTTCAGACAAAAGTTGTAAATGTACTTTCCAATTTCTTTATATCCTGAGCTGTCAGGCTGAAAGGGATCATCTGCATTTTATATAAGAATCTGGGCAAAATGTTCATTTTAAGGAGGTTAATCCTGGAAATACTCAGCTCCTTCCACCTATTCAAATCTTGTAAAACTTCCCTTATCAGTGGTCTATAATTCACCTCATATAGGCTCCCCACTTGCTTTCCACCTCAATTCCCAGGTATGTAAGGTGTATGTTGTACTCTTTTAACTCAAGCTTTCTTCCTGTTATTCCTCCTAAAAATAATTTCGGACGTTTGCACATTAATTTTGTACCGGAAAAAACTGCAAATTGCTCTATTACTGATAGCACCTAAAGGGACTGACACATTTGGTTCTGTCAAAAGCAGTAGGACATTGTCTGCATAAAGAGATATGATATCCTCCCCGTCTTCCCTGATACCCTTTATATCAGGCTCATCTCTAATTTTGATTGCCAAAGCCTCTATTGCCAATGCAAATAGCAAGGGTGATAGGGGGCATTCTTGTCTTGTTCCCCTAAATAATCCGAACTCTGGGGTTGCTATTCCATTAACTAGAACCTGTGCCCTCGGGTGTGCATAGAATGCTCCTACCATCTTTACAAACTCTTCCCCCAGCCCAAATCTCTGCAGAATATGCAGCATATATTCCCACTCAATTCTATCAAATGCTTTTTCGGCGACTATTGAAAGGACACAGGCCTCACCCGGGTGCCTTTCCCCCCACCAGATGACATTCAATATCCTCCTTAGGCTATGGAAGGAGTGCCTTCCTTTAACTAACCCAGTCTGATCCGGATTGACCAATAGGGAGAGTACCTCTTCCAATCGGTTTGCTAAGACTTTAGTCATGATTTTGCAATCATGATTCAGGAGCGAGATCGGTCTAAAGGACTCGCATTCCTCCAGGTTCCTTCCTGCTTTGGGAAGAACAGTGATCAAAGCCTGGCAGCATGTGCCAGGGATCCTTCCCCCTTCTCTGGTCTCTTGTAAAACATTACACAGTAAGCCTGCCACTTCCTCTTTCAACAACTTATAAAACTCCGCCCCAGCCCATCAGGTCCTGTAGCCTTCCCATTTTTCAGCTGACTGATCGCATTTTTAATTTCCATCACCGTAATTCCGCCCCCCCAGCTTTTCCCTTTGTACCTCATTTAGACTGGGTATTTCCATCTCCCTAAGAAAGCCATCCCTTTCTCCACCTTTCCCTTGACACTCAGCCCTGTATAACTCCTCGTAAAACTTCTTAAATCTATTACAGTTCTCCTTCCTCCTTAAGTATTTTCCCTCCATGTTTTTAATTTGCACTATCCTAGGACTACTTTTCCTCCTTCATAAGCCAGACCAAGCAGGGCATGCTTTATTGCCCCACTCATACATCCTCTGTTTTGCAAAGAAAATGTTAGTATTCACTTCCTTACCCAGATTGAGATTGAGCATCTCCCTTACCAACCTAAGCTCTCTCTCTGTTTTCTTCTCCTCCCCAATTACTTCCTTCTCTAGGTCACCTATTTTGACTTCCAAATCCCTTTGCTTCTGCCTTTTCCTCTTTTTTGCTTAGCTGTATATTCAATTATAACCCCTCTTATGAATGCTTTGCCAGCTTCCCAGTATATGCCCTCGCTTTCCACCGTACCCTTGTTTGTCTCCTCATAAAATTTCAATTGTTCTTTTACAAAATCTCGAAACTCCTCCCTCGCCAACATATATGTGGGAAATTTCCAGCGACCCCTCTGCATATCATTCTGACCCAGGGCAATCTTCATTTCCTCCATGGCATGGTCAGATAGAAATATTGGGCTATGCCCCTTTGCTCTAGTATACTGGTATAAATCTTTGTGAATATATACATAGTCCAGCCGTGACCAGGAGCGATGTGGATTGGAGAAAAATGTATATTCCTTCACCCCCGTTAGCTGTTCTCCATCCATCAATCAGGCCTAATTCTGTTAGCCCAAGCAGCCATTGTTGTATATCCCCATCTGTCCTGTCCCTATTCCTAGGTAATCCATTTTAGGGCCCGCCACGTAATTACCCCCAGTATCAAATTCGTAAATTGTCCTTAACCAGAACATCCAACACCTTCTGGTAGAAGCTCAGATCCCCATCGGCCGGTGCATATAAGTTTCCAAAAGTAATAATTTTGCCCTCAAGCTCCCCCTCTACAAAAACATACCTCCCTTCCATAGTGTCTCTCACCACCCTCGATGTTTTAAAGGGCAGGTGCTTATGAATTAGGACTGCTGCCCCCCTCTTATGCAAGTTATAGGCTGCAGCGTGACACTCCCCTACCCAACCTTGCACAAGTTTTTTGTGCTCACTATTTGACGGGTGCGTCTCTTGCAACATGGCCACTGAGACCCTGCGTCTTTTGAGAGCCATTAAGATCTTTGCCCTTTTTGCGGGAGATGTAAAACCTTGATGTCTTGCTATATTATGACTATTGCAGTTTGTCCCACCATTAGAACTGCTCGGTGAAAGAGTTAACTTTCCATGCAGGGGCATGGAACTAAATATGACTCGGTTAGAAAAAGCTCTGTCTGGAGCTGTTCAAACTGAAACTGTCAGATTCTTTACTCCGCCTCACTGAACAGTCGCTCGGAGATTCCTCCTACTGCTCGGTTCATTTTCTTGGTTTAAACAGTTTTTCGGTTAAATTCAACGCGATTATTATTATTTTAACATAAACCGATCAGTTCAAGCTCTGTCTGTGGTATTGTAAGTAATAGATAGGTTTATTTCTGTGTGGAACTTGTAAATGTTTATTGGTTCGGTTTGAACCAATCAGGTTATTTGAAACTTTACTCTGAAGCTTTTAAAGCTTTTAGAGTTCGGTTCAGTTCTTATCGGTTCTAAAAACGGATTTCATTACGGTTTTTCCATGACCCGTGACGATTAGGGCCGATAAGGGTGTCTGCCTGGCACTGCCGAAAAAGGGCAAGTTTTGGTTAGGCTGGCATTATGTCTGAGAAACCCAAAAGAAAACCGGCCCCCACTGGTTTCTTTTTTTTATAATCTTCTTTATTAAGGTTATTCAATGATACACAAGACAAAGACATATACACATACAGCCCGAGATATAACCCCGGCCCACCTCCCCAAACTGGAAGTGGGGGCCCACTGGGTTTTCAACACTGTAGTGTCTGTGGGAAGCCTTTGCCAAGGCTGAACCACACACCACATGTGTTTATTGTCTGGGTTTGACCACCTCAATGCAGACTGCCAGATTTGCAGAATTTCGCTGCAGCTACCTAGATAGAGAGTTGGTAGGCTCAGGGCGAGGCCAAAAGTCCGCTGGCCGGATGGCCAGCCGGTTCAGTGCCAACCGAACGGAGGAGTGCCCTCTGACCAGGGCCAGACTTCCTCGGCAAATGTAAAGCTGACTCTGAGGAGCCAGTTCCAGCAAAGAGAACTAGAAAATCAGCAGGTGTGGAGTCAAAATTCCTTCTCCAACTGCTGCAGAGATAGCCAGGGCAATCCAAATTGTCCAGTCACTTTCCCAGTTCCATCGAACCACCACTATCTGGCAAAGGTCAGTTCGGCGGTTCCACGGTTCAAGAATATGATATAGAGGGTTTTATGAACCAGAGGAGGGAGGATGATTACGAACAGTGTGAATGTGATTTTGAAAGTCTGGATGTGCCCATTGAACCGGACATCTCCCCAGACAGACCTTTTTCAGAATCTCCCCCTAGGCTTTCTGAGTCCCCTTCTCATTTTCTGTTTTATAAAAAAGTTGCTGAAACCCTCCAGCTTCCTTTGGAGGAAGCTGTAGATGAGCTAGAGGAGCCTGACTTTGTAGAGATGATGGATATCCCAGAGTCAAGGAGATTGTCTATTCCTTTACATAAATCCTTTAGGAAACAAACAATAAAAATTTTAAAAGCTCCTAATTCTGTGCCTCCTGTGGATAAAAAGATGGACAGGAGGTACACTTTGTCAGGTCCTGATACAGAATTTCTGTCACAGCAATGCAGCCATGTTGGGTAGTTCAGGCTGCAGCCTGTGATAAAGGCTAATATTCCCTGCTTCACATCCTCCTGACAAGGACTCAGGAAGATTGATGCCATGGCTAAAAACAATACATGGCAGCATCCTTGGGACTCAGACAAGCAAATTATATGACTATGTTGCAAGATACCAAAAATCTAGATGTGATACTGTCATGGCTTTTAGCCAAACAGGCCCAGCCACTTGCAGAGCTGGAGCAGGTGGCTGCTGATAGTATTGAGGCATCTAAGGTGCAATTCCATGCTGCAGTGGATTCTAATGATGTATCCTCTAGAGTCATGGCTACATCTGTGGCTTTTCGTAGATTGGCTTGGCTCAGGTGTACTAGTTTGTCACAGGATACCCAGGCTAAGGCTATGGATTTTCCTGTGGTGGGAAATTCTCTGTTTGGGAGCAGACAGAGAATTATATGAAGAAAATGGATGAATATAGAACCACTTATAGGGTGCACAAGCCAAGGCAGCAAGCACTCCTCAGAGGCAACCCAGGGTAAGGCAGGCCTTTCAGGCCTTTTACCAAACCCAGGCCTCCTCTTCAGCTTATGTTCAGAGGGGTTCTTCAGAGGAGAGGCAGACGGGTACAAGCAGGCCTGCTCCCACCTCAGCCTAAAGCCCCTGCCAAACAGGCACCCTGATGGGATGCCCAGAGCTGTTCTCCATTACCTGTAGGGGCAGGCTGGCTTACTTCGTCCAGGACTGGGAGTCTTTAACATCAGACAAGTGGGTCCTGGAAGTAGTAAGCCAGGGTTTGGTTCTCAGCTTCAAAAAATTTCCAAAGATGAGAATCAGATCTTTCCACCTGCAAACCCTCTAGAGACTCTTGCTTTGGAAACAGAAGTCTCTACCCTCCTGGCTCTCAGAACTGTAGAAGGGTTTCTCCCCTACACCAGGGCAGGGTCTGTACTCCAGGTACTTCCTTACCCAAAAAGACAGGAGAGTGGCAGCCCATCCTGGACCTAAGATATCTGAACAAGCACCTTTTAAAACCAAAATTCAGAATGGTGACTCTGGGAATGATTTTACCCTTCCTAAGGCCAAGGGACTGGATAGCTTCCCTGGACCTCAAGGATGCCTACTTCCATGTTCTTATCAGAAGCTCCCACCGAAAGTACCTCAGATTCGAACTGCCCTCAGGCCATTATCAGTTCAGAGCAATGCCCTTCGGCCTTACCTCTGCCCCAAGGGTATTCACAAAATGTCTGGCAGTAGCAGTTGCTCATTTAAGAAGGCAAAAGATTACCATCTTTCCCTACCTAGACGACTGGCTCATTGTGGGTCAGCCTCCAGACCAGGTCAAATCACACCTGCAAGTTACTCAGCAGCTGCTTGCCTCTCTGGGCTTTCTTCTCAATCTTCCAAAGTCAGTTCTGGAACCTGTCCAGGTACTCACCTTTATAGGTGCAGAACTGGACACAAAGCAGGCCAGAGCCTTCCTTCCCTAGAAAGGGTAAGGAGCCTGGTGGCCCTGCCTATCCTTCACTCTGCAGGTCTCTCGACCAGCAAGGCATTCCTACAGCTCCTAGGATACATGGCTGCTTCCACAGCTGTAGTGCAAGGAGCAAGATTTCAGATGAGGGACATTCAGTTCCATTTGAGAGCCTTTGGTCTCAAAGAAGAGATTCCTATCCAAGTTGATCCCAGTGACTCGAGCCCTTATCCAGGCCCTTCAGTGGTGGCAGGATCAGAGCAATCTGAGACAAGGGGTGCCCTTCATCCCTCTATCTCACTCCTTGACCCTTACTATAAATGCGTCCCTCTTGGGATGGGGAGCTCACATGGGCGACCTCTCCACCCAGAGATTGTGGTCCCCTCAGGAATCTCTGCTCCACATCAATCTGTTGGAACTCAGAGCTGTTTTTCTAGCACTTCAGGTTTTTTCTGCATCTGTTCAGAACAAAGTGGTACAGGTCAGAACAGACAACACCACTACAATGTGGTACATCAACAAACAAGGGGCACTCGGTCTTGACCTTGTGCACGAGGCGATAAGTTGTGGTCCCTGGCTTATTCCTGAACACTTCCCTCATAGCAGTTCACCTCCCAGGCAAGGACAATGTCCTGGAAGATGCTCTCAGCAGTATTTCCCAGGGCCATCACGAATGGTCACTGAATCCCCGAGTACTGGGGATAGTTTTTGCCAGATGGGGCACCCCTCAGATAGATCTTTTTGCAGCCCCAGACAACCATCAACTTCCACTTTTTTGTTGCTGGCCCCCAGTGTTGGGCTCAGTCCCCCTGGATGCCTTTCTCCTCGATTGGGAAGGGAAGTTTCTCTATGCCTTCCCCCCCTTCCCTCTCCTGTTCTGGTGCTAGTCAAAATCAGATCTCAGCCCTGCAAGATGATCCTGATTGCTCCAGACTGGGCCAGGCAGCCCTGGTACCCACTCCTTCTGTCCTTATCAGTCCATCTTCTCCTGTGTCTCCCCAGGAACCACAATCTGTTAACCTGTGCCCAGGGGAGAGTCTGGTATTCGAATCTCAAATCCCTCAACCTCAAGGCCTGGCTCTTGAGGAGTTAGAATTTGCTGATCTATAACTTTCTCAAGGTGTTCTCGAAATCTTGAAAGCTTCTGAGGAGCCTTCCACTAGGGCTACCTATAACTCCAAGTGGAAAGGTTTTCCATATGGTGTTCTGGGAAGCATATTTCCCTGGAATCTGCTGATTTGCCCACTGTTTTGGACTATATGGTCCATCTTAATTCTTTGGGACTGAGACCAGCTACCCTGAAAGTGCATTTGGCAGCTGTCTCTGCTTTTATTTCAGCAGGGAAGCCCTCTTCTCTTTCTGCTCACCCTGTATTTTCCAAGTTTTTTAGGAGATTGCTTCATACCAATCCACCATTCAGGGACCCTGCCCCTGCCTAGGATCTTAATGTTTGCATTGCTCAGCTGATGCAACCCCCCTTTGAACCTCTGTCTTCGGCAGAGCTTAAGTACTTGACTTGGAAAACTGTATTTCTAGTAGCCATCACTTCTGCCAGGCGCATAAGTGAGTTACAAGCTTTGTCAGTGGAGACTGACTTTATTTCCTTTCACAGGGATAAGGTAGTCCTCAGGACTAACAGGAAGTTTTTGCCTAAGGTAGTTTCAGATTTCCACCTTAATCAATCTATTTCTTCCAGTGTTCTTCACTGACCATTCCTCCTCTGGTGAGAGGAGGTTGCACAGCTTAGATGTTAAGAGGGCCCTAAGTTACTACATAGAGCGTACCAAGGGTCACAGGTTTGACTCCCTCCAACTATTTCTTACTTATGGTGAGGTTGGGAAGGAAACCTGCCACTAAGAGATCCATTGCCAGGTGGATTGTCTCTTGTATCCAATTTTGCTATCAAAACTGGGTAAGTTCCCCTTCAGGCCTGAAGGGCTCACTCTACCAGAGGTACAGCTGTGTCTCTAGCTGCTGCCAGAGACATCCCTATCTTAGAGATATGTCAAGCAGCTACTTGGAAAACAGTACACACTTTCACCAAGCATTACTCCCTGGATATCCAGGCCAGGAGGGATGCTTTCGGTTTTAACACAGCCGTGCTTCAGAGCCTATTCCCTAAGTAGGTTCTGTCCCTCCTCCATGGAGGTACTGCTGTGTAGTCTGCAATAGTCATAATATAGCAAGACTCCATTAGAAGAAACAACATTACTAAGGTGAGTAATTTTTTCTTATGTTCCAGGAGACTATTTTAACCTCCCCAAATGCTGGGGCATACTGTTAGTCATTTCTCCAGTATGAATGTCCCTGAAACGTCCTGGTCATAGCCCAAACTTTTACCTCTATCAGGTGCCATATGACACAGACCATTCTGAAAACATTGAAAATACAAGTGAACAATTGAACAGTCTCAAACTGTGTGTAACCCCCTTGCAAATGGGGTTCCCAAACGTCTTCCAGGAGCTTGCTTGAATGCTCCAAGCCTGAATGGTGTTTGGCGTTTAAGCCATTTATCTGTGAATGCTTTTAAAGCCTCTGGTACTGTCTCTTTAAGAGCTGTCTGCTTGCAGCCATAATTAGTTGTATGGGGAACTGTGTGTTTTCCTCTTGAGTCCCACTCAAGCTGCTGCAATCGCTCCGTTTTTGCAGTCGCTAAGAGTGCCAGGGGAGCCTATCTGAAAGATGTAATTGTTTGCCAGAAATCATTTAGAGTAATAATGAAAATGCAGTTTGTCTAACTTGCTTTCCTTTGTAGTCTGAATTGTTTGCCTAGCCCTCCATTCTAGTTTTGAACTGCTGAACTGGACCAATCAGCATGGGGGACCTTTTGAAGTGGAGCCTGCTGCTGGCAATTAGAACTTGGACTCTTAATTTGAGTCAGCCACAATGGGACTGTATGGCAGATGCTTCTGGGAATTGTAGTTTGGACTTCGGAGCCTTTTTGCACCAACAGGGGGAGTCTATTGTGAGTGACAGCCAAACCAGCCAACAGAACTGGGAGGGACTCAAATAAAATGCCGGTTTTTGTCTTCTGGAGTTTCAGTTTAGCTTTGGCAGTGAAGAGTCAAGGAGCCTTGTGCTTCTTTGGTGTGCAGTTCAGCACGGGACACGCATGTAAGGCCCCAACTTTTGGTCTGCAGCTTGTGCAAGCGCTTGTTCGGACTGAATCCGACCTGTGAAGAGAATAAAGGAGATCTGAAGAGTAGAAACCAGGCTCACCCTGTAGAAGACTAGAGAAATTGCTGAATCGTGCTTGGTCTGTCAGGAACTGAACCTGCTGTGTGTTCTCCCGGGTATTGTGCAGTAATTGCGATTGGGATAGAGAAGCAGCCTGCCTGGTATAGTACTTTCCTTTACACATAAATGTGTGTAGTGCTTGTGGGGAATCGCGTTTAAATCCCCCTGTACAGTGAATTGAGTGCATGAAGCTGGAAGTAAACCCCAGCTTAATCCAGACTACATCCATTTGCTCCAAACTGCAGTGGGGTCCAGTCACAAGGACCTTGCCCACATGGTCTGCTCCTCCTGGCAATCCAGGACAATCTGCCTTCCATCCAGTTTCCAGCATTGAGTTTGTGAGTACAAAGCAGGGTAGCTCCCTGCCATCTGTTTATCAAATTGCAAGTGTGTTATCTAATTGTTGTGTTTTATTTCTTCACGAACTGAGCCAACCGGCTCCGGATTACAATTGGGTATTGTGCAAGTGTTTTTTTCACCACAGGGCCCCAACCAGCTGCACCAAATAGGCTAGCCTTCTATTGCCTGGGTACCCAGAGACAGTGACTTATAAGTTAGGCCTGTGCACAGTGCTCTAGTATACATATATATATATA
This sequence comes from Neoceratodus forsteri, assembly GCA_016271365.2. NCBI lineage: Eukaryota > Metazoa > Chordata > Ceratodontiformes > Ceratodontidae > Neoceratodus > Neoceratodus forsteri. The sequence continues at coordinate 1,283,277,983 of CM057453.1, forward strand.
TATATATATATATATATTAGAGTGGTAAGCTAATTAACCTGATTTCCCCCAGTCCTTGTTATCCCCCCTAAATAAATCAGATCTGTTTGTTTCAGCAAAGTTACACTACCTGAGGTATTTGTTTATGTTAAAGTATTGTACTGTGGTTTTTGCACTGTATCATCTTGTTTTACAGGGGTCCCCAGAGTCCAGCTGACCGAACCAGTCCTGGGGTAAGTATATAGATACATAGACAGTGTCAGCAGATAAGGGCCTATGGCCCACCCAGTCTGCCCATTTAAGTTTGTAAGTTCAGTTTGTTTCCGGGAAGTCTGTTGCCCTTACCCTGACCTCCAGAATTCCTTTATGTCTATCCCATGCATTCTTAAATCCGTGATTGTTTCAGCCCCCACCACTTCCTCTGGCAGGGTGTTCCACTTGTCCACCACCCGTTCTGTGAAGAAATTCTTCCTCCGTTTCCTCTGAATCGTCCTCCCTCCAACTTCATCCCATGCCCTCTAGTCCTGGAACATCTTTTTAGCTTAAAATAGTGCATTCCTGCACCCTGTTCCTCCTATAAGATACTTGCATGTCTCTATCATATCCTCTCTCCCTCCTCTCCTCCAGGGAGTACATGTTCAGTGCCTTCAACCTGTCCTCATAGGACTTGTGATATACCGTGGAGGTAATTCTGATATATTGTGTGGGCCACTAGTGGGAAGAAAAGGGGGTTGCAGTGTCCCAGGGGGCTGTGACCAAGTTAGTTTAACTATTGCAAACCCTGACCTCTGGGTGGAGGCACTCGCCATTAGACCTAGGCCCCTCAACCTGTTAGTAGTTAAGCAGGCAGAGGTAGTAGCCCTTGGGATAGCGCCACCTAGGGGTTACATCTTGGAGGCACCGCTGGGATTAGCATCCTTTCGTGGCCACATTTACGAATTACTGTTAAAAATAAATGGATATCCCAACAGAAGCGGCTGTTCACCAGTTGGTGAAGTAGTGTACTGGGCAGGAGATCGACCCCCAAAATGCCATACTTGTCTTGGATATCCCGCTGGGTACCAATCCGGACACTGTAGAGGGAATACTCTCCAAGGTCGAATGTTTACGAGATCCTGTGGTAGGGGGGCGACAGGCTGATTTGCTCACCCATACTTTCATGGCCCTAACAGAGTGTAAGGATCCTGTAGACAGTTGTAAAGTGCCACAGACTATTTCCCCAGGGGAAGCTCTCACTGCCTGGAGAGTGATAACCAAGGACAGTAAAGACCCGGGGGGGATAACCCCCCAACTATCTGAAACATTTGAGGAGAAATTTGCTAAATTGTTGCTGGAGGAGGGAAAAACTGTGGAGGATTTAAAAGAAACTATTATTGCCACCTGGGGCATTCCTCCCCAACACCCCTCCTCTCCAGCACCGTTATTGCCCCTCCTTCCGTGCCAGTGCTAGCCCCTATGTTTGTACCTGCCATTAGTCATGACTCTTACCGTTAGCTCAAAGTATTCTCTGGCATCCGCCCTACTGCAGATGGGGAGGTCGATCTGGAAACCTGGATAGACGCTGCTACCCTTGCGGTACAAGACTGGCAATGCTCCGAAGCAGAAAAAAGGGCCCGCCTGGGGGAGAACCTCCAGGGACACCCCCGAAGAGCTTTTTTCTCCCTGAGGATCTCTGACCCTGACGCCAAAGCCCAAGAGTACCTAATTGCCCTTGAAAATGTGTTTGGGGGCACCACTAGTGTTGAGGCCTTGAAATGGAAGCTCAAAGATGTTAGACAACAGCCGAGGGAGTTGTTATCTGCCTATATGGATCGATTAGAGGGAATCTTGCAAACCATTTTTGAAAGGGGTTGGACCTCTAGTGAAGTGGACTGGGTAAGACTGGATCATATACTCTGCTGTGCCCGGCACTCTAGCTGAGTGTGGCTCAAATTACAGCTGCATCAAAGGAAAGCTAGTCCCTTGCCTTTCCATGTGTTGATGAAGAAGGTATGAGAAGTTGAGAAGGAGGAAGGTTTTTCAGAGCCCTGTGCAGTTGTAGCTGCTACATCCCCTGCTTCATGTGCGGGTTTGGACGCTGATGGTCTGGAATCACCAAAATCACATGACGGAACCCGAGACCCAAAGGTCAGCCAAGGGGAGCCCAGTCAGAGAGGGATGGCTACCGATGTTCTGCCATGGGATGAACTACTGAGAGAGTGCAGGGAAATAAAAAACAGTCTCTTTATGAGGGCCGCTCTTGCAAGTACAGGCCCCGACCCTCATCCAACTGCATCTGCCATGGGGTTGGGGGTACCCACCCATGCATCTCCTACTGACAACAGCCCACAACTCAATGTCTTGACCATGGAAGTGGGAAAATTGACAAGACGTCTCCAAATGCTTATCATGCTGCAGACAGAGATGGCACCAAGGTTTCCAGTTAGTAGTACCCCACCCTGGCTCCCAGTGTGACGCCGGCCAGCTCAAAATCCAGAAAGTATGTTTTGTTATAATTGTGGGAAGGATGGGCACATGAAGAGAGATGCCAGTCCCAAAAGACACAGACAAAGTTGTATATAGGCTACAAGGAGAGCTTCAGAGAACGAATCAGTGGTTAAGAGGTGCACAAATTAATCCCAGTGAGGGTCCTAAAAATGCTATCTCGCGTCCCTTTGTGGCAAGGTCAGTTGCCCAGACCCCCGCTGCCGCCTCTCCAGACTGGTCCAGAATAGTGGGTTCCTCCATGGAGACCACTGTGAAGGTGAATGGAGTGTCTACAAGAGCTGTATTAGACAGTGGCTCCCAAGTGACAATTATGTTCCAGGATTGGTATCAGAAGCATTTGTCAGACGTACCCTTACAACCATTAGAAGGACTGCATGTATTGGGGGTTAAGTGAGAAGGCCTACCCCTATTCTGGGTATATCCGAATCTGGCTGTCTTTCCCCACCTCCGTGGCTGGAATGGCCGAACAAGTAGAGACCCTAGCCTTAGTGTGTCCTCCCACTGGACTGTATGATGGTGTCCCTTTGTTGATTGGAACAAATGCTCATATGTTTGGACGGCTGGTACAGTTGTGTTATGAAAAACAGGGGTCAAGGACTAGTAGAGCTTTAAGAATTCCGGCCTTGATTAAGAAGGCCTATGAGGCCCAGAGAGATGCTAAAAAAGTAGAACCAGAGGAACCGGTTAGAACTGTCTGGAAGAAGGATCCTGAGTCTCTGATCCTGGTGCCAAATGCCCAGTGTACCTTACAAGGAGAGGTCCGTATCAGAAAGGATGTCAAGAATAAAATATTAATGTCGGATGCGCCAGGCGAGGGAAAATTTCCAGAGGGACTGCTGGTCAAGCTTAGTATTTTGCCTGCTAGAGCCCATGCTTATGCCAGAAGGGTAATGGTTCAAGTTCATAATGTGCTTAAGAGAGATTCAAGTAAACAGAGGTTGCACCCTGGCTAATGTGCATTGTGCAGACACTGCAGTGCTACCCAGCAGCAAGAGTTTGGAGAAGAACGACAGAGTAACTCCTGACTTGTTTGATTTCGGTGACTCCCCGTTGCCAGCTGAATGGAAAGTGAGGATCAGTGAGAAGCTTGTCCAGAGAGACCAGGTGTTTTCTTTAAAGGAATGGGATGTAGGATGCGTGCAAGGAGCTGAGCACCATATCCGGCTGCATGATGAAAGACCATTTCATGAGAGGTCTCGACGCCTGGCACCTGCTGACGTAGATGATGTGAGACGGCATCTGCAAGAGATGCTAGCTGCTGGTGTAATACAAGAATCCAGAAGCCCCTATGCTTCCCCCATTGTGGTAGTGAGAAAAAAGAATGGGACAGTAAGGATGTGTGTGGATTATTGCACTTTAAACCGGCGGACTATCCCTGATCAGTACACAATGCCCCGCATTTAGGATGCTTTGGACTGCCTAAACAGGAGCAAGTGGTTCTCTGTGCTGGATCTCTGCAGTGGGTACTACCACATCCCGATGGCCACAGAGGACCGGAGAAGACAGCCTTTATCTGTCCGCTTGGCTTCTACGAATTCATGAGGATGCCTCAAGGGATTTCAGGCGCCCCAGCCACTTTTCAACGATTAATGGAGTGTGCAGTGGGGGACATGAACTTACTAGAATGCCTGGTATACCTAGGTGATGTTATTGTGTTTGGCAGCTCACTGGAGGAACATGAGAACAGATTATTCAAGGTGTTGGACTGACTGGAAGACTTTGGTCTTAAACTGTCCATTGATAAGTGTCAATTTTTCCAAACATCAGTAAAGTATGTGGGACACATAGTATCTACCGAAGGAATAGAGACCGACCCAAGTAAAGTTGAGGCCTTGACCACCTGGCCACAGCCCAAAAATGTAAAAGAACTGCGAAGATTCCTGGGATTCTGTGGTTATTATCGACGTTTCATCAAGGACTATTCAAGAGTGATCCGCCCTTTACTTAACCTTACTCAAGGGTATCCCCCAACCCACAAAAAATACAAAAAGTCAGCGTCCTTCGAGACTGAAAGAGTGTATTTTCATCCAAGTGAAGTATTTGGGGCCCACTGAACTCCTGATTGTGAGACTGCTTTTCATGAGATCATATATCAACTTACCCATGCTCCAGTGTTGGCCTATGCCGATCCAACAAAACCTTATGTCCTGCACACTGATGCTAGCTTGCAAGGGTTGGGGGCTGTGTTCTATCAGGAGTACGAGAATGGCCTGAGACCAGTGGCCTTTGCCAGTAGAAGCCTGACCCCATCCAAAAAGAACTATCCTATGCACAAGTTAGAGTTCCTAGCTTTGAAGTGGGCCATTGTTGATCAATTCCACGAATACTTGTATGGGGCTAAGATACTAGTAGAAACGGACAATAATCCTTTGACCTATGTGCAAACTTCAGCTAAGTTGGATGCCACTGGCCATAGGTGGCTTTCTGCATTATCTACATACGACTATGCTATTGAACACAGAGCAGGCCTAAATCACATAGATGCTGCTGCTGTCTCCTGGAGGTCTGTTCCCCAGAATGACTGGGTCAGACTGTCAGAACCTGATATTTGAGCACTCTGCCAGAAGTTTGACAGGGAGGAACAAATGTCCACGGACGCAGTGGACTTTATAGTGGATTGTTTGGGACTCTCTGAGAATTGCATAACTGCTGCTTATTGCCACTTTTCTGCAATAGACATTGGTGCACTGCCTCAGCTGGACAATGGCAGTATTCGGAGGGCTCAATCCCGCGATCCCATGATCAAATCAGCTTTAGAAGCCCTCTATGCAGGGAAATATGTGTCCAAATTACGTTCCACTGATTTGAGAACTTCATTGTTATATAAAGAAGGTCCTAAGTTAAAACTGATCAATAGACTGTTATACAGAGAAGCAGTAGACGGGGTGGACAAGTAGACAAACAACAACTAGTGTTGCCCATTGCCTTTCGAGACTCAGTACTGAGGTCCTTACACAATCACATGGGGCACCTTGGTATAGACAGAACGCTTGACTTGGTGAGATCTAGATTCTATTGGCCCAAGATGGGGGCTGATGTGGAGCAACACATTCGAACTTGTAGTCGATGCTTACAGAGGAAAGCTTTGCCCCAGAGGGCTGCCCCTTGTTAACATCACAACCGTGCACCCATGGAGCTGGTCTGTATTGATTTTCTGAGTTTGGAGTCAGATCAAAGAAATATTAGTAATGTGCTGGTGGTCACTGACCATTTTACGAGATATGCCCAAGCTTTCCCCACCAAAGACCAGAAAGCATCCACTGTGGCCAAAGTACTTGTAGAAAACTTTTTTGTTCACTATGGGGCTCCACAAAGAATCCATTCTGATCAAAGGAGAGACTTTGACAGTCATCTGATCAAAGAGATGCTTTCTCTGTGGGGAGTGCGAAAGTCCAGGACCACCCCTTACCACCCCCAGGGGACCCACAGCCTGAACGCTTCAATCAAGACTTTACTAGATATGCTAGGCACCCTCCACCCAAAGGACAAGCCTAGATGGAGCCAACAAATTAGCACCCTGGTACATGCCTACAACTGCACCAAAAGTGATGCCACTGGGTTCTCCCCTTCCACCTGATGTTTGGCAGAGAAGCTCGACTGCCGATAGATGTATGTTTTGGAGTCTCTCCTGATGGGGTGAAAGCTGACAACTACTTACAGTATGTTCAAAAGTTAAAGGCCCAGCTAAATTATGCATACCAACTGGCTCAAACCATGGCTGCCAAAAGAAATCTGGCAAACCAAGAAAGGTATGATAAAAAGGTGAAAGCACAAGAACTCCAGGAGGGAGACTTGGTATTGCTAAGAAAAATACCTCTCAACTGTCCCTGATTTTCAGGGACATCCCTGATTTTGCCTCAAAATTTTACTCTGTTCCTCCTAAAACTGTGTTTCTGTGACCAAACAGTGGGAGTTGGAAACACAAATTAATGTCAAACATTAAAGTTAAAGCGTTGTTCTTCCTTAGAAAATGCATTTTGTACTATGCCCATATTCTACCAGCTTCCTGAGTGGATATCATCAAGTTTGAAGATGTGTCCTGATTTTGGTCCTTTGTCCTTCTTTTTGTTCAAGCCTTGTCCCTGATTTATGAGGCGGAGGTTGAGAGGTATGCTAAGAAATCTGGGACTGCATGTAGTGGGCAAACTAGATGATCTGCCTGTGTACAAAGTAAGGCCTGAGAATAATTCAAAAGATGTTAAAACAATGCATAGAAATCATTTACTGCCCACTGGACAAATCTTGATTGAGTCTGAGCTCCCAGCACCTAGGGGTTACATGTGTAAAAATAACTCCAACTTTTCCCCCCTCCCTCCCTTGGTTCATTTTCAAAAACAGCCCTTCTTCATCCCTTCCCCCCCTGTATTGACCCTCCCTCCTCCCTAACCCCAACTGCTCTCTCTCCCCTCTGCATATACTAAGATCTTCAGTATATAGTCACTCCCCATACATACTACTCCCTGCTCCGCCTTTACGTAACCCAAGCTTATCCTCGTGCTATATTTGCCTCAAGTACCCCCAACCGTCTATTTTATTTATATTATTACCGTACTACCCACACCCCTCCAAATCGGTGTCTGCACCACCTTTGCTCATGCCCCCAACCCCCTTCAATTGGCCACCACATATATCCCCTTCCTCCTCTGCTCTTTGCTATATTTTCCTTTGTGCTATTGCCAGGCCACCCCCACCAAATCTTATAAAGTCACATCCCAAGAGCCCACTCAGATCGTTCCCCCATCCCTCAGGGCTTCTCCATATCCCCCCACATGGTCCTTGACTCCTGCTTTTGCTAGGAATGTCTCCCTTAATTCAGGCACTATGTGTATTCCTGCATTTGTGCTTTCCCAACTTAGCCCTCTTTATCGCCATGGAGGGAAACAGAAAAAAGGTGGACGCTCGTGCCCCACGGTGCCATGTGCTCCTGGCGGAGAAAAAGTTCTGTCTCTAGTCCACACTCATGGGGCCGCCAGCAACCCTTCCCCCTCCCCGTATGAGACTTTATAAACTTGCAGCAGGATTGCTCCACGGAGTAATCTGCCTGTTTTAAAGGCCCAGTTCTGTCTGTAGTCCACATCAGACGAGGCCTACGAGGATCATATCCCTGTCGTTTTTTGGAGCCAAATTGTAACTCACCAGCGTTCCTCCTGCACTTACAAATCCCTAGAAGTCTACTTCTATTGGCCACCCGCAGGGTTGAGGGGAAGGGCAACCAAAAACAGGTACACGAGGCCATCGAAACAAATCTCTAGCTCCTCCATATGTTTCTTTCCCCTCGCTGTTTATTCCCCTGGCAAGTGCAGACATCGATCCAATTCGTCGATCACCAAATCAGCCTCCATCTTCTCGCCACTCTTCGTACTCTGGTCCCACTCACGTTCTCCAATTCTTCCTGTCCCAGTCCTCCAGAAACGTTTGCAGCTTCTCCGACTCCCAAAATGAATATGTAGCCCCCTTGATTTTTACTTTGACTGTAGCCGGATATACCATGAAGAAATCGAGCCCTAGTTTTCTCATCCCATCCATCAGTGTATTAAACTGCTGTCTCTTCTTCTGTACTCTTTGGGACATATCTTGATGTAGGGTTAGCTTGTGGCCTTCATATACTGGCTCTTTCTTATTTCTAAAAGCCACCAACAGAGCCTGCCTGTCTGGGTAGTGATGCAGCCTGAAAATCACCTGTCTAGGGGGTTGCCCATTCTGAGGCCTCGGGGCCAAGGCCCTGTGTGCTCTTTCAACTTTAAGCTTAGACTTAGGCAGGTCCATATCTAGCAACTTCGGCAGAGTCTCCGAGCAAAACTTGAGCAGGTTCCTTCCCTCCTCCCTCCGCTCCCTCTAGCAAGCCCCTGATGCGCAGATTATTTCTCTGGCTGTAGTTTTCCTGATAATCTAATGCTCCTTTAAGCTCTTCTACCTCTTTTTCTAATTTTTGTATTTTGTAGGGGCTTTCACTGCTTTGGTCCTCGAGGTCCGAGATTCTTTGTTCCACCTCCGCGATCTGCCTCTTATGCTGCTTCAGTTCTTGTGCTAGCCCCTTCAGCGTATGCTCCAGGCTTTCCCAGCATGGTTTAAAGTTGGCCAGGATTTGTTCCGACACCACCCTGCTGATCGCAGCTACCTCCACTGCCGATAGTGAGACTGGGACTGGTCCACCACTTGTGCTTCCCTTGTGGAGTGGAGTTTTCTTTGCGTTTGCTCTCTGCAGCTTATCTGTTAGGTAGGAAAATGGGCAGACTAGGTGGGCCAAGTGCCTTATCTGCCGTCAAATTCTATGTTTCTATGTCAAATTCTATGTTTTTACCTGCTTGGCTTGCTGACTTGCCCGAGGTGATGTATTCATCCATCTCCCGGTATTAAGGCAACTGTTTTTGTTAGGTGTTATTTATTTACTTAAGTAGCACTTTTATTTTTGTAGTAAAGACAGAGCTGAGAAAGTGGACCAGTGAGATCAGCTGCTCATCAGCACCCCCAAGTACAGGATATTTCTAGCTGTGCCACCATCCACCCAACAATAGTAGCATAGAATGCCAAAATGACAGCCAAGTGTATCTTGATGGTAAGTACTGGAGACCAGAGTCAAATAGAGACAGTAGGAACTGTAGTCCAGCACATTATTGACAGGACATGTAAATGAGTCCTCAGAACAAGAAGCACACCATATGGAGAAATGCTCCTACTGTAGTGAATAGGTGCGTCTTGTGGAAGGATTTCAAGCAGCAAGTAAGACATCAGTCACCTGTGGAGAAACCCCATAGAGGGCAATGTCTACACCTTCAGGAACGGTAATCCCCCAATAGCGACTTTTCGACAGTGAGGTCCCCTATAGCGACTACAGCGCCACATTGCTGTAGGGAACCCGCTGGGACCCGGCACTGTCTGTTGGGGGTCCTGCACCCCTCCCAATCAGCTCTGACTTGGAGTTGATAATCCTAAGTTGGGGTGTGTGTTGGGGGGTTTGGGGGGCAAAATACTTGGTGCCTATGAAAACCAGCAGCCGACTGCAAAATGCAGTTGATCTGCCAGTTTCGCTGTCGGGGCATTCGACAAATATTGTGTTGAACACCCGTCGTGGATCCTTCAGGAACTATGTGTGCAAATACAGGGACTGCAGTTCTGGATGCCCCTCAGGGACCCCTGTCCTATGGCAGTATATCCTAGCACACAGGCAGTTAAACAGCGTGCTCTAATGCCAGATGTGGTAACAGGGGAAACCATATCTGGCGAGGCCAGAAGGGAGCTACCAGTATTAGGATGGCTCAGTCTGCCTGCAGCTTGAGTAGAACGCTCTGAATGAGAAGAATTGAAGGGAATGCATTAAAGAACCTCATTGTCAAGGAGAGGGACAACAAGTCTCACCAAAAAACTCCAGGCCTCAGAGGGAGTGAGAAGAAATATGGCAATTTTACGTTGTGTGAGGACACAAAAGGTCCAATTAGGACAACCCTATTTTGCAAAGAGGTCGTTTACCACGGAGGTCAGCAGTTCCCACTCATGTACCCATTACTGGCACTGACTCAGACTGTCTGTTAAGATGTTTTGCACAAGGGGTAGAAACACAGCTGACAGATGAAGGCCGTGAGACATCGCCCAGTACCACACACTCATCGTCGTTTCCCTGCATAGGGGGAAGAGTGAGTGCCCACTTGTTTATTGATGTGGTACAACACACTGAAACTGTCTGCCCTTAGCCACAAGGGACCAGGACTGAGGTGTTCTGTGAAGACTAAGAGACCAAGTAGAACAGCCCTCATCTCTAGAATATTGATGTGGAGATTTGAGTCCAGGTCGTTCCACAACCCTTGGGTCTGAAAAGGCTTAGATGTGCACCCCATCCCATCCCATCCCAGAGACATCCATTGTGAGGATCTGCACGGAGTTGGGGAGAAGCATGGGATGACCTGCAACAAGTACTGGGTTCCATCAACAAGTCAGTGACTTGCAAAGAGAAGATGTGACAAGAACTATTTAATACAGCTTATCCATTGTAGGATCCACATATGGAGGGGAGGTCGGTCAAAGGGACTGTCACAATGGCAGCCTCCATAAGTCTCAGGAGATGGATCATGGGACAGTTGGACACATAATGGCTCCTGTGAGCCAGTCAGCCTGGGTAACCAGGGCCTCAGCTCTGTCTGTAGACAGAAATGTTCTGCCAATTGCCATATCCAGCACTGCATCAGTGTATTGTAGATGTTGATAGGGAATGAATACGGATTTTGGTACACTGCTTATAACATCTCGGTTCTTGAATGATTGCTGTTTTCTGGACAGTGCATGCTGAACTACTTCCCTTCAGTAATCTGTCTTCCAGATAGGAGAAGACATAAAGCTCTTCAGAGGGCTGCTGCCACAACTGCAAGGCATTTGGAAAATACTCCCAGTGCCAAGGATAAGCCAAAGAGCAAGACTCAGAACTTATAATGGCTGCCCTTCAGCATAAATCAGAGGTTCTGCTTGTGGAATATTCTGCTTGTTACATGAAGGTAGGCATCCTGCATGTCCAGGGTTCACAGTCAATCCCACTTTTGTAGTAGGTGAATGAGAGCTTAAAGGGACACCATTTGAAACTTCTTGTATTCTATAAATTTTCTTCAGGTAGGTCCCTGAGGTCCAGTAGAGGGCCCAGGTCTCCAGTCCGCTTGAGAACCATGGAGTAACTTGAGTAGGACACCTGGTTCCATTCCTTGGGATTGATGGGTTTGATTGTATTCTGTTGAATAAGTGACTGCACTTCTTCTCTCAGAAGGGACAAGTGACCTAGAGAAAAATTAGAAGGAGTTCGAAGGTAAACCGGAAGGTTGGACAGCAACCCCAAAGCATGCCCCTTTTCTACTGTTTCCAGGACCCACTTGTCCATGGTGATCATCTGCCATTTTGACGTAGGAAAGGAGATCCTTTTCCTCACTTACACACCTGTAGGCAACAGTGGAGCGGGAGGAAGTGGGGCGTTAGAAGGTACCAGAGGTGGTGGGGCCACCTTGACAAGGTTCTACCATGCCACATTGTCAGGAATCCTGTTGAATGCCATTGTAGCAATGACACAAAGCCCCCCCCCCGGCACTAAAGATTACCATCTCTGAGTTGGAGTTGTTTTGGGGAGAGAGTGAACTTCCCGGAGACAGCAGTGTCAGTAAGACAGCGAACCAGTACAGCAAGCAGCCGATTCTGTCACTGTACTGGTCTTCACTGTCTTACTGTCGCTGTAGCAATGGTATACACTTGACCAATACCTTTGGCTGCCTTGGAATGGACAGCAGGAGTTGAGGGACCCAGAGGGGGCCATGACAATGACCTTAGGACTTCTGACAGTAGTCACAGCTGCCATGGCATGCTTGTCTACAAAATGAACCCCTACTATGCTGTCTGGGCAGGTTGAAGTGTCAAGGATTTACAAACCTTAAAGTCATTTTGATGATTGAAGCTCCCTAAGGGCATTATCAACATTCGGTCTAAACAGCTTGGAGCTCCTAAAATGGGTATTCAGCATGGCTTGTTGTACGTCAGTAGCAAAGCCAGCCACCCTGAGCCAGGAATATCTTCTGAGGTCGATGCCAGAGGCAGCAACCCTTACAAATGCACCAGAGGCACCATATGCTGAGCATGACAGAGGATTTCCAGTATCAATGCCAGCTTAAGCAGTTTTAAGCAGTTCAGCCTTGGCAGAACTATCAGGCAAAGCCTTACCAGTAGTCATAGCAGATTTGCACAGGCTATTCTGATATTTTATCATGTATGCCTGATAATGCGCAATTCTTAGGCCCAAGGATGCAGAGACCTAATTTTTTTGTCCGAAAACTCCATTAATTTTATTTTACTGGAGTCTTCCTCTTCACCCTCAAAGCCAATGACATCTTGGATTCATCTGAGCAAAACCTGAAAGACAGGGATCTTCAGGAGGAGATCACAGTCAGAATCCTCACGGCAAGATAATAGGGTACAGCTGGAAGGGAGCCCTCCTTCATAAGGATCTTCCTCCCTAACCTCATCGTCCAAATCCTCCTTCATCTTTAGGAGAGCAGGATTATATTCCTCCTTGTTGTAGTCTTGCATGATGAGGGTAGGTAACCAATGGAACTGGTGATGGAGGCAGCGGCCCTGATGGAGGAATGGTAGGGGTGTTTCTATGTCCTGTCAATGACAATGGTACTGGCAGGGGAGGCCCTGTCAGTGGGACTGTAGGCAACATTGTTGGCAGAGATGGGAACAGCTGAAGTAACATTTCTGACAATGATGCCAGCCCAGCCTGGAAGTCACCAATGCTCATTAGAGAGTTTGTGATTGTCATTGTCACCATGACAGAACTCAATGAGAGAGGCAGCGTACTGTCTGTAGTAGGTACAGCAGCCCCAGAGCCAAACCCCGACCTTGGTGTCTCAGCGATGGTCAGAGGGGCTATAATTGAAGCCATCAGAGCAGTTGATGACAAGGACTTACCCTCCTTCAGTGGAGACCTTGACCTCACCGGTGAAGCTTTTTCCGATGCTGATGGGTGATGGCTAGAGGAGGAGGAGGGTTTTGACAATGATCTGTGCTTGTCCTTTTCTTTACTTTTCTCCAACATTTTTGATGATCATGGCAACAACTATGGTGATAACAGTCTGGTAGCATCTTTACTGGTGGTAGCCGGGTGTGAGGGAGAAGCCAACTTGGAGCCCATGGTCTTGGCCTGAGATTCCATGGCCTTGAGGGCAATGAAGGTGTTCAAAGCCCATACAGCATTTTCTTGTGGCCTGGCTAAATCCCTGGCACAATTTGCAGTCCCTTCATTGTGAGACAATCCCAAACAGCAAACACACATGGTGTGGGCATCGTCCTTGTAGATCTTGTAACCACAGGTACGAAACCTAAATAAAGGTTTTCTCAAAAGCAGCATACAGGGACAATGTCAATAAGTTAGGTTAAAGTAGAAAAAAAAAAATCTTAGAAACAATGACAAAACAATGGCATTGTTTCTCTGCAAATCAAGGGCAGTCAATGGTGGAAGAAAGAACCAAGGAGAGGGGCCACCATGCTTAATGGGTGCTGACACTGCATGTCATCATCAGCAGTCCGCAGCTAGTCAAAGTTTCTGAGGGTCCTGACACCAATGGCTGCCAGCCAAAGTGTGAACCAATGGTGGAGATATCCTCGATGAAGATCTAGGTAGACACGGGACTTCTCAGTCCATGTGAGATGGTCTTCCACTCCAGGGCCAAAGAGGTCGGTGCCAAGAAGAGTCACATCTACCAACTTGTGCTGGTTCTCTGGAGGAAAGGTCAAGAGATGCAGCCAGGCCCTCCTGTACATGGACTCCTCACCAGCCCGTGTAGATGCACAAGACACCAGTGTTCAGGGTTGTCTGCATATGGTGCTAAGACAGTGAATGTCCCAGGTCCGGCAGGGCCCTAGCTTCTGCCTGGCTGTCCTCCGGGAGCAGAGGGAGGATGTCAGTAAACTTATCATAAAATGCATGACCAATCCATGCCATCATACTATGGGCCAGGAAATCCTGCTTCATGGACTCTTTATCCAGTGTCTTGTCCGTGTCCCCTTGACCTTCATCTTCTAGAAGGCATAGTCTGAGATGAACCCCTCAGCCAAAACGTGCTCTGAGAACCCTGAGAGATCCTCCCATAGAGATTGCATATTATTGGTCCATGCGGTGAGTGGGTGCTGGGCAAGACTTGGGGTGTTGCCAAATCCTGAGCACAGGACCCAGACAGCCTTGGCCACAGAGAGCACCACCCCAGGGGAGTCATCCCACTCTAGGATGTCCATCAGGGGTAGGTCTTATGTTTCTGGGCCACATCTAAGGGAACATCCAGGGTAGAGTACATGTGTTAGAGATAGTGTTGGTCAGTCGAGGAGGTTAAGGAGCACATTGCACAGCTCGGTGAGAAATTGGTTTCATTTTCATCCAGCATTGCATTCTCTGAGATTCTGCCTGTTTGGGAAAAGGGGAAGAAATGGCAGAAAATCAGAGAGAAAGAGATAAGTGAGCTCAACGCATGGCTCAAGGACTGGTGCCACACAAAGGGGTACTACTTTGTCGGAAACTGGGGCAACGTCTGGGAAAGGGAGTTCTTCAAATTCAACGGCCTCCACCGGACTAAAGATGGAGTCAGAGCACTTGGCCAGAAATTTGACGTCCACATAGGACATTTTAAGTAGAGGGAGGAGAGATGATGGTAGCTCTAGGAGAAGCATACATAGAGCCTGCTGTCTCTTCCCCTCCAGCTAGCATCAAATCTACACGCTCCAGGATAGCAAAAACAGATAGCTGGGAACATAAAGCCCTTTCCGGCTCTGGTGTTGATGATCACAATGGAAAGGGAGGAACCATAAACAAGGAAAATTACAAAGGGCCGAACAATAAGATCAAGGGAGGGAGGCATGACAAACAAAGTGACACAGCAAGAGTGGTCAGCACTATGTCTCAATGCACGCATTCTGGCTAACAAGATGACTGACCTCACTGCCACAATTGCTGAGGCAGGACTAGACTGGGTGGCCATGACTGAAACATGATTCACAAATAATCATGGTTGGGAGGTGACTATAGGTACTATAGGTACGACTTGTTTAGGAGAGCTAGGACTTGGAAAAAGGAAAGGGAGTAGCTATTTCTGTTAAGGATACCATCAATGCTAAAGAAATGTAGCAGGCAGTAGAGGAAACAGAGGATCTATGGATCACAATAGGGGCCAGAAGCCAGAAACCCATTTGGGTAGGAATAATCTACAGACTCCCAAATCAGGAGGAAGCCATGGATAAGGAAATCCTGGAAACCATCCTCCAGATGTCAGGCAAAGAGGACAGGGTGCTGGTGGGGGATTTCAATCTGTTGGACATAGATTGGAATACCCACACAGCGGCATCACAGAAGAGCAGGGAATTCCTAGTCACGTTACAGGAAGCAGGCCTAAGTCAACTAGTGACATCACCCTCAAGGAGTAACGTGGTTCTAGATCTGATATTCACAAATAGTGATAAGGTTACAGGTGTCGAAGTAGGAAACCACCTGGGCAACAGTGATCATAACACGGTATGGTTCAGGTTAAAAAGGACTGTAGACTCCACACACTCCAAACTGAAGGTCCTTGACTTCAGGAGGGCAGACTTCACAAACATGAAGGCCTGCCTAAGAGACCACTGTAGTAACTCAACAGAGGGGAGCATTGAGGAATATTGGACAAGGTTGAAGGATGCAATAACCATGGTCACATCACTGTGTGCCTGTCAGGTTAGTAAGAATAAAAGGAGAAAAAACCTACTATGGTTTTCCAAGGAGGTGGCAACCAGAGAGAAAAGTGCATAGCCTTCAGAAAGTACAAGGAGTCAGGGAAAGAGGCAGACAAAACAGAATATAAACAGAAACTAAAAGAGACAGGGAAAGTGATAAGAAATGCAAAGGCTCAAACAGAGGTTAGGATAGCTCAGGAAGTAAAGAGGTACCCTTATACTATGCTGAGGCTCACTATCCCGACACTGACCTGCCCGGGCAGTATCACCCGACAGGTTCAGTATCCTGACAGTGAGCATCCCAGCAAAAGGCATCCCAAGGGACGTTGATGGGGTAAGGTAGTAGATGTGACGGCTTACTACCTTAACCCTGTCCCTGGGATTCAAGATGACAGAGAATCGGAGGGCTGGACGTGCTGCCCCACTGGTGTTGTGGACCACACCACGGCAGCTTGGCCGGCATGCTGTGTGGGTGTGGGTTTGATCCGCGCTGCGGCAGAATGTCTTTTTACTGCTCCTACCCCTGTAACTGTTTCATTTCTTACTCTGAGGTTTGCTCCCAAATGATTTTACAATCAGATGCCCAAAATCATATTTTCAGGCATCTGATTGATTCGGTAAGCTGCAGTTCAGGCCAGTGGGGTCGGTATCCCAAGACTCGGGTTACTGAGTTTAGGGACGCCATAGTATATCCAGTAAAAAAGGGTAACAAAACATTTTATAGGTACATATGTGAAAAGAGGAAGGCCAAAGGGGGCATTGTTGTAATCACAAAAAAGATGGACAAACCACAGAGCAAGACTGGGAGAAGGCAGAGGCACTCAATGAGTACGTCTGCTCAGTCTTCACACAGGAAGCAAATGGTAACGGACCAACAATAGGCATAAAGAAGTGTCCGACTGAAGGAATAGACATGGGTCACATCACAGAGGAAAGAGTCCTGCAGCAAGTTAAAGGTAGATAAAGCTATGGGGCCAGATGGGATACACCCAAGAATACTGAAAGAACTAGGGAGGGAACTGGCAGCCCACTTCGCAGTGCTCTTCAACAAATCATTAAGGAGTGGGGAGGTGCTGAGGACTGGAAGAGTGCAACAGTAGTACCGCTCCACAAGCATGGAAGCAAGGAACAGCCAGGTAACTGCCATCTGGTTAGTCTAACGTCAGTTGTAGGAAAACTTATGGAGTCCCTGCTGAAGGAAAGAATCATAGCCTTTTTGGAGCAAACTGGTCAGCTCAACAAAAATCAACACAGTTTCATGGTAGGGAGGTCCTGCCAGACAAACCTGGTTGATTTTTTCAATTGGGTCACCAAAACAGTGGATCAGGGTGAGGCAGTGGATAAGCTTTACCTGGACTTCAGCAAAGCTTTTGACTCCGCTCCATGCAGGAGACTAGTAAAAAAACTGGAGAACATGGGAATTTGGCCCGAGGTTACAAACTGGGTCAGAAACTGGTTACATGGGAGAACTCAGAGAGTATTAGTAAATGTCACCCTGTCTGTGGAGGGGAGGGTGACTAGTGGGGTCCCGCAGGGCTCAGTTCTGGGGCCTATCCTGTTCAACATATTCATCAATGACATTGCGGATGAACTGGAGAGAAAGGTGTGCCTGTTTGCAGATGACACCAAAATTGGCAACAGGGTAGACACAGCACAAGGACAGCAAAGCATGGAAGCTGATCTCTGAAAACTGGAGGAGTGGTCTAAGACCTGGCAATTGAAATTCAATGCCAAATAATGCAAGGTCATGCACCTGGGAAAGAGTAACCCAGGGAAACTGTATTCAGTGGGAGGGAAGCAGACTGGTGGCTACCAGGCATGAGCAAGACCTAGGGGTGATCATATCAGATGACTTCAAGGTCAGTAGACAATGTGAAAAGGCAGGCACTAAAGGTTAGTGGTATCCTGGGATGCATATGGAGGAGCATCACGAGCAGAAAGCATGAAGTAATCATGCCACTGAATTGGTCCCTGGTCAGGCCTCACCTGGAATACTGTGTCCAATTCTGGAGGCCACACCTCAGGAGGGACATAGATAGGCAGGAGATGGTATAGAGGAGAGCAACAAAGACGGTGCAGGGCTTGCATCAGAAACCACACGAGGCAAGACTGGATTACCTCAAATTAAACTCCCTAGAACAATGCAGGAATCATGGGGACATGATAGAAACATACAAATACCTTAAAGGCAACAACAGGGTGTACGTGCAGAACCTCTTTCAGGTAAAGGATCACAGGAGGACTAGAGGGCACAACCTTCGACTTAAGAGAGGAAAGTTCAGAAGCAATACGAGGAAATTCTTCTTCACAGAGCACATTGTGGAACCATGGAATAGCCTGATGGAGGGGGTGGTGGAGCCAAGACAGTGGGGTAACTTAAGTGGGCATGGGACAGACACTGTGGGATACACAAGCAGGCAGCTAAGTACGGAGGAAGGAAGCCTAGGGCAGGCTTGATGGATCGTATGGTCTCCATCTGCCGACAACTTCTTGAGGATCTGCTCAGGGTCAAACTGGGGGTACAGGGTGCCTACCTGGAAAGTCGATACAGGGGCCACCTGGAAAATCAACAGGGAAGGGCCCAGGGTGACACACTCATATCAGTATTCCACTTAAATTTAATACACTTGGTCTGTATTTGCATCTTATCTTTACCTACAATGCTCCAAATATTCTCTTACATTAGAAAAATGATGATAAATGCAAAGATTTTCAGAGTTTTAAAGGTGGACAGGTACCCAACAGAATGGGACCCACCTAAAAATTTAGGTATCCTGGTGGACTAGTCTGATTCTGGATCTACTCCATTTTCATCAAAACAGCAACCCAGGCAAGTGGTGGGTTCTGCATCCCAAGCCACTAACTCATTGCAACTCGTGATAGCCACTGGTTGGAGCATCTACAGTGGTGCAGTCAGGGCAGATGGGCTGTAACTGCTTTTAAAGACCAATGAGATAGAAAACAAAGAGACATGTACAGAAAGAGATCAAGCCTCTGTGCTTCCCCTTTCAAGTCAAAAGCAAGCCTGCTTTAGTGGCCAGTCTCTACTAATTTGTCCGATTATCCCACTGCTATCCTTGGGCCCAACCAGTTCAGCCTAGGCAAGCAATGCTCAAGACTATGCGCATCTGGATTTGTGCAGCGGAGGGGGGGAGGCAGGGTATCATCTGGCCCCATCATTGGTGGGAGAAATCCATTGGAGGCTTAAGCTCCAGGGGGTTGAGGGTAGCAGTAGCCTACTGTGGAAAACAACGAGGATGACACCAGGAGAAAAAGCTATATGAAAAAAAAACAAAAAAACATGGGTAGTAGTGCAATAAAAGATGGCGGTAAAAGACAATTTGGGAGGATTTTATAAACACAGTTACATTCATGGGCATAAATATAGGGAGGTGGTAAGAAATATAAAGTGGCGGTAAAAAATATAGACTGGTGGCCTAATGTGCTAAAATAATGAATTGGGAACACTGAAGCCAACATCTGAACCAAGTTTCATGGTGGAAAGTTCTGAAGGTGCACAACTGACTGAAGAAAAAAGTGCTGAGGAAGACATCATACCTCTCAACTGTCCCTGATTTTCAGGGACATCCCTGATTTTGCCTCAAAACTTTAATCTGTCCCTCCTAAAAATTGTGTTTCCGTAACCAGTGTGGAATGTAAGCACAAAATAATGTCAAACATTAATGTTACAAACTTGTTCTTCCTTAGAAAATGCAGTTTACACTAAGCCCCTTATTCTATCAGCTTCCTGAGTGGATACTACCAATTTTGAAGATGTGTTTCTGATTTTGGTCCTTTGTCACTGATTTTTTTAAGCCTTGTCCCTGATTTATGAGGCAGGAGGTTGAGAGGAATGGAAGACATGGCCACCAAATTTGAAATGCCAGTGTTAGGTAATGTTTTCTCTGTTTCTGCCCTCCCTTTTTTATTTAATCAGAATCTATGACTTGCTGTTAAAAAGTGTGCAGTAATTGTTCTGTCACATAATCCCTCCTCCTATTTGTATGGTATCCTCTCCTAAACAAAATCTCAAGACATGTATTCATACTGATTATCCTCTTTGACCCATTCATTTATTTTCCCTGCTCATCTAACCTCCAGCAAGTGATGTCTCGTTCAGTGCACAATTGCCAATTAAAAATCATGTGAATTGTTGTGTTAAGGGAAAACCGTATTTTCATGTTGCAAGGCCTGAGGCATGGCTGGATGCCCAAAGTAAAATGTCTTGTTCTCATTGCTCTGTTAAGCCATTTGCAAGCATTAGTTGTGTACTGAGTAACTGGTGCAATCATTGAAGTACTATGTCCTGCTACATTGCTAAATGTGGTCCTTTGTTGTCCACGTCACACGTTATTTGTTACTCACATACTAGAATTTATAATGAAGTAATAAACTTATAAAAAAATGTGCTGCAAATGACTGACATAGTAATCATATGTTTGTTTCATTTATAGATAGTGAGAATGACAAAAAATCTGGATTAACACACATGGACAACAAGCAGACACCTCTCATGGATCAGACAACACGGTCAACTATGAATCATCTGTTGAAAGCCAGGATAAAACACCTACACATTTGTCCACCAGCAACTCAGATCAGTTCAGGGAAGAGGCTGGCTGGCATGGGACCACTAAACAATCTGAGAGGGGAAAAATGGAATCACATGCAGGAGGTTGTGGAGTCTTTGTTCTAACCCACAAGGGAACTGCTGGTGAAGCACTATCAGCAAATGACGCAGGTTGAGAAGAAGAGGGCCAAAGCAGAGCTGGAAATGTAGGACTGTATGAGGAGAAAAGAGGCAGTGTTAGGCACAAGCAGACCAAGTGATTGCTTGGGGTGCCAGTACAGAAGGTGCACTAAAGTAAAAAGTGTAAGAAGACATCAGCTTAAAATGCCAACTGTTAAAAGATTTTATATATATATATATATATATATAGTTGCCACCCTTGTATTCATAGAATATTTACCTCTTTTTTGGATGTGGGGTGGGGCAGAAGGGAGGAGAGGGGGTAATGGAAGCAGTGAAGGGTGCACCCCAAGTATTTCTGCCTGGGGTGCTATTAGGTCTAAAAACGGTCCTAGAGGAGAATAGAGGCAGAACAAAGTGCTTCTCTTTTTAACCTCCTACAGATATTTTGCAACACTCAACAACAACAGGCACCTAATCCTCAATCCATCTCCTATGCATGTCACACACGGCAGTGCATGTAATGTCATTTACACTGTGCCAATTCAACCAAACACAGCAATATGACTGTGCATCTGCAAGTGTTGGGCCAAAATGTGCAAAATGCATACTATGCAGCACCATACATTGAACATCTGAATGTGCCAGCAGAAACAGACCACCCAGTCTGTCTAAGTCTGCTCAAGTGTGTAGTCAACACCCTAGTTTGCAGCTGCCCCACCACCCTCCCCTTGTGATCCCTCTGCTACCCCCAGCTCCCCACCTCACTCTCCCTGTTCCTGTCCCATGACCTTTGAAGCTGTTCACAGATTTACATGATACTCCATTCTGGTAGGGATGCTCCATTTTTGCTACCACCTCTCTGTGAAATAGTGTCTCCTCATTTCCTTCCTAAATCTTCTCCCCTCTATTCTTAACCTGTGTCTCCTGGTGACCCTCCCCCTCTTTAACTTAAAGGCCCCATCTGCCCTATCGTTATTGATTCCCCTCAGATACTTGAATGTCTCTATCATGTCCCCCCTGTCCCTTCTATCCTTCAGGGTGTACATATTCAGGTCTTCCAGCCTGCTGTCATAGTCTCTTCCCTCCATTCCACATATCATCTTTGTTGTCCTCCTCTGCACCCCCTCCAGTAGCCTGATATCACGCTTTACATATGGTCTCCAAAACTGCACACAGTACTCTAAGTGCAGTCTTACCCATGACCTGTAGAGGGGCAAGATCACCTCTCTTCACCTGGACGAAAACCCACTCGCTATGCACCCTAGCATTTTGTTCACTTTTTCAGCCACTCTCCTGCACTGGGTAGTGTTGTTCATGGTCCCTGTTATCATTACCCCTAGGTCCTTCTTCTCCTTCGTGATCCCCAGCTTAACGCCCCCCAACCAGTATTCTCTCCTTGAGTTCTTCACCCCAAAGTGCATAAGCTTACACTTCTTTGCACTGAACCCCAGCTGCCACCTCTCTGATCACTCCTCTAGCTTGCATAAGTCCCCACAGCTGCTTCCATCCCTCCTCTCCATCCACCACTGCTCTGATTTTGGTGTCATCAGCGAACAGACTTACGTTGCTTACACCCCATGTGCAATGTTTGATATGAAGAGCCCAAACAATACTGGTCCCAACACAGAGCCCTGTGGCACCCTACTTGTCACTGGCCTTGAGTTGAGAGCCCTCTAACCACTACCTGTTGCAGCCTCGCCACTCAGCCAGCTTGTAATCCAGTTTATCATTTTTGCCCCCACCCCTACACCAATAAGCTTCCCCCAAGCCACCCATGAGGCACTGAATCAAAGGCCTTGCTAAGTCCAAGTAAAGAACCTCCACTGCATGACCCTTATCCAGCTCACCTGTCACCCAGTCATAATATTGTATGAGGTTTGTGGACAAAACTTCCCTGAAACAAACCCATGCTGCCTCACATCCTGGAGGCCATTGTCCTCCAGGTACGACATCAGTCTTTCCTTTAGAATCATTTCCATGAGTTTGCACACTATGGAGGTGAGACTTACCGGACGATAATTACCCGGTTTATCCCTTGGCCCGCTCTTGTGTAATGGTACTACATGTGCCATCCTCCAGTCCAGTGGCACACATCCCGACTCCAGTGAGGTGCTGCACAGATCTGCCAATGGCTCTGCCAACACCTCCACCATCTCCCTCAGCACCCTGGGGTGGATACCATCCAGCCCTGGTGCCTTGTCTACCTTCACCAACAAGTAGCCAGCCCATTACACAGCGGTTGTTCTCTGATGAGATGACATGGACAAATGTATGACATTGTTATCATTACAAGGTCATTGAAAACCAAACCCTTTTAAAGAACAACTTTCCTGCATTTTTTTCTTTGGCAACAGAATGAACAGGAGGTTCCCTTACCTGAATGGGAGTCCCTCCGTAGCAGTAGTAACATTTTCTGTTAAAGCTCCTGAGAAAGGGAAGGGATCGTATTTTGCGCCCTAGGGGGCTAGCCACTCAATCGCTTCCACTTCCTGATTCCCAACGCCATCCCCGCTCTCCCTTGTTTTGTGATGTTATTATATGACTAGCATGGGGCCCTGCTCCATACAAATCTATGAAGCGTTATTTTAAAAGTTCTTTTTATGATTTTCACCCAACTTGTATAAATCAGAGTCAGTACTCAAGTAACAAGGCTCCAGGAGGAGGCTTAACAGAAGAGGTTACTATTGCTATGGAGGCACGCTCACTCAGGTAAGGGTGCTTCCTGTTCATTTTGCAGACCACCGAGAAAGGTGTTCTTTAAAGTAGCAGACTGTGTAGCAGTGAAAATGTTATTCTATTTTAATTGCCCCTTATCTCCAGACTTGTATTTCACTCCTTTCCCCCCTTTTGACTCTGCTTTATCACTTTTTTTTTTTTTGTATTTTTGACTGGGTAAGTGCACTAGACAAATTGAAGTAATAAAAGGAGCATTCCTTTAACATGACTCAGTTTAGGGTTTTCAGCAGTATTCTCTGTTGTTTTGGAATGCCTCTTGCTTAAGATCACTTTTCATGTGACTACAATGAACTACCATGCAGCATGCCCCCTGAGGAAGAGGGTGCACCCTGGAAGCACTGGGGTACATGTCAATCAATCAATCAAATCTTTATTTATCCAGGTGAACATGTGCCAGGTCACTGGTTGTGCATGCCGAGGTGGAGGTTTGAAAGCATTTGTTTTGTATGCCTGTGTTTTGTGAGTACTATTTTTACTGCATGTACTGTATTCTTCAGTAGGGCTTAATATTGCACATTTTGTAAGCACCTTTTCATGTTGGCACGCTTGCGCAGCCAACATCTTGCAACAGTGGGGATTTGGAGGCGCTGTCTCTGTTGGGCGAATGCAGGGCATGCATCAGTAGGTGCGTCCCTCATTCCCCAATCAGCCTGCATGCCGGCGCTACATCATGCATACTAATGTGGCGAGCACATCTAAGGAAAGGTCCGCTGCAATTTGAGCAAAGCTCATCAGACGCAGTGGACCCTTCCTACGTGCTCGCCACATTGTCAGCATGGTGGGCGGCCACCCAACTGCCGACTTCGGGTGCCCAATCCCCTGCCGGGCTTACTCTGGCTCATAAAACTTTGCCAACGGGGGCCACTCCCATTGCCAGCATAAAGCAGTCCCCTCATTTCTTATATGTCAAGGTGCCTAATCCCCTGGGCTCTTGCCTCCTCCACTTTTTCGTGTGCCGACGGGGTGCCCAATCCCCATCGGGCATAAATGATCCCCTTTGTTGTGTGCTGACGAGGGTGCCCAACCCCAGTCGGCTGCAGCAACCCCCAAACAGTTAGGTGGCATGCTGGGAGCCCACACCAGTGTGCCAAGTCCCTGAAAAAACTGTCCCGGCAATGTTAGTTTCCTGCAACAGAAAACGGTCCCTTGTAGTCTCCCCTAGAGTCCCTACCACCACCACCTGCACCCACCCACTGCACACCCTGTCTCCCACACCTCCTCACCCCATACTTACCTCCAGAGTCCAGCGGCAATCTTTGGTGGGCTGGAACACGCTGCACTCTTCAAAGCCGACTGAATTGAGGAAATGCTGGTAAGCTGTATAATGGGATTGATAGGGTTTTCAACTTTGCTTGCATATCTCAGTCATTTTTGAATTTTGCACCAATTTTACAACATGGGGTTTTTAGGACCCCTCCTTATGAATTCTGTTACAGTTATGACCTTAATCGGTCCCGAAAGGTGATTTTGCAGTCACTGCGTGGAATCACCTTTTGGGACCAATTACCACAAGGACAGTGACAGTGCTCATGAAGTGGGCTGTCAAAAAGCCTATGTTGCAAATTTGGTGGAAAAAATCAAAAAAATGGCTGTTTTACGAGCGTACGTTGCGCAGTTGCTACGTACGCTAGTAACTTCGCGAATTCACAATATTTTCATGCCAAATTTTCAACATTGTCATTTTTCTACACCTCCTTGTGAACAGTACAGCTGTCATTTTTTCACATCCTGGCTGAAATGTGTTTCTGCACTTCCAGCACACAATACCACGGTTGCTGTGGGAAATCAGTGTTCAGGGCAGATTACGAAAATGACAGTTATACTTTCATGAGCAGAGGTCCTACAATGCCTACACTGAAAATTTGGTGACGATACTCCATAACATGATCTGTTATTAGCGTACGTTGCACAGTTTGCATGCATGCTCATAAGTTTGTGAATTTATAATATTTTCACTCCAGATTTTCAATATTGCCATTGTTCTGCACCTCCTTATGAACAGTACAGCTGTCATTTTTCACATCCTGACCAAAATGTGTTTTCGCAGTTCCGGCGCAGAATATCATGGTTGCTGTGGAACGTCCATGTTCGAGACACATTATGGAAATGACAGTGACACTGTTCATTAGCAGAGGTCCTAAAATTCCTATGTTGAAAATTTGGTGCCAATAGTCCAGAAAATGACTGTGCTGCAAGCGTACGTTGCGCCGTTTCCATGCAGCTTTGTAACTTCATACATTTGCAATATTTTCATGCCACATTTTCACCACTGGCATTTGTGCACACCTCCTTATCAACAGTACAGCTGCCATTTTTCACAGCCTGCCCAAAATGCATTCCCGCAACTGTGGCGCACAATGGCGTGCTCGCTGTGGGAAATCACCTTTTGGGACACATTAACAAAATCACAGCACCACTGTTCATGAGATGAGGTCCCAAAATACCTATGTTGAAAATGTGGCTAAAAAACTCCCACAAATACTTGGGTTGCAGACGTCTGCTGCGCAGTTTGTATGCATGTTCATTGCTTTAGAAATATTTCATATTGCCACTCCAGATTTTCAACGTTGCCATTTTTTACGCTTCCTCATGAACAATACAGTTGTCATTCTCCACATCCTGCCCAAAATTGTGTTTTTGTCCCTTTGTTACCAAATGCCACAGCCACTGTGCAAAACCACCTTTCAGCTAACAAAGTGATTGTGCAGCTTTTCATGGGTGGCCTGACAAACAGCCCATGTTGAACATGTAGAGTGAAACTATCACTACACACCTACGGTGTTAGGTTTCCAACTGCAGCACCCACCTGGTACGGACTGACAGGCGCTATGGCTTGGGATCATCAGATGTAATGCTCATGCCATTCCACCACCCACACCCACCCTGCGCCACTGACAGGCATCGTGGTGTGTCTTGCACTGTTCGGCCACAAACATCACCCCACGCTCCTATACTGCACCCACATCATCATATTTCCTTATGGAATGGGGTAAGTATAATGCCCAAAGACCCCAAAACACACCATGACACTTGTCAGTGTCTACAGGGTAGGGTGAGGTACAATGGTATGAGCATTATGCCTGACGACCCAAAGGCACACCCCACTGCCTGTCGTTCTCTACAGGGTGGGGGTGGGATTGGCGCCACTTCAATACTTCACTGCCATTCCTATTATGCGCCTCTAGCTCCACCACTGCCAATGCCAATGTCAGCGCGACAGCATCCTACATTGATAAATGCTTTTATAACCACCTACAAGCTGCTTCTGGATGTGAGCAGTGCTAGCTCTATAAATGAAATTGTTGAACCTGACTTCAGGAGTGTTAATTTTTTTTAGCATGCAGTGCACATTGCTCCCTCACCTTATAGGACAACAGGTTTACAGAATCAACTGAAAATACTGCTGACAATCTAGTTCAAGCTAGATTAAAAGGAGAGTGCCTTTTATTATTTCAAATGTGAAAACAAGTGCTAAAGCAGACACAAAATTTGGAAAGAAGGCTAACATAAAAGTCTTGAGATAAGGGGCAATATAAAATAAAATAAAAAGTTTAGGTCAAAATGTTCACTGCTATCAGGCACTGCTGCTTTTAAAAGGAATGCATTAAAGCATGAGTTTTGAAATTTTACAGTTTTAAAATATGGTTTACTAAATCCTGACACTACTGTCAGTACAGACAACAAATGTTCATTGTTTTCATTTTAACTTAAACGTTCAGTCATTAACAACGATTTAAATGTTGGTTGTGTACAGTTAACACATTAGCAAGCTTTGCTTTTTACGGCTGCAGGTGAACAGAGTCTGTAGCCATCTTGCAGTAGCTCTAAAAATGAGCTACTGGATTGACACTGTGTAATGCTTCCAGTTTGGAGTTGCAGAATGATCATTCCACAACTCCAACCCAGTCTGCTCGCTCCCCTCCCCGCGGGCACACTAGTTTGGCTGGCGGACTGTGCACACATGTGTGAGGATTCATTTATGTCATCTCTTTTTTTTTTAAAGCTGAAATCTACAGGATGACTTGGGCAAAGAACTACAGTATATGGTTCAGAAAAAAAAATCTAGAAATGGCCCAACTGAGGAGATAATAATATATATAGCCAAGTCCATGCTGCCGCTCCATGCACCTTGGAAACAAGAACCCAGGGGAAGATTACACAATGGGGGGTGGAGGTAGTAACAACAACAACAAAAAAGGAAAGGAACCTGGGGTAATCATATCAGATGACTTTAAGGTTAGCAAGCAATGGAGAAGGCGGTAGGGAGAGCTCAGGGTATACTGGGATGCATAGGGAGAGGCATCACTAGCAGAAAACAGGAAGTTGTTATCCCTCTGTACAGACAGTAGACAGTTGGTGAGACCACATCTGGAGTACTGCATCCAGTTCTGGAGACCCCATCTCCACAAGGACATAGACAGGACAGAGGCAGTCCAGAGGAGGGCAACTAAAATGGTGCAGGGTCTGCAAGAGAAGCCGTACGAGGAGAGACTAAAGGAGCTTAATATGTATATCCTTGAGGAAAGAAGGGAGAGGGGGGACATGATAGAAACTTTTAAGTACCTCAGTGGAGCCAACAAAGTCCAAGAGGGTAGCATCTTTCAGAAAAAGAGACATGCAAGAACAAGGGGACACAATTTAAAGATGGGGGGGCGGTTCCAGGGCAATGTGAGGAAGTATTTTTTCACAGAGAGGGTAGTGGATGCATGGAACAGCCTTCCTGAGGAGGTTGTGGGGTCTAAAACTGTGGGAGAATTCAAGAATGCATGGGACAGACATAAGGCAATTCTTGTGGGGGGTAGGAAGAAATAGGCTGTTGGTTAACTAGGATCTGTGGCCTATCCTGTAGGTAGGGAAATGGGCAGACTAGGTGGGCCAAGCGGTCCTTATCTGCCGTCAAAGTCTATGTTTCTATGGGAGCTCAAGCAATGAAAGAAGTTATTAAGTGGAATCTGAAGGACACTTGCTGAGGCTATAGGGACCGGTTTCTCCTCAGCCATCCATGCAAAATAATCGACATCAGTAGTGGCAACTTGTGGTTCATGCTTGTCCCATACTCCATCATGCCAGCTGCACACCACTCCACACTTGCACCCGTGGCCCCTGTACTGCAGACAGAAAGACAGACGTCTCTCTTTATGTGGCTGTCGGCAGCTCCATGGGTCATGCTGCAGGGATGCAGAGCTGAGGAGGAGGAGTAGGAGGAGGATGGATTGGCGTTCAGATCATTAGTGTTCAGTGCCCACCCCACACTGGCTTGTAGACCAAGCGGAGCCATCCATTGTCTACTTTTAATATGTAATAAATTTTTCCTGCAGTTGATCCCAAGATTATACAATTGATGCTAGGTAAAATACAATAATACACTTGTAAACTGTAAATCTATAAAAACAAAATCAGAACTCATGTAATAAATCTGTATACTTTTTTACATTTATTAGAACCAACCCAGACAGTACCCACCAAACCGCCAACCCACCCAAGCAAACCTGAAAAGCCTGCCTCGCCCCAACGTAATGAGTCTCACCCAATCTACAGTAGTAAGTATATTACATATAATTTAACCTATCACATCCTGAAGTGGGTTATTATGGCTATAAACTGAAAAGTGTGCTTTTTTAAAGGGAAAAAAGTTTTATTTTCTTTTAATTAGGTTGCTGCTAGGTACAATAGATGAATTTAGTAACAAAGACTGTGGCCTTTGAATGAACCCTGGACCTACATTTATTTTGAAGAAGCCTACAGTGCTGCCCACCAGGATCAAGTGTCACCACATAATAAAGAAATACACACCCAACCGGCCTCTGCTCAGAGTCCTTGTGTTCCCCCAAGCTGCTGCAGAGAAATTCAACTGAACCATGCAGTCACTTGCAAGCAGTTTGGCTGCAGATTTAGATCTGAGACCACTTACAAGCTACAAACAAGCCAGAATTGTCAAGTAATACTGCCAACAGTACACTTCAACCCCTCTCTCCCAAAAATGGTTTGTTCCTCCATTATTCATTATTTCTTTTACTTGACCTGTCTCCGTATCATTTTGTGTAATATTAATTTGAATGAAGAATTCTGACAATAAATTATCCACTTAAACTTCATACTTTTAATGAAGAAAGCTGTTCATCTGAAATTCTTCTTCTGTTCCTCCCAGCATGCACACTACGCATGCTGACTCCACCAGTACTATGAAAATCAATGACTGCGCAGCTGATAAATTTATGCCTATTTATGAGTACTCAGATATCTGTTTGAGCTGTTTCTTATGAAACACTGGTATGAGTTTTTTCTATGTCCTATAAGGTGACATTATGTAGTTGTTGAATGTGGCCTCACACTGATAAAGAAACTGCATCATTTATTAAATAAGTTTGCAGATCTTTGCTTCTATCTTGCATTATAAAATTGCTAATAACGGATGATTGTTTTTGAGCAGTCGTATCCCTTTAGAAGGCTAGGTATATGCATATTTTGGCAGACCATGCGAAACTTACTAAATTATAATGGCTATCCATTTTTTATGATGGTATTGTAAACACATAAGGCAAATAGATGTGCACTATACATGTAAGTGGAAAATATGGGAGGTACAGATGTATATAAATGTACTTCAGATGATATGCTACATAACTGCAAATGTCTGACTAAGATATAGACTGAAGATGCAGTTTAGTATGTAAAACCTGTATGGAAATATAAAGTTAATGGAGAACTATGTAAAGGACAAAAATACACAGTATTCCAATTCACTGCAAGTGACAGTCCATTTCGTAAGGCTGAAGTCCATCTCTGATTTACAGTCAATGGATGAACAAAGCAGAAAAGGATGTGGAAATTGTCATTTTCCATACTAATTCATGATTCATGTGCGTCGGTCGATATCGGGTTGGGGATGGGTACCGTATCTTGTTCACCACAGCATAACAACTTGTGGTGAATAAACTTTTCAGTTGCCTTTGTTTGTAATACAGTAGTTACTCTAGCTTACTAGCTCATTTGGCATTTTAAAAGTATCACTCTTACTATGGATGGTATCGTGATGCAAGAAAATGGTGGCCAGGTACTTTGAACAGAGTTATGGTGGTTACGGCAATCAAAGTATTACATCAGTCAATCTGGATTTCATATTGAATTCTGCTTCCCATTTTAAATTTGCACGCTGATTCCTACAGCAGTTGTTAAAGATAATTACCAGTCTGCAAATTGCTAGCTACAATACTTTGAAAGCTGAAAGATCAATTCACAGCAGTAAACAAATGCAACAATGTTTTGAGACTTTTTTTAAATATAAGTAAGAGCATAGGCTGCTGAACTGCAAATGCATAACACACTTCTATAAGGCTTAGACTAATGGAACTGCTAATACACAGATAACGTTTAATTCTTACCAGTTATACTGTTTCCAGTGTCTAACAGCTGACTGTCAACCTGCAGTGTTTGACAGTCGCGAAGCGTGCACATGAGCCTGACACTGGCTGAAGGAGCATGCCAATCAAATTGCGTTACTAATAATCACGTAAACAGCTGCAGGGAAATCAGAAAACATCAAGACTGACATGCAAACGAGTAAGCAGTTTTAACAATATGAATTATACAATAATCCGATTGACATCTCCAATCAGAAAAATCCAATCAGGAAACTGGATACATGAAAACAAACTGACAGTAACCCATTTTTTTCTGCAGCCCAGCTGACTGTTTAATGATGTGCTGGGGCCCCGGGAACACCACAAAAATATTACTGACCAATTACTTATGCTGTGGCCACCAGGAAAATGCTGAACTCTGACATAGCTGACAAAATTGCACACAAGGGCAAAGTGCTCAGTTCCTCCATTAGGCTCCATTTTGCTTTAAAGATACATAAAGGGGTACACATATCTTCTGAACTCAAATTTAAAAAAAAAGATCAGCGAAATAAAAGTGACAGATACAGTAGCTACAGGTGTTTCCATCTGTCAGCTGTGGTGGGATTAGAATATGTGACACCCCTCTTTATAGACACTCCTGCATTCTAACTTCTGACTCCTTATAAAGTGCTGTTGCACTCTTCTCACCAGTTTGATATCAATTCAGGCTGACCTGAAGAAGACAGTGTACTGTATCTCTTGAAGGCTAGTCTCAAAACCCATTTTGTTAGTTCAGTAAAGGGTATCATCTGCAACATATTTGTTTTTATCCTTCTTACTGAAAGAAAGCAGGGTGTCATGGAATACAATACTTGCTTTCCAAAAATGGAACCAACATAATCTATTTTTTATATTTGGAAAGACAAGGCTGAACATGAAAACTAGTTCACTATAAATTGCTTCGCCACTACCACTCAATTTTTAGTTGTAGATTTCACCCCCCACAAAAAAACTTGCAAAGCAAAATTTCAGAGAGAGAGAGAGAGAGAGAGCAGAGGGGTCCTCAAATTAACCAACATTAACCAATATAACCAGCATAGCTACATGATTTTACTGTAAAGCAGCTGTGATAAATTAGGAGAAAAATAGTAGATGTGATTTATGAAATATTAGTACCAGAGCAAAATATAGGACTGTTTTAACTGGATTTTTAATTACATACATACATATATACATAATGTTGGCAGATAAGGAGTTATATGGCCCACCTAGTCTGCCTGGTATTACCCCTGCTACTAAGCTCCCTCCCCAAATTTTGCCCATTCTCTTTATCCCCAGGATTCCCATTTGTGCTTGAAACCCGATACCATTTCTGTCTCTACCAGTCCTCCGGCAGGTCATTCAAAGCATCCACCACCATCTCAGTGACAAAGTACCTCCTTGTGTTACCCTTAAAAGGTCCACTTTCCAGCTTCATACTGTGGCCCCTGGCTGATAAACATCCTTTCATTTGAAATAGACTCCCCTTTTGTGCCTTAATATCGTTTAGATATTTGAACATCTCGATGATATCCCCCCCCATCTCTCCTATCCTTCAGGGAGTACATGCTCAGCTCCCTCAACCTTTCCTCACATGCCTTCCCTTGCATCTCCTGAACCATCTGAGTAGCCCTCCTCTGGACTGTCTCCACCATTCCAATATCACTATCCAGATGCGGTCACCAAAACTGAACACAGAACTCCAGATGAGGTCTGAACAGGGCCAAGTACAGGGCATAATGACTTCCCTCCTTCTACTAGCAATGCCTTGACTTATACATCCCAGCATTCTGCTTGCCTTCCCCACTGCAGCCTGGCACTGATTTGCCACCTTCCGGTCAGGTGAGATGATGACACCCAAGTCCCTCTCTTGTTCCACAACTGCTACTTCCTCCCCATTAATCACATACCTTGCTGTCAGGTTTCCATGCCCCATATGCATAATTTTGCATTTACCTGCATTGAAACCTAGCTTCCAGACCTTGGACCACCTCTCTAGCCTAACAAGGTCCTCCTTTATTCTTTCAACCCCCCCGGGGTGTCCACTCTATTGCACATCTTGTTATCATCAGCGAACAAACTCATCCTCCCCTCTAGATATGTAGTGATGTCCCCAATGAAAATATTGAAAAGGACTGGGCCCAGTACACAGCCCAGTGGCATCCCACTTGTGACCTTCCCATCCTCAGAGAGCACGCTGTTTACCATCACCCTTTGGATTCTACCTGAAAGCCAGTTTCTCACCCACTTTATTATGGCTGGCCCCACTCCCATACCCTCCATCTTGTTTAGCAGTCTTTTCTGGGGAACAATGTCGAAAGCCTTTCTGAAGTCCAGATAGACCACGTCAACTGCTTCTTCCTGGTCCACCACTCTCATCACCCAATCAAAAAACTCTATTAAGTTAATCTGACAGGATCATCCCCTAACAAACCCATGCTGTCTGTGATCAACCAGCCCCTTCCCTTCTAGGTAGTCCACCAATCTTTCCTTTAGCAGTGACTCCATGATCTTCCCTACCACTGATGTCAGGCTCACTGGTCTGTAATTTCCCACCTCCTCCCTGCCACCACACTTGTCAAACAGTACAATGGTTGCTCTCCTCAAGTCCTCAGGTACTGCTCCCATTTCCAGTGACAAGGTGAACAGTTCTGCCAATTCCATCCTGAGCTCTTTCAGGATCCTGGGCTGCATCCTATCTGGACCCATGGCCTTATTTACCTAAAGACAGCCCAGTTCCCTAAAGACCCTGTCTGCCGTGAAGAGTGAAGTGTCTATCCCCTCACTCTCACCCCCCCCCCGCTCTCTATCTTAGGTTCCCTGTCCCATCCTGTCTTGTGAACACTGAACAAAAATACCTGTTCAGTATATTTGCCTTTTGGTTGTCCTCCTCTACACTAGCTCCCCACTTCTCTTTCAATCTGGTTATACCTCTTTATTTTTCCTTCGCTCCCCACATATCTAAAGAATGAATTATCCCAGTCCCTGATTTTACTAGCAATATTTAACTCAGTCTTCACTTTTGCCCTTCTAACAGCCTTCCTCATCTCCTGCTGCAATTTCAGATATTGTTCCCTGTCCTTCTTGCTCTAAATTTTCTTGTAGACTAAGAACACCTTCTTTTTGGCCCTCACCCCTTCTGCTACTTCCCTTGTGAACCATAAAGGTCTCCTTCTTTTCCTGCTTTTACTGACCCTCCTGTCTCCTATTTCAATTGCCCTTCCAATAGCTTCCCTGATCTCATTCCATTTCTCTCCCACCCCTTTGCACCCCCTAGTCATGTTAGGGCTTCCTCAGGTATGTCCTCATCCTTGTATAGTCAGCCCTCTAAAATCCAGGACCCTAGTTTTGTGTGGCCCTGCTCCAATGTGGTTTTAACATCAAAACCACTGCCTTGTGGTCACTGGTCCTCAGGGGTTCGGCCACTTAGACCCCTTCAACACTGTCCCTATTTGTAAAATTGAAGTCCTGTATTGCCCTCTCTCTCTGAGTGGCTGATCCACTGGATGCTGCAGACAGGCTCCCTGGATTGCATCCAAGAAGTCCCTGCCCCATGGGGTTGCTGCTGCTGCTGGGAGGTTCCAGCGTATGTCTCGGAGGTTGAAGTTTCCCAGCAGCAGCAACTCTCCCTTGTTTGCCATCTTTTTTTTTCATTTAATATATTTCATTGAGTTTCAGGAAATTTAACCATAAACAGTAAATTACACCACATCTACATCTACAAAGAGTAACAGAGAATAGAACAGTAAAAAGGTTTTCAGAAAAAACAGCAATAAACCCCCCTTCCCCCAAGTCAAACATACTCACACCCTCCCACCCCTGGAGCACACTTTACCCTTTATAAGCAAATAGAGTAGAACAATACCAAACTCAGTTATAAGATGCTCAGAGAACAGTTCATCTTTAAGCTGACAACATCCTCTGAGACTGCTCCGGATGGTTTAATAAAGTGTACAATACATCCTAGCTATCCTGAACTAGATCTAGCCAGGGTGACATAGAGCTAATTTGTCTTTCTATTGCTAATGCTTGAAGAATTTCTTGATGCCGTTCACAGTATGTAGCTGTTACCTCATCCAGCCAGTGCCAAGCAATAATTAACTTGGCAGTAATGGAAATCGGGGCCATGTGGGCTTTCTGTGAGCCAATTAACTCTGCAGGAAATATGCCCACAAGGCAGATTTCTGGAGTAAAATACATCTCCAATCCTAAGATGGGGTCTAATGACACTCTGCTACACTCCCAAAATGGGGACTTTTTTCACAATCCCATAAAACATGTTTAAGATGGCCATCAGATTTGCCACATCTAGTACACAAAGAAGAAGAAGAAGAGTGCCGACCCATCAGGTGCAGTCTCAAGGGCATAAATACAAATTCTGCAAAACTTTGAATTGTAGAAGGCGATAATGATCTTGTTTAATAGGAGCACCAGATATGCCTCCAATCCTGTGGGTCACCAGATAGAGACAAGGCTTGTTGCCAGTAGTAGCATACACCAGAGAGGTGCATTGGATCTACGTCCTGAAACAGTTTATAAAATTTAGACTTCGAGTGGGGTTGCCGAGCAATAGAGAGACAATCCTGAATTTTAAAGTTCTGATGAGAGAGTGAGGGACTCCTACCAAGCTGGGCCATAATAGCATGCTTTATCTGAAGATATTAAAATTCAAAAGAGGAAGGTAGGGAGAAGCGGTCTTTGATGACAGGAAAGGGAAGAAAATTACCATTCAATAACAGAGAATCACAAGTGACAGTTCGAAATTGGGGACAGTGGTTCAAGGGTATAGGGCCATGGCCAATCTTAATATCTGGGTTCGCTGATACAGGTTGATTGAATGACCAGTCTTGACCCTAATAACTACACAGTTGCTTATATGCTTTCAAGGACCATGTTAAGGGGGTGGCCTTTAGGATGGGGGTAAAAGGGATGGTTTAGAATATAACAAACTATTTAAGCAAATTCCAACTCCTGACACTGCTCCTTTTCAATGCCCAGTCACAAGGATATATCTATTATCATCTCTAAGAAGGTCAGGATGACCCATAGGAAAGATTTACTGTGTGTAGGCGCAATAATCCAGAGAAAGTTAGGAGACGAAGACTCTCTTGAAGCATCAGTTTGAAATATGCCCACTGTACAGCTCCACCTTTCCATCAGAAGGCATTGAGAAGCTGTTGCAATTTAGAAACCAGGATTTAGGGAGATATATTTATTTATTTGGATATTCGAATTACAATCCTTTGAGTCTGAGACTCCTTTTCAAAGGCTCCATGTCAAATTACAAAGACAATAGACATGACATACAGTTACATACATGGAGAGCAGTAATACATTTGGATACAATATTCAGGTACACTTCATTGCACAATTTAGTGTACTTCATAAATACAATATATCATACATGGAGGGTAGCAAGGCATTGGGTACAAAATTAAAGTACAATTCAATGCACAATCAATAGATAACTGGAGGTGGAGGGGGGATGAGCCTATTCTGGAGTTTGTATAGTGACAAGACATTGGGTTGGCAGGGTGACAGGGGATATAGAAGGAGGGGGTAGGGAGAGAGGAGTGGGCAGCAAGGGGGGTGATTGGGGTTCATTACAGAAATCAGGGATAGGATAAGAGGGCAGGACAAGTCAATTTTAAGTTTGTAAAGGAGATGGGGCAGCTACAAAAGCATGTGGAAAGGAGGTGGGAGCTGAGGAGTGATTTAAACTGGCTGAGCTTAGCTTCCTTGGGAATGTGAGAGGGGAGGGAGTTGAGCCAGGAGGGGGCACGGTAGGCAAAGG
Source organism: Neoceratodus forsteri (assembly GCA_016271365.2). Classification (NCBI taxonomy): domain Eukaryota; kingdom Metazoa; phylum Chordata; order Ceratodontiformes; family Ceratodontidae; genus Neoceratodus; species Neoceratodus forsteri. The sequence goes on from CM057453.1 coordinate 1,283,314,275, forward strand.
AGCATTGGCCAGGTAAGGTTTTAAATATTGGTACCAGGTGGGTTGATTTGAGAGCTCTGGTATACCCTAATAGGTGAGGCAGGTTCCTGGAGAGGGAGACTGGGAGCAGTGAGAGCAGAGGAGATTTTTGGCCAGCAGGCACGGTGGTATTGTAGCCTGCCATTGAAGTCCAGCCAGTTAGTTTGGTTGTTGAGGGAGCAGGTGTGGGTGGTACTAGGGCAGCCAGAGAAAGGCAGCAGGCTTTGTTAAGAGATGTTTAACTCTTTGGATGGCAGTGTTATCAGCTGCCCCATATATGACAATGACATAGTCCAGTATTGAGAGGACAGAGGAGGAGATGGCAAGTTGGAGGGCTTCAGAGGGAGGCAGTGCTGATGTCGATATAGGAGGCCAATTCGAAAGTTGAGATTGGAACAGAGGTGGTGTATGTGGTCGTGGAACATGGAACGTGAGGGCACGGTCAAGAGTGATGCCCAGATATTTGAAAGAGAGGACTTTCTCAAGGGGCAGTGAGCTGGAAGTGTTGATGCATAGAGGGGAGTGTTTGAGTTTGTTTTGGTAGTGAGCAAATAGCATTACTTGAGACTTTTTCTGGTTTAGTACAAGTTTATGTTCCATGAACCAAGATTCAGCCTCAGTAAAGGAGGTTTAGAGGAAGAGTTCTACCTGGGATGGGTCAGAGTGGGATGCACATAGGACAGCGTCATCCATGTATAATAGGATTTTACTGGAGCAGGCTTTGGGGAGAGAGTTGAGGTAGAGACAGAAGAGGAGGCAACCTAATATGGAACCTTGGGGTACTCCAAAAAGAACTAGGAGAGGTTTCAAGATGGTAGAGTGGATTTGTACCCCCTGGGTGTGGTTTGACAGTCAGCAAACCAAGCTTTGGAGTCAATGGACAGACCAAGTTGTGAGAGAGTGGAGAGAAGGAGTGGTTGGTTCACGGTGTCAAAAGGCTGAGCATACCAAGGGGATATAACAAATGGGGCAAGATATTCATCTTAATCATGCTAATTCTTCCCCACAGAGAAAGAGGAAGGGCTGCCCAACATTGTAAATCTGATTTTATGTCTTGCAAAAGTGGGATAAAATTTGCTTTAAGTAAAGAAGAGGGGGTTGCGAGTGAGACGGATACCTAAATACAACAAATTTTTAGGTTCCCAAGCTAGGCCAAAATCCAAGGCCTTTCTTATCAACATGATTATTAAGGGGAAGCTCTTAGATTGTTCTAAATTTAATTTATAGCCCAAAAGGGAGGCAAAGCTTCTAATCTCATCTAGAGCCGATGGAATTGAATGGAGGGTCCTCAAGACAAAAAGTAAATCATCAGCATAAGCTGATAATTTGTACCGACTCCCACCTACAAGTATCCCATGCACTTTCTGATTCCGGAGAAGGCATTGAATAAGAAGCTCCAAATTTTAAGTTGAACAAAAAGGGAGAAAGAGGGCCTCATTCCTCATTGCAGGTACAGGGGAGAAAAATGCACACCATTACACAAAAGTTGGGCTGAAGGGTCACTATATAAAATCTGTATCCATTTTTGGAACTCCTGGGGAAAACCAAACCTTTTCAAAATTTTAAAGAGGAAAGGCCAAGAGACCTGATCAAGGCCTTTTCTGCACAGGAGACCAGAACAGAAGGAATTCTGCCTCCTGGTTGCAGAAATTAAATAGTGATGCTTATGCAGGTGGTCACTAGACAGCTCCCTGCCACAAACCCCACCTGTGCTGGACTAATCAGACCATCCCACACTAGGCAGTCTATTAGCTAAGACTTTGGCTAGGATTCTGAGTCCGAGTTAAGGAGGAGATAGGGCAGTAAATACTCAGGAATTGCTGGTCCATGCCTGTTTTTTCAATGAGCATAATCCAGGCCTGCATCATGGCTGAACTGGAAATACCAGAGGAGAACAAATAATTAATTAAGCAAACTAAGAAGGAGCAAGGTCACCAGCAAATGTTTTGTAAAAATTATTTGTGAAGCCATCCGGACCAGGTGCTTTATTGATAAGGAGTTGCTGTACAGCACTAGTAACCTCTGACAACAAAATAGGTCCTTTTAGTATCTCCTGTTGTTGTGGGGACAGTTAGGGAAGGGGAAGGTCAGCCAGATAGTCATGCGATAATTTATCAAAATCACTTGGGAGATGGTCAGCCTCATATAAGGAACTATAAAATTGCCGGAACACCTCGGCTATATCACGGGGATGAGTAACCAAAGTATCCTTTGCACTTGCATGAATACTTAGGATAGCCCTCCCCACTTCTAGCTGTCACAAACGTAGTGCCACTAATTTGCCAGCCCACTCCCCACTTTCAAGATACTTCACTTTGGTTTAAAATAATGACAGTTCGGCTTTCTCAGCCAGTATACTGGCATATTGTGTCTGCAAGGAATGCAAATGATTCCACTCTGAGTCAGGAGTGGAGGGGGATAGCTTAGACTCTAAAACTCTAATTTGCTGAAGCAGTTGAGTTAGTTGTGTATTACGGGCCTTGTGACGTTTCGAGGCTAAGTGAATGCATTTACCCTGAAATGCACATTTGGCTGGACACCATAAACAACTAATCGAGGGACTGAATTATCATTAGTAAGAAAGAAGGACTGAATATACTCTTTTAGAATGGAATGAGTTGAAGGGTCTTTTAGCAACTGCGAATTGAAATACCAGATCGTGTCACTTTCCTCCATCCCACAGAGCGAGTGAATCATTGTAACAGGACTGTGATCTGAAATAACCTGTGGTTGAATCTCACAATGGGTGAGACTGAAGGGGGATTCATTGCTAATTAAAAAATAATCCAAATGGGAAAAAGATCTATGTGGTAACAAATAAAAAGTGTATTGACGCTCTGTGGGATGTAGGACATGCCATGGATCTACCAATCCTATTGAATCCAATAATTCTCTTAGGCCATGCTTCCCTAGGGATAACCCCCTTCTGGCATTCTCAGAACAATTTAAGATGGGCTGGAATACCAGACTCTAATCCCCACCCAGAAAAACTGGAAAATGGAAAAAAGGGGCTAAAAGAGTTGATAGTTGCACAAAAAAGAGGGGGAGTCAACGCTGGTGTCATAGATGAGCCCTAACACAACCTCAGTTAGGCCATACCTACCATATAAGATAATATATCTGCCCTCATGGTCCCATATTTCCTGAGGCAAGTGAAAAGACAAACCTCGGGCTAATAAAATCACCACTCCTCCATGTTTTGTTCCCTTACCCACTCCATAAGCTTGGCCAATCCATTGTTTTCTAAACCTAATAACATTCTGTCTTTGTGAATATGTTTCCTGCAGAAATGTGACACTCACTTGAAGCTTTTAAGATGTCAAAGGCACCATGTATCGCTTCCAACTGTACTGAGCACCCCTGATATTCCAGGTTGCAAAATGATACAGAGTACTCATTATAGCTGTTAAACACAGGGAACCAGCAATTATTCACCCTTTACATAGTGTGCCCCAGGCCTACCCCATGAATACAAGAGTATATAATCCAACTTATGAAGCAGTATACAGTGGTAAACCATACACTTAAACTGAGAAACCTCCCAAACCCCCAATCCCAATTTTCCAAAAAACTATGAGCCCTCTCAATCATGAAGTAATCGCTAAAATCAACCCATACTAATCCCAGAGGGAGAAAATAGAAACAAGATTTAAAAGAACCCTCACCACCGAATCCCAACCCCCTAAAGTAAAAAAACAAAAACAAAGCCAAACTAATCATAAACAGTCCCAATTAAGATCAACTGCCTCCGGTCCAAGTGACCGCTCTCCCAAACAATACCAGCTCATGATGTTAATCTTTAACTGCCTAAGAATATTCTTCCCCTCCCCTCTATCGATAATAACAGCTAACAATAAAGTAAGCATGAATACAGCACATAAAATAATGAATATCTAGCAAACTGTGAGCTATTATGGTAACAAATATATTTACATGCGATATAAAGAACCAATACCTGCTCCAATTGCGAAACCAAAAAAAAAGAGCTAGGAAATTCCATATACAATGTAAACAAACCCCATATAATTGCAAGAGTACAAACACTAAAGAACTAAATCAAGCTCCCTACTCTCGCTTCAAAATAAACATATCCCTGTTACCACGAGAAGGGTTAAAAGAAAAAACACCAAATGGCTTAAACGCCCCCTGCTTCACCTTCTGAAACTCAGGGATAAAATGTGGTCTGCCTGGAAGTCTTCCCGTCTTCCCACAGATTTTGATGCATACAGAACACTGCATAACAAATGCAAAAAGGAGATTCATCTTGCCAAAAGCTACTACTTCAGGAACCTCCTAAGTGCCTCCACCACATGTCCTAAAAAATACTGGTGCCAAATCAAGGAAATTCTTGGGAATAACAAGCCCTCTACTCTTACTAATATGCACATCAATGATGTCCACTGCAACCACCCAGTCACCATTGCCAATGCCTTCAACTACCTCTTCTCCTCCCTACCTACTTTAGCCTCTCCTATGCTCCCCAATCCTGGGTCAGTCCTTTCTACTTGCTCCCCTACTCAACCTTCTCTGGTCCTGACTCAGGTCACTTCCCAGCAAGTTCTGGATCTACTCAAAACAGTTCCTACTAGTGGCAGCCCTGGCCCTGATGGATTACACCCACGGATTATCAGGCTGTTTGCGGCCTGGCTTTTCAACCTTTCATTAGCACGGCCACTGTCCCCCTCATCTGGAAATCAGCCATAACGATCCCTATCTTCAAGAAGGGTGATGCTAAACTCCTGACCAACTACCGCCCTATCTCTCTACTCCCCACTCTTAGTAAGCTTCTGGAGAAATTTGTCCATTGACAGGTCTCTGAGCACCTCTGTCATCATAATCTTCAGTCCCCCTCCCAACACGGGTTTAGGGTGGGGCATAGTACTACCACAGCACTGACCCTCCTCATGAATGATATCAAAAGCAATATGGATAAGGGTCTGCTCACTGGTGCATTGTTCATTGACCTGTCCAAAGCTTTTGATATGGTTCACCACCCGCTCCTGCTGTCCAAACTAAGTGGCATTGGCCCTTCTGAATCCACCCTATCCTGGTTTAGTAGCTACCTGGACAACCGCTCCCAGGCTATTTCCTACCACAAAACTCTTTCATCCCCCATCCCTATTACCCGTGGCGTTCCTCAGGGTTCAATACTTGGTCCTCTTCTCTTTTCCCTTTTCTCTAAATGACATTCAGTGTACGTCCCCTCACAGCAACCTCCTCATGTATGCAGATGATATAGTGCTCTACCAATCTGCCAAAACAGTTGCTGACATTAACCATAATCTCACACAGGACTTTCAATCTCTCCAATCCTGGCTCTCTTCTAACCAACAAATCCTTAATATAGGTAAAACTCAGGCCATGCTGTTCAGATCTTTTAAAAAAGTGCACTTAGAATCTTTTTAACTCCTTGTCCTCTGTCAGGAGGGGACACCTGTTACTAATGCGGTGACTATCAAATACCCAGTGGTCACACTTGACCCTGCCTGCAATTTTTTCTTGCACATCAGTGAGGTGTGCGGGGCCGTTAATACCAGAATAGGTGCAGCCTATCATGTATGGCACTCACTCACCCCCTCAGCTAGGTTAGCAGAAGCTCAAGGCGTGTTACTCCCACAACTTCTTTATGCCTTCCCTGTTCTCTTCAATATCAATACCAGCGTGCTCAGCAAATGGGAAACTTCCTACAACAATATATGTAGGTTTGCCTTATCTGCCCCTCGACTGACGCATCACTGCTGGCTCTACTCTACTCTACACTGGCTATCTCCCAAAGACCTCTGTTCTTACTCCCTAGGTTGCTTTATAGATTCACTCACTAGACACCCCAGCCCATCCTCCCTGATGGAATTGCTTACCCCTATCTCACGTGTCCGCTCGCTCAGGTCCTCATCTGTCCCCATGCTATCAGTCCGGCCATGTGCGACTAAAATGGTGGAACAGTTCTTTGCTTATTTTGCCCCTAACTTCTGGAACTTGCTTCCACCCCAGGTTAAACACTCCCCCTCCCACCATTCCTTTAAGCGATCGCTGTTCTCACACCTCTATGCACTTGGAATCTGTAAATGTAATTAACTGTGCATCTCCTCCCATTTCTTCTGTTTGGGGATGTTGAGACATTACATATGTTGTTGCATCTTAATTTTGCTTAACATATTGCCTACTGCTTAGTATTTTATCTTATTTGTTCTCCCATACTGTTGTGACTGAATTGATTTGTTGTTCCTGTGCTGCTGTCTTGACTGTATTACTCGTGTTGTACTCTCCCGGGTCATGCCTGAAAATAGGCAGGACTGTTGCCTAGTGCACTTACCCGGTTACCAAAATAAATAAATAAATAAATAAATAAGGTAAATCACTCAGGATGCAGTGATCCAGACAGAGTCATTATATAAATGTCTTTGGAAAGCAGTCAGACATGAGTTCAAAACCCCCGAGCATTCATGGACTCAGTAACCTCTGGTATCTAGCAGTTGTAATACAGAGGATCAAACAAGTTGAAGGTTTCAAAACTGACAGGTAGAAATTTCCAGCGGCCCCTAAGAAATAAATAAGTAGAGTAAGCTGGCAATGAACCACAAATGCTCCCGTGCTGTGGAGACCATGAAGGAAGTTTGTAGAAAACAACGCTGGTTGCAGAGAACAAATGATACTTAACTGTAGTACAGCTATCATTCAAGTCCCAACTAATAGTAGACACATCCAAAAAAGAAGTTTGGCAATTCTCGATCTCTCATATGAAGCCAGTAAGGACTATTCTTAAAGTCAGGAGATGGAGCGATACTGGCTGGTCGGCATTCATGAAGCAGCTCACCGCGGAAAGCACTAATAAAATACCACAGCAATTCCAGACAAGTTAAGTAATTTACTAACTGCCAGATAACTAGGGTCCAAGTGTTACTTCCACTGTCCTGATGAGCCAGTCTCTCTCACTTGCATCTCCACAGCTGAGTTGTCCAGATGCCAGTATTATATTTACAGTGCTGACACCGACCTATAGTCGCAACACCTATGCGGCTCCTTTCTTCCTCTGGTATGGCTTTCTATAAAATAAAGTAAGGCAAACAACAATTTTTGTAGTTTCAGGTTTAAAGCAAAAGTGGTAATTCTTAGGTCCATTAACACAAGGAGATACAATTACAAACAACAACAGAAACAAAATTGTACAAGCAGAAAATCTCATTAACTATGGGAGGAGCACAAGAACTACCAGTGATGTTCCAAGAAACAAATCCACAAAATAGAAGAAAGATAAGCTGTGTTAACAACAGGCAGTTCTCGGTGCTGGTAGTCAGTGTAGTAGAGATCAAGGAGTGCTCTCTGTGTGATAAAAAATAACCAAAGGAGAAGCCAAAAAAACAGTCAGGAAACACAACCAGCATAGAACAATGTGATCAGTTAGTTTGTGGCAAAGTGATCAGTCATGCCAATTTCAAAAAGTACATAGAGCAGGAGCCTAGAAGACTGACCTCAGAGATTCAGGTGAATTTAAATAAATCAGGAATGAGCTTCTAAATTCCATGTTGGCTTGTTCTGGGGTATCAAAGCTTCTCAAAACTTCACCGTGCTGGACCTGGATAACAGCAAGGTAGCGGATGCAGAACTGAATGCTAGCTACAATCAGTTTAGTGACTATAGGACGGAATGCCGCTTATTTCTGCCAGACTGTAAGCAGCAGATCCTGCACTACACGAAGCTGGTGACCTTCCTACAGTACTTCCTTGAAATCCTAGACCTTAGTAAGGATGTGTTGGATCTAGGTAATTTAAAAGTTTGAATATCAGTGGTCAAGGAGGAGAGCCATGGGCCAGCATTGGACGCAGTGAGCGATGTGCTCTTTCCACTATGTAAGCTGATCTGTTGGGGAGGGTCCCGCTATTTTTCACACAATTTCTGTACAAACAAGAGCACACTGGGACCCTCCACCCACTCCTTTAAGCCTAAGATCACCATATTGTTTCTCTTGCTGTCCTTCCAAATCTTCCAGTTGGGCTTCCATCTTGCTTATTTTTTGCGGAGAAGAACCATATCGGGTTCTGTTTTAGCTCCAATCCTCCAGTGAGCTGGTGCATACCACGTTATCCCCGACACGCTGAGATAAGGATTCCACCGATGACTAGATACTCTAATGTCGCCAGTAAGATCTTGCAAAGTGTTTTTCGGGTACTGATTTCTTCCAAAAATCTTTCTTCTATAAGAGCGGTCGGGCAGAGGCACTGTGGGCAGTTGCGAACCTGTTGTTTAGACCTTTTAGAGACCTTATTGCATTCTGGTGTCATCAAAGGAGTATGCCGAGGCTGGGCATTTCTCATTTCTGTATTCATTACTTGATCGAAGAAAACATCACTCCAAGGAGACCTCTCGATGCAGCAAACCTTCCAGGAGTTAACAATTTATTTTGACGGTAAGAAAATAAGAAAATTGTAGTATTTTTCAAGCGGGGTTGGGAGGGAGAAGAAAACCCATCAGCTCAGGCAGCCATCACATGACCTCGCTTGTTGTTTGCCATCCTGAGGATATCCTGAAGCAAGACCACGTCCAACTCCTTGATCTGCGTATGGGGTCCGTATACTGGTGCAGGAGACCGGATTGACCTATGAGAAGGTAATTGAGCTAGCCACCAACCTATAACTTTCTACCAGTTTCCTAAAACATTGTTGGACCTCTGGAACCTTATTTCCAACTAGGTCATTGGTCCCTAGGTGAAGGACAACATGTGTTTTCCCCCAGCCCTACCTGCTTCCTGCATAAGACTTGACCACGCCCTTCCCTCCTCCATTCCAGGAACACATACCACTACCCTCTTATTATGAGGGTCCCGACGTTTTTTCCAATGTATGCCCTTAATGATAGAATCCTTGAAGACTAATACTTTTTCTTCCCTTCATTGCTGTACACCTCTTGACCTTAACAGTCAGTTTCCCCCCTCCCCCATTCCTTTTTGGTTGATAGGCTATCTCCCTTTTGCCCATCCCTCTATGGTCTTCTCCTCCTCCCTGTGTTGTGATTTCCCTCTTGGCCTTGCCCCCAGCCTACCTCCCCGCTAACCTTATGTTCAGCATGTCCCCCCTCCTCTTGACCTCCTTCCTGTACCTGTCATGCGTGTAGAGATTTCTGATCTCCTTCCTCACTACCCCCCTGCCCACCCCATCCCACTCATCTCCATTTGATCCTGTATCACCTGCTTGGGTCCCCCAGCTTACTCTACTCCTACTGAGCCACTGTCTCCTGCCTTGTCTCCCTGAGCTCCCGGTCCCACCTCACTCTGTGCCTCTTGAACATTTAAATAAGAAATGTGGGTAGCCGGCCCAGTGGTGCTGAGGGTTGAGGTGCTGGATGCCTCACCTCGCACCATGCCGGTGACCTGGGTTTGGGAGTGAACTCTGGCCACCAGGGGTTAGCTGGGAGAAAGATTGGAGCCGCCCGACCACAGCTCACTTTCTCCGGGGAGGCTTCCTAGTTGACAAGTGGTGACCCCTAGTGGAGGCTGGGGGCACGACAGTGTGCCAAGTCATTAGGGCATGATTGGTCAGGGGCGAAGTTCCTAGGCCAATCAGCTCTGGGACAGCTCCTTCATGGAAGGAGGGGAAGGGATGTTGCAGGCATCAGCGTGTGCCTTGATGCTTGGGCATGCAGCATCCTACAGAAAATGGGAAAATCACTCTCTAGAGCTAGGTAGATGGAGTGCCAAGCCCAGTCCTGATATGCCACCGACTGCTGCTGTTTCAGGGACCTGCCAAGATATAAGGTATAGGGGTGTTCCGCCCCACCCCAAACCCTGCCGGGGGGGGGTAATCCACAGTAGGATGGAGGGACCCATGCAGCAGGTAAGTCAGTGGCAAGTATGGGTTTCATTGGTGACTCCTGAAGGGGCGGCTCTGGCAGAGACATAGGTGAGGAGAAAAATAAATAAAAAGAAAACAAATGTGGGTAAGAGAGCAGCAGTTATCAGCAGCAACATGACCACAATTAAAGACTGCATACATCAAACACAAAACAAAAACCACATCTTACTTTGCACTGGTTGAACAATCCTGCAAAACAAACCTAGTCAGAAAATAATCTGTTGCAAAAAGCAATAAAACACATTAGCTCTGATCATGAAATAAATAATGATACAGGCTGTATCTGTCATTTTCCAAAAAAAGTACCTGGACTCTTTTGGTAAACTGAAGATTTCCGTAAGATGTCTGCATTGTGTTTTTCCAACATGAGAGTAGTAACATGCTAGCTATGGACTCCTTTGCTTTCCTCTATGAGCAATATATTATTTGTGTCATTAAAAACCAGGAACTGTCATGGTGAACATCTCTGCTGTTATCATTGTGTAAATTCTATATTTAGAAAATAGACCACAACACCATTTCAGATTCAGATTAAGAAAAAATGTTTTTTAGTCCATGTACTTTACACATTCACAAAACATACTAAAATTAATGAAATACAAGTACTACATGTAAAGTGCTGTACAAATACCATAAAAATTACCTATGGAGAGTAAACTGTTAATGAAGTTAATAGGAAAATAGTTGAAAATTACAGAGAACTCAAAGCACAAGTGTGGACAGCAAGATTTGGAGATGTTACAAATTATTGATAGCGGAGGAAAAAGAAAAGATACTTAAATATGCACAGCCAATTTACACTAAAACTCACATGTACACTTTCATAATACACTGTACATATGGACCTACACAATTTAAATCTTACAAAATAATTGCATGTCTGTCTATGGATGATGCCACTGCCACCTAGTGGGTGGGTCTTGACCACACTGGGTGAGTACATTTTATATACTGGCCCAAGGTTCATGCCCTGGGGTGGTGGTTGGGAGTCGAAGCTATGAGGATACAAACTGTACTACATCAGTAGCAGATAGTTTAGGCACTGACTGGGTGAGGGAATTGGTACTGCAGAGATCTGATAATTCCTGAAGTGCTGACATTGCAGGAGGGATCTGCTGCTGTGGTGATGTTTGTCATCTCTTATTACAGACAGTCAGCACTTCTGTGCAGCACTGACATTATTTTTATTTTATTTATTTTGTTTTTGATAACGGTAGGTGCACTGGACATTGAAATGCTTATTTTCAGGCATGACTTGGGAGGGTACAAGTCAGATATAATACATCAACAGTGGGCAGTAAAAACAGGGTGGTAATAGTGCAGAAAATACAATTATACAATGGTGTGAAAATCCTGTAACCTCATTGGTCAAAACATGTCACATGACCTTGGGTGAATCCTGCATAACCCATGGCTGAGGAATGGCATTTATAAAAAGCATAATTAAACACATTTTAAATTTATTTTTACAGATGGGTCCATTGTATAATTGTAATAAGACACTCCAGGGTGTGGGTTATTGGGTAATTTACCCAGTTCTTGTGTGGTTAAGTCACTCGGCTGCACCTCGTGACACACCACACAAGGCGTGGGCAAATCCCCAATAACCTACACCCTGTTGTGCCTTATTGCTTAAATATATCGAAGCATTTACACATAAGAGCATTAGTCCTAGCCAGTTAAAACAGCATTACACACGTAAAAGGAAAAAATTCTATAAACACATAGGAATGCAACAATTCAATGGAGAAAACACTATCAATACAGGATAGGAATACAGAAGATGATAAAATATGCAGAAGTAGAATCAAATTATAAACAGATAGACATCAGGCAAGTAAGTATATAACATTTTTGACCTCTGTTGTGGAGGGGAAGTAGTGGTGGTATAGCCAAGCAGTGGAGCAAGCAGAGAGTGCAAAATTATTCATTTTGTAGTATGCTTGCATATTGATGTACACATTTTGCAAAGTATTTATGCCATGCTATGCTTGCAGAATATTGTCAGTAAGGATGTGACGAAAAGTTTGCTGTTAAAGGCAATGCATAAAGTAAACACTGTCAATTCAGATATTGTATATTTGTTCTGTTATCATTTCTTCCTAAGTTTGTCATTTTGCATACTTAATTCTTAGTAGTGTACTGCTTGTGAACATATTATTATTGCACCATGCATTACAGCTAGATCAAGGTTTCAGATTTCTTTCTTTTTTTGTGTAAGTTTAGTACTTTTTTTTGTAAATATATTTTATTGAACATTCTGTGCAAATTGTCCAGTTACATTAAAACAGCATTCAAGTACAATCACAGTGTCAGTTGGGTTTCCATGGCAATGAGTTTACTACTGTTCCCAGCTGAAGCCTCCCACATGGGTCAGCAGTGCGAGGAGGTGGATCCAACCACAAGGACTTGTTAGGAATTATAGTGAAATATGCATTCAGATGGAAATTTGCTGATATAGAACACTTCAGCCAAGGAGAGGGAGGGGGAAAGACCAGGCCCATCACAACCAACCATAACAATATACCACTGCAAACCCAGTTCAAAGGTAAGAAAGGCTGAAAATACATTTTCATGTACTTCTTATGGATGCAGAGGGCAGGCAAATAGTTCTAAACCTTCATTACTCCAGGAAAAGTAACTACTATAGGGCAAGGAAGAAAATGTTGATACTTGAGCATTATATATAGGACTCAGATATTCCATCTGGATGTAAACAGCTCCTGTTCATTGTTAAGAGAGTGTGTGATTTTTTTCCAGATAATGTATTTGAGAAACAGTGATCTGCCATGTGGTGATTGAGAGGGTCTCTTGTGTCAGCCAGAGCTTAGCAATAGTTTTTTTTTGGTTCGTGTGAGCCAAATTCCAAGCCAATAGGTTGGGAAGGGGTCACACATTCCCCTATGGTATTCCAGTAAAAAGCAGCTCAGATCAGGGACCTGATAGCTACCAATAACCTTTCACAACTTATAAGTGACCCCACCAGGCAAAACTGCAACACTGGAAACCGCACCCTCTTAGGCTGGGTCTTAGCTAGCTCGTTGGTACGTATCTCTGAGCTCAAGGTTCTCGACGGGCACCCTAAGTGACCACTCTCCTGTATCTTTCCTGTGGATCACTAAATTCATCAAATGCCCACCCGTCCTCATCGAAAGTAGGGTCCTAAGGAAGGGCAAGCTAGAAGCCCTCAAATCAGCCTTATCCCTTAGTGATTGGTCTCCGATCAGCTTGGCACCATCCCTAGACCAGGCCCTCAGCTACTTCATTGGTTGCTTCAATAGCATCTGTGACATCTATGCCCCTCACACAAAAAGGAAAACTAGGGGGCAGGAGAATGGATGGATCAATAGGAAACTCCTCTCCCTCCTGAAGGACAGGGACTGCCTTCGGGAGAAGGCCAGAAACTCAGGTAGAAAACATAACTACCAGTGCTACAGAATGGCAAGAAACCACTGTACCAAACTTATCCGGCTTGAAAAAGTGAACTTCCATAAGACCCAGCTTAGCAATGCCTAGGGCGACTGGAAAAGATTCTGGGAAAACATAAAAAACATCCTCAGCAAGGAAGACAAGCAACACCCTAAGTTGTTCAATATTAATAGCTCCCCCTCCATTGATTCCCTAGAAATTGCTGACACCTTTAATAATGCCTTTACTGACCTGTCCTCACTGCTGCCCCCAGACTATCTTCAGACTGATGAGAACCATGCTAGCGCCCACTCGCCCAAAACTCACCACCCCTCTTCTACTTTAAGAGAGTGGTGGTAAAGGAGGTCCTAACTTCAGTTAAGAAAACCCTAGGCAAGACAAAACTTGGCAGTGATGGGATAGACATGAAAATGCTATCCCTCACCCTGGATGCACTTATCCTGCCCATTACAATGTTATTTAACAAGTCCCTGACCCTAGCACAATTCCCGGAGGTCTGAAAACAAGCCCTTGTCACACCAGAGCATTAAAACAGAGATGAGATGCTGGTAACAAACTACAGGCCTAGCTCAATCCTCTCTCCACTATCCAAAGCTCTAGAAAAGATTGTTGCAGGACAACTCATTGACTGCCTCAATAAATGCAATCTGCTATGCCCAAACCAGCACAGTTTTCAAGCAAAACCACAGTACCACCATGGCACTGCTGGATGATACAGACTTTACACACAAGGCACTGGACGAAGGCAAATTGGTGAGTTCAGTATTCATAGACTGCCCCAAAGCCTTCGATACCATCAACCACCCTCTTCTGGTGTCTCGACTGCATAGCCTGGGCATGGCATCCAATGCCCTCTGCTGGTTCAAAAGATACCTGACACAGAGGAGCCAAAGGATCAAAGTTGGGCAGACATTATCCTGCACCAGAGAGGTATCCCTAGGGGTCCCTCAAGGATCAATTCTGGGGCCTCTGCTTTTCAGCCTATTCCTAAATGACCTCCCCTCAGCCTGTGACACTAAGCTCATCCTGTACGTGGATCATGCCATGCTTCTGAGCAGCAACACCTCACTGGGTGCCCTCCAATCCGGACTTCAGAACTCCTTTGCAAAACTCGAGGCCTGGTTCAGTAGGCACAAATTGCTTCTAAATTATAAGAAGACCAAGGCCATGGTTATATAGAGCCCCCACCACAAACAAAGGCTCCACCCCCTTGCAATTTCCAACACATGCAGTGAGCCACTTGAACAAATGCACATGTTCAAGTACCTGGGTATCACCATCAGCGACTCCCTCACGTTCTTGCACCACATCGACTCCCTACTGTCAGTGGCTCAGCAGGTAGCACACGCGCCTCTGAAGCCGGGAGATCAGAAGGCTGTGGGTTCTATCCCCACACCAGGCACTTAGGTTAATATCCCAATACTGACACTATAGTGCAGCATGAGGGGGGTGCTGCACTCTTAAGGTGCCGTCTTTTGGATGAGACATTAAACCAAGGTCCCATCTGCCTGTTCCGGTGGTAGTTCAGGTGGATGTTAAAAATCCCATGGCACTTCTTGAAAAGAGTAGGGGAAGTTTCTTGAAAATAATCACAACATCACAAAAGAAACAATAATATCACAGTATTATACAGGTGTACAAAAAAAATATATCCATGAGTAAGAAAACAATCAACATAACTTATTTCAAAGGAAAAAATGTTTCCAGAAAGAATCCACTTTAGCTTTAGGGAACTTATCAATATCCCTAGTTTTAACAGATAATAAACCATGCTCAATCTGTGAAAATATGGCACTATGTAACAATGTCTGTTATCGTAATACAAATTGGCACTGAGCCTGCCATAAAAAAAATTGAATAAAAGAGAAAAAAACATTCAAAGTGCTTTTGTGGTAAGACCTCCAGATCCCTGTATAATCCCCTAAAATGATAGTTTGGTATGAAATATGGTTCAAAAAGGGTAAATTCCAATGTGCGGCAGCGTTCTGCCAAAAAGTTTTGCTATGGGGACAATTGACAAAAAAATGCACCATAGTTTCTTCACTGTTAATACAGGTAGGTCTCAAACAAAATCTTTCAGTCACTGGTTTATATTTTAAATTCCCTCGAACTCCCAGTCTCCCTTAAATAGAAAGCCATACAATATCCCTAATATGTGGGGGAATCCTAAAGTCCGTCAATTTCCGTAAGGAAAATATCATTTTGGTAGGCACACATTCAGGAAATAATAAAACACTTTTCTGAACATCATATACAATAAAGTTATAAAATGATTTTCTATTGAAAGTGAGTAATGTAGGAAAAGAGACCTTCCATTGTTGCATCTTTTTCAAGGTGGGTACACCATAAGTTGGTAAAAGATCTGTTAATAGAATCTTAGGTGGTAATAATGACCATTTATCAGAATATCGTGACCAAAGAAATTGTGACCACAGCTGCCAGGACAGAGTGGCAGGGATCCATAAATAAGTAAAGGAGCCAAAAAAAACAAACAGGGAATGATTGAAAACAATAGGATTGATCATAGCCAATCCTCCCTTATTAATGGGTAAATAAGTAATGCCTCAACGTACAGGGTTCAATCTATTACTCCAAAGCATCTGAAAAAAGAGACTAAAAATTCTAGTTTCCAGATGCAATGGAGGGGGAAAAACATAACATAAAAACAAAAAACAGGGAGCAAAAATTGTTTAATAATCATAATTCATTTCTTCTTCCCAAATTTCCATCCCTTCCATCTATGAATCTTATTTTCCCCTATATGTAGCTGTTTTTCCCAATTGTAAGTTGACAGATCACCTGGACTGAACCAAATACCCAAAATTTTGTGGGGAGAAGAAACTACCAGGATTCCAAGGATATCTAAAGAAGCTGGGTGAGTAGAGTCTAAAGAAAAAATAAAACTCTTCTCCATATTAAGCCGAGCTCCAGATAGAGCTCCAAAATGGGAAAAAATCTGTAAAGCATTTGCTAAAGAGGCAATATCCTTGACTAACAAAGTAACATCATCCGCATAAGCAGTAATTTTCTCATGAGGTAAAAAAGGGGAAGGAGCCACACCTAAAATAGTATTATCCCAAAGAACTTGTTATAATACTGGGTCTAAAACAAAAGAATATAGAAGGGGACTTAAGGGACAGCCTTGCCTCACCCCAATTGTGAGGGGTATATCAGTGCCAAAAAGGCCATTAACCATTGGTACAATAGTTGCTCCAGCATAAAGAGAGGAAATCCAAAACTCTAAAGGCTTCGGGAGACCATATTTAAGTAAAAGGGGGAAGAGATATTCATGTTGTACTTTATCAAAGGCTTTGGCCTGATCCAAAGCCACTACATACCCAGAGAGATGTTTTGCATGGCTAACTTCAAATAAATCCCGTAAAAGATATAAATTATGTTGTATACGCCTTTTAGGAATGGCACAAGTCTGAGCAGGATGTATAAGGAGATCAGCCACCGTTAATAATCTATTATTAAGAATTTTGGCTAAAATGTTTTAATCACTATTTAATAAACTTAATGGTCTCCAATTAGCTAACAGGGCTTTATCTCCTGATTTAAATAAAAAAATATAGCAAAGAGGTGTTAAACCCAAAATATGAAGAAGAGGAAGTCAACATAAAGTTGAAAATCTTAGGTAAAAAATAAAGCATATGAGGCAAAACTTTTTATAAAAGTCATTGGGAATACCAACCCAGGAGAAGTGCCTGTACTTAACTGAGATATGGCGACCTCAACTTCCTTGGAGGATATAGCTTGTACTAATGTTTTTACTATGGATATAGGGACCTGGGGTAATGGTGCAGTAAACCTGGAAAATACAGGAGAGAAACTATCCAAAGTAGAGTGAAATGTGGTGCTAACAAATTGTTGCACTACTGCTAACATTTCCAAATCTGTATTTACTACAGTGCCCGTAGTAGAGGTAAGATGAGTCATAAAGATATTATCTAGCATCTGTCTGCAGGCTGCAAATGGGTCCGATGCATTTGTCTTCCAGGTACTGAATTTAAATTCCATTTCTAGGGATTTGGATCTGTCATATTGATAGTTCTTCATTTGTTTCTTGAGTTCCAAAATTTGAGAAGTGAAGCTTTGCTTATCACGAGGAGGAAAAGACATTAATTTATATAATTGATTTTGGAAAAGATGATATTTGAAATAGTTGGAGTTAGCCTGATGCCTACTGAAAGCAAGCATAAGTTTTTTAAGCTCCATTTTTGTATCCAGCCACCAATTCAGTAAAAAAATCACAAGAGCACATAACTGAGTCCCTACTGGCAAAAAAAACTTCAATACTAGAAAAAAGGTGAGGGGAGTCTAAAAGGAACATATTAAACCTCCAACGATTATGTGGAGAGAAAAAATTTTGGGAGGAAGAGCAGTTAAACTTAAAGTACAAAATAGAATATTATGGTCAGAAAACTCTGAAGGCTGAGACATACAAAAAATAGAAATCAAATATTTGGAGATAAAAAACATGTCAATACGGGTAGCATATATGTATCTATGATAAGTAGCTCCAGTACCTGTGGGATGTAAACTACAAAAAGCATCCTGCATACTAGCCCCAGAGGGAATTTGTACCAAAGCATTGGAGTCGCAGTATATTTTCCTTTGGGTAATCCCCGTCAGTTTAGTATCCAAGGTACAGTTAAAATCTCCTCCCCAAATAATATGTTTTTTGGAAAATCAAAAAGGTTTAATTTCCTCAAACAGCTCAATTCTGGCTGATTTAAGCTGGGGGGCATATATATTAATAAAACTAAAATAAAAATCCCCAAGGGAGCCATCAAGCACTAAGGCCCTTCCTGGCTTAACATCAACAAGCCGAGAAACGTGAAAGTGAGTAGATTTAAAGAGAATGCCCATTCCGTCTGCAGGTTCTAAACCAAAAGTCCAAAAAGAAGGCACCCAATGCCAGCGTTTTTTAAATAACTCTACCTCAGCAAGTGAGGAAAGATGAGTTTCTTGAACAAAGATAGCATCAACTTTTAACAGAATCAAAAAAGGAAAATAAGGATATCTGCTTTTTATAGGTTTTTAAGCTGCAGACATTGAAAGACACAAATTTCAGAGTAGCCATCTATTATTTAAAAATTTGTCAAGGCCCTCCTTTTAAACTGCTTCTGGCTTTCCTTTTTTCCCCTTTTTTTCTTTAGAAAGCTCAGTAGATCTACTCTCTTCATCTTCAGTAACCAGCTCAGATCTATGTGAAGTGTCTGATTCCAAATCAGAGTCCCCAAGATCCTCCTGAAGTGGGGAGAATATGTTTGTGGTAGAAATAGGACAAGGAGTGAGAATTTTAAGAGAGGACCTAGTAAATCTGTGCCCTTCAACAGTTTTAGATAAGGGAGGGGGCATGGTAGGTTCATTAGAAACAGTATGCTCATCAACAGCAGCGTTAGAGCAAAAATCAGGGGCCGGAGCAGGGCCCTGGTCAGGGGATATAGAAGGCCTAGCCGTAGCAAGAGGAGAGGCAGAGGTGGGTACCATAAAAGGATCTCTAACAGAAGTGGGTTCAGAGGGGGAAGGAGAGAGGTTTGCAGGTGAAAAACCTTGATGTTTTTCTTGAGCCTGAAAAACTAAATTGTCATGATCCCAACCTTTAGTCCTATTTCTTTTAGCCCAAGGGCACTGATGTAAAGCATGCCCTTTTTCATCACATAAATTACACTGGAAAATATTTTAACACAGATCCATAGAATGTCCATATCCCCCACATAATGAGCATTTTATCATATCACAAGAACTACTGATATGTGTTCGTGAGCCACATTTGTAGCAAGCTCTGGGTTGTCCGCTATAAAAGCAAACACCTCTGTCCTTACCCAGAAAAAAACTGTTGGGTAAATGAATAATGTCAGAATTAACCTGAAATAGCTTTATTTTAAATTTCCAGTCCCCTGTCCAGATACCTTCTAGATCCAACAGGGCTTCAGGAGGGCCAAGAATGTCACATCAGTTCTGTAACCAATGGTAAATATCACTAACATTCACCCCTTCATTTTGGAACATGACAGTAACATACTGAATTTGAGGTCTAGTAAGGGGGATGGCGAAAAAGGGGGTCCATAAAGGCGTATTTTTCAGGCTAGAGTATTTTCCCAAAATTTTTCTAGACTACTGTTAAGTCGAAAACTCACATCAAAGGAGTCTTCCCCAGAAACATGAATTAAAGCATACAGGTCAGAGGGAATACAGTGCATAGAGTCTTTAGTAAGTGATTGGCCACATAATACCTGTCAGGATGAGCGTTAAGACCACCCTTATAACATAATCATACAGCATTCCTCCTAGGGCTTGCTCTAATTTACTTTTGAATAAATCTGCCATAGGAATACATTTGGTACTATCTGTAACTCCTGTCTTTGTAGAACTTTGCCCAGACTTGAAATCACAACCTGCCCCCCCCCACCGAGGAAGTGCTTGGGCCAGAAATGGCCTCAGACTCCCCTGGAAGAAGGTGCGCACCATTTATAACCTGCTGAGAAACAGAAGAAAGTCCAGTCTCTGTACCTGAGCTCAGTATGTTGGCATGCTTTGTGGCAGAAGAGGTAGATCTGTCGTCCACCCAGTCAGGATCAGGAATCCAAGCGCCAGATGGTGTGCGAAGCCATCCTGACTGGGAAAGAGAGCTCTCAGCTGACCAGTCCCCAAGAGAAGCAGGAGTAGAATCCATAAATCCAAGTTGCTTCCAAACAACTTGGGAGGTAGAAGTCGCTTGTCTGGGTGCTAACAGCTTCACCGATCCCTTGTTGCGGTCAACAGCCATACCCGGAAGTTCCGGCACACAAAACAGGTCTGTATGAAAAACCGGACCTAACACAGAAGGAGTTCCTGATGCACAAAGTAGGGGCGTAGAGTCAAGAGGACAAACTGTAGATACATCAGAAAGGATAGTCTCCCGAACTGGTGGTCAGCCAGCGTCCTCCAAATGAGAACCAGAAAATACACATGCAGGTGTCCCACTCCTGGGGACAACGACTGTTTCGGCTTGCGATAACACCATAGCTCCGTTAACTTGAGCCTCCACACATACGTCCTTCTCCAAGCAAAACTGCTTCTCATCTGTCATCCTGTAGACTGAGAGCAGCCCTCTACTGGCCACAGAGCGCCAGCAGAGTAGGGGAATTTCCCTGGTGCCCTGGCCAAATTTTCCCTCATTCACTAAAATAACACCAACAGATTAATCTGGTTCAAGGTCAGTTGGCATTCGTCTGTATCCCCTCTCCCTGGTCGTGCCTGAAAATAGGCAGGATTTGTCTAGTGCACTTACCTGGTCAACAAAAACTAAATAAGAAATAAAATAAAAATAAATAAATAGTCAGGGCAGTAAACACCAAGATAAGGATTATTTACAGGCATAAGAAATCCCTCACCCCAGAGGCTCTCCACCTCTCAGTCTCTAGCTCCATACTATCTGCTATAGACTACGGGCTGGTGGTGTACAGGGCTGCCTCTGACACAGCACTCAAGAGGGTCCATACTGCGCTCAATAGGCGTGCTGCCTCACATTGGATGTTGATCACTGCACTCATACATGCTCGCTGTATGAACGCACTAATTGGCTCAACTTAAGGAACAGAATCAAGTTAACTTGCCTCCAGTGGAAGAAGGCGCTACTGGGAAAAAACCCTCCCTGTATAGGGAATCTCTCATCGCATATTACCAGGGGAAGGATGCGAGGGGTAATGTCCATCCTCCTTTCACCGCACCTCACAAAGGCAATGTGCCTTCTCCTATCGGGCACCCCATGGATGAATGAACTACCGGGGCATCTCATGACTTCCAACAACCTGACTCAATTCAAAACTGATCCCAAACAGCACCTAATAACAACTTCAAAATGTACCTGCCCCTAAAGCTGCCACCCCTCTGCCCACTGGCCTGCCCTATGGTAGTGTACAGCAGACCACGTTGAACATCTCCCCACCATCCTTCAATTCCAAGACTGGGTCTCCACATACCCAGGAATTCCTACTCTGCACTGCAGGTAAAACCCTCCCTGGCCATGCCTGGGCATATACTGCTCAATTCACGTTTTCACTCTACAGTACTGCCCTTCCCACCCCCTTCCACTCTAACACCCAAGGTAATCCAACCCTTTCTCGACAAGGCCCCATGAGGCTGCTTCCCTCCTCTCATCTTCTACTTCACAACTCCTTTTTTCCTCTCTCCGGGTTACAAAATCAAACTCCTTCTTCCCCCCATCTCTCCTTATACTTCACTACCCCCTTTCTCTCTCTCTCTCCCTGTGACACAGTATCAAATCACTGCAAATTTTATGGCACTGCTTGTACTTGACCTGTGTAATTCATTAGGGGTACCACCAAGGGCTATCACTAAGCCAAATTGTAATTGCTCCTTTCACTGTGTGTTTCTCTTGCATCTACTGCTCATGTAACTGTAACCATATTACTGTATTGTATAATGTTCTTGTTGTCTACTCCAACGTGGAACCTTTGGAAAAGAGCTTGCACACAAAGGTCTTTCTGAACTACTAAATAAATAAATAAAAAAGGAGACTTTCAGCCATCTTTTGAAATGGCCCTCTCAAGAGCTCATCAAGATCTCTTTCAAGTTCAGCAAAAAAAGGTGTCAGGATCGGGCAGGACCAGATAATATGGATGAGATGTGCTCTTGATTTTCCACAATTCTTCCAGTAGGAGGCATCATATGTTGTGGAGTAGTGTGCAGTTATTACTAGTGTTCGGAAATACCAAATCAAATGTTTCCAAGTGTAATCACTACAGTGGTGAGAGCCTGTGACTTCTGACATGTGAAGACAAGCTCTGTGCCATAGCTTGTCTGATATGGCTACATCCAAGTCCCGTTCCCAAGTCATTAGTGTATCTAGGCAAGAAAGGCCAGAAGTGTCCTTTGGGAATCAGTAAAGACTGGAGATCATGTGATCTACCATTCCTACTCGAACCAGAGTTATAAAGTATTGAATAATAGCCAGGTGTCAATTGACCGAACACTGAGCGGTACTGTGCCAGTATAGTGTCAGAACTGTAGATATTGATAAAAATCAGCTTGTCAGTGTCCAAAGGCTGTTTGTAACTCTGAAAATGACGTTATTTAGTAGATGGTTTAGGATGGTTAGAGAGTTGTGGCACTGTTATCACCACTGAAGCTTAACAAAATTATACCCTCACACCCCATGACTTACAACCCCCCCCCAAAAAAAAAAATGTACCTACCGGTATCTACTGATTGCTGGGTCAGATCTTATAAAATGTATCACCAAAATATTCAAAAAGTAAATTATGTGGAAAAAAGGTACTTTATTGAGTTGACAAGTATATCCTCATATACTATATCTGTATTTGCCCACCCCCCCAAAAAAGCAATACTGATAGCCCAGAGCAGAACCTTTTTTTAAGTGTGTAACAAAATGTGATTCAAAAAAATTATAATAAAATTAATAATAAAATTGCCATCTGCAAAGTGGCATTCCAGATCACCTATCCTAGTCTGGTGGTTGTGACTGCTATACCCAACCTCCCCCTCTCAAACAGGCAGCACATCCTCCTTCCAACCTCCAGTACCTTGCCTAAGTTTCTCTTCCAACGTATAGCACTTAAATAAAACATGACAGCGCCATATTGGCTGCTTACTTTCACCTTTATATACTATTGGACCTGCACCTCTTTGTCCTGTGCACTACCCACAATTGTCTGTACAACTTTGATTGATTCACTGAGGAACTGCTGTACTTGTGGAGCTCGAAAGTGTCTCTGCACCTTGATTTTTAATGTGAAACCTTTGTAAATAAGCTCTCCAACTCAAAGGCTTTTTAATCCAAATCTGCAATAAATAACAAAATAAATCAATAAATACAAATAAATGCTATAAGAGGGAATTGTTGGGACTATAGCTTAAAGATGTGATCTCTGCAACTAGTGTCTTCAGTGAAGGCAGATTACAGCAGCCATTAGACACCACCCGTGCCCTACCCCCAAGGTTGTTGAATAAATACATGTCAGCACTGAAGTGACATTAAAAGCCTGAGTGAGAGGTGTAAAACAGCTTTGAATTACAATTCCAAAAGTATTTTCTCAGCCTCCCTCCCCACATTTCCACTGGGGCAGGGCATATTTCATACAGTAACTGTTAGTTCTAGCTACTCTGTACCTCTCTGTCTCTACCCTCCCCAACACCCAGCAATCACTCATTTTCACCTGTTTGGTTCTTTACAATGGTTTTGGCTAGTGTCTATGGCATTCTTTGAATTTTCAAACTACAGCCATATACAGGGATTTACACAACTGGTCTAATGAATTTGCATGACATATTAGATTCAAGAACTTATGAAAATTCATTTTAGTGTTAAGTTTTTGCTTTATACACTATACAGTATCCTCTAGTGATTCCACATTAAATACAAAAATGAATTTTAGCTATATAAAAATAAGTATTTAATTCCATTTACTGGAACTGGATCAGATTTTTGTTTTGTACCAATATCTTCTTCTGGAACAGTTGCAAAAAATGTACATTCAGTAGAAGTAAACTCTACTTTACTTGCAGCAGTTATCACAAACTAACTCTGGGCAGAGTCAATATGGCTGTGGGGAGTGTTTAGGAGCCGCAAGAGTGGTGAAAAGAATATGTGGTGCTCTTGCTGCACCGGAGTCAGCAGTAAAAATGCACAATTACAGTTACTGTGCATGCATGATATTTGCACATGTGCAGTTTGTCCCAGAGTCAACCTTGTGCAACATGGGGGTGCTGACATAACTATGTGTAACAACCCAGTCCCCTCGGGTTACTAGAATCCCATTAATACTAGTCTTAGGCAGGTAGGAAAATGCAGCTAATGAGGAGCTTATTAGGGACTTTCTACATAATGACATCATTGTTTACTCAGCTTGCCTGAGAGAAGGATAATTATGTCATTTAGAACTCTCACAGCAGCATAACCATTTTAGAGTCAGCTGCTCACGGGGAGCTTAGAATGTTCATCAGTAAGTTCAAGTGTGGCAGTCAGAGTGGCTGGATGTCTGCCATTGGGGCTTTTTCAAAGGGAGCCCTGGTATTTCTCACCCCAGTTTGGCAAAATCTTAGTTTTCCTGCAGGACTGTTTAGTTTCACGCCAGAAGGAGTGAGAGGGAATGAAACTCTTGTGGATCCAAGGGGCAATCCCCTGAAGTTCCAGAAGTTCACAGCTGCCTTAAGGAAGAACAATAAGTAGGATACAACAGCTACCAGAGAAAGAAAGGTGCCTTTCCATGACTGGGAGGAAGGAACAACCAATCTGTGAGTACAGAATTTGAGACTGTTCTCTGAGGGAGTTGTCTGAGGTGTGTGTCCTTAGATAAGGCTAGATCACACCGGTCAAGACCCCTTTTACCACAACTGTGCTGAATTTAAAGTTAAAGTGGGGAGTCTTTAACAATTTATTAGGGATTGGAGAATCATTTGTTGTAACCCTGAAGGAATGGCAGAGGATGTTTGGGGCAAAGGGTGGGAGGAAGCCATCTGGAGTTTCAGGCTGGGCTAAGTAGTTTGTGGATGGGCACCACTGTTCCCTGGGCAAAGACCATTCACCAGGAGGATTTTAAAGTGTGTGGCACATCCCACAGATATACACTTTGGAAATGGAAATGTGTGAAAAATGCTTAAAGTGTGTGACACATTAAACATATATACACTTTGGAAGAGAGATAGAGATATTTTGTGGAAAATATTACTGCCTAGCAAAGTGTCCTGCAAAACAGAGTGTGCCTGTATTGCAATGACAAACCTTTGGGGGACCACCCTTACTTTAAGTAATATCTGTAAATAAAGCCATACTGCAAAATCCCTGTTACTGCTTTGGACATTCTGCGTATTGCTTCTAGTGTGAATGTTATTGGGGCCCCTCAGCAGTTAGGTCTAGCATATGCCTAGCATCCTCTCCCCTGGACCTGGTTGTAAATAAAAAGGCTAATTTCAGTATGTACCCCTGTCACAACCCCACTCAGCAGGTCAGGCCCTCTGCTCCCACAGTGCCAATCTATGAGTGCAGTATTGTGAACAGTTAACAGAATAGGGTAACCCTCCTGTCTGTTTTGTGGGTTTGAATCAAACTTTGGTCTCAAGTTCTGGAGGGATTCAAACTGTGAGCCTCTTGCTAGGGTACCCAATGTACGGGCTCAGATAATTCTGCTCTTCGGGGGGCCAGATATCTTTCGCCTGTGGGCACCTAACCCAGTGTACAATATGGACCCTTAAAACTCTATGAAAGACCTCAGAATAAACTCTTACCTTTTCCCAGTTTGGTATTACCAATAGCTTTGCACAGTGTCGACTTCAACCATATATGCTTCACTTGTCAAGTAAAGAATTTCAAAGGCACACCAAGTAGTCTCTAAAATTAGATGTTTACTTAAAATAGATAAAAATGTAAAATGTAATTACAGAACCATATATCACAAAACATACACATCACTTAAAAAAACAGGTTTAAAGTGCAAACAAAATCTCCTACCACAGTACACTTAGAATTGTCTTTCTCATGTATACCTTGTAACAGTGCCTGATGTTGCTTTTTTCAGAGTCCAAATATGTGTGTGTCTAAATGGAACACAGACTACAGTTTAAAAATGCTGTGTTTCAACCCTCTTCATCATGTCATCATCTAGCTCCTCCTTTCAGGATACATAAATATATATATATATATATATATATATATATATATATATATACGAAACAGGAAGTCCCATCAAGGTATTAAATTATGTGACTCCAGCAAGACTCATTTTCCAAATTATGACACTCTTACTTAAGACTGTAATTTCTCAGTCTCTTTGATCTATGAGCAGTTTCCTTTCTCAAACACATCAAAGGACTTTTTATGACAGGAGGTGCAATTAACTGACTTTCCTGAGGATGTCATAAAATGGATATTCCACTTCCTTATGACACCAGGTGCAATTAACTGACTTTTCTGAGGACATCATAAAATGGATATATTAGTTCCTGGCTTCAAAGCAAACTGACAAGTTAATTGCATTCTGAGATCTGCTGTTTAACATATATCCTGTCTTTTGAACTGATACCTGGGGGGGGGGGGTTGTCATCCCAGGCACAGGATTTTTCATGACAGACAATCACACTACATTTTTATATTACAAAAATCATAGAGCGATCAGAACTAGCTGTCAAAGTATCACAATCACCCCCATCCTCTAGATAATGAGCCTGGTATATGCTCCAACATTAGGGGTGGTACCATGAGTGTAGTTCTGCCAAAAGAAAATTGTATGTCATTTAGCTGGCAGTAGTTCTTTTAAGGGGGTGCCAGCTAGCCAAAGGTGACATAGGAGTTACATACGTATGCACAATACTCGAGCATGCACACTTTACGTCTTCACCACTATGTTGCACATGGCGGCCATCACTTCTGCAGTTGTGGAAAAGAAAAGTGGTGCACCAGAAAGTGGGTATGTTTATGCGGCCTGGAGAGGGGAAGGGCTGCATAAACAGAAACACTGGAAACTATGCTGGAGCACTGTGGCAGAACATCAGACAGTGGTCCAGTTATGTGCTTCCATAGTGCTCTTATACAAATCTGATGATGGCATAACATCTGTGGAGCCTGGCCCACACAGCCGTAAAAATCAGACTCAGGAGGAGTCTATTAACAAGCTAGAGATCTGGTCTGGGATTTGCTTGTCATCACAGTCACTTTCTCATTCTTTTCTAAGCAGTAATTTCTGGCAAATGTGCCTTAACCATATTGATCTCAGTGCTGGTAGACTACTTCTGGTTTCCCCCGATTGCATTAGGAGGGGGTAGTAGCAGTCTTGAAGTGGTAGCTGCCAGTGGTGGCATGCTCTGAAAAAGTGGTCCCCATGCTTGTCTGCACATTTTAGAAATGACCCCATTCCTTGTTTTTGCTGTAAAAAAACTGACCCGTTTAACACAAAAACAAGGAGTCAGTTATGGTCTCCACCCCCTCCTCCCCTTTTTGCTTCACGTGAGGAACATGATTATGGGTTTGCATCAGATGTACAGTGGCAGCCATAGATGTATAATATTGTTAAACAGTAATCAACAGTATGTAATCTTTTCTTTAATGTGTGCTTTCTTAATGTTGTCAATACCACCCAACCCATTTTGTACTCTGCCCCTGGATTTTGGTGCCCCAGTGCATTATTTTACATTTTTGTGTTCAGGACAAAAAGGCTTTTCAAATGTGGGTAGTCACTAATTTAAATTCTTTATAGTTTTTTTTTCAATTGCCATCAGGAATGTGAATTTTGTAAAAACAAAAATGGAAATACAGGTAAATAAGATGACCATATGTTACAAAATATAAGGAATTCAAATTAGTGACTACCCTCATTTGAAAGGTCTTTTTGTCCTGAACAACTTTCAGACTGGTTGTTTTTGTGCACCTGGGATAGTTTTAAAGATATTTAGATTTGTTTGGAATGTGTACATATTTGCTAAGAATTCTGCACAGTCCCTTAGGAAGATTCTCAACAAAAAGCAGTTTGGAGTTCTGTCTCCAATATTCTAAACACACAGTGGGTCTGAATGAGTTAAAGGGGACAGGCATTGATTATTTAATGTGCAGGTGTTTGAAATGTCTCTATTGTCATAAATTATACTCATACCTCTAAAGTATCCCTGTTTAACTGTGCCTGAATAAAAGCTGAAGCTGTCAGTTATGCTTTGTTTTGGTTTTCGATTTATAGAACAGTTATTTAATACAACAGCAAATTAGGTACATATGGACACATGTTGATACATGGACATATTAGGATAACAGTATCTCAATTACAAGGGGGTCTGTGTTAGGTTTGGGTTGTGATTATATACATATACTAGTCACTTGTCACAGAATTGCAGATATATCATGTTTAAGACAGTATAAGTTTGACTATTCATGAGTAATATGAACTTATTGTATACAGAGTTTAAAAAAAATATATCTGAACAGTAAACTGTGTAAAATTTGATTGAGACCACTGTGTGAAACAGCTGGTGAATGCTTAATTTACACTAGGATGGGTTGTCTTCTAACCTATTTTTTACTTAACACATAGAAATTTTCATATGTATAAGACTTTTAACATTATTTACTATGCATTTCTTTTTATAATGTATTTTTATTATTCTGAAGTTTTCCAAGGAGAGAACAGAGTACATCTTGTGTTCATTCTCATTACAATAAATACAATAAAGATAAGATATTTGACACGTTTTCAGGTATTTGTCAGGGAATACATATCCTAATACTATTGTTAAATCTTCCATATACTACCTTGTGGTAATCCCAGGTCTATAGCAGTTTTTAATTTCCCCTAAGGAATCAAATCTGGTCTGTGCCCGGATATCCATAGCCACCACCTAGTCCAAAAATCAGTACCTCTCTGTGCCTTTAAATTGATATGAGCCATCAAAAACTCCATTCTTTATATTTGATAAGTTATGTCTTCCCATTCCTGAGAAGCTGGATCCATGCACTGGCTGCACAACAGGACACAGAAGGTAATAGTGAGTGGCACACATTCCGAAGAAAGGGGGGTTACTAGTGGAGTACCTCAGGGCTCAGTACTGGGTCCAGTCCTCTTTAACATCTTTATAGGTGACATTACAGAGGGTCTGGAGTGAAAGGTATGCCTCTTTGCAGATGACACAAAGATCTGCAACAGGGTTGATACACAAGGGGGTGTAGAAAGGATGAGAAGGGACTTGGCAAGGTTGGAGGAATGGTCAGACATATGGTAACTTAGATTCAATGCAAAGAAGTGCAAAGTAATGCACCTGGGAACCAAAAACCCAGGAGAAAAGTACACAATAGCAGGGGAGGTACTAACAACAACAAAAATGGAATGGGACTTGGGGGTAGACATATCAGATGATCTTAGGGTGGGTAAGCAATGTGAGAAGTCAGTAAGGAGAGCCAGGGGGATACTGGGATGCATAGGAAGGGGCATCACAAGTAGAAAAAGGGAAGTGGTTATCCCTCTGTACACACAGTTGGTGAGACCCCATCTGGAGTACTGTGTGCAGTTTTGGAGACCTCATCTATGCAAGGACATAGACAGAATGGAAGCAGTCCAGAGGAAGGCAACTAAAATGGTGCAGGGTCTGCATCAGAAATCATATGAAGAGAGACTGAGAGAGCTTAATATGTATACCCTTGATGAAAGGAGGGACAGGGGGGACATGATAGAAACGTTCAAGTACCTCAAGGGAATCAACAAAGTCCAGGAGAGTAGTATCTTTCAGAAAAAGAGATGTGTAAGAATAAGGGGACACAATTTAAAGATAGAGGGGGAATGGCTCAGGGGTAATGTGAGGAAATCTTTTTTCACGGAGAGAGTGGTGGATGCGTGGAACTGGCTTCCTGGGTAGGTTGTTGGGGCTAAAACAGTGGGGGAATTCAAACATGCATGGGACAGACACAAGGCAATTGTAGTGGGGGGTGGCAGGAAGTGGGCTGTTGGTTAACTAGAATCTGCAGCTTATCCAGTAGATAGGGAAATGGGCAGACTGGGTGGGCCAAGTGGTCCTTATCTGCCATCAAAGTCTATGTTTCTATGTAAGTTGGTGGGGCTTTTTGGAGCCATTTCCTCATCACAGCTTTATGAGCTGCAAGAAGTAACAAAGCTAGTAAGAACTTGAGGTTACCTCTCTGTATCCCCGTAAGGAAATCAGAAATAAGTGTGCCTTTGGGTGTCAAAGTCCCTATTTCTGGGAACAGTTCCCCCAAAGCTCCCCCAACCTCCCTCCAAAATGTCTCTAGTAGTGGGCAGCTCCAAAATTCATGTTTATGGTTAACTGAAGGTTCCCTACATCCTCTCTAACATTCTGATCCTAGCTGAGCATCAAAATTCCTTGCTGTTTGTGGTCTTCTAAAGAATCTTAATAAACACTTACAGCCAAAATCCCTCCAGATCAAAGATCTTGTGGTTCCATGGACTGTTGAATATATCAATTCCCATCTCTCCTCCTTTAGGTTAATACCTAGCTCTTCCTCCCAGCTTTGTTGTGAATGTAACATAGTCTCTTTCTGTTTACTATTTAGAGCTTGATAAGTCCTAGATATGACATGTTCTGGTATTGCTGTCTCTATTGTGTTAATTATAATTCTCGTTAGTGGGGGTATTCCCCCTGGATCCCAGGAGATGGCCATCAGGTTCCTGCAATAATTTCTTACCTGAAGAAATCTAAAAAAATCTTGTTTCTCCAGGTGGTACTTTTTCTCCAGTGTCTGGAACTGACGAAAAACTCACTGTTCAAATAATTGGTAAAATCTGAAAAGTCCCTGGTGTTGCCACCTTTTAAAGTTGTAATCTTGTCTAGCTGGGTCAAACCTGGGGTCTGCTGTGATTTTCTGTAGGAGGTTTACTATGGGATCTTTAGTTTTTTTAATTATTGTTCCCCAAATTCTCAGGAGCTGTCTAGTTTGTTTAAATCTGATCTCTCTTTCCATTATTGCTTTTGGTATGATCTGTCTGACCAGGTATTTCTCAATCTCCACTATTTGGTTCCCTTGTTCTATCTCCTTCCAGTGCAGGTCCATCCCTTCATCTAGCCAGTGTAGTATATGTGATATTACTGCTGCCTGTGCATATTGTTCTAAGTTTGGTAGGGCTAGCCCTCCTCTATTTTGGGGTAACTGAAGGGTCTTGTATTTTATCCATGGTTTTCTTCCTTGCCATAAAAACCTAGATATCATACTATTCCATTTTTTAAAATCTTTATTTGATGGAAAAACCAGGAGAGTCTGAAAGAGGTACAAGAATCTTGGAAGTATATTCATTCTTATAACATCATTTCTTTGATTCAGCGAGAAGGGTAGAGGGTCCCACCTCTGGAAGTCCTCTCTAATAGATTGGATGAGTGGTGTATAATTAGCTTCATAAAGATTATGGGTTTCCTTTGTAATATTAGCCCTAAATATCTAAATTTACTACTTTTCCATCTCAATGGGTATCTCGTCTGGATTTCCATACTCAGTTGGTAATTAAAAGTCAATCCTTCTGTTTTACTTGTATTTAATTTATATCCTGAAATAGACTCTAATTCTCCCAAAAGAGAGAACAAAACTTTGGAATGGAAGTCTCTGGTTCTGTTAAGTACAGTAACAGGTCATCAGCAAAAAAAGCCGTTTTGTGTATGGTATTTAGGTGGTTTATGTGGCACTTGGACAGCTGGTCCTGATCACTGTATCATTTTTTGTAATGTAACAATGTGATATGGACTGTCTCTCATGAGAAATGCTGAAACAGCATGTGAGTATCACACACACACACACACACACACACACACACGCGCACACACACACACACACACACACACACACACACACACACACACACACACAGGTTTTAGATACAAGGTGCTACCTGGAAGGCCAGAAGCTAATTACAGACCAGGCCTTAATTGGGTATCTCCTGTTTGTCTAGATTTATGGTAGCTTACCAGATGCTGGGTTAGAATCATAAATGTTTATGACATTCAGAGGAAACACAGTGAAATTCACATGGTGATACAAAAGCATGTTGCACCTCCATGAGATCTGGCAGAGAGACATAAGTCCTTTTGATGTCCTGGAAAGGGGAAGCTGATCATAAGATCAAAGAGAGTCATTTGAAGAAAATGAGTTATGCTGAGGTTACAGAATTTAATACTTGGATAAGACATCCTGTTTTTGTATAGATATATATTTTTTTTATATATTCTGACAGGGAGGAGCCTGGTGACCTCACGCAAAAGGGTTGGCCAAGACAGTCTTTTAAACAGTATTGTGTTTTCATTCAGAGACTTCTATCTAGACTCTGACAAAGGAGCATCTTTGAGTACTTTAAGCAGGTATTTAGAGAGAGAGAGAGAGAGAGAGAGACAAATCTAAGTACTGTAGTAGGAATTGTACTGTTAAAACCTTGTTCTTTTAAAAGATCGTATGGTTCTTGTGATATTGGTTCTGTATTTTATGTTTTACATATTTTTTATCTATTTTAGTAGAACTCTATTTTTAGAGCCTACTTGGTCTGTCTTTGAATTTCTTTCTTTAACAAGTGAAACATATATGGTTAAAGCAGACACTGTGTATAAGCTTGAATGGTGATACCAAACTGGAAAAAGGTAAGAGTTTTAATTTGAGGTCTTTTATTAGAGTTTTCAAGGGTTCAGTTCTGTACACCTGATTAGGTGCCCGTAGGCAAAGATATCTGGCCCCCTGAAGACAGAATTATCTGCGCCTGTGCATTGGGTATGCTAGCAAGAGGTTCACAATTTGAATCCCTCCAAGTCTTGAGATCAAAGGTTGATTTGAACCCACATAAACAGACAGGAGGGTTACCCTGTTTCTGTTAACTGTTCACAAGACTGCACTCGGAGGTTGGCACTTTGGGAGTAGAGGTGCCTGCCTAGTGGATTTGTGACAGATTGGTTGACAGCAGTGAGAAATTTTGGTATTACAAGCTTTTATTGTTCAGTGTGTCAGCTGGAGATGTCAGCTTATTTGCAAAGAAAGAAAAAGGCAGAGTTTTATTTTAAAAAGGAAACAGAACTATGTCACTTGGTGTACAGTCAAGTTCCTACCCATTTTATTTTTTTTTCCTAAAGTGCAAGTCAGAGTAGCAGTAGTTAGGAAAGATGACTTCCAACTACAGCAGTCACACTGTAGACTACTTAAGGCAGTTGTGCGGGGACAGAGGAGTCCTGTTCGAATTGAAAGTCAGCAAATAGAATGTAGTGGATACCCTGATGGTAGCAGATACCCAGAGCACCGAGCCACAGACCATGACTGAAAAGGACCAGACCTCGAGCGTGGCAGGGCTAGTGGCCAGTGCAGTGTCCAGATTCAATGAGTAGGGCAACAGGGTGACTGTCAGTGAAGGGCCACAGTAGCAGGGGAAGGTCACCAGTATCCTGGATCCAGAAGTACTCAGGCTGCAAATTGAATTGCACAGGATGGAGTTGGAGTTCTAGAGGGAGAGGGAGCGAGAGAAGCAAGAGGCGGACTGTGAGGCAGAGCGAGAACAAAGAGATGCTGAGCATGAGGAGCATGAGTGCCAGCGAGCTGCAAAGGAAAAGAGGGAGTGAGAATGCTGAGACATGGACCATGAGGAGGAGGAGCGCCAGAGGCAACACAAACTGGAGAAGCTACGACTCCAGCCAGTGGCACCAGAGCAGGTAAGTGGCTTGGGTTTAACTGGGACTACAGGACTGGGTCACAAATTGAATTCCAAATTAATAGCCGAATTTAAAGAGGGAAAGGATATGGATGCCTTTTAAATTCTTTTGAAAAGTTTATTCAGTAAAATTCTAGAGAGTCCTGAGTCCCAGCCATCCCCGCTATTTACCTGGAAATCTTGATGCATTTGGTCAAATGGACAATGAGGACAGTGATGATTACAGCAAACTTAAAGCTGCACTGTTAAAGAAATTTGAATTAACTGCTGAATCATATAGCGCTAAATTCCGTAAGCTCAAGAGAAGCCCTGACATGTGCTATGAGGGGTTAGCCATGAAACAACGTCAGTTTTTAAAATGTTGGTGGGAAGGAATTTAGGCAAACTCTGTTGATAAAACTGAAAATGTGATTTTGTTAGAGCAATTTTATTGGGCATGCCCAGCTGAGCTAAAAACCTGGCTAGAGGACCGCGATCCCAAAACAGTGCAAGAGGCTGCTGAACTCTCAGACCAGTTTGCCAAGAGCAGACCTGCTCTGATAGCAAATGGGGCAGGCGTGGCAGTGCAGAAAGGGAAAAGTGCACCTTCAGGGCAGCTAAAACCCTCACTGCCTCCACTGAAACCAGTTAGCCCCAGGTTTCAGAGAAAAGAATTCTCTGAGAAGAGAAGTGAATGTAGGTTATGTAAAGAAAGTGGGCATATTGCCAGACAGTGTCCCAAAAGAATGAGCAATAATATGCAGAATGGTACTAGAAAAGAAGTGGGTTGTTTGTGTGTCCCTGGGAGCATACAGTGAACAGGGGAGGGGAACACATGCACCAGTCATGGTGAATGGTACAGACGCAAGGGTTAAGGGACACAGGTACATCCTTGACCTCGGTAAAGGGGGATCTAGTAGAGCCTGGTCAGCTTATACCCAATAAATACATCACTGTACAGGACTTTACTGGTGAGGCGAAAACATTGCCCCTCACTAGTGTTCTTCTAGACTGGGGTAAAACAGGGGGAACTGTGCAACAGGTGGCAGTAGCCAAAACATTTGCAGTGGATGTGATCCTGGGCAACAATCTCAAACAGGGAATGGTATGTGCAGTTACCCATAGCCAAGCAGCAAGGGAAAATTGTAGTTCCCTGAACCCCACAGAAATTATTGTGGAAACCACTGAGAGGCTGGTTCCTCAGCCCATGTCTCCAGATGGGGAGACCAAGGAAAAGGGGGTAGAAATTTCCCCAGTAGCAAGTAACCATGCAGCTACAGAGGATTACTCTGAAGAGAGAGGGGTGAATCATTGTCAGATGGTTGGGATTGACAGTGATCCTGAGTGCCCTGATGCTAGTGCTAGGGACCCTAGTTTAGTGACTGAAGGGGACCTGTCCCATGCCTTGAGAATGTGTGAGGGGTTTGCAGCTCAGAGAAGTGACCCTAGTTTAGAGAAGCTTAGGGCTTGGGCAGACTGGGATGATGCACAGGGAGGTGATGGCAGACATAAGATTTATTGGGAAAATGTACTTATTTATACTCAGGCAGTACAGACAGAGGGAGGGAGGGATGCTAGGCAGGCAGCTTGTCATTCACCAGGGGTATCGTGAGCAGTTGCTCAAGATTGCACATGATATTCCCTTGTCTGGTCATCTGGGAATCACGCGCATGATGCAGCGGTTGGCCCAGAATTTCTACTGGCCTAACTTCACCCAGCAGGTAAAGGAGTATTGCAGGTCTTGTCACCGGTGCCAAGAAAAAGGGAAGGTGGGCAAGAAAACCTGCAAGCCGTCCTGATTCCATTGCCCATAGTAGAGGAGCCATTCCAGAGGGTGGAATAGATATTGTGGGGCCTTAAATACCCCAGCCCTCAGGGAAGAGATTCATCCTGACTGTGGTGGATTATGCCACCCGGTACCCAGAGACAGTCGCCCTTATCCTCACTGAGGACAGAAAAAGTGGCAGATGCCTTACTTGGGATTTTCTCCCATGTTGGGTTTCTGCAGGAGGTTATCACTGATCGAGGGGGTTCCTTCATGTCAGACCTGATGAAATGTTTATGGGAGAAACGTGGGGTGGTGCAGGAATGCACAGCACCATATCACACACAAGCCAATGGGCTTGTGGAAAGATTCAATGGTACCCTGAAGTCAATGCTCCTGGCGTTTGCTGAACAGCATGGGAGGGACTGGGAGAAATACCTTCCCCACCTGTTGTTTGCATAGAGGGAGGTGCCCCAAGAGTCAACAGGATTTTCCCCCTTCGAACTCTTATATGGACGCCGGGTACGTATGCCCCTAGACTTGATCCAGGAGGACAGGGAAGGCACGCATGCCAACCAGGGAACTCCCATTGTGGATTACATCCTTAGGTTTAGGGAAAGGCTGAAGGAGCTTATGAGGACAGCCCAGAGCAACCTAGCAGCTGCCCAACAAAAACAAAAAGTGTGGTATGACCGCAGAGCCAGAGCTCGCTCATACATGGTGGGTCAGAAAGTCATGGTCCTTATTCCAGTCCAGAAAGACAAGATGCAGGCTGAGTGAGCAGGACCATACAAAGTGGTTAGGAAGGTAAATGATGTGAACTACATTGTGGAGTTACCTGACCGAAGACAGACAGAAAGTATGTACCATGTCAACATGATGAAGCCATATGCAAATAGGGCTAACATGGTGTTTGCTGTGTGTAGTCCTGGGGAGGGGACGGATGAAGGAGACCCCCTTCTGGATTTGCTGGAAGAAAGTAAGTGGGAGTCCTCTGTAGAGGCAGTAAAATTGCTCCCCAGCTGGCTCTGGACCAGATCCAGAAAGTAAGGGAGGTTTTAGCAGACTTTCCCCATTGTTTAGTGCCAAGCCTGGACTAACCCCCTTAGCGACGCATGATGTGGAGACAGGGACACAGATGCCCATAAGGTGGGCGGCATATCTGGTGTCAGAGGTTGTCCAAAAGGACATTAGAAGGGAAGTGGAGGAGATGCTGGATTTAGGGGTAATCCAGAGATCCCACAGCCCCTGGGCCTCACCTGTAGTCCTTGTGTCTAAGGCAGATGGCTCTACTCATTTCTGTGGGGACCATTGTGGACTGAATGCAGTCACAAAGTCAGACGCCCACCCATTGCCCCGGATGGATGAACTCCTGGACAAGTTGGGGGGTGACCTACCTCACGACGATTGACCTGACCAAGGGGTATTGGCAGGTAGAGTTGACAGACAGAGCTAGGGAGAGGTCAGCCCTCATCACTCCAATAGGCTTATTTGAATTTAAAGTAATGCCTTTTGTAATAAAGAATGCCCTGGCCACTTTCCAAAGGTTGGTGAACCAGGTGTTAAATGGTGCTGAGGAGTACGCCGTGGCATACCTGGATGACATTGCCATCTTTAGTACCAGCTGGGAGGAACACCTATTCTACCTTATGGAAGTGCTGGGAAGGATACAGAAGGCTGGGCTCACTGTCAAAGCCGAGAAGTGCAAGGTGGCCATGGGAAAAGTGGCATACCTCAGGCATGTGGTAGACCGGGGACAGCTCCGTCCTAACCAAATAAAAATAGAGGTAATCCAGGCATAGCCCAGACCAGAAACACAGAAGCAGGTTAGGAGTTTTTTTTGGACAGGAGGGTATTATAGAACATTTGTACCCAATTACAGTGCTCTGGCTGCTCCCATCTGACCTGACAAAGAAAAGGATGCCAAAGAAAATTACCTGGGGCCCAGCCTGTGAGGATCCCTTTTCCAAACTAAAGGAGGCACTGTGCAGTGCTCCTGTTTTGACAAGTCCTGACTATAGCAGACCCTTTATAGTTCAGACTGACACCTCAGATGTGGGTATTGGGGCAGTACTGAGCCAGACATCCAGGCAAAGGAGGAAACACCCAATAGCCTACCTGAGAAAAAAGTTACTTCCCAGGGAGCAGGCATACTCCACAGTGGAAAAGGAGTGTCTTGCCATAGTTCGGGCACTAAAGAAATTAGAGCCATACTTGTATGGGCAGCATGTTGTGGTGCAGACTGACCACAACCCCCTGATTTGGCTGATGCAGATGGGAAAGAACAATGGTAGATTGCTAAGATGGAGTCATGCTTTGCAAGGATAGGATATGACAATTCTACTTAGGGCTGGAGCCAAAAATCAGAACTCCGATGGGCTGTCTAGTGTCTACGAGGAGTGAACTGCTTTGGGAAGCTCATCCCATGTAGGGGAAAGGGCCCCCAAATTCAGTCTAGGTGGGGAGGAATTGTGACACTTGGACAGCTGGTTCTGATCACTGTATCATTTTTTGTAATATAAAAATGTGTTATAGACTGTCTTTCATGAGAAATGCTGAAATAGCATGTGAGTATGACCCCTCCACACACACACACAAGTTTTAGATACAAGGTGTTACCTGGAAGGCCAGAAGCTAATTACAGACCAGGCCTTAACTGGGGATGTCTTGTTTGTCTAGATTTATGGTAGCTTACCAGATGCTGGGCTAGAATCATAAATGTTTATGACGTTCAGAGGAAACACAGTGAAATTCACATGGTGATACAAAAGCATGTTGCACCTCCATGAGATCTGGCAGAGAGACATAAGTCCTATTGATGTCCTAGAAAGGGGAAGCTGATCATAAGATCAAAGAGAGTCATTTGAAGAAAATGAGTTATGCTGAGGTTACAGAATTTAATACTTGGATAAGACATCCTGTTTTTGTATAGATATATATTTTTTATATATTCTGACAGGGAGGAGCCTGGTGACCTCACACAAAGGGGTTGGCCAAGACAGTCTTTTAAACAGTATTCTGTTTTCATTCAGAGACTTCTATATAGACTCTGACAAAGAAACATCTTTGAGCACTTTAAGCAGGTATTTTAGAGAGAGAGAGACAAAATCTAAGTACTGTAGTAGGAATTGCAGTGTTAAAACCTCATTCTTTTAAAAGATTGTATGGTTCTTGTGATATTCGTTCTGTATTTTATGTTTTACATATTTTTTATCTATTTTAGTAAAACTCTATTTTTAGAGCCTACTTGGTTTGTCTTTGAATTTCTTCCTTTAACAAGCGAAATATATATGGTTAAAGCAGACACTGTGCATAAGCTTGAATGATGATACAAAACTGGAAAAAGGTAAGAGTTTTAATCTGAGGTCTTTTATTAAGAGTTTTCAAGGGTTCAGTTCTGTACGCCTGATTAGGTGCCCATAGGCAAAGATATCTGGCCCTCTCCGAAGACAGAATTATCTGTGCCTGTGCATTGGGTATGCTAGCAAGAGGTTCACAGTTTGAATCCCTCCAAGACTTGAGACCAAAGGCTGATTTGAACCCACAAAAACAGACAGGAGGGTTACCCTGTTTCTGTTAACTGTTCATAAGACTGCACTCGGAGGTTGGCACTTTGGGAGTAGAGGGCTGACCTGCTGAGTGAGTTTGTGACAGTTTACTCCTGTAATCTGTATATTTTCTCTGATGGCTTGGGCTAAATGTTCAGCATACAAGGCAAATAGGGAGGGGGATAGGGGGCAACCCTGACAGGTACCTCTGTTTAGGGGAAAATGGGTCAAATATGACCAGTTCACTTTTATCATGGCTTGTGGAGAGGTATATAATCGTTGTATTATATTCAAAAAAGTTACTGAAAAATTGAATTTCCCTATCGTGTATCTCAGAAATATCCAGGAGACCCTGTCAAATGCCTTCTGGGCATCCATACTTAAAAGTATAAAGCATGTTTGTTCTCTTTGTATCACTTCCAGAAGGAACACTGTTCGTTTACTATTGTCTGCTGTTTGGCGTTTTATTATAAAACCTGCTTGATCCTTATTAATAATATGTGACAGTATGCTCCCTAATCGTTTAGCCATAATTGCTGTGAAATATTTATAATCCTGATTTAAAACTGATATGGGACGATAAGATTCACAGCTTAATGGATCTTTATCTGGTTTAAGTATAGTAGATATATTAACATATTGCCAACTCTTCAGAATAGGGTGGGTATTCTCTTGCATTGCATTAAACAATTTGGTTATCGTTGGAAATAGTGCTTTCTGGAATGTTTCATAGAATTCTGCGGTATAGCCATCTGGACCAGGGCTTTTGTTCGATTTAGAATTATGTAGGGCAAGAAATATCTCCTGAGAAGTAATAGGTCTGGTTAGGGAATTACTTTGTTCCTCTGTAATTTGAGGTAGTTGTATTTTTGTAAAAAATGTTGATACTTTTCTTCGTCTGGTTCCTGGGTTGATTGTATAATATTAAGTAAAATTCCCTAAATCCCTCGAGTACATCTTTTGTTTTATTCAATATTTTAGGTTGTGTAGGGTGTTTTATTTTAGTTATTGTTGAAGATGTTTGTTGTTTTCGTAATCTATAGGCCAGAATTTTGGTAGGCTTGCTACCCCCCCCCCCCATAGTATCTTTGTTTCACGTACATCAAAGCTTGTTCTGTCTTTTGGGTTAATAAATCTTGTAACTGTGTCTTTTTCTGGTTTATCTGTGCAATTGTGACTCCCCTTCCTCCTACATATAATTGTTGTAATCTCTCTAGTTCCATTTCTAACTCTTTTTGTTTCCTAACTCTCTATTTCTTTTGGTGGGTTGCATATGCTATAATTTCTCCCCATAGTACTGATTTTAAAGTGTCCCATAATGCTACTTCTGGTACCTCTTCCATAGTAGTCTCCTGTAAGATTCTAGGAATCCATTGCTGGACTTTTTCTTTAAACTGTTTATCTTTGATAAACATATTATTAAATCACCATTGTCTCATTGTAACTTCCTGTTCTGATTCTAGTTCCACAGTAATTATAGCATGGTCTGATAAATGAATTGGTGAGATCGTTGCATTATGTATTATATCTATAGATTCCACTTCTACCAAGAAATACTCAATACGTGAATAGGTGTTATGGACCCCCGAGAAGTTTGTATAACCACGGGATGTTGGATAGCAGTGTCACCAGGTATCTACTAGGGCAAGATCTTTCATTAACCTCCTACCATGTTTCCGCCCCCTTGTAGCTCTAGGTGTGTTAGGGTTTGAACTGTCTCATGAAGGATTCATTAGAAGATTCAAGTCTCCACCCAATATCAATATCCCTTGCTTAAATGATTTTATCAAAAATGGTTTGATAGACAGTGCTCTCTGAACCCAGGGGGACACATATACTTCCCACTGTGTAGACCTGCCCATCCCAGTTCCCTTTAATCAAGGACAACCTGCCTTCACCATCCTGATATGAATGGAGAATTTGAAAAACAGAGGACCTTGGTATGAGAATTGCCGATCCCCTCCTTCGTCCCCTCGAGTATGCACTAGCTACTATACTCGACATTCCATATTTAAGCAATTTCTGGTGCTTGACTTTGGATAGATGTGTCTCTTGGAGGAGAATGATCTGGGGGAGCATTTTTTAAGATGAGAAATGATTTTAGTTTTTTTTATAGGATTACTCAATCCATTGACATTCTGGGATACCACTCTAAGAAGTTTCTTAGTCTGAGACATCTATATGCACTTGATACTTTTTCTCTTCTGTCATTCTCTCATCTTTATTATATTGTGTATCTGTTCCACTACTTATTTCCCTGAACTTTTCCTGATCTGTCTTCCTCCATGTTATTCTGA
Organism: Neoceratodus forsteri; assembly: GCA_016271365.2. Taxonomy (NCBI): domain Eukaryota; kingdom Metazoa; phylum Chordata; order Ceratodontiformes; family Ceratodontidae; genus Neoceratodus; species Neoceratodus forsteri. Next base: position 1,283,355,303 of record CM057453.1, read on the forward strand.
TTTCATGTCTCATCTGTTTGTTTTCCCTGATGTCTCTGTGTCTCTTCCTTATTGTTGTCTCCCCTGAGCAACTTCCCTTCCCCCCATTATGAACTATATACATAGTGACTTCCAGTGTCAGAATCATCTCTGACAAGGGCGGAATATTCCGTCGAATGTGGGCTTCTTGCCTTACTCTGTAGGCCTGCCCTGGGGGATGCACATATCCTCCATAATACAACCAAAAATTAAACTGGGCCATAGCTGAAACTCCTGGTTGGCAATCTAATTCCTTAAAAGAAAATCTTAAATAGTATTTAAAAACTGTAACACAAAATATCACCAAACTGAGGTAGTTAGTACAGGTGCATAACTCTGGTCTCTTCATCTCACTTTCATCCTCCCCCTCCTATATAGATACACAAGGGAATTTATTTTATTAAAACATTCAGTCATTATTTGCAGATATGTCTTCAGACTTCAGATCTCCCTTCAAAATACTTTCTTCTGATCATTTTGTCCATATTTTATCCCATATTCCCAATCAAATCAGTCTCTTTCTCTCCAGATATGATCTAAAGAGTCTTTTTTTGTTAGTCTCCCTGGCTCTCAGCCCTAGGAAGTGCGTGTCTCATGGTGGGTATTGCTTATGATCTTTGCCTTCTCATCCACTAGGAGGCCCAAGTTTTTGTTTCCAGTGCACTTTCTGAGGTCAATAGGTCCCCCTTCCCAACTCCTCGGCCCTCACTAAGTGCTCCAGGCCTAGTCCAGGTGTCCGTCCCCAAGGATTCTACAGCCAGACCCTGTGCGAACTTCCCTTGTTTAGTTCTCTGAGTACCCTTCCTCTGAAGGCACCCCATTATTTATTAATGTATTTAACAATCCATTGTGTCGATTGCTACAGGTGCACCCACCTCCTTAGACTCCTAAAAGTATTTAGATACGATTTTTTAGCAGGAAGCAAAGGCCAGCTCCCTGACCTCTCACCTTTTGCTACTATCATTTTCTGGTATCTGAAATAGAGCACATAACCGTTATTCCCACAAGCGACCTGACCAAGATATTTATTTTGGTGCCGTCCAGCTGCTACATTCCTTGGAGAGCTCTTTACCTCTAGTTCAGCTCTTTTCGGTCCCCCCTCCATACTGGAGCCATCTGTGTACTTCCCTGTGGGGTATATACCCCCCGAATGTGGCCTAGAGCTTCTCCCCCTGAGCTACTGTATCATCTAGATGGAGGACCCACTCCCCCGCATGCTGGATTTCCTCCTCACCAAGGCACTGCACTCTAACCCATAGGCCTACTCACCCAAAGGAGACAATCATTTTATGTTATTAGCAAATTGATCCAATAGATTCTTTATCTCATCGATAACTACTTGCTGTGATTCCTTCCCCTGTCACTTATCCTTAATCAGACCCAAGTTCACATTGTTCAGGCTCCCTGGGAGTTTGGATGGTAGTTCAAATCCCTTCTGCCTCTGGTCCTCCATCGTGCTCATCACTGTGTCATAGGTGACCTATCCGTTAGGATACTGTATCATCAGTCTTGATGGATAAGGTATGTGAAATTTTAGTTGAAGGCATCTTAAGATTAGAAATAGGGTCACATATTCCCATATTCTCTGCATTGTGTCCCTCGCATAGTCATTATCAAAGAAGAGTCTCTGCTTGCTCATAAATATTTTCCCTCTTGACCACGCTTTTTGGAGTATTATTTCCTTCATATGGTAACCCTGAAATCGAATAATTATAGAACGTGAACGTGCCTTCAGTCCCGAGGGCTTGGGGCCGAGTGCCTGATGTGCCCGCTCTATCTCCATGGGGAAATCCTGTTCCAAAGCTAGCTCCTCTCTCAGCTTGTTCTCTATGTATCCCTTCATGTTCTTCCCTCGCTATTCCCCGGTATTCCATATACCCGTCTATTCTGGCATCTCTATCTGTTCTCTGCATCTTCTTGTCTCTCTCCCAGGGCTTTGGTTATTTCCCGAAGCTGAGTTAAAGTTGATTGAATCTGGCAAATCTCTGCAGCCTGATCCAAGCTAGTCTGTTCTAACGTCCTTACTTGGGTTTATAAAGTTGATACATCTGCACGAAGTAGATCATGGTCTGAATGAAAGTCCTGAAAATGCTTTTTAATATCTTGTAGATCTGTTATTATTCTGTCCAATTTATCAGTCAAGATGATATCATTGTTTTTTGGTTTTTTATGTTTTGATTTCTTGCCTGAGGATGCTGTCTGGGCCAGCGACAACTCTGAGGTCTCTGAGTCTGATTTTTCATCTCCTGATTTGTCTTCTTCTATCAGTAACACTGCATATCTATTTATAGTTCCCTTTTGTGAAATTGAAGCCATTTGTAAGAATTTCTCCATTCACTGTTGTTTTTAGTTGAATTTTGGCTTTTCTTGAAATTTTGGGAGGGAGTGTGAGTGGAGCTCCGATCTTAGGCTGCCATTGACTCCAGAGCTCAACATTATTTACTATATATTGCTGAAAGAACTATTGACGCTTGAAAGAAAACTTTGAAAAACATAACAAGTAGGTAAAAGCCTGCTTGCATTCCATATATATTTTAGATTTCACCTCCCCATTATTTATAACTGCAGAAATGTGCATGAACACATGATTTTTATCTCTTACAGTTACTTTAAAGTTAATCTGCCTCTATAGCTTACTCCTTACTTCAAGTCATAATGCTGTGTTGTGACATCACAACCTGTTGCCATGAGAGTAACTGTGATGTCACAACCAGTGCATTATGACCTCAGGTAGGGAGACAGCAACAGAAATAGAGGAACTCTTCAAGAGCAAAAATCCTGTTTTCATGCACATGACCTCAGCAATAAATAATGGGAAGCGGAATAAAGAACTAATGTGAAATACAAGCTGAACTTTATCTAAATATTATGTTTTGTTAAAAGTTCTCCAGAAGGTGTCAGCTGCTCTTTAAGCTTATTTTTCCTTGTGGTTTTTAATCATTGTCATTTATTAATGCTAGCACAGATGCACACACACAAACACATATGCACACACACACACACGGTTTTAATATGAAACTTCAGTTGGTTTATAGCTTTTCTCAGGGAGTGAACTTTCAAGTCAGTGTCATTTGACTTTGGGATAGCTTTCTTTTGATGGAATGTTTGCTGTCTTTGTATGGGTATGTTTTTTTTTTTTTAAGTTGTTTTAACCAATGGGGTCCTTAACAACTTTTCATCTGTTTTTTTTTTTTTGTTTCGTATGATCTGGGTTTTGAGAAAGTATATTCTTCTAAAACAACTACAAGTTTTTTCTAACAAAGGTTTCTGTGTAATCCAAAAGCTACAAGTGCCTGTGTTCTTTTGTAACAGCTCTGTTGGTCCAATAAAAGGTATCAGATCATCTGTTTCAGCAACAAGTTTTTCTGTGGCTTCATGGTTTCAGAAATGTTAGCAGGAACTTATTAGTACAGTACCCACAGTTCTGAGACCATGAAGTGACATAGTCAAAACTCCAAATCCTTGGTTCCATGAAAGGAACTGCACAGAATGTTGTATAAACAAAGAAAACAATACAAAACACAACTGACAGCTTTAGCTTTTATTTAGACACAGGGATCCTTTAGAGGTAAAAATGTAATTTATGAAAATAGAGACATTTCAAACAGCTGTGCATAAGTAACCAGTTCCTGTACACTGTAAATTAGGCATGACAAGAGATGAACAAGGTAGTCTGGCTTAGAATTTCACTTAACTGGTGTAGTAATTTGCAAAACTGAGACTGTTGAGAAGTGCAATAGGAGTTATGCTAAACAAATCTAAATATCTCTAAAAGTTTACAAGTCACAGATAAAAAACATTTGAAAATTGTTCAGGACAAAAAGACCTTTCAAATGAGCTTATTCATTAAGCTGAACCAATTATATGTTTGTAAACTATAACCATCTGATACACCTCAGTGTTAATTTTTCATATGAATTATGCCAAACAGATGTAAATATTTCTAAAAGTATATGCATTACACATAAACCATCAGTATGAAAGTTGTTCAGGACAAAATACCTTTCCAATGAGCCTATTCATTAAGCTGCATTAATTATATTTATTATACTATGGCCATCTGATTACCTGAATGTTCATTTTTCTTCACAATTTTCACCTTTCAGATGGCTATATTTAAAAAATCTAATGAATTCAGATTAGTGACTATCCTCATTTGAAAGGTCACTTTGTCCTGAACAATGTTCATGTTGATTGTCTGTTGGTAACTTGTATACTTTCCGAGATATTTTAATGTGTTTGGCCTGACTCCTACTGAGTTCACTCAGAGAGAAACAAAATGAGGTTGTTTGGAAGACCATATTTTACAAAATATAAAGAATTCAGATTAGTGACTACTCTTACGTGAAAGACCTTTATGCCCTGAACAACTTTCACACTGGTTGTTTTTGTGCACCTTGAATAATTTTAAAGATATTTAGATTTGTTTGGAAGGTGTGCACGTTTGCTCTCAGAGAAAAGCAGCTTTGAGTTCTGTGTCTATCATTCTAAAAAGAAAGAATGAAGTATTTTTTTAACTGCCATAGGGATTTGCAATGTTATGGAAGGATACACTGAAAAACTACTAAAAAATGTGTTCCATGGAAATTCCTTTTCAAGCTAAAGTGAAATAGCTGTAGGCTCCACCCTCAACCACAAAAACAGAATTACTGTAAATACTGTATCCCATTTTCAGCAAACAGACTGCTTCAGGGAGCTATTTTTCTTATATTTGTTTAATGCTATCCTGTTTGGTGGAAATACACTCTGCTCCAGATTCAGCATAATTTAAAACTAGGAGATGCCACTTCAGTATTAAATAAAATCTCAACAGGAATTAAAATCCTTAGCATTAGAAATGTAGAATAAAGTTTATGCAGAACTTATGAGTGCTTTGATTCCCATACAAGGTTATTTCTGCATAATTATAGTCACTGTTTAAAAACTGTGTGGTTTCCACACAGTTTTATAAATAACATAAAGCATATTTGCAGTTTTTAAAACATTCCGTAGTAAGTTTTAGGAATAGAACTTCCTGGTATTTTTATTTATTTATTTAGCTTTTGTTGACCGGGTAAGTGCATTAGACAAATCCTGCCTATTGTCAGGCACGACCCAGGGGACGGGGATGCAGCTGACTGCCAACTGACCTTGAACCAGATTAAGCTGTTGGTGATGTTTTTAATGAATGAGGGAAATTTGGTCAGCACACCGGGGAAATTCCCTTACTCTCCTGTAGGTGGCGGGCCATCTTGCTGAGAGATGGCCTCTGTGGGAGAGACGCTGGAGGAGAAAGATGCTGATTTAGTAGTGGGGGAGGCCTCCCAGCTAGCTGAGCAACAAACTATGGATAATTTGAGCAATTTTCAGGAAAACGATGGTGATGAAATATTTCACGAGGCCAGTTCTATGCCTGATATGTTTTTGTCAACTGAAAAGGTTTGCACTACGAAGTACACCAATATTATGGATGGAATGAGTACCTTTACTGCTGATACTCAAGTGGAAGTTCATTCAACTACGGAGGGAACTTCATGCTTAAAACAGAGTGCTGAGTTAATTGGGGCTTCAGCTGATTCACCTGACAGGCCGAGTGAGCAAACTGACAGCAAGAATGAGGACGTGTCTAATACAAAACTTCTCCTGCCTGAGGGTGAGTGTGCATTTACAAACATTGCTTCTATCTCTAATATTGACAGTGTTAAGGCTGGCAGCTCTTTCACTAAGTTTAGGGAGTGCCGAAAGCCTGTTGTAATGCGAAGCATTGGCAAGGGCAGTGACAAGAAAGGTTCTCCCCCACTAACACAGAGTAATGACAATCCAGCTTCTAGCTGTCCCTTGCAGAGTTTACCTTTTGTGGGGCAGGTGCACCTGTCTAAAGAAGCAGGGTTTGTTTTCTATCCTCTGGTGAAGCAGGGATCTGAATTGGATGAGTCGCCCCAGATTAAATATCAAACGGAAGCAAATATCCAAGAGGGTGTGACAGAATTTAGCTTTCAGAGGCCACTGGCTCCACAAGTGCTACCTGCAATTACAGAAACTTCCAAACCTATGGCGTGAGAGCAGCAAGCAATAAATAAAAATGTTGCAACAGCTCAAGCGGTGTCTACTGCTAAAATACAGGCCCCAGATATCACAAAGGAGCATGACAAGAACTGGTCACCTCAGAAGGCACTTGAAGCAGGCTGGGAGAAATCTGCCTCAGGGGTTTGGACTCCTGACTCTGCATAGGATGCTTCATTTAATTTTCAAACAGTCTACCCTGAGTAGCAACCTAGACTTATTCAATACCAGTCAATGGAAAAAAATGAGGCTGGGTCAACTTTGATTGAAAAGAAAGCAAACCTGATTGTAAATACACCTGTACAGCCTATCAAAGGACAACCAGACATGCAGGTAAAACCTGTTACTACTCCTCAGGATGATGCAAACAAAGATAAGCAACGTTCTTCAGGCAATCCAAACAAACCTTTATTGTCTGAACTCTTTTCCCATGCAAGACGTGAAGCAGCACCTTGGCGAAATGCTGTTCGCATTCGTTACAAGGGAGGTCTAGAGGAGATGCCTGATAGACATTATGTAGGAAAATGTCTTATTAAAGAGTCATTGCATTTTTCTCCTAGAGACGTGTTTGCTTTCATTAATATTTCTGGGGAAGATAACCTCGACATAAGTTTTCAGTCAGCCTATACTTTGGACCTTTTCTGGGAGAGATATGAGCAAGTTAAATTTTCTCCCACATGGACCACCTTTTTGGGAATTCCACTCACTAAACCTTTAATAAAAAATCATTACTGTGATGTTTAGGAATGAGGGGGTCCATGTGGAAGACACAATATACTGATTGTCCCAGAAGTGTGAAATCCAAAGTGATTCCCGAACCCATTTTGGATTCAGAACAATTCTGGACAGGGGGTTAGAAGTATAGAGTTAAATTAAGACAAACTGACACAGGGATTGAGCATATCCCTAGTGCTTTTCTGTTGGGCAGAGATCAAGGGGTATGTTTCTACAGTGGTCAACCTAGAGCTTGCTACAAATGTGGGTCAAAAACACATCTTTCTAGCGTTTGTGACCAACCCAGATGTGATAACTGCGGGGAAGTAGGTCATGTGACCATGCAATGTGTCAACCACACCAAATGTGACCAATGTGAAGATTTCGGGCACTCTTTTAAAGAGTGTCCTTGGGCAGCAAGAAATAAAGCCTCTTGTGGGAGCACTGATTTAATAATTTAGCAAGCCCAAGATGCCATGGCTAAACAAACAAATATGGCATTAGATAAGCCCATACCTTCCCCCCTCAAGATTTAGAAGTGGTAGCCCCCCTCCAGATCCCATCCCCCTTCACAGTTGGAACCCGTAGGTTTAGTCAAAATAGAAAAAGGGAATACAGAACAGTTTGAGCCAGTTTGTTATAAAGACCCAGAGGATACAGATGGTTTTAGAATAGAGAGTACCTCAGTGTCCCCTTTACCCCCTAGAAGGTCTAGTAGACACCTTAAAACAACTACTGCATCTCATTCTGAGTCAATAGAATCTCCAAATTCTTATGCTGCTTTATTTACCACTTGAGGTGATTCAGAAATGGAGGTAGGAGATTCAGATTCTCAAAAATCTGTTCAGGAAAACATGGGTGCTCTAATAGAGGTGTATAAAGAAAAAAAAAAGGAGGAAAAAATAATATGAACCCATCACGCAATGAATTGAATGGCAGTAAAAATATAGGGTACACTGAACACTGATAGTATATTAAATAATGTAAAGAGACAAGCGGTCTTTCAGTTACTCCATGACAATAACATTGCAGTTAGTTTTGTGCAGGAAACATGGATGTTTGCCTTGGAGCAAATAGCCTCTTTTCAAAGGGATTGGCCATGGGGGCCATCATATTGGTCATTTGGTAGAGATTGTGTGGGTGGGATTGGGATATTATTCAATTCTTTTCATTTTGTATTATACAAATTAATAGATTTAATACCTGGCAGAGTCCTAATAATGGATGGATTATGGCATTCCATGAATTGTAGATTCATCAACATTTATAATCTGCAGACCAAGGCTCTTAGAACTGAATATATGAAATCAATTCAACCCTATTTGGAATCCCCACTCAATATTTTTTGGGGTGGAGATTTTAATTGCAGTCTAAATATCAAGGGCAGGTTGAATAAGAAAATTTATTGTGATTCAAACTGTTTGGAATCTATCATAAAAATGGGTGATTTATTTAATTGTAATCACATAGTAAACGCTGGTCCTAGCTGTACCTTTTTTAAAGGGAAAGTGGGTTCAACAATTGATTAATTATTCACATCAAAAACAGTTACAGTAGGTAAGTTTAAAACTATTCTGGTTGAATTTTCCGATCACTTGCTTGTTCAGATCAAAATTGGGGTTTCACTCTGTAAACTTTACAAAAAATCCAGATGGAAATTGAACACTTCCATTCTTAGAGAGGCACTAGTAAAAAATTCAATTTTACTTATTCTTAACGCTAGATTGTCAGTAGCATTTCTATACCCAGATCTAGGAACCTGGTGGATGGAAACTAAAAATGACTGTTGTAATTGGTTTAAAAAATATGGAATTCGACGGAGGAATTCAGATTTCCTTTCTTATTTAAAACTTAGAAATCAATTACAGAATCTTATTTCAATAGCAAATTTTTCTAGATTAGACTTTACAACTCAAATTGACAATATTCAAAATCAGATAAAAGTCTACCAATACAATAGAACCAGAACTCTCCAGGCAATTTTAACTAATCATTCAAAGAAAACTGTAGTTGGAAAACCGATTGAGTTATGTAAAAAAATAAAAGAGTCCACAGCTTTGGAATACCTAGATTGTCATACAATTAGAGTGGAGGATGAAACTGCTATTAACTGTATTATTGAAACCCATTTTAATCATCTACAACCCAAAAATTACCCATCTACTATAGAAATAAGAAGATATCTAGGTCCCCCTTACTTTTAGACTCTCAGGATATTAATGCCATGATAGCACCTTTTCCTTGTAAAGAAATAGGAATGGTCATTCATGATTTAAAAGACAATATTACTCCAAGTTTAGATGGCCTATCCAACTTATTTTATAAAACCTTTCCGTCAAAAATCTCTTCTTGTTTACATTTAGTATTTCAGTTTTTTATGTCAGGTAAATCGATTCTGGTTGCATTTGCAGAAGGCCTTATGAAATATATTTTCAAATCAGGTGAAAGGGGTGATGTCAGAAACTGGAGACCAATCACCATTTTAAACTCGGATTATAAAATTTTTACTACTTTGTTAAATTATAGACTTAAATATATGACAAATAAGGTGATTTCTCCTCTACAATTTTTCGGCCTTCCAGATAGGCAGATTCAATCGGCCTTAACAATTATAAGAGACTTAAAAGAGTCCTTATCTTTAGAAGGTAGCTCAGGTTGCTTACTTTCGGTAGATTTAGAGAAAGCGTTTGATAGGGTAAATCACTTGTATTTGTTTCTGGTATTGGAATTTTTCAGGATTCCCTGTCCATTAATAAAGATGATAAAATTATTATATGAGTCTGCTAAAGTTTTCCCAGTGATAAAGGGAACAATAACAAAAGGGATTGAAATCAGAACAGGAGTACGTCAAGGCTGTCCCCTTAGCCACTTGTTCTATATTTTTTCACTTGAACCCTTAATAACAGCTTTAACTATGTCACCAAAATGGGAAGGGTTAAAAATGCCACATTCCAATACTCAGTAGATGGTGCAGGCCTATCCAGATGGCAGTTGTCTCTTTTTTAACAAACATGAGCATATGGAAGTATTTTTTAAAGAATTCTAATTATTTTCATTAATCTCCAATGCCAAGTTAAATAAATCAAAATCTAGAGGGTTAATGATGGGGACAAATAATCAAACAGTTATTAATTATAATAACATCAGGATATCAGAAGAACCCCTCTCCACCCTAGGCATTCAGCTTGGACCTCAAAATCATCTGGAAGATAACTGGGACCGGGTGTTGAAAAATGTCAAATTAAAAGTGGCTAGATGGAAACAGTTTAAATTTTCAAAACAAAAAACAATTCAAATCCTCAAACAATTTATAATGCCTTGTTTACAATATGTAGCACTTATCTTTCCTTTACCTTCTCAATATGAAACAAGGCTATATAGTTGTTGTTTCCAAATGTTATGGGATAATAGATTAAACCCAGTTAGGAGATGCTATACTTACTTAGCAAAAGAGAAGGATGGGTTAGGAATGATAGATCCTATCATTTTCTGCCATGTTCTCTTTACATCCAGAGAGCAGTGATGGGTTATGGATTGAGAATGCTCTAGGGTGATACATGAAAGCTTGGCTCATTAGTGCTCCAAGAATTAACCCACATATTCACATACCACCATATTTCAGAACCAGCAGCACATAAGCTATATAAATGGCAGATCACAAAACTACAGATTAGTACTTCTTCTAACGAAATCACTCTATAAGTCCATTATGACCCAAGCCTATCCCACAAATCCTAGTTTTAAGAATTGCCCCACGGCTATGAAAAATAGGATACTAGATCAACTAAATAATCCCAGACTTCCAGAATATATGTGGGAAACACGGTGGCTTATGGCCGGTTAAACATAAGGGGTACGGCTAAATATAAAGCAAAGGAAGAAAGAAACTGTCCATATCCAGAGTGTTTAAATCAGGAAGAAACTATAGAATATTTCTTTTGATATTGTTCTTTTTTCCAAACCTTTATGGATATATGCAGCAAAAAAATGGAATTTGTAATGGTGATCAAAGATAAATTATAACATTTTAGTAATTGGTATTGTACCACTTAGTGTAAATGCTTATAATTATAGAACATTGATGTTTTTTTTTTGCATGCTTACATTTTTGCTTATGGCAAGTGGGATGCCAATGGGTAATTTATCAAAAGAAAGTCACGTATGAAGGGTTTTGTCAATATGTAATGAATGAATTACAGAAAGTATATTTAAAAGATAAGCAACTTCATAATGTAGACAAAGTTAAAATGTGGTGGTAGGGTTTTTCACATATGAATTAAATATAAATAGATAATTTAGTAAGGGAGGTAGGTAACCCCTTGGTGATAAGACATTTCTTGCTTGAATTCCCTTGTGTTTACTGTTTTTCCTTTTTTTAATACTGTATGTTCTATATTCAAGTTTTTTATTTATATTCTGTTACTTCTATTTTATTGTAAATAAAAACACCCCTACTCTTTTTGATAAGTGTCATGGGATCTTAAACATCCACCTGAACTACCAACAATCCAGGCAGATGGGACCTCAGTTTTAAAGTCTCTTCCAAAAGACGGCACCTCAGAAGTGCAGCACCCCTCTCAAGCTGCACTACAGTGTCAGTGCTGGAATATTAACCCAAGTGCCAAGAAGCCCAGCTAAGAATATTCTCTGAGAGTTCAAGGCAAAAACCAGGTCAAAAACTAATCTCGTTTTTCATCTGGGGTCAAGGTGGGTAGTGGAGTCAAAGAGTTGCATCAGTGATAGATTACTGGTATGACTTTTAACTGCATAACCAGCTTCCCCAGCCCTCTGCATCAAAGTCATCAAGCATTCTAATGTCATCTCTGTACAATATTTCAGAGAAGGTTGGGAGGAATATTCTCAGACTGGTTATGCCAGCTTTGGGGGGATGTATGTATAGGTTTCAAATTAATGATAGAGTTCCAGTTCTGCACTATAGGTGTTTATGTTAATTACACCCAAAATGATTAGTGAGTTCACATAGAAATCATAGGAGTGGTGGAGTAGAAACCTATCTTTCCTGCTTGTTTCCTGTAAAGGCCTATGGCACATTCATAAGGTAGAAAAAATGGGCAGACTGGATTGGCCTTGCGGTCCTTATCTGCAATCAATTCTATGTAGATTAAACCTGTGGATATTTAATTTGCTGTCTGTTATTTTTTCTGAGAACCAGGTTAAAGGGATACAAGATTTCATACATAGCAATACTCATGAGGGCTCACTGTGATGTATAGCTGTTCATTTGTAGCAGGGCATATAAATGTGTCTGTACAGCCTTCTGCCTCATTCTTCAATATCTTCCTGGTATGATGAATATCTCCAGCTTTCAAATGTATTGGATGATGCCTAAAGAAGCACTGGCACACCTCCAGTCTTCACATCTACTAACGAAAGCTGGGACCCACTGTACTATGGGCTATGGGACTGAAATGAGCACATGAGAATTTCATTGGCTGAGGGACTGAAATAAGCCTGAGATGTTCATTAACTGCTGGAGCTGGATGGCTGACTAAACACAAAACTATTTCTTTAAAGTTTTCAGTCTTTTAAATTTCTTAATTGAGTGCAATAGCTAAGTTTCATTAAAAGAAAGCATTGGCTTAAACTACAAATCCTTTTCTATTAAATTGTTGAGGGCCTGATTCACAAAGCCTCTTGAGTGATGAAAGGTGCCTGTGTCGACACAAGTGGCACCTTGTGCCAAAAGATGCACCAGGAGAGGTGACAGAAGGGCTGTGCCAATCACCAGCTCTGTGTTTGGGATGGGGGAGCGGGGTGGAGAGGAGGCATTGTTGGGGTGGGGGCTGGAGAAGGGGGACCGCTAGACTACCAGGGATTATTTATGAAAATTAATGGGGGATCAGGGCTGGGGAGGGAGATCAATAAACCACCAGGGATCTTTTATGCAAAATAACTGGGGATCAAGGCTGGGTGGGGGTCCACTGTACCACCAGGCAGTGTTTTGGTTTTTTATTTCTGAAATGGGATTGGAACTGGGGGGGCATAGCCACCAGGGACTGCTGTATATGGTGCTATTGCCGCAGGGCTGCACTGTGACTTGCAGCACATCTTCAGGATGCGGCATCTGTTTGGTGCAATGCCACAGTTGCCTCAAGCTGTGAAACTTTGCTGCCAGGACCCTGTATGACAGTGAATTGGTTGCAGGGTCTCTAGTGCACCAACGGTTGGTGCAGCTTGCGCCAATCTTTGTGAATCACACCATTTGTGTTTACAGTTCATTATGGTAACAGCCAAAGCAGACACCTAAATCAGCTCAGAGTTCTTACTATTGGTATCATCTTAGCTGTCCCTAGTCCTTGTAAAACCTTTTAAATAAATAAATCTCTTATCAAATTAATGCATTAGCAGCCATTGTGGCTTTGACCAGAATCCTATTTATTCTAGTGCTCATTTCAGCATTTTAGAGTTTGTAACTATTCAATTAATTAACTGGCAGAGAACACCAGGATGAAGGAGCTGCTATTGTGACTGGACTTCTCTACTGGGACTAAAGAAGTAGTACTCTACTACTGAGACCTTCAATTTAGGGTAAAAAAAAAGTTAGTGTGTTTGTCTGAGCTGGCTGAAGTGACTTGTTATCTGTGCAGTTATCTAGGTGTTAGTCTCAAGTGACTGAAGGGGATTGTTATCTGTGCAATTTAACTAAGTGTAGAAAGATCTGTTAAGTAGTGGGAGTGGCTTACCTAGAAGGAAGCCAAGTTAAAGCCAGTTTTAAACACTGCCCTAGATTGCTTCTGCCTGAGAACTGGCAGAGAACACCAGGACAAAGGAGCTGCTGTTGTGACTGGGCTTCTCTACTGGGACTACATTGTCCTCCTTTCCTTCCCTTCCTCACCCCACCCAAAGCCAGTTTTACTTTTATCGGCACAGGATTTGACTGACAACAGGAACTTCCTGTTTGGAAGCAGGAAGTGAGTGATCACAGAGCCACCAAAGACTCACCATCCTAGAAGGACAAGAGTAGCTCTCCGTCCCCCCTAGTTGCTGGAGGTCTGCCTCTGAGCAAGTAAGGAGACTACTGAGAAATATAGGATCTTCTTATCTCAGAACAGGAAGATCAGGAGCTTAAAGGACACAGAGACAGTAAGTAAGTAGGGAGAACAAATAAATAAATAAACAGAGGAAAGAGTAAGTATTCCAAACAACAGAGAAGAGGCCAAAAATAAGACATGATGGGAGTGGTACAGTGCAGAGGCTGTGGAGCAGCAGTCTTCCGGGAGACATTCTGGAGGATGCGGTGTTCTCCCATCTGCAAGCACCTCTCTGGACCGAGGAAGGAGGTTGCTCATCTCTAGGCTGAGTTAGCCAGGATTTGTGGGACCTCCTCTCCCATCCAGGGACCACTAGGGCCACACCGTTGCCTCAGAGGTTGCCAAGAAAGGGGAGTGGTTGGACCACAGTGGGCTCAGGAAGGGTGAGGGTGGTGGAACAGAGGCACATCCCTCCAGTTGTACCTTTCCACAAGTCATATGCCATTCTGGCAAAGTGTGGTTCCTCTATGGAGGCACCGGCAGTGGAGACCAAGGAGGATACTGGGAACCTCCACAAAGGAGACCCACAGGAGGGTGGCCTGGGACCCCACAGGGTAAAAAGAAGCAACTCCTGGTGGGGGACTCCATTGTTAGGAAGGTAGAACTGGGGAGGAAGGGGGGAGAGAGGTGAGGTGCCTGCCTGGCACCTTTGCTTGGAGGGACAGGGAGCGAATCCTCAGGATCGCCAGAGCAGCTGCACAGGGGAGGGAGCTGGATGTCATTGTCCACCTAGGGAAAAATGACCTGGCTAAGAAAGGGATCAGAGTAGTGCAGAAATAGTTTATGGAGTTGGGGAGGGGCCTTAGACAAGTAGCACGCACGGTAACCTTCTCGGAGGTGCTGCCTGTCTATACCATAGGTGAGGCTAGGGTGCTCCATGCCATGGGATTCAATTAGTGGTTGAAAAACTGGTGCAGAACTCAGGGATTTGGCTTCACTGGGGACTGGGGGTCTACCTGAAGTGATGCAGGCCTATACTTGCATGATGGTCTGCATCTGTCCAGGAGGGGAACCAGGATCCTAGGTGATAGGTTTAAATGCTTCATTGGCAAGCATTTAAAATAGCCAAGGGGGGAGGCACTGGAAAGGAGCAGGGAAATACTAGCCCCCCCAAAAAAATCAGGGTAGTAAGTGAGGTAAACACCAAGATGGAGATGTTGATAGGGAGAAAGCAGGGGTAAATGGAGAAAGTGACAAAGGCAATAAGGACAGGAATGGGGCAAAAAGGGATAAGGCCATCAGGAAATGGAGGGTAATGAGTACCAATGCCCATAGCCTGGGCAACAAGCTCCCTGAACTGGTGGTCTTGATGGAAGAGGGATGCCTGGATATCATAGCAGTCACAGAAACATGGTACACAAAGAACCATGACCGGGATGTTAACATACCAGGGTACACAACCTACAGGAGAGACAGGGAGGGGAGAAGAGGGGGGGAGGAGTAGCTCTCTATGTAAGGGAAGGGATGAAAGCAACTTAACAAAAGAGTAAACAGGGAGGAGAGGAGGCACTGTGGGTCACCTTAGAGACTGGAAATGGCACCACAATCCACACATGGGTTGTATACAGACCCCCATGCCAGGGGGAGGGAAAGGACAAGGATATGATAGAAGGCATTCTTAGGATGGCAGAGAAAGGGGAGATACTGTTGATGGGAGACCTGAATATGCCAGACGTTAACTGGAGCACATTTGCTGCAGCCACATCCAAGAGCAGGGCCATTCTCAATGCCCTACAGGTGGCATGACTCAGACAGCTAGTTTTGAAACCCACTCATGAGGGAGCAATCTTAGACCTCATACTCTCAAATGGGGACAGTGAGAGGATCTCAGATCTAAAAGTGGGTAGCCATCTGGGAACAAGTGACCATCATACAGTGTGGTTCATGATAAACTCAGCTACAGAGTCAAGCCATACAAAAGTGAGGGTACTGGACATCAGGAGGGCTGACTTTGGCAAGATGTGAGAATGCCTTAGAAAAGCACTAGCAAACAGGCTAGAAGGAGGGGTGGAACAACAATGGGGAAACATCAAAGCTGCCATCACAGAGGCATCGAGCCTTTGTGTGATGCAAATAAACAAATCAAAATGAAAGAAAAAGCCACTATGGTTCTCAAAAGAGGTGGCGGGGAAGGTTCAGGGAGAAAAAGATAGCATTCAGAAAGTATATGGAAACACAGAAGAAGCAGGACAGAGAGCTGTACCAGTTAAGGCAGAAGGAAGCAGGGAGGGAAGTAGTGGTGGGCGAAGTGGGCTCAATCCACTCTGTGAAGTGATTCGCGGAGCAAAGGTGGATTCATGGAGTGTGAAGCGGAGTACTTCGTGTTATAATGAGGAACACAAAGTGCATTGAAAACAGCCACTTCGCGTTACTCCGCCTCCACTGGTCAATTCTCTTTCAATTTTTAAGGCGAAGTACATTGGTGGCAGTTCACTTCGCCTCACTTCGTCTTGTTTTTGAGCTCTGAAGGAGGATTTTGCAGTGATTCATGGGAGTTCAGGTCACATGGGCTCTATATTGATCTGCACAGCCTCAGTTCAAGGTAGTATGAGTAGGAAGGAGTAGGAGACAGTGTGCTCTGATAGCTGTCTGTAGGAATCTTTTAAAAGCTGTTCAGAAAGCATTTTTGCTTTTTTGGGGGGATCCAACTGTAGTTCATCGATTGTAGCAAACCCTCCTGTGCTCACATCATTGAGCGTTTTTGTTTGTGTGTGGATTTTGAATGTAAATTTATAACAATGACTGTGTGTGGTGAAAGACAGTGAAGTATGCTGTGTGGGGAAGGGGCGTATCTGTGTGTAGGTAGATTTAAGTTGAAGAACTAGTGATTTCTTTGTAGTTTGGTAATATTTTTGTTATATAACTGACTGTTACTGTACACATAGTAAAACTGTCAGTGATAGTACACATTTTCTTGCTGCTTGTTGTGTGAATGTGGTGCAGCATTTCATAAGGTCAGGTTGTTTAAACTACAAATTTACATTACATGGCATTGAGTACACTGAACTTTTGCATTTGCATCACATTCCTCATTCAGCATTGTACACAAAGTGTTCTGTGATGTGTGTGCAGTATTGTGTGCATCAAATATAATGCACCTTTTAAAATTTGTGGCACAGATCAGTGTAAGTGCAACTAAGCGCAGCAGTGTGAACCTGCTATCCACTGCAGCTGCCTGATTTTGTACTGCGATTGTGTTCTCTGTTCTTAGTGTTGTTGCTTGTAGTGCTGTAAAAATCAGCACTGTCTGTATTCAGTGCCCCCCCCCACGTTGAAAAGGTATTTTTTACCAGACTGGATTGTTTTTGTGACCCCATCAGCACCACTGGTTACTGAAGTTGTTTTAATTCCTTGACAGTGTCACAACACAGTAGTCCCTTATCTGTTGCTGAAGCCACAGTTGTTTATTTTGCTTCACATCCAGCTAGTGATAGTAGTGAGTAGCGACCCTCCAGTCAGAAAGTGAAAGTATCAAAATCTGAATTTGGTAATAATATTTGTGGTTGATCCCCTAAAATGCCTGCAAAGAAACGTGCAAGTAAAGCTGTTTGTGGCCATGGCAATCTTGGCAGTAAAAGGGTCTGTGGGCGTGGAAGTAGTACACGGACAGAGAAGTGCATTGCTGATGTGAGGAAAGGTATTTCTCCTGCAATGTTTTTCACAGCCCAATCAGTAGCTTCACTGATAGTTAGAGGAGATGATGTTTTCCCAGCCAGTGGTGTTAGTGTTACTAGTGTTAGTGATGGTGGAGGTAGTATTAGCACTGTTGCATCAAGTTCTAATTCCGACCAGTGTACCGTATCCAAACATATTGAGTGTGAAGCAGTGCAATTGAGTGACAGCGTAGATTATGTCATACTTCCCAGTAACATCCCATTAACTGAACCTGATTCTGATGATCATGTCAACGATAGCATACAAATGTGATATTCCATCCACCGTGGCTCTTAATGTCACTCATTTTCCATGCAACAGTGATTCACAGTGTGATGAAAAAATTTTAGGTGATGGTGGTGTAGATGCTGATGATGAATGTGATGATGCTGATGATGATGATGATGTTGCTGTTGTTGCAACATGCAGTCCACATGTTAGCATCCAAGCAGAAGATGTGGATGTGTATGACAGTGACGTTGATGAATATGATGATGATGTAATTGACCCCAGTTGGGAACGAGAGAAAAAGAAATTAAAAGTGACTGTGTCTGAATCTGTTTGCAGGAATCTCCTTCCTGTAAAAACTTGTGATTTACCAGTTTTAGTGGATGATGATGATGATGATAATGACCCAGTACTCAATATGATAGGTAGTCGTGGTGGACAGTTGCAGTCCAGATGTGCAGTGCCAGAAACATCACGTGCCCCCCCCACACTTCAGTGCTTAAAATAACAGACTTAAATAAGCCACATCATCATGGACATGTTAAAAGCAGAGAATCACACTCCCTTATTTGGGATTTTTTTGTTCAAGATGCAAATGATGATTCAGTTGCAATCTGCCAGGTTTGCCATATGTGTGTGTGAGTAGAGGTAAAAAGGGGAGCCACCTTGGGACAGGAGGACAGCATACGCATCTTAAGAATAGGCACTTGGCTCTGTGGACCCAGCACAAACTGGCAGCTAATACCAGACTTGGGCATTCATCCGTATCACCGGCGGCAACCATAGCCAGCATGTTATCCCCTTCCATGACTGTAAGCCCAGTGGGAAATTAAATGTGTGCAGTAGTGCGGTAATAAGAGCAGAGGATTACTACAGGCATGATGAGGTGGAAGACCATAATGACTTTGAAATATTGTCCAGTGCTGGTGAGAGTAGCAGTTTTTTGTGGTAGTGGTGGTGGTGAATGCAGTATGTCTAGTGCAAGTGGTACATCAACCCCGGTTGGCAATTCTGGAAAAATAACATAATTTCTGGGTTTGTCATTCTGGAGACCCCATTTCCTCGAGGACATAGACATGATAGAGGCAGTCCAGAGGAGGGCAACTAAAATTGTACAGGGTCTGCAAGAGAAGCCATACGAGGAGAGACTAAATGAGCTTAATATGTATACCCTTGAGGAAAGGAGGGAGAGGGGGGACATGATAGAAACTTTTAAGTACCTCAGTGGAATCAACAAAGTCCAAGAGGGTAGCATCTTTCAGAAAAAAGATGTGTAAGAACAAAGGAACAAAATTTAAAGATGGGGGTTTCAGAGGCAATGTGAGGAAGTATTTTTCACAGAGAGGGTGGTGGACACATGGAACAGCCTTCTTGAGGAGGTTGTGGGGTCTAAAACTGTGGGAGAATTCAAGAATGCATGGGACAGACATAAGGCAATTTTTGTGGGGGGTAGGAAGAAATAGGCTGTTGGTTAACTAGGATCTGCAGCTTATGCTGTAGGTAGGGAAATGGGCAGACTAGGTGGACCAAGCGATCCTTATCTGCCGTCAAAGTCTATGTTGCTATGTTTCTATGTTTCTTAACTGAAACACAGTTAGCTATTGCATAGGTAACGCTAATAAAAAATGTTGCAATGTTATTTATGCAGTACACCATGAATAACACCACCTATTTGAGAAACCCTGAACCAATTTGTTAGTCATATTAGACTGCCATTTGTTGTACAACAGTAACAAATTTAAAAACTGTTAAAGAGCTACTGACGTCAAAAAGAAAACTCTGAAAAACATAATTAGTGCCATTTAGCTTGCATTCTATATGTATTCCATATATTTCTCTTCCTTGTTTTTTATTACAGAGTAAATGTGCATGAGTACATGATGTTTATCCCTTAGATTTTACCTGCCTCTTTAGCTTACTCCCCACTTCAAGTCATAATGCTCTGTTGTGACATCACAGTCTGTTGCCATGGGAGTAACTGTGAGGTCACAAGCAGTGCTCTATGGTTTCAGGTAGGGAGAAAGCAGCAGGAATTGATGGAAAATACAAAATCACACATGCCCCCACAATGCAAAGCATCATGGGCTGCATATGCAAATCACCACAGAATGTTATGCTGGTCCAACTTTAAGCAGAATTGCATGGTGCGGAAAGGCCTCTCACACAGTTTGCAAAGGGTGCTAACAGAAGACATAGGCACGTGTTTCGTCCTACCAGGACTCATCAGTATGCCTCGTCTGTTTGACACCCCAGTGGGATGGACCAGCTACCCCTAAGGCAGTGTGCCTGGGATATATTGTGGTGAACCCATTAAAATAAAAAACTATTTAAAAGACAAACAACCTCTGTGCGTAAACACTGAGGCAAGGGTTACCCCAAAGGGCATTTGGCTGGGAAGCCAAGTTTCAAGAAAATACAAAATCACACATGCCCCCACAATGCAAAGCTTCATGGGCTGCATATGCAAATCACCACAGAATGTTATGCTGGTCCAACTTTAAGCAGAATTGCATGGTGCCGAAAGGCCTCTCACACAGTTTGCAAAGGGTGCTAACAGAAGACATAGACACGTGTTTCATCCTACCAGGACTCATCAGTATGCCTCGTCTGTTTGACACCCCAGTGGAATGGACCAGCTATGCCCTTTGGGGTAACCCTTGCCTCAGTGTTTATGCACAGAGGTTCTTTGTCTTTTAAATAGTTTTTTTATTTTAATGGGTTCACCACAATATATCCCAGGCACACTGCCTTTAGGGGTAGCTGGTCCATTCCACTGGGGTGTCAAACAGACGAGGAATTGATGAACTCTTCAGGAGCAAACATTCTGTTTTTATGCAGATTACCTTAGTAATAAATCATGGGTTGGAAGAATACAACACTAATGTGAAATACAAGCTGAAATGTGTTTAAAGGTTATGTTTTGTTGAAGATCTCCTGAAGGTGTCAACTACTCTTTAACTAAGCCACTGTATTCTGTACAGTTTGAAACAAGCTGATGAATTAAACTGTCACATTTGGGAAACATTTTAAAAAGTCTGAACATAAATATTTTCGAACAAGCACTATCTTGTTTTTGCTTGCTGTTACACTGTTACTACGGTGACTTTTTAATCAATATCTGAACTTCAACTATGCTTTGACAGAGCCCCAGTTTGGTTTTGCTATTTATTTTGTGCAGTTGAACTGTCTTTTACATCTGGGCTCCAGCATTTGGATCCCAGGAGCAGCCATGTGTGAATGAATTTTGAGCAACGCTGCACAACCGGCCTGTGCTGCTGCCACAGAGGGGTTCTGGTTACAGCAGACCTCCAGAGCGAAGCTTGGGAGGTCAGATGTAATCAAAATCCCGAGGTGGCCGCTCAGGCTGGCTGGGCATGAGGCTGGGCATCTGGTATTTTATATAGTGTATCATTTTTTTTTTCATGTTTTTCAGAATTCGGGCCCAATCCAGTGAGAGATGGTATGATTCCTAGTGAGCAACGAAAGTGAATGTGGTGCTGTTGGGAGACTCACGCTGAAATGGCTGTTTAACAGTAAGGCTTTGAAAACCTCAAGTTACAAAAAAATGGAATAAATCTGTATTGCTTCATGTTCCTTATGAGGTGGCCGAGTTTTTGTCCGGTCTTTCTCTCCCCCACTGCATGGCTCAGCAGCTTCATTTTTTGTGCACGTGGCAGTTCTTAGACAAGGTGGCCTGAGGATTTCTGATCAGCTGATATGGTGTACCACAGATGGGTACAGCTGTGTTCCATGACCTTTGAACTGTGGTACAAAAACATTTCAGCAAAGATGAAAATCCATGCGGAACAAAGGTTAAGCAAAGCAATACAAGATGAAAGTTTATATTCAGTACATCTTGCACGAGCCCTTTTCACTGAAGATGTTATAAATGCAGTCATGTCTTAAGCATGTCATGCAATTATCTATCCTCAGTGCTTACTGTTAGAAAATGGGCAAAGACAATTCTCTCTTCTGATTGGCTGAGGCACTTATTTAGGTGGGCATCTATCAGACAATAGATGCCCAGCTAAAATTAAGAGCCAGTCCAAGTGCCCCTTCACCGAGTACCATTCTCCAGTGGTGCCCAGCCTGCTTAGTAATTGGCTGAAAGCACCCCAGAAAACTTCAAATGCCTGCCATGTTTTTTTCTCTCACTTCTTACTGCCTTACTTTTTTTTTCAGAAAAAAAGTACTTATCCATAAATACAAATAGAAAACAAGCCCTCAGAACAATCAGCTTCACAGAACCGCCTATTTTCAAAACCTGAGAGCGACACTCCTCATAGCTGCTAAAAATAGCCCTGCTGATAACCCGTTTGGTCACGGCTCGCACTGTTTTCCCCACAAGCAACAAACTACAAAACACAGCAGAAAAGAACAGAAAAATATTGTTATAAAGTTGTCTTTCATGAGCATCGTTGTGCCTGCCACCTCCGGCCCCTCCAGCTGCACACTGACTCCTCTCCTACACAAAGCATTTCTCCCTCGGCTCTCAGTTCTCCTCCCTGGCACTGCCTTCTCTATCATCTGAAACTCACCAAAGAAAAGGCACTCTCTTCACTCTCCAGGCCCTCCGGTCAGGCAGTGAGGACCGCTGGGGAGCCGTAAAATAAGAATAATAGCTTAGCCTGATCCTCAGAGCCAGCAGCAAGCATCAGGGATAGAAAACTAAAAAAAAGGATAGCTGCATATTCACACAGCTGATACTGGGCTATTGTTGCTTATTTGAATCACAGACATGGTCCCAGCTACACTCATGCCCACTACCTTCCTCGTTGCATTTTGAAAGAGCAACAATGCTGTTAGTCAGTTGGGGGGGCAGAGAGACCGTTACCCTTTTCTCCAGGCTCCAGTTTCATGCTACAGTCACCGAAGCTGTCGTAGCTACACTCATGCCTGCTAGCTTCCTCGTTGTTCATGAATAAAAAAAAATTAAACAAAAGGAAACATTTTCATAGTTTTAAGCCCTGTGTGTGTGTATGTGTGTGTGTGTGTGGGGGAGGGGTTACCATGACATCCACTTCCAAAAGTCACTACTACAGAGCCTCTACTAGAACAAAAAAAAGAAAAAAACACAGCAATGTAAGGCAGGTGGAGGAACTATTTTATTACAAAATAAATGAAACTACCTAAAATATTAAAATTTAAACATAAAGGTTACCTTTTTAACAAACATTGAATACAGGTGCCCATTTTCTAAGTGCAATAATACCTTCCAGGGTATGTGGTATTGGGAAATACCAGACCTTCCGGGGCTATACGGCCCTCCGCCTGCGTCGTCAGGCCTCATTACACTCCTGGGTGGGCCGGTATTTCCCAATACCGCCCACCCTGTTGGGTATCATTGTTTACATAGAGTCCTACCCATGTCATTATCACATTACTTCTGGTTCTAAAAATATGTGGCAAATGCCTCATGCATAGTGCAGGGCTGTCTGCCCAATGTAGCAATTGATGCATCCTCATTACTACTGGACAAAATTTTGAAATCTGGTTTGAGAACTTTTAACAAAATTATGCCATTTTCACATAATTTCACACAATTTCATGAACTGGGCACATTATACAATACTATGTAGCTTTTTGCATAAAATAAGCAAAATTGTGCAATTCTGCAGATTGAGGTTTATAAAAATTTGCACTTTTGAAAGTGGCATTATTTGCTGAAATTGCACATTTGTAAGAATTCCCATTTTTTAAAATGTGCAATTTGGGAGAAGGGTGCTATTTGCTGAAACTGGGCATTTTTAAGATCTCACATTTAAAAAAAAAATGTGCATTTTGGCTGGCTCAGTGGTGTGGAGGGCTGACACTTTGTGTGCATTTCTTTCTGCCACATTGGCTGTCTGATGGGGTCAGCTGGGAAGGGGAGAGAATTGGTCTGGAGGACTGTTCTCTTCTCTTGGGTGGTGAAGTTTGACATCTTGTCCCCTTGGCTGCCTCCAGCTGGAGGCCTAGGTGTAGCACTGATATTTGAGCGCCAAGAAGCGAGGGGCTGTGGTCTTGTGGCATGCGTGTGCCTCCTAGCACCCATGCTCACACCACATCAGGGAGACCCAGGGAGAACACAGAAAAGAATGGCGGACTTAGACTCCATTAATATCCTCCCACCTATACCCACGTCACCACCCAGACCACCAAGCCACAATGGACAATGAAGATCTGGGTTGGGGGGGATGGCCCTCCCATTTCAGGTGCCACAACTGGGGGCAAGCCGTGTAGGTCACTGGATCCAGGTAAGTGTCAGGGGGAGGTGGTGCCTGGCTGAGGGTAGGGTGGGATGGATCAGAGTAGCTGCTGCCCAAGTCAGCCAGGGAAGAAAACAATATGGAAAAAGAATGTGCATTTTTGGGGAAAATGCACAATTTTGGGAAAAAAGGGAAAAGAAATTATGCTGGATTTTGATGCACCTTCACAAAAATTGCACAAATGCAAAATTGGTGATTTTGCACAATTTTGCAAGAGTGCTAGAAATTTCACCCAACACTAGTCCTTGTAACTGAACTGTTTTGCCTCAGGCTGCTGATAGGCATTAGTGTCTTGTCATTCTGCCAGACATTCTTCCTCCTGTTTCACAAATGTTGTAGAAAATGCAACATGCAGCAATTGCTATGGACAAATTTTCAGTAGCAAATTCACTTCCTTTCTTTAAAAGACACTGCCACCACCCTTTCAGTCATCCGAAAGCACATTCCACTATCACCTTTCTCTTGCTGAGCCTGTAATTAAAATTTATCTTCCATGAGTCTGTGTAGTCAGAGAAAGGTTTTATTAACTATGGCAACAAGGAATATGCCCGGTATCCCAAAATGACAATAGGGACATTTGTGTCCATAAGCTGCATTTGACTTGCAGAAAACAGTGTCCCACTTTGTCTTCATTGACATATGGAACTGTTTTTAAACACTTAGACATCACGCACATTGCAAGGCCATCCAATATAATATAATGGAAACTATCTATAGTCCCCCCATCTGAGTCTGGTTTGACCCAGACTTGTTCCTCGCCCTCCCCCAATTTACCCTGCTTTATCATAGGTATCATAGGTCATACAGAGCTAAAAGACCGAAGTCCATAATGCTCGCCTGATATTAATTATGTCCTACTATATGATTTTGTTTTAAGTAAATGTCTAAAAGTCTTTTGAAGGTATCAACACTTACGCATGACACAATATCCCCAGGTAAACTATTCCAAATCTTACATACTCTTATTGTAAACCAATTTCTTCTTTTGGTTGATTTGCACTGTTCTATTTTTAGTTGAAATGGATGTGCCCTAGTTGAATATATTTTGCTCCTTAATTCCAACCCTAGTAATTCACCCAGGTCTTTATCATGCATAGCTTTAAAATCAGACACAAATCACCCCTTAGTCTACAGTATTCCAAGGTAAACAAACCCAAATGGTCTAGTCTTGCGTAGTAGTCAAGATTTCTAACTTCATGGATATTTTTTGTTGCTCTATGTTGGATTTTTTCTATGGATTTTATGGTACCCTTATCCCCTGGTGCCCAAAACTGGGCACAGTACTCCAAATGAGGCCTCACCAAGGATGAGTACAAAGGAAGTATAACATCACAACTCCTGCTGGTAATATGCTTGTTAATACAATGTAGCACTCTGGCTGCCTTTCTGATCACAGCCTGGCAATGAAGTTTGGGGCTGAGGTCATTAGAAATTCTAATACCCAAATCACGCTCATTACTAACAGCTTTAAGGGTCAATCCACCCAGGTGATATTTGGATTGTATGTTTTTAATTCCAAAATGCATTACCACGCATTTGTCCAAGTTGAAGGGCATTTTTTTCAGAATAGCCCACTCATACAACTCATTTAAGGCAAACTGAAGGGTATTACTATCCTTAATGTTAGTAATTGGGTAGCCTATATGCGTGTCATCTGCAAATTTTGTTATCCAAATATCTGTATTAGTTTTTAATGAGGCTATATATAGGTTAAACAAACACGGCCTCAGAACCGAACCCTGAGGTACCCCACTAGTCACATCATCCCAGTCTGAAAAGGAGCCCTTGATGCACACTCTCTGAGAGCGTCCTTTTAACCATGATTCCACCCATCTTGTTCAATTCCCTCCTATACCAAGGTTTATCATATCCTCAATAATATAACTGTGAGGGACCTTATTGAAAGCCTTGGAAAAATCCAAAAACACAACATCCACTGGTTCGCCCCTATCCAATGCCATGCTCACACCATTATAAAAGTTTAACAAATTTGTCTGGCATGATCTAGCCTTAACAAACCTGTGCTGGGTAGGATCAGGTTCTATCAGGGTATACAGATGTTCCTTTATGAGTCCTTCCAATAGTTTTCCCAGAATGGATGTCAGACTAACAGGTCTATAATTAGACACCTCCTGCCTAGAACCTTTTTTATAAATTGGGACCACAGTTGCCAGCCTCCAGGCATCAATAACTTGCCCTTCCTGAATGGATTTATTAAAGACAGCGGTTATAGGTCCTGCTAAGGGAAATGCTAATTCTTTAAGGATCCGAGGGTGAAGACCATCTGGCCCTGGAGACTTAAAAGGGTCCAAATTTTGAAGTAATTTATATACAGTATTAGTAGTTATTGTAAAGAACCCATTAGTGATGTGATCATTATGTTTCCTAGTAGATTCAGTTTTTAAATTAAATACTGATGAAAACTGATTGTTACACATAATAGCCATACGTGTCGTATCTACTACTAATTCACCAGTGTTATTTTTTAACGGGCCAATAGTCGGAGTACCACCCCTTTTATTGTTAATATATTTATAAAAGGATTTATGATTATCTCCCACATTTCTGGCCAGTCGTTCTTCAAAAACCTTTTTAGCCCTTTTAATACTATGTTTAGTTGCCCTTAACTGGGATTTATAAATATCCCAACTCATCTTGGACCCACAGGATTTAGCTCTTTTATAGGCCCTATTTTTTACATATTACATATATTTATGTACCAGGTTATTTCCTGTTTAGTATCTAAAAGCTTCTTGAGATGTATGGGTCGGGCTTCGTGCAGTATTTGATACTGTGTAAGTTTCTTCATGATCATCTCCTTCCCTTCCCTTGCTGTTCCTTACTTTATTTGGTCCACCTTAGTCCCATATTTTTCCTCATGCCTTATTGTCTCAAAACCTGGGACATTTTCGATGGTACTATATTACAGTTTATCATAGTTCTCTTTTGGACTTCCGAGCTTGGGGTTCAGTTACCACCCAAAAAGCTTAACATCAGTTTTGTGTTGCTTCACTTTTATGGAAGGGCTATTGCCTGTGATTCAATGTGGAGAAATTACCTCCTCCCACATTTCATATAAAGCCAGCCTCTACCTACACCCTTCACTCATAGTGTTTCTGAACACTTGGGCTGCTAAGTGTGTGTGTGTGTGTGTGTGACTGTGCTCTTTTCTCTCTCTCTCTCTCTCTCTCTCTCACTGCCCCCCTTTTCCCTCACAGCTCATCATTCCTTTCCTCTCCTGCTGCCCCCATCACTCCACTCTCTTCTCAGCACTTTTACCTCTGAATCAACTAGCTGTGCTTCCCCTCCTGCACCGGGGACCCACTCTTTGCATGGCTCATTTTGGACTATTCCACCACCATCAGGACTTTTACCCCTGATTACACAGACTTGCTTTCTGTCTTTTTACTCAAAATATAGCTGTACCTGTGCCACTCTGGTTCCCCACCTCTCCGGTTGTCTGGGGAACAGTTTGTCTGTGATGGGTACTGTGTCTCTTTGGCTGCAACCTTCCCCATGAGGCCTGCTTCTGGTGGCTGTCCCAGTAGCTGTTGTGGGTCTCCTGCTCCGTTTCTCCCTGGATGGGGCCTTGCCCCCCTTTTCCCTTCCTTCGCTCTTCATTCCCCCACAGTATTCTGTTGGTGATCCCCCCAACCCCCATACCTTTGCTCCAGTTGGTCTCTGTTCCATGCTCCTGTCATCCTGGCTTTTTTTGTGGGGGCGGGGAGAGCGGTCGCTATTTTGTTCTTGGCACTGTCCACTCAGTTCCAGGTCCATGCTGCCTACCTCATTCCCCAGCTTTTTCTGATGCACTGTTCTTAGCCTTGATGATTCTATGTATATATATTTTTTTTCCAACACAACTGTGTTTACTGACTGCTTGTTTAATGTCATCTGGTTCTACCTGATTTTGTGTAATGTTTAACTTCTATCATGTTCTCTGTATGAACTTGTCTTTCATTGTACTCTCCCGGGTCACACCTGAAAATAGGCAAATATTTGTTTAGTGTGCTTACGTAGTCAACAAAAGCGAAATAAATAAATCAATAAATATCACAGCAGCTTCACAGTGCTCCCCTGTAGCCAACAGGAACTATACATTCCCCTACACTCCTCTCTGTAAATTCCTGTAATGCAGTGGACTAACTTGCCAATGCACTCAGCTCACAGACACTCCATTTTCTGTATTAGCAGCATATATTGGCTCAGCCTCTCCCATGCCACGTATAATTTACTTTCAGTCTGAAGGCTCTGTTCCTGCTCATTTCAACACAGCTAAAAATAAGCAGTTCAGATATATTTTTCTTGTTCACCATTCATACTGTAGCCTGCCCTGCATATAACCATGCTTTATTCATTCACTTTCCAGAGTAACAAGTTTATCATTTAAATATCAACACTGCTGCTATGCATAACATCCATAGCCAATTCGCTGTCATGCAATTGTTATATTATTTTATTTTATGTTATTTGTTTTTTGTTGACCAGGTAAGTGCACTAGACAAATCCTGCCTATTTTTAGGCATGACCCGGGGGAGTATATACATATATTCATTGCAAAAAACTCTGGTAATGTATCAGTATAAACTTTGGAATGCTGTAACTTTGGGCCCGTTAAATGTTTTGGCACCAAACCACAAAAAGACACATCTGTGTGACCAAGGCTTGACACCCTGCAAATTTCAGCCCTAAGTGCCCCAACCGGGTTATTGCAAGGGGATGCCAAAGGTTTGCAGTTTTTGGGCAAAGTACTTTTGTGAATTATGAAAGTTTTGCAAAAAACAGCATGACACTTTTGTGTTTGCAAAAGTATCACGGCTGTTTCTTTAGCAATTTGCATATGTACTGGGGTGCAAATTTAAAAATGGCATTTCTGGGGGGGTTTTACCCCAAAAAAAGATAGGACTGGCATCCTCAGGGCCTGACTAGATAAGCCCAACAGTCAGTGTTTACCTAGGGGGTCCCAAATTTAAATGCCAGACATTTTTCTCTCTCACTAACTGAAAACAAGACGGCCACCACACGAAAGTAAAAGGGCAATTTGCGAAAGGAAAATGTACTGGCGGCAGCATTCGTGAGACACATCTATTTTTTTCCCTTTGACTATAAGGGGAAATCTGTTTTTTAAATAGCTTTTGAACGGTTTCATATTTTTTCACTAAATCTTCGAAAGGCACATCTTCCCTGAAGACTGCAGACCAAACTGACAAATCATGCAGGCTGTGGGCGTAAGCAAAGAAACACTCCAAAAGTCTATTTTTTCTCATTTCTTTGCATTATGCAGCTCCGCAACCGTATATCCAACCATAACGCAACTTGCCAGATCCAGAGATCCATGGTACCAGACTGCACACGCAAACTTTCAGGCAAATCCATCATACGGTGACAAGGTTATTAAGGTGCAACATTTTAGGTTTAACATTAAAATGCTTACTCAACCCTAACTATACTTATAAAATGGCAAGAAAAATATCTAGAAATCTCATTGGCCAAGAGAGATCAGCTGACCGTCACCGTACATTAAATCTCTGTATATGCACAGTCATCCTGGTCCTAAACCTCATCACACAATGAGCAAATCAGTCCTCCTACAACCAGGACTATCTTCCATCACTCTCCCTAGAACCAGAACTGATCTTCCACCACAAACATGGCCGCTACCCAGGGGTTCAGTTAATTTATTTTTAGTGGAAGCCTAAAACTTCCAAGAGTTAAAATCTGGAAGTCATTCCAATTTTTTGGAAGTCAAAATACTTCCACAATCCCACCTTTGGAAGTCAATTTTCTAGGAAGAACAAGTTTATGGATGTTAATATAATTTATTAGTGGTAAAATACAGTTTCTTTCAGAAAATACCATCCTTTCTGTCTTCCAAGACTGCAATTTTGGAAGTCACTTAATTTTTGATTTTACATCTGGAAGTCAGTGACACCCTCCCACTTTATTTTGGAAGTTTTTGCCTTATTCTTGGAGGTCAAATGCCCAAAAAATGGAGTAAACTGAAGCTCTGCCGCTACCTTTACACTGTAGAAACCTTCAACTGGGCCCTAAAAATAAAACTACCTTAAATATAAAATAAAACAAATTAATTAAATGTTGTTTACCAGATCATCACATTCTACTTACACACATAAACAAATTAGAAACATTAAGTATTGTTTACAGTTTTAATTACAACTGTTTCTTTGCTAACAGTGAAAAATCCGCCTTCTGTCTTTACCTGCTCATCAGGGAAATCTCTTCTGCTTTCCCTGACAGTGAAATAATTGAGTCTCTGGCTCTAAAATAGGCCTTTGTTGTCTGTGTGTACCTTATGTTAGTAGAGGAACATTCTGCCAGTAGAACTGAGCAGAATTTTGAATCCCTGCATTCCATGGTAAATATTCCATGATAAACATTCCATTTCTTGAATGTGGGGAACACAGAGAAAACAAGCATTTGTCAATGCCGAATGTTGATTGTGCTGGTGTATTGAGCTTGCTCACTGCCCCTCTGTCACTCGCTCAGTCTGTTTCTCCCAGTGTTGCAGGCTGCTGTTTTGTACTGGGCTCCTGCATGCATTAGCACCTTGTTTTGCCCACTAAGAAATCCGCAGCTGTCCCGACAGAGCTGCGTTGAGGTGGCTCATCCCCCCTGTCTCACTCACTCATTCTGTTTCTCCTGGCGCTGCAGGCTGCCCTTTTGTACTGGGCTCCTGCCTCTGTTGGTGGCTTTTTCTGCCCACAAAGAAATCTACAGCAGTCCCGGCACAGGTCTGTTGAGCCTGCTGAGTCCCCCTCTCTTACTTGCTCACTCCCCCTGTGTCACTCACTCATTCTGTTTCTCCTGGTGCTGCAGCCTGCCCTTTTCTACTGGGCTCCTGCCTCTGTTGGTGCCTTTTTCTGCCCCCCAAAAGATCTGCAGCAGTCCCGACAATCTCCGTTGAGCTCGCTCAGTCCCCTTCTCTGACTCACTCACTCCGTTTGTGGTGGCATTGCAGGCTGCCCTTTTCTATTGGGCTCCTGCCTGCATTGCTGCCATTTGCAGCAGTTACAATACAGCTCCGTTGAGCTCGCTCACTCCCCCTCTCTCACTTGCTCATTCTGGTTTTCCTGCCACTGCAGGCTGCCATTTTGTACTGGGCCCCTGCATGCATTACTGCCTTTTTCTGCCCACAAATAAATCTGCAGCAGTCCCAACAAAGCTCCGTTGAGCTCACTCACTCCCCCTCCCTCACTCGCTCATTCTGTGTCTCCTGCTGCTGCAGGCTGCCCTTTTGTACTGGGATCCTGCCTGCATTGGTGGCTTGTTCTGGCCAGAAAGAAATCTGAAGCAGTCCTGACACAGCTCCATTGAGCTCGCTCACTCCCCATCTCTCACTCACTCATTCCGTTTCTGCCCATGCTGCAAGCTGGCCTTTTGTACTGGGCTCCTGCCTGCGTTGCCACATTTTCTGCCCACAAAGAAATCCACAGCAGTCACAATAGAGCTCCACTGAGCTCGCTGACTACTGCTCTGTCACTCACTCATTCTGTTTCTCTTGGCACTGCAGGCTGCACTTGTGTACGGGGCTGCTGGCTGCCGAGGCACCTTTGTCTGTCCATAGAGAAATCTGCAGCTGTCCCAACAGAGCTCCGTTGAAGTCGCTCAGTCTCCCTCTGTCATGCGCTCATTCTGTTTGTCCTGGCCCTTTTGTACAGGGCTCCTGCCTGCATTGACACCTTTTTCTGCCCACAAAGAAATCTGCAGCAGTCCTGACAGCGCTCCAGTGAGTTCGCTCACTCCCCCTCCCTCACTCACTCTCTCGTTCTGTTTCTCCCACTGCTGCAGGCTGCCCTTTTGTACTGGCCTCTTGCGTTGGGGCCTTTTTGGCCCACAAACAAATCCAGAGCAGTCCTGACAGAGTCCAGTTGAGCTCGGTCACTCCCCTCCTCACTCATTCCATCTTAATCTATCCCAAACACTGATGTCCCACAGAAACTGTGCTATTCTCCGTAACGAGTGCAAAAACATATTTTAGCCAGGATGTGAAAAATGACAGCTGTGCTGTTCATAAGGAGGTGTGAAAGAATGCCACTGTTGAAAATGTGGTGTGGAAATATTACAAATTTGCGAAGTTACAAGGGTGCATGGAAACAGTTGAACGCACGCTTGTAAAACAGTCATGTAATGGAGTTTTGTCATCAAATTTCCAACATAGGGATTTTACAACCTCTGCTCATGAACAGTGCCACTGTCATTTTCTTTAACTGTCCCAAACACTGATTTCCCACAGTGACCGCGTTATTCTGTGCCGCAGCTGTAAAACCAGATTTCACTCAGGATGTGAAAAAATGACAGCTGTACTGCTCATAAGGAGGTGTGAAAAATTGCCATTTGTTGAAAATGTGGCATGACAATATTCCGAATCTGCAAAGTTACAAGGGTGTATGGAAAGTGTGCAACACAACTCATTTGATGGGCTATCATCACCAAATTTTCAGCATAGGCATTTTAGGACCTCTGCTCATGAGCAGTGTCACTGGGATTTTATTTCTCTGTCCCAGACAGTGATTTCCCTCAGCGACCACTCTATTCTGTGCCGGAACTGTGAAAACACATTTTGTCGAGGATGGGAAAAATGACAGCTGCACTGTTCATAAGTAGGTGTGGGAAAATGGCAATGTTGAAAATCTGGAGTGAAAATATACATTCGCGAAGTTACGAGCCTGCGTGCAAACTGTGCAATGCACAATAGTAACCCAGTCATTTTATGGAGTATCATTACCAAATTTTCAACATAGCCATTTCAGGACCTCTACTCTTGAACAGTGTCACTGTCATTTTCTTAATCTGTCCCGAACACTGATTTCCAACAGCGACTGCGCTATTCTGCGCAGGTAGTGCGAAAACAGATTTCTGCCAGGATGTGAACAATGACAGCTATACTGTTCACAAGGAGGTATGACAAAATGCCAGTTTTGAAAATCTGGCATCAAAATATTGCAAATTCACGAAGTTACACGTGTGTGTAGCAACTGCGCAGCGCATGCTCGTAAAACAGTAATTTTTGGGATTTTTTCCACCAAATTTGCAACATAGGCTTTTTGAGAGCCCACCTCATGAACACTGGCACTGTCATTTTGTTAATCCATCCCCAAAGGTGATTCCGTGCAGTGACCACGAAATCACCTTTCAGGGCCAATTAATGCCATGACAGTTCAAGCATTCATGAGGAGGGGTCCCAAAAACCCCATGTTGAAAATTTGATGAAAATATTCCCCAAAATGCCCAAGATATGCATTGAAGTTGAAAAAACCCTATTCATTACATTATACAGCTTACTGGCATTTCCTCAGTTTGCGGTTGGCTTTGAAGAGTGCAGACGTGTTCCCGGTCCACTGAAGATCATTGTGCCAGACCCTGGAGGTAAGTATGGGGTGAGGGGGGTGTGGGAGGTAGGATGTGCAGTAGGTGGGTGTGGGTTGTGGGAGGGCAGCACAGAGACTACGAGGGACCATTTTCTGCTTTTCAGGGGATAAAAAAGGCAAAAGACTTCACGGGACAGATTTTTCTTTTACAGAGGCATGTGGCACACTAGGGTGGGCTCCCAGTGTGCCACCAATGGCTTTCTTTTGGGGGGGCCAGAAATAGCAGACAGGGGATTGGGCACCCCCCTCGGCACACAAAGGGGGGGAGTCATTATGCCAACGGGGATTGGGCACCCCATCGGCAGGAATAACAGCTTGTGGGGGGGCACCAGTGACTTTCTCCTCCTACCCTAGCTGCTGGCTACCCGTTACTTTCAGCCCGGTCACGGGCCACTGACTTCCACCCCCATATCGGCCTCGGGCCCTCCAATACCCGTGGCTTACCCCCCCACGGTGGGGCTGCGGCACTCTGCCTGCATGCCGCAGTCATCGGACTAGGTCAGAGGGTTGGCCTGGGGGGCTAATTGAAGCCGTGGCGAGCTTCATTTAGGGCGGCCGGCAGCTTTGTCCATTTTCGGCTTTTTTCAGAGGGAGGCGGGGTCGTGCAATGACGTGGAGTGTCCTGCCCCACCTCCAGTACGTGCCTGTGCCGGCAGCTGCGTGACTTCTGGCCTCCACCAGGGGTCATCCGAGCTCGGACACCTCCCTCCTCCCCGGAGAAGGAGAGCAGTCCCTAGGATGCTCATCCTCCCTCCCCCCCGACGCTTCCAGCGACCGAGTCCATTCTAAACCCGGGTCACCAGGCGTCATGCAGAAATCAACAGCTGCGCGCCGGCGCCCACTAGCGGTTTTCTGTTGGCAGGGGCAGCAATAGCCGATGGGGATTGGGCACCTCCCTCAGCACACAAGGGGGGGGCTTCATTATGCTGATGGGGATTGGGCACCCCATCAGCAGAAAATGAAAGCACGGGAAGGGGGGACAGAATGCCAATGGGGACTGGGCTCTCCCGTCAGCAAAATGAACAGGGGGCACTGAAGCCGATGGGAATTGGGGCCCCCGTCAGCACATAAACATGATGGGGGGGTTATATTGTTTGTGAACACAGCTGCAACCCACTACCATGTTCACAAACAATATCAGGCTTGCTAGACGGGTCACTCCCTCATTGCAGCGGATGGCTGACACTGCAATGACAAGGCGGCCCCTGATTGCAGCGGCTGATTTGTCACAAGTTGGTGTGAACATTCCAAACTTGTGTTACCAGCAACCTGCAATGGCATTAGGGGAAGCAGGACAAGCCTTTGCAGGCTGTGGGGGCATTGGCCACAACAGTGCCGTGCCTCCACAGCCTGCTTCTCAGCAAGCTGTGCCAATAAGTTTCTTGCGCTGCATACAATCAACATAAAAAAACAGAATGAAGAAAGTAAGCAATAATACTATATAAACAAAGAGAAAAGGTGGTAAATGACTCACCCTGCTGTTTATCTTTTAGGGCAGAGTGAGCAGTTCATGATGCTGTCAATGAGTGTGGCAGTTTTGAACCACGCTCATGCTTGTAGCACTGGGGAACTGAGAAGCCTCTGTTATGGCTTCCTTTTAGTTTTGTCTACAGAGTGAGGAGAATGAAATAAAGTAAGGGGGCTATGTGTCATACTTAGAATGAGGAAAACAGCATTTGTGAATTGTTGTGGCTGGCAGGGGAAATATGAAGCTTAAGTGGGGAGGGAAGTGCACACTGTATAACACTACTTTAATCTAACACCAATAGGCGGAAGGAGTATTTTATGTTAAAAGCACAGATTCACTTACATTTTTACTTATTTAAAAATGTGTTTCACATTTACCACATTTTTTGGTGTTATTGGGACCCCTCCTACTGAATTTAATCACTGTCATGATGTCATTTGGTCCCAAAAGGTGATTTCACTGTCACTGCGCAGAATCACCTTTCAGGACTGAGTAATGAAATGACAGTGACATTGTTCATGAGGTGGGCTCTCAAAAAGCCTATGTTGCAAATTTGGTTAAAAAATCAAATACATGACTGTTTTACGAGCGTGTGTTGCACAGTTGCCACACATGCTCGTAACTTCAGGAATTTGCAATATTTTCACTCCAGATTTTCAACATTGGCATTTTTCTGCACCTCCTTATGAACAGTACAGCTGTCGTTTTACACGTCCTGGCCAAAATGTGTTTTCGCACTGCCAGCGCAAAATAGCATGGTCGCTGTGGGAAATCAGTTTTCAGGACATGTTAAGAAAATGACAGTGACACTGTACATGAGCAGAGGTCCTAAAATGCCTATGTTGAAAATTTGGTGATGAAAGTTCATAAAATGACTGTGTTACAATTGTGCATTGCGCAGTTTCCATGCACTCTTGTAACTTCGCACATTTGTAATATTTTCACTCAGATTTTCAACACTGGCATTTTTTCATACCTCCTTATGAACAGTACAGCTGTCATTTTTCACATACTGGCCAAAATGTGCTTTTGCACTTCCAGCGCAGAATAGCATGGTCGCTGTGGGAAATCAGTGTTTGGGACAGATAAAGATCGAATGAGTGAGAGAGGAGGAGTGAATGAGCTCAACGGAGCTCTGTTGGGACTGCTGCAGATTTCTTTATAGGCAGAAAAGGCACCAATGCAGGCAGGAGCCCAGTACAAAGGGCAAAGCCAGCTGGGAGAAACAGAACGAGCAAGTGGGGGGGAGGAGTGAACGAGCTCAATGGAGCTCTGTCAGGACTGCTGTGGATTTCTTTTTGGGCAGAAAAAGGTACCAATGCAGGCAGGAGTCCAATAGAAAAGGGCAGCCTGCAGCGCTGGGAGAAACAGAACAAGTGAGTGAGAGTGGGGGAGTGAACAAGCTCAATGGAGCTCTCTTGGGACTACTGCAAATTTCTTTGTGGGCAGACAAAGGTGCCAATGCAGGCAGGAGCCCAGCACAAAAGGGCAGCCTGCAGCGCTGGGAGAAACAGAACAAGTGAGTGAGAGTGGAAGAGTGAACAAGCTCAATGGAGCTCTGTTGGGACTACTGCAGATTTCTTTGTGGGCAGACAAAGGTGCCAATGCAGGCAGGAGCCCAGCACAAAAGGGCAGCCTGTAGGCCAGGAGAAACAGAACAAGCAAGTGAGAGGGGCAGTGAGAGAGTTCAACGGCGCTCTCTCGGGACTGCTGCAGATTTCTTCATGGGCAGAAAAAGGTGCTAATGCAGGCAGGAGCACAGTACAAAAGGGCAGCCTGCAGCACTAGGAGGAACAGAATGAACAAGTGGGGGGGGGAGTGAGCAAGCTCAATGGAGCTCTGTCAGGACAGCTGCAAACTACTTTGTGGACAGAAAAAGACACCAACGCAGACAGGAGCCCAGTACAAAAGGGCAGTCTGCAGCACTGGGAGAAACAGAATGAGCAAGTGAGAGACAGGGAGTGAGCTCAATGGAGCTCTGTCTGGACTGCTGCATATTTCTTTGTGGGTAGAAATAGGCACCAACGTAGGCAGGAGGCGCAGTACAAAGGGTAGCCTGCAGTTCTGGGGGAGAAATAGAATGAGTGAGTGGGGGGGGGGGAGTGAGCAAGCTCAATGGAGCTCTGCTGGGACTTTAGAGTTACCCACTCTGCCACCCAGGGTCCTCTGTGGTCCTATATTACAGCAGGGTGTCTGGGGTGGAGACAAAGCAATTACTGGGTACTTTTAGGATTGCTGTAATGAAACAGATTTAGTTGTTCTGTTTATTTCTCTGACTGAGCTAAGTACTGAGCTATACTGTTAGGACTGCTGTGATAATACATATTTATTTGTTCTGTTTCTTTCTCTAACTGAGCTGAGTAATAACAAAGAACGTAAACTCTAACACACACTAACACCAAGACAAATGCATTTGTAAAAAAGTAGATAGTCTTTAATTTAAATTCAGCATACTCTCACAGCAAAAACACGGAGCCAAAAAACTCAACGTTTCACACAGACGCACCTGTGCTTTATCAAGAGAATGAACTGCTATACAACCTTTCAATTTTTATAGTGTCACCATCAGGTGTTACTAATTTAAATAACTTAATAGCTAACATTTACTAATTTCTGTGACACACTTATAGAATTAAGTAACAGTCTTCATCTTAAAAAACATACTACAACACTAACACATACTAACATAACAAAATGAACAATATTATATTCTATGTACAATGTAAAATGTAGGGGGGAAGAAGGGAAGGGAGAAAGGGGGAGAAGAAAAAGGGGAAAAAAGGAAAAAGATTTCATTTATTGATTTAATTACACACCACTAAGTGCAACAACTCTTTAAGACACAATAAATACCCATGTAACATTAACTAAAATTGCCTCAATATTTTTGCAGTTAATTTTACAGTATTAATTTATGAAACTGCATATTCACCAGACTGAATGAAGTTATGTTCTACTTACGTTTTTATTTCATTTTACAGATGATGCTGCAGCTTTATCTTATCAATTAAACCTGTCACATAAAGTGCCTGTAGTTAAAAATCCAATAGTTTTCTTCTTTTTGTACCAGAACATTATTTAAATCTCCCCTTCAAGGTCCTAACTTAGCTCTATCGATCCCTACAAACATCCAATTGTGTTGTGTGGGTTCAGAACTACAATGAGAATGCTGGGCAGTGGCATATTCCAAATTCTTATTGGCAATCGCCCTAATATGCTCACTAACCCTTTTCTCTAATTTTCTTTTAGTCCGCCCCACATAGTATGCCCCACACTGACAGGATGCTAAATAAATGACTGAACATGAATCACAATTAATAAATGCGCGACTATCAATTACAGTTCCATCTACTGGATTTCTAAAACTTTTTACCAGTCAGTATATATTTACAAAAGTTACACCTATGACATTTATAACAGCCTGGCGGCAAAGGTGGCAGCCAATTAAAGTGTTTGGACCCTATCAAACATCTTTGTCCTGAAATATTCAAGGAAAATGGAAAGAGATTAGAAGGAATGGAAGCATTTGAGGGAAAAGAAGAAGTCTGAGATGCATCTGATATTTTCAAAGTGTATTTAGGCTGATAACTACTTGTTAGCCTATCCCCCAAATTATGCAATTTTCTATAAACCACATGTGGAAATTTTTTCACATGATGCAATATTTTTGACACATTCTGCAAAATATGCCAATTGTGCCTTAACACTGTCTCTATTTTTTAGACTGTATAGAGTACATTGTTACAAAATTGAGCCTCTCTTGAGCATGCTTACTACGAAGAGGCACAGGGAGCTATTTGTTGCCAGTAACTGTTGTCTCTGCAACTCAGTAGCATGTTTCCTAGCCAGCAATACATCACTGGCTGCATAACCTCACTGCAAAAACCACCTTTCCATATCTTCCACCCACTGTTCAAATCCTGCCACCATGGAGCAGTTCCTACGTGCACGTATGAACTGCCCTCTTGGTACGGACTCCACAATGTGTCTGGGATGACAGGAACTGGCCAAAAGTACTGTGTTCCTATCAGTTTGTTTACAAAACAATGTAGTGTTTAGCCCTTTTTCTAAATCTTTTGAAATCTGAAGGTCCAAAAATGGTATACTAACCAAACTAAAATTAGCTGTGAATTTTAGATTTTTATTAGTTGATTCCAAATAATCCACAAAGGACATGAATTCACTCTCTGAACCCTGCCAAATAAAAAAAACCAATCATCAATATAGAGTTTATAAATGGAAATATGTTGGTTAAAGGGATTAACATCAGAATCATAAATATACTTCTTCTCCCACATACCCATATATAAATTTGCAAAATTAGGGGCAAATGATGCCCCCATAGCCGTCTCACTTATTTGAAGGAAAAAACTACCCTGAAACATAAAAGCGTTTTTTTCCAAAACATTCTGTGCTAAACTGAGGACAAATTGTTTTTATTCAAAATCAAATTCCCTCTTATCCAAATAATAACCAAGAGCCAACAAACTGTCCTGATGTGGGATATTAGTGTAAAGGGACTCCACATCTAGAGTTACCAAGATATCTGAATTCTCGATGTGGAGGTCCTCAAAAATACCCAAAGCATGTTTGGTGTCCTTAATAAAGGTCCTCAATTATAGTACAAATTGTTTAATATGGGCATCAACATATTGACTCAACTGCTCCATAACTGACCATATTCCTACCACTATCGGGCGTCCAGGGGAGGGTCTTAGCATTCTTATGTACTTTAGGGAGAAGGTAGATAGAGGGATGTATGGGGTTCATCACAGTCAGGAATTGACATGTATCAGTGTCAATTACACCCTGTTGCCAAGCCAAATCCAGCAATACATCAATTTCTCTTTTGAAAACTAATGTGGGATCACCACTTAAGGGTTTATGGTGTTTGAAATTCAATTGATGTTCAACCTCCTTGATATAATCTATAGTGTTCAATACTACCATACTACCTCCTTTATCAGCCTGTTTATTGGTAATCATTTGATTACTTTCCAACCCTTTAAGGGCCTCCATTTCTGCTTTACTCATGCTAACAAACCTAGGCTGTGCTCTTATATTATCCAATTCCTTAAACTCACTTTCACAAGCCTTCATAAAAACGTGTATCACAGAATTCTGCGGTGGCATAAAGGTCGATTTAAATCTAAATTGTTTAATTGAATGCTCATCAACTTGTGACCCACTCACACCTCCTATCAAGTCACCGTTAATGGATTCCACCATCAAATGAGCCCCATCATCATCCCTTCTTTCTTTCGCAAAAATTTTTTTCAAATTTAACTTCCTGACACATCTGTTCAAATCTATGTGTAAGTCAAATGGGTTAAACAAAAGTGTAGGAATGAACTTCAAACCTTTATTTAACACAGACATTTCAGTTTTCGTAAGTGGATGATCAGAAAGATTTATAACATTTAATATCTCCCCCTCCTCTTCCCTCTCCTTCCCCCTTCTCCCCACAAACTGCCTCCCCCCAAACTGTCCCCTGCCCCGATAGTGTCCTTGAAAATGTAACTGTTGATCTCTGTCTTCGGCACCTTCCTCCCCTTTGCGTTTCTTTGTGGAACCTGAAATGCCACCCTGGGTCTGCATCTGAGCTGGTACTGCATCAACTGCCCCATGGACCCCATCTGTGGATTTGGCTGATCTGTTTCTTCCTCGAGACTGCTTTCTAAAAAAACAGAGGATGCTGCATCAGAATCACTGCCCATTTTTTGTGAGTTCTCTTCATTTGTTGGTTTGAAAATAGACCTCAGCTGTTGTGACTGTTTTTTCCAATTGAACACACAGTTATTTAAATAGTCTCTTTCATCACAAACAAATGTATTTTGTTTTTGAACTCTTAAAGGGTACCTAAACAAGCAGTTTTTTTTAAAACTGCAAACTCCAAAATCTGGCTTCATAGCAAGGTAAAGTAAAGACTGCTGTTTACATTTATGCTAAAACTGCATTTA
Source organism: Neoceratodus forsteri (assembly GCA_016271365.2). NCBI lineage: Eukaryota > Metazoa > Chordata > Ceratodontiformes > Ceratodontidae > Neoceratodus > Neoceratodus forsteri. The sequence continues at coordinate 1,283,396,076 of CM057453.1, forward strand.
TGTAAATAACATAAATGCTGTTTCATAGCTTTTGAAAAATGTAAACATCAGCCTTTCACTTTCAAAAAACAGCCTTGATTTCTCCCTAAGATGTCTGCCAAGTGTGTTAAGTTGAGTCATGATGACGTCATCTGAGCCAGAGACAGAGATCCACATATATTCTTACAGTGCTAACTAGTTCTTCTTTCCGTCTTTATTTTGAATTGTTGTACCAGAATGATCAACACCATGTATTAACTCATGGATTACTTTGATCAGTACACATGTTAGGTTACGATTTTGTTCATTTTGTTTACTTTAACTTACAGAAAATGTTTTGCAATCCAGCTGACTTTTTCTTTAGCAAACTGCATTACAGTACAGCACTTCAAATACCTGATGATCTATTGGTTATATGATGCACTGAATTTTGCTTTTTGTTAACCAGGAGAGACACACTAAGCTGAAAGCTTGTTTACAGGTGTAGCCTGGGAGCACAAGGAAGTTTAGTGACTTGCTCAGGATCACACAGCAAAGTACTGGACTTGTTCAGTTCCAAAGCTCATGATCTCTTGTTAATCCACAAATAAGGCTTTCTTTTTTCCGTGTGAACCCCCTGCACCTAGCCTGCCTTCTGTTGAACACCCCACCATCCATACCCTATCCTTAGTACTGTCTGGGGCTGCATATGAGCTTGCAGTCTCATGAAGAGAATTATCACACCTCTGATTGTAATCCTGTACCTCAGAGAGTTGTGCACACCTATTCTGATATGCGTCATCAGCTGGCACTGTTAAAAAATGCCTCCCAAATCACTCTCTAGTCCACATTCTCAGTGTTTGACTTCTGCTCCAACAGTAAACATTGAATGGATCACCACCCTTCTGCACAGTGAAGGTAGTATGTACAGTTCCCCTGTTGTGTTTTTTTCCCACCTCATTAACCAACAACTAGGTCTTTCTGGATGGCCAAGCAACAAGCATCATGACTCACCAGAAACACTGCTGTTCATGCCCTCATAAGGGCTGTACTTACAATGGATAACAATATTATTAGCAGGAGAGGCATAATAATACCTTGAGTGAATCCACCTGACTTCCAGTGTCAGTCTACTCCTTTACCTGTGATCTGCAGAACCCTGCAGGACAGTTCCCAGCAATTCTTCTCCAGCATTTTTCTGTGCTCTACTCCATAATGTGAGTTGGCTGGCTACCACCCTTCCAAATCTTGAATGAGCTATACACAGCTCCCTCAATACTGTCCTAACAAACATCAGCCCCCCCACCCGAGGGTAATCTCCCTACACTGAATTCAAGTAACAGTTTAGGTGCAGCCCTGCCACTCTGAGTATTTGTCATCACTGGCTACTCTCATCCACAGTCAGGTAGTGATCACGATGCTGGCAGCCCCACATTTCAGATCTCACAGTGATCTGCCCAGCGTCCCCCTTCCTGTCTTCAACTAACCTGAATATAGCTGTACCCTGCTGGAGTGGCCTCTTCAGTTCCTCTTTGGCATTCATTCTTCTCATCTGCTCTCCACACCAAAAACTGGTGAGTTCACTACCCTTCTGCATCATGAATTTGTTTAGGACAGTCTCCTGTGTTATATTTACATATTAATAATAAACATGATCTTCTGGTAAGCCAGGCTGATAGCAGCATGGCACAAGTGGAAAAATAGGCATTTCTACCCATATAAGATCTAAGCCACCTATGATTAGGCCCAATTATATGACATGCATAATGATGTGCACACCCATCATTTAATAGTGCACAATCAAAGGTAGCCTAGATCTTTTAAGGTTAGGAAAGTCCATCATTCCCCTTGTTCCCTGCTGCTATGAGCCTGACTTACTGGAAAGATATGTTTATATTTGATATGTCAAAATAAAACGGGGACTGTACTACTTGCATCCATGATGCAGAAGAGTGATGAGCTCACCAGTTTTTGGTACGAGGAGGAATAGTGAAGAATGATTTCCAGAGGGGGACTGAGAAGGCCACTCTTGCAAGGTACTGCTATATTTGGGGAAGGGGGAAGACAGAAGAAGAGAAATAGAAGCAGATTACTGTGAGAAATAAGATGTGGGGCTGCCAGCACCTTGATCACTACCTGACCCCATTGTCCTGGCCAACATTTCCCTTCCCATAAAACCAGTTCAAGCAATTGTCCAAGTCTGTGTGTGGATATTAATGTATGAAATGGCTGCCACTACATGTTCAGTCACTTCACTACCAGTCTAGTACTGCTTGTAAAGCACTTTGGGATACAATTTGTATGAAAACCACTATATAAATGCAACTTCTTCTTATTATTATTTCGCATGGAAAAAGAAGACAAGATATATCTGAGTTTTGAGAAAGTATGAACTCTAACATTGGACTGCTCAAGAACTTTACTACAAAAAAAGTAGTGGCTCTAGGGGATGGTGAAGGGTGTGGCTGCACCCCCTCCCCATATAGTAACATGCTTGCTGCTGCATTTCACTTTGTTGAAGAAATCTGATTTACTGATTGTACAAATATTTACATTCAAATTACGGATTACATTTGTAGGTTCTGTCAAAACTGTACTAGTAAAGAATAATAGCAGAAAATATAAAAGTTTAATAAAAATGTTAAAAAGTGCATATTTAGCATGCACACCACCCCAGCATGCACATTGTAGCATTCTGGATCCACCATAACCACTAGACCACCAGGTTATTCAAGATTTGTACTGCACTGTGGTTTGCCACAGAGAAAGTCAATTGGATTAAAACACATTTTCGGCATGTTAAAGTAAACAAAATGAACAGAACTATAGCCAGACATGTGCATTATACAAAATAATGCACATGGTTTTGACCATTTAGGTGAAACAATTCTATACAAAGAGAAAAAAGAACTAGTTTGCACTATAGAGAGCCATATATCTCACTGACTTTGGCTCAAATGATGTCATCACATAACACATTTGGCAACCATTTTAGGAAGCAGGTAAGACAGTTTTTTTTTTAATTGGAAGGCTGATTTTATGGTTTTCAAATGCTCTGGAACAACATTTAGGTCAATTATATAAATGTAGTTTTAGCATTAATGAATACAACAGCCTTTCCTTTAGTCACTTAAGGATTCAGATTTTTGAATAGTTTGTTGTCAAAATGTTGTTTAGGTACCCTTTAATTTCTTAGCCAAATTTTTTAATGGATTTATTTAATTTCTCCTTCAATGCAACAAATTCTGTACAGTTTGAAAATGTATTAAACAGTACCTCTTTTGTTTTTAAGATCTCCATTAATTCCGTCTGCTCTAGATTCACTTTTTTTATTATTAACTGGATAAGACGAAGGGAAGCTCCATGTATTTCTTCCAACCAAGGATCAAAGAATCTTTTCTGATGTTGACCGAAAGATGGAAATGTAAGGATCCGCAGTCCTCTCGGTACTCTCTTAACCTCTAAATACGTCTTCATAGTAACCTGTGTCCAAACCAACCTTCTCATTTTATGGGCAATTTTTTTCATAGGCTGAATATGCTTCATGAATTGTAACAATTTGATCCTCTGTTGATTGCAGACCATTCACACTAGCAGTGGGACCCTTGTCCTGTTCCCCCACCTTAAAAAAAATCCCAAACCGGTTTTCTAAGAAGTGTCACGAACATTAACATCATGGCTAACTGGTTCCTCAACAGAGTGTCCAGTACCCATGTTCGATGAACCGTTCGCTTGTGAGGGACCCGACATGCTGTATTCAGATGACCTTGATATATATAATATCTATAGGTGGTTAACAGGAGTGTTGCTCACAAAAACAGCATACAATGGAAAAAACAGAGCCACTACTTGGTATGTGGTGCACAAAGTACCGGTGAAAGCAAATAACGTAAACTTTGGCACACACTAACACCAAGACAAACGCATTTGTAAAAAAGCAGATAGATTTTAATTTAAATTCGGCATACCCTCACAGCAAAAACACAGAGCCAAAAAAATTTTCGCTGGTATTTTCACTGGTGCTTTGTGCACCACATGCCAAGCAACAGCTCTGTTTTTTCCATTGAGCTGAGTAATACTTGGAGTGCAATAGGATTTCTAACTGGGCTAAGTGAAACTATATGAGAGCTGAGAACAAAAAGTATGGTAGATGAGGGGTGAAAAACGGACAAGGAGGCTTTAGTATTGCTACAGTAATACAGTATCTAATGGATGAGATTTGAGACTGAATTAACCCAGTTGGCAAGGAGGCAGTAGGGGGAATAGTGTATGGGGGGAACAGGAACTTGAGTAAACAGAGGCCTAACAGTTGTAGTAGGGTACAGAAATCGGGAGTAAGAGCCCGTAACATAAGATGGGGGCCAAAATGGGGCAGGTGCCACATGTCAATAGGGCTGTCATCTTTGGAAGGGTGGTGGGGTGTACAGGGTGTGGGTCTGCCACGATCCTGGACTGGACTTGGAGGATGAGGGGGGGTGTGTGGTCTGTAGACAACTGGCTAGTTTGAGGGAGGAACTGTGGAAGTTAGGGAGGCGTCTAAGTGGCAGGGCAAATGAGTATGGTTGGCATCCTGGCTGGGGGGAATAGGGGATGGCAAGTGGGGATGGAGGAAGAACAGCTAGGGACTGAAACCAACCCCAGTATCAGAGGCAATAGCAGAAAAAAAGGAGAAGGGAGGGGTGCCCGAGGCAAGGGGGGGCTCCTTATAGGAAGGAAGAGACCACAAGGAGTACCAGGGAAGTGAGCAGATGGCTACGGGTAGGGAGGGACCAGGGTGGCACGGAGGGAACAAGTGGGGGGGACTGATAGGGGGAAGAGATGTAGGAGGGGTATCGACTAGGAATAGATTCAAGCCTCTGTTATGGGAGAGAGAGGGGAAGCAGGAACATACTGAAGGCAGGGAAGACAAGTGGGGCATGAGAGGAATGGCAACAGGTAGGGGAAGAGATAGCAAGGAGGAAAGGGTAGAAGTGGGGCTAGTAAGGAAGGAAGGGTGGTGACTGGAGGAGAGAAGGCTACGGGAAGGGGATTAGGATGGGAGGGGCATCACTATCGGGGTAGAAGGGAATGGGGGTTCTAAATTGACAACAACAGGGATGGGAGAGGGGTTGGAAATCAGCAGGGGAGGTCAACATGGGAAGCCCAGTAGGAAGTAGTCAGGCTGGGAAGGGGTTCAAGGGGGATGGGAAGAATAAGGCAGAGAAAAGGGGTGAGGCGGACGTAGGGGGAACAGATACAGAAGTCACAGAGGGTGCAGCTGGTGGGGGGTAGGGCAGGGAAGAACAAATACTGGGGTGGTGGAAGGGCAATAGAAGGAAAGGAGGGGTAAGGGACAGGGGGTACTCATCCTGGGGGATTCTATACTGAAAGGGGTGAGATGGGGTGGAAGGGGCAAAAGGCACAGCCGTATTTGAGTTGAAGCTATCCCCAGGTTGACTGCAGGAGGGGCAGGGCAGGCACTGCTCAAGTGTGCAGCGAGGAGGAGGAAGAAACCTCATTTAGTATTGCATGTGAGTACAAACGATTTGGTGGAGGAGACTGTGAAAGTAGTGAGGGGGAGGTTCAAGTAGTTGAGCAGGTAGTGTGAGGGGGTGGTGGAGTCGGTGGCATTCTTAGAGGTACTCTCGGTACCATGTGGAAGCATGGGGAGGAAGGGTAGCCTTGAGGAGTTCAATGAGTGGCTGAGGCATTGGTGCAACACCAAACATTATGGGTTAGTGACTAACTGGGGTAGGATCTGGGGGAACAGTGACTTGTGAGCAGGGCGCAGGCTACACTTGATCGGGAAGGGGAGGTCAGTATTAAAGGTAGGATTAGAGGGGTATATCTCTACTAAGGTGGATTTAAACCAGTGGGGGGGTTGGCCAAAAGACTGAGGTTGGTAGAAAGGTCTGGACAAGGGAGCCTAATGAGCTCACCCCCTAGATATAGGTAAAGGCGGAGGCATAGTAACCCTAGGAGGGGGCAGGCAGAGTGGTCTGAGTGTAACACAAAAGGCACCACCACCCAGTAAGAATAAGGAGGAGAAAGTGTGCGGACTACCGGGAGGAGGGACACAGGCCAAGGAGGAGAAGAGTGAGGAGAAGGAGGGGTATGGGTTGAGTTGGTCTCTCTCAATGCAAAAAGCCTGGGGAACAAAACTGCAGAGCTTCAGGTGCTTCTTTCAGAGGGGAAGGTGGACATTGCCGCAGTGATATAGACTTGGGCCACAGAGTACCATGATTGGGACTTGGCAATACAGGAGGGACCAGCGGGGTTGGAAGGGGGGGGTTGCACTCTATGTGAGGGAAGGAATTAAATGCATAAGGAACGAGGGAGAAGAGGAGAGGACAGAGGCACTTTGGGTGCAGCTCCTGGGCTCCAAGGGCAGAAAGCTGAGGCTGGGAGTGATGTGCAGACCATCAGCCTAATCCAGGGAACTGGATGGGGAATTAGCAGAGCAGACAAGGATGGTGTGTAGAAGGGGGAGTGTGGTGATAGTGGGAGATTTTAACCTACCACGGGTTGACTGGAGCACCCCGGCCACTAGCAGTACCAGGGAGCAGGTGCTCCTTGATGCATTCCAGGACGGTCTTCTGACGCAATTGGTAAGTGGGCCTACAAGGCTTGGTAACCTCTGGACCTAGTACTGGCAAAAGGGGAGGCAATGAGGGAGGTAAGGGTAGAGGACCCACTAGCAGGTAGTGACCACCAAACAGTGTGGCTCATTCTTGCACTGGGCAGGGAGACAGGAGGCATGGGCACTAAGGTGATGGACTTTATTAGTGTGGACTTTGGGAGGATGGGAGCAATACTACAAGGGAGACTCCAGGATATAAGGCCGGGGATGGATGCAGAACAAAAATTGGGAGTCATAAAGACTGGGCTAACAGAGGCCACAGTAGCCTGCACCAGGGCCAGGAGTAAGAAGAGCAGAGCCGAGAAACCATGCTGGCTGAACAAGAAGTGCTGCAAGGGGTGAGGGCAAAGAAGGCTGCATACCGGAAGTACAGGAGAACAGGGAAGGGAGAGGATAAGGAGGTTTTCAGGAGCTGGTCAAGGAAGGTGGCCAGTAGGGTGAAAAAAGCTAAGGCCTCCAGGGAATTAAGGTCCGCACAGGGCATAAAGGGAGAGGAAAAGGAATTTTTAGGTATGTCAGGGAAAAGAGTAAGTGCAAGGAACATATTGTGAGGATAAAGTGGGGAGAGGATTGGGTGGAAAAGGGGGAGGAGCAAGTGGAAATTCTAAATGAGTACTTCTGCTTCGTTTTCACTAAGGAGAGGGATGGTCCACTACCAGAATGGGCTGGGGGTGGGGAAAGAGGGGGAGGAGGTGATGGACAAAGTGATCACAGGGAGTTGGGTGCTAGAGGGGCTGAGGGCAGTAAGGGTGGACAAGGCACCAAGTCCCGAAGGCATCCACCCCAGGGTGCTGAGGAAGATGGCAGAGCTGTTGGCTGAGCCACTGGCAGATCTGTTCAACACCTCCCTGGAAACAGGGTGTGTGCCCCACAACTGGAGGGTGGCCCATGTGGTGCCCATACACAAGAGTCTGCCTAGGAAGGAGCTAGGAAATTATCAGCCGGTAAGTCTCACGTCCATAGTGGGTAAGCTTATGGAGGCGATACTGAAGGGGAGGTTGGTGACATTCCTAGAGAGTAATGGCCTGCAAGATGAGCAGCAACACTGGTTCATCTCAGGGAGGTCTTGTCAAACCAACCTAATAGGGTATTATGACTGAGTGACAAGGGAGTTGGACAGGGGCCATGTGGTACATGTCCTGTACTTGGACTTCAGTAAGGCCTTTAATACAGTGCCTCATGGGAGACTGGGGGGATGTTGATGGCAGTGATGGCAGTGGGTGTGGGGAAAAAAGCTGACTAAATGGATAGAGAACTGGTTACAGGGGAGGGTGCAGAGCGTGGTGGTGGTGGGGGCACTCTCTGCTCCCAGAGCAGTGACAAGCGGGGTGCAGCAGGGGTCAGTGCTGGGCTTGGTACTATGTGGGCTCTTTATCTCTGATATAGCACATGGAGTGGGGAGCAGGGTTAGTCTGTTCACAGTTTATACCAAATTGGGGGTGGTGGTGTACGAAGAGGATGGATGGGTAAAATTGCAGCGGGACCTAATCAAACTAGAGACATGGTCAGTGGAGTGGCAGCTAGGATTTAATGCAAAGAAGTCTAAGGTGATGCACTTTGGGGCTAAGAACCAGAAGAGGGACTACTGGTTGGGGATCACAGAGGAAGAGAAGGACCTAGGAGTGTTGGTAACTGGGAACATGAACAACTCGGCCCAGTGCAGGAGAGCAGCAGTGAAGGCAAACAGGATGCTGGGGTGCATCACAAGGGGGTTCTCATCCAGACACAGGGATGTGATCCTACCTCTTTACAGATCGTTGGTCAGACCGCACCTAGGGTACTGTGTGCAATACTGGAGGCTATACCCAAGGAGAGATATAAAGTTACTGGAGGGGGTGCAAAGGAGGGCAACAAAAATGTTAAAGGGGATGGAAGGAAGGGAATATGAAGTTAGGCTGAAGGAGTTGAACATGCACACCCTGGAGGAGAGGAGGAATAGGGTGGATATGATTGAAGCGTTTAAATACCTGAGGGGGTTAAATAAACCTAGCACCAAGGGGGTGTTTAAATTGAGAAGTGGAAGAGAGACGAGGGGGCATGGACTAAGGATGGAAGGAGGATGTGAAATGAGGAGGCAATACTTCACTGAGAGGGTGGTGTCTAGTTGGAATGCACTGCCAGAGGGGGTGTAACATGTAGGACAGTCAATAGCTTTAAGAAGGAGTGGGATAAAGCAAGAGGAAGAGTCAGGGGGGCAGGGGCTGGGACAAGTGGGGGAGGAACTGAGGGGGAGGAGACTGGGGCTTCTGCAGTCTAGGGTGCTAGCTGCACACTTGGGCAGACTTGGACCAATTGGTGTGTTCTGTTGGCAGATTCATATGTTCATATGTATGTTCGTATGTAAAATCACAGTGACTCTGTTCATGAGCAGAGGTCCTAAAATGCCTATGTTGAAAATTTGGTGACAAATGTCCATAAAATGATTGTGTTACAAGCGTGCATTATGCAGTTTCCATGCATCCTCGTAACTTTGCAAATTTGTAGTATTTTCAATCCAGATTTTCAACACTGGCATTTTTTCAGACCTCCTTACGAACAGTACAGCTGTCATTTTTCACATCCTGCCCGAAATATGTGTTTACTCATCTGGTGCACAATACCGCGGTTGCTGTGGGAAATCAATGTTCAGGACAGATTAAGAAAATCATAGTGACAGTGTTCATGAGCAGAGGTCACAAAATGGCTATTTTGAAAATTTGGTGAAATAATTCCACTAAATGACTGTGTTACGTTGCGCAGTTTCCACGTATACTCGAAAGTTTGAGCATTTTTAATATTTTCACTACAGATTTTCAACATTGTCATCTCTTCACACCTCTTTATGAATGGTACAGCTGTCATTCTTCACATCCTGCCCGATCTATGTTTTCGTACATCTGGCGCACAATGGCACAGTCGCTGTGGAAACTCAATGTTCAGGACACATTGACAAAATCACAGTGCCACTGTTCATGAGAAGCGATCCCAAATGCTTTCATGAGGTGGGGGTCACAAAAAGGCCATGTTGAAAATTTGTAGTGCAAATACCAACAAATGCCCGGGTGTTAGGGTTTCTAACCATAACGTCCCACCTGTACAGACTGACAGGCATCAGGGGTGTGCCTTTGGATTGCCGACTGTAATGCTCATGCCATTCCATCCCCACTCCACCCCACCAACCTGCAGCCAGTCACAGGCATCGAGGTGTGCCTTGGACTCTTCGGCCCCAGAGTTCACCCCATTCTCCTATATTGCACCTATTTCAGCATAGGTCCTTATGGAGTGGGGTGACTGTAAAGCCAAACACCCCAAGGCACACCTCAACACTTGTCAGTGTCTGCAGGATAGGGTGAGGTGAAATGGCATGAACGTTGTGGGTGACAACCCAAACACATACCCCAATGCCTGTCCATTTCTGCAGGGTGGAGGTGGGGTTGACGTGAAGTTCAATACTTCACTGCCATTCCTACGTTGCATTTGTCTAACTCCTGCCTTTCCAATGCTAATACCAGCAAGCAAACATTCGGCATTGACAAATGTTTATTTATGTATGAATACAGTAACTCCTTGTCTCATACTTTCAGACATTTTCCTTCCCCTCCATATTTCATTATATACTGGCGTTAAGAATTTTGATATAATGTTTTCATACTTTTTATAAAAAATATTAGATATCTGATCTATTTCTGGAGCTGTGTTTAATGTTAAGGTTTTAATTGCATCCTTTCACAGTGACACTTTTCATGAGTGGAGGTCTCAAAATACCTATGTTGAAAATTTGGTGACAAAAGTCCATATAATGACTGTGTTACAAGCGTGCGTTGTGCAGTTTCCACGCACACACGTAACTTCGTGAATTTGTAATATTTTCACTACAGATTTTCAACATTGGCATTTTTTTTACACTTCATAACGTCGAGGATTTGTTATATTTTCACTCAAGAGTTTCAATATTGTCAGTTTTGCACACCTCCTTATGAACAGTACAGCTGTCATTGTTCACATCCTGCTTGAAATGTGTTTTCGCACATCTGGGGCACAATGGCATGGTCGCTGTGGGAAATCAACATTCAGGACAGAGTAAGAAAATCATAGTGACAGTGTTCATGAGCAGAGGTCACAAAATGCCTATGTTGAAATTTTGGTGAAATTATTCCACTAAATGACTGTTACGAGTGTGCGATGTGCAGTTTCCATGTACGCCCGTACGTTTGAGCATTTTTAGTATTTTCACTCCAGATGTTAAACACTGCAGTCTCTTCACACCTCCCTATGAATGGTACAGCTGTAATTTTTCACATCCTGCCTGAACTGTGCTTTCGCACATCTGGTGCAGAATGGTGCGGTCTCTGTGAGAAATCAACGTTCAGGACAGATTAACAAAATTACAGTGCCACTGTTCATGAGCAGAGGTCCCAAATGCTTTCATGAGGTGGGGGTCACAAAAGGCCAAGTTGAAAATTTTTAGTGCAAATACCAACAAACACCCGGGGCATTAGGGTTTCTAACCATAACGTCCCTCCCCAACCCATGGTGGGGCTTCAGTACCCTCATCTGCTCTGAACCGCAGACACATTGTCACTCTCCAAAGCCAGATCACGAATTGAGGAAACAGGTATGCACTTCACTGTATTACAACGGGAATGTGAATTTGGCGGCATAAGTTGTTCTTTCTGCTGGAAACTGTAGTCCTGCCAATCAGTGTGTATCAACAGCAATTCCAATGACGAACTCCAGCATTGACAAATGCTTGTTACTTACTATTTGTGTTTTTTTTCCCCCTTTCCACCTCCTTTCTATTACTTGGCTGATGCACTTCTTTTGTTAAGTCACGGGGGGGGGGTCTTTTCTCTTGTATTGCTCTGTTCGGGTCCTTTTTTCTATTCTTCATTTCTTGTATCATACATGATTTTATCTTATCTCTCGTTTTCTTTTTAAGCTATTGCCAAGTACATATCTTGCTCCGCGGTTTCTCCTGGATCTGGATCTGGGCTGTTACATACTGCCCACGGCACTGCAAGAACACATGTCCTTCCTCTTCAGACATGCTACATTTCAATTTGTTTTTACATTCCATCCAATGATGCCCAATGTCCCTACATAGGCCACATTTCATTTTACTGCATGCATTGTTCAGATGCCTCCTCTCTCCGCATCTATAACGTGTCTTCGGTTGACCCGCATAAAATACAACTCCACAGTCTCTTCCAAGGAAGCAACAGTTTGTCAGATGCTGTATTTCACCATTAAACTGCTTTAAAGTTACTTTAAATTCCCACCCACCAGTCCATAGGCATTCCTCGTCCAATATAGGTTCTGGGGGGCCATGTACTGTACATCTTTACTTAATCCAGAATGTTATTTACCCCCTTATTCCTGAAGAGGACTGTCACAGTTTTAAATGCTGGCTTGGTTAGAGGTATTGCATAGAATTGGTTCCATTCTGGGTGTTTTTGATCTGGTGAAAGAGCTTCCAGAATCTGTCCAGGCCTCCTGGATGTTTAAAGCTAATGTCATACTCAGTGCTTTCAGGAACATATATTAAAGCGTAGATTTCATATGGGTAAAATTTCATACCGTCCTTTAATAGCTGTCTCCTTAAAAACAGCCTATCTGGAGCATCTGCAGCTAATCCTTTGAATTTCTTAGTTACAAGTTGACTTGCTGTGCTTTGATGATACCATGAATGTGTCTGTACCTCCATTGATACCATGAATGTTGTCTGCAACTCCTAACCTTATTTTAACCCTTTCCTTTGATGTGGAACCTTTGTAAATGAGCTGCCCCTAGCTCAAAAGTATTTGTAATCCGAGATTTAAATAAATAAATAAAAAAACAGCATTTCTTCTTTTTGCCTGCTGCATATTTTGCTCTTCTGGAAACAATGTTTTTTTTGTGTTACCCCCCCCCCCATACTTTTTCTTTCTGCTCATTATCTCCTTCACTCTGTTCTTTGTCTGTCTGGACAGTTTTTTCCTCTATTTCCATAGAGGCTTCCTCGCTTTCTTCTTCAGTTAGGCCTAATAATTATTTTGTGTCATCATCTCCTTCTATATTTAAATGTGCACTTTCTATTTCCTCTTCTTTTCCCCTTTTTTCCACCGTTTTTACCTGAGTTTCCCCTCCTTGTCCAGAGGTAATCAGCCTATTTGCATCCCATCCTTTACCATCTTTTGTTTTCTTCCATCTAGCATTTAATAATGTTTCAGCAACCCAATCTGGGGTATCCTTAAATTCTATCAGAGCATCATCCTCTAAATTGCTTTGTTTCTCAGATATTTGGGGGCCACCATCATCTGTTACAACATTCATTTGCTTTATTTTCTTTTGCTTTTCAGTTTTGTCTTGTACTTGATTTTCACCATCTCTTTCCCATCTTAGGCCGTCTTTTGCAACTCTTTTTGGCCATTCCTATCAGGGCTTTCTCTTTCTCCATTTTTGCTGGTGTTTTACTTTCACAAGGTGCGGCCTGCTTTGATGTTACCATGTCAGTGCTACTCAGTTGATTCTGACAGGTCACATCCTTGTCAGACCTCACTGGAACTCCTCGCTCAGTTTCTTTTAACAGCAGTGTTTTCCTTTCCTGCAGCAGTCTTTCTTCCTCTTCTAATTTAGACAATAAGAATTTTTTTTCCATTTGTGACTTACTGCTTGTTTTTTTGTCTGCTTCCTTGACAGCCAGTTTTACCGCAGCTCTCTTTTCCATTTTTGTCTTTCCATTTTGCTGATCTTGTTCCCCCATAGCTCCGCCAGCATCTGCTGTAATCTCATCCTTATCTCCGCTGTCCAACACACTGGTCTCCATTGGAATAGAGACCAGGGAGGAAAATTGCACCCCAGCCTCCCACATGTCCTCACTCATCTTGATCCATTGGCTGACTGACTCAGCAATCAGTCTCGGGTCCCCATACTGGCAATAGTAGGGAAAGTTTATTGAACAAAAAAACATAACATCACACATAATTCACAAAAGAAACAAGAAAATTCACTTCATATGAGAGAAAATACAAAAATTATACACAAAAGTAAATCATCCAATAACAGAATAATAGAACTTATAAGAATATAAAATCATTTAGTCCCATAAATTTAAATGTTTCAAAAACTGAGTAACTTTATCTTGAGGAAATCTGCAGAGATCATTATCTTTCACTTGTAGCATCCCAGTCTCCATCTGTGAAAATATAGCAGCAATTATAACTTGTTGCTATTGTAAAACATACTGACATCTAGCTTGCCACAAGAAATATTGGATATATGCAAAAAAAAAAACATTCAAGGTGATTTTATGATACCTTTTCCAAACCCCTGTATAATCTCCCAAGATTAAAGTATTATAAGTGATTAATGTAATGAAAGGCATATTCCATTTAATTGCTGCCTCTCTCCAAAACTGCTTACTATTGGGGCATTCAAGATAAAAATGCATCAAACTTTCCTCTACATTATAACATGAAATTCTAGGACAATATCTGTCCATCTGTGGCTTGTGTTTAAGATTTCCCCTAACTCCCAGTTTTCCTTGGGCAGACAGCCATACAATGTCCCAAACTTGGACATGAAGTCTAAAATCTGTGAGTTTATTAATAGCAAAAGCCATCTTGGTAGGCACACATTATGGGAATATCAGGGAAATTTGCTGCACACAATAAACAACATGAAAATAAAAGGATTTCCTATGTAAGGAACCCAATGTTTGTCTCTGAATTTTCCACTGCTGTAACATTTTAATGGTAGAGATCCCACAGCTAGGAATATGATCCTGATTCAGTAGTTTAGGGTTAAAAGAATCCATTTCTGGAAGTATTTCTTCCAAGAATTTGTTACCCATACTGTATTTGCCAAGCTAGAATAACTGGCTGCCACAGACTATTAAAGGAGGTAAATAAAAATATAGAATGGTAAAAAAACTATAGGATTCACCATATTTAACCCACCCTTTTTTACCGGTAAATAAGTGACTTCTCTTTTAACTGGATTTAATCTATTACCCATACCATTTGAAAAAGCAGACTCAAGAGTCTTATTTCTAAGCAGACTGGGGGCGGATAAAGGTAGCTTAAATAAAGGAAAACTGGTAACACAAACTTCTTTATTATCATTATGCATTTCTTTTTCCCAGATTTCCATGTTTTCCAAACCTTAACCTTCCTCTCTCCAATTACCAACTGCTGTTCCCAATTAAAAGCAGCCATATCCCCTTATCCAAACCATATTCCTAAACATTTTTGTGGGGTGGTAGCAAGGGGAATCAAAATCAATAGTCTCCATTTGTGTTTGCTTCAATGAAAAAATAGTGCTTTTGTCCATATTAATTTGTGCTCCAGAAAATTGCCCGAAATCATTAAATACCTCAATTGCCCTTTTAATTGAACTAACATCCTGGACCAATAAGGTGACATCATCAGCATAAGCTGTAATTTTTTCTAGCCTCAAGGATGGATCGGGGCAAGGCCAACAATATGTTGATCCCACTGAGTTTGTCTAATAATTGGATCTAACACAAAGGTGTATAATATGGGGCTTAAAGGGCATCCCTGTCTAACACCTCTACCAAGCTGTACCTCCAATCCAAATAATCCATTAACCGTTGGAATTATTTTAGCATTAGTATAAAGTAATTTAATCCACTGTACAAATTGATTAGGTATACCAGATTTCTGTAGTAGGTCGAAAAGGTACCCATGTCTAACCCTATCAAATGCTTTAGCTTGATCTAAGGCCACCACATATCCTGATGTGTTCCTGAGTTTTCTAGCCTCAAAAAGTTTCCTCAGTAAATAAAGATGATGCTGTATTTTCTGATTAGAAATTGCACAGGACTGAGCTGGATGGATTAGGTATCAGCAACTTGTAATAATCTGTTATTTATGATTTTTGATAAAATTTTATTATCACTGTTAAGGAGGCTTATTGGTCTCCAATTGGAGAGCACTTGTTTATCCCCTTTTTTATGTATCTAACTAATGATAGAGGTACTGAAATCAGTAAGCTGTATATTAGTGTTCAAAAAAAAAATTAAACACTAATGGCAGAAAGTAACACATATGAGATACAAATTTTTTGTAAAATTCATTGGATATTCCATCAATACCTGGAGAGGTCCCTACTTTCAATTTCTTAATTACTTCTTCTACCTCTTGTGAAGAAATTGGCCTTATCAAGCCATGCTTCAGAGTCTCTGCAACTTGGGGGAGTGGTGCTGTAAGATTGTCCATTAGGGCATCTGGGCTATCTGCTAGTGTACTAAACATTTCTGTTACATATTTCTGAACCACAAGCAACATTTCTAAATTTGTGTGAGCTCTAGTACCATCATGTTTAGATAAGCCGACCATTAGCGTTTTATCTAATCTGTTCATACAAGCTCAATAAGGATCTGATGCAAGTTGCTTCATTGTCCCAAATCTCATTTCTACTTCCAAAGATTTGGCCCTATCATACTGATAAATTTTCATCTTCTTTTTAATTTCAAAAATGTGGGACTTACATGTCATATGATCTTGTGAAGGAAAGGACATAAGCTTATACAGTATAATTGATTTCTAAAATTTAGATATTTTAAATTGTTAGAATTAGCCCTATTTTTCCCCAAAAAAGTCAGTATATTCTTTAAATCTTTTTTTGTATCAAGCCACCAGTCACACATATTGTCATAAAGACACATAGTTGAGTGTCTTGCTTCAAAAAACCCTCTATTTGATGTAAACAGTTGGGTAAATCTAAAAGGGAGGCATTTAACCTCCAGCGCTGAATACAGGAGAAAATTCTGGTAGGGATATCAGCAAGGCTGAAATACCCCAAAAGAATCCTATGGTCTGAGAATTCTGTAGGATTAGCAATACAGTAATATGGTGTAATGTGTTTACTTACAAATAACATATCGATGTGGGAAGCATACATGTACCTATGATATGTAGCTCCACAATCTTTCTTTAAAGATCTGTAGGTGTCCGTTAATCCAGCATCAAAAATTATTTGCTTTAAAGCATGAGAATCACAATACTTTTTTTTGTGCTTCCCCGGAAAATATAGTATCTATGTCACAACTAAAATCCCCACCCCAAACAATATGTTTTCTAGTATACAAAAAAGGCTTAATGTCCTCAAATAATTCAATTCTAGCGGTTTTTGTTTGTGGGGCATATTTATTAATAAACCAAAAAGCAAAATCCCCCCCCAAAAAAATTAAGAATTAAAGCCCTACCTGGCCTTACATCTATTAGTTTAGATATTCTAAAATGAGTGTTTTTAAATAGCATCCCGATCCCATCCGCTGCGTCTGGACCAAATGTCCAAAAAGAAGGGCCCCAGCTCCACTCTCTTTTGACGTTTTCTATTTCAAAAAGAGAGGATAATCTGGTTTCTTGGACAAAAACAACATCCACTGTAAGTTGTCCTAAATAGGCTAAAATTGAAAGTTGTTTTTTGTAGTTTTTAAGACTACATACATTATAGGAAGCAAACTTTAAAGTAGTCATCAAAGTTTAATAAGATTAGGGACCCCCTTTGTGTCTCACACTTGCTTTCATTTTCTTTCCCTTCTTGTCTTTAGCTAGTTCAGTGGTTTTACTGTCCTCATCATCAGTGGCCATCTCTGATCGGTGTGAGGTGTCAGATTCTAAGTCTGATTCCTCTAGGTCATCTTGTAGGAGTGCAAAAGAGTTCTCAGTAGGGATAGGGCCTGGAAGATTTTGTTTGAGAGAGGCTCTAGTGAACTGTCTACTTTTAACAGTTTTGAACACAGGAGGAGGCATAGATCTAGTTGTAGAATGTTCAGAAGCTACCCCAGAATGAGGTACAGAATCCTCACCATCCCCTCCTTTCTGGGGAGTACTAAGTTCAGACCTCTGTTCTAAAGGTAACCCTTCACCTACTACTGACCTATCAATATCCAAAGAGTCCTTTAGTTCTGTTTCCTCAGCCTGTGCTGTGGTCAGATTACTAAAGCTGGAATTACTCCTTTTACCTTGGGCCCTGTTTACCAGATCATCCTGATCCCACCCCTCAGAGTGGTTCTGTCTTGCCCATGGACATTGATGAAAAGCATGACCTTTTTCATCGCAAAGTTTACATTGGAAAATATTCTCACAGATCTACAGAATGGCCACACCTCCCCCCCCACATAAAAAACATTTCAACATGTCACAAGAGCTGCTAATATGTATTTTTGCCCCACACTTATAGCAGGCTCTTGGCTGCCCCCCATAGAAACAACCACCCTATCTTTACCTAAGTAAAAGCTATTAGGTAAGTGAATAATTTCAGAACTAACTTGGAATAATTTAACCTTAAATTTCCACCCCCCCCCATCAAAATCCCTTCTAAATCAAGAATGGCTTCGGGGGGCCTAGGATGTCACAACGATTCTGAAGCCAATGATAAATATCGCTGACATTAAGTCCCTCATTCCGAAACATAATGGTAATGTGTCTAATCTGAGGACGTTTGAGAGGAATTGAATAGAAGGGAGTCCATAAAGGGGTAGATTTCAAGGAAGAATATTTATCCCAAAATGATTCCAAATTAATATTAGTTTTGAAACTAATATCAAATGAGTCCTCACCAGAGATGTGAATTAGTGCATAAATATCAGCTGGAACAAAACACATAGATGCCTTTAAAAGCTGCTTTGCTACATAATACCTGTCAGAATGTTCAGCTAACCCTCCCTTATAATGCAGTCTAACTGCATTTCTTCTAGGAGCTTGTTCGAGTTTGTTTTTGAACAATTCAGACATAGGGATACGTGGATTACTTTGAGTTTTATCATTTTCAGAACCTGCCTGTTCCCCTCTATGTTCTCCTTCCCCCTGTTTGGATGGGCTCTGCCTTGACAAGGCCGTAGCCTGATCCTTTACATGCTGCACAGAAACATCATGGAGGGCCCTCTTAATATGCGGTAGTTCATTACCTGAGCTCAGGACTTTCTCCGCAGTGGCATGCATGCTCGTGGATGGTTTATCCGAGAAATCATTGCCCCAGTCTGGGTCCGGAACCCATTGTCCTGCAGCAGGCCTTGTCCACCCTGCATCACAAAGGGCTTTATCCGCCGACCAGTCCTGTCCCAAAAAATCCTTCGAAGCAGAATATAAACCAAATTGTTGCCGCAGTACCTGTGATGCAGTACAGTCCTTCCCTTTTGTAGTGGCAGCAACCACAATATGCTGCTTGCTGCCTGTAGCCGCTTCAGTGCTCGACTCTGTGGTAAGGACAGCCCTGTCAAATGGTGGGCCTCCTCTCGCAGGATTGGGTCATGGTCCCACATTTAAATCATTCTTCGTATTGCTTTGAGAAGAAATAGATGCAATCTCCCTCACTGGAATACAACCAGTGATATCCTGCATATTCTCCACATTCTCGGGTAGAACAACATCCATAACATTTTCCTCCGTTACGAAAGACCGAGAGCTCTCAGTTAGAGCATCTATTTCCATCACTCCCTCGCTCTGATCTGCCACAGTGGCAATATGCTGACTCCCCCTGCTGTCAGCAATGCAGAGAGTAGGGGAATTTTTCCCGGTGTGCTGGCCAAATTTCTCCCATTCACTGGAAATACTACAAACAGCTTAATCTGGTTCAGTCTCACTTGGCATTCATCTGTGTGCTGGGTAATTGTGAAGGGAGAGGGGCAGCTGCAAAGTGGGGTGCTAGCTGCATGCATGAGCAGACTTGATAGTATCTGCTGGCAAGTAGTAAGTAAGTAAGTAGGCACAATGTTCCAGCATTATCACTGCCCAGAATAAAGGGTCCAATCACAAATGTTTGCCATATAAAATAAATATTTATTTCATCATACCATGCCCCAAAATTTTTTTTTGAATTCTTTTTACGTCCAGTCACCGGCTGTGGGAACTCCCTCAGGTGTCCACCGTTGATGTGGCTCCATACCACCCTGCCTGAGGCCCACCTGATCACAAAGTTGGGTGCTAGGTCCCCTCCACTCCACAAGCCCTTGGTATACCCCCCCGGGTCTGTGCCCCTGGGGTGGGGCCACCTACCACATCTGGTGACCTTTCTTCAATCTAGATGACCGAGGCTTAGGAGCAGAAAGGGACCAGGGAGAGCTGGTTGTGTTAGGTCCAGTGGTAGTTGTGTGGGCCAGCCCCTCATGGTGCCATCATCCTCTCACAGACTGGGGCATTTCCTATTTATGGTTCCCCTGGGGGTGCGGATGTGCAATGACTCCCTACACATGATGGGCTCTCACCTGCACCCATGTGTAAAGTGTCCGCCGTCACCCCCAATCCTGGAAGAGTGTGCCACAAGTCACACTGCTCTCGGCCACCACCAGGAGCTGCTGGTACTGCAGCAAGAGTACCCACCCACCCCCAGGAGAGGAGAGCAGTCCTCCAGACTCTCAATCCTCTCCTGCCCCTACCAACTCCCAATGGCCTGAGTTTGCTCCTGAACCTGGGTTGCTGGCGTGGCATGAGGTGTGGCATCCAGCACCTCAACCCTCAGCACCACCGGGCCAGAACCATGCCAAAATTGAGTGCAAAAAAACCCTCTCAACAGGATCAGAGGAGCAGCCCACACCTCCAACCAGTTTCGCCAAAGGACATCTTCAGGGAGTTGTAACTGCCATTCAGATGATACAATTTAAATTGAATGCTTAAAGGGACAGACACACACACACCCATATCTCCACAGAGTTTATATACGAGAAACCCCTAAATGGTTTCAAAAAATGTCTATGTATCAGTTAAAATCACTGAAAATGAGAGATACAGTATTTGTCATATTAGCATCATAGACCCATGTCTTAAAAGTGCACAGTCAATATCCTATGTGTATCTACCAATGCCCCCCCCCACACAAGGGGATAAACATAACCATATTATAAAGACACTGTGAATACATACTAGTGCTAAAAACTGATTTCAGTTTAGAGTTAAAAAATGACAAATATCTTCAATTAGATACAGGTATATGGTCAATAATATCCCATTATCTCAGTTTATGAGAGTGAAGCATAATTGTTCCTCTGAGCAGGTTTATCAGGAGAGATCAGAGGACCTGGCACAATACTTCAGAGACAGGGGTTATTCGGAGGTGATTGTGCAGGGAAAAAATAACTTGTGTTGACCCTATACCTCGGGAGCAGCTGCTGCGGTACAAACAAAAAGGGCTTCAATCTGAATGGACTCCAACTACTGCTTTCATCACGGATTACTGTGCTAATAGTCACCTGATCAGAGATTGTCTGGAGAAATACTGGCACATCCTGGGTGCAGAATCTTCCCTTCAGGAGGAAGCAGATACACCACCCAGGATCACATATAGGAGGTGTCCCACCCTTAAAGATAAACTAGTGCACAGTTTTCTTCCAAACAAGGTCACTGCCAGACAATCATGGATACTAGAGCAACCAAAAGGCACTTATACATGTGGAAGGTGTACTTTCTGTCCACATGCAGTAAAAACTAAAACAATTGGGACAGTTAATAACCCAAAAACCTTCTTGATAGGACAGTTTATAAACTGCAGCACAGCAGGCGTTATTTATCTAGCAACCTGCAGTTGCTCAGCATTTTATATAGGTAAGATTAAGAGGATATTTAAAAATTGTTTGGGCGAACATCTGGGTTCCATTAGAAATAAGGACGTGACAAATGCATTATATGCTCATCTGCAGAGGGTGGGGGACAATGGCATACACACTTTCAAATTCCAAGGCATAGAGAAGGTTACCTTAGGACGGGGAGAGACTAAGATGCAAAAATTAAGGAATGTAAGACCTTTTGGATCTATACCTTGGGTGGCATGGACCCCCCCCCCGGGGACTTAATGTTGGTATAGATGTCTCGACTTTTCTTAAAAAATGAATGGTATGAGATGGCCTCAGATTACCTTACAGTTTACTGAACAAAGACATATGGGGAAATATTAAGCATATGGAAGGCAATGTATGGGCGCATGGATTCAAAATAATTTATGATGGATAATTGTGACTTTATTAAAATTAAAGCCAGTCACTTTTATAATTAGACCCTATACAATTACATCCCTCCTTCTTTTAGTTGAATATTTTCCTTCCTGTAGGCAGCACCCCAAGGTGAAAAGTCTATACTTTTAAATTATGGTGTAGAAATGTAATTCTCCATCTCTGTAAATAGAATCTAATTCAATGTGACATATTAAACGGTCGAGGATACACAATCGGTACAGTTTTGGAATAATGTTTTTAAATTCTGCATTTATATGCCTATGTAATTTGACAAGAATAAATAATGAAATAATGCAATAATGAAATGGAAAAAGAGACCTTTGTTTACCACTGCATTCTGTTGCAAGCTGCTTACTGAATATCTATTTGAAGATATTTGCAATTTTTTTAACTCTAAACGGAAATCAGTTTTTAGCACTAGTATGTATTCACTGTGTCTTTATAATATGGTTATGTTTATCCCCTTTTGTGTGTGTGTGTGAGTGTGGGGGGGGGGCATTGGTAGATACTCTGCTCTCTTGCACCTGTGGCCTCCCCCGGTGGCCCGCCTAGAATTCCCTGCAGTTTCCCCTGTCTCCAGTCTCCTCTGCTCCATGCCTACCAATTTTCTCCTTGCTATTATTTCCTTTGTCATCCAACTTCTTTATCTCGCCCCTCTGCAGCTTAATTCTGCCTGCTTCAGGCCCACCGATTTCTCCCCTGCTATTATTTCCCTTTATAATAGATTTCTTTATCATCTCCTCTCTGCAGTTTCTTGCCTCAGTGGCCCCTGACCGGATGCACTGACCTCCATGGACCTCAGCTCTTTCCTGAGGAGGTGGCTTTTTCCTGCTGGCTGGCCTTTGACCTCATCCAGCCCACTAACGAGTAACCAAGGTACACTACTGAGATTTTCTGAACCCAGGAGTGTTGCAGCTTCTCCATTTGCCTTTTCCCCTCAGAAATGGCTCTCCATTGGATGCTTTTCTCTGCCCAAGCTTCCCATTGGACTAGCACTCTATCCAGTGCTGAGTCTGAAGCTCAGGTATCCCTGCTTTCTTTTTCTCACTGCTTTTTCTCTACTTTAATTTTCTCCTGCCTCTCCTCCCCCACCCGACACTCTTTAAATATACTTTTTCCCCAATCTCTTCCCCTCCTTTGCTTCCCCTCCTCCTGATTGGCCTAATACCATGAGATGTTGCCATTAAAGTCATTAACTCCCTTTTAATCACTTGCCTTTCTTATTATCCTACCCGAGTTAGTCTCTCATCTTCTCCTGGCTGGCGGTACTCTGTGCTGCTGAATCCTTACTACTTTTATCTGTTTCATCATGCAGTCCCTACGCTTGCCCCTCATAGCTGCCTCTCTCCTAGGCACCCTCCTGACAACAAACTTTGCAGCCTCTATTATATCCTATCAGGACAACCTCCTCCATTTCATTGAAGTTTTGTGCACCCAAGATCCCCCGTCTTTTCCCCTAAGGTGGGAAAGTACCCCCTTCAGACCTCACACTCTGGCCTTTCTCCCCAACTTTGAGTGTCACCTTTTAGGTTCTTTTATTTACTCCCTTTCTTCCCCCCTTCATTTATTGGCACACTGTACCCTTATCTCCATCTTTTCTCCCTTCTCCTACTGGGTGGAGACATGGAATCCAGCCCTAGCCCTCCTGACACCCCCATCACACCTGCCTGTAGCATATGGGCCACTACTCCTGGAATAAAAATTGCCCACATGAATGTATGCAGCCTCCCTGCAAAATTCACCGATCTTGAAGCCTGGCTTGCTCTCCATAAATGCCACGTACTTTGTCTCATGGAAACCTGGCTTAAGCCACACCATATTGATACTACATTCCTACCTTCTGACTACACCATTTTGTGCAAAAACAGGTCGGGTAAAAAAAGGGCGGTGGTGGTGCTATCCTTGTCAGGGAACCCCTCTCTGTCTCTGCCTCCCTGTTTGCTGACAGTGATTCCCCCCAGCAAATGGCTTATTGCCAAAGTTATGTTGGGTGAAACTAAGAAACAGTATCTGGGTAGCTGTTAGAACCCCCCGGAATGGGGGAGTAGCCAGCCTCCAAAGCCTACTCACTGAGTTTGGGTCTCTATCCCCTGCCAGGGGAGCTATCATCCTAGGCAATTTCAAACTCAACTGGTTGGACGCCCAAGAAACCGACTATGCTGACATGCTTAAGCAGCATAATCTGTCACAAATCATCACCCTCCCTACTTGACTTAATCCTCATACCTCTATTTACTCCCTAATTGACTGAGTGATTACCAACTGTGGTGACCGTGTCATACAAGCTAGCACACTATCCGACTCCTTAAGCTACCACTCCCCTACCTTTGCCATATGGTCCTCAAAGGCCCTTCACCCCCCCCCCCAAATATCTAACCTTCTGCAACTTTAACCACGCTGACACTTCCCTACTACTCAATGATCTAAGGGCTATTAACTGGCAGGGCCTATATGCTCTCACTGATGCATCCCTTGCTGTCACTCACTTCACAGATGTTCTCTTGGACATCCAGGACCACCACTTCTCTATTACCACTCAGAGAGTCAGAGGTGTCTGCTCCCATTGGATCTTCAAAGAACTCCTCACAGTCATGAAAAAGAGGGACCAAAAGTGATCTGCCCATAAACTGACCCCTTCCCTGTGGAATGAATACCGGCATCTGAGCAACCAATGTAAAATTTTGACCAGAACCCTAAAACAGAATTATTACACCAACCTACCTTGTACTGGCAACAGCAATATTCAACTAACTTCCCCTTCTGGCCTTTTGATGGACGCAGCCGAGGTAGCCATGATGCTCAACAACAAATTCTCAGACCTTTCGGCCCTCCTCAGCAAACTCTCCTCTAGCAGTCCCTCTAGCCAGTGGTCACATTCCCCCCCCACCTCCCCTCCCCTTCCCCTCGTTCCACCCACCCTCCACCTAGTCAGTCCCCGACCAAGGGCCTTGCTCCACCTCCCCGCCTGCTACCCCTCTTCTCCCCCTTTCTATTTCAAGACCATCTCCCCCATGGACACCTGTAAACTCCTTAGGTTCCTACCCAGTTGGGGTAGTCCAGGCTCTGATGGCCTCTCCCCTGTTTTCCTCAAACTCACCTCTTCAGTGATCACCAAACCTCTCTCCTTTATCTTCTATCTTGCCCTGACTACCTCCTGCATGCCCCTCCTCTGAAAGTCTGAGAAGGTGGTTCCTAATTTCAAATCCAGGGACCCATCTTATCTGTCAACTATCGTCCTATATCCGTTCTCCCCCACCTTAGTAAGCTCCTTGAATGGGTTGTTCGCCAGCAGCTATCTGAGTACCTTGATAACTACAATATTTTTTGCAACCAGCAGCATGGCTTCTGTAGGCTCCATAGCACCACTACTGCTGTGGCTTTATTCACTGACTACATCCTCATAAATATGGACCAAGGGCATGCCACCGGTGTGGTAATCGTGGACCTATCTAAAGCATTTGACATTGTTAATCACCCTCTCTTCCTCTCCAGGTTACACTTTATTGGCTGTTCCATGGGGACCACTAACTGGTTTCAGAGCTACCTCTCTGACCACTCCCAATCTGTGTGCATTGAATCTGCCATTTCTCCTGCCCTGGCTGTCTCCTCCAGGGTACCCCAAGGCTCTATCCTGGGCCCCCCTGCTCTTTATGATATTTGTTAATACCATCTCCTCTGACTGCCTATCCTGTGAGTCCCTCCTTTATACAGATGATCTCGCCATTTTCCAGTGACATATCCCTTTCACTCATATCCCCTGTCCTCGCCCAGAACTATTGTGCCACCCAAAACTGGTTCTCCTCCAATCTGATGCTGGTTAACACCAAAAGAACCAAGACTATGCTGTTTGAGTCTAAACCATACCTAGCCTGAAAGCTAACTCCGCTCTCCATATTCTCCCACGCAGTGGCCCTCCCCTTGAAGTCATCTCATCCTTCAAATACTTGGGGGTTACCCTACATCAAAGACACACTACTTCTATGAATATACAAACTTTAGATTTATTTTATATCCATTAAATAACTCTGTGTTATATAGCCAGAAAACAATGCAGAGTTTTGATGAGAAAGAACTCACAGCTGTGATACAGACAAGGTAATTTCTCACAGACATTCATTCATACCACTTCAGTCCAGCACTGAAACTCAAATGATCAACTATTAATGAGAACAGAATGACTAATTTTAAGCTAATCTATTTAAACACAAACCAGATGGGTTAGTAACAAACTTTGAGTGGAAACAATTAGCTCTACAGACTGCTTTGACTGTGAACTGCAACAGCTTCTTTAGTCAATCAGGGACTCAATTGCTGAAGCATCAGGCTAGACAAGAATTATGTAATTGCTCACTGACAGGGACAGAAAAATCTTCACTGTTTTTGGTTACTGCAGAGCACATTAACAGATGCTGATTTAAAGAAAATCACAAAACCAAACAGCATGATATTTTTAGGAAACACTAATCATGACACAGGGACTTGAATTCAAGTTAATTCAAGCTTTTCTCGAATATGTGCATTTGATCTTTAAATTGTATCACCTGTATGGCAGTTACAACTCCCTGAAGACACCCTTTGGCTAAACCAGTTGTAGATGTGGGCTGCTCCTCTGCTCCTGTTGAGAGGTTTTTTTGCACACAATTTCGGAACGGTATGATGAAATAAATATTTATTTTACATTGCAAACTTTTGTGATTGTACCCTTTGTTCTGGGCAATAGTAGTGCTGGAACTTTGTGCCTACTTTAACTTCGTTACCAATCTTCTATGTGTGATGGTGTTGAAGGCCTTGATGAAATCCAGGCAGGCCTCATCCACTGCCTCTCCCTGATCTACCTCCCTTGTCACCCAGTCAAAGAAATCTATACATTTTGTTTGACAAGACCTTCCCACTGTGAATCCATGCCTTTTTGGATCCTGTGCTCTGCTAGATTCAAGGAATAACATAATCCTCTCCTTTAGTAGTGACTCCATTAATTTCCCACCACTGAGGTCAGGCTGACTGGTCTGTAGTTGCCTGCCTCTTCTCTGCTCCCATTTTTGTGGAGAGGGATTACATTTGCCCTCCTCCAGTCTTCCCGGGCTACCCCTGTCTCCAGCAATTTGTTGAAAAGGGCGGTCAGGGCATGAGGTCGGTATGTCAGGAACAAAAATAATGTGGCAATCAATGCCGCAAGCAAAATGCTGTGCGCCAAAATAGGGTTGGTAAAAACACTGACCGTTGCAAACACAGTGTACACCATTGAAAACAATGGGGACCTTTTTGTTGAAACCCCCACACCACCCCCCCGAATTTAAATTAACCAACTCTGAGGGGGTGTGGACTTTGGGGATGGGGAGAAACTTGGGATGGGGAAATTCCTTTTTTTTTTTAATGTTGCAAGACTGGGAGACCTGTGGGGAACCAATCCGTGGTCCCAAGTCTCCACTGCTGCTATGTGCTGGTGTCTTAACCACTCCATCATGGGAGCGGCTCAAGCAGGCACCACACCAATGGCAACTTGAGCCTTCCCTCTTTCCAGCATACAGCGACCAGGGTAGCAGTAATTCCCTAATGTTATTCTACCCCAGTCACTGTCAACATAGTTGCTGTTCTCACAGCATGGTTAATACTGTACTGTTATTGCAGCAACATATTGACCTGGTACCGGTGGGCAGTGTGTCCACTAGCACCTCTCTGAGCTCTTTTAATTCTCTGGGATGAATCCCACTGTTTTATCTATTTTTGGTTTCCAGAGTTCTTCTAGGACTCTCTCCACCATGAATGGACGGATGTCCACCTCCCTTCTATGGCTGCTTTTTTGCTGAGTTGTGGACCTTCACCTTCCCCTTCTGTGGTGAATGCTGAACAAAAGTATTTGTTCAGTATTGCTGCTTTTTCTATGTCCTCCTCTACACCCTCTCCTCCCTCCTTCTTTACCCTGACACTTTTGCTCTTCTTCCTCTCACTAATGTATCAGAAGAAGGGCTTGTCTCCTTTCCTAATAGCCTGGGCTATGTTTTCCTCTGTTTGCGCCTTTGTGCTCCTGAATGTTTTCTCTGCTTCCTTCTGCTTATCAAGATACTGCTCCCTGTTCTCCTCCCTTCAGGGATGTTCAAATCAAAACTTTTAGGACTTGCCCAACCATGACTGTAGATGAATTTCACTTGCCCCTATTTATTACAATGACAGTAACTATCTTTTTGTACTTACCCTTCAAGGAAATTTACCTGCTCTGGATAGGGGCAATGGGATTTGCACACCCCTGCCTCTCTCTTTGTGTTCCCTTGTATCTCTTGAAAACTGGTCTTTTTTCCCTTATCTTCTTGGCCACTTCCCTCAAGAATCATAGTGGTCATTTCTTCCTCTTACTCTTGCTTAGCAGTTTGACACAGAGGCCTGTTGCCTCTATTATGGCCCCTTTGAGAATAGTCCACTGTTCCTCCATGTCCCCCATCCCCTTTTGCTAGTGCTCTTTTGAGACATTCCCCCATTTTGACAAAGTTAGCCCATCTGAAATCTAGGCCTTTTGCCCTTGTGTGGTTTGCCTCCTCCACTGTGGTCATATTGAACTATTCCATTTTGTGGTCGTTGGATCCTGAGTGGTTGCCCACCTTAACATCCTTGACTTTGTCCTCATTTGTGAGAACCAGGTCTAATATAGTCCCATTGTGGGTGGGTACAGCTACAAGCTGCCTCAGACATTCCCCCTCCAGGGCATTGAAGATGTTCCTGCATCTGGCTGCACTCGCTGTCTAAGTGCTCCAATCTACATCTGGCATATTGAAGTCCCCTAGTAGCAGTAGTTCACCCTTGGCTGCAATTTTGTGTGTGATTTCCACTAGTATTTCATCTGCCTCTTCTCCCTGTGCTTGAGGTCTATAGATCATGACTGTGTGAATGGTGGTTCCAATTCCTACCTCCAGGGTGACTCATAGTACCTCCACTGCTGCCTGCAACACCTGAACCTCATTTGCTTTAATTCCCTCCCTCATGTACATAGCCACACCTCTCCCTCTTCTTCCTTCCCTGCCTTCTCTGAAAAGTGTGTAGCCATTCATTGTTTCCTGTGTACCATATTTCTATAATAACCACTATGTCCAGGTCTGTCTCTACCATCAATGACACCAGGTCTGGGATTTTGTTTCCCAGGCTGTGGACATTTGCACACATTGCTCTCCATGTTTGACAACCTTCCCCTTTACTCTCCTGTCTTTCTTTTGTTCCCTTTCTGTATTTTGTCCCATTATTCCTTCTCTCTCCCATGATACCCTTCTGGCCCCCACCCTCGACTTCATCACTGGCTGCAAATTGTAGACCTGGCGCTTAGCCTGAAGCAGCTACCTGCCCTCCCAGGCTGCGGCTTTCTTCTGACCGCCGCCTCTGACTTCATCATTGGCCACAAATGACAGGTAATCACCGCTTCGCCTCTGCAGTACAAGTGCCAGCCTGAACTGCAGCATCAGCCCTGATTGGCTAACTCCTCAGGAACTCTGGAGTGCGAATGGCTCACTTAGGTAACTTGTCCTGAGGACTGGCTGTGCCATGAACCCTTTGAATCCCTCTCAGTGTGGGAACTCACTGTGTGGCTGGTGGCTTTCTCCGAGTCTAATCTTTGGCAGTTCTATTCTACTATATACATTTTTTGTACATTTTAGTCTTACTGCTTTGATCCGATTAATAACTGTACACTGTTCTATTTGACTCAGTCAGGAATTACCTGTAATCACAGCCTTTTTGGTAGTCCTTACTGATGTAATTGTTTTCACCTAGTCTGTTGCAATCCAAATGTATCCCCCTTTTTTTTCTCTGTAGCCTTCCCTACCTGAAGCAATCTGCTCCCTACAGCTCATAAACTCTTTACCGAGATCCAATTAATATTTTGTAAATACTATTGTTTCATATTGTATATTACTGTATTCCTAGAAGCAAATTTATGCAATAATCTGTGTGACTTGTCAGTTTTTATGATCCACCCTCTGTGGTATGTGTCTCTGTAACCCCTTCCCCGGGTCGTACCTGGAAACGAGCTTTGCTCATGGTACCTTTCCTGGTTATCAAATTTTAAATAAATAAATAAATAAAATGTAATTGCTGCTTTAGCCTATGTATTAGCCAGATTTAGAGTATCTTACTTTATTTTCTCTTTCTAAGCTTTATCTCTGTTCACAGTTATCCTGTCACTCTGTTGCTCTGACTGCACCCTTTCTTTCCAATCTACCTCCAACCCTAGCCCCCTCACCTGCATTCTAAAGGCAAACATTTACTGTTTGTAGTCCCTTCCCCCTGCTTTCCTCTTACTGTTCCCTTCAATGTCCTTCTTCTACCCTTGCCTCTCCTCTTTATCTGTTTGTTATATTGCCCTCCCACCGATTAGCACCTCTTTCTCTCCCCCAGGCCCCCTACTGTGCTAAAGTCTCTATGCCTTGTCTGCCTCCTGCACATCAATTGTGTTTTGTACTATTTAACCCCCTCACTCCCTCTGTTCTTTCCTCAGACTGGGTGCTTAGTCTGAAGTGGCTCCCTGCCCTCCCAGGCTGTGGCTTTCTTCTGGCTGCCCACCCTCGACTTCATCATTGGCTGCAAATTGCAGGTAATCACTGCTTCGCCTCTGCAGTATGAGTGCCAGCCTGAACCATGGCATCAGCCCTGATTGGCTAACTCCTCGGGAACTCTGGAGTGCAATTGGCTCACTTATGTAGCCGGTCCTGGGGACTGGCTGTGCCTCAAACCTTTTGAATCCCTCTCAGTGTGGGACCTTGCTGTGCTTCTGGTGGCTTTCTCTGAGTTTAATCTTTGGCGGCTTTATTCTACTACATAATTTTTTTCCTGCCCTTCCACCCTGACCGCAGCCTGTATTAAATCATGTTAAATCCTGCCCTCCCATCTGCACTGTATCTCTCATTGGCTCATCTGCACCAGGCAACTCACCAACCATTTAACTACCTCTATAGCCCATCCCTTCCAATATCTCTGAGTTTCATTTTTCTTGCTTTCCTCTCATATACCCCTTAGTCAGTCCTGCCAGATCCCTTCTTGCAACCCAAGACAAATTAAGCCCTCCTCTAGCCTTTACTGAACTCTCTACCTCCCTCCTCCCTCTTATTTGGTGTTTGCAGGGGTACTGTGAACCCAGGTTACCGTGGATTGCCACTCAACCTCCTTCTAAGCTTGGGAGGCTCCTTGTTCTCCAACCTGGCCAGTTAACAAGATGCTGATGCTAAGAACAGTTTGTTTCCTGACTATATGTCAAATACTCACTCCTTCCATAATAAAAAATCCTGAGTCGACTACTAATGATACCTCTACCCAAAAAACTAAGACATTACCTTACCAAACTGGCCCCAAATTAACCTCTGCCCTGGGGCAGGAAAAAAATCAACAAAATACCTCTGCTCCCCACCAATCACCAAGCTGATAATTACCAGCACTTTAATTAAGCATTGTAAATCCAACAATCCCAAACAGTCGCAGTTATTAACGAACCTAAAGTGGCAGGCGATACGCATTTCCTGGCTACTTTCACTTCTCTCCAGGAATATCTACCCCAACCCTGGCCAAATAACAAACTCTACAACTCTACCTAGAAACCATGGTGGCCTCACTCTAGCATCCATTAATATTTGCAGGCTCTTGGCAAAACTGGACTCATTACAAGTATGGGTTACCCAACAACAGCCTGATATACTATCAGTTGTGGAAACCTCGCTTAACCCAAGGATTGTGGAATTGGTCATTCAGTTACCAGGCTACACATCATTCAAACTTGATAGGGTTGGCAAAAGTGGGGGTGGCTGTGTTCTCTACTCAAAATAATACCTTAAAGTTCAAATGTTACCCCCCACTGCTACCAGCAGCAGCAACACCCAACTCCAAGCAATAAAAGTTCTGCTAGGCACAAATGGTAAAACATTAACCATTGTCTCCGTATATATTCCCCCTAAGAACCAAGATAGTGGCTTTACAATTATCCACAACTTCCTATTGGACCATTGTCATAACATGGAATTAATAATGATGGGTGATTTTAACATCAACTGGGCATCCACTGATGCAGGACCATTTAAAGATGCTCTATCCACTCTCATCATGACTCAATTAGTGAACTCCCCCACTCGGATGAATTACCACACAGGAACTTGCTTGCTAATTGACCGACTCATTACTAACTGGCCAGAGTGACTAACTAGCACAATTTTCCTACCAGATTCCCTAAGCCAGTGCTTCTCAAATGGTGAGGCCAGCCTCCCAAGGGATGCCCCAAGTTTTTCCAGGGGAGACTCAGTCAAGTCTGGGAATGTATAGTATTTCAATTTTAAGTTTTGGCTGTTTTGTGTGAAAGGATAAAACAAATTAAATATGGATAATTGCAGGTGAATTACTTTACTTATGCACAAATATGTGACCAAGAAGTCTCCATTGAGCCAAAGCTTGTTTATAGGTGTGTATTTATAAGTAAATTATTGCCTGGGGAAGGCATGCTGAGTCAGCGCTTGTTTCTACAGTACGTATTTATATGCAAATTAGTGACTTGGAAAGGCACACCTAGTCATGGCTCATTTCTATAGTAGGTATTTATATATAAATTAATGACTGGGAAAAGCAGAGATCCAACTCATGTTTTCAGGTATCACCTGAGGTAAGGGAACAGAAAGTTGCTTAACAACAGGGTAAGAGAGGGAGAGATGAAGTGGCCATGTTTGGCTGTTCCAGATAGAGAGGAAACCAAGTAACAAGGGCCCAAGAGTCAGAAAAAAGGAGTGACAGGTAAAATCTGGGGTGCCGGGTCAGGGGTGGAGAGCAATAGGTTGAATAAAAAGAGAATATACTCAGTCAACTTTATTAGTTTCACTTTATTCCTGGTGTACTGTCCAAAACAGGATTTTTTTTTTCTGTGGGGAGGCCCAAGATTTTTTTCCAAATTTGAGGGAGGCTCAAAATCTTTTTTATGGCTTGGGGAAGGCTCACTATCACAAAGTGTGAGAACTAATGCCCTAAGTGACCATTCACCTATCCTCTATTGTTGGTCAAACAAGTCCCCCAAGGTGCCGACTAAAACTGTCACTAGTAGACTGCTGAAGAAAGGGAAACTGGAGGTCTTTAAAGCCCACCTAAGACTCCAAGACTGGAGTTTCTTAGACACTGCAGTAGATGTGGACTCTGCACGTGAAGGGTTAATACACAAATTAAATAAGTCCTGCACTACATTTGCCCCCTTCATTAAATTTAAGATCTGGGACTCCAGTAACTCTTGGATCTCCCCACAGCTCTTACAACTGATGAAGCACAGAGACGAACTGTGGGAAAAAGCTAAAAGTACAGGCTCCCCAGCTGATCTACAGATATATAAAGCAGCCATGAACAATTGCATGTGGATGATTCGGAAGGTCAAAAGCCAATATTTCTGAACTGAATTGACAAACTCCTGGGGCAACTGCTGTAGGTTCTGGGATAACACTAAATTGCTATCAGGTAAACCAAATAAGACCCTTCCCACTATACTAAATGTGGAGAGTACTCCCATCCCAAAGTTATTACCAATACATTTAATAAGGTAATTAGTGACCTTAGCGGCATGCTGCCTTCTGGCTTCCTACAACCCTTGCATGTTGGCAGTCACACACAAGTGCCTGTGTCCTTTTCTAGCTCTTCACCACCTTTCTACCTGAAAGTAATCTTCCCAACAAAAGGCAAAAAGTACCTTTCTAAAGTGCTTGGCAGGTCCAGATTCAGTAGCGATTCACTTGACCTCAAGCTTGTTGAACTCCCCCTTGGTATTATTCTTGTTCCCCTTACCAAAATTATAAACCTATCTTTCACCTTGGGTAAATTTCTGCAACTTTGGAAAGCAGCGGTGGTGACTCCTGTTTACAAAAACAGTGACAGAACCATCCACTCAAACTATATGCCAATATCAATACTTCCCCCTCTCTCTAAAGTGCTTCAATGCATCATTGCTGATCAATTGTTGGAAGAGCTGGAAAAATACTAGCTGCAGTGCCGACAGCAGCACGGCTTCTGGAAGCAGCATAGCACCCCTGCTGCTCTAGTTGAATTTTCTGGATACATTCATAATGCATTAGACTGAGGGCTCTTGGTGGGGGCAACTTATATTGTCCTCACCAAGGCCTTCGCCACCATCAACCACAAACTGCTACTGAACCAATTATCTCTTACAGGTCTATCTGCTGAGTCAGTTGCTTGGTTTAGGAGCTACCTCTCAGGGAGAGAGCAGAAAGTGAAAATACAAAATGTTCTGTCTGAAAGTTGGCTGGTTACAACGGGGTGCCTCAAAGTTCCATTCTTGGCCTTCTACTCTTTAGTTTGTTTCTTAACCACCTCCCACAGGCAGTACAGTCCTGTATCCCACCAGGTGGGTACCCATTCCCCAATGAAGCCAAAACCCTCCTGTCCTCACCATTCTTTCAACCATTTGTTGAAATCCCTGGTAAGCATCTTGTTTTACTTGGAGTCAATGGCTGTCTCGACTACACATATGTTATCTGCTACACAGACAACACATAGGAGGCATGACTCCAAGGTGTACTTTGGAAGACTTTCATGTGCCCCTTACTCAGAATATTTCCATGTAAATAAGAATGCTGTTAGCAGTAAAATACCAGTAGGGTGGCTCTTGTTGCAGTACTACAGGTTGCCATATGCATGATGGTGAAATTGATTTAAATGGAATAAAGAAAAAGAAACGAGCAGTGTCCTTGAAGGAAGCCTTTTAGGGAAACATTGGGGTAGTGAAGTAAAATAAAAATTTATATTGGAAGAATTTGGTGTTGTGGACTAGTAATAGACTCACACTACAGCAGCTCACCCTTGGATTATGAAACTATTAGTGTAATATGAAATACATTTTAGCTGTGTTGTAATAGATCAATATCTATTTGACTATAGTTATGGTAGTACCTGATGCAAATGTTGATGTATTTTTTCTTTTGTAATGTACTTCACCTAGACTAGACCTTTGGGTTTGGTTACAGTTGTGGCTCTTGAAGGGGCACTGTCAACCCCCTTATGCCTCAAAGTGTCTTTAGTTTAAAAAACACATTTAACAATTGATCTGTAGAGATCGCTGAAGTAGCTGGTAGTTGAATTCTGGTTTCTTTTTTCTTTAAAAAAATTAAAACCAGACTGCCCACTGTACTAGTGTTACCACATAAAAACATGTTTGCTTACATTTTTTTTATCAACACCTACTGCATCTTTTCTGGACCTGGGAACAGGTGTAGAAAAATGGGTCACAGGAAAACTGGTCACCGGAAAGTTGGTCACAGGAAAATTGTCAATGGAAAACTGGGCACAATTAAACCACTGGAAATTTGGACACACTGGCTGAAGAAAGCTAATTAATTTAATGTTTTAAGTTAAATGCAGGCAGGACATTGTGTCATTTCGCATAACTTGTGCACCTGTTATACAAAATGCAAACGTTCACCGCAGATCGTATTACCAGCTAGTTTAACTGAAGCACTGACAAACAGATTAGTTTCATTTACATTTTACTGATGTTTTAACTAACAATAAAGTGATTTAGTGCTCAATGCGACATCATGGAGTTCACAACCACTGATTAAGTTCACCATTGTGGCTTCCATTCCAGCGATTTTATTTGTGTTTTTATCGATTTCCTTTTTATTAGCCTCAACATCTTCTGAAACATCTTTAGTTTTCTCTGTTTTAATTAGGATCACTTTGGAGAAAGTCTACCTTTTCTGACAGTGCCTGAAATTTGCAGTCAAATGTTTGAGCCCATTGCATAAGATTTTTTAAAGTGCCTCCCACAGAGTTGATTGAATGTCTAGCACCTGTGGCACCTGTATGCCCTGGGTTGTGGCCATGACAGTTTCAATTGTCTTTCCAGGTCTTCCGTGCTCAGGAGAGGCAAAAGTTAACTGGCCAGATGAAAAAGCAGAAAAGGCAACAGGGATTTGAGATTTAGGTAAATGTCTTGAAAAGGGTCCAATCTCTGAGCCCTCAACCGCAGTTTCTGCAATTTTATTAGTAAGTGCCATTGCTTTGGCTATCTCCTCTGTTAATAAAGTGGTGTTAAAAGGAGAAAACATAGCTATTGTGGCACAAATGTAGCTGCCTTGTAGTGTGTTATTTGTGTTTTAGTTTTCACTGTAGCACTAACAGTGTCTTTCATAGTGGCATAACAGGATTTCCCTTTGTTAGAGGAGGTTACTTCTTGAATTTCTGCCACATGCTTGTGTGGGTTGACAATTGGCATCTCACCTCTAGAGCAGTAGCTTCCCTCTCCTGCTCTGCTAACCCTGTTATGCTGGTCTCCAACTTGCAGTACTTCTAAAGTGGCTTAATTTTTGGTGACACAAATGAATTTGATGACGACGAAAAAAACACTTTGTGTTTATTTGTCATCTAAGAAAGTCCAGATGTGAGTTTAAAGTGTAGTATTTTATAGGAATATAAGCCACTTGCATAGAGCACTCGCAAAGAGAAGCCGTCTGTAGCCACGTTTAACTCCCCACCTTATTAAACTCCCCACCTCCCCATAGGCATTTATATAAATATTTTATCCCTGTTAGTCTATAGTCATACATTCCTACCCTGATTCCTGTAGGCATTTTAATGTTTTATCCCTGGTAGTGTATTGGCATGCCTCCATCACCCAATCCCTGTATACACACACACACACGCACACACACACCCACACAAAATATTGCAATACAGCCCTTCCCACAACACTCACAGCTAATGTGGTACTCTGAATAACGTTGCTGTAAGTGGAAAATGTTGCAGTGCAATTCCTTAATGTGGTAAATGTTTCAGTGGTAAGGGGTAGCTACCACTACCTATATCCACATCTATCTATATCTCTATCTGTATCTATTTAGAAAATGGGCTTAGAGCTGATACCCCTGCCAAGCTGGACATGTATCAGACAACAGAGCCCAGGTTACTATATGTCCCAGTCTCTACTGACCTGATATCATAAATCAAGGTGGCAGTTGAATTTTCAATTTTGATGTGCCACCAATTATTTACACTTGCTTAGCGAGTGAGTTGGCAGCCTGCAAACACCCCCCTCCCGAGTCTGACTTATTTTAAAAAAAGGATGAAATCAAAAAGAAACAGTCAGCCCAAATGACTGCAAAAATCCAAAATGACTTGACTGATAGAGAAAGCGCTATCTCTGATAACGCTACCGTGTATGAGAACAGTGGTAATTTATTCGTTTTCCGTACTGCAGACGGAAGTCTATCTGCAGTAATGAAAATGAAGAAAGTACCACTCCTCTCACACACAGACACTAACTACCAGAGATAGTGCTCTCTCTCTGTCTCTGTCACATGCTCAAGTCATTTCCTATTAGCAAGCGACAGCCTCCTCCTCCTGCCGCAGTTAACGTGGTGTCAAATAAAATAAAAGAATAAAAGTTAATGGTACCTAAGTGCAGATGCTCCCAAATGCCAACAAATGCTACCATTAGTGCTAACTACCTGCTTCAGCACCACAATCATGCTTTCTGTGTCTGTGGAGGGGGTAACCATGACAACCATATCAAAAGACTGATCTACAGAGGCCCAAAAAGGACAAAAGAGTCTAGCTTGGGGGAAAAAAAAGTAAAAAGTTTACATTATTTTTTTCAAGCATATATTATACAGTTGCCACTTTTCTAAGCACAATAATACCTTCCAGGGTGGGCTGTATTGTGCTATACCAGACCTTTCAGGTGCTATAAGGCTCTCCACCTGCTATGTCAGACCTCATTACGCCCCTGGGCAGTCTGGTATAGCACAATACCAGCTACTGTATTGGGTATTGTTGCTTACATCTATATCTTTATCTATATCTCTATCTGTCTGTCTGCCTGTCTGTCTGTCTGTCTGTCTATCTATCTATCTATCTATCTATCTATCTATCTATCTATCTATCTATCGCTATATTTCATTTCATTTAATGTTTTGCCCTGGAAAAGTATATTGAGCAATTTGTCCTTTTCAAGGTTCCACCATGCCACATCGACAGAGAAATTGTCGATGTGTTGCACAGTGAATGTTACAGTGTTGACAGGCTAAATTTCACTTGTCAGACATTGTGTGTTTTGTTCTCGTAAAAGCTCCTCTTAATATAACTAATTCAGTCAGAGTAAGTTCGAGGGGGGGCGGAGGATGGTGAAAGGGCAAATTTTGCCCTTGGTCTCTTACAGTGACAATCTTGAAACATGTCGAGAGTGTTGCTATAAGGGATTTTGCCATGTTGCATTCACTGCATGAATGGTATACCCTTTTCCAAGTGCGAGCAGCATTTACAGAATAACATACAATACATAATCCATATTTATATCTATATCTCTCTATATATATCTATATCTATATATCAATATCTATATCTATATCAATAGCTATACAGTATCTATATCTATATCTATCTATCTCTATATCTATCTATATCTATATCTATATCTATATCTACATTTCTGTATCTATATTTCTTGGATTGCAAGTCACAAAACTAAGGTCAGGGTAGATAGGAATACCCGTTCTACAGTCAGGGTACATCTTGTAGCATTCAGCGCATTATCCCTTTCATACATCCCAGCCAGTCACCAAAGAGTACAAGGAGAAACAGTTTTCCAGTCACTTGCAAGGCATAATTATCATACAAGGTATAATTCTATAAGCCTTACATACTGCTGGATCTGGCTACAGATTCAAATTATCCCCCAAAATAGCTTGCCACTGATTTAATGAGATCTTCAGACTCCTGTAGCTCAGACAGTCACAAACCAGAGATTAGCAGTACAGATATTATTCTCAGGAGATTCTAGCTGATATGTTAAGGCTTAATTT
Organism: Neoceratodus forsteri; assembly: GCA_016271365.2. Classification (NCBI taxonomy): domain Eukaryota; kingdom Metazoa; phylum Chordata; order Ceratodontiformes; family Ceratodontidae; genus Neoceratodus; species Neoceratodus forsteri. Next base: position 1,283,434,387 of record CM057453.1, read on the forward strand.
CCTTCACCAGACCAGCTGGTGCTTACAGAGCACTCCTGACACTGCCTTCTTGTCTACCATGACTGCTGCAGACTGGGTTTCATGTGTTAATAGTCGAGATGGAAATCCAGCACCCTTCTGTTCAAGAGAAGCAATCTCAGGTCAATAGCGTTAATCGCCTGTTTCACATCTCAAAAAGTGGTTTCCACTTCAGCAACAGTCTGTAGCGGCTTTCAAACTGCTGTTTGTCCCCATGGCTTGTTGGCCTCATGTCCTGCCACCTTCTCTCATTTGTTTTTTTAGAGTTGCACATATCCTAGAGCACCCAAACTTTCTATGAAGTATTTGTCAGTAGTCTTCACAATTCAGTAAAATCTTAGGTATTTTTAATCAACACAAGAGGTAATACCAACAATAACAAGTGAAGTCTTTGCAGGAGCTGCGGGTGATGCACCCTCTATTTCAATGGCTGCAGGCTCTTCTCCCAGTCGCTGTAGGCATTTTAATGAATATTTCATTCCTGGTAGTCTAGTAGCACCCTATCCCTCGCCTGATGCCTGTAGCCATTTGAATAAACATTTATCGCTGGTTGTCTAGGCCCTTCCCTCACCAGATATTTCTAGGGTTTTAATAAATACTTTACCACTGGTAGTCCATTGCCCCCCTGATCACCACAGTTTTATTAGTAGTCTAGTGAATCCTTCTCCCTTTTCCTGATCCCCACAGGCTTGGTAATTAATATTGTATCCCTAGTAGTCTAGCAGGCCCCCATCCCTTGCCTGTTACTCAGAGGCATTCTTAATAATACTTTATCAACACTCCCAGTCTGGGCAAAACTTGACTCACCAAATTCATCAATATGTCAAATATTTTCATTTTTTCAAAATGACCAGTATTTCAGAAAGGCCATAATTTGAAACAAGTCAATGTTTGACAATGTATGACTTATCATATTTCTGTGTATATATGTTACTGTATTTGTTTTACTTATTCAATTCTTCCTGCATGGGTATCAATTAGAATTTAGCAGCTGGAGGAACAAAGCTAACATTCCCGAGAAAAGACAAGATTTTAATCAGGGACAGACCCCTAGTTCTGAGAACGGTTACCATCTGTGCTGTCCTGTATCATGGAAGGACACCTGGACAATTTATGGGAGACCTGTTGCAAAAACAACTCTTTCACACATTTCATGAAGAGCCTTGGCTAATGAGTGGAGGGGTCAGACCTGCTGAACTAGACAGCACTCAGGACAATAAACAGATGTATTTCTATATACAAAGCCTGAAGTCTACAGCAGATTGTTTTTCCTAGTGGATCCAGCTCTCAAGACAAAAATAACTGACCTGAGAGTGATATCATAGGACATGTGTTCTGAGGGTGGAGGGGGAACCTTTTTTTTGGGAAACTTTGTTAACCTGAGTTTGGGCGATCAAGTTGTTCAGGTCTGGGACTATGAACAGCTACCATCTAAGGTTCAAGTCTGCCCTGATTAACCAAGGTGTCTTGTGTGGTAAGCTATTCTACCTTGCTAAACAGAGAAGACAGAGAGAGTTATACGTTTTTTCTGTGTGTGACCTACTGTTCAAAAACATTTTCTTTTTCATTTCTGTAGCACTGCTGTTCCTCATAGTCTTTGTGTAGTATCTTGTATGACATGTGTAAATGTTCCGAGGTATTAAAACATAATTTTTTTGTATACTTCATGTTTCTGTGATCGTGTACTTTGAGGTACAGCTAGCTACATACAAACATATGAACATGCCAGCAGATAAAAACCTTATGGTCTGTCTAGTCTACCCAATTGTGCAGCTCACTATGTATTCACAAAGGGAACTGCCTCTCCTCATTTTTCTTTTTACCTCCCTCAACTTCCCCCTCTCCCCCACTCACCCACCTCCTACCCAAAACATTTCCCTTTCACCCTGTCCCAATTTCTCTTGAAGCTATCCACCATTTTAAGGATACCACCTCCTCTGGCCATTCCATTTGGCCACCACTCTCACTATGCAAAAGTGCTTCCTCATCTCCCTCCTAAATCTTCCCCACACCAGTTTTAGGCTGTACCACACAGTGGTCTTGTTCCCACTGAAGAGGCCCTTAGTACTTGCCCTGTTAATACCCTTAAGGTACTTGAAGGTCTCAATCATGTCTCCCTCTCCTGTCTTTCCTCAAGAGAGCACATGTTGAGCTCCTTGAGCCTCTCCTCATAGGTGTTGCCCTGCTGGCCCTGGATCATTTTGGTGCCCTTCTCTGGACCATCTCCAGCAAGCTGATATCCTTCTTAAGATATGGGTATTAAAATAGCAGACAGAATTCTAGGTGTGGTTTTACCAGTGACCTGTACAGCAGCAGAATGACCTCCTTCCTTCTGGTGGTAATTCCCCTGTCTATGCAGCCCAGCATCTGATTTACTTTGGCTGCTGTATTGTAGTGCGTAGAGTGTTTCAAGTTACTTGTGATTATTACTCCCAGGTCCTTTTTTTCCTCTGACCTGGATAAATGTGCTCTGCCCAGCCAGTATTTGGTCCCTGGATTCTTCACCACCAGGTGCATAACTTTACATTTTTAGCATTGAATCTCAGCTGCCAAATGCTCAATCACTTTTCTAGCCTAGTCAGGTTCTCCCATAGTTCCTGTCTTCCCTCCTCTGTGTCCACCTTCCCAAAGAGCTTAGTGTCATCCATGAACAGGCAGATTTTTTTCCCTTGATCCCATCCATGATGTCACTTATAAAGATGTTAAACAACACTGGATTGAGTGCCGAGCTCGAAGGAACCCAACTGGTCACAGGCCTTTCTTCTGAGAATTCTCCTCCGACTACCACCCTATGGCTTCTATCCAGCAATCAGCTTCTGACCTATACTGTGAGCTTAGGCTCCACCCCCAGGTCCTCCAGTTTCTTGACCAGTCTTCTATGAGACACCAAGTCGAAGGCCTTGCTGAAGTCCAAATATAGGACTTCAATCGATTGGCCCTTTTCTACTGTCCTAGTGACCAAATCAAAGAAGTCAATTAGATTAGTTTGGCAGGACCACCTCAACACAAACATATGCTGCCTCTTGACCTGGAGTCCAGTTTCCTCCAGAAAGCTGATCAGTCTCTCTTTCAGGATGGTCTTTGTCAGCTTACCCACTACTGAGGTCAGACTGACTGGTCTATAGTTTCTGGGTTTGTCCCTTAGCCCACTTTCATGGAAAGCCACCACATGCACCATTCTGCAGTCATAATCTCCACCAGCTCTCTAAGAACCCTCTGGTGCAAGCCATCTGACCCTTGAGTACCCTGTCAGCTTAAACTGCACCATATGTGACATCCCCCCTCCCAGTCCCCACCCCTCTGCTCACTTGTGGCAGTGGTCCATCCTTCTTATGAATGAAAACTAAATAGTAGTACCCATTAAACATCTCTGCCTTTTCTACACTACCCACTGCACAACTCCATTCCCCTTTTAGCTTGACACTCTTGTCCTTTATGTTTCTTTTCTCTTTATATATATATAAAAAAGACCTTCTCATCCACTTTAACCCCCTGGGATAACTGTACCTCTCTTGTGGCCTTTGTCTCTCTTACCACATTGCTCGAATTTTATGACTTAGTGGCATAGTCCCTTCTATCTTCCTCCTTCTGAGCATGCTTGTACATTCTAAATGCTGCCTAGGGACCAGTGGGGCACAGGACCCAAGGCAGCATGGATTCACAGCAGGAAGGTAATGTCAGACAAATCTAATTGATTTCTTTGACTGGGTGACCAAAGTATTATACCAGGGAGGGGCTGTGGACATGGCCTACCTAGACTTTAGCAAGACATCTGACACAGTCCTGCACAAAAGATTAATAAACAAATTAGCCAGCCTGAGAGTGGGTCCCATGGTGGTAGCCTTGGCAAAACACAATGGCTGGACAACAGGACACAGAGGGTAATAGTAAACAGAGTCCGCAGTGAAGAAAGGGGGTTACTAGTGGGGTACCGCAGGGTTCAGTACTGGGGCTGGTCCTTTTTAATGTCTTTATAAGTGACATTGCAGAGGGACTGGAAGGAAAAGTATGTCTCTTTGCTGATGACACAAAGATCTGCAACAGGGTTGATGCGCAAGGTGGGGTGGAAAGGATGAAAAGGACTTGGCAATGTCGGAGGAATGGTAAAATGTTTGTCAGCTTAGATTCAATGCAAAGAAGTGCAAAATAATGCATCTGAGAAACAAAAACCAAGGGGAAGTGTACACAATGGGGGGTGAGATACTGACAACAACAAAAATGGAAAGGGACCTGGGGTAGTTATAGCAAACAACCTAAAGGCGGGCCAGCAATGTGAGAAGGTAGTAAGGAGGGCTGGGAGAATACTGGGATGCATAGGGATAGGCATCACCAGTAGAAAACAGGAAGTTGTTGTCCCTCTGTACAGGCAGTTGGTAAGACCACATCTGGAGTACTGTGTACAGTTCTGGAGACCCCATTTCCCAAAGACATAGACAGGGTGGAAGCTGTCCAGAGGAAGGCAACCAAAATGGTGCAGGGTCTGCGCCAGAAGACATATGTAGAAAGACTAAAGGAGCTTAAGATGTATAGCCTCGAGGAAAGGGGGGGGGACATGATAGAAACTTTAAAATACCTCAAGAGAATCAACAAAGTTCAAGAGGGTAGCATCTTTCAGAAAAAGAGATGTGCAAGAACAAGGGGGCACAATTTGAAGGTAGAAGGGGGACGGCTCAGAGGTAATGTGAGGAAGTATTTCTTCACAGAGAGGTTTGTAGATGCATGGAACAGACTCCCTGAGGAGGTTGTAGAGTCAAAAACAGTGCAGAATTCAAGAACACATGTGACAAACATAAGTGGAGTGTAGGAGGAAGTAGGCTGTTGGTTAACTAGGATCTGCAGCTTATCCATTAGGTCAGGAAAGGGGTAGACTAGGTGGGCCAAGTGGTCCTTTTCTGCCATGAAATTCTATGTTTCTGTTTCTTGACCCCCACCACTTTTGCCACCTCCCTGCCGAACCAACCATTTCTTTTGGCCTTAGCTTTCTTTCTTTTGATTTTGGCACACTCACTAGTGGCCTCCATCAATCCCATCTTTATCATGGCCTTTTCCTGTTCCACATTCATCCCCACTCTGATCCCAGCAAGGTGTTCTTTCAGAACTTCTCCCATTCTACCAAAGCCTGCCCTCCAAAAGTCCAAAGACGCTTGTCCTGGCACTGACCATCCCTTTGCCCATGCCCAGGTGAAACCACGCCATGTAGTGGTCACTTCCTCAAAGCGATGCATCCACCATCACATCTTAAACATGTGCATAATTAGACAGGACCAGATCCAGGATGGCCATCTCCCAGCATGACACCTGGAGTTAGAAAGGCACTCTGGAAGGCATTCAGCAGTACTTGATCCCTATTGCAGGAAATAGCAAGGATTTCAGTGCACGCCAGGTAGATTAAAATCCCCCATTATTACTACTTCTCCACTGTTGGACAGATCTATGATCTGGACCCCAATGCCCTAGCAAATTCCTCATCTTGGGAAGATGGTGTGTAGACCACTGCCATCCTTAGTGTCTTCCCTTTAGATAACTAATTTGTAACTGACAAAAGCTGTGTTTTCCCTCTGAAGAAAAAAAGCTACAGTTCCCATAATTTGTTTCTAAAGTAAGGTGTTTTCAGCTGTGACAGAGAGGGGTGGGTTGTCTGCCCTTAGGCAAGGAGTGCTATACTGTGTGTGCAGTAGCTCTGGAGGGTTTCAGACATAGAGGTACCCTGAGAGAGAGTGTCTATACTGAGTGGTGACAGCTACTGAAGTGCTGAGAAAGCTGGTAACAGTCGCAGACGGAGTTGGGGAGAGGCTAGTTTGCCACAATGACATTGCTTCATCAGGACAAAATATATGGTATATGCAAATAAAAAACCCACAAAAATGTAATACGTAGTAAGCCTTGCATCTTAAAAGTACAGAATGGGGCAGAGCTCTACACCAAATTAAAACAATTGCATCGACTGCGCAGTCATAGTCATATTAATTATCTTTTCATTAAATACTGGTTTGATTTTCATTTCAAATAAATCATGATTATTTTCTTTAACACTGCGTATGTGCAATATGAATTAACCTATAAATAAAAAATCAAAAATGCATTTTTTCCCATGTGGAAAAATAAAGTTTTACCTCTTAAATGATATATTTTCTATAAAATTCTTAGTTGTCACTAAGTTACAAATATGTTATTGTCATGAGACATTTATTTCCTTTTTAGTTTGAATTCCACCATCCTTCATTGGGGTGAGGCCCAGAGTCTGTGTCTCCTATATTCCTTTTATACAATAGGTTTGGGCACAGAGTGTGATAAATCCATTTATCTGAGTAACTGTGTACATAAATTTATTTATGCAACAGGTGTTTGAATAAACAGTGTGTGATAAATCCGTTTATCTGAGTCACTCTGTGGACACATTTATTTATCCAGACACTGACTTCCTCACACTCCGTTTATCCACATATTACCTGCATCACCCCCTTCCCACCAGCACTACATTCATTAATTTTCAATTTCACTCTCTATATCAACTTCTCTCACTATTACATGCCACTTCCCCAAACTGCCCTATTTCGAACTAACTCAGTCAGCTACAGAGACCAACAGTTCCCTGCCTAGAAAAAAAATCCAGCTCCAGTATAACCAAAAGAAAGAAAAACATATTACTTATACTCCTTTTTAAAGATACTGTGGCACAACTGGGACAGGTGGCAAGCCTAGCTTCTCCTCGATTAAAAAAGGAACACTTGCTCATTTTGATTCCTGTCTCTAAAACATCGAAAACCAAAACAAATTTTTTTAAAATCTAAACAGCTACATTCACTCAACCTCCTCCCGCTCTCAACAATAGCAACAGTTCTCTTGGTCCTCTTCGTCCTGCAGTTGCTTCATCTCACCAACCCACCTGTCTGTCCACCAGCCATTCAACGTCACATTCTCATCCCTTGCACTTAAAGGATACCTAAACAACATTTTGACATCAAACTATTCAAAAATCTGACTTCGTAGGTGACTTAAGGAAAGGCTGCTGTGTTCATTAATGCTAAACCTACATTTACATAATGTACCTAAATGTGGTTCCAGAGCATTTGAAAACTGTAAAATCAGCCTTTCAATTTACAAAAAAAAAAGCTATCTTACCTGCTTCCTAAAATGGCCACCAAATCTGTTATGTGATGACATCATTGGAGCCAAAGTCAGAGAGATATATGGCTCTCTGTAGTGCTAACTAGTTCTTATTTCTCTTTGTATAGAATTTTTTTACCCAAATGGTCAAAACCATGTGCATTATTTTATATAATACACATGTTAGGCTATGGTTCTGTTCGTTTTGTTTACTTTAACATGCTGAAAATTGTGTTTTAATCTGACCTCCTTTCTCTGTGGCAGACCGCAGTGCAGTACAAATTTTGAATAACCTTGTGGTCTAATGGTTATGGTGGATCCAGGATGTTGCAATGGGGGGGGGCTAGGGTGGTCTGCATGCTTAATATGCACTTTTTAACATTTTTATTAAACCTTTATATTTTCTACTATTATTCTTTTCTAGTATGTTTTTGACAGAACCTACACATGTAATCCATAGTTGAATGTAAACATTTGTACAATCAATAAAACAGACTTCTTCAACAAAGTGAAATACAGCCGCAACCAAGTAAATTACTATGGGGGTTGCAGCCACACCCTTCACCATCCCCTAGAGCCACCACTTTTTTGTAGCAAAGTTCTTATGCAGTCCAATGTAAGAGTTCATACTTTCTTGAAACTCAAATATATGTTTGTCTCATCTTCTTTTTCCATGGAAAATAATAATAATAATAAGAATCAGCATTTATATAGTGGTTTTCATACACACTGCATCCCAAAATGCTTTACAAGCAATACTAGACTGATAGTGAAGTGACTGAATGTGTAGTGGCAGCCATTTCATACATTAATATCCACACACAGCCTTGGACAATTGCATGAACTGGTTTTATAGGAAGGAGAATGTTGGCCAGGAAAATGGGGTCTGGTAGTGATCAAGGTGCTGGCAGCTCATTCAAGATTTGGAAGGGTGGTAGCCAGCTAACTCGCATTGTGGAGAAGAGCACAGAAAAGTACTGGAGAAGAATTGCTGGGAACTGTCTTGCAGAGTTCTGCAGATCACAGGTAAAGGAGTAGACTGACACTGGAAGTCAGGTGGATTCACTCAATGTATTAGTATTCCTCTCCTGCTAATAACATTGTTATCCATTGTAAGTGCAGCCCTTATGAGGGCATGGGCAGCAGTTTTTCTGGTGGGTCATGATGCTTATTGCTTGCCCTCCAGGAAGACCTAGTTGTTATTAATGAGGGTGGAAAACACAACAGGGAACTGTACATACTACCTTCACTGTGTAGAAGGGTGGTGATCTACTCTGTTTACTGTTGGAGCAGAAGTCAAACATTGAGAATGTGGACTGGAGAGTGATTTGGGAGGCATTTTTAACTGTGCCAGCTGATGATGTGTATCAGAATAGGTGTGCAAAACTCTCTGAGGTACAATATTACAATCTAAGGTGTGATAATTCTCTTCATGAGACTGCAAGCTCATATGTGGCCACAGTCAGTACTAAGGGCAGGGTATGGATGGTGGTGCATGCAACAGAAGGCAGGCTAGGTGCAGGGGGTTCACATGGATAAAGAAAGCCTTATTTGTGGATTAACAAGAGAGCATGAGCTTTGGAACCCTCTGGAACTGAACCAGACTGGTATTTTGTTGTGTGACCCTGAGCAAGTCATTAAATTTCCTTGTGCTCCCAGGCCACACCTGTAAACAAGCTTTCAGCTTAGTGCATCTCTCCTGGTTAAAAAAAAAAAAAAAAAATTCAGTGCATCATATAACTACTAGATCATCAGGTATTTGAAGTGTTGTACTGTAATACAGTTTGCCTAAGAAAAAGTCAGCTGGATTGCAAAACATTTTCCACAAGTTAAAGTAAACAAAATGAACAAAATCATAGCCTAATGTGTACTGATCAAAATAATCCATGAGTTAATACATGGTGTTGATCATTCTGGTACAACAATTCAAAATAAAGAGGGAAAGAAGAGCTAGTTAGCATTATAGATATATATGTGGATCTCTGTCTCTGGCTCCTATGATGTCATCATGACTCATCACTTAACAGACTTGGCAGCCATCTTAGGGAGAAACCAAGGCTGTTTTTTGAAAGTGAAAGGCTGATGTTTACATTTTTCATAAGCTATGAAACTGCATTTATGTTATTTACATAAATGCAGTTTTAGCATGAATGTAAACAGCAGCCTTTACTTTACCTTGATATAAAGCCAGATTTTGGAATTTGCAGTTTTAAAAAACTGCTTGTTTAGGTACCCTTTAAGGAAAACACTGTTTAAATGAAACTCTGACTCCTGGGTACTCCAAGTAAATAATTGACAGCACTTAATGGATTCAGCCAATGACAAATACAAAAGATCACTGCCTTGCTAAAGTCTGCCACCATTTTTTCTTTTTTTTCTGTTGTTACTATCTAAAGCCACGCCCACTATCCAATCAGATAAAAACACAGATCTGCCAATCAGACAAAAGGAATAGACACAGAAGAAAACTACTGGGGAAGTACAGAGTACCACTAAAAACAGCTAAAAATAATACAAGAAAACCCTCAAACATACATAAAAACATTAAAAAACAGAAGCCAGTTGCATAAATCAAATATGTGGTGGGTCTCGAGAGGTTACTTGAGGTCACAGGCAACTGTACAAGACAAATGTATTATCATACACTGATCCCACCTCCCGCATATCACTAATTTATGTACACAGTTGTTATGTCATCAACCGTTTATCAGGACAGTTGTTTGTCAGTAGGACCAGCACAAGCATTTGGAACTCATTTGGAATGTTCTGCTTCAGTAACAGTACTAACCATATTCAAATGCAAATAACTTTAAAACAAAAAACGATTGCATAGCACTGTGAGTATGAAAGTTGTTCAGCACAAAAATATCTACAAAATAAATAGTTTCATTTATAAATATCTTTTAGATTTTTTGTAATTAGCAAAAAAAAAAAAAAAACAGCAGAAAATTCAATTTTTTTTTCATTCTTTCATCAATCAAATGTGAATAACTTTAAAAAGAAAAATGATAGCATGGTACTGCGAGCACAAAGTTTGTCCAGCACAGAAATATCTACAAAATGAGTGTGTTTTATTTTTAGATGCCTTTCCATGTTTTTCCTAATTAACAGAAAACAGCAGCAAATTCAATTTATTTGCACATTTTCAGCAAACAAATGCAAATGACTTTAAAATGAAAATTGATAGCATGGTACTTTGAGCACAAAAGTTGTTGAGCACAAAAATATCTATAAAATGTAAGGTGTTTCATTTATAGATAAAATTGTGCATCAAACTTTTCCGTCATGTACTGGCCACAATGGAAAGCTGGAGCATCCATGGCAACCACTATGCTAAGTGGAGCTATACTGGGAAAACCACAAAATGTCCTTGTAAATTTACATTAAAAATTAGATAAAATAAATTGTGAAAACTGTGTTAATGCTCTAGTTAGGGATAAAGCTGCAAATGTAGGGAAATGTGGTGTTAGAGTTTTCAAAGCTAACACCCCATACCCACTCTGCACATACCAACAGGCATCGGGGGTATGCCTTGGGGTTGTAAGCCCTAACGCTCACCCCATTCCATAGGTAAATATGCTGAGATGGGTACAGTGTAGGAGAATGGTGTGAGCATTATAGCCATTGACCTCAAGGCACCCCCCTGATATCTGTTGGTGTGTGCAGGGCGGGTGTGGGGTGTTAGCTTTGAAAACCCTAACACCACATTTCCCTACTTTTGAGGCTTTATCCCTAACTACAGCATTGATGCAGTTATTTTGCAATTTATTTCCTTATTTTTTGAGATAGTATAATCATATACTTATTTGCCTATGGGAGTGCTGGGGCCCCCATCCCTCCATAGATGCGTATGTGTATGTAGCTGTGGAAGCACAGTGGTCTCCAGGACCCGTGCTTCCATTTATAAGACAACAGTGTTCAAATTGTCAGCATAGCCATGTTATTACACCATCTCATATACCCAGTACAGAAAATTTTCAAATCCCCACCAAAACATAATTCTGCACAACTGCAACGCCATTCCATGCCAAAGGTTCAAAAATGCATTTTGGCCAGGATTTGAAGACTGACAGCTGTGAGATACATGGGGTAAGGTAATAATATGTCTATGCTGAAAATCTGGGATCAAAATATTGAACATTTCCAAAGTTATGAGCATGCATAGTGAAATTGCAATGAATGGTCATAACTTTGGATTTTTTTTCATATTTTGACCCCACATCTTCAATATAGTCTTCTTATGACCTCGCCTCATAAACACCATAGCTGAAAAGTTTTAAATCAGTAGCAAAATGCCATTCTGCACCACAGGTGTGAAAACATGTTTCAGACAGGATGTGAAAAATGATAGCTGTACTTTTCATGAGGTGGTGTGAAAAATTTACTATATTGAAAATTTGGAGTCAAAATATTGAAAATTACAAAAGTTATGCACGTGCATAGAAACATTTCAACGCATGCACATAACTCGGCCATTTTGGGGAATTTTGTCACCAGATTTTCAACATGGACTTTTTGTGACCCCACTTCAAGAACACTGGTGGTAAAATTACATTATGTAGTCCTGAAAGGTAATATTGTGCAGTGACTGAGAAATCACCTTCTGGGCCAGAATAATGAAATGACAGTGATAGTGTTCATGAGATGAGGTCCCAAAATGGCTATGTTAAAAATTTGGTGAAAAAAGTCCTACAAATGGCAAAGTTATGAACATAAGTTCAAAACGCCATTGAAATACATTATACGGCACTTGCCTTGATTTCTCAGTTCAAGAGTCAGCTTTGAAGAGTACAGATGTGTCCTGGTCCACAGAAGAAGACAGCCTATGAGGTCCAGTGATAAGTATATGGTAAGGGAGTGGGTGTGGGGTGGTGAGTGCTCAATGGGAGTATCAGGATGGGTGAGGGGGACAGCAGGGATGATGAGGGACCCTTTTCTTTTTTTCAGGTAGAAAAAGAAACATTGGGGGACTGTTTTCTTTTTTTACAGGGACAAGTACAATAGATATTTAGGGACACTGGGAGTGGGCTCCCCAATGTCACACACTTTTTGGGGGGAGGCTTGTAATGCCTATAAGAGGACTGGACCCCTCAATGTCAACACAATAAATGAAAAAACAGGTTGTGGGGTGGCAGGAGGGATGGTGATAGGAGGGTGGTGGCTGCCACTAGACACCAGAGACAGCAATTGGAGGGTGGGGCAGTGCCACTAGACACCAGGAACAATGATCGGAGGGTGGGGGTGCCACTAGACACCAAGGAAAGATATGGGAGGGGGGGTTGCCACTAAGGACAGTGATCAGCAGGTGAGGGGTGCCACTAGAAACCAGGAAAGAGGGTGGCTCACAACTGAATCTATAGCTGGCAGCATGCATTCCAGCTGAGGCTGCAGAAGTCAAGAAAATCCTTCTCATACAGAGAATATGGGGAAGTGCTCCTCTCACAAAGCTGGGCACCTGGGATTTTGCGTGCTCACTAAACATATATGTGGGTACAATATTTAAAAACAAACATCAGACTCTAGCTAAACAGGGCCCCTTTAATTAGATTCTGATGTTTGTTAATTGAATTCACAACACGTTTGTGTTTTTTCCACAGTTGTCAGTTCGCAGAAAAAATCAACAAGATGGCAGGTGGCACGGCTTTAAAAAATTTGTAGTGCCCTGACAATTCAGTGGTGTGAAATCAAATAGGAGCATTTGGAGTAACAAATCTTTACTTTCATGAAGAAATGTTATCTCAAAAACCCCACTGTGCATGCTCAAGTCAGAAAACCATCAAATTTAAAGCCTTTTAACTCAGGAAACCTTTAATATTTTTCCACCAGACCTGTCAAAGATAATACCTTGGGACATTACTCATGTCCCCTGCAATTGTGGGACAACAATTCCTTTCCATGTTGGCGAGACAAAAAAAAAAAAACAATGTTAAGTATAGGAAAAAATTCTTAAAATGACACATGCAGATCTCAGAAACCACACATGCTGACATCACAAAAATTTCCATTCAGCAATACTTTGCCAACTAGGCAACATGTACTAAATTTCAACTCATTTTGTCAAAGGGAGCCAAAGATATTAATGTTCAAAATTTGAGGTTTAACATTAAACAGGCTACTCAACCATAACTATAGGGGCGCTTTCATGACCCTATAATAAATAATTAGAAACAAAACTCCCTGCACTATCCTAGAGGATCCCTATTGCATTAATACAATATGTAACAGGAACCTTGTGGAAAACGTGATTCATTTTTACTCCTTTCAACCTGTTTGACCGGTAGGATGGTAAAGGTACCACGAGATTTTCCTGTCATGAAATTCTCCTGTCAGGAATGAGACTTTCCTGTTAGGACATTATCCTGTCAGGAAATGAAATTGTCCTGTCAGGAACCACTGCTCCCCGTTTTCCCCTGCGATTTCCCTGTCAAGAAATTGTCTTGTCAGGAACTGCCATGCAGTGTTTTCCCACTCCCAGTAGGGCTTTCACCTCTATAGCTAAAGAGCTCAGCTTAATTGCTGCGCCAGCACTGTGGTATACTGGCAGTGTCTGTAGCCTTGTAAACAACAAATTGTGGGTTCAGATCCAGACAAGAGAACCTTACTTTTCTTTTCTCAGAATTTCACTACAGTGGTGAACCATGGCAGCGTGGTGTTAGAAAAGTAAATATATGGGAAGAGGGACTTAAATGTGAGAAACAGTAATCATAACGAGTTCCATGGCATAGCTGTCCTCACAGGACAGGTTCCTTTCAGGAAAATTTCATGGTGCCTTTACCATCTTTGCTGTCTGACCTTTGGCTTATCACTTATGGCTTACGCCACTCATGAGATTATCCAGGGTCAAACAGCTCTTGTGAAAATAAATCATGTGTTCCACAGATTCCTGTTACATATCTCTTATTTATTCTATGTGAACCCAGAAAACAAAATGTTTACACCATATTTGTACAGACTTCATATAATATTTTATTTATTTTTTGTTGACCAGGTAAGTGCACTAGACAAATCCTGCCTATTTTTAGGCACAACCCAGGGAAGGGGATACAGGTGAATGCCAGCTGACGTTGAACCAGATTAAGCTGTTGGTGGTATTTTTAGTGAATGAGGGAAATTTGGCCAGGACACCTGGGAAATTCCCCTACTCTGTAGGTGGGGTTTCCGGCAGCCGACATGATGGAGGCTTCAGTTTGTGACCAGACTGGCTGTGATGCAGACCTCCTAGTGAATCTCTCACCAGCACTGACAGACATTGCAGTTCACTCGTTAGTGGAGCCGACTACTTGTGATTCGGGACTACGTCCCCAGGTACAAGCCTTACCTGTATTAAATGATTTAGTTACCAATTCTCCGAAAATTAAGCCGGACGAACTTCTGCTTCCACTCCAGTCACCAGTGTTTCCTGCGGGACAGAGTTCTGAGGGCACAGAGTGTGCGGCACCGCTGCTTCCCCCACTACCTTCCGGATCGGGCTTGCCAAAGGATGCCGAGACAGGAGCTACACGGGCTGCCAAAATCACTCAAAATATGGACCCCTTTACACCTCCAGGGCTTGCAGTGCCGAACCTCCAGAAGACTACCGCCTCTACAACACCCTCTGCTGCGGATTTGTTGCGTTTGCGTTTTGGATTGCCTAAACGACCGGACGTCGGAGAATCCTCCTGGACTGCATCAGATGCCTTATCCAAGGCAGGTTGGACACAAACAACTTTGGGAACTTGGGTTCCGGATCCTTCGTGGGACGCAACTAAACACGGGGTGTTATTTTCCCCTACCAGGCCTGCTACTTCCATGAGCTCCAACGAGGTACCAACTGTATTGTTAATACAAATAATATTGTTACAAATACTAAACTGGATGTTAATTCTTGGGGGGATATCATGGATGCTACTGACCTGGGTATTTTTCAAACACCCATAAAGGGTGCAGATGCCAATGAGACACCGCTTATTACATTAAATGTCACTCCTGCTGCCCCATCCCATATCTCTTCCCCCTTGGGTGCAATTAATGACCCCACTGATTCCCTCCATCTTACCATTTTGGACTCCCAACATGGCCATACTTCTTCGGAGGGTGACCCTGGGCTTGGCACATCCACAACTTTGATTCATAAATTAGATACAAACCCCAATGAACCAGCTACGGGTCAGACACCCATTCTCTCTGACCTATTTAAGAATAAACTAGAACAAGCCCCCCGCAGGAATGCAGTGCGTATCCGCTATAGGGGTGGTCTCCCTGAGTTTCCTGATCGGTATTACGTAGCCCGGACTCTTCTCAAAGGCATGATGCATTTTCAAGCCTCAGATATATATGCCCTGATTCATATTTCAGGAGAAGAGACTTTCGATGTCAGTTTTAAGACCTCTACAGGGCGAGATCGTTTCTGGCATGTATACACTTCCCAGAAAACTAGCCCCATTTGGGCCCCTTTTTCTGTTTTTCCTTTATCCAAACCCATCATACGTACAGTTACAATTATGTTTCAAAATGAAGGAGTTAGCGTCAGCGATATCTATCATTGGTTGCAGAATCATTGTAATGTCCTTTCCCTTCCCGAAGCTATCCTGGACGATGAAGGTCTATGGACTGGTGGCTGGGGGTTTTGAGTAAAACTGTTTCAGGTAAATTCCGAAATTGTACATTTACCTAATAGTTTTTTCCTCAGGAAAGACAGTGGGGTTTGTTACTATGGAGGCCAGCCTAGGGCTTGTTATAAATGTGTTGCTACCACTCATCTGAGTAGCACATGTGACCTACTAAAATGTAGTCTCTGTGGAGGATATGGACATCCAAGTGTTTCCTGTAAAAATGTATTTAAGTGCAACTTATGTAATGAAACTGGGCATGCATATCGCCAATGCCCATGGGCTAGTAAGAATAGATCAGAGGGTTGGAATTCTGAAGCCTTGGTACAGAAGGCACAAGCTAAAGCACAAGAGCATATTGTTACCCCAACTGTTGCTTCTGCCACTTCCATTTTACCCCCCTCCAGAACCACCAGGTCCTATTACCCCTATGCCCTCAGAACCTCTGGTTTCTGTGCCACAATTAGATCAGGTTGCCCAACGAAACATCTCCACTGACACTCCTACCGAGACTACGTTGCCTCAACCTTCTTGCACTGTTCTTGTTGACAAAGAAGGATTTCAAACAGGTAGACGAATTACTAGGGCCACTACCCGAAAATCTAATAAATCTCTGGACATTCCACTGTCCAATACATTTCAGTGTCTAAAAGGGGATCGTGAAGATTCTGATGGTGATTCAGATGTTTCTGCCATTCCATCTGATATAGATACCCCAGCTCTTAAATCCCCTGATGTTGCCAGGAAAAAACTGACTAAAACTAAAAAGGGAGGAAAGAAACAGAAAAATATGACGGTGACTGATGGGAGTGGTTAGCCTAGTCAAATCTAAGAATGGATATACACATAGCCTCTCTCAATGTTTGCAGTTTGAAGAGTTTTCGGAAAAGAACAGCCTTTTTACATTATGCCAACTCTCTTCAGTTAGACATTCTATTGTTGCAGGAAACACACATCTCCACCTTACATGACATTCAGCAATTGAAGCGAGGTTGGTTTAAAGGCCCCTCCTTTTGGACATTTGGGAAGGATTCCGCAGATGGTGTAGCTATTCTTTTTTTTTCCTCCAAATTTTCCATCACTCACATAGTAGATATTCACCCAGGTAGAGCGCTTATTGTTGATTGTACTAAATCCACAGTCTCATTCCGGATTATAGTTATTTATAGTCCACAAACCAAAGCAACCCGTATAGCTTTGTTAGACTTAATTAAACCATTTTTATGTAAATGAAAACACATTATTTGGGGTGGAGACTTTAACTGTTCAATAGATATTAAAGACAGGACTCTCTCAGGAAAAAAAAGTTATTGTGATTCCCTAGCCTTGTCAACCCTGATAAAAGATGCAGGTTTAACAGATGCATACCGCTCCCTCCACTCCAATGCAGGATATACGTATCATAGATCAGTATATCATACTAGAATAGATTATTTCTTTGTTTCTCGTCACTGTACCCCACACTCTATTTCAGTAGTACCTAATGAGATATCTGACCATTGGTCATTTTTTCATTGGTTCCCCTCCTGTACCAATCTCACATCATTCTCAATGGAAACTAAATAATTCCTTATTTTCCCCGACATCTGTTAAAGATCATATACACTCTCTTTTCCAAGCACGAATCTCAGTTATCATTTGTTACGATTCTATGTGGGAGTGGTGGCAAGATACAAAAAAAGATCTGAGTGTTTTTTTTCAGGCTTTAGGGAGAAATACTGTCAGAGAAAGTTATCTTACATATCTCACATTTTGCAACCAGTTATATAAGTTGATGTCCCTTCAAGCCACTTCTTCAGTGGATTATTCAAAACAAATATCCAAAGTAAAGGAATGCATGTTTTCTCACCAGTACAACACTGCTCGCACATTAGATTACATTATGCAAACTGGCACTAATAATTCCCCATCTGCGGATCCCTTTTACGCTTTCAAAGACAGACTTCAATCCACAGTTATGAATGGGCTAAGAGACACTCATGGTAATATACTATCCTCTGTTCTGGATATGTTATCGATTACTTCTGATTATTTACGGACTCAATTTTGCACCACCCCTAATCCCCCTCATGATATCTTCCGTATTATACAAACCCCTTACCCTAAACTCCCAGCTCATTTAATTCCTGATTTGATCAAAAGAATTTCTCAGGAAGAAGTTGCTAGGGAAATTTCTGGCTTAAAACTGAAGGTCTCTCCAGGGCCAGATGGTCTGACACATGAATTTTATAAAACATTCCAAATGAATCTGTTGGAAATATTGACCCAAGTGTTTAATTATGTTCTAGACAATATGGCTATGGCATCTGGATTTGGCTTCTCGATTCTAAAATTTTTGTATAAAAAAGGAGATACAGTCTCCCTTGCCAACTGGAGACCATTACATCTTCTAAACACTGATTATAAGATTTTTTCCAAAATTCTTTGTTCCCGCTTAAGGATCGTTGCGCCGGATCTGATTGATACGGCTTAAACCTGTGCCATACCCGGCAGAAACATCCAAACAAACCTTTTTTCTTATGTGAAGTTTTTGAAATGAAAAAGTATAACAAGTTACCTGGATACCTTTTTATACTAGACCAGTCAAAAGCATTTGATTCTGTGCATCATGATTTTTTCATTTCGTATATTAACCCTGTATGATATTCCTACTCAATTTGTATCCTGGATTTCTCACATGCTCTCCTTAGCCTACTTTTTCCCAATGATAAATGGATTTCATGGCCCAACCCTTTTACAAAAAATAGGGCTTCTTCAGGTCTGCTCTTTCAGCCCTTTACTATATGTTTTTGCCCTGGATCCCATCATCAGACAGATTCAATGGAATTCCGGTATTATAGGCATTACTCCTCACCCCAGTTTACAACCTGTTAAAATCTCTGCTTATGCGGATGATGTAGTTTTATTTTGTCAAGATCTTTCCTCAGGTACAAGAGCTATACAATCCTTTCAATCCTTTGCACCAATATCTGGGGGGAGACTAAATCTTGAGAAAAGTGTATGTATCCCATTACAACACAATTCTACTGACTTAACAGAACTTTCCGGTATCAGGGTATGCACCTCACCACAGAAAATCCTAGGGATTTGGTTCAATACACCGAACGATGCTACCTATAATTGGGAGAAGCGTTTAGCACTGGGCGATCATAAAGTCCATATCTGGAAAACATGGAGACTGTGCAAGAAGAAAAGGGTTATGGTGATAAAAAGATTTTTAACCCCACTTTTTTTATATTTAAGTCACATCTATGGTCCGCCTAAACATTTAGAAACCAAACTATTTAGCCTCTTTTTTCAAATGTTATGGGGAAGTCGCTTAAACCCTGTGAAAAGACATATAACTTATTTACCCCAAAACCAGGGTGGTTTAGGAATGATAAATCCAATGTCTTTCTTTCTTTCCTTTTTTTTATATCACATTTTTCAGAGCCATAAATATGTGTCCACTGTTTGTGACTCATGGGTAGCTAAAGCTGTGAACTCCCTAATGGTAGCATGGGTTAACCTTCCACCCATTATTTCCCACATACCTAATGCTCCATCTTATATTGTTGATAGCATCCGTACCCTTAGGTCTTGGAAACTTGATAAAACCTCCATCATAGATCTCACTAGGAAACAGTTATACGTTTATTTCTTAAATATAGATAAACCAATATTACAGTTTCCACTTTGCTCTCCATCCCACACAATGTTTGCATTAAACATCCTCAAAGATAAAAGAATTCCGGCCCATATGTGGGACGTGTCTTGGTTATGCTGTCATGGTAGACTACAAGTTAGAGGAAATTTAAAACACAAATCAGCACAAGATAGGTTTTGCCCCAAACCACAATGCATTAACATTGAAGAAACAATGGAACATTTTTTCTTTTCCTGTACAGATGGTCTTTTGTTCTGGAAAACACTAGCGAACAAATGGAAATGGCCTTTTCTCAGTAGGATCACATATCCAGTTCTTATTTTAGGAATTTTTCTGGTGTCTGGAATACATTCCACCCCAGCACTCTGAGAGTATTGTTTGCTACATGCAAATATTATATGTAGGCTAGGTGTAAATATGTTCTACAACAAGTACCAACTTGTCCATTGGTTATTATTGAATGTATCGAGACTACTATTTTGAAATTACAAGAATCAGAACTGAAATGCATATCTCCTACACAATTTGCTTCTTATTGGGCTGGGATTACATTTTTGAATTGATTAGAAAAGATAACCTTTGAGACTATCAAATGTTTCTCTTTCTCTTCTGGTTTTTTTTCTCTCCATTAATCTGTATAAAACATGCCTTTTTTTCCCTGGATCTTTCAAATGTTTAAATATAGATTTTTTTCTTGTTTTTGACATTGTTTTCATGTTTTCATGTACTTGATCTTATGTATTTTTCAATAAAAAATTCCCCTACTCTTTTTCAGGAAGTGCCATGGGATCTTTAACATCCACCTGAACTACCAACAATACAGTCAGATGGGACCTCAGTTTAACGTCTCATCCAAAAGACGGCACCTCAAAAGTGCAGCACTCTTCTCATGCTGCACTATTATGTCAGTACTGGGCTATTAACCCAAGTGCCAAATGTGAGAACTGAACCCACAGCCCTCTGATTTCCCAGCCTCAGAGGTGAGTATGCTACCTACTGAGCCACTGACACTGCTGGTTACTTTTAAGATAGTCGTGGGGCTTTTGGTTAATGTACTAATCTTTATTTCTTTGGTAATATCTGTCCCTGTATATGAAGATTTACTCACATGCAGTTTTTATCATTGTGTTCAGACTTTGTCACTACCTTGTCCTCAAAATGGTTATAATAATATTTTTTATGCAAGCAATATCCCAGTAAAACCTTTACAGACCTGCTCTCTCAAATGTTCTTATTGTTGCATTTTATTTCAGTTACTATCACCATTCTTTTTTTTTTAACTTGACTTGTAATGTAAAAAGAGCCCCTGTCACACTAATATTCACATAATTTGGAGAATCAGATATACAACCGCTCCATTTCCTGTATGCCCGTTCTTTTTAAATGTCTATTGTTTATACCGGTCAGCCTCTTAAAAGCATATTTCGCTCAAGCTCCTCCCTCTGCACTGAGAATGCATGGTTTGGACATCCTCACTAAGAGTCAAATTGGGTACTCTGTGTGCATGGCATCACTGCACACCCATAGCACAGTGTGATGACACATGATGCCAGTAACCATGCCGACTGTCAACACCCGACGTACACAAAGTAATCCCCTTCCAGCTGCTTACTAGACTTTGGCTCAAAATGCCAAAATTGGGTCAACTTTTATGAAAGTGGTACAGCATATCTTAATACTCTGTCTGGCTTCTATTTCTTGTTGCTTTCTAGACTATGGCAGAAGAACATTTTACTCAAACCAGGGACAAATGTTAAAGGTGTGAAAAAGGGAAGACTGGATAACAGTATTGAAACAGGCGTGTTTCAACACCAGCATGCCCTTCCTAACATCTTAAGGGTTATGGAGACACCTTATTTTTAATGTATGTATGATTATACGTGTATATCATACATATGGCCCACTTATAATAATTTTTTAATTTTCCAAAATGTTCTCTAAAAGTGGTTGAAAGCACCAGTCTTTCTGGTTTCTTCCATCTCTGACAATCCTTCAAGAGTCAGGGCCTTTTAACTTCTTCTATTTCTTACTGTGCCCACCAGTCTGGCTTCATACCCCTTATTCAGAAAATGCTTTCCCATGTCCTGAGCCACTGTCTCAAATTCTTCAGCTGCTGAGCAGGATCTTTTAATCCTAACAAATTGTCCATAAGGAATATTATCCTGCACGTGTTTGGAATTGTGTTTTTTTTTTTAGCGTGCAACAGTGCATTTTTCTCAGTCGGTTTTCTATACAGCTGCAAAAATAGCTTGCACTCTTTCTTATACATTTCAAGATCCAAAAATGCTATACTCTCAGTACTGTGGGTCATACTAAACTTAAAATGGTTTGCAACAATAATACATATATTTTAATAGTTTATCCCAGATAGTCTAGTGGCTCCCCTCACCTGATCCTCATAGACATTTTAATAAATATTTCATCACTGGTAATATATTGCACCCCTCCAATCCCTGTACACTTTTTTTGGGTAGTCTAGCCAAGTGAACCCTTGTCCCTCATCCAATCTCAATAGGCATTTCAAGTAATATTTTATCCCTGGTAGTCTAGTGGACCCCTCTCTCCTGCCCGACACCCATAGCATTGTTAATGATACTTTAGCACTGGTGGTTTAGTAGCCCCTTCCCCCCAGTCCTGGTCTAGAATGCCCACTCCTAAGCCCAGTGAAGGCAACTGACACAGATTCACCTCTAACCTCCCACTAGTACTGGTATCACTATACAGCTGTGTACAGTGACACAGTACTTGGGTGATGTCTACTGAAAATGTACAGGAAGTTCATATACAGTACTCATTTTCTATCACAGGTCCTGGTCCCCAATGCATTGCAATTGGACAGCTGTAAAACACTGCCTGACTTCAGTTACAATAAAAACTGAACTGCTCCGCATACCAGCCATAAAAATGAGAGAGAAACATTTACAGACAGCAGTGACGTCTATCTATATGCACTTTGATCCTGAATGAATTCTGTTTGGACATATTCCAAAAATCAAACAAAATATGGTTCCTCAGTTTCAGAATGAACTATGTGCAGTTTCAAGGAGGAAGGAGATGCAGCAGGAGAGAAGCACTGTGTTCATTGATTCACTTATTCCCCACCTGTCAGGAAACAACCAGCAGGAAAGAAAAGCACTGCTTTCAGTACCACTCACCACCATGGACATGCACATCAGCCACTCACGATGTTGAGAGCAGGATGTGACAGCATACAAAACAAACAAGACAGTCATCACCAATTATTCTGTGCATTTCTGTTCACATTCTGTATCACAGAATATCACAAAGACTATAATAGTAAATCTGGTTTATACCAACTTCCCACCCACCCCTCCAGTCTAAGTTTCCCTGATGCCTGTGGTTTCCCAACCACAAGAAGTGTTTCACTTACATGAGGGTTTCTAGAACACATCTCTTCCCAAGGTCGCATTGGCACCTCCCATCCACTTATACAGTATCTTGCTTTATGATTTGTGCTCAGGTGTGTGTCTGACTTTACA
The DNA here is from genome assembly GCA_016271365.2 of Neoceratodus forsteri. NCBI lineage: Eukaryota > Metazoa > Chordata > Ceratodontiformes > Ceratodontidae > Neoceratodus > Neoceratodus forsteri. The sequence goes on from CM057453.1 coordinate 1,283,457,246, forward strand.
AGACGAACAGCTGCTTTATACTGCTTCAGCTACCAGGATGCAGCTATTGAGAAATACCCGAAATCCTTTTGAAAGTCCAAGCTCCACCCCATCCACATTTATAGGTTTGTCGCCTTATCAAAAGCCCAGTTCAGGCAATTTACATACTCTCTCTCTCTTTCACTTTCTTGGCAGATATCAAATGCAAAAACACACATTGTCTTCTTTAGTTAGGGAGTAACTATTTGTCATAATGTCTTTCACAGGGACAGCATTTCAAGCATTTCATTTGAAATTGGGCTCCTCCAAACCTGGTGTTCGACTGATTTCCATTTTTTTGTGTGAAAATGTGACCTTGCTTTTAGGGTTTTTATCCCCATATCCATATGACTTATTACTGTATACTATATATTGCAGGAAAGCTGAGAATGTTATCTTTCCAGTGATATAAAATACACATTGTGTGACTATACTGAGCCCAAGCAGAACAGTAGGACCAGCAAGGACAAAATAACAATTTTACCTTGCTTCATTAGAGACATTTATCAGTGCTGCTGACCCTGGGTGTATCCTTTTTTGCAAAGCAAGAATTTAAATTTTTTTTTTTAAATGTCTTTTTTCTTATTTGCAAATTACACTACATAGCCACTAGAGGGCTACAACAGCTGTCTTTTCTGTCAAAGAGGAAACACATTACATTTTCAACTTCCTCTTCTGCTGTAGCGGACCTGGGATACCTCTCTTTCTGAGGACCATTCCTGCGTTTTTTCTGCCTATTTCTCAGGCCGAACCATGCTCATCCACTAAGGCTGCAAGACTTGAACGCCTGTCCCCACTCCCATTCTGTACTGGTGGAACAGGGCCAGAAACAGAAACGAAAGCTACAGACCAATCTTGCCACACTGTATACCAACCTTGAACCAACTCACTGGCTCAGCTGCAAAGAGTTGCTCCACAGGTACGTTCAGCACCAAAACCGCCTCTCAGCCAACAAAAGGATTTTGAACTTATGACACCTGATCACTGATTTGTCTAGGCTTCTAGTGACTTTTACTGCTGGCTGTTGTGGCATTTAGATCTACCATGGAAAGTTACAGCTGGTTCCTCGGTGTGTCACTAGCTTTACTAGCGCTCAGCTCAGTTCTTCAGAACCCTCATCCCTGCCTAAGGTGGAATGACCCTTGCGCTTCTCCCTGTCCTGTGTCCAACAGTTCCTTTCAGGTAGCCATTCTGGGCTATTGGGCTTCTCAGCTGTCTCTGCCGGGGAGTGGGACATCTCCCGAGCTGTCTCTGCAGATTATTCCCCCATCCAGACTTGAGACTTTCTGGCAAATTCCTGCCAGGACACTAGCAGTTGCAACAGTAGGCCAGTATAACACCAGGAGTGGGTACAGGCCTACCCATCAACACCGCCTCCCCTATCGCCCCAAAAATAGTGTTTACAAATTACAGTTCGCTGCCTTAAAAAGAATCCTGTTTCTTTTACTATTGTGCTCAGGCAATGTCGAACTCAACCCAGGACCATTAGACACCCTTGCTTCTCCACCAGACCTGGCAGGTGTCAAAGGAATGTCTTTTATGCATCTAAATGCCTGTAGTTTGCTGAAAAAGTTCATCCTTATCCAGGCTTGGGTGAGCCACACCCTACGTGATGTCCTAGTGATCACTGAGACCTGGCTTAGGCCAGCCACCCCAGACAATGGAATCAATATCCCAAATTATTTACTCTTCCGAGTGGATAGGCAATCAAGAGGAGGTGGGATGGCAATTTATGTAAGGGACAAATACTCAGCCACATGTATAGACGCATCATCCTTCCTCAAAGAATTTGAGTGCTTGACCCTAAAGATTGAACTTTCTCCTTCCAGTGCACTCTGTGTAGTAGGCTGCTGCAGGCCCTCTTCTGCCGGGCCTCATCTCCTGTCTCACCTCAGTTCTGTACTGGGGCTCAGTTCCTTGGAAACCATTATTCTTGGTGACCTGAACTACGATTGCCTATCAAGTGCATCAGCTCCCTTGAAATCCTTTTGTGACACTCTAGGGCTGGTGCAACTCATTGTTGAGCTTACTCACCCAAATAAGAAGAACTGTAACAACAGCTCCCTCTTAGATGTAATTTTGATTAGCAAGCCACATCTGTTCTGTCATGTCGGAACATTTTTCTCAGACATTAATGATCATTGAATAATCACTACCATTAGATCCATGCACAACCCACAGTTTGTGGCAAAGTTCTCTATCAAGAGGTGCAAACGCAACTTTGATTTGTTTGCATACGTCCACGACTTGAAACATTCACTGCGATGGCAGGAATTTTTCCTAGCTAAAATGGTTTACAGGGCATATACTATTTTTTACGATATTTTAAGTGAGGCTTTAAATAAGCATGCACCCTTGGTTAAGGTGCGGGTCAGGAGCAGCACCTGCCATTGGTTCTCACTTAAGCTCAAGGCTTCCCTGTTAGAAAGGGATACTTTGTGGGAAAAAGCCTGAAGAAGCAAGAATGACTCAGATTGGTGTCTTTTTAAGAGAGCATGTAACAAGTGCACCAAGTTGGTCAGAGCAGCCAAGGCCACCTACTATCGTTCGTAGCTAGCCTCTGCCTCAAGAAATCCTTCAAAACTCTGGAAAACATTAAAAGACATGTCTGGACACACACCTGGTAATTCCATTCCAGCAAAAATTAAGTCCGGTGGCAGAATTATCTCTAGCCGATCGGAGATATTGGAAGCCCTCAATAACCATTTTGCAACGGCAGGGCTAGCATTTGATGCTTCCCCTGCCAATGACCTCCACACAGCTCAGGACCCACCAACCCACGAGTGCCCCCCTACTGAGGAGGCCTTCTCCCTCCTGCCTGTCTCTCTAAAAGAGGTGGAAGACCTACTGCTGCAACTGGACAGCAGGAAGAGAGCAGGCTCTGACTTCATAGAGCCATACTATCTGAAATGTGCCTAAAATGTGCTTGCAGTGCCAATCGCCCACCTATTCAACATGTCACTCTCCCAGGGTAGCCTCCCTCTCAATGGAAAATAGCTCATGTCATCCCTCTATTAAAAGCAGGTGACCCCTGCGATCTAAATAATTACAGACCGATCTCCCTCCTCCCCATCCTGTCTAAATTACTAGAAAAATAGTGTGTGGCCAGCTAGGGGTATACTTTGAGTCCAGAAGCCTATTAAACCCAGTTTAGTCTGGATTCAGAGCAAAGCACAGCACCATAACAGCCCTAGCTAAGGTGACCAATGATTGGCTCCTAGACCTTGACAACAAGAAGCATGTCTGTGCCGTTTTCTTGGATCTTAGTAAGGCATTCGACACAGTTGATCACAGCCTGCTTCTTTCCTCCCTAAGCACCTTAGGCCTGGACCATAAATCTATGTGCTGGTTTGCAGACTACCTCAGAGAACGGAAACAGCAGGTTAAAGCTGAAGTTGATCTTTCTCCATTAAAATCTATGCTGAGGGGCGTGCCCCAGGGCTCCATCCTTGGTCCCCCTCCTCTTTGCAGTCTACATTAACAACATCAATGACCCCATCAAAAAAGCTAACATCCACTTATTCACGGATGACACTGTACTGTACTTGAGTCGTCCCATGTCAGAAGCAGCCTGTGAAGACCTCCACGCTGAGTTTAACCAAACGCTCTTCTCCCTCCCTTGCATGCAGCAATTCCTGCTGGGGGGGGGGGTACCCCACAAATTACCACTGTTCTTGGAGAAACACTAGAGTTTGTAGCTAAATTCAAATATCTAGGAGTTTGGCTTGATCATAAACTTTCCTTCACCGACCATCTCGAAGAACTACAGAAGAAACTAAGGCAAAGATTAGGATTATTCTACAGAATTAACCACCTGTTCACAAAGGAGGCCAAGATTCAACTGGTTCAAGCTACCTTCCTATCTTTAATAGATTACGCAGACCTGCTCTACAGCCACTGCACTGCCTCTGCACTGGCTAAGTTGGACATCCCTCTAAACAGAGCTATCAGGTTCATTATTGGCCTTCCACTTCCACACACCACTGCTCCCTGTACTCATCGCTAGGCTGGACTTCCTTTCACCATAGGAGGAATAGAAGTGCCCCTCATGGGCCTCTCAGAGTGGTGACCAACAAGCTCCTCATATGTCTCAGATTGTATCTCCTGGAGCGTGTTAGGCACCCATGCTCTAAGGAGCTATTCTCCATTGCCCTCCAAGTTCCAAGGGTCAACACTCATTTTGGCAAAGCTGCTCTAAGCTTCTCTTTACCCACGTTGTGGAATGGTTTTCAAAGGAACTTGAAGCTGAGCTGCCCTGTTAGCCTGAATATCTTCAAGGCGCTCTACGATCGCTACATGAAAGCACTTTGCAAATGTTTTCCTCACCGCTAGCCTACTAATTCCGCAACTCCCCCTTTCCATCCTGATGCTTGCCATGTTTCTACCCCTGGCTCTCACTCTTTCCCTATTAACTCTTCCTGCTGCACCCACCCTTCCCTGTCCACTCCAGCCTGGCTAAAGTCCCACCCCATCCATAGTAGTGTCCCAATTATCTACCCCTCCTCCATCATTATCATAATAAACAAGTACATGACTGCTATTGTCACTTCCTGTGGTTTTAGCCCAATTCTACCCCAGTCATCGGTAATATATCCCTCCTCTTCTTTACCTCTCTAACCTGCCACCCCATACATGGCCTCTTTCCTCTATATGTGTGGTTGCCGGCTGCCTCGCTCAAAAGATCTCTGCTTGTAACCCCTGCATTCCTATGGTTGATTGTACATCTGCTGACTTCTTCAATTGTAAAATAATGCTGTTTTTTTTTATTTATTTCAACCTTGTACTGTACTGTATATACTGTTTATAATTTTTCTTCCTTGTATTTAATTGCTTTTTATGTTTGCTTGCACGCATGTGCAAGAAACATAGTGCCATCATCTGAGTTTTCGGAGGTGTGTCAGCCCTCTTCCAATTCAGTCAGTGTGTTTGCAGGCACGGCCACAGTTCTCCAATGCCTGCTGGAGCTGTCTATGACAGCTCCAAAATGCAGTGGTGTACAGTTGAAAGGGGGAGCTACGCTTCAGTGAGCAGCAATAAGATATCGCCTGCTCATGCGTGCTCCCCCTACACACGCACACGTGCATGCTGCGTGCTGCCCCCTCCCATGCACACACTGTATAGCCGACGGGATTGCCTAATCCCCTCTCGGCTGTGCTGCGCCCAAACACAGTCTCCATATGCCACGCCTGGGTGCCCAACCCAGCGTGGCTACAGGTCGTATAATCAATGGGGGTGCCCAATCCCCCGTCGGCTCCACTGTCTTCCCGGTCGTATAGCTGATGGGAGTGCCCAATCCCCCGTCGGCTCCACATCCCCCCAACCAGCCATCCTTCTGTCATGCTGGAAGTCCACCCTAGTGTGGCAAACGTCCTGCGTCGTCGTCATAAAAAACCAAAAACAACCTGAAACTCAAAAACGGTCCCTCGCAGTCTCGCTGCCCCCCACAACCCGCACCCACCCACTGTGAACCCTGCCTCCCCACACACCCCCACCCCATACTTACCTCCGGAGCTCGGTGCGATGATCTTCGGTGGCCGGGAACACGTCTGCACTCTTCAAAGCCGACCGCGAACTGAGGAAATGCCGGTAAGCTGTATAATGGGATAGATAGGGTTTTTTCAACTTTGTTGCCTATCTCAGACATTTTGGGGAATTTTGGGCCCACATTTTCAACATGGGTTTTTTGGGACCCCTCCTCATGAATCATTGCACTGTCATGGCGTTATTCGGGCCCGAAGGGTGATTTCACGGTCACTGCGCGAAATCACCTTTTGGGACTGAGTAATGGAATGACACTGCCACTGTTCATAAGGTGGGCTCTCAAAAAGCCTATGTTGAAATTTTGATGGAAAAATTCCTAAAAATGACTGTTTTACGAGTGTGTGTTGTGCAGTTCCTACGTACGCTTGTAAGTTCGCAAATTTTCAATATTTTCACTCCAGATTTTCAACATTGCCATTTTACCACACTTCCTTATGAGCAGTACAGCTGTCATTTTTCACATCTTGCCCAAAACGTGTTTCCGCCCATGTAGCGCACAATGGCGCAGTCAGTGTGCGAAATCAATGTATAGGACACATTAAGAAAATCACAGTGACACTTTTAATGAGTGGAGGTCTTAAAATGGCTATGTTGAAAATTTGGTGAAAAAATTCCTAAAAATGACTGTTTTACTAGTGTGCGTTGCGCAGTTCCTACGCACGCTTGTAAGTTTGCGAATTTTCTATATTTTCACTCCAGATTTTCCACATTGCCATTTTATTATACTTCCTTATGAACAGTACAGCTGCTACTTTTCACATGTTGCCCAAAATGTGTTTCCGCACATGTAGCGCACAATGGTGCAGTCAGTGTGTGAAAGCAATGTTTGGGACAGATTAAGAAAATCACAGTTACACTGTTCATGAGCAGAGGTCTTAAAATGGCTATGTTGAAAATTTGGTGACAAAAGTCCATAAAATGATTGTGTTACGAGTCCGCATTGCACAGTTTCCACGTACCCTCGTAAGTTCATGACTTTGTAATATTTTCACTCCAGATTTTCACCAGTGGCAATTTTCCACACTTCCTTATGAACAGTACAGCTGTCATTTTTCACAACATGGCCGAAATGTATTTTCACACTTTCAGCGCAGAGATGTGTGGTCGCTGTGGGAAATCATTGTTCGGGACAGATAAAGAAAATCACAGTGACACTGTTAATGATCAGAGGTCCCAAATGCCTGAGTTGACAATCTGCAGTAAAAATCCCAAACTAAATACATTATGGTGTGTGCTCAGTTTCTATGCACGCCGTGAGTTCACCAGTTTTTAATATTTTTACTGCAGATTTGCAACATTGTCATTTTTTCCACCTCCTCATGAACAGTACAGCTGTCATTTTTCACATCCTGTTCAGAATGTGTTTTTGCACCTGTGGTGCTAAATGCTGTGGTCGCTGTGCATAAGCAGCTTCCGGCTAACAAACTGATATTGCCACTGTTCATGAGGTAGGGGTCTCAAAAAAAACATGTTGAAAATTTGGAGTGACAATACCAACGAATGCCTGAGCTGTTAGGGTTTCCAACCTAACACCCCACCCTGTAGAGAATGACAGGCATCAAGGGTGTGACTTGGGATTCTTGCCTGTAATGCTCATACCATTCCACACCCTGCAGCCAGTGAGAGGCATCGAGGTATGCCTTGGACTCTTCGGCCCCAAAGTTCACCCCATTCTCCTATACCACACCCATCTCACTGTATTTCCTGATGGAATGGGGGTGCGCATAAGGGCCAAAGATCCCAAGGCACACCGTGACACTTGTCAGTGTCTGCAGGGTAGGGTGTGGTGAAATGGTGTGGCCATTATGCCTGACGACCCAAAGGCCACCCCAATACTGTCACTCTCTGCAGGGTGGTGGTGGGGTTGACTTCAGTACAATACTTCACTGCCATTCCTATTATGCAGCTCTGTAACTTCTACACTACCAGTGCCAATGCCAGCAAGCAAACATTCGGCATTGACAAATGCTTGTTGTATACCTGCTTCTGTACTCTACTTTGATGTATTCATGACCAGGTCCACCTTGCATATGAGCCTTGCTCAATGGTGCCTGCCTGGATAAATAAAGATTTTGATTGATTGATTGAAAAACTCTAACATGCACTGCAGGCTATTGAATCTCCCACTTCTGCAGACCTACTCTGATCATATCAGCTGCAGGGGAGTCTGGGATTTGTTTACATAAAATGTCAGCTTTCAAGTCAGCAGAGTTAGTCTGACACTAAGGGGGAATGTGAGGAAATTCTTTTTCACAGAAAGGGTGGTAGATGCATGGAATGGCTTACCACAAGAAGTGGTGGCTATGAATACAGTGCAGGGCTTCAAACAGGCATGGGATAGGCATAAGGGAGCAATACAAATGACTATGAATAGATAGGTCACTGACAGAGCAAAGGCCGATGGTACATTTATAAGGTAGAAAAAGAAATGGGCAGACTGGATGGGCCTTGCGGTCCTTATCTGCCGTCAACTTCTATGTTTCTATGTTTCTATGACACAATCTACTATACTGAAGTAAACAGTAAGTAAAAAATAAAATGTCTTTGCACACAAAGTGCACATTGTGATCAGCCTCACTCTCGAGCGTGGGGCTCTTAGTGTTGACTGTTGCCCTTTAACATTTATTTATTTAGTTTTTGTTGACCGGATAACTGCACTACACAAAACACTGCCTATTTTCAGGCACGACCCGGGAGGTTACAGAACCAAGAACAATGGTGTATCAGCAGGACAGTAGTAAACAATGCAGTATGTATGTGTGGTGCAGATATATGATATCCACAAAGCTGGGAGCAGGGCTTATATTGTCCAAAATTTATGGTGGCAGCAGTTAGCATTTTTTTTTATATCATTGCCATCGCCATTACGCTGAGCACATTTATGCAATTTTTCTTTCATTCCTTGGCTTCACTAGTATGATGGTCACTCTTCCATATGTGATTTCTTGATGAACATTTCAGAGAATAAAAGGCAATTTCTCTATTATGTAATACACCACCGGTGCAATTCAGTCAGCTGATGCCATGGCATGTTTGTTTTATTTATTATTATTTAGATATTTTTTTTTGTCAGGAAAAGCATATTGAGTCAAAGCTCATATCTATGTGTGACCTGAGTGGAGGGGGCATAGAATACAAATTAAAGAAATATAAATGTTTATAAAATTGGTAGGGAATTTCTTGTGCCCTGATTGACCGAGATGGTTCAGAACCCAGATCCTTATGGGGTGACAACCACCTCTCTGGGAACCCTTTTGACAACCAGGATGCAGCACACCTGTGTATCCATGCCTCTCAGAAATGTTTTTTAAAAACATTTTGGCAGCCATATTTTTAAAACCTACCAACACTCTTTTACCATTATTTAAAAAAAATTAAGTTTTACCACAATTTTATAACCCTCCGCCCTCCACCCCTACCTCGCACATATAATATTTTTAATGAACAATTTAAACCGATACACTTACCCTTTCTTAACTTTTCTATTCACTTTATCTTACAGGGCATGACAGCTCCATGTCCATGTGTCTCTACTGCCCAGGTCTGGGCTGTATAATATGACTTACTTAACTCCTTTGTCTGTCCTCCCTCCAATCACGCTCCAGAAGAGCAGGACTGGCCTTCCCTCCCGTGGACAAAAACTGGTTTGTCTTTATTTAGGGAAAAAAAGCCTCAGCTGACAGCATTTTTGCCGAACAATGTGAAAACATCTTTTTGCCTCCTACTGCACAGAGCCCATGCCACTCCCAAGATCAAGTGCACACAGAACACACGCTTTCCTGTCCTAAAGTTTCCACAAACAGACCTTTTTTTAAACATGCAACTACTGCTCACATCCTTCTCACTGACACCCCACCTACCAACAGCACTATTTGTTTTGTGACTCACAGCCATCAATGGAATAAGGTTTTCCTCACTGCCTCTGTCTTGCTTTCTGAATCAGGAGCATACAAGTCTGAGTTGCCATTCTGCTCCCATGATCAGGAGTGCACAGCAGCACCCAGCTAGCATGTATGTGGCCCAATTGACACCAACTATACTGCTAAGCCTCTTGTGACTCCTGTAATCAGGGAAATATACCGCATCTCTCCTTTAATCTACCATTTCATTCTCACATTCATGACTCCATGCTGTTCGGTGACTCACTGTCTTATTCATAAATGGCTACACAGTATTCCTAAACCTCATTTGTTAGGAACAATAAACAAACAAGACTGGCTACAGTATTCAAAGCTGTGTTCAACTGCTAGGCTATCATAGCCAGGGCCCTTACTTTTCTGTGGTACAGTGGGACCAAGTTCTGCGGCAAGACTACCATTTGCCGCAGAACTTCTGCGGTGGTGGTTTGTAATTTCTGCGGAAGTTCTGCGGCACTAACAAACTACCACATCACAGTGTCAGCTTGTCATCCTGACTTCACTTTCATGGCAGTGGTTATACCAGTCAGGATGGGGGAAGCACAGTAACACTAGTTCAAAAAACAACAGACTTAAAAAATTAATTTTATGCCTAAAAAAGCAAAACAAATGTCTCTCCCTTAAGGTCCTAGCCTGTTGCATAAATGACATATGCAGAGGGGATCTTATGTGATAAATAAGGTATTTCTTTATGCATGCTATCTATCCCACTAATGAGGTCTCCACTGTTTACCGCTTACATATTTGTACAGTATGTGTTTTCTACACCACTCATGAGGTTCCCACTGTGTATCACTTACTGTATATATTTATATGCAATCTGTAACATACATACAAATATGTGCGTGTGTGTGTGTGTGTGTGTGTGTGTGTGTGTGGCGAGCGAGACAGAGATACTGTATATGTGTATGTGTGTGTGTTTTTTTATTTCCATGAACTTGCATCCTCATTCATACAGGTCCCATTGGAGATGGAATAGAGGAGTTATTGCAAAACTCATTTTTCATGTCAACCTGCTTTCCCTGACACACTGCGTAACACTGTCAGGCCATGACATGCATGTGAACCACTTGTGAGATAGAGCTCTCCAACCCATCACAATGTGTCCACCATGTGACAATAAAGGAGGCAGTATAGTGCAGTGGGTTAAGGCTCTGAGCTGCAGATCTGAAGACCTGAGTTTGAATCCCACAGCCACCTAGGTGCATACTGTGTGATCCTGAGCAAGTCACTTAACTTCCTTGTGCTCCCAGGTCGCATCTGGAAACAAGCTTTGGCTTAGAGTGCTACTACTGGTTAAACAATGTTCCCAGAACACTGTACAATACCTTCCCAGGCTCCAAGCAGTGATGTGTTCCACCAATCCTTGTGCTGCCCAGCCAGCTCCCAGAGCTAATCTCTGAACCTGAGTTGCCAGCACGGAAACACAGCATGCTACCCTCTGGCCCAACAGCTGTCCCTGCACACAACATTTCTCCATAACTTTTAGGTGATTCTATCAACCAATGACAATATGTAATCAATAACCCTGGCAAAAATGCATACAGGGCAATTATTTATTTAACAGGTCTATTCTTTCAACAGGTCTACACATTATTATATTCCACTTTTTGGGGCATAATTACTTTATTTTTCTTAAAAATGACAGTTAAATTCATTTTACCAGTTATTCATTTCAGATGGCCTCTCTATACCTTAAAGGCACAAATATGTTTGTACAAAGTGAGGTATGGACTTAACAGGTCTGTGCTATTGATAAGGTTTTGTTTAAGTTGGCCCAAGTGCAATAATTTAAGACTGAAAATTATATTAGGCTGTAGTGCAGGTTGAGCAAATATTACTGTGCCTAATGTGCTGTGCCACCGTCTCTGGCAGCGGGAGCTGTGGTAGATAAGTGACTGTTCATTTCTGTTTCAGAATGCAGTCACTTCATTAGCTAATGTATGATGTTATTGCAATGATAACATCACATTCTAAGCATATAGTGGGGTTTGGATATAAAAAGAGGTGACGGGAACCAGATTCTATGGATAAACAGAAATATTAATAAAAAATCACCAAGAAGAGTGAATTCTTCGGCACCGCAGAAGTTCTGATGTAGATTAAAAATTTACAAACCTCTGTGTCAAGAGAATTCTAGGGGCCTTGATCATAGCGCCCTCTGTTTAAAACAGGCAACCAAAGGGACTATTTTGCACACTTATGAACTTTTTTTAATTACAAAACATTCACTTAGAAGCTGTGTAATATTTAGATTTTTGTCATATTTATTTAATGCACTCATTTCATAAGCACAATAAGTCACTCCAGGTCAGTGGTTGTCATGGGATAAACACCTACCTAGGTGCTGAAGGCCCTTGATGCAAGCACCTCAGGCTTCACTATGCACTTCATTGGGTGTATAGCCCATGACAGCCACCTCCATGTCATGTTTTATAGCTTACACAAACTTATTCTGCTGCTAGAGGGCAGGGGGATTGATTACTGGAATGCTGGATCCAAAGACTAATTGGTAGTGACACTGACTTAATGAGACCAGTGTGGGGAGCTTAGTGCCAGTAAGAAAAGTGCCAGGGTGTCTGGAGGTTTCTTGCCTCTGGTCACTTGACAGACTGCCTTGAGGTGGTAAGAACCTTACACCTCGCAGCTCTAAATAGATTCAGTCTATGAAATCATTTCATCTTGATGCCTAGTTGCCTGGTAGCCTCCAGGAATAGGCTCCAAGATAACAGTAGGGATCCAAGGGAATCGATCTGGGGACATGTAGTGTAGATCACTACTAATTCTTTGGAATATTCATGGGGACACCGAGAGGGTGAGGGAACCCTGAATGGCTTCCCTTCAAGGAGAGATAAATTAGAAAAACACAAGTAAGGCAGCATTATATATAGAAAGTTGGGTGAAACAAAATCCAGTTTATTACTGGTAACACTTTAAACTGTTCTCAAGCATGACTTACTTGCCTTGAGAATGACTCCCTTAATTACTCCCCCTCCCCCCACCATATTTGTCCACTCAAACCAACTTATCCTGGACTAATTCCCTCATCTAGTCAATGTCTGCTCTTCTAAAATCCTGGGCACCATTGCTGAGAATGGCAACCTGGTCTTGAGGGTTCCCTGACTAGATGCACAAGCCAGCAGTCCTGCAACGTATCTAGCAGGGCCTGACATCTGGTGCTCTTAGCTGTTGGCATTTCCTAATTTGTGTCTGGCAGCTTGAGATCCCCTCACCACTACATCTACCTTTGTCCCCCTTCTCTATTTATCCCACTAGTTCCTTATCACCATTATTCTCCTGTCTCGGTGGTCTGCAGACCACCCCCATATGCAGCTTTTTACCTAATGTTCTTGTGAGCTGCTGTACTCGCAGTGATTCTGTTTCCCCATTGTCTCCCATGATGGACTAATCCTCTTCTGCCTCTATGGACTCCTTGACATAGAGGGTCACCCTTCCTCCTTTTCAGTTCCCCCTATTGCACCAATACGTGGTGTAGCCTGCTACTGCCAGGTCCCAGTCATTATTCCTTGTGGTCCATGTTTCTGTAATGGCTATAAGATAGAACCTCGTATCTACCACCATTACCTGGATCTCCCTAAATTTGTTACGTAGACTCCTGGCATGAAGGCAGGACTGCTTCTAGCTTGTGTCTGTACTGGTCCCCTTTTTTAGCTCCTCTCCCTTTGTCCTCTCCAGCCTTCCTTAATTTCCTGATTTTTCTGCTTCTTGCCATCTTTGTGAGGCCTCCATCCCCAGCACCTTTGCATAACTTATTATGAACCCCTGCCTTACTTCTCCCCTGGCTACAGTTACTAGCCCCCATTTCTGGGGGAGTCCTAGCTAGGTCACCATCTTACTCTCTGTCCAATGTGGTTCTCTCAGCCTCAGTACCCCCCAGTCAGTTTAAATGTCAACCAGTCTATCCTTCAGATCAGATGCTAAACCGAGGTCCCTTCTGCCCATCTCTGATCACTGTCCAGGTGAAAGTAAAAGATCTCATGGCAATTATCAAAGAACAGAAGGGGAATGTTTATTAATATAAAAGAAAGACAAACAATAAACATATACACTCAATAACATGCTATAACACAGAAAAAATCAAACTTTTAAACAATAAAACTAAATGAAATAAATGCAAAACAAAATAATCAGTGAACATCATTGTCAAGAATGACAGATAGGTCTCAGTAGAAAAACACTAAGTAGAGAGACAAGAGGTCATAATTATCAACTTAGCGGTGCATTTTATAGAAGTTCTAGAAGAGGTTCCTGGATAAATCAGGGAGTGGTGGGCATATGGAATGACTTGCCAGAGGAGGTGTTGACAAGTGAAACTATGGAGCTGTTCAAAACAACTTTGTATAACCTTTTTCTTAAAAAGTATAGGTAGTACCCATTATACATGACTAGTGCTTCTGACTTGTAGCATTCCTATGATTCCTATGAGAAGCAACAGAAGCTAAACATGGTTACCACAAAAAGTAATCTTAATTAGCAGTAAGGAAGGCTGGGGGGATACTGGGATGCATAGGGAGAGGCATCAATAGTAGAAAACAGGAAGTTGTTATCCCTCTGTACAGACAGTTGGTGAGACCCCATCTGGAGTACTGTGTGCAGTTCTGGAGACCCCATCTCCGCAAAGACATAGACAGAGTGGAGGCTGTCCAGTGGAGGGCAACCAAAATGGTGCAGGGTCTGCACCAGAAGACATACGAAGAAAGTCTAAAGGAGCTTAATATGTATACCCTTGAGGAAAGGAGGGAGAGAGGGGACATGATAGAAACTTTCAAGTACCTAAAGGGAATCACCAAAGTCCAAGAGGGTGGCATCTTTCAGAAAAAGAGATGTGCAAGAACAAGGGGGCACAATTTGAAGATGGGGGGGACTGCTCAGAGGTAATGTGAGGAAGTATTTTTTCACAGAGAGGGTTGTGGATGCATGGAACAGCCTCCCTGAGGATGTCGTGGAGTCAAGAACAGTGGGAGAATTCAAGAATGCATGGGACAGACATAAGGCAGTCCTAGTGGGGGTAGGAAGAAGTAAGCTGTTGGTTAATTAGGATCTGCAGCTTATCTGTTAGGTAGGAAAATGGGCAGACTGGGTGGGCCAAGTGGTCCTTATCTGCCGTCAAATTCTATGTTTCTATGTTTAATTATTTACATTTTCAAAATGAAAAGAAAAAATCTAGAAATGTTATTGCCCAAGAGGAATCGCCTGACCATGCATTAAATCATCAACAAAGTCCAAGAGGGAAGCATATTTCAGAAAAAGAGATGTGCAAGAACAAGGGGGCACAATCTGAAGATGGGGGAGACGGCTCAGGGGCAATGTGAGGAAGTATTGTTTCATAGAGAGGGTGGTGGATGCCTAGGATGACCTTTCTGAGGAGGTCATGGAGTCAAAAACTGGGGGAATTCAAGAATGCATGGGGCAGACATAAGGCAATTCTGGTGGGGGGTAGGAAGAAGTAGGCTGTTGGTTAACTAGAATCTGCAGCTTATCCAATAGGTAGTGAAATAGGCAGACTGGGTGGGCCAAGTGGTCCTTATCTGCTATCAGAGTCTATGCTTCTATGCTTCAATCTCTATAAACATACGGTTTGGTGCTAAATCTCATTTTCCAGACCCTACTAGAGCCATTTTATAAGTATAATAAGCCCCTCCAGGGGGTGCATCATAGGGATTTTATTACACATCACAGGGGTGTAAGGACACTCAGCCTTCAGCTTCATGCCTTACTAAATCCCTGGGTGTGCATTAATATCCTATAATGTACAGCCTGGCATGGCTTACTATTTACTTACATGTACAACAGCAGGATTCTTCTGCCACAAAGTGGCAAAATGGGCAGCAGAAAACACAGAAACTTATTTCTAATATACCTGATGTATTGCCATCTGTACAGAAGATGTTAAATCTAAATATGTCACTTTTTTTGCAGGATTGCATGATCACATCTACTTTGCCAAACCTTAAATTTTAGAATAAAGAAGTACTGTACTTAATGTGCCACTGTGTAAACTATTACACTTTGCAGGAGCAAACCCATGAATAAGACCATCATAAGATACCAAGGTAATCAAATCCAATTTCCAGGCACGGGCTAGATATTTCCAGAAGCCTGTTACATAAAAGTACTAATAGTGAAACTACTCCTGACAGTTGGAGGCTAAATTTACAGAATTTGATGCCCATTTAACAACCTCCCTGATTGCTTATCCAAGTTTACATGGCTATTGAAGTAAAAATGTGGCCTGCTTTAAATATGATGAATTAAAAGAGTTTTATATCGGGTGTATAGTCACATGTGTATTGGTTACACATTTTATTGAAATACCATATATGGTTAAGATAAAGGTGATTGGATATTTTTTTAATTAAGGTCACATAATTTGTATGTATTTAAGTAGCCTAGTAATCATGGCGGCGGACTACCCTGAGGATGCACGGCAGTGGCCACGGGAAACATCAGTAGCTTTATCTTTGTGAATCCTGTCTCGATTTGCAGTATGTATTGTTGCACTATGGACTTAATTAAAGGACTTTAATTGTTACCACATAGTCCTGTGTGTGTCTGTTAGACACCGGTGTTTTTTACCTTCAAGTTTGATTTTACATAAACATAATCCAAAAAAACATGTTTGTGGGTTTCTTTTACCTGTGCACACTCCTGTTTAGGGCAATACCTTTCATTCACACGCTTGTGCTTTCATGACCCTCTAACACCTAGGGCCTGATTCCAGAAAGTATGTCGCAGACACAAGTGAGATGCACCATACATGCCATATGCAAGTAATGAGACTGCAGCAACAAATGCACCCTGTGGTATTACAGAAGGGCACCTGCGACCAAAGTACCCCACAACTGCGCCAAAAAGCCTTGCAGCACTAGTTGAGCTATGACACAGCTGCAGCAAGATCCAAACCCCCACTTGCAACAGGCAAAATAGCCAGTCCCCTGCAAATGGTATTCCAGAAGGCTGAGTGAGCAGACATGCATCACACATTGGACACACCTGCTAGAGCAATGAAAAGGTGGTCTAAACCCACAAAGACCCAGGCAGGGCAACACACAATGTCTGTGAAGACTCTCATGAGGCAGAAGCAGCACATTGCTGAAGATATGCCTGGACTACCGCTATTTATTGCCCTCAGACTGGCACTATGGAAATGATGCTGGTGAGCACAACAACAGGCCCTGCGTGTGGCCCAGCCACCCGAGGGGGGGCCAGGTACATGGGAGACAGCACCATGGAAGGGTGCATAGGTGGTGGACATCATTCCTGGACCTCTTGGAAGAGCAGTGCCTAGCACAATACCACCTGCCATGCAATGCCATACAGGAGCTCTGCAATGAGCTCAGGCCAGAACTGCAGACCAGAAACCATAGGGGCAGACAATACCAGTGGAAGTGAAGGTGACAGGAGCACTATGTTTCCTGGCAACAGAAACATTCCCAGACCCCCACTGGGGACACTGTTGGCATCTCCCAGCCTGCCTGAAGTGGTTCCTGACTGCCCTGCTCCATAAGACGCACCAGTACATCCAGTTCCCAATGGATGCATGGGGGCAGAATGCAGTGCAGCAGGGATTCTATGGCTTGGCATATTTCCCCCGTGTCTTGGGGGCTGTGGATTGCACACAAGTCGAACAACGTGCATCATCCGCTGATGCTGAGGTGTATGTGAACAGGAGGGGTTATCATTCCCTGAATGTCCAGGTCATCTGTGACAGCCAATGCAGAATCCTGGACATAGTAGCAAGATATCCTGGGTCATCACATGACTCCTTCATATTCCAGCAGAGTGGGATACATGAGGCTTTTTTGCCAGCGGATATCTGCAAGGTGGCTGGCTGATAGGCAGGTAAACGTGAATGCAAGGCTGACAGGACACAACAGCATGTCTGCATTACCTCTGCCCCCCCCCAAAAAACATGTACACCACAGAGGATCATGTGAGTACATGCCAATATTTGTTTATTTATTTAAGAGTTCTACCAGGAAGACATACTGAGCAGGGTACCGCTCGATTCCAGACGCGTCCTGAGGGAAGGGGACATGGAGCAATACAAATAGTTGTCACAAATGAGATATACATGGTATGCAGATACAGATATAATATAAAATAGTAGGTTGCACATGTCTGAGATGGTACAGGCCACATATGTGCAAGTATCTCAGTGGCACCTGTGCACTGGCACATGTGAGACATGGGTAGGCATGCCATGGCAGAGCCAGCAACCAGAGGGGTATGGGGCAAGATAGCAAATGTGCACATGTATCAGGTGATGGCAGGGGCAATGGACTAACCATGTAATCTCCCCCCCAGGTGACAGTGGGTAACCCCAACTGCCATGGCTAATGACACCACTGCGCAATCCACGCACTGCCACGGAGCACAGATATAATGAGGCACATGCCACAACCCAGTCAACCATAGAGAGAACATTCGAACTCCTGAAGGCCAGATTCAAATGCTTGGACAGATCAGGGAGGGTCCATGCAGTATAACCCAGAAATGGCATGCAAGATCATCATAGCATGCTGCATACTGCACAACCTGGCACAAACACATGGCAACCAGGATGCCCAACCACCAGATGATGCACCAGGGGAGGAACCAGATGAGGAGCCCAAGGAGGAGGGGGAAGATGGGGAGCAGGCGATGTTGCTACCAGGCCCTGCAGTGACTGGACAACGTGTGAGGCAGCAACTCATTGCAGTACACTTCAGCTGAAGACATGCACCTGACACTGAGTGGAAGACACGACATCAACAGGTGTGTGCCCAGGTGGCAATGAGAACATCGATCTGCCACCTGGGGTGGGCATGCGGGTGCTGCTGCGTGTCAGACTCAGAGATGTGCACACCCATGTGGCCACCCCAGACCAGGACAAACTACGCAGAACAATAGGTGGATGCCACAGTAGTGTATTGGACATGGTGGTGTGGTGCATGGCGTGGTGAGGGAAAGAAGGAATACTGGGGACATGGAGAGCGATGCCAGAGGTCACAGACATAGGGGAGGAGGGGATGTAGTATGGCACATGTGCATGGACAATGCTGGTGACTGTATCAACATGTGCAGCCATGCTGACGGAGGTATAGGGAAAGTGAAGCCTGGAATGTGTGGAGACTGAACTGTGTGGTGCACTGCACTGCACTGCAGTGTGGGCACTGTGACATGATGCAGAGTGCACATGGAGAGATGTGGCAATATCCCCTGAACCACAGGCACACTGTAGCAAGAACTAAGCCCTATGGGAACAATGCACAGCACAGATGTTACACACACAGCGGTGGCCCAGTCAGTCACTACACATCTCAGGGGTATGTCCTGCACCCACAAAAGTGGGCATCTGTGTACAGGGCCATGCTGTATGCACACCATGTGCCTTGCACTGGTAAGCGTGACATGCACAACTGTCAGCAAGACGCATCATGGTACAGGACACGTTGGGCATGGCCTACTGTGTACACTGTGTAGTGCCCCCAAAACAGTCACATGTCACAACTGTTGCAGAGTGCAATGGTGCTACAATGTAGTTAACCCCTGCTGCAGAGCAGCCCACCACTGTCCTCGAGACTGTCCCAGTTCTCACAGGACATACAAGGCCATGAACCATCAAGGAACATGACAAGAATAACCATCAACAACAACCATATGTACCCACTGTATGTACATGTAGTGGGGGGTACAAACATACAGTGACACACAGGCATACTCCATACCCCCCACCCATCCTCAACATCCAGGGAGTGCTGCCCCCGAGAGCGGCACACATGTATCCCCCTATCACTCATAATATATATGGTGTGCGGTGGCAGGACAGTGCACACTGCATGGGCACAGATATGTACCTGACCAGACCTATGCAGCAGAAAGACACGCAAGGTGTCACACCAGCTGTCCAAATGTGTACCACCAGATGTGTCCTTGTGTGTGGGCATTGTCCCTCAGTCCCATAGAACATGTCCCTGGCCCATGCAGCAGGATGTGAGAAGTATGCCACACAGAAACAGGGCTCAGGCATGCCTGTGACACATTTGTGGAACATCGGGAACTGTCATCCATGCAACTGTGTGATACCGGTGATATCTGACACAAGTGGCATCACACGCCAGGAGTGTATTGCATCAGACAAAGTACTCGTGGACACTGCATGTGCAGTCCACCTAAGTGTGAGGCAGTGTTATCCAGCCCAGCAGGTTGGTGGGAAACCATTGGACTACAGACAGAGGGAACATTTTGCCTACACTGGCCATTACGCCAAACTGCTACATACCAGCATGCCTGGCAGACAGCCTAGGGGTAAGGGGAATGCTCCAAACTTCTCAGCAGAGGAAACAGCTGTGCTAATCAACTGTGCCAGCTAGTGGGGCCACATCATCATGCCCCCTGGGTGCAAGAGGTGCACACAGGAGGAGAGGGACAAGATCTGGAAGACAATATCCGAGAAACTGAGCCAGGTGTCAGGGGTGCAGAGGACGCCACGCCAGATCAAACGTAGGCTGAATGACCTGGCACTGAGGGGACCTGACACACTCGAGCTCCTGCAGAACATGGCCAATGAGGCAGACATTGAGACGTGGGGTGGTCATCTGCATGCACGAGGTAGGTGTCAGAATACTGGGACACACATCAGCATCACAGTGTCCCTGCCATACATGCATGCTGGTACTAATCTGCACTCTGTTTTGTACCCCTGTCTAGATGCACCACAGAACCAGGCTGTGGACTGGACAGGACAAGATGTACTGGAGAAAGGACTAGTGTCAGCTGGTGGCGATCCCTGTGCTGGACATCAGGGAGGTAGGTGAGCCACTGTACAGGTACATAGGACATGCATGTGGAAGTGTGGGCATGTTACACATGTGTCATGTGGGAACAATCATGCAGGACAGGGCACACATGTTGGCACAGGCACACACACATGTACAGCTGGGGCCATGGTCAGCACATGGTGACATGCCCATGAGCCTGCCACGGCATGTACCATGTGGACACCCACACAATGGTACATGATGTCGCACAGTCTGTCAGACAGTGTGTGATATGCTGTTGCTGTCATATGTGTGTCAATGTGTGCACAGTGACATGCAGTGCACATGGGCACACAGCACATGACTACATGTATAGCCATACCATTAACATGTGCAGAACTTGTGCAATGGTACATCACCATGCGCACCAGGTAGGTGGCCCCAAGACAGGGTCATGGGGTAGTGGCATGTGTGTGTCAGTGATGCAACAACAGGTCCTGAGGCACAGTGCTGTACACAGTGGCTGTGTCATCCATGCCAGTGGGTGAGAGGCACAGACATAGACACACAGGTGACACATGTGTAGCATGCACAGGGGGTGTCACAGACTACATTGGACCATGTGATGTTCCGAGGGCTGCAATGGTGTGGCAAGATGTGAGTCACACACAGATGCAAAATGACAGAAGGCAGTGGCCTGTGTATGGTGGAGCAACACAGTGGGGTGGTGGGACACACACTTCATAGGTTGGTCCTGCAAGCAGGTCCAGTTACACATGGTCCTGTAGGGGGAACGACACTAGTGCATCGCGGGATGGGTTCCGGGTGTGTGCATGATTGGGTCGTGCCATAGATATGCTGTGGTGGGATATGGCATCCGTACAGACATCAACACACATACAGGCAGGGGGTTGGCCTATGCACTGCGCATGGTATAATGTCCGAGTGGCACCAGGATATGCTCAACTGTGCCCATGCACCCATACAGGTACATGGCCTTACACACGTGGGATGTGTTGATATGCCCACCCTGGAACATACATGCTACACACAGGATGCAGTCCTCAGTCTAGCACAATGGTCATCCACAACAGGAGCAGGGAGGGACAGTGTCCAGTGTTCTGTGGGGAGTCACATGTCCAATGCCACATGAGTGCAGGGACATAGCGCTGTTTGGGATGGTACGTTAACTGTACGCTGTGTACACCACAGAATGTCTGGCCATAGGGATTTCTGCACATGGGTTGCCATAGGCTGGCCAACAATTGGTGACAGGATGTGCAGCTGTGGCAAACACATGACACACACAGCATGCATGGGTGACGTATGCAGGATATGGCGGTGTACCTGCATGATACACAGATATGGTGTGTCAGGTGACGTGATGGTGGCTGAGATTGTGTGAGGCACAAAGGCCCACCCAACATCTGGGCCAGGCCCATGTCAGTATGCAACGCTGCACCCTGGGTACTGGGCATATGCTGTGTAAGCCACTGGATGGCATATCGCAACACCAAGTACAGTACATACACACACAGTTAGCATTGTTGCACAGTCACGCCTGCACACGCTGTGCATGTCCCATGGCCCACTGCCACTATTTGTCAGTGACACTGTGCCACAGCCTGCTGGTACATGCATGACATGCCCAGCACATACATACATACGCTGTCTGGCCAGCCAGCATCTGAAATATGCCAGCATGTGGTAACTACATGGTGAGACATGGACATGTGCCATGGGGAGTGTCTGTCAGCATGGCTGTAATGGCCCATGTGTGCAGACCCATGCGCAATGCAGATACAGTGATGATGGCAGAGTTGTCCGATGCATCTGTTACCTGATGCACCTCTTTCCACAGTCACAAAGGACCCAGCAGGAGACCCACACTGGTACGCACACCAAAACAATGTGCACCATCACTTGCACTGTGACGCGTGAAGAAGAGGGAGGCCTGTTGTTACAGGGAAAGGACATGCCAGAGACATACACAGGCAGCAGCAAGGGGACAGGATGAGCAGCAACCCATGGGCCAGGCTAGCGCAGAGGCAGTAGTGCATGACAATGGACATGGACAGAACACCTGCATTGGCAGCAATGGTGACACACAACCTGCTGCTGAACTGCAGGAGGGGAACATGGTCCGTGGGGGGGAATGACAGTGGGAGGATCACTGAGGAACACGACAGTACCATGCAAGTGGGGGAGGCCATGGACCATGGCCAGGTCAATGATGGGGGAGGGGATGGTGTGAGCATGATTGTGGCCACGTGCACCAGACAAGGTGATGGCCATGTGGAGGCATTCGCTGACATCATTCGTGCTGACCTCAGTAGCCTCAGCTGTGACCTGTAGAGGGTGCAGGGCACCATCACAACGATGATGGATGCAATTGTGGCATGGCATCACTAATGTGTGTCCCTGATGTAGGTATGTCATGGACCTACTGTCCTCAGGTGTGCATACCACCAACATGCATAGGACAGGTGGTCTGACATGTATCTGTCAGGCCACAGTGACCCCCCATCACACACAGGTAGTGTGCAGCCATTTGAACAACCATTCGGCCCAGCAGTGTCTATGCAGTGGGGCAGATTTCCAGTGTTGAGTGCTTGCGAGCCATAACTTAGTGTTGTAATCCAATGTTGTACCTGCTACTGCAGGTGTGTACCCTGACATAATGCTTGTTTTCTGGTGCTTATGAATGTTTTGTGTTACCATTTGTTGTGTTAATAAATATTCCATTTCGCGTTGCATAACCTGTCTCCTGTGGCATGCATGTGTCCTCTGTGTGTGCCTGGTAGGGATGGTGTGGTCCGCTACACATATGCCCCTGGTCCACATGGCATGATGCCAGTGTCACTTGTCACCCCTGAACACCCACCAACATGGTAGGTGTGATGTGTCCATGGTCTAACATTTAACACGCCACCATGAACACATTAATGGGGGGGTGGGATTATACATGCATGCATGCATGTTGGGCCATTGCCCATGACATATGGTCTGGGTAATGGTGTCTCCAGGGGTTGTGGGCCATATGCCATGTGTACATGTCACTGCTCATGATGCCAGCAGGGTGTATTTGGGGTGGGCAACTTGTGACATGGGACTGTACAACATGCTCAGTGGGTCAATGAACAGGTTACCTATGCTACGGTCATATGTTATATGGCATGGTTGACAATACCATTGTGGGTGGTGGTGTACAGGGACACTCAACATGTGATGCAGGTGGCCATGTCAGTTCATGGGCCAGTCATGTGTGCCATATGCTGTGCTGTCCATGCTGCATGTACACCCCAGCAGGTTGGGCATGTTGACATCCCTGTCTCGTGTACATCCCAGGCAGTCCTGCAGCAGTTGTATTACCACCATGATTGGCCAGGTGCTTGGCTGTTGCACCCCTGTGGCCACCCAGCATGCACATGTGCTGTGGGACATATATGCATGTGTCAGCACATCACAATGGCATCTGTGGACACGCAACACTGGTGCAGCATGCCAGGCACCATGTACCTGGCTCAGCACAGCTGGGCCTAACACACGTGTCGGTGTCAGGTGATACATCTGGTCAGGGGACAGTCCTCCATGATTGGCAGGACAGTCATGCAGTGTATGTGCACATGTGTGTTTACCATTCTGTGTCATGGCTGTGTAGTCATACATTCATTGTTATTGCAGACCATGTGCTCTGGTGGGTTGCGTTACAGGTCAAATGCCAGCAGGACACTAACATGATGACTGAGCTGTCTCACCCCAGTCAGCCAATGTTTCTGGGACTGCCCTGCACACATGTGCACAGTACCAGGCGTGTGTACCTTATGGGCTCTGTTGCATGTACAGACACATTGCACGGTGGTGTCCGTTGTCCATGAGTCCAACAGTGTTGGACTCTGGGCTGTGTGATGGTTGACTGCACTGTGTGTCTGTCAGCTGACAATGTGGGGTACAGACCAGGTCACTACGCACAATACCATGGATGCAGCTGTTGGCGTTGTCAAGTCACAACTGTCATTGCACGTCACATTGTCCAAAGGGTGCACAGTGCATGCAGACCGGCCGGCTGTCAATAGGACAGGGGTCATATATGTGTGCTACTGGGACTGTATTAGGACAGATGTGTCTAACATGAGTTGTGTGGTTCATGTCCTGTTATGACTGGCATGGCATTTCGCACACACATGTGGACATGTGTTCCCCATACATTCTTCATGTCCAACATCTCTTGCAACTGCATGGGCTTACTGTGTGGCCACCCCACATGTGGGTTCCCACATACACTGCAAGCTTGGTACCCACTGTTGCCATGGTAGACAGTACAGACCACTCCCTGCTGCATACCCAATACCCCTGCCCCACGGGCACACAACACTACACACTGTGGGCCAACAGTGGGTGGGCTGAGTCCCCTGTGGTGTGCTCTGGCCGTGCACACTCGTGTGTCCTGGTGATGTCACCGATCCATCTGTGTCCATCTGCCTGCACCCTTTGCCGTATGTGTGTGGGGGCCTGTGGCAACATGCCGCTGTTCAAACATACACCTATTCAGATACATGCATGTACAGGCCATGTTGCTATGCATTATTTGTGTATGTGTGCTGTCATAGCCCTATGTGTATACCCATCAGGCCATGGTGACAGACACAGCACGCCTGCATTGCTTCTGCATGGTTTATTTGGATGTGTGCATCTTCCACATGTGTACCACACACAGTCGCACCACACACACACATACCTCATACCCATGTGCATTCCCACCCCTCAACATTGCCCCACAATGATGGCCATGCATCCCCCACACTCGTACAAATGTGTGCTCCACTGCTCTGACATCCACTGTTGTACATGGCTGCCACAGCAGTGCTGTGTAGCACTTTGCCCTGTGATGCTGCCCCTAGCCTGTGTGTCCCAGTGTGCACCCTTTATATGTTCCCTCCTAACCCATCCTATAATCTGTCATGTGTTAGCATGTGCGACCTGTCCCATACCACTGCTGTCCTGGCCCCCTGTCCCGCTGTCACCATTCCCAGTCAGCTGTTCCTGGTCCACCCCTGCTTGCGGTGCAACCTGCTGTTGGGACCTGCTTGGTTCCGTCCCCCCAGTGGTCTCCCCTCCATATCAAAC
Source organism: Neoceratodus forsteri (assembly GCA_016271365.2). NCBI lineage: Eukaryota > Metazoa > Chordata > Ceratodontiformes > Ceratodontidae > Neoceratodus > Neoceratodus forsteri. The sequence goes on from CM057453.1 coordinate 1,283,482,612, forward strand.
GTTGTGTGGACCATGTGCACCCCTGAGGCATCTGGGTTGTCCAGCTACATGTGGTCCTGGGGGCATCACTGTCGCCATGGCACTATCACCACCAACTGACACAGGCATTCCTCCTGTTGCATTCTGGGTGTTTGTGTTGGCATGCACAGCCATTGCGGACATGCTGGCCTCTGTCCCCCTGACTTCAGTTGACTGTCTGTCTGTCTGTGGATGGTGCTGTGTGCCCCCTCCATGGCAGCTACATTTTTGTGGGCTCTGTGGCTGCCATGCTCTATCCCACGGTGGTGCTGCTGCATGTCCCCTGCATGTTGTCCTGTGTTGCTGCACCCAGCACTGTCTGGAATGGTGTCCTGCTTGACACTGCAGGTACAGTGGGGAAGGTGCTGCCAGCTAACTCATTGTTCATGGTGTGTCCACCCTGTCTGCCCTGAGTTATATCCCAGCCCACCATGGCATGTGTTTTTGCACTGGCCATGACCATTCCCACAGGGACATTGGCACCCACAACCATACGGTGTGCAACACTGTGCAGGTTAGTGTGTTTTCCAGCACTAGTGTCAGTGGTGTGTGGCATGTAGTGTGCTGACCTCCCACCTGTGACTGGCATATTTTCCCTGGCCATTGTGTGTGACATGTTCTGCGGGCCTGTGCCTGTTGTGTCCCAGGTGTGTCTCTGTGGCCATGTTGCATGGCTTTGGCTGGCTGTTTACTGGCCAAGATCATGTCCCATGGCATGGTACACGTCCATTCCACGTGTGGTGCCCTGTGTCTGGTGGGACACCTGCACCATCTGCGTAATGCCCACATCACTGTACTGGACTGTGACCCACCCCATGCACTGGCCCTTTGCACATCACCCATGTGCGTAGCTACACCATGTACCATTGTCCTTGCACACTGATGGCCATGAGACATGTTGCCTGCCTCCAGCTGACCCTCATGTTACTACCACATGGAATTCCAGTGTTGCATCCCCCAATGTGTCCCGTACCAGCCATCATGTCCAACTGCACCCTGAAGTCCTGCCCCCCAACGTTACGGTGCAGCAGTGTTGTTAGTGCAGCTAATATTGCTGCCTGCTGCTCTGATGTGGCTGCGAGGGCCTCTATGGCCGCTGTGTGCTGGGCATCATGGGTAGACATGAGCTGCAGGGCTGTATTGATGGCCTCAGACAACTGTGACACCTCCCCCTCCATATGGGTCTGATGATGGACTGTTGCTCTATGTATGCCCTGTAATGCTGTTCATATGGCTGTCAGTTCCCTGCCCACCTCAACCTCTGATGCAAGCATACTGTGGCATAGGTTATCAACATTGTCCATCTACATTGGTGTTTCAGTGTTGGCCAGTGCTCCCTTCCTGGCCCTTCCTCCAAATCTGGTATTGTCTCAGGGGGCAATTCATCTGTGACATTGTCCTGAACACTGTCAACATCAGTTGCACCACTGGCATCCTCATGTGTTTCCCGGCCACCATGCAATGTGTCAACAGTGTTGCTTTGTACTGCGGTTGCTGGATCTCTAGCATCCCCTGCTTCTTCTGCCACTTCCACCTCCTCCTCCTCCTCCTCCACCACCTCCTCCCTTGGGCTGTCATCATCTGTTGTGTGGGCATCGGACTGTGGAGTGTCATTGTCTTCGGAGCTGCTGGTGGTGTCTTCCGACCCAGTGTCACTCTCCTGATCCATGTCACAACGCCTGTGCTGATCTCTGGATGGGCCTGGCTCCTGGCTATGGCCTGTACCTGGAAGACAGAGGCTGTGTCATCAGTTGTATGCATCACCTTTGGCAGCATATCTGCATTGTTACAGTACTGTCTACAGGGACACATGGCATGTCCATTGCCTTGCCGCTGCATATCACGGCACCTGTGTCCATTGCACATGTGTCATGTCTGCACCATGCTGCATTGGACCTTCTGCCCTGCTGATGGTGTTGTCAGGCATTGTACAGCTGTTGTCAGCTGTTGTGTCCAGGGGCTGCATATGTGGTACACACATGCAATCCCACTGCATGTATCTGGCATGGCAGTTGTATTGTGTAGTGGTAGTCCATCTGCAGTCGCCCTGCAGGTGACATGTGCGCATGTGCAGCCCCACTGGGTTCTGTGTTGTTACAGTGCATGTGTGCCATGCATGGGGGACAGCTGTGTCATTTGGCAGTGTGCATCAGGGTTGGTGTGATAGGGTGGGTGACCCTACCCCAGTTGGAAAACTGTAGTGATGGATAAAGCAGCTCAGCTTCAACAAAGTTTACCCCAAGATGCCAAATTAGGGATATGTATAGCATGCAGTAGTCCCTGGAAGTAAAATAAAGTTGTAGTTACCTTTTTCTTCTTCTGTAAGTTTGTTGTACTTTATATTTTCTTTATCTTTCAGCCTTGCTAGCCGGCCACTATCAGGGTAGTCTTCAATCCAGTTCATGTTCTGCAGTCCTGTTCCCCACCCCCCAAAGAATGTGGCATGCTGGTATATAGAGATCACCATAAAGTATTACATGAGGGGTTTGATTTTAAATAAAAGTAAAAGAAACTGCCCAAGAGGTGTAATCTGCCAGCTAACAAATGAATAAAGCTCTCCTAGCTGTAGACACTCTGTGCATGGCAGTTTGGCTATGTAATGGGAGGATGCCCCCCTGATACAAGTGTAACAAAGTGCAGAGCAGCAAATCTAGGCAAATATACCTGTGCTAAATAGTTTGCTGTTTGCAGGCTGCTGCTGATTTTAGGAAACAGTGGAGACTATATTTCTGTGAAACAAAACATGATATAAGGAAGCATTTGATAGCTTTAGAAAAAGAGATGTGTATAAACTATAAAAGTACATGCAGGATAACAGTTAAAGGTTGAGTTCACCTCTAGAACAATTTATGCTTTTTAAAGGTAGTTTGTACCTGGAAGCTGGGAGTTCAGAAGCTCCTGGGTCTGTGTTTCTGCTGCTGCTGTTTCAGCAGCTGCAGCCATTTTAGAAAGATGTTCCCTTAGGGAAGGGCTGGCCCTTAATTGCATTAGTGTATAGGGAAGGCTTGGATCTTGTCCTGCCAGGAAGTGATTAGTTTAGAGAGATGAAATTTCTGAAAAGGATATTTGTTTGTTTGTTATGTTTTATGCTTTTGTAAAGGGCTTAGCATTGTGTAACAATTGCCCCTGTATATTTCTTTGAAAATAATGCAGTTGTGTGAATTATAAATCTGATATTCCTTTAATTGTTTAATAAGACATGACTGAAGTCATGTGACACCTGAGCTCTGTATAAGGGATGTATAGGTAACCTACAGTTTAGATTTACTTTTGGCGGAGGAGCAGAGAGGAACCTCAGGGAGAAGCAGTGTGGAGCCAGGGAAGCAGCCAAACTTGAGAGAGACATGCAGTGTTGAATTACTGAGATCCTGGTTACCCAAAGGTGAAGGTAAGGAAAGCTTAAGGTGGAGTTCAGGTTGAAAGTCCTGTAAAGCCTAAAAGCAAGGAGGAATCACTGTGGCCTGGGATTGGCCCTGGACCTCCAAAGGTCAGGTTTGGGCTACCTGGATGCTTGAAGCTGCTCACCTGGAATTTACCAAAGGGGGAGGACTCAGACTGGTGAAGCTGCAGAGGCCTGAGTGGGCAGATACTCGGACTGTAGAGGAACTTGCAGAAACCTAGGGGGTATTGGCAGGGTGACCATACCATGTGATGGGTTCAGTCCCTGGTCTCTAGAGGGCATTGTAAGGTCCAACTGCAGTGTTCTAGTGAGAGGTCTCCTAGCAAAACTCCCAGCCCATACTCTTTATTGTTTTTCTTATAGTAACCTGACAAAAGTTTACATCTGAAAATGCCATCTGTACAAACCTGGCAATAAAACAGCACCTCAGGATGTTTTACATGATATTTTACGATTCCTGCTGTCTTTCTGAATTGAACCCCATGACAGTTGACATGTAGCTGGCACCATCTTGGGAGTCATGACATGACATGCCTCCCTTCCAGACACTGGTCCCTGCCTATGCTGGGTGTCCCTCACACCCCTTTTACACCGCTGTCATGCTGTCCCATTGCCAATCTCCTTGTCCACACACAGTGCTGGTATGGTTGCCTCCAGGCTGTATGGTAGTGGTCTCTGGTCCACACCACTGAACCATCACATGGCACTCACAGACTGTTAGGTTTGTTGGACACACGTTTGCCTGGTGTTGCGTGACTGACCATTCCACACCCTGTGCCACAGCCATGTGCCTCACATGCATCATACCTGTCCATGGTACCACTGTCCACATGCCCATGCATGTCACATGTGTTCTGTGTGTTACAGTGTCACGGTACTGCCCATCTAGGCCACACTATCCAGCCGGCATATCATGCTGATCTGTTTTCCACAGGCTGTTGGTCTGTGGCAGCCACCTACCCATCCAGTATTGTTCCTTTTTCAGTTCAGCTGTCTTGTCCACCCACACAGTGTCTATCAGCCTGCCCTGCAGTGGCATGTGGGTGCTGTATCTCTGTGCTACCCACCGCACTACAGGGATTTGTGGTCAGGTTGTGGTACTCCGCATGACACATTCTGCACAGCAGCACAGTGACACTGTAGTGCGGCAGTCTTACTGTGCCACTGTGGGGGTAACATGGCACACCTGTGCCATTGCCTGCATCACATTCACAGCCAACATCAGTGTACACATCCTGGACTGCATGGGTACATAGGACCTGCATCCACTATGCTTCCTTTAGAGCAGCTGGCACTTTCACGTGTCCCACCCCTCATATGCCCTTTCCTATCTCAAGTGTGACAGGCACTGTGGGCCATCATTACCCTGTGTAGTCCTTGTCTTGCCCACACCATTGTGTCAATGCACACCTGCCTGTTCCAGCTATGTATGCATTGCCAGGGTTGGCATGCGCGGTTTGGACTATCCATGGCCCACTGTGCATGCTGGTGTGAACACTGGCTCACAGCCTCTGTAGTGTGTGCTGGGGTTGTTCCACAGGTGTCACCTGACCGTTGACTGTAGTGCCATTGTGTGGGGCACTATGATCAGTGGTGGCCGAGCTATGTGCATGTTCCAGTGTCCATGGCCCACACCACCTGACTAAGCTGTGGTGCCATCTGTGTCAGGTACCATTCACAGTTGTCCCTGTCTGCTCCCATGCCAGTCATGACAGCATGTGCACATGGAGGTGTTTCATTCATTGTTCCCCTGGGTGCTGCTGCTGGCTTCAGGGCAATACTGTTCTGTGGGTCTACATAGACGTGGCATGCATTTGCTGCCATCATGGCATGCCTACCTCCTGTGTGTGTCTCAGCTGGAATACGTCAAGGTTGCTGTTGCCTTCCACACTCCTGTTACTTAGGCCACTGATTAACCTCTCCTCATGGCTGGTGAGTCGCTGTATGTCCTCTGGGCCACCTCCTGTTGCCAGGCTGCTGCTTCTATTGTGGGCCAACTTGTCTTTTTCATGATGTTTGAGATCATTCCAATGCTTTTGGGTCTCCCGGAAAGTCCTCTTGCTGTGGCTCAGAGCGTTCACATGCCTGGTCACCTCCTCCCAGGCAGCCTCAATCTTCTCACTCTGTGCCTTATTCCCTCCCCTGCTAAACAGAAGGGCACACCTGGCACTGATCTCCTCCACCAGGATATCTGTCTCATTGCTGGTGAAGTTTTTCTTTCTGGGTGTTTTTCTTTTCTTGTTTTTCTTCTTATATTTTGAATGGCCTTTCGGATCTGCACCCTGTGGCATGGTTCCTGTTTGCGTCACAGCTCTGTGTCACCTCACGCAATTGCGTCATGCCACGGGACACACCTGCTATTTCTGTGGCTATTCTTGGACATGTGATGCATGTTGTGGGCCTTCTGGAATGGCATGCATCACATCTCAAGCCATTGTTTTATTTTAGTTAAAATGTTTTGTATAAAAGGAGAGGAGTAAGGCCCTGAGGGCTTAGAATAAAAGCAAATTCTATTCTGGCACCCCCAAGGGAGGAAATGTTCCAGACATTCTGCTACTAAGCAAACCCATACCTTGGTGTCTCCAGGTAGAACACTACTAAAATTAAAAGTAAAAAATATACTATAGGAAAACACTCGGGGGGGGGGGTGTATCATTCCCACTCCACCCAATGAAACAGGCAAATATGTAATACTCCTTTTAAGTGGATTTAGTCTGTTTCTTCCCAAAAATAGAAAAAAGAAAGCTAAGGAATTTTGCTTCTAATGACAAGGGGGGAGGGTTCATAACTTATATGCTAAAGTTTAGGTAACAAAAGAGATTTAATTAAAAATATATATTTTTATGTTGACTCATGCATGCGCGCCAGCCAACATATTGCAGTAGTAGCAGATTTGGAGGTGCAGTCACTGTGGGTGAATGCAGGGCATGCATCAGTAGGTGCATCCCTCATTCCCCAAAAAGCCAGCATGCAGGCGCTGACACCAACAGTACGTATAGAGGCCACCAGATCTATGAAAAGTGCCACTGCAATGAGAGCCAAGCTTGTCACACAGAGGCACAATAACACGCCTCCCGATGTGCCTTCTTTGGTGAAGCAGTTCAATAAACATGGCGGCATTGACTGCCGCCATGCAGAGTGCCGACTTCAGGGGTGTCCAATCCCCCGTCAGCACGCCCCGACTCACTTCATTTGCCAATGGGGGAGCCCACTCCCTGTCAGCATAATGCCCCCCATCCTATTCCAACTACGTGCTGAGGGGGTGCGCAATCCCCCTCAGCATCATGAACTCCCCCAACAGTCTTTCTTTGCTGACAGGGGGCCCAATCTCCATCGGCTTCAGTCCCCCCTGTTCAGTTCAGTTTGCTGATGGAGGAGCCCACTACCTGTCAGCATGATGTCCCCAACCCCCAATTTGTGCTGTGTGCCGAGGGGGTGTTTCTGTGCCAATGGGGGCCCAATCCCCATTGGCTGTGGTCCCCCTCCCTGTAATGCAGATGGTACACTGGGAGCCCACCCCAGTGTACCAAACAAACACCTGCAAAAAAAGAGAACTGAGCCTCATCTTTTTTTTTTTCTCTCTGTAAAACAAGAAAACGGTCCCTCGCGATCTCTCCTGCCCCCTCCTCCAACCCATGCCAACCCTCTGCATACCCTGCCTCCCCACACCCCTCTCACCCCATGCTTACCTCCAGAGCCTGGCGAGATGATCTTTGCTAGACCGGGTACACATCTGTACTCTTCAAAGCCAACCATGAACTGAAGAAATGCTGGTAAGTTGTATAATGGCATAAATAGTTTTTTTTTTTTTTTCAACTTTGGTGCATATCTCTGGCATTTTTGGGAATTTTGTCACCAAATTTTCAACATGGGGTTATTGTGACCCCTCCTCATGAATTCAGCCACTGTCATGATGTTATTTGGCCCCGAAAGGTGATTTCACGGTCACTGTTTGGAATCACCTTCCGGGACCGATGTAACACAATGACAGTGCCACTGTTCATGAGGTGGGCTCTCAAAAAGCCTATGTTGCAAATTTGGTGAAAAAATCCCAAAAATGACTTTCATGAGCATGTGTTGCACAGTTTCCATGCACACTAATAACTTTGTGAATTTGTAATATTTTCACTCCAGATTTTCAACATTGCCATTTTTTCACACCTCCTTATGAATAGTACAGCTATCATTTTACATATCCTGGCCGAAATGTGTTTTCGTACTTTAGGCACAGAATAGCATGGTCGTTGTGGGAGATTGGTTTTAGGAACAGATTAAGAAAATGACAGTGACACTGTTCATGAGCAGAGGTCCTAAAATGCCTATGTTGAAAATTTGGTGATGAACATCCATAAAATGACTGTGTTACAAGCATGCGTTGTGCAGTTTCCACGCACCCTTGTAACTTCACAAATCTGCAGTATTTCATGCCAGATTTTCAACAATGCCATTTTTTCACACCTCCTTACGAACAGTACAGCTGTAAGTTTTCACATCCTGCCCAAAATGTGTTTTCGCTCCTGTGGCACACAATGACGTGGTCGCTGTGAGAAATCAACTTTTGGGACCGATTAACAAAATCACAGTGCCAGTGTTCATGAGGGGAGGTCCCAAAATGCCTATGTTGAAAATGTGGTTAAAAAAATTCCCAAAATAATTGGGTTATGGATATGCATTGCGCAGTTTCTATGCATGCTCATGACTTCAATTTTTCATATTTTCACTCCAGATTTTCAGCGTTGCCATGTTTTTACACCTCCTCATGAATAATACAGTTGTCATTTTTCACATCCTGCCCAAAATATGTTTTCATACCTGTGGCGCCAAAAGGCGCAGTCGCTGTGCAAAATCACCTTTCAGCTAACAAACTGATAGTGCCACTCTTCAGGAGGTGGGGTCACAAAAAGCCCATGTTGAAAATTTGGAGTGAAAATACCAACAAACGCCTATGGCGTTAGGGCTTCCAAGTGTAACATCAGACCCTGTAGAGACTGACAGGCATCAGGGGTGTGACTTGGGATCGTCAGGTGTAATGCTCATGCCATTCCACCCCCATCCCCGCCCTGCAGCTAGTGATGGGCATTGAGGTGTGCCTTGGAGTGTTCGGCCTCAAAGTTCACCCCATTCTCCTATACTACAACCATCTAAGCGTATTTCCGTATGGAATGGGGTAAGTATAAGGCCCAAAGACCCTAAAGTGCACCACGACACTTGTCAGTGTCTACAGGGTATGGTGAGGTGAAATGGCATGAGTGTTATAGCTGACGACCCACAAGCACACCCCAGCCCCTGTCAGTCTCTGCAGGGCTGGGTTGGGGTTGGCGTCAGTTCAATACTTCACTGCCATTCCTATTATGAATCTCTAACTCCTGCACTATCAATGCCAATCCCAGTGAGACAACATTTGGCATTGACAAATGCTTGTTTATATATTCTCCAGCTCTTCCAGACCTGGACCTAGATCACCGCAGACTCTGCTGTTGGTTCCCAGTTAAGAAGGGTCATGTCCCATGCCACCTGTTTGTTCCACTTTTTTAAGCCATTCCCTATCCCAGTACTTTTAATCATATTTATCCGGGAGTTGGAGACTTTAGAAAATATACCCAGTGCTTATGTCAATGGTTTAAAAGCCTCTGTATCTTTAACAAAAAAAAGAAAAAAAATACTGATATCATAAGCATAAGCTACATTTTCAAAAGGTCTTCCTTTATGTGTAGACCTGGAATTCCATCATGACCCTGTATGGCATGAAGAAACGGGTTTATCCTAAAGATATACAGGATGAGACTCAGGGGACACCATTGCCTCACCTCCCTGAAGATCCCAATCTCGGACCCAAGCCTGCCATTAAAAACATAATGACATTAGCCTGTGTGTATAACACTTTTAACCAGGACACAGATGTATCAGAAATTCCATAAACTTGTAGCACTGTAAACAAATAATCATAGAAACATAGAACATGTTGGCAGAAAAAGACTGTCAGGCCCACCCAGTTTGCCCTGTATGCCTAGCAAGCTGCTAGGACTTTGCTGTTGCCCTCTCCTGTCCCGTCCCTGGAACTAACAGGCCCCTTTGTCTGTCCCAAGCTCTCTTGAATCCCCCACAGTTCTTGCCCCCACTATCTCCTCTGGGAGTCTGTTCCAGCTGTCTACCACCCTCTCTGTAAAGTAGAATTTCTAACATTTCCCCAGAACCTCCCTCCTACCAACTGCATATCATGCCCCCCTGTTTTCGACTGCACCTTTAACTGGAAGATGTCCCCTACTGGTATCCTATTAATACCTTTGATATATTTCAAGGTTTCAGTCATGTTCCTCTTTCCCTTCTTTGTTCAAGGGAGTACATGCTGAGGTCCCGCAGCCGTTCCTTGTATGGTAGGTGGCTAAGTCCCCTTACCATTTTTGTCACCCACCTCTGGATGCACTCCACCCTATCCACATCCTACTTGAGGTATAGCCTCCAGAACTGGACCCCAGGTTCTGCCTGACAAGCTGCCTATACAAGGGCATGACGACCTCCCTCTTCTTGCTAGTTATTCCCCTGTCTATACAACCCAGCATTCTACTGGCCCTTGCCACCACCTTGTCACATTGCTTTGTCACCATGAGATCTGTGAAATGTATATGCCCCGGTCCCTTTCCAGCTCAGTAACCTCTAGGGCATGCCCCTCCATATGGTATTCCACTCCCTGGTTGTTTCTGCCCAAGTGCATGATCCTGCATTTTCTTGTGTTGAAGGCCAGTTGCTATTCCTTAGACCATTCCTTCAGTTTCTCCAAATCCCCGCGCATGCTCTCTACCCCCTCAGGCATATCCACTCTATTACAGACCTTCATGTCGTCTGTGAACAGACATACTATTCCCTCTAGTCCCTCCGCTATGTCCCTTATAAATATATTGAACAGGAGTGGCCCCAGCACAGATCCCTGAAGTACTCCACTGGTGATCCTACCCTCCTCCAAATGTACCCCACTGACTATTACCCTTTCCATCTACCCTCCAGCCAGTTTGCACCCTCCTAATCACAAGCAGCCCCAGCCAAAGGTTTCTCATTTTGTACCGCAATCCCCCCGTGTGACACAGAATCTAATGCCTTTCTGAAGTTGAGATATGCCACGTCCACAGACCCTCCCTGATCTAATACCTGGTGACACAGTCAAAGAACTCTATTAAGTTCATTTGATACAACCTTCCCTCAGTGGACCCATGTTGTTGTCTGTCTTGTAGGCCACTGGCCTCAAGATAGTTATTCTCTATTTTAGCAGCCTTTTTTACATGAGTTTGCCCACCACCAATGTTAAGCTCACTGGCCTAAAACTGCTCACCTTCTCCTTGTCCTTCCCCCTTATGGAGGAAGACCACATACGCCCTTCTCCAGTCATCAGGAATCTCTCATGCTTCCAAGAATACATTGAAGAGGCTGATCAGGGGTTCTGCTAGCACTTTACTAAGCTTCCTCAGTACCCTGGGGTGCACCCTATCAGGCCCCATCACCTTATCCACCTTCAGACCCCCTAGCTCCCTCAGGACCTCCTCCACTTGGAATAGACTGGAGTCAACCCCCCCCACCTCCTTGTGCACCTTGATCTTCCTGAACTCCTCTTCCTTTTCAACTGTGAAGACTGAGTGGAAATATCATCTATTCTCTCTGCCTTACCACGGTTATCCACCACCAACTCCCCTCTTCGTTTTCAACCTAATTATCCCCTCCCTTGACTTTCTCCTCTCGCTCACATACTGGAAAAATATTTTATCCCCCTTCTTGACCGTGCTGGCTTTTCTCTCCTCTGTTCTTGCCTCCACCCTTCTGACCTCCTTACTTGCCTCCTTTTGCTTCTCCAGGTATGTAGCCCTATCCTCCTCCCTTTGTGTCCTTTAATATCTCCGAAACACCTTCCTCTTTTCCCTGACCTCTGCCACTTCTCCATTAAACCAGAGTAGTTTCCTCTTCCTCCTATTTTTATTCAGAGGCTAGTGGCCTCCACTATCGCCCCTCTTATTTGACCTCACCTTTCCTCCCCCCCCAAATTCCCCTACCCCTGCTAAAGCCTGTTGAACACTTTCCCCCATTTTCCGAAAGTCCATATGCTGAAAATCCAGCACCTTTACTTTGGGCTGGTGGACCTCAGCAGTTGTTTTTACTGTGAACCAGATAGTGCTATGGTCGCTCATGCCCAGGTTCTCTCCTACTGATATCGCTCCCACTTGTTCCCCATTTGTAAGGATTAGATCTAGGATCACTCTCTCCCTGGTTGGTTCCCTTACCAGCTGCTTCAGGAGAGCTCCCTGTAGGGAGTCTACGATATCCCTTTTACTGGTGGATGCTGCTGATGGGATACCACAGTCCTTGTCCTGCAAATTTAAGTCCTCAATCAGCAGTACCTCACCCTTGTTTGCCATCCTCTGGATCTCCTCCATCATTGTCTTATCCACCTTATCCTACTGTGATGGTGGCCTATATCTCACCCTGGCTCATATGACCTCTCCCTTCCCTGTGTCCAATGATACCCATAAAGCTTCAGGCCCCCCCCCACCTACCCTGCAATTCTGTAGCCTTTATGTGCTCCTTCACATAAAGGGTGACCCCCTCTTCTGTCCAACCTATCCTTCCTAAAAAGTGCATTCCCTGGTATTGTCATGTCCCAGTCCTGGCCCACATGACATCACATCTCCTCGATTGCCACAATATCCAAGTCTGTCTTAGCCATGACTGCTGTCAATTCTGGGATCTTATTGCCCAGGCTTCTGGCATTTGTGCACATGGCTCTCCATTTGCTGGGCCCCCAGTGCTTTCCCCTGGTGTGTGCTGCCTTCCTTACTCCTCTCCTAGTCACCAGTATCCTGGGGGGAGACCATACATGTGATATCTCCCTCTTTACGCAGGAGACTCTTGCTTTTTTTGACTGAACTCCCTCCCTCCCTTCTGGGAAACAAAATCTCCTGCTTAAGTAAAATTCTGTCCAAAATATCTATGTTTTTTGGGCAGGTTAAGACTCATAAAAATTAAGTTAGTGATGAACAATGTATCTGGTAACTTTATATAACTAGTTGGGTATTCTTTTTAGTGCTTATTATTGACAAAATGAAATACATTCAATTTTTGTAACGACTTTTTTCTTATTTTTTGATGCCATTTAAGGATAAATTCACAATGTTACGGCATCTCCCTACTATCAGGACAATCTCCCTCCTAATTTGACCCAAATCTCCCTCTTAAGCAAGTTGGACATATCACATGTATGGGAGACTGGTGGCCCTCCATTTTTACTAACCCATGGCGAGGATTCGTCCTGAACCCTCCCTCCTGAATTAGTTTAAATTATAGTTTTGTTTTGTGAAGTCTCCTAACTTGCATCTTAACACTGCTGTACCTTCCCTATTTAGATGCAGCCTTTCTGGGGCATATAGACTGTTATTCCCCCTTGTTGTTCCCCAGTCCCCTACCAAGCCGTATCCCATCTGCTCACACCAATCTGAAAGCCACTTGTTAAATTCCTCAATCCTCAGTCTCCTCTCTGTGCTTGCCCTTGGCATGGGTAGCACCTCCAAAAAGCCACAGATCAGAACCCCAGCCCGCTGCAGTACCTCGCAAGTGCCCTAAATCACGCCTGCACCTCCATCACGCTATGCCTCACCAGGTCATTTATTCCAAGGTGGAACACCAGGTGTGTTTTTCCATCCTACTGTCTCCTGCCGGGGGGGATATAGTGAATGACCTCTGCCACTGTCATACCTGGGAGACACTCTACCCATATTGTACTGCTTCTGTTCCTCCTGCCCCCCTCAGTGAATTCCTTTTATTATCGAGTCCCCAACAACTAAGACCTTACTCTCCATTACCTTTTGCTTGTAGCCTTCCTCAGTCTTTTTCCTGGTCCCTTGCATCCCTTTATTTTCCTATTGCCTTTTCCCCATCATCCCTTGTATCACCCCCCCCCCGAGTACACAATTTCCTCTTCTCCAAACATGCCCCCATCTCCCACAGGCATTATCTTCCATACTGCCTTTCCTTTCCCCTCCATCTACTAGCTCTTTCTCACCCCCTTGTCCCTTCCTTTCTGTCACCCAGTTTGAACTTGCCTGTGCTCGTATCACTTCCCCATCCTCATCCTGTTCTGGTCCCCCTAAGCCTACTCTTGCAGTCTCCCCTCTCCCAAGGGTTTGCCTTTTTTGAGGTGAGTTTGCCCCAGCACCCTTGACCTTAATCTTGGCCTCCTGTGCTAACTGGTCAAATGCCTTTTCTTAATCCACAGATAGGATGTCCCCAAGGATTTTCCCTATATTACTCCTTTGAAGCATTTCACAGTTAGCACTAAGTTGTCATGAACTAATCTGCGAGGTAAATCACATCTCTGCTGAGGAGAAATAAGATCCCCCGCTATGTGCACAAGGCGATTCGCTAACATTTTAGATAGGATTTTCAGATCTAAATTCAATAAACATATGGGACGCCAATTTGACAGGCGAGCTCTTTCCTCCTTTTTATATTTAAAAAAAAAAAAAAAAAAAATCAGAGCTCTTGTCCTGGAGACTGGTAATACCCCTGAAGATAGGATTTAATTATATAATTCCACTAGTGCCGGGCCTAATAAGCTACGAAAAGTTTTATAAAACTCAATAGGCAACCCATCATTTCCAGGAGACATTCATTTGTATAGCTTTTATGGTAGAGTCCACTTATGACAGGACAATAAGGGAAATTAAGACCTGACCCAAAGACTCCGACAGTTTAGGTAGCGGTATACTCCCTAAACCAATGTATTTCTCCTATATCTGTCTGGTTGAAAGAAAGAGTTTTAGTCACATGTTCTGAGAAGCGTAATATCTCCTAAAAGCTATTATGCTTGTTCCCCTGGAAGTCCATCAGAGAAGTGACAGTCCTACTCGCAGCCTTTTTTGGGGATCGCTTAAATATATCAAAAGACTGGGCAGCACCTGGGGTCCCAAACTATGATTCCTTCTTAAAGGACACTGTCCCATCATACTGATAGGACAATATTTTCTGCTTAATGTTTTTAGTCTGTTTGCTATAATTCCCTATTTTTCTCTTAGACAGTTCTATTAGCTTACGGAGCTGCACACAGAGACTAATATATTGCTTATATATTTGACATGCTCTTCTTGACGTAAAAGTGGAAAAAGCTGTCTTGAGGTAATACCTTCGTGTCCTCCCACCAAGCTGCCCTGGACTGATAGTTTTGCCCTCAAAAGGTTGTCTGTTTTTAATCTAGCTGTCTCCCTGTAATATGGAGGTTTCTAATCTCCAACAACCTTTACCCTTCCTGATTTATTTATTTATTGAAAATGTTTCACCAGGAAAGGCACACCGAGCAAAAAGATGCTCGTCTCACAGTGCGACCTGGGGGGAGGGGTTACAGTGGAGGCAGGTATACATACAAGAGTTGAATTAGAAGTAGAGCAATACAGATAATGTACATAGTTGGGCGGGATTACATTGAACTTGTTACATAAGGAGAACAGTACAGAGCATGATCTACAAGGATAGGGTATACATATCATGTGTACACACTGAGTGCAATACATGATTACTTAAGTGCCAGAACAGTACTTGAGCTGAAGCGAGATGCACCAAGTTGACAGGAGGTGGAGAGCGAAGATAGGGGATAAAGGAAAAGAGGACTAGTAAACACTAGGTGGTGGAGGGGGGAAGGAGAGGGGAGTTAGTAGCTGTGAGGAAGGCTGAAGAGTGTAGTTTATGTGGGAGGGAGGGGAGGGAGGAGATATTAGGAGTGAATAAGAGTGAGTAAGAGTGAGAGTAAGTCGTGAGGCGAGTGTATAAGCCAGACAATTGGGCAATGGCCAGACCGCTGGTTAGGCGCAAGGGGGAATGGGGGAAGAGAAGCTATCGGGGGGGGGAGGTCAGGGGCAGTTGCAATTTGGTGCAAGGAAGTTAGAGAGGGCAAAGGATAGGTAGTGTTTGGATGAAGAATGGCGGATCTGGGCCAGCAGGCCATTCCAGAGTTTAGGGAAGAGGTAAGAAAAGGCCGATTGGCTGGTGGTGGTCCTTCAGTGAGGGATGACTAATAACCAAGCGTCAGTAGACCTGAGGGCGTGGGTGGGGGTAGGCGGGGAAGATAGGGAGGATACGAGGTAGGGAGAGAGGGAGCCAAGACAGGAGTTGGAAGCGAATTTAACACTATGAATTAGGCGCCGGTTACTCAGGGATGGCAGGGCCAGGGAACGGTAGAGCACGCAGTGATGTGAGCGGGGGAGGGGGCATCGAGGGCAAAGCGGCAGAAAGCATTAAAGAGGGGGTCAAGTCTGACTAGGGTGGTCTTAGCCATGGAGCTGTAAACTACATCACAGTAATCGAAGGAGGGTAGAATCATTTTCTGGACTAATTCACGTCTGACAGGTAGCGGGAGACTAGTGCAGTTTCTATAGAGGGCACCAAGTTTGGGGCACAGTTTTTAAATGATGGCATCCACGTGTGTGGAAAAGGAGAGGTGGTGATCAAGCCAAACCCCTAGACACCTGAAGGAAGGCACTTCATCAAGGATGGTTTTATTTAGGTATGGAAGCTCAGAGGGGAGGTGAGTTTGGATAGACGCTGTCTAGTGCCGAAAGACATAGAGATGGTTTTCTTGGCATTTAGGGACAGTTGGTTGATATTGAACCAGTGTTGGATTTTGTTGAAATCGGTTTGAAGTTTGGAGGTGACTTTTCTTCATGGGTCTGGCCGGAGGTGAAGAGAACCGTGTCATCTGCATACATGTGGATTGTGGTAGAGGAGCAAGAGTTTGGCAGATCATTTAGCAGGATGGAGAAGAGGATGGGGCCAAGAACTGAGCCTTGGGGAATGCCGGTGGTGATAGGGAGAGGGGGGGAGGTGTGGTCAACTATTTTAGTGGATTGGGTTCTATTTAGTAGGTAGGCACTAAACCAGTTTGTGGTGGATCCTGCTAACCCAGCCCCAGAAAGGCAGGATAGTAGGAGAGAATTGGATACCGTGTAGAAGGCTTTTGCTAGGTCAATGAAAATAGCGGTAGTGATTAGCCCTTTATCCATCCCAGTGAGGATGGAGTTCGTGAGTCTTAGTAGGGAGGAGGTGGTAGAATGGTGTTTTCTGAAACCGGACTGAAGAGGGGTGAAAAAGTTAGTTTCTGAGAGAAAGTAGGAGAGTTGGGATAGCACTAGGTGTTCCTGGAGTTTGGCGAGGGCAGGGAGGAGGGAGATGGATGGTAGTTAGTTGCGGAGGTAGGATCACCACCTTTTGGGAGGGGTAGGACAGTGGCATGCTTCCATTTGGAGGGGGGTGACTTGGTGATGAAAGAAAGATTTAGTAGGGCTGCGAGGGGAGTAGCGATGGCGGGGGCAGATAGGAAGAGGAGTTTATCGAGACCATCAGGGGATTTGCCTTTGAAGGGGTTTAGGGAGTGAAGGGCATCTAGGGTTTCGGTGGGGGAGATGTGTCTGAAAGAAAAGGGGTTCCTACCAGATGGTAGGGGGATAGATGTCTGAGGAGAGGGTGTGGTTGCAGGAGGTAGGGAGTCTAGGAGGGCCAGGGTGCAAGTAGTGAAATAGGAATTAAACTCAGAGGCTGCCTTCAGGGGGTCGGAGAGGAGAGTCCCTTGGGTGAGGAGGAGAGGTGGGGGGCTTGCTGTTTGGGGGGAGAAAAGGGAGTTAATGACTTTCCAGAATTTGGAAGGTCTCCCAAGATTTGCATTTAGGGTGTTATTAAAATATTCAGCCTTAGCTAAGCAGATGACCTTTGTGCACTTGTTGCAGAGCATGCGGTAGGTGATATAGTCACCTGGGAGGAGCGTGGATTTGTAGTTTCGCCAGGCCTTATCATGGGCTTGTTGGCAAGCTATCAGCTCAGGGGATATCCAGGATAGGTGAGACCCATGGACTCTAGCCTGGCGCACGGGGGCGTGTTTGTCCCAGGCGGTGAGGAAGGTGTTCCGAAAGTGCGTAAAGGCCGAATCCATGTTAGAGCAGCTTGAACTCGGGACCCAATTAGAGTGAGATATATCTTCCAAGAGGGGGGAGAGGTTGAGGGATTTGTATGACTGTTGAAATATAAATTTGGGAGGGGATTTAACTCTGTGGGTTTTGCAGACCAAGTAGATTAGGTGGTGGTCACTAATAGAATCAGGGAGGAGGCCTGAGCTGACAATGCGGTGTGGGTGGGATGTAAGCACCCAGTCTAGAAGTGGGTGATTACCGGACTTATGGTTTAAGCGTGTGGGTTCTGTAATGGTTTGGCTCAGGTTGAGAGCAGGGTGCTAGCCAGTTGTGGTTAAAGTCACCCATGACATATAGTTCACCCGACTGGGCAAGAGATGAGAGCTGGCCCAGAAGGTCGAGTGACTATTGTGGTTGGTGTGCCTGGGCAGCAATAAATACCACAAGAGGAACTCCTCTTAGGACAGTGTGCTCAGTAGTAAGTGATTTGATGTTTCTATACCTAGGGTATTTGAGGAAGTTACAGTAATGTGTTTTGAGACAAAGATGAAGTCAATTTTTGGAGTGATGGAACCTCTACAAAATATTTATATATTTATATATTTATATCCCCAACCCCCCCATCCTGTGCACAGTATGGAAAGAATCCTTTAAATCAGCTGTGGTGACCATGTCTTTTAAGGGTATTAGAATACACGTTTTTGTTTTTATGTAAATCAGCAGCCTGTGGAATGAGGCAATTGAAGTCCCCTTCCCCCACCAAGAGTAGCAGCCCAGGAAGTAAATAAATATGGGTGGATTTTCTTAAGTAAATCCACCATATCAGCCTTTGATTTGGAGGCATATACACAAAATACCTTAAAAAGGTTCCATGTCATAATAGTGACCTCAAAACAGTGATCGCTATTATGGTGAGTGTATATCGCCGAAAAGCAAATCAGCGATATACACTTTATGGCGACCCGACTTCTGATTCTAAATATAGTATTTTTGTGTGGGGGGGGCACTTTGCCCCCCGTACCCCCCAGAATTATGATTCTCAACTCCAGGGGGCAAAATCCATACCTCGCAAAAAATGAAGTGCAACAGCTTGCAGCTGCGATAAAACGTAACCCACTCCCAGACTCAAACTCAACACCTGCACTGCCAGATCTAGTCTCCCACACCACTACACCACATGGCTAGCTCGGCAGCAGCAGGTACACCAGTGCCTGACAACCTCTTCCCTGTCCCTCCCCCTCCCCTCACTATTCCTCCCTTCCATTTGCCCTTAACCCTAGTCACTTTCGCATACCGTCACTATTCTGCAGGGTAGCCCACAACAAAAGTGTCAAAAATGAGCCGCTATAATTATAGGCACTCATTTTGGGTCACTCGTATAATGTGATACCCCTTAAAAACTGTGCACCCCAGTTTCTGTCCAGCATCAATACTCTTCCAGGGTAAATTTCCACTAGGTGGGATAAATGCCAATTGAATCCAGGCAGTAGGACCCCAAGACCCCAACCCCATTGCAAGCTCCTCTCTTGGAGACCAATAAGAAGGACCAAAGGATTATGCCCTCAATACTTCAAATCAGGATTTTATTCATTTCAGTTTTATTTTATACTGAAAGATCTGTGGGTTGATAACCCATTTTCACAGCTGTCCAGTGTTTTATAAATACATACATTGAACAAATACAGTAGACACTTAAATTCAGTAGTTAAAAGTCAGTTAGTGCACTTGCATGCAGAGTTCATCAACCCATTTTCACAATTGTCCAGTGTTACAAACAAATACATTGAACAAATGCAATAAGGACACTTACATACATCAGTTAAAGGCTAATTATTGCACTTGCATGCAGAGTTCATCAACATATGGCTCCTTAGCTTTATCTTAAAACTAGACATCGTGGGAACACCTACAGTACTATAATGCCGGGCAATGTATTGTAAATAGTGATAGGTAAGAAAATTATGGTATTCTGGGCAAATTTTGTATGGTAGAACGGAACCTTAAATGAAAATCTATTCAGGTGTTTACTGAATGGTCATTTCTGACAAATAAAGTGGTTATACAGTGTGGAAGCAGACCAAGTTGAATTTTGTGGTGAAACAGTAGTGAACAAAAGTTAAAATGCTGGTATAAGGGTAAACAAATAAATAAACTATATAAAAGACAGTGGTGCATAGCCCTCGAACAACCTATGGCAAGTCGAATAATACCATGGTATGTTGACCTTAGTTAAGTGAACAGTACTTCAGATGTATAGGAATAGATCACTGAACCATAGTCCAGCACTGACAGTAGTAGACTATGAGTTAACATATGCCTAACTTCATTTGTGAGACTTTTCCGTATTCTAAAAAGAAAACCCAATATTTTGTAAAGCTTATTATTAAAGATCAATAACATGAGACTCATGTGAGAGGTGTGAGTCCAACAACAGGTCAAGATACTTAAACACCCTTACTTGCTCAATTTGATTACCAAAATTATCATACAATAGTAGTTCATACTTGGGATATTTCCTAGAGCTAGAAAAAACATTGTTTTTGTTTTACTAGAATTTAGTACTAATTTGTGAACTTCAAACTAAGAGTGTACTAGACTAAATTCAGATTGTAGTGTTGCTTGTAATATGGGTAAATCATATCCAGAACAAAAAAGAACTGCGTGTTTAAATAAACTGGAAAGTGAATTAACAAAAAGAGAGAAAAGTAGGGTCTAAATATGGAGCCCTGTGGGATTCCACAACTCGCAGTAGCCTCATTAGATGTTACTTCATCAATAGAAGTACTCTGACTCTTGTTGGAGAGGTAGTTTCTAACTCAGGCGACCACACCATCTGAGAAACAGACAGCAGAAAGTAGTCTCAATAACTCAGCATGGTCAACCAAATCAAATGCCTTGGTGAGGTCCACGAAGGCCGAGGTGACAAGCTTTCCTTCATCAATAGCCTTAACAATCTAGCCCGTGAACCTCACCAAGCAGTTTCTGTGTTCTGTTTAGAATGAAATCCATGCAGAGACTCCGTCCGAAGTTCATATTTCTCCAGATGCTTGGTCACCTCATCAGAAACAACCCTCTCCGGCACTTTTGACAATGGTGCCAACAATGAGATAGGGCAAAAATTGTTCAGGTTTCCCTTATTACCAGATTTGAAAATGGGCTTCACCAAAGCACATTTTCGCTTACTGGGAAACACACCTTGACACAATGAAAAATTTTAAAGTTTAGTAAGTAAGAGAGTAATTTGATATCAAACTCTCTTTAGGATCCTATAGTCTATGTTATCTGGACCAAGATTAGGTCTGGGATTAAATTTGTGAATATACTTAAGGACATCACCAGGCATGAGATAACGGAAACAAAACCTGGGAATAGTGCTTGCTGCCCCAGTCAAAATGTCACTATCACTGGCAGAAGAGGCTCCATTTGGTGCCTTACCACCTGGTCTAAACCTATGAAGCTTTGAAAAAGGATTATTAAAAGCTTCAACTATCTTTATGGGGTCTGAAATTATTGAACCGTCCACCTCAATAGTACAACTATCTATACCTCTTGTTTTACCCATAATTTCATTTAAAATATTCCAAATAGTTTTTAAATTATCATTAACTTCATTGAGTTTTTTTATAAAACTCAGATTTACCTGTGTGAATAGCTATTTGACACTTATTTCGTAACTCTTTAAATTTTTGTTGGTGATGTGGCTGTTTAGTTTGTCTGTACAGCTTCCAAGCTTTATTGTGTGATCTAATTAGTGCACGCAGCTTAGGAGTTATCCAGACCTTATTATCACTCCTAATTCTAACCGTTTTTAAAGGAAGAAGTTTATAACAAATCAAAATAAATGTTATACAAAAGGAGTCATAAGCCAAATCTACATCATGTATTTTATCGAAAAAAGACCAGCCAGTTGATGAAATTTCATTAAAAAATGTTTGCTCGTTCAAATCTTTCAATTGTCTCTATGTAATAGTTTTGTGTGATGTCTTAGACTATTTAACAGACCAGTCACAGTATATGGTACGATAGTCGCTGAGTCTTTCTGGAAGAATACCTGAGTTAATAATATGCTGTGGATAGTTAGTAATTATCCAGTCTTTAAAGACTCCTAACCAATTTTATAGTTAATCCGGGTGGAATCAGAGATCAGTTACTCCCATCCCGTGTCCATAACAATGTTTTTAGTATCCAAAGCTTTACATGATGTCCTGTTAATATTAAAATCACCTAAGATAATAACCACCCCTTTAATTTGTGTGGTTGAAAGTCTGCTAAAAAAACAGGGATGTACCAACGTTAGAGGTATCGGAGGGGAACATCCCTCTAGCCCACCCTATCCTTCCTGAAGATGGTATAACCTTGGATACGAATTTCTTGATTGGAAACTTTTTCAGTTAGCCAGGTCTCAGTAAGGGCCAAAACATTAATTGTGTTCAAATATCCAACATTCAATTAATGAGTGTTTAGCCAGTACGCTATGGACATTTAAATGGGCTACCCTAAAAGGAGAGGTGCTAGAATTTTGAGCTGGGGTTAGGATGTACAGGTCCAGACAACAGTAACAAAAGGATTGTCTGTTTGTGTCTATGTCCATATGCATTCTTTCACACCCTCAATTTATTAGGTGAATGGTTAGTAATTACACTATCCCTGATCAATTTAAAACAGCTTTGCAAATGGACATACCAATTTACCCAAGCACTTCCTATTGTTAGTCCCTTTGGAATCTTTTGTGGGGGATGTAATTCCTTTTCAGGCATCCCAGTTTACCAGCAGACATTATAAAATTCAACAACTCTTTCACACATTTGTGAACTAGCATTACTGTGGTGTTCAACCTTCACGATATTAACCCCCCGAACTTAGAACACTAAACATTAATATATCATAGAGCAACATCTCAGATTTAGTAGTAATCAGCTAACAGTGGGTAAACAATAATGTATTATCAAACACAAAAAAAACAGGTATATGTCCTTGGAGATGCTATTATAAAATATGTCAACCAGGCAGTGTGTAATCCTGACAAGGGACACGGAACCTGCTCCAGCTACAGAGGGCCAAAAATTGCAGATATTACATCAATGAATAAACCTGTTTTATCAGCAGCTGGTGATAATCCTTTAGTGATTATCCATGTAGAAACCAATGATATTGCACGATCTCAACTCCAGCAAATTAAACAGGAGTATGTTGCCCTATGTAATGTATTAATAGAACTTGGCTGTAATCTATGTCCTTCTGAAATTTTATCTGCCCCAAGAGCTACCAGGTACATTACTACTAAAATAAAAGCCCTGAATGAGTGGCTTCGCAAGTGGTACTACCGGCAAGGAATAACTTGTCTAACACATTGGGAGGAATCTGAAGATGGACCATCACTTTTTTGCTGGGATGGCTTGCACCTCAGCAGATGGGGTAGTACTGTCCTGGGACATAAGATAGCATCCCTTATAAATAACCATTTAAACTGATAGTAAAGGGGGAGATTGGGTCTACCCCCAAATCTCTTATTACCAACTCCTGGTCACCACATTGTACCAGCCTAAACATTCTATCTTTGAATGCTCAATCGCTAACTATCTCCAAACATGTGGAGCTTGAAATATTGGCTCAGTCCTTAGATCTAGCTTTAATTGCTATTACCGAAACTTGGGGTAACACTGATAAAAAATGGGCTGTAGAAATTCCTGGCTTTAAACATTTTTACAAAAATAGAGTGGATACAAGAAGAGGAGGAGGGGTTAGCCTACATGTAAGGGAAGACACCTCATCCTTTGAGTCAACGATTAATGTACAATCTGAAAGTATATGGGTTTATATTAGACCCACAGGCATCCCCGAGCTACTCATCGGGACTTGTTACCGACCACCTTCCTCCGACTTAAACCAAACCAGGCAGTTAACAGACGAGATCACTCAAATCATGTATAAAGATTCAGTTCTCATATTAGGGGACTTGAACCTTCTTGCTATAAACTGGGATACTTTATCTAGTACAAAACAACATGATGAGCAAATTATTTCGGTCATTATAAACTTAGGCCTTAATCAAATTGTTAGAGAACCAACAAGGGGAGCAAACACACTAGACCTTGTTTTAACAAATTTAGAGACTCATATATCTGATTTTCAGATTTCCAATCCTTTGGGAAATAGTGATCATATGACCATATTTTTCTCCATACAACTTCCGCTGCAACCTAAAATTAACAAACTCAAAACAAAACAATACCACAGGGCAGACTTCCACAGTATCATTTACCATCTAAATTCCCTTAACTGAGAACTGACCCTTTCCCTACTAAAAACCAAAGAAGCCTGGGATTTACTAAAGACAAAAATTCTCAAACTCAAACAATATGTCCCAGAAAAATATAAGTACAATAGTAAAGGTAAAATTCCCTCTTGGTTTAACGGAACCATCAAAAAAACTAATCACACACAAGTAAACTATTTTGAATCTTAAAAAAATGTTCTATAGACCAGAAAGACACTATTTTAGCTAGATATAGGGAGACAGTTAAAGAATTTAAAAAACAAAACACCTTGGCAAAACTCAATTTAGAATTCAAAATTGCACATATCAAAGACTGTCACAAGGCATTATATTCCTATTTAAATGGTAACAAAGGCAATAATAACTTGATTGGTCCACTAGTCTCTAACACTATAACTATTACATCTGACACTGAAACAGCTACATAGTTAAATAAGTATTTTTCGTCAGTTCTTGTCCAGGAACCAATTATCACTCCATTAACTATAGTACCAAATCTAGAAATACACAAAATCTCTTTTCAAGATACACAGGGGGTATTGGACTAATTAAAACAACACATGAGCTCTGGCCTGGACAATATTAGTTCCACATTTCTTCTTGGGACAAAAGATTCAATTATCCTGCCCTTAACAATCATTTTTAATAAATCCCTCCAATAATCCTCAGTTCCTGCTGATTGGTGTACTGCCACAGTTACACCCATTTTTAAACAGGGTTCACACTCGAAAGTTGAAAATTATTGGCCTATTAGTCTTACTTCTGTACCATGTAAACTAATGGAAAAAATTATTAAACAACAACTGAAAAGTGAAGTAACTTTAAATATTAAGGATGAGTACCAACATGGTTTAAAACCAGGTTTCTCCTGTGCTACAAACTTGCTTTCTTTTTACAATCACATCAGTTCTAGTTTCAGCTATAATACACCTATGGATGTTATTCTTTTGGAATATAGCAAAGCATTTGACAAAGTGTCACGTGTCATCTTGATTAATAAACTTAACTGCCTAGGTTTTTCACCTTCCATTATATCATGGATAAATAACTGGCTGAGCAAAAGATCTCAAAGAGTGAGGGTAAATGGCGCATTGTCTGACATGGGAGAGGTATCTAGTGGGGTCCCTCAGGGATCGGTCTTGGGTCCTACTCTGTTTAATCTAGTCATCATTGACATGCATATCTCAACCAATAATATTATGGTCAAATTTGCTGGTGACACCAAACTTGGGGGTATTGTCAACAGCCAGACTAAAACTCATAACCTAAAATCCAACCTTACGTTAATTGAGCAATGGGCACTTATTAACAAAATGTACTTCAATGTCTCAAAATGTGCAGTACTTCATTTAGGGAAAAATAACCCCAGACAAATATCCCTTAAATAACATTATTATTAGGACCTCCAATGTAGAAAAAGACCTGAGAATATAAGTGAATGACAAATTATCTTCTACTTCTCATTGTTCCAGAATTGCTAATCAAACCAATGCATTACTTCGCAGGATTAATAAAACTTTTATCTCTAAATCAGAACAATGCCTTATGACTGTGTATAGGTCCCATGTCAGGCCCCATCTGGATTATGGACCCCCATTTTGGAGTCCTTACTTGAAGTCTGACATAAATAGAATCCAGCAAGTCCAACGTAGAGCCAACAAACTTGTCCCCCATCTTGCCCACTTAGACTATGACATCAGATTTAAAAAAACAGGATTACATTCCTGTGCCAGAATGAGGATTTAAAACAGACAATCCCCTTAGGTGTTCTATTTCACTCTGTCCTTTCTCCTTTTTTTTTTTCTGACTATCCTTTCTTTTCCCTATCAGGGTGGCCAACCTGATATCTATTTTCTATTCTTTTCTATCCCCTATTTGTTAAAATGCCTGTGTTCCCATTTAAAAGCAGCTCCTGAAAAATAACTGGTTCCTTAAAGAAAGAGCAGTGGTTCCCTGCTGCTGCTAGCAGTATGTTGAATTTGGTCCCAGCTGATGTGTGTTTTGAATGATTGTTTAACCACCAGGAGTGGTTTCTTATAAAGAGGACATAGCTCTGAAGTGGATGCAGAATTACAAAGAATGTACAAAATCTGCCCCTGTTGTTTCATGCTCCTGTGTCTTGCAGCAGTGTGTAGACTGAGCTAACTCAGTCGGGAAACCTGAAAAACACTCCTTAGAAAAACTGAAGGGAGTTTAAGTACATAAAACACCTGTGATGCCCATATAAAGAAATGCTGCAGGTATCCAGGTACAGCAAAGAAGCTAGCTTTGCTGTCAAGCAAAACAGGGCTGAAAATGAAATGGGAGCCAAGGCTGAAAGTTTTCAGCCAACAGCTGTTTTACAAAGCTAAGTTTGGTACAGAAAATGTTTATTTCTCTTAAAAAAGCAGTAGGTTCCTAGTGCTTGCAAGAGTAAACAGATAAGGAGCGCACCCTTTTCTGCTTACATTTTTCAAGCCTAGTGATAGCTACTGAATATTTTTCTTCTGATTTAAAATATTACAATGAGCCAGAAATAAAAGAAAAAGGGTCATTACCTGATGATGTTTCCAGAGATCCTGCTATAGGGCTGGCAGCTCCTGAACTGGCTGTATTTATGGGAGAAGCAGTCAGTGACATCACAGTAGGGAGAGTCAGTTCCCAAGTGTGATGTCATGCCCTGTAATTAAGGATTTATTTAGCCTTTTCTTCAGAAGAGAGACTCCTTAAGAGCCTGTATGATGGACATAGAGACTTGCATTAAGCTAGGCAGGCTAGGACATTGTTTTATGAAATTTAGAGGTTTAAAATAAAGTGTTCCTGCTAACTTGATGTTGTCATCTGACCTCTGATGTCACGTCAGGCTGCCATAAAAGGTTGTCCACCAGAGGGCTAGAGAGATAGATAGATAGGAGAGAGAATATGGAAGATGGTCAGTTGCTTTCTGATCAGAGACTGAGCAAGAGCTAAGAAGAGCTGAGTGTGGAGGTTTACACACTGTCAAGAAGGAAGGTCTCAGGAATTCTTTTGATTTGATGCTTAATGGAAGAAGAATGATGTCCTGATGATTTACATTGGTGTGAAGAATTAACACCCTCTTATTTTCCTTTTTTGTAAATATCCTTTATTTTCTTTATTTTGCTTTTTGGACAATAAATTGACAAACGCAGAATATGCGTTTTTTATGCACTATATTACAGTTGTCTGTCTAAATCTGTTATAAAGAATCCTCGCTACCACAACTGGTGTGAGAAGTGGGATTCTCTTACCCTGGTATGTCGAGGCTGCCCGGGAGGCGTTGCCAGGGGGGTGTTGCTACAAAAGCACCCTAACAGATGAGTAAAAGTGGGCAAACAGACATTAGTGCATTTCATCTGACACGGTCCATAAGTCAAAGAACTGGTATACAACCATTTCCAGGTTTGACTCCAGTAACTAGACCGAAGATAATGTGGACCGAGGATGAGGATAAAGTGGAAGGTGCCACAGCAGCGGCTGGCAATCCTAAAAAAGGAGAAGAAGGAAGAAGGCCAGACCATCCCAGCACCAGATGACCCTAGTGAGTTGTTAAAATGGCTTTGTCTATGCCAACTCGAGATGGAGCGACAACGAGAGGAAGACCGGAAGCAGAGGAATGAGGATCGGAGACTTCAAGCAGAGGAAAGATGACGCCAGGATGAAAAATGGACTGCCACTTTGCAGGCCATCCATGATATGACACAGGGCCAACCAGATAGGACTGTCCCTAGAGACATTGAATTAACCAAGTTGATGGAGAATGATGATATCGAGGCCTACCTCATGACATTCGAGAGGGTGGCCCAGACATGCAATTGGCCTAGGGACCAGTGGGTGATTCGGTTGGTGCCCTATTTATCCGGAAGAGCGCAACTTGTCTACAGTCAGCTTAGTGGGACTGATGCTACCACTTATGACAAGGTCAAGGAAGAGATTCTGAGAAGGTACAACATCAGCACAGAAACCTACAGGCAGCGATTTCGCTCACAGAAAATGACTAGCCTGGATACCCCCCCCGAGAGACCTATGCCCGTCTAAAAGACTATTGTGGGAAATGGCTGCAACCTACGACCAAGTCAGTTGAGCAGATTATGGAGTTGATTATAATCGAGCAATTTATCCAAGTGTTACCTATGGATGTACAAGTCTGGGTGAGAGAACACAAACCTGAAACAGCTGAGAACACCATCAAGCTTGCAGAGGACTACTTGGCAGCATGGACCACCAGAGCCAGGGGTACCCAAGGTAACGCAGGACAATCCAGCACTCTGGTAAGAAACCAATTTTCTGATTCTAATTCCCAGAGACAGATCTATAGAAGGGAGAGAGGTGGTAGGATCCCTTACTCAGAGATTATTTGCCATGGTTGCCTAGGGAAAGGGCATATCATGAGGAACTGCCCCAATAAACGCCCTGACCTAACTCACATAGCCCTAGCTAATTTTGGATATGTGACATCTGTATGAATTGGGAAACGGCAAACCTTGGGCCTATTAGACTCAGGGAGTCGTCAGACATTGATCAGAGCAGATTTGGCCCTGGATGTACCCAAACGTGACTGTGATACAACTGTTTGTTGTGTTCATGGAGACATCCATCAATATCATACAGCTTGTTTAGACATCACTGTGAACAACAAGAGTCATAATATGTTGGTGGGATTGGTCCCCCGTCTACCAGTTCCTGTTATTGTTGGTCAGGATTTCCCTCACTTCGATCTCCTGATGAAAACCCATAATAACTTGCAAGAACCTGTACATGTGGTTACCAGGTCCCAGGCTAAAACACAGCTATTGCAGGACATTTTCCTTTTGATGCAGACTATTTTGAGACTGGCAGCAAAACTAGAAAATCACGAAAAACTAGAAAAAGGGAAAAAGAAGCCTGGAAGGACTTGCATCATGTTGGGAGCCAGTCTAATATACCAGGTGCTGCGATGCAGGACATTGCACAGGAACAGAAACAGGATGTGACTTTACAATCTTTGTTTTTGCAGGTGAACAAGGATGTACTGCCAGGACAATCATGTTTATCCTTAAAAATAACATACTGTACCGTAGCATTGTTGATCCAGTAACTGCTGAAGAAACTGAACAGTTAGTAGTACCAGTAAAGTACAGGGATAAAGTGATGTATTTAGCACTGACATCCCTATGGCTGGACATGAGGGAAGAGATAGAACAATGCAGCGCATTCTGTCTCGATTCTGTTGGCCAGGGTTCACCAAGATGTAGCTGCATACTGTCGGGCCTGTCCGAAATGCCAACTAGTGGCCCAAAAGGGAAGAAGGACTCAGTACCCCTGCAGCCTATACCTCATGTTACTACCCCCTTTGACAGAGTGGCTATGGATGTGGTTGGTCCACTCCTTAAGAGCTCCAAGGGTAATCAGTATATTCTAGTGATATGTGATTACGCCACTCGCTACCCCGAAGCAATTCCAATGAGGACTGTCACTGCCCCTCGCATTGCTGAGGAATTAGCTAAAGTGTTCAGTCGGATGGGAATCCCTAAAGTCATTCTAACTGACAGAGGTAGCAACTTCACATCTGTAATGTTGCAGGAATTATATAAACTGTTGGGAGTATCAGCTATTAGAACTTCGCCCTATCATCCCCAAACTGATGGTCTTGTGGCCTTTAATAAGACCCTGAAAAGCATGCTACAGAAGTTTGTGCATGATGAAGGCAGGGATTGGGATAAATTCCTACCCTATTTGTTATTCGCCTACAGGGAGGTGCCCCAGTCCACCACAGGATTCTCTCCATTTACCCTATTATATGGACGGAATCCCAGAGGTCCGCTTGATGTGGTAAAAGAACATTGGGAGGCAGGGACCAATGTGGGGTGTAAAAACATTTTAGAGTATATGACATCTTTAAGAGAGCGTTTGGTGAAATATGTGACAATAGCACATCAGAATGTAGACCAGACTCAGTGCAAAAACAATTGTATGTTGTGGGGTTAAAAACTAAGATGTTTGAACCAGGTGAAAAGTGTTGTTGTTACTGCCATCTTCTGAAAATAAATTGCTGATGCGATGGCAAGGGCCTTATGTGATACTACGCCAGACTGGTGTAATCAATTAGAAATTGAAACCGGCCATAGACCCTTGAAGAAGATCTACCATGCAAATCTACTATGAAAGTGGGTAGAAAAACCACAGGCCCCAACACTGTTTATTAAGCCGGAACAGGGAGAAACTGAGATAGACGTAGCCTATGAAAGGTTAGAGACAAAAGACAAAGAGGATGGCATACAGATAAACCCTGAGTTAGACCAGACACAGAGACAAGAGATTGATCACCTCTTGGCATATTTCATAGAGACTTTTACCAAAACCCCAGGTAGAGCAAAGGGGGTGGCCCATGACATAAGAGTCACACAAACCAAACCTATCCACCAGAAACCATACAGGCTTCCAGAAAAAATTAGGCCTGAAGTTATTGCTGAGGTGATAAAAATGGAGAAGGCAGGGGTGATTGTTCCTTCCCGTAGTCCCTGGTCTTCCCCTTTAGTAGTGGTACACAAGAAGGAGGGAGGACTTAGATTATGTTTGGATTTCGAAGGATAAATGAAGTGTCAGAATTTGATGGCTATCCAATGCCTCGAATTGATGATTTATTAGATCAAATCGGATCTGCCAAGTACATCAGTACCTAGATTTGACAAAGGGTACTGGCAGATACCATTAGCACCCCGAGCCCAAGAACTAACTGCTTTTGCACCCCAATTGACTGTACCATTTTACCACCATGCCATTTGATTGCACGGAGCTCTGGCTACTTTTCAATGGTACATGGACCATATCCTAAGACCACATAAACAGTACAGTGCAGCATATCTAGATGACGTTGTCATCTACAGCCCAAACTGGAATACACACTTGGTACACCTCAGTGCAGTTATTCAGAGTATTAAGGATGCAGGCCTTACCATTAACCCATCCAAATGTGCCATAGCCAGGACTGAGACCCGTTACTTAGGTTTCATTATCAGTAATGGGATGGTGAAGCCAGAGATAAGTAAAGTTGAGGCCGTAGCAAATAGTCCTGTGCCAACCACAAAACGACACGTCCGGTCCTTTTTAGGTTTGGCAAGTTACTACCAATGTTTTATTCCCGCTTCTCTACAATTGCTACTCCCTTGACTGACTTAACGAAAAACAAGAACCCTAACAAAGAAAATGGAGTTCTGCATGAGGGGCATTCACAAAAATAAAAGCCATCTTGTGTTCTACCCCAGTTTTACATAGCCCTGATTTCACCAAGCCCTTTGAACTACAAACAGATGCCTCTGATACAGGCATAGGGGCTGTTCTAAGTCAACATGACCACCAAGGAGACCATCCTATTCTGTTTATCAGTAGAAAGCTCCATGAGAGAGAGAAGAAATATTCTACTGTAGAGAAGAATGTTTAGCTATCAAGTGGGTGATAGAGGCCCTCAAATATTACCTGTGGGGAAATGAATTCATTGTTGTTACTGATCACAACCCACCATGTTGGTTGAACCTGATGAAGGACAAGAATTCACGCATTTTAAGATGGTATTTGTCGCTCCAGCCATACAAATTTTCTGTTAGGCATAGGGCTGGAAAGCAACATCAAAATGCTGATTTCTTGTCGAGGTTTGGAGCAGACCAGGTTCCTAATGGTACTGCTCAGTCAGTGGAAACTTTAACTGTGCATAATGCACATAGTACACACCTCAGGGAAATGAACGTATGAAAAATGGTATTTGTTATATTGTATAAACTGAATGCTTTATACCGTTTAGTTGTTTAAGGGTCCCTGAGGGGAACTTCTGGAGATGGGTGGGCGGAAGTTCCAACCCTTCCTAGGGTGGAGGGCTTTACGGCAAACATCTGCATGATTGCCTTCTTGTTTGGGGAGGAGTGTGCCAGAATGAGGATTTAAAACAGGCAATCCCCTTAGGTGTTCTATTTCACTCTGTCCTTTCTCCTTTTTTTTCTGACTATCCTTTCTTTTCCTATCAGGGTGGCCAACCTGATATCTATTTTCTATTCTTTTCTATCCCTATTTGTTAAAATGCCTGTGTTCCCATTTAAAGCAGCTCCTGAAAAATAACTGGTTCCTTAATGAAAGAGCAGTGGTTCCTGCTGCTGCTAGCAGTATGTTGAATTTGGTCCAAGCTGATGTGTGTTTTGAATGATTGTTTAACCACCAGGAGTGGTTTCTTATAAAGAGGACATAGCTCTGAAGTGGATGCAGAATTACAAAGAATGTACAAAATCTGCCCCTGTTGTTTCATGCTCCTGTGTCTTGCAGCAAGTGTGTAGACTGAGCTAACTCAGTCTGGAAACCTGAAAAACACTCCCTTAGAAAAACTGAAGGGAGTTTAAGTACATAAAACACCTGTGATGCCCATATAAAGAAATGCTGCAGGTATCAGGTACAGCAAAGAAGCTAGCTTTGCTGTCAAGCAAAACAGGGCTGAAAATGAAATGGGAGCCGAAGGCTGAAAGTTTTCAGCCAACAGCTGTTTTACAAAGCTAAGTTTGGTACAGAAAATGTTTATTTCTCTTAAAAAAGCAGTAGGTTCCTAGTGCTTGCAAGAGTAAACAGATAAGGAGCGCACCCTTTTCTGCTTACATTTTTCAAGCCTAGTGATAGCTACTGAATATTTTTCTTCTGATTTAAAATATTACAATGAGCCAGAAATAAAAGAAAAAGGGTCATTACCTGATGATGTTTCCAGAGATCCTGCTATAGGGCTGGCAGCTCCTGAACTGGCTGTATTTATGGGAGAAGCAGTCAGTGACATCACAGTAGGGGAGGAGTCAGCTCCCAAGTGTGATGTCATGCCCTGTAATTAAGGATTTATTTAGCCTTTTTCTTCAGAAGAAAGACTCCTTAAGATCCTGTATGATGGACATAGAGACTTGCATTAAGCTAGGCAGGCTAGGACATTGTTTTATGAAATTTAGAGGTTTAAAATAAAGTGTTCCTGCTAACTTGATGTTGTCATCTGACCTCTGATGTCACGTCAGGCTGCCATAAAAGGTTGTCTACCAGAGGGCTAGAGAGCTAGATAGGAGAGAGAATATGGAAGATGGTCAGTTGCTTTCTGATCAGAGACTGAGCAAGAGCTAAGAAGAGCTGAGTGTGGAGGTTTACACACTGTCAAGAAGGAAGGTCTCAGGAATTCTTTTGATTTTGATGCTTAATGGAAGAAGAATGATGTCCTGATGATTTACATTGGTGTGAAGAATTAACACCCTCTTATTTTCCTTTTTGTAAATACCCTTTATTTTCTTTATTTTGCTTTTTGGACAATAAATTGACAAACGCAGAATATGTGTTTTTTATGCACTATATTACAGTTGTCTGTCTAAATCTGTTATAAAGAATCCTCGCTACCACAGCTTAAGCGAAGACGAATCAGAGGAAATCTTTTACGGTTGTTTAAGATCCTTAAATCTCCTGTTCAAATAATACTATGTGGTATTGCTTATTCCACAAGAAAAACTGTGGTTAGACTTTATAACCAACAACTAGAAGTTAAAAAGGTTAATAACAACAAGAGGTTAAACTACTTCACCATTAGAACACCTAGGATATGTAATACATTACCACAGGACATTGTTGACTCACCAACTATCACAACTTTCAAAAATAAACTTGACAAATGGATGGGAAAGCAGAATTTGGGTTAATGTTCCATGTATATGGAGGATAATCACAATAGGCAAACCGCCTCCTTTTGTCCTATACACCAAGTAAACCAAGCATATGCAATAATATACCTAAGCTTTGTAATAGCCTCCATGCAGTCTCTCCCTGTAGGCTCCCACAGGTGCGGAGAGCCGCTTACAGTGTCTCTTCTTTTGAGGGAGTGAGATGGAACGCCTCCTTCAGCTGTCATTCCCCACATCCCCAGCAATGGTTCCTGTCACAAGCCGAGTGGGTGGACAGAGGAAAACAGCAAGCTGGAAAGAAATCTCCGGCAGCTGTAATCTTCACCCTCATGGGCAACAGGTGAGCAGATGGGGCAAGAAAGTTCAGTCCTCTGTATTCTGTTATCCTATAACAAAATAACACCCTTAGGCTGCTGTTTTATTATTTCTAAGGTTGTCAAAAAAATTTTATGTGAGTTGATTCTATTAGCGTTTAAGGAGACAACTGTAACAGAAGGTATAACACAGCAGAAGCTGAAAAAAGGAGCTTCATAAGGAGTTAACTCTAATGTGCAGAGACTGGAAGCAGTTCTGAGTCATTTTCCTTAGAACCATAGAAGCACAGAAATTGACGGCAGATAAGGACTGCTAGGCCCACCCAGTCTGCTCATTTTTTTCTATCTGCTGCAGAAACCACAGACCCTACTTGATCACTGGCTTTGGTCTCTTTCCTAGCAGTACGGTTCTCCTATGCCTATCCCATGCATTTTTGAATTCCCCTATCACATGTGCTCCCACCACCTCCACTGGAAGGCTGTTCCATGCATCAACCACCTTTTCTGTGAAGAAATATTTCCTCATGTTACCCCTTAGTCTACCCCTTCCAACCTCATGTCATGACCCCTTGTTTTAGAACATCTCTTTTTCTGAAAGATGCTACCCTCCTGTACCTTATTTGTGCCCTTAAGATATTTGAAGGTTTCTATCATATCCCCCCTTTCCCTCCTTTCCTCCAGTGTATACATATGAGGTTCTCCAGTCTCTCCTCATATGACTTATAGTGCAGGCCCTACACCATTTTTGTTGCCCTTCTCTGAACTGCCTCTACCCTGTGTATGTCCTTACAAAGATGCAGCCTCCAGAACTGGACACAGTACTCCAAATGAGGTCTCACTAATTATTTGTACAGGGGCATCACCACCTCCTTCCTTCTGCTGGTGAAACCTCTCCCTATGCACCCCAGTACCCCACTAGCTCTCCACACAGCCTTGGCACATTGTTTGACCACCTTTAGGTCATCTGCTATGATTAACCTCAGATCCCTTTCCTGTTTGGTGGCTGTCAGTATCTCTCCCCCATCATGTAAGCCTCCCCTGGGTTCCTGTGCCCCAAATGCATGATTTTGTACTTTTTTTTGCATTGAATCTTAGCTGCCACGCTCTTGCCCATTCTTCTAGTTTACCCAGGTTCCTCATTTTTTCCACCCCTCATGGAGCATCTGCCATGTTGCAGATCTTAGTGTCATCTGCAAAGAGGCATACCTTTCCTTCCAGCCCCTCCTGCCACTGCTTAAACTGGTTTGATTGTGTTTGCTACACCAGCGAGTTTTCACCCACCAACCCACCTCACCCGCACCCTAGATCTCCTTTAAATGATCATACTCTGACTTTTTTTCTCCTCCCCTGTCTCTCGATTGGTGAACCAAGGATAGATTGCTTCAGTCTACTATCTCCTGTTAAAGGGGCAACCACCAAATATTTATCTTTCCTCTTATAAGGGGCCTTTGAGCACACCTAAGTAAACCCACAGAATGCTTGACTTCCTTTTTTTGAGAGGTGCTTTGGTGCTAATACTCCTTACTCTCACCTCCCACCTCGATGAAAATCTACTTCCTAGCTCTAGTCCATCTTTGCATGGCATGACCCTCAACACCCACTGTGCTTCAACATTGATACACTGCCACAAACTTCCTATACCCCCCAAATGTGGCCTACATCAATTTTTATAGAGCTTTTCTGCCAATGACCATGGTGGCTTCACCCCTTGGCACTCTTTCCTGGAATTTTTAATATGCAGAAAAAACCTTCCTCCTACTCAGATCAGTGCTGGATACTCAAATTCAGCAGCAAACTCCTGAAAGAATATATATGCCGCATTGTGCTACTTTTATTGCTACTATATGGGAATATCCATCCTAATCCAGGCCCTCCAACACTCACAGCTGAACCTCAAAGTTATGTCAAGCAACTCACAATAGGCTCTATGAATATCTGCAGCCTCCTTCCAAAAATAGATATCCTTAATGCCTGGTTTTTACAACACAACCCTGACATAATTTCAATGGTAGAGACCTGGCTCTCTCCTAAGATTGCTGATGCATCAGTTTCGATCCCAGGCTATACAGTGTACAGGGTGAATCATCTAACCAAACATGGGGGTGGATGTGCAATCTACATAAGGGAGGACCTGCAAGCCATTGTTCTGCCTCTTCCAGACACTGGGACTAACCTGCAAGTTTTAGCTTTAAAATTGCTACTTGGGAAGCACAACAAAACTCTTACAGTTCTCTCGATGTACATTCCACCAGGTCAAAAGACCCCTGGGCTAAATTTACTGATGGAATGCCTTGGTGCCTTGAACTTAAACAATGAAGCAGTACTGCTGGGTGACGTTAATGCCAATTGGCTTGCACCAGCCTCTAGTCCCTATAGGGATGCAGTTTCTGCTGTGCATCTTTCCCAGCTTGTCAATTCTCCTACCAGGATAAATTACAAGACTGGCACCTCCTCATTGCTTGACTGGGTCTTGTCTAATTGACTGGAGCACATCTCTCTCATCACGGTGCTTCCAGATGTACATAGTGACCATTCAACAGTTCTAATTCACTGGGCTAACAACTTCTCCAAATCCCGATCGAAAACAATTATCCATAGGGTCCTTAAACACAGTCACCTTGAAATGCTAAAAGCTGACCTTCACCGACAAAACTGGTCAACAGTCTGCTCTTCCAGTTCTGTTGATGCTGCCTTAAACCAATTCATCCTGCTGTTTAACAGGGTGTGTGACCAGCATGCCCCACTAAAAAAGTGCAAAATCAAAGGTTACAACAACCCCTAGTTCATGCCTGAACTTCTTTGAATGGATGAAATCAAGGGATCATCTGTGGCACATAGCCAGAACAACGGGTAAACAAGTGGACACCCAAGCCTACAAAAAAGACCGGAATGACTGCACTAGGGCCATACGCACAGCAAAAAATCAATATTACAAGGAAGCCCTCACTCACACTTGGAGTGACGGTAGAAAATTCTGGACAAACCTTAAAGAAGTCACTGG
Organism: Neoceratodus forsteri; assembly: GCA_016271365.2. Classification (NCBI taxonomy): domain Eukaryota; kingdom Metazoa; phylum Chordata; order Ceratodontiformes; family Ceratodontidae; genus Neoceratodus; species Neoceratodus forsteri. The sequence goes on from CM057453.1 coordinate 1,283,519,206, forward strand.
CAAAGACACGAAGTCAGTCCCCACCATGTTGAACATTGGTGGTGTTCCCACTACAGACTCCAGTTCCATTGCAAATTCTCTCAATGAAGCCTTCTTAGATCTCAACGGCATTCTCCCTCCTGATTTTTTTTCCTCCAAACAGTCTTGACTTCTAAACCAAGTCTTGCAGTCCTACCTCTCTCTCATCACCCCCCACTCCACTTTAGAACCATCTCTCCTGGTGAGGCTAGGAAATATCTCCAAAAGGTCCTGGGTATGTCCCGTTTCAGTGGTGACTCCTTTGACTTCAGATTGGTGGCTCTTACCCTAGAAGACATTCTGGCACTGCTAACACACATAATCAATACCTCACTCAGGCTTTCTCAGTTCCCACAGCTATGGAAAGTGGCCCTGGTGATGCCCGTTTTCAAGAATGGTGATCGAACTTCACTAGGTAATTATCGGCTCATCTCAATACTCCCTCCTTTGTCTAAGGCTCTTGAAAAAATAGTTGCTGACCAATTAACTGAATACATAAAAAAGTACAATATACAGTGCCCACAACAACATGGGTTCTGCAAAGGACACAGCACCACTACTGCATTGCTAGAGTTTACCAGTTATATTCACAGTTCCCTGGATTATGGCTCGCTAGTCGACGCCTCTTTCATCGACCTGTCAAAGCCTTTGACGCGGTTAATCATGATCTTCAGTCGAGCAGCTTGCATCTATTGGTCTGTCTACTGACACAGTTACCTGATTTAACAGCTACCTCACAAATCGCTCTCAGCATGTTAGGATTGATAATGTCCAATCTGATAGTAGACCCGTTCACTCCGGTGTATCCCAGGGCTCCATCCTGGGTCCCATTTTATTTAGTTTGTTCCTAAACAGGCTCCCACTTGCCAGTAGCTGTCCAATACTGCTCTATACAGATGATGCAGTCCTATATACAAGTGACCCTGATCCTTTTAACTTGGAACACAAGCTCCAGGACAGCTTTACTGCAGTTGAGAAATGATTCAGAGAACATAAACTCATTCTGAACTATAAAAAAAAACAAGACCTTGTTGTTTTTCAGTCCCCAGAGTAGGCATCGATCACATCCAATCAACATAACAAACGAAACTGGGACTACATTGGAACTCATCCAGCATTTCAAATATTTGGGGATCACAATAGACAGCACTATGTCATATGCCTACCACATTGAAAATGTTGCAAAGGCTGTGAACATCTGTATTGGTCTGCTTCATAGGCACAAGCAAACTCTTACCCCAGAGGCCCTAAATCTCACTGTCCAGAGTTCAGTGGTCTCTCTTGTTCATTACAGCATTGTAGTTTATGGCTCAGCTATGGACACAGCCCTTCACCGTGTGAAGGTTGCCCTAAATAAAGCCTGTTGACTCTTAACTGGTTCCCCATGGCTTACACATACATGTGACCTATATGTCCAGGCTAACTGGCTCCAGTTCACAGATAGTGTCATGTTCCAATCGTGCCTGCTGCCCAAAAAAGTGATTCTGGGCCTCATGCCAAAGGGTGTACAGAATTACTCCCTATGATAACAGCCATTCCACCAGAAGCTCAGATAGCATGATCTTTAAAATTCCTCGGTGTCGCACCTCTCTTGGTCAAAAAGCTTTTGCCTACTGTGCTCCCACTTGGATTAATAATCTTCCTCCTGCCATCTCCTTGATAACAGCATTAGGCCCCTACAAATGTGAGCTCTGAAAACATCACAGTGCTAATTCTATCTGGGACTGCTTGTCTTAGCCCCCTCAATGCTGTTTTTCTATGTCCCTAAGCAGCTCTCCCTCATAACCACGTGGCCCCTTAAATCCTGCACTTGTTACTTCCCTTCGTCATGTGCCTTAATGTAATCTGTCCCTTCCTTCCTTCCTTCCTGCCTCCATCAAACTCTCCTCTTCCCCACCACCCCATTTTCTCCTACTGTTCTCTCCCATCTGCCTTCAGCCCCAAACCCTCCCCTTCCAAAAAAAAATAGCTTTGACAAGACCTTCCTGGGCTGATGCTTCCCCTCTTCTGTAGTGGGTGTTGGCCACCCTGGGCTGCTGTAACCCCTGAACATAGCCCTCCATCCTGACACCTCCCTCTGCCTTACAGGCACCCCTCCAGTCTGAATTGTCCTCTCTTCCTTAAACTGCCTTAACCCTCTCACAGACTTGTGGTACTTATAATAACCTGCTGACTTAGTCTGTTTCGTTTATATTTATATTAATACTTGGTCTCATACTTTTCATTAGCCTGCACTTACAGCTCTATTGTATACCTATATATTTTTTGTTCTTTTTTAGTCACTGTTAATGTAATTCTGACGTGGAACCTATGTAATGAGCTTGTTCTCAAAGGTGTTAATCTGAGATCACAATAAATAAATAAATAAAAAAAAAAAGGCACATTGACTAGGACTGACGCTAGAACTGATCCCTGTGGCACCCCTCTGGTCACGCTACTTTCCTCGGACTGAGCTTCATTTACCACCACCTTCTGTGTTCTATCCCTCAACCAGTTTCTAACCCAGTTTACCACCTTGTGACCCTTTCCCAGGCTGTCCAGCTTGTTTACAAACCTTCTGAGGATGAAACTTCACCTAGAGAGTCTCAGGGTCTGAGAATGAGTCCACTGTGAGAGAGCTGAGGAGAATGCCAAATCTTCCTCCTCATCAGAGTCCCCCCACAGTTTCCTCCTTTGCAGGGTAGAGAACTTGTTTGTCACTGGAAAGCTGCTCTTGGTTTCCTACTGCGCTCTCTTTTTTCCTAAGGACAGTAGTCAAAGGTTCATCTTCCAGTATGTTCCTTCTGTAAAGGGGAGGCATGGCAGTATTACCTACTACCACTCAGCGGTGTAGCTAGGAAAATAACATTTGTAAGCCAGAACTCTTTGGAGCCAATCCACCAACCCCTACCCCTGCCCACCTCCTTGAACAAATGCCAATATATGTTACTCAGACCCTTTGTATGTACCCAATACTGTACTTCAGAAACTGCATCATAACAGCAAACAATACAGCAGTACTGAGTTTTATGCATGATGCAACCTAATGTTTAATAAAAACAGAGCTCAGCATTCATATTATATCACCACTATGGGTGGATATCGGATATTATACAATGGCAAGAAAGAATCGTGGCTTCTGATTGGTCAGTTGAGCATCACAGGAGGGATATTATCCTGGCATAACAGCCCAGCTGATTCTTTGCCTTTGAATTTGCTTTGTTTGCATCTTCTCTTAAGAAACAAAATTATTTTTCCAGACTAACAAAAATATTCTTTAAAATTATTTTTTTATTCTGTATAAAACAAGCCATTGTATAATAGGAATAATGCCCTCCAGGGTGGGTGTTATGCTGAGATAATATCCCTTCTCAGGTGTTGGATGCCCTTGACCAGTGGCCTCAGGCCCAACCACCTGAGGTGGGATGTTATCCCAGCATAACACCCACCCTGTCAGGCATTATTCCTTTAGAAGGAGTAACCAAAATCAGTGGTCAGGGCCCAGAATGCCACCCTCCTCTCCAATCAACTTGTAAGCCGTGGCTTACTTGGCATATGTGTTCATACAGCCATGCTACCACTGCGGGATAAACTTGTATAAACACTGGGGGCTCAAACTCATCCTTCTCATTCCTTTGGGGGGGGAGGGGAGCTAATATCAGAGGTAAAGATGCCTGTAGTGTCTGAAGTGTCTGTCCCACAGTTGGTTGTTCCTGGTCCTCTGGGAGGATCAGTATGTTAAACAGACTCTGGGGCCTCCTTTTCCACATCTGCTAGGTTATTCATGGGGGGTGGGTCAGGTTCTGAAAACTAGATGTATAGTCAGGGAAGTTTACAGGTCAACAAGGAAGTTTACACAGTTGGCCTTTCCAATCAGGTACTCCTGATCAAACTTGTTCTAGATTATGATATGCCAATGGGCAACTTCTGAAACAGTGACCCTGCTCCTCATATAGTTTACATTTGAAAGGGCTCTCACATCTTGAGCCATGGTGATCATACACTAAGCATAGATTACATTTCTGTGGGTCGCAGGCATTCCTTACGTGTGCCAGCAAACCACATTTAAAAAATGCTTGCGGTTGCCCTTGGTAGAAGCAAACCCTCCTGTCTTCGCCTATAAACAAACAAAAAACTACTCAAGAGGTGCACAATGCCAGTTCCCCCATACTTCAACTTTATCCTAAAATGCTGCCCACCAGTCCAAACATTTTCTTTATCCAGTGTAGGTGTGGGTGTGTCCGGAACCTTACACTTCTGGCTCAGCCAATATTTAATGTCTGAAACCTTAACCCCCTCATTCTGAAACTGCAGTCACAACTTTCACAGCTAGTTTCATCAGGGGTATTGCTCAATAGTCAGCCCAGGGTGGAGTGTCCTTCAATTCAGCATATTTATCCTCAAATTTATCCAGGGATCCCATAGTCTTGAAGCTCACATCATATATTTCCTCTTGCAAAATGTGGAAAAGCATATAGTTCTGAAGCCAAAAAGGACGGTGAGTCTTTCAGAAGCTTTCTTATTACATAGGTGCAAGCTGGTGGGTATTCCTCACCTCCCACATACTGGAGCTGCACCGCGTTCCTCCTTTATGCAGGGTCCACATTAGAGAAAAATAAGTCTGAAAACTGAGGTGCAGATCCTTTATGGTCCTGAAAGCCATCGTCAGTCTGCTATTGCCTGTTTGTTTCGCCTTTTGCCTTTCTTGGTGGTAAAGTGGGCAAGGAATCAGGCTTGGATAAAAACTCTCTAGACAAGGGTTCTGTGGGAACAGTCTGTGCAGGCCTCGGGGGTGCTGTGGCTCAGACAGTTTGAGAGGGCCCTGGATCCTAGGCCATATCAGCAGGAGTAGTAGTATTTTTGTGTTCTGTACCCCTTTCATTCACCCCCTTCTGACTGGTAGCACCGGTGAGTTTCTCTGACTCAGGTACCATATCTATTTGCTGTGGTGAATCAGGATGTAGTTGTGTTAGTACGGGCTGTGAGTGCTGAGAGGAAGCTATAACAGGGCACTGGACTTCACAGAACTATTACTCAAATTAGTTCCTTGTGGCTGAGAAATCACTTTTTTAGCCTGCTGCTTGCAAATGTCAATTTCTGTTGAAAGAGGCTGAACTACATTTTCCCTGGTTTTCACTCTCTCTCCCCCATGGTTACAGTGTCAGCCTGAGTTGTGTCTCTTTTCATCCCCCTTCTCCATCAACTGTGTTAGAATTACTCATGGTTTTAAGAGTGGCTTGCGTGGTTTGCTTACCATCATTCGTTTTGCCCAGTGCAATGATTTTCTTGGCTCTTGGAGCTTGATCTGCCAGCAACCGACCATCAGCCATCCTGTCCCATCCAGTGCTTTCCAGCACTTGCTACCACTACTCCTCATGACATTTGTCTGTGGAGTAGTGGTAGGATGGCCCTGACGTAGACCCAACTGCCAGCTCTCCCATGACCTCCTTTGATGTTCAGCTGATTGTAACACTGTCACGGTCACTGTCAGGCCTGGCAGCGGCTGCTATACTCACTCTTCTCCTCCTGAAATACAGGAGACACTTTCCTCCTTTTGCAGTGCACTATGTAACTTGCGTGCATGTGTGAGCGCTGTGCCTTCTTCCGCTGGAGATGGAGAAGCAAGGACTGTTGCTCAGTAATCCTGGCTAACAGCAGCCAGAGTCAGACAGGCCCATCAGGATACCTTGAAATTTCCAAGTGGGCCCCCCTCAGTTTGGTACCTGGCCACTTTCTAAACTCTGAAATTCTTTGCATTTATCATCTTTTTTCTAATTAAATAGGGCATGTGGGCCACTGTAAGTAAATGTAGGATGCAAACACAGAGCTAGTGTATCAAATTTAAGTGGAATACGATATGAGCGTGTCACCCTGGGCCCACCCCTATTGATTTTCCAGGTGGGCCACTATATCCACTTTCCAGGTGGGCCCCCTGTACCCCAGTCAGACACTGGCAGCAGCTGTTCCTCCAGGTGATTTTCCCCTGGAAAGTCTGGTGGCAGTGTGCTTTTACTAACCAGCAGTGGCTCAGGTACGCATTCTGTCTCCTCTGTACTCTGACTACTGTCAGTATTGCACCATGCAACATGAGGGGGTCTTCCGTAACAACTTCTTCAGGCACAATATCTATAACATTGGCATTCTGTACTACTTCTACAGTGGTGGCCACAGATATTGGCAGCTATTTCCAGATATTTCGCAAAATTTCTGAAGAGTTTCTCTCTGCTGCCCCTACTGTGGAAATGCAGAAAGCAGGAGATATTTCTAGAAATATCACAGAAATTTCGGGAAATAGCTGGCAGTGTCTGTGGTTGCTACTGTATCTCCACAGGGCTAGGTACACCAGAACACTGCGGGAGCTCCATTCCACCACCACCACCACCACCGGTGGGTCACCATCTTTCACCAGCAAGACAACCACATAGTGCCCCCTCTGAAGAGTAGGGAGATTTCCCCAGTGTTATGGTAAACATTTCCCCTGTGAATAAAACGGGTCCATGCAACCCACCCCTCAAGATGCACCTGGAAACAAACTATCATAGCTTAGTGTGCCTTTGCAGCCCAAAAATCTAAAATAAATAAAATAAAATCAATAACAAATGTACACATCAAGTTTCTGCCCAAGTTGATTAGCCTTCTCACTTGTGAGGTGAAGGCTATCACCTTTGAAGAACCACCTGTCCCAGAAGTTCCCCCAGTCTTCCACAAAATGGTACCCCCCTTCAACCATCCCTTCAACCACCTATTAAATTCCTCAGTCTATTTCATCTTCACTCTACCTTTCCCTTCCCCCTTTCCCACAGAGGGAGGATCTTGGAAACTCCTATTCCTCTCAGTAACCTATTCCACCCAGCCCAACAGCAGACAGTAAACCTCTCCCCCATGCAGTCATCCACCTAGCCCATTGTAATGTAGTAACCCTCATGCCCACATTCAGTCACCCACCCCTCCAGCCGAGCAACATGTATTAACCCCCACATCTCCTGTTCAGCATCCCTGCTCCAGAGATGGCACAATCTGGTTCAGAGTGACCATACAAAATTTGCACTTCTGCACAAACTTGTTAAGGATGTGCAAATCCAGTATGTGATGAATTGCCCTTTGTGGCTAGGGTGTCTGGGACCCACTCTGTCACCTTACATTCCAGGAGCTGAGCAATGTCAACCCTGAGAGTGGATGGCATGCCCTCTACACCCTGGACAGTTCAGGAGCTCAGGGCCAGTATAGCAGGAGAGCCTCGAAGTCCAACGGTATCCCCTTGGCCTCTATATCTAGCACTCACTTGTCCAAAGAAATAGCAGGCCATTGTGGAAAGAAATGAAATGCTGCTGACCCCCTGACTGGGAGCTGGGACAGGGACCAGACAGGAGAGGTAATTGCACCCCACAACCCATCACTTAACAGCCTTGAAGGGGACTCTGGCCAGCTGGGAACAAGAAGCACCCCTTCACACCCTTTTTTTCTTGTCTTGACCACCAAACTTCTGCTTTGGACACTAGTGCTGAAACTGTCCCTGCTGGGGCTGCTGCTGTATCTGCTAAAGCTGGTACCCCTGAGGATGGAAAGGCTGCTTTTTTGGCCTTGGCCACATTGGGGTTCTGCTAGGACAAAGCCACAGAGTCGTGTGTGGCACTGGTCTTCTCAATCCAGGTGAGATGTACTTCCACCCCAGAGCCAAAGAGGTTGGTGCCCAAGAATGGGACATTGGCCAGCTTATGCTGAGTGTCTGGTGTAAAGGTGGACAGCCTCATCCAGGCCCTTCAGCACATGGACACTGCCATAGCCATAAAGCATGCATAGGAGTTGTCCATTTTAAGGCTGGTTTAAGCTGGTGCTTAGCCAGCATGCAGCCGTGGCCTCTGATTGTCTTAGCAATCTGGGAGCAAAGAGAGGAGGTTCCTGACCAGCCTGAACAGGGAATGGCCATTAACATAACAGCATAATTGGCCCACCTCAGACATAGTGAGGCAGCCACGTAGAACTTCTTGGCAGCATGATCCAACTTCTTGTATTCTTTGTTGGGAAGTTTTATCTACATCCCCCTGGCATTTTGATTTCCAAAACACCAAGTTGGGAACCAGACCCTCTCCAGAGGGTTTGTCTGAAAACCTCAAAAGGCTGCCCATAGGGATTACTTGTAGACTGTCCAGATGGGGGGAGGGGGCTCCAGGCAAGATACAGAGTGCTGCTAAAGCTCTAGAACTGGCCCCAATAATGGCCGCAGCCATAGGAAAGGTGACCCTGTGGAATCATCCCTGTCTAGGATGTTGGTGAATGGGTATTAGCTAAACTAAACTGGCTCCAAGGGGACTTCATGGATTCAGACATCAGCTGGAGCAATGCTCCAAAGGAAGTTCAGCCCAACAGAAAGGATTGACTGTCCAATGAGTAAAGGTCAAATGATTGAGTCTTGCTCGAGACCACAAAAAGACTTGTTCTCTGAGACAAAATGATCCTCAAATATTGCCCTAATCCATTTCTCGGGGGGGGGTAGACCACCCTAGACACAGCTGACTGTTGGATCACCAACTATTGAATGGTCACAGGCATGGACCAAGGGACCTCTGGTCCTAGGAGCAGAGCCCTGCCCCTTTCAGCAACAGACCACTGCTGCCAAAGCAGGTCCTCATACTTAGGAGAAAGACAGCATTGACGTTGATCCTCCTTACGGAATGATGTCTGACCAATACTGGTATCAACGCCAATTGATCAAGCAAGATCGTGACTGAGCAGTGCCTTGACCTCAACCGTCAACCCAATGGTTGACAGCATGTGTCCACTGGAGGGTCCATGTAGATCAGTCTTCGGTAGCAAGACCACAGTGGGCCCTGGAGTAGTGCACCACGGCAGGCACCACCTGATATGGCTTGGCTGACTGAACCGGATCCTCTTGCATGAGGTACAGAAGAACCAGAATCTGAGAGATCCCCAACTCTTCACTGACGTCCTCTGACAACCAACTGAGAAATATCTTGACTGGTTGATCTACTGGAGGCACTGTTGAAGGATCCAGCAGGGTTACGGGGGGAGCCTTGACCTTTCCCTTGAACAGTGGAAGCTAGACTAAGGTTGACCAGTTGGGGTAATCGAGGGAACAGGAACAGCATGATCATTCCCCATCCAACAGTCAATGACAGCTGTGCTTCTTATGCTATTTCTGGTAGGATGGACTTCCCCTTAGGTCAGCAGGATCATATACATCTCATGGAAATCATCTGTGAAAGACCCTCTGATGCAAAATCCAGACAGGACAAGTGCTGAGAAAGATGACAAGGAAAAGCATGTTCCAGCCTCTGCCACCTCCTGCTCCTCCAGGGCTGCAAGGGCAGTCATCCCAGCAGCAACTGAGGGCACTTTGTGGTCCTGGGGCATACTGAGGAGTAGAAGAGCATTTCTTTCCTCCAATGACAGGTGAGTGGCCAAGCAACAGGGACACCGACTCACCAAGGCAATACATGCACCTATCGTGTGTCTCCATAAGTAACATTTTCTGGCCACAATGCAAACAGCAATTGAACCCTGATTTCTTTCTTTCCAGCACAGAGATTGTCGATGAAGCATGAACCAGAAGATGAGAGCGGCTTTATCTGCCAAAAAATGTTTTGTAAAGTTGTTTTTTTGGCAAACTTCAATCAGCGCTTGAATCAGAATCCTCTATGTATGCAGAGCTGGGAAGAAGGAAATCTGCCCCTTCCAGTGGAAAAGAAGATATGACATCAAGGGTGAAGCTGGAGGGTAAAACCATGTGGGTGGTGGGAGGAGCGTAACTTGAAGACTGTCTCCAGCTAGAGTACCAGAGTGTTGATAGTGAACTGTATCCACAATGGTAGAGCAGCTGTTAAAGCAGTGCAATGAAAATCTTTTTTCCAAAAAGCTAATTACAACTTCTATTAAAACAAGCATTTGTCAATGCCAAATGTGTGCTTGCTGGTATTAGCATTAGAAATGCAGGAGTTAGACAGATGCAGAATAGGAATGGCAGTGAAGTAGTGAACTTGACATGAACTGCACCTCCATGTTGTAGAGACGGACAGGATGTGGATTAACATTTTGGGTCGTCACCCATGATGGTCAAGCCATGTCAGCTCACCCTATTCTGCAGACAGCGAGATGTGTTGACCTGTGCCTTAGGGTGTTTGGCTTTACAGTCAGCCCGTTCGAAAAGGACATATGTTGAAATGGGTGCAGCATAGGAGAATGGTGTGAAGTCTTGGGACGAAGAGTCCAAGGTACACCTCGATGCCTGTAAGTGGTGGTGGTGGGGGTGGGGTGGGGTGGGATGGCATGAGCAGTACAGTCGTCAATCCAAAGGCACACCCCGATGCCTGTCTGTCTGTACAGGTTAGGACTTTATGGTTAGAAACCCTAATGCCTCGGGTGTTTGTTGGTATTCACAGTACAAATTTTGAATATGGCCTTTTTGTGAGTCCACCTCATGAAAGCATTTGGGACTCTTCTCACGAACAGTGGCAATGTGATTTTGTCAATGTGTCCCGAAAAGTGACTTCCAACAGCGACAGTGCCATTCTGCACCACATGTACGAAAACACAGATCGGGCAGGATGTGAAGAATGACAGCTGTACCATCCATAGGGAGGTATGAAAAGATGGCAATGTTGAAATGTGTAGTGGGAATATTAACAATGCTTGCAGTTCCGAGCATACATGGAAACCGCGCAACACATGCGCGTAACAGTCATTTTGTGGAGTTTCATTACTAGATTTTCACCATAAGCATTTAACGACCTGTGCTCATGAACAGTGTCACTGTGATTTTGTTACTGTGTCCTGAACACTGATGTCCCACAGCAACCACGGTAGTCTATGCCGGAACTGCAAAAACACATTTTGACCAGGATGTGAAAAATGACAGCTGTACTGTTCATAAGGAGGTGTGGAAAAATGGCAATGTTGAAATTCTGGAGTGAAAATATTACAAATGTGCAAAGTTATAAGCGTGCGTGGGAACTGCGCAACGCATGCTCATAACACAGTCACTTTATAGACTTTCATCACCAAATTTTCAACAAAGGCATTTTAGGACCTCTGCTAATGAACAGTGTCACTGTGATTTTTGTAATGTGTCTCAAACAGTGATTTCCCACAGCGACTGCGCTATTGTGTGCTGGAAATGCGAAAACACATTTCGGCCAGGATGTGCAAAATGACAGTTGCACTGTTCATAAGGAGGTGTGGAAAAATGGCAATGTTGACAATATGGCGTGAAAATATTGCAAATGTGCGAAGTTATGAGCGTGCATGGAAACTGCGCAATGCACGCTTGTAACACAGTCATTTTATGGACGTTTGTCACCACATTTTCAACATACCCATTTTAGGACCTCTGCTAATGAACGGTGTCAGTGTGATTTTCCTAATGTGTCCCGGACATGGATTTCCTTTTTTTTTTATTTTCCTCCCAAGCCACCTGCCACCCGGTACTTTCAGCCTGGTCACGGGCCACGGACTTCCACTCCTCAAATCGGGTGCGAGCCCTCCAATACCCTGTGGCTTCCCCCCATGGTGGGACTGCGGCACTCCCCCTACATGCTGCAGTCTTTGGGATAGGTCGGAGGGCTGGCCTGAGGAGCTGTTTGAAGCCATGGTGGGCTTCATTGATGGCGGACGGCAGCTGTCCATTTTTGCATTTTTATGGGGAGGCGGGGTCGTGCAATGACATCCGGTGTCTGCCTCGCCTCCTGTACGTGCTAGTGCCGGTGGCTGTGTGACTCCCGGCCTCCGCCAGGCACTTCTCCACCTTCCCCCCGAAGAAGGAGAGCAGTCCTTGGGACGCTCTATCCTTCTCTCCCGGCTGGCCCTCCAGTGACCCTGGTCCATTCCTGAACCCGGGTCACCGGTGTCGCATGCGTAAATCCAACCGCTGCGTCGATGGGCCGGCATCCAAACATGGATTTCCCCACAATCCATCGCGCTTAGTCTGCGCCGTAAGTGCAAAACACATTTGGGCTGGGATGTGAAAAATGACAGCTGTACTGCTCATAAGGAGGTGTGGACAAATGGCAGTGTTGACAGTCTGGAGTGAAAATATTGCAAATGTGCGATGGTACGAGCATGCGTAGAAACTGCGCAACGCGCTCTCATAGCACAGTCATTTTATGGACTTTTCTCACCAAATTTTCAACATAGACATTTTAGGACCTCTGCCAATGAACAGTGTCACTGTGATTTTCGTAATGTGTCCCAAACATTGATTTCGCACACCTACTGCGCCATTGTGCGCTACATGCGCAGAAACACATTGTGGGCAAGATGTGCAAAATTAAAGCTGTACTGCTCATAAGGAGGTGTGGTACAATGGCATTGTTGAAAATCTGGAGTGCAAATATTAAAAATTTGTGCACCTACGAGCGTGCGTAGGACCTGCACAACACACGCTCGTAAAACAGTCATTTTTAGGAATGTTTTCACCAAATTTTCAACGTGGCCATTTTAAGACCTCTGCTCATGAACAGTGTCACTGTGATTTTCTTAATCTGTCCCAAACATCAATTTCGCACACCAACTGCGCCATTGTGCGCTACATGCGCGGAAGCACATTTTGGACGAGATATGAAAAATGACAGCAGTACTGCTCATAAGTAAGTGTGATAGAATGGGCAATGCTGAAAATCTGGACTGCAAATGTTGCAAATTCGCAAACTTATGAGCCTGCATAGGAACTGCACAATGTACGCTCATAAAACAGTAATTCCTAGGAATTATTTCACCAAATTTTCAACATAGGCTTTTTGATTGCCCACCTCATGAACACTGGCACTGTCATTTTGTTAATCAGTCCCAAAAGGTGATTTTGTGCAGTGACCTTGAAATCACCCTTTGGGCCCAATTAACGCCATGACAGTGACAGAATTCATGAGGAGGAGTCCCAAAAACCCAATGTTGAAAATTTGGTGCCAAAATTCCAAAAAATGCCTGAGATATGCAGCAAAGTTGAAAAAACCCTATCTATCCCATTATACAGCTTACTGGCATTTCCTCAGTTCGTGGCCGGCTTTGAAGAGTGCAGACGTGTTCCTGGTCCACCGAAGATTGTCGCGCTGGACTCCAGAGTTAAGTATTGGGTGAGGGGGTGGGGAGGTAGGGTGCACAGCGGGTGGGTGCGGGTTGTGGGAGGAGGGTCTGGGAGACCGCGAGGGACCATTTTTTCTACACAGGGGGAAAAAAGACAACGCGGGACAGTTTTCTATTTTGCAGGGGCATTTGGCATGCAGAGGTGGGCTCCCAGTGTGCCAATGGACTATTTTATTTGGGGGGGACCTGTAGCCGGTGGGGGATTGGGCACCCCCCTCGGCACACAAGAAAAGGGGGAGCCATCATGCCGACGGGGATTGGGCACCCCCATCGGCACAACAAGAACGGGGTGGGATCATGCCAATGGGGATTGGGCAGCCCCATTGGCACAGAAGAAAACAGGAGGCTGGTTTAGATCATGCCAATGGGGAGTGGGCTCCCCCATCAGCAGACACACAACAGCGGACATTAGCACACTGAAGCTGACGGGGATTGGGACCCCCGTCGGCAAACAAAGACCTGGGGGGCACTTGCTGCCGAGGGGGATTGGGCACCCCCTCAGCATGGGGGCAGCATAATATTGTTTATGAATGTGGTGGCAAGCCACCCTCCATGTTCACAAACAGAATTATGCTAGTTAACGCTCCGCCCTGCAATGACGGGTCGCTCCCTCATTGCAGCACAATGACTGATGCTGCAATGACGAAGCAGCCCCTGATTGCTGCAGTGAAAACATTAGAAGTTGGTGCACTTTTGGAGACCAGTGTCATCACCACACTGTGCCTCCATTGGTCCACCATTGCCAAGCCCCCTAATGCAGTGCCTCCCTTGGCTGTAACAGTGCCGCACCTCCACTACCTGCTTCTCTCCTAAGCTGTCACATCATGTTTCTTCATGCGCACAAGCAAACATAAAAATATTAGCATACCCGTTAAATTTAGATTTCTAGGTACCTCCTTTGCTGTGCACCATGAGTTTTTTTTTATTTTTTTGATCCTAACCCTTGCCGGGTCTACACTACTTCTAAGCCAAATGTGCTGCCCATTTTTTTTAAAGAAAACATTTATAAAATACTGACATTTTGGTGGAACTAGAAACTGTTACCACCAAACAAAGCTGGAAGGTGCCTGAAATCTTATAGTGAAGAACAGGTAAGGCCAAATTTTGTACCCAATTTCATTACACTGCTGCTGCAAGTTTCTTTTTTTTTTTTAACGCCACCTCCTTCCTTGGCCTTTTTCAATCTGGTTTCTGTAAATTCCACAACACAATTTCCTCCCTCTTCAGGTTAGCAGACTTCATTCTGAACGCATTCTGAAGGGAATGAATCAGGGTCTGATCAAGTGAAAAATCTTTGTTGACTTCACAAAGACCTTTGGTGCAGATGTGCACCCTATTATCCTTGATAAGCTTGGTAGGGCTGGTGTCTCTGACCTCTCAGTCAAGTGGCTCAGCTCCTGTCTAGCTGAGAGTTTTCAAGTGGTCTCTTCTAGGAGATGTCCAGTCCCCTCAAGATACAGGTATTCCCCAGGGCTCAGTCTTGCCTTCCGTCCTGTTCTCATATTTTCCAAATGGAAATATAAGTCATGTGCAGGGCCACTGGAAAATTGCGGGCGCAATTTTTCCGCAATTTCAGCAATTTTCACCCTTCTACGCACAAAATCCGCAATTTCTTACATTTATGGAATTTTTTACTGAAATTGTATAAAAATATTTTAATTCTCAAGGAAATCTACTCAGATATGGTATGCAGACTTGGAGTTTACCAAAACAGTACAGTGTGAGGTGAGAAGGGGTCAAATGTGACTCTGCTTTCATGCGATTCACGTCCCTGCTTTGGTTTCAAAATCCTCTGGTCATGCATATGTAGACTTGAACACTTAAAATCTGTGTTAAAGCAGACTATCAGAGAACTTTTTGCTGACACAGAGACTGAAACAATAGTTGTGAGAAGAGGTGCAAAGTGCCCCATTCACCTAAATGAAGCCTTGACCACAATGCTTGTTTTTGAATGGAAGGGTAGATTTTCCTTGTATAAATACTTACAATCTGAAAGGATTTTGATTCAAATGTGTCAAGAGTTTGGATGGCCCTGCTGATTATAAACTTGAATGTGCTTCTGAGGGGGTTGGTGACATTGATTCCTTACATGTCAATGTGCCACAACTGTATACTCGCATACAAAGCCTACAAAAAGCAAACATTTCTGAAAACATGCTGAACAAGTTAAGTATAGTTAAACAGTTACCTTCACATAGAAAAAATAATTGCAACCCAAGTAAAATCACTGCAAACCGAGTAGAACAAAAGTACAATGTATTAAAAACTATTGTATGATGTAATGAAAAGCTATTGGTATGATTTGATACTTTTATCATGTAATTTTAAAATGTCCTTACAGTGCTGATTAAGAACAGTAATCATTTTAATAAAATAAATATTTTTCTTACTAGACCTTTATTAGGCACCCTGGTTATCTGTTTATTTTTTTTTCTTGCACCAAAGCAAGTAGTTTAAACAGGCTTCATTATTTAACATCTAGAAACTGGCAAAATATGTTGTGTCAGGATGTATTCAGTACAGACTAACTGTAAATTACTGAATAAAATCTAGTTAGCACTGCATGACTTCTAGATGTCTTGATTTTTAGAAGATATGCTACATAATGATTAGTTTACAGTGCATTTCAAAAACACACGTCTTTCTTCATATTAAAAGCATTTACAAGTGGCAATACATTTATCTAACAATTTATGTGATCAATACATGCTGCAGCAAACAATAAAATATTTATTAGGGGGCAGTGGAGATGTATAGTGAAGCCCCTCAATTTTCCCACAATTTCTGCAAGAAAATCCCCGCATTTTTGGATAAAATTTTCCACAATTTTCCAGTGGCCCTGGTCATGTGCCTCGTCATACATTTGCTTGTACCTGGAGGACACAGTGCTGTTTGCCTGTGGTTCCTCAGCCTTTGAAATTGTAAAATGCTTCAGTAGAACTTTAACAGTCTCCCATATCATAGGTGTCAGTGTGGTTCAGTTGTGAGCAATCTGCCTCTGTGCCAGAAGGTCATGGGTTCAAGTCCCACAGCATGGCTGTGCTCACACCATAAATACTGGCACCTGAGTGCAGTACTAGGGAGATGATGTACTGTCAGTGTGTGCTGTCCCTTGGCTGAGATGTTGAAGTGAGTACCTGACTGCCTGATCTGGTGATTGTGTAGGAGATGATGTACTGTCAGTGTGTGCTGTCCCTTGGCTGAGATGTTGAAGTGAGTACCTGACTGCCTGATCTGGTGATTGTGTAGGAGATGATGTACTGTCAGTGTGTGCTGTCCCTTGGCTGAGATGTTGAAGTGAGTACCTGACTGCCTGATCTGGTGATTGTGTAGGAGATGATGCACTGTCAGTGTGTGCTGTCCCTTGGCTGAGATGTTGAAGTGAGTACCTGACTGCCTGATCTGGTGATTGTGTAGGAGATGATGTACTGTCAGTGTGTGCTGTCCCTTGGCTGAGATGTTGAAGTGAGTACCTGACTGCCTGATCTGGTGATTGTGTAGGAGATGATGCACTGTCAGTGTGTGCTGTCCCTTGGCTGAGATGTTGAAGTGAGTACCTGACTGCCTGATCTGGTGATTGTGCAGGTGACTGTTAAAGATTCTACAGCACTTCAAGAAGAGTAGGGTAGTTTCCCTGTTGTATTGACCAGATTTCCCACATTCACTAAAATACAGAAAGCAGCTTAATCTGGTTCAATTACATTTGGTCTGTATCTGTAAACCCCCGGATGAAGCTAAAATGGGCAGTGTTGTCTAGCTCGCCTTTCCTGGTCAACAAAAACTAAATCAATAAATATTAGTTGTTTTCTAACCAGCTCACCCTCAGCACCCAAAAGAGTGTCTCTTTGGTACCAGGTACTGACTGACCAAGCTGTAGTCCACCCTTGTGTGTCTTTGTGAGCCTCGATGATTCCCACCGGGAGAAAGTTGCCTCCTTCAGTGTTTGACTGGATCGACATTTTGAATATTGATACTGTACCTGACTGGTGCCATTCACAGGAAACTCCTCCCTAAACAAGGCTCACTCTGTCACAAGGCTTACATTTTTCTCCCTGCCCACTGCAAGATTATTGTAAAAATGGTCCTCCTGGCGTTTGACCATCTGGAAATTGTTTATAGTGCCAATTACAAGACCTGTTTGGCCTGACTGGACTTCCCTTTTTCTCCTTTTGACATTTTGCCCTTAACTGCCTCCCTTATACTCATCTCTGCTCAACATACTCTATGTATCTGCCTCAAGTGAAGACATCTTAGTAAATGTGCTTAATTTCTGAATTCTGGTTTAGTTCAGTCCATGGCTACCTAAACTCTCTCATCGTGCCCTCATCACTTGCAATAACCCTCAGATTTATTAACTGTCCTTCCTTCTCCCTCTACTGCTTCAGAATCGCATGTGAGCAAGCCATCTTTTCCTACAGGCTGCTCCTTCTTTTGTTTAACCTTCCCTTCTTCTTCTGCTTTCCCCCCCTCTCCTTCCTGAAGCCCATATTCCTGGAGACTAATACATCTGGTCCAGCCCCTATCCTCTTCTCTCTACTCACCCACCCAGTTCACTCCCTTTTCCCCACCATTTAAATGGCGTATCTCCTCCAGCAGTCCCTTCATTCCCTTGTACGTTCTCCTTCTGGTCAGCTTGATTGCTGCCAGTGCATACAGTACATGCACCTGTTGGTTTGGATTCTCATTCTACACAGTTGTGTAACAGTGCTCAGTCCTGTACTGCATTGGATATTTCTTTTACTCTTACACTTTTCCTGTGATATTATTATTAGTTGTTTGTTAAGCTGCTTCTTTTCCTGCCCAGGAGGCACTGCCCCAGCCTTGTGCAGAAGCCAAACTGGATCTCTGCCTCTCAGAGGCTACATTCCAGTCATGTCACAGACTCATTGGCATGGGAACCAACAGTACCAGAATGGGACCATCATGAACGCTGCTTCAGGGATTCTTTACCACCAATTTCTTCCATTGGCCTCCCTCCTTGCCATGGTACTGTGCAGTTTCCCACAATGACCATGTACACTCACAGCTTCCCATGTGGATGGAGGCAAACCTTCACATTTCACTACATGGGCTGCTAGCACTCCATGGTTAAGGAAGCACTCCCATTCCTGAATGATTTGCATTCTCTCACAGTTCCCAGGCTCACTCCAGATCCAGATTTCCTGCATGGCACTGCAATGCACTATCACTGGGATGCAGGGCAGCCATGTGGTATGACTTTTCTCCCCCATAGCTTCCCCCCCTCATGGACTGGGAACTGACAGTCTAGCCAGCCCTCTCCCTGCCTCCAGTGCCCAGCACCCTCTCACCATCCTGACTCACATTGCCTCCCAGTTTCCCTTATGGATTGCCCCCCATGGCAGGGCTAGGAAGGGGAGAGCATCCCTCCCTTGTCTGACTCTCATCCTGAACTGGGGGGGGGGTCAGTGGTTAGGTGGCAATGCAGAAGCAGGAGCAGGCAGGCAGACAGGCTTCATTAAGCCAGTGCCAACCCTTTTCCATTTCGCTCCCTTGTCCTCAGCCATGGTGGCAAGTAAACACATGCACGTGGAGGTGAACACATGCTACGGAACATGGACCCCCCCACTTCTACATCGTGCATACTCGGGCATTGCCACCCATCCTCCACCAGGTAGCAGTCAAGGAGTGGAACGGCATGCCTCCCCACCCTGGGAGAGGAGAGCAGTCAGTCAGACACTCAATCCTTTCTCCAGTGACCCGAGCTTGTTCCTGAATCCAGGTCATTGGCATGGGAGAAGCTAATACACGCCAGGCGCCTTAACCCTCTGCACCACTGGGCCTGCTATATGTTGTTACTTTCTATGTAGTTTTGAACCATGTACCTATCCACATTTTTCTCCTTTTACTTTTTTTATTCATTTTTCCTCATGTCCCTTTTCAAAGGACACACCTGGATGCAAGTTGTGTGCAGCTCAGTGTGCCCCCAGTGGCAAATACTTTAAATAAGTAACCTGCCACCTGTTTTATATATGTTCTGTAATTCTCATGCTTATTTCTTTACTTGGTATTACTTGGTTAATTCTGACAAAAAAGGCTGAAAGCCCATTTAATTGTCTCCTAAAACAATAGGCTTACTTTTTCAGAGTTTCAGTACATAACTCATCCAAGGATTTTTAAAACTTTCAAAGGGGGCAGCTTGTACCACACAAGATTGCAAAGTATTCCACATCCTAATTGATCTAACCATGTAGAAATTTTATCTTTTCACTGTGTTGGCTCTGGGTACATATAGTTATTTTTTATGAGATCTAAGATTATTGTTCCTGGATTAAACACTATACCACATTGTGCCATTAGAATGGGATTCTGTAATATCTTGTATAATAAAAGCAAGTCATCCCTTTTTCTTCTGGTTTCTAATTTGAATATTTTAAGTCTGGTTAAACGCTCATGTGATATTTGTTTCATACCTCTAATAGAGTTAGTTAGTTTCCTTTGAGTTTTCTCGATGAGATGAATATCCTTTTTATGACAGATTCCATAGAAGAGACCCATAATTTAGGTATGGGATAATATAGGTCCTATACAACTTCAGTAGACAATCCCTGTCCCTCATGACAAAAGCTTTTTTTATAGATCGAATTAGTCTGTTAGTATTAAGTGAAATTTGACAGCAATGGTCAAAGGGAGACAATTATTTATCAAAATTTCTAGGTTTTTTTCTTTTGTAGCAGATTTTAATACAGTGCCCTTTAGTGTATAGTCATAGCAAGGATTTTTGTTTCCTAAATGCTTAGCAGAGCATTTTGACTCATTGAATTTCATATTATTTGCAATTCCCCAATTTTCAATTTCCTTTAGGTCATTACATATGATATGAAACTGTTCTGGGGAGTTAACCACTCCACCAAGTTTTGTATCCTCTGCAAACTTTGATATAACACTAATAGCTCCCTTTCCCATATCCTCGACAAATAGTCCAAACAACACAGGTCCCAGGACCGACCTCTGGGGAACTCCACTGCTCACAGGTCCCTCGTCAGAAAATACTCTGTTTATTCTGACTGATTGTTTTTGGTCAGTTAGCCAATTTAATACCCAGTTAACAATGTAATTATTTATACCCATTTTAGTGAGTTTGTTTATTAGTATATTCAAGAGTATGACATCAACTGGTGTTCCTTTATCTATATTTATGCTTACGAATTCATAGAAGGAACTGAGATTTGTAATGCATGATAACCCCTTTTGAAACCCATGTTGTGAAGTGTCAGTTAGGCCAAGTCTGTTTATTTGTCAATTTCTTTTTTGAGTACTCTTTCCTTGAGCTTCCTACAAGATGATGTAAGACTAATGGGCCTATAATTTGTTACAATTGAACTATTTCCTCTTTTGAAAATAGGAACTACAGAGGCACTTCTCCAATCTGATGGAACTTGCCCAGACAGAATAGATTTATTAAATAAAATAGCTAATAGGCTGGCCAGTACCAAGTCGAATTCTTTAAGGACAATCGAGTTAAGGGAGTCTGGCCCTGATGACGTCGATGTTTTAAGTTGGTGTAATTCCTCTAGGAGCAGTTTTTCCTCAAATATTATCTGATGACTTCCAAATGTACATAACGGAGTTATATCATTTTTCTACAGTGAATACTGAGGTAAAATAATTATTAAAATATTGTGCAATTTCTTTATTTTCAGCAATTTCTACCCCTTCATATGATATATTTGTAATTCTGTTCACTGTACATTTATTATTTATATATGCATAAAAGCTTTCATCTTTTTTTATGCCAACTTTTTTTCAAGATCAGTCTTGGCTTTCCGTATTAGTTTTTCAATTTTTTTCGTTGAGTTTTATATATGAGTTTAATATTATGAGATGGATTGCTTTTAAGTCTTTTGAAGGCCTTATATTTTTATTTATGTGATTATTGATACGTTTATTAAACCATAATGGTATAACCCCTTTTTTATTGTACTTGCTATGCATGGGAACATGTAGTTCTATAACCTCAATAAGAATATTAGTGAAGGTGCTCCACATAGATTCCATATCTAACCTTTCAAATACCATGTTCCAATCAATACCTCCCAGCAGGTTATGTAGCTTAAACCAATCAGTATTTTTGTAATCTGGTGTTTTTATGCTGTCATGAAATATTGTTCTTGAAGAAATTAAGGTACATTGAGTTATATTGTGGTCACTAGACTCTAACGGGGCCATAACTAAAGGGTTTATCAAATGATCGGTACAATTTGCTGTTAATAGAGCTAGGCCCAGATATTCAAAAGAGTTGAACCATGCGCAATAGGGTTGTGCCTGCGCAATTCCGAAATTGCGCCATTCTGCGATATTCAGCAGGAGGCAGTTGCGCCCCCGAAATCATGCTGAGCAACAGCGCAATGATAATGAAGGAATGCGCAACCAAAGGGGGAGGAACCACGCATAAATGGCACAGTGCAATATTCAATGACTTGCGCCATGTGCAATAGGAGAACAAGTGGAAGTTGCACCATAGCGGAAATGAGCCAAAATAAAAAGGAGCAAGGGAGAGGTGCAAGAAAGCTACAGGGAAACCACATGAGGCAGAACTCTAGGCAGACAGACAGGGCAGGAGGGACACACAGGGCAGGCCAGGGAAAGGGCAACCTGAACACACAGGCACAGGGAAGTTGTGGGGAGCCACAGCCAGTGCAGAAGAAGGAAGTGCCACACAGCACAGAGGCCACCACAGGCAGGTGTTCCCAGTGCAGGGGAAGCAGCAGGGAGGACAGTGGGGGAATACAGTAACAGCTGCCGGGGGGGGTGAACACAAGCCAGGGACATGGCCAGTGCCACCTTCCAGATGGAGGCTGTTATGAGGGGGGGTGAGAAGGTGGGCAGCAGGGGGGCATGGCCATGGAAGGGCCCGTCAGTGGTATGCCCCCAACAGGCAGTACTGAGCCTGCACCAGCTTTGAGCTATACACTGATACTGAGATTGTGGGCTGGTATCACCTGAATAGGGCAATTCTGAGGTAGCTCTGAGTTGTGCAGTGATGTGATGCAGGCACCCACACGATGGAGCCATGCCCTATCAGTGGAGACTAAAGTAACAGCCTGTATGTGCTTGCTCACCACAGGTACCTTCCAGAGACCAACTGGGGACACCACAGGCATAACCCAGTCGGCCATGTCATGCCACCTCACCCAATTCCTCAGTGCACTGCTGCCACATGCTGCAGAGTACATCCATTTCCCCAGTACACCGGAGGAGCACACAGTAAACATACAGGAGTTACACAGGTTTGCACGTATGCCTGGCATGCTAGGGGCAATAGACTGCACCTATGTGGCCATACGCACACCACCTGACCCCAAGGGGGCTGCATACATCAATCGCAAGGGCTATGCTAGCATCAACTGCCAGGTGGTGTGCGATGCAAGGGGGTGCATAATCATTGTCTGTGCCACGCACCCTGGGGGAGCACATGATGCCTTCATCTGGCACCAGTCAGCACTGTGCCACAGATTCAAGAGTGGGGACATCCCCACTGGCCACCTAGTGGGTGAGTATGCAAACCATATGGACAGTCATAGGGCCTGGGGGGGGCATGGCCAGAGGTGACATTGGTAATGGCCTACATGGCCCGGGGCAGGGCGATGCTACTCACCAAACTAACCTCCACCCTCTACACACAGGTGACAGTGGATACCCACTCCGTCCCTGGCTGCTCACTCCCTACCGGTGGCCCTTGACCTCATCACAGCGATGCTACAATTAGGCACACGCCACCACATGTAATGTCATCGAGCGGGTGTTTGGGATGCTGAAGGCATGCTTCCATTGCCTGGACACCTCTGGAGGTGCCCTACAGTACAGCCCCTCAAAGGCCTGTGGGCTATTCCTGGCCTGTTGCATCCTGCACAACATGGCCAATGAATGTGGGATAGCCATACAAGTCAAAGAGGGGGACAGCGATGGGGATGTGGAGGACGCCGGTGATGATGGTGATGGGCAGCCCCCCTTGGCCGACGGGACCCCCAACTGATCCGGCTGGCACAGCTGCACCAGGACACCATAATGGAGGAGCACTTCAGCCAACCCAGGTAAGTCATGGGGCCATGTGCAACCACCAGTGGCTAAGGCACAACCCACAAACCTGCATGGACACACACCAGGGGTGCATGCCGTCAAGGGAAGTGGCAGGTCACAGAAGCACACACACAACCAGGGATGGGTGAGGACTAACGTGCCACGTGGATGGACACAGATACATGCACACACACAATGCACCAAACATGCACAGAGGGCAGGAGGCACACCAACTCAGAAAGCCAACCCTAGCAACACGCATGTCCACAGGCCACCACGCCCACTGCCTGTCCATGTGCCTGTGTCAGATGCTGAGCACCATTGCACATTGGTGTACAGCGTAATGCAGGCATCATCATGCACACACAACTGCGGACAGCAGCCGGGAGGGTATGCAGGTGGACTGTGTGGCCACGCAGCAGGGTGTGGTACCCACCTGCAGCACTGCCCACTGAAACACACACGCACACACAGGGCAGCACCAGACAGTAGCCACGCTGGAGACATGTCAGTCATGTGATGCAGTGCCCCAGCCACCACAGATGCATGGGTGGCCCCGCCGAGACCCGCCAGCACTGACAGGCTGACCAATGGCCTCATGGGGTGGCACCGATGGTCCCCCAGGCGTTCCACTGTGTGAACACGACCGCACTCAAGGCTGGGGTCTGCAGCACACTGAACATGCCTGCACCAGGAGTGCCTGGATGCCCAGCAGCTGAACCCGTGTCGACAGGGTGGGAGTCGCACGATGCTGGGACTGGGGGGTGGACAGTGCACTGCGTGGTGTCCGCGATGCATGGGCACCTGACTGTGTGTCCATTGTGGCCATGACAGCAGTGAATGCTTGTGCATGCCTGTCAATGGCAGCGGTCACATCCTCCCACAAATGGTCCATCCTTGCCAGGATCAGAGCGGTGTCCCTGCTGCAATGCTCCTCTGCCCACTCCAGAGCCACACGCAGTGCATCCTCTGATGTTGCAAGCCACATCTGCTGCTGGACTGATGCTTGCAGTAGGTGGGTGTGCTCATCCAAGAGGTCATCTGCCTCCTCGGCATCCTGTCCTATAGGGTGTTCACGGCCCTGATGATCAGCACCCCTTGAGGGTGGGTGCTGCGCACCAGGACCAGGTCTGGGCATGTCCGCAGGCGATGCACAGATGCCGCCGCTGAACCCTGTACCACCAAGCCCATTGGCCGACTGCTGATGCTACCCCTCCGGCTGCCGCTCCCCAGGGCTCAGTGGTGCTGCCACAGTGGCCACAACAGTCTCACTGTCCTGAACAGACACCAGTGCTGCCCCACTGGTCCTGACAGGCACAGGCTGGGACAGTGCTGACACGCAGGCCTCCACTGCAGCACCACCCACAGCCATGGGTGTGACGTGCCCTGCTGTGTGGCCATCCCATGGCACACAAGTGTCACTGCCCATGACATTAGCGTCATCATTGGTGATGGACTCTGCACCAGCCCCAGTCACAGCATGCTGGCATGCATGGATGCCGGCATGCTGGGACAAAGGCAGAGCTTCCTCCACACCTGTTACAATGACATCAGTGTGGACAGCCAGGCGGCCCCACTGTCACAATGATCCACGTATACCTGTGGAGGTGGATGGGCCTTCCTCCATCTCCAGCTGACTGTCCTCAGTGGACAGGCCCACCACCGATGACCCATGCAGAGGCTCAGGATCTGTAAGGGAAAGCAAAGTTGCGTTACTGCATGTGACCTACCCTGCCCCCCCATAGACGGACCATGACTTACCATGCAGTGATGGGCCACAACCCGTCTGGAAGCCACCACCCGGAACACCCTCAATGGCACTGCGCTGCATGCTTCCAGCAAGCCTCTCCTCCTGTGGGGTCAGCTGTACCACCTCCGGCTGTCCCCCACCTGTTGCAGCTCATGCTGCCCTGATGGCAGCCACCTTCTCCTTTATCCTCCTCCTGTCCGTGCCCATCTTTTTCTTACACTCCTGCATGGAGTGCTGGTGGCTGCCATGCAGGTTCACAGCACGTGCCACCTCCTCTCATGCAGCAGCATGGGCTTGAGGTGTTCCCCACCATCCACTGAGAAGTGGCTCCTGATCCAGGTAGGCCTCAAGCAGGGCTTCGGTTTCGGCCTTGGTAAAGTTAAGCCTCATCCTCCTCCTCCCACCACTGTGTTCCTCCTCTCCAACAACCTGCTCAGTCATTATGTAGCCTGTAAGAATGGCAGTTGTTACCTGTGACTTGCAGTCCTCTGCATGTCCCTAAATCCACACTCCACACTCCCAAAACAGCATGCAACTCACCAATAGACTGCAGTAACCGACTATGCCCTGCAGCCAATGTCACACTTTTATAGTGCAACCCATGCAAATGAGGTGAGGCGCAACTTTAAGTAGATGCAAATTGCAGTGCTGCGCCATTGAATGGCTGATTAGATGATCTGCATATGACGGCTGAATATCGCGCTGTTGCGCTTTGTGCAATTGTGTTGAACGTGCTGAGCCAATGGTGCAGTTCTGTGACATGCATAGTACACACCTCACTGCGCATGCCTGGGTTGCTGATGCAGGCATCTGCTGCACTGATGACTTGCTGTGCACGGTAGGCAATGCAGGGCATGGCCACCATTGTGCCAGTGGTGTTATAGTGATGGTCACTACATGGCGCTGTGGCACTGGGCCATCATAGGCACAATGGGCCAACTGCGCGGTAGGCCGCTATGGCGCTGTCACGCAGGCAACCAATCACGCTACATGCATTGTGTTCCAATGGCGCTGTGCGTGTCCATGTGCCAGAGACCCTTGACCCTGTGCCTGACCTTTGTCCCCTAGGCACCATGCGTCAGACATGGGTGCACCTCTATCGCATTGTTTGGGAACAGCGCGATAGGGAATGGCAGCACTGTACCGTGCAGCATCTGCACGTGGGGAGATGCACTGCAGAGCTCCATATTGCCAAATACAGCACCGAGAATGGCACGCAGGAGGGCAGCCCAGTGGTCTGCAATCTAACTGGCCAACCTAGTGGCCATTGTGGAGCCACACCATGGGCCACTGTTCTGGGAGGTGCCCCTGGACAGGTCCAGGAC
Source organism: Neoceratodus forsteri (assembly GCA_016271365.2). Lineage (NCBI taxonomy): Eukaryota > Metazoa > Chordata > Ceratodontiformes > Ceratodontidae > Neoceratodus > Neoceratodus forsteri. Next base: position 1,283,545,408 of record CM057453.1, read on the forward strand.
CCAGGTGTGGCAGGAGGAGGCCACTGCCCTTGAGGAGGCCATGGGATGGGGGAGGAGTGCCGAGCAGTGCCGGCACAGATACGGGGACCTGCGGTGGAGGGAGTCAGAGCTACTGGCATGCCTGCGGGCACATGCCAGGAGGGACATGGTGCCACGGCCAGGAAGGGGTTACGTCAACACACTTTTATCTTCCATATGGGTAACAGTGTTGTATGTGTCCAGCACATGGGGGAAGGTACTGTCCAGGGGTTGGCTGTGGTGGTGTTCACAGGGTGTGGGGTGGTGGGTCTGGCTGGGTGGGAGGGCACACACCTGGGGGCAGGGGGTCTTTGCTACGGGATTGTACTGATGTTCCTCTCTCCATGTTTGCCTCACAGGCCCGGAGGAATGCTGCCGTGTACGTGAAGAGCGGCGGCAGGAAGAGCAGGGTGCAGCCAGGCGGGGCGAGGGCCCTCACCGCCCACTTGACCAGCCTGATGAAGGTGAGAGCCATACATCCATGATTACTATTGCATGCTGTGTGACAGGGTGGGCAGCGGGGCATGGCCACCATCCATCGACACCACTGCCATGTACGTGACTTGTTAAAGTCAACACTGTCCAGTGGCAATGCATGTCTGGGAGTGTGTCAATGGTGGTCCATGCGTGCACCAGGTACATGGTTGTGCCATTGCCTTTGCACCACATAGCCATGTCACTAAACGGCCATGGTGGTGCTGTGCGTGACTTGGCCGGTGGGTGTGTGCAGCGTTCCACATGGCTGTATGCACCTAGGTGGGCAGGTCATGTGGACGTGATCACTGCAGGTGGTCACACACCATCACAGAGGTATGTCCCATGACCGTATGCCATGCACAGTGGGCGGGCTGTATGGGGTTGTGCATTCACACCTATTGACTGTGCTCCCTTGTCCTAGGTACCCGCCATCTACGGGAAATCGGGGAGGCGCTGAGAGAAATACTACTAGTGGCCAGGGCGTCGCTGGACATCCTCAGGTGGATAGATGACACCGGGGTCCTGAGGAGGCACAGAGGCCAGAGGAGTCAGAGCGGGGAATGGCGCTCCCGCTAGGGATCAATCAGTCCCTGTATTCCCCTACCCCCCTGGACCCACCCTCACACCCCTATTTTCCTGTCCCTTTTGTCCACTCCTACCCACCCCCACCTTGTTTGTGGCCCCCACAACCTTGTATATAGTTTATGTGATATTGTAAATAGTTGAATTTTATATTTGTTCAATATATTTACTTTTGATATGAATACTGTGGTGGTCTCTGATTTGCAGTGGTGCTCAGCTGCAGTGTTGTGCATGGCATCGGGGTGGTGCGGTCATGGGTGTGTGTGTGTATGTGTGTGTGTCTGTGTGGAGGTGACTATGGTGTGGGGGTAGCTATCAGTCGGTGTCTGGTGTGTGTGTGTGTTGTGCCCTGTGCACCGGATGACTGTGTGCAGTGGTCCATGGTGCGTGCTCTGAGTCCATGGCCTGTGCAGCTGACACACATGCATGTCTGACCTGCATGGTCCACTGTCATGTCAGTGGAGGCAGTCCCTGCAGGGCAGCCACTGTACCCGTCACATTGCTGCATTGCCTCCTGTCACTGGTGTGGTGCATGTCTGCCTCGGGTGGCACTGTGGGCACCACAGTTGTTGTCCCACCTCCATGCTGTGCCTTGTGTGTGTTGCAGGGGATGTGTCCCACTGTCTGTGACTTGTGCTCCGGGTGACTGATGGTGGTGTACGGGTCCGCAGTGCCTGCGCAGGGTGGCTGGCACTCCAGTGCCATGGAGGGATGCGGGTTGTGTGTACACAGTTTACATGGGGCCACACTGGGGGCTTGGTTGCCCCACCACTGTGTCCCTGTGTTGTTGTGCCCTTGGGTATGGGTGGGTGTCTGTCCATACACTGTGTGGCATCCAGTGTGGTGCATGCTTCCACACACCACTGTGGGTGTCTGTGCTGGCTGTTGTGGCCAGCGGTGGGTTGGGGTGTGTCATTGGACTACTGTGCAGGGTGCTGTACCAGTTGTGGTGGTGTCCGGGGCATGCCCTGTCCCATGTGGGGTACCTCGTGTGCCGACGCATGGTTGGTCTCTCAGCAGTACCTCGGGGGGGGGGGACTGTGTGTGGTGGCACTGTGTCTACTGTTGTTGCATTGCTGTGTGCTGCCACCTGCTGATGGGTGCTCGTGGTGGGGCTGGCTTGCATGGTTCTGTGGTGTATGGGTTGCAGTGTCACAGTGGGGGTGGTGGCATGCATGGGGTTTCCTGCAGTGGTGGTCACTGCTCATGGGGGGTGTCTGGGGGTCAGGGTGCAGGGTGTGCTCTGCATTGGGGGGGATGGTGTGGCACGGGGTGGTCAGCCCTCCTTGTGTGCCAGTCACAGCTTGCCGGTAGGTGTGATGGGGCACCATGGCCCGACTATGGGTTGTTTGCTTGTCTCCATGGGCCAGTGGTTATTCCAGCCCTCCCCCAGTTGTGCAGTGCATGAGGTGTGGGGGGACGATGTCTGTTCTACTGTGTGTTCCTGTGTCCATCTGTGGCATGGGTGGTGGGCCTGTACCTCCCTGGTTGTGCAGTTACATTGCTCTGCTGCTGGGGGGCATCCCTGGTTGTGCTATGGTACCTCTGGACTGCTCAGCTGAACATCCCTTGTTGCGCTATGACGCATCAGATCTGCTCAGCTTCCCTTCCCTAGTTGCGCTATGGCACAGGTGGTGCGATATTCAGTCGTCCACTGTAGGCGCAGTTTGGCCTGCTCCATTTTTGAATATTGCATCTCTTGTGCATGGGCACAATAGACTTGCGCTTGCTCCTGCTATTGAGCACTTTTTGGGTGCAGTTTGAATATCTGGGCCCTAGTATATTATTCTCTCTTGTGGGTTGTGAAATTAATTGGTCACAACCACATGTTGTAACAGTATCCAGTAATCCTTTTTCAAAGTCAGTTTTACAAGTCAAATCTTTCAAGTTTATACCGGGGGCATTGAAGTCACCCACCACGAGGATATCACCTAGTTCAGAAGCCACCTCAACCTCTTGTAGCAACATCACATTATAATTAATGTCACTATTAGGTGGCCTGTAACACATTCCCAGATTTAATTTAGGAGTATGGGTTGGTTTTAAAGTAAGCCATAATGTTTCCATTTCCACCTGATGTTTTATATTCAAATTTAAACTGGAACAAGATAAATAATTTGTTACATAACTACAAATGCCACCTCCATGTTTGTGTAACCTATTCTTATGAAATAACTGGAACCCTGGTATATTATTACACCATGTCATAGTGTCATCCCACCATGTTTCGGTAACACATATAATATCTGTTATTATTTTGTAATGGTATTTGAAGTTCTGCTAATTTTTCGCATTAAAACTTCTTGCATTTAGATTCAAAATATTAAAGTTATTAGGTGTTTTTTATTTGTAATATATATTCTATTAGTATTTGTATTTATGTTACCCTTATACTTCCTATTTGTCAGTTTAAAGGATGCAAAATTATATTTTAAAAAGTTTTGCCTAACTTGTATGCACCTCTTTTGCTGAAGTGTAATCCATCCCAGCAATAATAGGAATTATTGTTGTTAAATATCTCCCAATGAGTGAGAGTGTGAAAATCTCTTTGGAGAGTCCATTTTCGAAGCCATTCATTAAACATTTTTATCTGTTTTTCTTTGGCATAATTGACTCTAGGAATAGGTAAAATCTCGGAAAAATGCACTTTGCAGTCTAGACTCTCCAAGGTGTTACTTAGATTGATGAATTCTTCCTTTAACTCAGTAATGGTCATTTTATTCAGGTCATTTGTTCCGACAAGTATTATAGCTACTAGGTTAGGGCTAGCATTTTTTTTTTTTTTTTTGCTTTTCCTTGTTTCATTATGTATATCTTTAACCCCTGCACCTTGGAATGAAGAACGTGTTGTATTCTGTTTATCAGACCTACACACAATTTTGTCTATGTACTGTATTTGATAATTGAATTGCCTAAAACGAAGACCTGTTTGTGTTCATCATTAAGTTCATCATGAGTCATTTCCACAACATTTTCTTCGGATGATACTGTATGTTGTGTATGGTTCCAAGCAGAGGTTTAGTGATTTTCAGTTTGGTCATGTACTGTACTATCATTCACTTGTACTCAACAATTGTTAGTTGTTGTGGGAACAGTTGGACAATGAGAGGCATTGGAGTTTGTACATGTTTTATCAGATATTAGCATGCAGTCAGAGGACTTTGATGTGGATACGGAAACTAAAGGGTCAGATGTTAATATCATATTGCCTATATTAGAGTCATTCGGATATACAAGTTCATCAATTTCAGATTCATCCTCATTTAATTCAATTAGTTAGACATTTGCATGTAAACTGGATCTCTACCCTGTTGACTCTGTCTGCTTGTCTATACCGGACATGACAGTTCTCAGTTTGTCACAACATCTGTTGCTGATAAGATAACCATAATGACAAAACCAGAAGATTTCAGGTACAGACAAGCAGCCAGGGCAGATGTACTCTAAAGCCCTGTTTACATGGTCACATTTGCACTGGAGTAACCCGTGCACTCGGGTTGCTCCAGTGCAAATGTGACTGTGTGGACATGCACCTGATTTTGGTAAGCCACTCGCTAAGATGCTCCCAGATTCTCTGGCAAGCTGGAACCACCAAGAGGAGCGAGTGGCTTAAGTGGTGGTATGAACTGCCTGCGCCGCAGCAACCAGTCCGTCAGCCAACAGAGGGCTGGCTCCCCCGATGCACTTCCCCTCACCAGCACAGACTGCAGCGATACTGAGAGGGGCCGTGTAGACAGGATGCGGGTGGCAAGTGGATGGGATCGCGGGTACAGTGACCCAGTTCTCATACAGCTGTCTTCAGTAATTAATGAAAAGGGTAGAGAATTGCAGAAAAAAAGGAATTATAAATCTCTCTCAGTGGTGTCAGGGGCTCTTCAGATTTTCTGTCATGTTTTAAATGACTTTACACTGTTTGCCAACTTACTCATTAAATTGGTATTTACACTTGGGTAATAAACTGCTGATTGCATAGTAACTGTTTACAACATTGCAAACAGTGAGGTCAACAGAGGACAATTACACATGTTTTCAAAGGGGAATACAGGATGTACGTATTCAGTGTGTCAGTGTTGTTGGCAGGGCATAAGTAACAAAGTAACATCTCAAACACATAATCAAACACTCCCCCTTATATACATATACACACACACACACACACACACACACACACACACTCATAGTTTATACTTAGGGTAACAAATGCTGTTCTTATACCTTAATGCTGCATTTGTCTGAAGACAGAATCACCTGAAATTTAACACATGGGTATTTGGTCCAAGGATCACTGGCTCCTGCAAATCTGGCAACAGTAAGCTGAGAGCTTTGAATGTTTTAGAAAGCTGTAAATGTGAAAAAATATATTTTCTAAGACATATTTTAATCACCGATATCACTCAAAACAGCTGTGAGAGGAAGCCTGAAACTTTCAGGATAGTTACTTTGGACCAAGGAGGACTCCTTCCTTGCTAGGTGGCATACTAACAAGTTCATAGATTTTACACTATTTAAATCAATCAACTGGGGGAACTGTGAATGTGTAGTTCATTAGTGAAAAATAAATAAATACATACATAAATGATAAGGTATTTTTTTCCAAGCAAGGTTAGGTCATTTTCATGCGATCCCTTGTTTGGATGAACTCACTGTGGCCAAGTGGTCATGTAAATGTGGAACTGACTGTCCCTTCTGACAACACATTTCGGGAGATGTTGAGTGTGACTGCATATGTGGTCATAAGGAGGGGAGGGGGCCTGATTTAAGCAAAATCCATGTTTGGGTGCAATACCTTGAAAATTCACCAAGTTTTGGTGACTTGAAAATTCCTGTTAAATAACCTAAGTCAACATGCATGAGCAATGCACCATTTCTGGAACTTATTTTTTTCCCTATGAAACGCACACACACTAAGTCCAAAAAACTGTGCATTATGCATATACAAGGACTTAATTTATTTATTTTCGAGTTTTACCAGGAAGGCATACGGAGCAGTGCTGCTCGATTCCAGATGCGTTATTTTTAGCATGTGAATTTTCAAATATATTTGTCTCAAACATCGATTAACCCAACATCAAACCCCATCATCAGAACCATACAAGTGATCCCAGTAAAATCCCCCCAAATCGGGTTTTGGGTCACAGCCTAGAAAAAACAGATTGTGGGGCAATTTACCATTGACCACTTTTGTGATGGTGGTGGTGGGGGGGGCATGTATTTCCAAGTGTCAGAACTAACGTATCTCCCAAATATAATCCAGAAATGATAAACATTGAGCAAGTTATGACTATCTAAAAATTTTACTGTGTAAATAAAAATGAAGCCCTATAAACTGCACACTGGACATGTGCCCCGTTATTTTCTACAGCAATACTTTTAGATGCCCTCGCCTCCATTTAAAACATTTGGGGCTTAAACTTGGTGGACATCTTAGTTTTGACACCCATGACAACATGTTTTCAAAGCCTAAATCCCTCCAAATAGGTTTTTGGAGTTACACCCCAAATGCAGCTGCTGCAGGCCACTCATGAAATCCACTACAGTTGCAGCTCAATGTTTATTTATATTATTTATTAGCTTTTGTTTACCTGGTAGGCACACTAGACAAGGAATGCCTGTTTTCAGGTATGACCCGGAAGATTACAAGAGCATGGCTTACAGAACAGTGCAAGGGAATTACAACAATGTGAAATACAAGCAATGATCAGAGTGATACAAATAAACAGGTACAGGATGAACAGATAAGCATATACATTAAGGGTAAGAACAAGCAAACAATAGTTACATTTCACAGAAGTAATACTAGTGCAATTTGTCCCATTTGGAGGATGGTAAGTGCTGTGGTGAAGGGCATGCAGGGTGAATAATTCCCTTTACTAGAGCTCAGAGGGAGTAGGTAATGATCCAGCTACAGATCCAGCGCAATGTATGTGATGATCAAACTACAGGTGTAATGCAATATGTTTGATGATGCAGATCCAGATCTGGTGTAATGGGGCTTGCCATTTAAAAGGCAACCCAGGTTCCCAGTAGCCAGCCAGAAAGGAATGCTGGAAGGGGAAGGAGAGGGCAGGGTCAACAGAGCAGGGAGGGATGATGACCTCAGAGAAGGGTCCTCTGACCTGGCTGGGCTTCGCTGGCTATTGGCCAAGGGAAGGGTCTAGTAGGGGTCCTGATCTGTGGTCCTTGGGGGCTATTTAAGGCCAGGTAAAGCCTCAATCGGCCTCTTTCTTGCTGTAATTGTCAGCGCATCATTGGCAGGACAAGGTAAAGCATGGTAGGCTGGGGGGGGGGCCGAACCCCCTGCTAAATCTGTTTGTTAGCATTTATTGTGGTGGACAAATGGAGCGAGGTAAAGTGGGTAGTACCAGCCGTGGTGTAGGCTTCAGGGCCAGCACTGGACAGAACGGTGAAGAAGGATTTAATTGTGTCATATCTGTTGATTTTGGTGTTTTTGAAAGGAAGCTTGGGGTGGCCTCTCCTTATGAGGAGGGTGTAAGATCAGGGCCAGCCGATTGCAGTTATGCTGAGGTAGGGCAGGTGATGGCAGTGGTGGACCATGTCAGGTTGTATGGCTGGCTGAAAGGAGGTGATATGGAAGGTGTGTGAGGCCCAGCAGGGTGGTTTCATCCCCTGGTGACTGGTTTCTGCAGCGGAAGCCCTCGGGCTAGGGGCCTGGGAGCAGGCCAATGCCTACGAGGGAGGAGAGTGGCGCTGTAAAAACGGATAGGCCAGGACAGCATGCAGCACACTGGAGCAGGGCGGGGAGCCAGCCCGACAAGGAAAAGGCACAATAACTACTTTTTGATTTTCTTTTGATTGATGGGCTGTATTGGTGAGAAGCAGGAACGGCATGTGGGGGTAGGAAAGCAATAGTGGATGGGCGCCCGTTGGGGAGTGTGGTGAATCGCTGGTGGTGCTGAGGCATGTATCGGGGGGGGTGCAACAGCATGAGCAGAGGGCCATGAGGTGGCCAGAAGCAGGCTGAAGGAATGTATGCATATTTTTTTATTTATTTATTTGTACATCGTTTTACAACCTTTGAGCCAGGGGCTTATTTCCATAGGTACCTCGTCACATTGAGGACAGACAGAAAAATTTAGGTTACAGCATAAAAGTCACTGACTTAGTTACACAGAATGGTTTCATACATTTATACAATTTAGTAGCAATTACAGTGATACAGCTGAGCACATGCTGGTAGTAACAGAGGCAATATGCAATGGGGAGAAGTGGGGGCCTTTGGGCTTTGCACATTCGAGGGGCTGAGATGGGCAGGGGATATATAAGGAGACTGGGTGTTTCTTGGGTGTGGAAGACCTGAAGCCTGGAAGCCATGGCAGTGACGTGTACCTAATGGAACCACAGCCTACACCACATGGGGGCAGGGGATCAGGCTTGGTGCGGTGATGAGCGGAGTGAGCACTAGAATGTGAATGATGCGTGCAGGAGCAGGGCTCCTAGAGTAGGAGAATCCAAGAAGGGGCAGTGTTAATGTCGGCAGATCATGGGGGGGAAGCTAGCTGGAACTGGGAGGGACGGAGAGGCTGCATGGGGCAGCCGCCATGTTGTAGCATCAGAAACAAACAAACAAAAAAAAAAAGTAGCATTTACAGAGCTGCAAGGGCTATAAGGACTGAATAGTTTGCCGGAATCAGCACCCGGAACATGTGGTATGTGGGAAATTAACGGGGCATTGGTGCTCAAGTTAATGTTGAGGGGAGCAGTAGCTGGTGTTGCTTGGTAGGAAGGTCAATGGAGCAATGGGAATACAGGTGATAATGCAAGGCAGATTTTAATGGCGCATGTGTGCATTCTAAAGTGGAAAGGAGCAGCTGCTGTTGCTGCTTGGGGGAAGGCTGGTGAGCGCTGGGAATCTGGGAGAAAGTTAAAGGCAGCAACTGAGGGCTTTGGCCTCAGGGGGAGAAACGGTCTTTGAACAACGGGCCATCGAGGCCAGGAGGCAGGCGGGGGGTCGTGGGAGGCTGACCACATGGCATGGATGCCAGCGTGTGGGGGAGATGGTGGACGTCGGGATCCAGGTGAGATTAATGCCACAAGGGCAGGCAGCTTTGACCATTTGGGGGCCTCAAAGGTGGGCAGCCATACACAGGGGGCTGCGGAATAAGGGAGGGCCTGGAAGAATGGTGGGCTGATCATTTGCCATTTTTGTGCAGCCCAGGGTCATCAGACACAATGGCACCCAAGAGGGCCCCGGTGTCAAGTGCGGCCATGTTGGTGGAGGCAAGGAAGCTAATGGTGCAGATGACTGAGTTGGTGGAGGCAGCAAAGAAAAGAGAGACAGAAGAGGAGACCCAGAGGAAGAGGAAAGAGTGAGATGAGAGATCTGGCACTGGAAAAGGGAACAAGAGGTCGAAGCCGGCATTACCCATTCCACCTGTGGAGCACACCCCGGTCCCGCGGGGCCTTGTCCGGATGGTGGTAAGGATGCTGTAGATATGAATAATGAAGCTGATTTGAAAGAATATATGGAGGGATTGCTGTGGGACATGGGGGAGGATGGGGTTGCGAAGTTAGAGTGAGCTCTGAAAGCCATCAAGGATGGAGGCAAGGTGGTGAATGAGGGTGTGGGCACCTCAGGTGGCAAGCAGAAGCCGTATGAGGGCCACCCTGGTTTTACACTGGGTGACCACATGCCAGCCTCAATAAGAGAGAAGATCTGGAAGGGGGCTATCTTTGGGCTAGTAGATGAAGAGACGGCTAAAAAGTACGAACAGAGGGAGTCAGTGGGCAAGTTGGAGATGGCAGTAGCACTGGCAGTGGTAGGGCATAAGGCAGAGGAGGCCCGGCTTTAAGGGAAGAGCATAGAAACATGGCAAGCAAGCTTCATAATTTACAGCATGCTGGTTTTAGAGAAACAGATGGACCTAGTGATACCACTGTTAACGTACATGGCAATTATCCAGGACGCCTACCGGGCCAAGTTGGGGTTTGGGTGGCTCAAATATGATGAGGCCTTCCGGAGGAGAATGGCGGTGAAAGGTGACCTAAGGTGGATTGTACCTATGCCGAGTTGTGGGTCAGGATGCTGTCTGGCTCAACCAGTGGGCAGATGGTGGACCAGGTGAAGTGAGTAGCCCCGGCAGCGGGGGCCAAGTCATGCTGGGCCTATAACAGGGCTTTGTGCACATGGCCTAGTTGCAAATTTCAATATGTTTTCTCATGATGTGGGAGATCGCACCTGGCAATGACATGCAGGCAAGGGGCCGACAAGAGTGGGCAGGCCAGTGGGAAGCCGCTGAGAGTAACCTTTTGAGGTCGGCGGGGGTTCTGGGAGGAGGACTGGGGGCCCAGGGAGGGAGGATTCGCCTCCAGCTACAGGTGGAGCTAGGTCAGGAACAGGCAGTGGGGCTACGCGTTGGCCTGCACCCCCCTCAAGCTGGGTGTGGTGAAAGCCTGGGCAGTGGGATACCCCGACAAGAAGAGGGCGGACCTGCTGAGGGAAGGGTTTAAGGGAGGTTTTTCATTGTGATTTGAGGGGTCACAGGTAGGGATGCAGGCCAAGAATTTTCCCTCAGTGAAAGGGAAAGAGGACATAGTTCGGGGAAAAATCAAGAAGGAAGTCAGGGTGGGGAGGGTGGAAGGGCCAATAGGTGAACCTCCCTGCAGGCAGTTCCGGGTGTCACCCTTGTGGTAGTAGCTAAAAAGCAAGCAGGGGAATTCAGGCTCATTCACCACCTAGCCTACCCGGGGGGGGGGTCAGTGAATGCGGGGATCCCGGAGGAGTTGAGCATGGTCCGCATGCGTCTCTGGATCAGGTGGTTGAGCTGATACGGGTGGCTGAGGGGCATGGTTGCAAAGATGGTGAACAGACATCAAATCCGCATTCAGGCTGTTGCCAGTCCTCCCAGCAGACTGGGACCTGCTGGGTTTCCAGTTCAAAGGCGATCTGTACTTCGATAAGGCAATGCCCATGGGATGCTCAGTGGCATGCTCAACATTTGAGGCATTCAGTTCATGGGTACAGTGGGTATATGGGTCACGGTACAGGCACAGAAGAGTGGTGCACTATCTGGATGATTTCATCTTGATAGGTGTTAGCCAGGCGGAAGCCCAGAGGATGTTGCATGACTTCCAAGACCTGTACAGTGTCATTAGGATCCCCTTGGCAGCAGGTAAGATGGAGGGTCTGGCCCGCAGGCTGGAGTTTCTGGGGATTGAAGTAGACACCAAACAGGAGTGTTTTTGCCTACTGGGGGACAAGGTGTCTTGTTTGAAGGGGCTACTGGTGCTGGTGGGGGGGAGGAGGAAAGTGCCGCTGGTACAGGTACAGCAGCTGCTGGGACACCTTAATTTTGCCTGCAAGGCCATAAACCCAGGTAGGGCCTTTACAAGGCAGTTGGGGAGGGCCATGGGCAAGGCCAAGCAGCCCCACCACTGGGTAGACATCAGTAAGGGGGTGTGGGAAGATCTCCAAGTGTGGGAGGCTTTCTAGGAATCTTACAATGGACATTCTGGCAAGAGGAGTGGGCCTGTAATGCAGACCTCGAGCTGTTTACAGACGCGGTGGGGAGGCTCGGGTTGGGGGCCTAATTTCAAGGGGAATGGGTAGCGGAGGCAGGGCCAGAAGAATGGAAGGAACGGGGTTGGACCAAGGATATCACATTTCTTGAGATCTTCCCCATATGGGTGGCCTTGGAAATATGGGGGGAGATGCATATGGTGGGCGGCGTGATCTCTTTCTGGTGCAATAACAAGGGTGTGGTGGAGGTAATCAACAGGCAGTGGCCATATGGAATTGGTGGGGTGGTTACTGAGGAGTATGGTGTTGTTGGGGCTGTGCTTGAATTTGACCTTCAAGGTGCAGCACATCGAGGGGATACAGAATGAGGTGGCTGACTGTCTTTCTCGTTTGCAGATTGACAGTTTCTGGGAGTGGGCACCACAAGCCACACCTACCTGGACCAGGGTCCCAGTCTGGATGTGGGGAATTGGAGGGGGCAGCCAGGGCCTTGTATAGAGGGTCATGTGGTGGCCAACACCTTGAAAGCCTATGAAGGAGCATGGGAGGCTTTCAGGCATTTTGGGTGGGGGGACCTTAGGGAGCCAGTGCAAGAGGAACATGTAGTGAGGTATGTGGTGAAAAAATGGGAGGACGGGTTGGCCTGCACTACCATGGTGGTACAGCTGGCAGGGATCAGCTGGGCTTGCTAGGAGCGGGATGGCTGGATGTGGTGGGTGGGCAGCTGTAAGACGGATGGTCATGGGGTGGCAGAGGGCAGGGCAGTGGCAGGATGGAGGAGCCCATTCACAGCCCCTGCTTATGAGATTGCTGAGGGCACTGGACCATGTCTGTCGCTCCTAAAGTGAGGCTTGTCTGTTTGAGGCCGTATTTGCAGTCTTGGCTAGATGGGCCTTTCGGGTTGGGGAGATGGTGGCACCACAAAAGGGGGCAGCCACGGCGGGCATACAAAAGCACAATGTACAGGTGGAGATGGAGAGGGTGGTCATCCAGCTCCCAAGGTCCAAAATGGACTGGGGGGCTACCGTGGAGATACACAGGCAGATGAATGGGGAACCATGCATGCTCCAGGCCATGAGGGAGTATAGTAGAAAATGGGGGCTACTAAATGGGGCCTGGTTCGTGCATAGAAATGGATTCCTGGTGACGGGGTATTAGGTGGGAGCAGTTCTGAAAAAGGCAGTCACATTTGTAGGCGAGAACCCAGCCCAGTTTGCCCCACATTCTTTCTGAATTGGAGCGGCAATGGAGCTAACTGCTGCTGGGGCGGGAGAAGCCGAGGTCAAGCGGGTGGGGAGATGGAAGTCGAATTGTTACAAGCGTTATGTGAGGTGCTGACAATGGCTAATGGGTGTCCCTTTCTCTCCCCACAGCAGGTTCCAAGCAGCAAGTGTGGATCATGGGGCACTCTTTCATATATTGGGCAGAGAGGTTTGCACCCACCGCAAAGATAGGGACGCAGCTGCGCCTGGCAGCGGAGCACACCAGAATACGATGGAAGGGCCTGAGAGGCATGAGGTGGTCGCAGTTGCTCCCCCTACTGGGAGACCTGTGGGTGCATTGGGGCTTGCTGGACTGCATTATTGTACATCTGGGGGGCAATGACTTGGGGACATTGCCTTGGGGGTCCCTGATGAAAGATATAATTGTCAGTTTGGAGAAGGTGAAGAGCTGGTGGCCCAGAGTGGTTATAGGCTGGTCGGAGATCACCTCCAGGAGGGTTTGAAGGGGACCAAAGGGTCCAAAGGCGATAGAGGTGGCATGGAAATGATTGAACAGGAAGGTAGCCAGGGCAGTGGTTGAGATGGGGGGTCCACATTACGCATAGGGACATCTCATATGAGAAGGAGGCAGTGTACCGGGGGGACAGAATTCATCTGACAAAGTTCGGTATAGGCCTGTTCGTCCGCCCATTCGGGGAATTAGTTGGGGAAATTAACAAGAAAGGTTTGAGGGATTAACCTGCAATTGGGGGAGCCCCATCTTCCATTGCAAGCTGGAGATGGGTCAGTGGAAGGGTTGGGAGCAAGAGGGGAAAAGGGGGCAGGTAGAGGGGGAAGGGGTAGGTACCACAGGTTGGGGACAAAAAGAACCCAGGGGAGGGAGGAGGGATATAGAACTAGGGGGGTGGATCAGCTGTGTCCATGCCTAGTGGGGGGAGAAGGGTCCAGGTAAGTGTGGTACCCGGTTATGGTGATGAAAAGGGGGGTAGTAGATCACGGTGTCCGGATCCCGAGAAGCAGTGTCATAAGAGGAGGAGAGCCAGAAGAAGAACCACATGAGAGGGAAGAAAGGACTGTTATGTTCCAGAAGAGATTGGGGACTGTTATGTCCAAATTGTAAATATGGAATTGTTAGACATAAAATGGGATATAAATGTATGAATTTAACCATGCCTTTATAATAAATAAATACTTGCCAGTGATCATCCAAAAGTAACAAGGAATGGTCTGAGTTATTTCTGGGTGGGGATCCAGGGACAATGGGGCTTGCCATATTTAAAAGGCAAGCCAGGTTGTCCTGATAGACAGCCAGAAAGGAATGCTGGAAGGGGAAGGGGGTCAGCAGAGCAGGGGAGGGGATGACCTCAGAGAAGGTCATCACGACCTGACCGGAGCTTGGCTGGCTATTAGCCAAGGGAGGAGCTAGGCAGGTCCTGATTTAGGTCCTTAGGGCTATTTATTGCCGGTAAAGCCTCAATCGGCCTTCTTTCTTGCTGAAATTTTCCCATCCACCCTCCTGGCAAGGAAGGGAGGGGAAAGGTGGTATAGGCACTGTAAGGAGAGGTGCAAGGTTTGCTAAATGTACTTTGTATCTGCCTTAATATCTGTTTTACCTGTGATTCTTGCTGTCTCTGTGCCCAGCGTTTGATACCTACTCCCCAACATGTATCAGCTGTTAATCTACTGTACCCTAATGGCTATGTATGTGTTCATTGTAACTAAATATGTAGTCACTCAGTACTACTGTATTTTCACCTATGTATGTATTCATTGTAACTAATTCTGGGTGGCCCCTGAAAAAGGGATCTCTGGTCTCAGTGGGTTTACCCAGTTACCAAAATCTAAATAAATAAATAAGGTAAAAGCAACTCTAAGGGGACCTGGCATGGGCCAGAAGGGGCCGCAGCTGGATGACCGGGGTCCGGGGCTAGGTGGAGCCCCACCGGCAGGTATGTGAGTCAAAAGAAGAGACTGGGGGAGGAAGGGGAAGGGTTGGGAGCAAGAGGGAAGAGGGGCAGGTAGAGGGGGAAGGGGTAGGTACCAGGGGCTGGGGACAAAAAGAACCCAGGTGTGGGAGTAATGGGGAAGGGGGAGGGATATAGAACTAGTGGGTGGATCAGCTGTGTCCATGCCTTTGGGGGAGAGAAGGGTCCGGGTAAGTGTGGTACCTGGTTATGGTGATGAAAAGGGGGGGGCCAGATCACGGTGTCTGGACCCCGAGAAGCAGTGTGGTAAGAGGCGGAGAGCCAGAAGAAGAAGAACCACACGAGAGGGAAGATGAGACTGTTATGTCCCAGAAGAGATTGGGGACTGTTATGTCCAAGTTGTAAATATGGAATTGTTAGACATAAAATGGGATGTAAATGTATGAATTTAACCATGCCTTTAAAATAAATAAATACTGCCAGCGAGCATCCAAAAGTAACAAGGAATGGTCTGAGTTATTTCTGGGTGGGAATCCAGGGACAATGTGTGTGATGATTGAACTAGAGGTGCAGTACAATGTCTGTGATGATGCAGTTACAGATCCAGTGCAATATGTATGTTGATGAAGCCCCAGATAGAGTGGAATGTGTGTGATGATGCAGCTACAGATCCAGCGCAATGTATGTAATGATCAAACTACAGGTCCAGCGCAATGTGTGTGTGAAGATGCAGCTACAGATACAGAGCGAAATGTGTGGTGATCAATCTACAGATCCAGTGCAATGTATGTGATTATGAAGCCCTGGATGTGGTGGAATATATGAACATACGAAATTTGCCAGCAGATAAAGGCCAAAAGGTCTATCAAGTCTGCTCTAATATGCAGCTAACACCCCTTACTCTGCAGCTGCCCCTCCCTTCCACCCTTCCCCTCCATTGACCCTCCCCCTTGTCCTGTCCCATCCCCTTTTGAAGCAGTCCACTGTTCTACTGGATACCACTTCTGCAGGTAATGCATTCCACCCAGCTAACACCCTCTCTGTAAAAAGGTGTCTCCTCATCTCCCTCCTGAACCTTCCTCCCTCCAGTCTCATATCATGGCCCCTGGTGTCCCTCCCTTCCCTTACTTTGAACAGTCCCTCTGTACCTGTATTGTTTATTCCTTTCATGTGCTTAAAGGTTTCAGTCATGTCCCCCGTCCCTCCTCTCCTCCAGTGAGTACATGTTCAACTCCCTCAGCCTCCTCTTGTATGATAAGTCCCCCAGCCCCTTGATCATCTTTGTCACCCTGCGCTGCACCCCCTCCAGTAACTTAATGTCCCTCTTCAGAGACGGGCTCCAGTACTGCATGCAGTACTCCGGGTGCAGTCTAACTAATGACCTATACAGTGGCAGAATCACCTCCTCCCTCCTCAAGGATATACCCTTGCAATGCAACCCAGCATTTTGTTGGCATTTGCAGCTGCCTTCCTACATTGGGCTGAGTTGTTCAATGACCCTGTAATGAGCACCCCCAGATCCTTCTCCTCCTCTGTCTGGACTAGCTGCATTTCCCCCAGCTGGTAACTCCTCCTTGGGTTCTTCATCCCAAAATGCAGCACCTTGCACTTTTTGGCATTAAAGCCCAGTTCCCAGGTGTCTGACCAGGTTTCAAGCTTTGCCAGATTATCCTGCAACCGCTGCCACCCCCTTAGGTCATCCACCACTGCTCCTACCTTGGTATCATCAGCAAACAGACTGATTTTGCTCTTGAAGTCCAATGATATGTCTGCAATGAATATCCCAAACAGTACTGGTCCGAACACTGAGCCCTGTGGAACACCACTCGTCACTACCTTTGGGTGTGAGAGCTCCCCATCCACCACCATCCTCTGTTGCCTTCCCTGAAGCCAGTTCCCTACCCATCTCACCAACTTTTGCACCAACCCCTGTGCCCTCTAACTTACTTCCCAGCCTTCCATGCAGCACAGAGTCGAATGCCTTACTGAAGTCCAGATACAGGACATCCACTGCATGGCCCCTGTCCAGTTGCCTAGTCACCCAGTCATAGAACTCCACCAGGTTGGTTTGGCAGGATCTGCCACATATGAAGCCATGCTATCTGCTGTCCTGTAGTCCTTTGGCCTCTAGGAGGGCCACCAGCCTCTCCTTCAGGATAGTCTCCATCAGTTTACTCACAATGGATGAGAGGCTCACTGGTCTGTAGTTCCCCGGTTCATCCTTGGGGCCACTCTTGTGGAGGGGCACCACATGAGCCATCCTCCAGTCCTGAGGTACACACCCTGAGTGTAGTGAGGCATTAAATATGTCTGCCAAAGGTCCCACAAGGACCTCTGCCAGCTCCTTCAGTACCCTGGGATAGATGCCATCTGGGCCTGGCGCCTTGTCCACCCTCAATGCCTTCAAACCCTCCTGAACTCTGCCCTCCATGATTTCCCCATCTGCCACCCCTTCCCCCCCCCGTTTCAGCTGTTCCTCCCCTTGGGTGTCACCCCTTCTCCTTAGTAAATACCGAACAGAAGTAATCATTTAGTGCTTCTGCCTTATCGCATCTCTGCTTCCACCCAACCTCCCCTTCCTAATCCTTACTATGTGGTCCTTACAGCTCCTTTTCTCCCTGATGTACCTAAAGAAGTCCTTCTCCCCCTTCTTAATGCCTTGTGCCAGCCTGAGCTCCGTAGATGCCTTGGCTCCCCTTACCACCCTTGTCACCTCCTTCGATTCCGTCAAGTACTCTTCCCTGTCCTCTCCCCTGCCTATTTTCTTGTACCTCCTAAAGGCAGCTCTTTTCCTCCTTACCTTTTCCATGACCTCCTTGCTCAACCAGCTCGGTTTCTTAGCCCTAGCCTTCTTGCTCTGGGCCTTGTAGCAGGTTTTGGTTGCCTCCACTATCCTCAGCTTTGAGCTCCCACCTCTGGTTAGTGTCCATACCAGATTGAATTCTGGCCAGGTACCCTTTTACCACTTCCCCCATCCTCCCAAAGTTGGCCCTCCTGAAGTCCAGCACTCTTGCGCCAGATTCCACTCCTTACCTGCCCATATCCAATGTGAGCCATACTGAGTGGTGGTCACTCCCTGACAGCAGTTCCTCCACTGTAAGTTCTCTCACAAAGTCCCCATTTGCCAGCACAAGGTCAAGGGTATTCCCTAACTTGGTTGGTTCACTGACCATTTGCAGTAGGAAGCTGTCCTGGAAGGCATCCAGCAGTACCTGCTCCCTTCTGTTCCTGGTTGTTGGGATAATCCAGTCCACTCCTGGCATGTTGAAGTCTCTCACAATCACCGCACTGCCCTTCTCGCAGGTCCTCCTGATCTGTCCCGCTAGCTCCCTGTCTAACTCCTCCGTCTGAGATGGCGGCCTGTACACCACTCCCGTTCTGAGAATCCTATTCTTGGAATCCTGGATTTGCATCCAAAGTGACTCCGTACTACCCTCCTTTCCCCTTCCTCCCTTACACACTTCAGTCCTTCCTTCACATATAGTGACACCCCTCCTTTCCCAATCACCCTGTCCCTATGAAATAACCTGTACCTGGTACAGACAGGTCCCAGTCATTATATTGGTGGCTCTATGTTTCATGTATGGCTGCAATGTCCACCTCTCCTTCTGCCATGAACACCTGTAACTCTGCAGTTTTCCTCCCAAGGCTCCTAGCATTAAGGGTAACCACCGTCCACCCCCCCCATCCTGCCCTCCTTTACTAGCATCACCAATAGTACTTGCCATTTGTCCTTTGTCACTGTTACAGGGGTAAGCTCATATGGTTTCCCAACCTGTGGTCTCTGCATGTCTCTTGCCCAATTGCCACCCATTGCTCCTAGTTTAAATTCCCAACTTCCTCTATGTACTCCTCCATCCTCTGTTTCAACACTTTCTTTCTCTCCTCACTCAAGTGTAGTCTGTCCTTGGCATAGAAACTACTGTCTTCCCAGGTCCTTCCCCACCCCCCCAACAGCCCATATCCTTTAGCATAAGTGTGATGATGCAGCTACAGGTCCAGCACAATGTCTCTGATGTAGTTACAGATCCAGTGCAATGTGCATGTTGATGCAGCCCCAGGTACAATGGAATGTGTGAGATGATGCAGCAACAGATACAGAGCAATATGTGTGGTGATCCATCTACAGATTCAGCGCAGTGTATGTGCTGATCAATCTACAGGTCCAGTGCAATATGTGTCATGATGCAGCCCTAGACACGGTGGAATGTGTGTGATGATGCAGCTGCAGGTACAGAGCAATGTGTGTGATTATGCAGCTACAGACACAGAGCAACGTGTGTGGTGATCCAGCTACAGATCCAGCACAATGTATGTGTTGATCCATCTACAAGTCCAGTGCAATATGTGTGTGATGATGCAGCCCAGATATGGTGAAATGTGTGTGATGATGCAGCTACATTTCCAATCCAATGTCTGTGATGATGCAGCAACAAATAAGGTGCAATATGTGTAATGATGTAGCTACAGACCCAGCCTAAATGCAGCTACAGATCTGGTACAATGCATGTGATAATGCAGCTACAGATACAGTGCAACGTGTGGCATGATGTAGCTACAGATCCCGTGTAATGTGTGTGCTAATGCAGCTACAGATTTGGCACAATGTGTGTGATGATGCAGCTACAGATACAGTGCAGCATGTGTGATGATTCAGCTACAGATCTGGCAGACTGTGTTGGATGATGCAGCTACCGATCTAACACAAAGTATGTGATAATGCAGCTACAGATATGGATGGTGCATTGTGTGTTATGAAGCAGCTACGGATCTGGTGCAATGATACAGCTACAGATGCAGCCACTGAGTGTTATGTTACAGCTACACATGCAGTGCAACATGTGTGATAATGCAGCTACAGATACGGTGCAATGTGTTTGATGATGCAGCTACATGTTTGGCATACACCCCTTGTTTTTGAAAAATATGGCAGATCACTTGGCCCTTCTGCTAACCATATTATTTAATACTTCACTGACAACTGGCATGGTTCTCTTAGAGTGGCATAAGGGACTGGTGATCCCTATACATAAAAAATGAAATAGGAATCTAGTTGTGAACTATAGACCAAAAAGTTTAACTCCTATATGTTGCAAGGTGATGAAAAGATTACTATAACTTGTAATTGATGAAGTAGTATCTTTTTTTTTTTTTTGCATAAAAACAGTTTTTATTCAACCTTTTTGTGCACATATAGTAAATTCCATACAGAGGTTCATTTGTAATCGGGTACAGCAACTACATTCCCACAATTTCTCACAAAACAAATTACAGTCTTACATTTTATCCCCATTCCCACATGCATACGGACATATACCCCAGTACTGTGTGTCAACAGATCTAAAACCTCTAAAGTCTATCACTTATCTGATATAAACAAGATGCTTACTCAGAGGTCCATCAGAGCCATTCCCACATATTTTGTATACCTATGTATCTATACCTCCCCACAGAGCCATATTCTCTTGCTGGGACAGATCTGTCAGGCAAGGGGCCCACTCCCTAACAAACAGATCCAACTTATCTTTCACCAGAAGGGAGAGCCGCTCCAACCCCAAAGTGTGCAGTGCAAGCATTCACCAGCCTCGTACTGTGGGAGCTACGCTGGATACCCAGGTGTTTTGTATACAGTGTCTGGCTAAGATCAATAACACTCTGACCCATCTCGGGAGAGGGTGACAATCTCCCTCTTCATCTATTTCCACTCCAAACAAATACACCACATGTGTGAATGTGACTGTCCTACCCCACGTCCTGCCTATTTCCAGCGCTATTGATTTCCAAAATAACTAATGTATTACATGCCCCAAAACAGTGCAGGTAGGTGTCAATCTCCCTCCCACACCTTCCACTACAAGGTGATATAGTTGGGTGAAATCTATGTACTGCAGCCGGAGGTCTGTATATTCTATGAAAAAATTTAAAGAATGCTTCCTGGAATCTATTACAGATTAATAGGCCCTTATGCATAGGCAATAATTGGAACTAGTTCCTATCCCCTATCTGCACGTTCAGATCCTGTTCCCAAAGTTTCCGGGTTTTAATAGTCAAGTCTGGCAGCCTTTGTCTAATATCTCTCACCACTTTCCCTATGAAACCCTTAGATTCTAGCCTAGCGGACTGAATGATCGTTTCCATTTTTCTCAACTCCCCTATCCCCGGTCTATCTCTACTTAATTTTGTTATATATGCTGCCACCTGGAAATATCTAAACATATGTCCCCTTTCCAAGCTTAACCTGCTCTGCAGATCCGAGAAGGTGCGAAGCCCCCTCCCACCATTGAGATCCTCCAAACTCCTTATTCCTCCTACCTCCCATCTCCATAGTATCTTTTTAAGTAAAAGACATATCCCAGCATGGTTTCAAGAAAGGCCTTTCTTGTAACTCCAACCTGATAACTTTCTATGAGAAGGTGAGTAAAGGTTTAGACGAAGGTACTCCGTATGATGTAATCATGTTGGACTTGGGAAAGGCCTTTGATATGGTACCACATGACCTTTTGGTTGATAAGCTTTTCAGTATGGGGATTAACACACACATAGTCCCAGCAGTAACAGAGAGCAGCTAACGCAGTGCAGACTGAAATTTGTTCACTGTGTGCTCCAGGCATTCTTCATTCAACCAAGATGGCGGCGGTGTATGAGTTGCCTGAGGCTGCTGTTTAGAAGCTGTATTTACTATATCTTTCGTTCAAGTGTTTTTATATTTTTTCTTTAAGTTTGTGTAATCTTAGTTCAGTTAGGGTTGTTTTAGTGAGGTAGCTTAGTTTTTCGAATGTTTTTTCGGGCTTTTTGGTTTATCGTTCAGGTTGGCTGTTCTCCCTGTTATACAGGAGCTTAAGCCACCGTTGCAGTTACGGCTGTGGTTACAGCCGGAAACCGCATGTATTTTAACTTAAATATTATTACGTTGATTTATGTAATTGCTGTCTTCAGTAAACTGAGCCCAAATCCTGTTAAGATTTGCATCCTGTGGAGCCGCTGCCGAACCTGTGGAGTTGTGAGAACTGTTGCCTGCTCGAATTTGAAAGCCTGGAACTGTTATTACGTGTGAACTACTGGTTTGTCTGACCGTATCCAGGGAGACTACATTTATGTGTGAGCAGCAGTGTGGTGAGAGCATTTTTTGCACATCTTTGTAATCTGAATCTCTTATGACTGTTCCGATTCAAGTTTGAACTTCTGTGAGCTGACATCTCTACAGTGATTTTGGCTGCTGTTGTTTGGAGTTTAGGGGTGCTTGGGGTCATTGAGTGGTGCAGGGTGGGAACCCTTCCTCCCTACACCTCGGGTTGCTTTTCCTCATTACCTCTGACCGGACGGGAGTTTCCTTGTCTTCCTTTGGGGGAGTCAGAGGAGGATTTGAGGTTCTCCTAAGTTGCCCTGGGGGTATACTTTGTTGTTTACCCTCAGGACATCTGTAGTTGTGGGTCACAGGTGATAGGGGTTCCGAGTAGTCCGAGTTATGTGGAGGGGAGGTTTGGGATATTCCTTTTACTATCTGACAAGGTTTTTGCACACTCTTGGCCTTTTTCCAGAATAACCCTTTAAATGGAAAAGGATTTTAAAGGCTGATTAAATCACTGGATTATTTATTGACTCGATTCTGAGATTTGGAGTCTAATAGGATTTGGGACCATGAACTGCTGATTAAAGAACTACTACTATTGAGACATTTTTTGAGAGAACATTTCCTGTTGTTTGATTTTTATGTTTTTGTTTGTTATTTGTGTTGATGTTTGGGCAGTGAGAGTGCCCAAACTACTATTATTTTTCCAGGTAGGATCCAGGAGATGCCCTGGGGCAAAATGGGGCCAAGATAGAGGTCATTCTTGTCTTGTTCCCATACCCAAGGGTTCCGACTTTAGTAGGCAGGAGCCGAGGTCTTCCCAGACAGCTCATCCAGCCTTGGCGGTGTTATGCAATGCCAGATCTATTAAAAACAAGACAGCTATAATAGCTGATCTTGTTGGATCAACTGATCTGGCATGCATCACCGAGACTGGCTGGATGAAAATCCAGGCCCTGTATTGGCTTCAGCAACACCAGCTGGGTTCTTGGTGATACACCGTCCAAGGCTGGATCGGAGGACCGGGGGTGTAGCCATTATATTTAAGACTGAGCTGGGTCTTGTGGATGTGCCTTTGGGAAGTACCAGATCCTTTGAATATATCTTGGTGAGGGTGTAGGATTGCAATTCTCCTCATCTACGTCCACCAGGGATGGTGGAGAATTCCTGCAGGAGATAGCAGACTTCATCGCCGACCTGGTATTTGGTCCCCCAGATTGTTAATTCTGGGAGACTTCAATGCCTGGGTCGACGATGAACCTCTCTATTTTGGTCAAAATTCCTCCAGTTGATGATTTCCCTGGCCTAACACAGATTGTTACTCTCCTCAACCCATATAAAAGGTCATTCATTGGATCTGATCTTCCTTTTGGATATGGAGATTGCTGACTTGGGGGTGGAACCAGTCAGCTGGTCAGACAGTCACACCATAAGGTTCAGTTTCAGGGCACCCCCTAATAGGTCTGCCTCTACGGAGATGGTTCAGTACTGCCCTTTGAGGGGTATTAGTCCCAGTGACCTGATGGCGGTACTGGATCTATCGTGCATGTCTGGTGAATGCATGAGTCCAGATGATCTCGTATTAGCCTATAGTAAGGCTGTGGGAGATGCTCTGGACAAGATTGCTCCTGTTCGTGTTCGGGCTCTCACCCTCCGTTCAAGGAGCCCTTGGTTTGATGGCTCCTTGAAGGAGTTAAGGAGAGTTGGCAGAAGGTTGGAGAGAGTCTGGCGGAAGTCCGGAAATGATGCTGACAGGCTTAGGTTGATGGCACATTATGACGGCTATCAATCAGAAATAACCGTAAGAAGGCAGAGTTCCTGTCCAGGGAGATTTCTGCTGCACAGAATTGACCGGCTCAGCTTTTCAGGACTGTTGGCAGATTGTGCAATCCAGTCTGTCTCCAGCCCAGAGAAGCTTTTTCTCGGCTAAGATGCGAGGAGTTTGCTCGGTTCTTTGCAGATAAGGTTGCTAGCATCAGGTCTGGTATCGGTCTGACTCCTCCTTTAAGGGATTGCAGCTGTCGATGGGAAGTGTTACCCACCCGGTCTGTCTGGTCAGATTTTCACCGGCTGGAGTTCATTGACATTGTGAAGATCATCCAAACATTGCTACCAACCAGTTGTAGTTTGGATCCGGGTCCTACACCCCTCTTAGTAGGATGTTTAGAGGTTATCTGCCAAATCCTTGCTGACATTGTCTGTAAATCCTTGGAGAGGGGGGGTCTTTCCTGATCCCCTTAAGGAGGCGGTAGTTCGACCACTCCTAACAAAAACCTCCTTGGATCCAGACTGTCTAGCTAACCACTGGCCTATCTCTAACCTTCCTTTTGTTGGGAAGGTTATTGAGAAGGCGGTTGCGTTACAATTGGATGATCATCTTACAACTCACAATGTCTATGATACTCTCCAATCTGGTTTTAGGAAGAAGCATAGCACGGAGACTGCCCATATCCGGGTGTTGAATGACCTTCTAAAGGCATGTACCATTCTGGTCCTTCTCGATCTCTCTCTCTGTAGCATTTGACACTGTAGACCATGGTGTGCTGTTGGAGCGCCTGCGGATTTATTGCGGACTGTCTGGAACAGTCCACAAATGGTTTCAATCCTACCTCACAGACAGATTTCAGAGGGTTACCACTGGAATTTATTCCTCTGGTGCTCACTGCCTGCCTTTTGGGGTACCGCAGGGTTCCATTTTAGCGCCCATGTTGTTTGCAGTGTATATTCTGCCTTTAGGAGATATCATCAGGCGATACAGTTTGGGTTTTCACTGCTATGCAGATGATACTCAGCTGTAACTGTCCTTTCCGCCTGGGCAAGATGGTGCTCTCTACATGCTAGACAACTGCCTTACTGAAATCAGATTATGGATGAGTTCGAGCTGGCTGAGACTGAATCCTGATAAGACTGAGGTGTTGGTAGTGGACCTGGGTCGCCCAGTGGCGGGTTTGGGGGCTGGCCAACCACCGGGCTTATTGCTCAGTGGTATGTCGCTCACTTCCTCTGATCGGGTACGAAACCTGGGCGTTATTTTTGATGATGGCTTGACCTTAAAATCTCAGGTGTCAGCTGTGGTCAAATCATCTTTTTTTCATCTGAGGAATATCGCCCGGGTCAAATACCTGGTCCCACCAGGTGATCTGCCAACGTTGGTCCAAGCCTTTATCACTACCCATCTTGACTACTGTAATTCTCTTTACCTAGGGCTATCTGGGGTTGATATCCATCACCTGCAGCTGGTGCAGAATGCGGCGGCAAGGCTTTTGACTGGGATCTCTAGATCCAGCCATATTACGCCTGTGCTCCGTGAACTGCACTGGCTGCCTGTTAGGTGGTGGATCACCTATAAGGTTGGTTTACTAACCTTTAAAGCCCTACATGATCAGGGACCTGGCTACCTGAAAGATCTCCTGGTACCCTATTGCCCCCTCCGTCCTCTCTGCTCCACCAATGAGGGATTGCTGGAGATTCCCAGGGTTCGATTAAAAACATCAGGATCTCGTGCCTTTGCTTTTTCAGCACCAACCCTGTGGAACTCTCTACCTCATTGGTTGAGAGAATGTCCAACCATCAAGAAATTCAAAAATGAGTTGAAGACATATCTATTTAGTTTAGCATATCCTAGTTATGGCTGTTAATTTATGATTATTTTAGTTTATGTATTTATGTGAATTTATTGTACAGCGCCTTGGTTTTGAAAGGCGCTTTATAAATAAAGACGATTTGATTTGATTTGATTTAGTCAGTTGGATCAAGAGTTGGCTGTCCAACAGGAGAGTTAGAGTGAAAGGAGTCTTATCTAGGGAGGGTAATGTGAGCAGTGGAGTGCCTCAGGGCTCTGTGTTGGGGCCAGTACTTTTTGGTCTGTTCATCACTGATATGGGCTTGGATGTAAATAGTCACTTGGCTAAGTCTGCAGATGACACTGAAATTGGGGGTGTAGTGGACAGTTTTGATAAATATTTAGCGTTACTTAAAGATCTAACCACTATCCCAAACTGGGCGGACAAGAATAAAATGTCCTTTAACACTAATAAATGCACAGTGTAGCACTTTGGAAGGAATAATCCAAGATCCACTTACTACATGAATGGGACACTACTAAAATCAATGAATAAGGAAAGGGATTTGGGAATCACCATTAATAACACCCTTTCCCATTCTGATCACTGTGCACTGGTTGCCAGGAAAGCAAATTACCTAACACAGGTGATCAGATGTTTTTTTGTGACAAGAGACTCCCAGTGCATAGTACAGACATATAAAACATTTGTCATTCCTCACCTCGACTATGGTTCCCCCTTCTGGTACCCTCACCTAAAAAGGGATATAAAACTCTTAGAAAGACCACAGAGAAGAATAATAACAAGCATTTGTCAATGCCAAGAGTTGCTTGCTGTCATTAGTAGTGGAAGTGCAGGAGTTAGACAGGTGCAGTATAGGAATGGCAGTGAAATATTGAACTGACGCCAACTCCATCCCCACCCTGCAGAGATGGCCAGGCATTGGGGAGTGCCTCTGGGTCATCGCCCATAACGGTTATGACATTTCACCTCACCCTACCCTGCAGACACATACAAGTGCTGAGGTGTGCTTTGGAGTGTTCATGCTTTACACTCACCTCATTCCATAAGGAAATATGCTGAAATGGGTGCAGTATAGGAGAATGGGGTGAACTCTGGGGCCAAAGAGTCCAAGGTGCACCTCGATGCCTGCCACTGGCTGCAGGATGTGAGTGGAATGGCATGAGCATTGCTGTCCACAATCCCAAATCACACCCCTGATGCCTGTCAGTCCCTACAGGGTAGGGCGTTATGGTTGAAAACCCTAACACCCTGGGCGTTTCTTGGTATTTTTACTCCAAGTTTTCAACATGGACATTTTGTGACCCCACCGCATGAACAGTGACACTATCAGTTTGTTAGCTGAAAGGTGATTTTGCACTGCGACTGCACCATTTGGCACCACAGGTGCAAAAACACATTTCGAACAGGATATGAAAAATGACACCTGTACTGTTCATGAAGAGGTGTAAAAAATGGCAATGTTGAAACTCTGGGGTGAAAATATACAAAAACTGGTGAAGTCACAAGTGTGCGTAGAAACTGCAACGCACGCCCGTAATGTAATTAGTTTGGGGATATTTTACAGCAGATTTTCAACATAGGCATTTTGGGACCTCCACTCATGAACAGTGTCACTGTGATTTTCTTAGTCTGTCCCAAACACTGATTTCCCACAGCGACTGCGCTATTCTGCGCCGGAAGTGTGAAACGCATTTTGGCCAGGGTGTAAAACAAATGACAGCTGTACTGTTTATAAGGAGGTATAGGAAAATGCCAATGTTGAAAATCTGGACTGAAAATATTACGAATTTGTGAACTTACAAGTGTGCGTGGAAATTGCACAATGCACGCTCATAAAACAGTCATTTTTGGGAATTATTTCACCAAGTTGAATCTGCAATCACCCATAAGAAGGCAGA
Organism: Neoceratodus forsteri; assembly: GCA_016271365.2. Taxonomy (NCBI): domain Eukaryota; kingdom Metazoa; phylum Chordata; order Ceratodontiformes; family Ceratodontidae; genus Neoceratodus; species Neoceratodus forsteri. Next base: position 1,283,572,664 of record CM057453.1, read on the forward strand.
ATTCCTATCCAGGGAGATTGCAGTTGCTCAGAATCGACCGTCTCAGCTGTTCCGAACTGTAGAGAGACTGTGCAACCCAGCCTGTCTGCAAGTTCGAAAGCCTTTTCACAAATTGAGTGCGATGAGCTTGCTCGATACTTGCAACTAAGGTATGCTGACATCAGGCTTAACTTGTGTCTGACAACCTCTAAGGGTGATGTGGTGGGAGTGTGCGAGCACAGGACCTCGCTTCTCTGGAGTTCCTTTTGTCGACCTGAGTTCGGGATATTATGAGGATCATCCATAGTGTGCGCCCCAAGTTGCGGCTTGATCCTGGACCGACTACCCTAATTTTAGGTTGTGTAGACATCATTGGTCCAGTTCTGGTGCAAATTGTCTGGTGCCCTTGGAGTTGGGTGAGTTTCCTAGCTCTCTGAAAGAGGCAGTGGTGACACCTCTCTTGAAGAAATCTTCCTTGGACCCAGATTGTTTTTCCAGCTATAGACCCATCTCTAACCTCCCCTTTATTGGGAAGGTTATTGAAAAGGTCGTAGCTGCTCAATTGGATGACCATTTAACCATCCTTAATATCTACGAATCCTTCCAGTCTGGTTTCTGTAAAAGACACAGTACCGAGACTGCGCTGGTTTGGGTGCTAAATGATCTTCTGAGGGTGAGAGATCAAAGGAGACATTCTATCTTGGTTCTCCTTGATCTCTCTTCAGCTTTTGACACTGTGGATCACATGGTGTTGCTAGCATGCCTGGGGCAAATCTGTGGAATATCTGGAACCGTTTTTAAATGGTTCAAGTCATTCCTCACTGGGAGATCACAAAGAGTTGTGTCGGGATTTTCCTCCGCCCAGTCTCTTTGTTGTGTGGAGGCCTCAGGGTTCTGTGCTGTCACCCATGTTATTTGCAGTGTACATGCTGCCTCTTGGAAACATTATAAGATGGTATGGGCTGAGGTTTCACTGCTATGCAGATGATACCCAGCTATAGCTGTCTTTTGCACCCGACCAGGATGGAGCTCTCTCGGTATTTAATAACTGTCTGGGGGAAATCCAAGACTGGATGGAGTCTAGTTGGCTGAAGTTGAATTCGGAGAAAACTGAGGTTTTGATTGTGGACCCGGGTGGTCAGCTTGAGAGGTCGTGTGCTGGCGCGCCGTCTGGAATTTTTCTTGGCGGTGTGTCACTACTGGCCTCTGAACGGGTGCGCAACCTTGGGGTGATTCTTGACGATAGGCTGACTTTTCAATCCCAAGTGTCAGCCGTCATCAAGACTTCCTTTTACCATCTTAGGAATATTGTCCGGGTTGAGCACCTTGTTCTGTCTGACTCTCTGTCAACATTGGTCCACGCCTTTGTGTCCTCGCGCCTCGACTACTGCAACGCCCTTTACTTTGGGCTTTCCGGGGTTGAAATCCGCCACCTACAGCTTGTGCAGAACGCGGCAGCCCGGGTTTTGACTGGGACAAGCAGGTCCTGTCACATTACCCCGGTGCTGCGTGAGCTGCACTGGCCTCCAATACAGTGGCGGATCACCTTAAAGTCATTTTATTGACTTTCAAAGCCGCCTGCGACCAGGGTCTATCTGTCTGAAAGACCTGCTGGTTTCCTTACTGCCCTGGCGATCACTCTGCGCTCGAAGCCGACATGGGGTTAGAGTCCAAAGTGAGCTTGAAATCCTCTGGCAGCAGAGCTTTTAGCATGCTGCACCCACTCTTTGGAATTCTCTACCATGCGGGTTACGGAATGTCTCCGCGGAGATTTTCAAGAAGGAATTGAAAACACATATGTGGAGAGTGGCCTTCTTGGAAGGTTAAATGTATTGTAAAGTGTGTGAAATTTTATTGTAATTTATTATGTTTTTATGATATATTTTATAATGTTTTATGGTTTTGATGTTTGTATTGTATGCTGAAGTTTTTATTAACTTGTTCAGCACCTTAATATAGTGAAAGGCGCTATACAAATAAAATTATTATTATTATTATTTAAGTTTTCAACATAGGGTTTTTGGGAGACTACGTTATGAACTGTGACACTGTCATTTTGTTAATTGGTCAGGAAAAGGGGGTTCCATGCAGTGACCGTGAAATCACCTTTTGGGACTGAATAACAAAATGACAGTGACTGAGTTCATGAGGTGGGGTCCCAAGAACCTCCATGTTGAAAATTTAGTGAAAAAAAACTCCCCAAAATGGCTGAGATATGCATCAAAGTTGAAAAAAAAACTGTTTATGCCATTATACAACTTACTGGCATTTCTTCAGTTTGCGGTTGGCTTTGAAGAGTGCAGACATGTTCTGGTCTCAGAAGATCATTGCACCAGGCTCCAGAGGTAAGTATGGGGTGAGGTGGGGGGTGTGGGGAGGTGGGGCACACAGAGGGTGGATGTGGGTTGGGAAGGGGGGGCAAGAGAATCAACGAGGGACCGTTTTTTTACTTCTAGTTTTTTTTTTTCAAAGACGATGGGGACTTTTGCCACACTGAGGTGGGCTCCTAGCATGGCACCAGGAAGTTTATTTGGAGGTAGGGCAGTGGAGCTGATGGGGGATTGGGCACCCCCATCAGCCATACAGTGTGCTGGGAGGGACGCATGAGCTGAGTGGGGAATGGGCACTCTCTTCGGGTAAACAATTAATGGGGGAGGTGCATTATGCCAACAGGGATTGTGCTATTCCATCAGCAAATTAACTGGGGAGGGTGTCATGCCAACAGGGGGATTGGGTACCCCATCAGCTCTTTTTTATTTTTTTTATTTATTGAAATGTTTCACCAGGAATGCACACTGAACTGCAGGTGGTGGCTTTCCGTCAGCTTCCTGGGGACTGTGAGAGGCCAACGGAGAAGCTGTCGCCATGGGGACACCACACAATCAGCTGTTTTGGTAGCTTGTAATGCACCAGAACAGCTGATTGTGTGGTGACATGTCTGGATTTCTTTACGCATTGTGGCATGCTCCTTAACTGATGATGCAATGTGTTTCTTGCACGTGCGTGCAAGCAACACAAAAATGATTCAGGGTTGTCACAATAAGGACCATGGAGATAGATTATTGAAACTGGGCCTGTTTAGTTTACAAGAAAGGAGACAGAGAGGGGATCTCCTATTCCTGTATAACATACTAAAGAATGAGGGAAATTATGTCAGAATTAGGTATTAACTTCAATGAAAGAAACACCAAAATAAGTTCTCACAATAAGCAACTTATGGTACAAAGGGCTAAGACTAATAAAGGGTTAAATTTCTTTATCATAAGTTCAGCCCATATGTGGAATTCTCTTCCTACATACATAGTCAACCATCAGCTGCTGGATAGTTTTAAGAGGGAGCTTGATAAATTTATTATTCAGTCCAGACCCAGACAATAACCCACCTAATAGTGGGAGGCAATCATGATGAGCTTTGTCCTTCTTTTGTCTTATGTACCAAGATATCAAGATAATGTCTGATGATGCAGTTACAGATCTGGCACAATGTGTGTGATGATGCAGCTACAGATCCAATGCAATGTGTGTATCGATGCAGCTGCAGATTGGATGCAATCTGTCTGATGATGCAGTTAGAGATCTCTGCAGTGTGTGTTATGATGCAGCTATGGATATGATGCAACGTGTGTCATGATGTAGCTACAGATCCAATGAAAAGTGTTTGATAATGCAGCTATAGATATGGGGCACATGCAGCTGCAGATATAACACAATGTGTTTGATGATGCAGGTGCAGTGTGTGTGATGATGCAGCTACAGATCTGGTGCAACATGTGTGTGATGATGCAGCTGTAGATAAATCACAACTTGTGTGATGGTGTAGCTGAAAATATGGCTAATGTTCATAGGTGCATAGGTTTTTACAAGTTCAAGGGCAAGCCCATATAGAACTCACCACCATTTGTCCTAATGGTGGAAGAAAAATTTTCTATAGCCCATGTGTTGATCAAGTCTATGTTTGAATTGGTTAATATTGTCACTTGAAACTACATGGTGAGGAAGAGAGTTCCATATAGGTGGCAGTGTCAGTGTTATATAATTATTTCTTTTGCCAGTTTTATTAAGGCTAACAGCAAATTTGAGTTTATGTGAGCGAATGTTATTAACTGATTCCTGTTTCACTAGACGAAGATGGAAGGTTTGATACCTTTTATTGGACCAACAAGTGTCTTGTACAAAGATGGAATTATACACAAGCTTTCGTGGCCACACAGGTCCCTTCTTCAGGTGAATAGCAAAACTGAGCAACAAGCAGTATTTATATCCACTGTGGTGCAATTAAACATCAGGAAGTGAATTAGGAAGGTGATAAAGGGAACTAGAGATGAAAGTCTAATATGCAAAAAATTAAAACATAAGAAATGAGGAAGGGGCATAGTAGGAATAAGTCAGTAGGAGATGAAAGGAAGCTAAAGGGAAGACAAAAGCATGCAGATATGATCTGAGATCAGAGGCTGGCTGAAAGGGTAGAATGAACAGGTGATGCCTAATAGATGGAAGGAAATCAAGAAATTAGGAGAAACAAAAGAACAAAGGTCTAGATAAACTGAGCTGTGAAAACAAAAGGGAGTAGGTGGGGCTGAGCTCAGGAGTTAATAGGAGAGGCAGGAAGGATATGAGGTATAGTATAGGTAAAAGAAAAACAGAACGGGTAGAACTCAGAGAAAAAAATATAATAGTAAGAGAGATACAGAACCAAAGTGTGATAAATAGAGACATAATTTAGTACACAATAAAAAAGAATTACCGTTTACCATAGTGGGTCATGAAACCGATGTCCCGATTCAGTCCAGAAATGTTAGATTTAAATTGTTTTATATATTTAAATTCTCTTGTCCTTCTGTCCTGTGTGTTTCTGAAGTTGCCTTAGTATCAAGACAGATAAATCCAAGAGACAGTGATCTGTTTGTGAAAAATGGTTTCCTGCTGGAGTGCTGATAATCTGGTTTACTATAGTGTGACAGTGGTGATTCATCCTGGTTTTCAGTGGTTGGCTAGTTTCCCCATATAGCAACCATTTGTGCACTTCTTGCATTGAATTAGGTAAACCACATTGCTGGATTGACATGTGAAGGATCCATTAATTTGTATTATGTTGTTCTGGCTTGTCTTAATGGTGGCCTGTGCGCATATGTGGGTGCAGGTCTTACATCTTGCCATGTTGCATGGTGTTATCCCTCTTATTTTCTGGTTATTTTGATCTTCTGGGAGTTTGTTATGAATCATTATGTTTGAGAGGCTGGGGGGCTGCTTAAAGGCAATGACAGGTGGTTAAGGGAAGATGTCTTTCAGTGTTTCATCTTCTCTCAGCATGGGTTGTAGCTCTTTGATAATTTCCTGAAGGAGTTTTAGCATGGGGCTATAAGTGACCACTAGGGGTGTGCGGTCAGTTTGATGTCTTTGCCTGTATTCCAGCAGATTGTCTTGTGGTATTCGTATGGCCCATTCAAATTCTCCATCAATTTGTCTTGGACAGTGGCCCTGCTGAATTAAGGAATTCCGAAGTGTGGAGAGCTGCCTGTCTCTTGTTCTCTCATCAGAGCAGATTCAATGGTATCGAATCGCCTGACTGTAGATTACAGATTTTTTTGTATGATTAGGGTGGAAGCTGGAATTATGCAGGTAGTGGTGTCTGTCAGTGGGTTTTCTGTAAAAAGCAGTTTGTATATGTCCATTTTGTTTCACTAAGCAAATAGTTTCAAGCAAGTTGGGATCATGTATGGCTCTATAGGCTAAACAAAATTCTCACCTGAGAGATCTATATTCCAAGGAATACAAACATAGGGATTTTAACCTATCAGGGTACTCTAGGCTAGACAGGTTACTTATTTTCCTAGTAATTTTCCTTTGGACTTTTTCAACCAGGGCTTTGTCACCAATGGTGGTAGGAACACAGAAAGGGGCACAGTATTCTATCTGAGATCTGATCAGGCTAGTATATAATGGACCAATAACTTCTGATTTCCTGCTCTTGATATTTTTTAAAATACAAGCAATTATGCCATGACATTTTCTTAACTGTTATGTTGGTTTGCATACTGAACTTTAAGTCATTTGAAATAGTGGCTCCTAAGTCCCTTTCAGCTGTGACAGTTTGAAGCTGAGTACCGTCTAGTGAATAATCAGCTAAGTGGTTATTTTTTCCCAGATGCATAACTTTGCATTTCATGACATTAAATGTCATTTTATTTTTAGCAGCCCAGATTGCTAGATTGTCTAAGTTATTCTGCAGTAATTTGACAGAAAGATCATTATTTACAATACTGACCAGTTTGCTGTCATCAGCATATTTACTAATCCATACCCCTTGGGAAGTCTGCATGGTGGCGATGAAAATGTTAAATAATATAGGGCCCACAATACAGAGCCCTGGGGCACTCCACTAGTAACTGCAGACCATATAGATTTCTATCCTCTGATAATGATTTGCTGCTGCCTATTGTTACGCCAAGATTCAATCCATTTTATGATGTTTCTGTGAACTTTCATTTGGACAAGTATATTAATTAAGATGTTTATGGGAAAGAGAATCAAAGGTTTTGGCATAGTCTTGGAATATGATATCTACAGGGAACCCTAAATCTAGGGTGTTACTTACTGGTTCAAAAAACTTACAAGGTTACTCTGACAAGATCTTCCTTGCGTAAATCCATGCTGAATTATATCCTGTAAGCCCGTATCTTTTAAAAGTATATGGATTTTGTGCTGGAGAAGTCTTTCCATTAGCTTACCAATTCATGAGGTAAGACTTATAGATCTGTAATTAGAAACATTTTGCTTACTTCAAGTTTCAAGTTTATTTGGATTACACCTGTGAGCTACAAACTCTTTTAAGTAGGTTCCATGCCGAACATACAGGTACATTACACAGACAGAATTGGTAGACAGGAAGGTTTTACAAAGTGAGCATTTGAATAAGACAATATATAGAATTGTGAGTTACAGCTAACATTAACGGTTACTAAGTGCAGGCAAGTTAAGTAACAATTAGTGGGTTACATTAATGTTGCTGAGTGCAGAACAAGTAACAAGTAGGGGGTGAACAAGGAAACAGCTACAGGTAGAGGTGAGGTAGAAGGGGTCAGCCCAGGGGCTTCGTCAGGTGGGGGTATGAATACAAGGTTGTTCAGTTAAGAGATAGACTGCTGTAAAATAGATGGGAAGAGGGAGAGGCTAGTACAGAAATTAAGGTCAGATGGGGGTGCAGGGGGAGAGAAGGGGAGAGTGGGAGGAGGGGAGGGATTGTATAGGGAGTGTCTGATAGTAGGATAGTGGGATCATTAGGTACCTAGGCATGTGAGGTAAGGTTACGGAGGATTCCCCCTTTATATATTGGTATGGGAGTTGCTACTTTCCATTCTGGTATTGCCACTCCCTCGGCAATTGAGGCATTAAATAATAAAGTAGATATACTAGACAGTTCCCCAGAAAGGTTTTTAATGAAACAAGGAGGTATATTATCAGGCCCAGCTGATGAGTCAGGTTTCATAGTTTTGATGGCATCCAAGATTTCTTTCAGAGTAAATATTATGGGTGTGTCAGATTGATCTCTTATAATCTGGCTAGTGTTTTCTTTAGGTTTGAAGACACTTGAAAAATAAGTGTTCAATACTTCAGCCATTTTATATTCATCAGAAATAAGTTGCTGATCCTTCATTAATGGGCCACCTCCTCCAGTGTTTCTCCTTGATTGATCCAATATAATTAACAAACAGTTTTTTGTTATCTTTAGTTACTGTAGCCAAGTTAAGCTCAAGTTTTTGCTTTGCTAGTCTTATTCATTTTTTGTTTTATTTGCTTTATCTTTAAATCTTTGCCAATTAATTTCTGAGTTTTTTTTGTATTTTTCTTACTTTTAATTTGTTTTTTATGTTATTATTCTACCATATTGGGATCTTTTGTTTATTATTGTTGTATTTCGTACATTCAGGTACCCACATCCTGATGCATCATTCAATGTATGTATATATGATTTGCCATGTCTTAATTGCTCCCAGATGTTTAAGTTAATTTTATCAGTTCTAATTGTTAAGGTCGTTTTTAATTTCCCCATAGTTTGCTCTGCTAAAATTTCTAATTTGAGTAACACCAGATTGTTCAGACTTAAAATGTTTTATGATCCATAGGATTTTATTATGGTCACTGTCTCCAAGAGGATCAAATATTTTGGGGTGATTTCCAGTATCTTTAATATTTGTAAGTATTAGGTCCAATATGTTGTTTTTCCTGGTTGGTGTCCTTACAAGTTGTTCTAGATCAAGTTGCAGAGTAATGTTAATGAAATTATTTTTAAGGATGCCATTACCCTTAAGTGTTGACCAGTTTATTTTGGGGAGATTAAAGTCTCCCATGAGAATGTAGCCATCAAGGACTTCCATATGTTCAATTGATTTCATAAAATTAGCATTACTATTTGAGTCAAGACTGGGAGAATGATAGGCTAGGCCAAATATTCATGGGCCTTCCACACATGTCATTTTAACCCAGATAATTTCACTGTCTGTTGAAGTGCTATTTTTATTAATTATCTCATGGTACTCAATACTGTTGTGAATATAGAGGGCAATGCCCCCACCTTTAGTATGTGTACTATTTTTAATACATTTAGTATATCTAGCTATATCAGTCCCCCAGGCAGAGTCGGAGAACCAAGTCTCAGTGACTCCACAGATATCTATATTATCCTTTAGTAGTATATATGTTAATTCATCCATTTTATTTAGCAAGCTTCTTGCATTTAGAAGTAGGATTCTTATCTCATTACCAGGATTTTTATTATGTGTTATATTAAGCTGTTCAGACTGTGCCATAAGAGAACTGCTGTTATTTTTATTAGAGGCTATCACTGGAGTCCCTTGGATAGGCAAGGATGTAGTCAACAGTATATCATGTATATATGGCAAATTATGTTTAGCAAGGGACCCACCCTCACCATTTGTAAGTTTACATTTTTGTTAATGAAAGAATTATTATGCTGTGCTAGCAATGTGGAACCCCATTTACTGGGGTATAGGACATCCTTGCAGATTAAGTCTCTTCTGTCTATGAATTCTTCCCAATGGGTGATACACCCTACTTGCTGCTTATGGCACCATATTTTTAAGCAGTTATTTATGTGTTTTATTTTGTCCATTTGGGGTTTAGAAGCTCTAGGAACAGGGAGTATTTCAGAGAACACAACTTCACTGTATAGTTCTATAAGTGTGTTAGTAAGACCAACAATTTCTTCTTTAATAGTCAGGATATTTTGATTCAGGATATTATTCACCCCAGCATGTATTATAACCAAGGGGCACTTGCCACATCCCTTAAGGATTGGCCTAGACATTCTGGTAATATCAGAGATTCTGGCCCCTCTGAAGCTTGACACTCTTCTATTGCTTTTATCAGAGGTACAGATTTCTCTGTCTAATTGCTTTACCATAGAGTCCCTCAGAACAAGTATTTGTTTATGCTGCTCATTGGTACTGATATCAAAATCCATGAGATTATCAAGATTTGAATGCAAGTGATCTGCTGTGTTTGGAGTAGCAGTTTCTACTGGAGTTGTGGTGTTAGTATTACTGGGGACAGTAGGAGTTGTACAAGTCGGAGAGGAGGGTTCGTAGGTTCCTTCCAAGTCTATTAATGGATCAAATCGATTTTTATTTTTTTAATTTATTTTAGTCTTTGGTAACCGGGTAAGGCCCACTAGGCACAAGTGCCTGTTTTCAGGGGCAACCTGGGAACACTGGATTTTGTATAGGGATCTGGTAACAGTCTGCCTTCCTACCCCTTTTAACAGTTTTAGTACTTTGTATCTGATACCAGTTTTTTTCTGAGTCTTCAGGGTCTGTATCTTCCCTTATTCTTTTCCTGTTATTTATGTTGGGATTAAGTATGGCACAGTCAGGTTGTAAAAGTGATCTTAACTCAGGCTCGGCAGTATTGTTTGTGTCTGCAGGATTAAAGGGACATGACAAGGGGGTAGCATTACACAATCTCATAGCTGTATCACTTTGGCTAGTCTCTAAGGCAACCAGCCTAGCATTAACGAGGGCTATATCTTGTACAAATTCATCATTTTGTGTATACTTTATACATTTGAATTGTATATCTGTTTTAGGAGTAGTGCTAAAACAATACATCATGCATGTACTGCATTTTATTCCAATAAAGCCATCTTGTGTAGTAATAATATTGTCCATTTTGTCAAGACGATAATGTTAATTAGTTAACGGGTTATATTGTTAGAGCTAATCGCAGTTTGCTGCACTCATACTTACTAGTGCAGAAGATGTGCAAACCAGGGGCCCTCAACACAGTGCCTACTTAGCAGGCGTTATATATTCTATGTCCTCACTAGACCCGCTAAACACGAGCAGATGCGCGTGTCTTTGTGCACACTCGCCCAGCTCAGGCTTGCCCTGCTCACCACAGGGCTTGTAGAAATAGGTCACCCTGACACAGGAAGTGATCCACAAGGTCACTGGAGAGCTTAACAGCTGTTAATGCAAACAATGCTTTAAAAGTTAAAATAACCACTCATGCATGGCTTAACAGTATAAAACAATATTCCAGACAAGGTTTTCAATAAAAAATACAGTGCTATAAATGAATTGTAGTCCTAGAGGGAACCTCAAAGAACAACTATCCCTCTTCCTGGTTCTGTTTTAAGGACCAAGGCTCCAGTTAGTGATGCTAGTGCAGTACAACATATGTTTTAGCTAGGAAAGTTATTAGTGAGGTAGCAGAGCAAATTACTGAGTGCAGACAAACTGTTGCACACGGTACTTCTTCCTTCTGCTCGCACTCACTGCAGGGCTTGTAGAAATAGGTCACCCTGATCCAGGAAGTGATCTGCAAGATCACGGGACAGCTTAACAGCTGTTAATGCAAACAATGCTTTAAAAGTTAAAATAACCACTCATGCGTGGCTTAACAGTATAAAACAATATTCCAAACAAGGTTTTAAATAAAAAATACAGTGCTATAAACGAATTGTAGTCCTAGAGGGAACCTCAAAGAACAACTATCCCTCTTCCTGGTTCTGTTTTAAGGACCAAGACTCCAGTTAGTGACACTAATGCAGTACAATATATGTTTCAGCTAGAAAAGTTATTAGCGAGGTAGCAGAGCAGATTACTGAGTACAGACAAACTCTTGCACACAACACTGCTTCCTTCTGCTTGCGCTCACCACAGGACTTGTAGAAATATGTTGCCCTGATCCAGGAAGTGATCCACAAGGTCACTGGAGAGCTTAACAGCTGTTAATGCAAACAATGCTTTAAAAGTTAAAATAACTACTCATGCATGGCTTAACAGTATAAAACAATATTCCAAACAAGGATTTCAATAAAAAATACAGTGCTATAAACAAATTGTAGTCCTAGAGGGAACCTCAAATAACTACTATCACTCTTCCTGCTTCCGTTTTAAGGACCAACACTCCAGTTAGTGATGCTAGTGCAGTACAATATATGTTTCAGCTAGGAAAGCTATTAGCGAGGCAGCAGAGCAGATTACTGAGTGCAGACAAACTCTTGCACACAACACTGCTTTCTTCTCAATGTGTGTGATGATACAGCTACATATCTAAGGCAATCTGTGTGTGTGTGTGTGTGTTGATGCAGCTCCAGAGTCAGAGCAATGTGTGTGATGATGCAGCTATAGGTACAGCACAATGTGAGTGATGATGCACATATAGATCCAATGCAATGTGCTTGATGATGGAGCTATAGAGCTGGCACAGTGTGTGTCTTATGCACCTACAGATCCAGTGCAATATGTGTGATGATACAGCTGTAAATCTGGCACAGTGTGTGTGTGATGATACAGCTATAGGTTCATTGCAATGTTTGTGATGATGCAGCTATATGTCTGGCATGATGTGTGTGAGGATGCAGGTACAGGTACAGTGCAATGTGTGCGATGATGCAGCTATAGAGAAGGTGCAATGTTTGTGATGATGCGCTACATATATGGCACAATGTGTGCAATAATGTAGCTACATATTTGGTGCAATGTGTGTGGCGATGTAGCTAGATGTCTGGTAAAATGTGTGTGATGATGCAGCTACAGATTTGCTGCAGTGTATATGGTGATGCAGCTACAGATTCAATGAATCATGTGCGATGATGCAGCTACAGATACGGTCAATGTATTTGATGATGCAGCTACAGATCCAGTGCACTGTGTGTGATGATGCAGCAACAGATATGACATAATGTGTATGTTGATGCAGCTACATATCCAGTGTACTGTGTGTGGTGATAAGGCAACAGATCTGTCATAAAGTGTATGTTGATGAAGCTACAGATCCGATACAATGTTTGTGATGTTGCAGCCACAGATCAAGCACAATGCATGTGATGATGCAGTTACAGATCTGGCACAATGTGTGTGATGATGCAGTTATAAGTTTGTTGCAATGTGTGAAATGATGCAGCTACAGATCTGTCATGATGTGTGTGATGATGCAGCTACGGATACAGCACAATGTGTGCAATGATGCAGCTACAGATACAGTGCAGTGTATGTGATGATGCAGCTACAGATCTGTCATGATGTGTGTGATGATGCAGCTTCAGATACAGTGCAATGTGTGCAATGATGCCGCTACAGATTAAGTGCAATGTATGTGATGATGCAGCTATGTATCTGGCATGATGTGTATAATGATACTGCTACAGATATGACATAATGGTATGTTGATACAGCTACAGATACAATGCAATGTGTTTTATGATACAATTATAGAGCTGGCATAATGTGTGTGATGATGGAGCTCCATATCCAGTAAAATGTGTGTGATGGAGCTCCATGTCTGGTACAATGTGTGTGATGATGGAGCTCCATATCCGGTACAATGTGTGTGATGATGGAGCTCCATCTCTGGTACAATGTGTGTGATGATAGAGATCCATATCCGGTACAATGTGTGTGATGATGGAGCTCCATATCCAGTACACTGTGTGTAATGATGCAGCTACAGATCCCAACAATGTGTGCTATGATGCAGTTATAGATAGGGCATACTGTGTGTGATGATGCAGCTACAGATTCTGGCAATGTGTGTTATGATGTAGCTATAGATATGGCACAATGTGTGTGATGATGCAGCTAGATGTCTGGTAAAATGTTTGTGATGATGCAGCTACAGATTCACCACAGTGTGTTTGGTGATGCAGCTACAGACTCAGTGCATCATGTGTGATGATGCAGCTACAGATTCTAGCCATGTGTGTGATGATGCAGCTACAGATTCTGGCAATGTGTGTGATGATGTAGCTATAGCTATGGCACAATGTGTGTGATGATGCAGCTACAGATTCACTGCAGTGTGTTTGGTGATGCAGCTACAGATTCAGTGCATCATGTGTGATGATGCAGCTACAGATACAGCGCAATGCATTTGGTGATCCGGCTACAGATCTAGCACACTGTGTGTGATGATACAGCTACAGATCTGACACAATGTGTGTGATGCTGCTGCTACTCATTCGATGCAATGCATGTGATGATGGAGCTGTAGATCCGGTTCACTGTTTGCAATAATGCATCCCCATGTCTGGCAAAATTTGTGATGGTGCAGCTACAGATCCAATATGATGTTTTTGATGATCTAGCCACAGATCAAGCACAATGCATGTGATGATGCAGCTACAGATCTGGCACAATGTGTGTGATGAAGCAGCTGCAGATCTGGCATAATGTGTGTGATGATGCAGCTATGGATGCAAAGCAAAGTGTGTGATAATGCAGCTATAGATACAGCAAAATGTGTGCGATGATGCAGCTACACATCTGACACAATGTGTGTGATATTGCAGCTTCAGAGCTGTTGCAGTCTGTATGGTGATGCAGCTACAGATCTGGCACAATTTGTGTGATGATACAGGTACAGATATGGTGCAATGTGTGTAAGGATGCAGCTACATATCCAGTGCAATGTGTGTGATGATGCTGCTTCAGATACAGCCAATTTATTTTATAATGCAGCTACATATAGAGCGCAACATGTGCTATGATGCAGCTACAGATATGGCACAATAAGTGTGATGGTGCAGCTACAGATTCAGTGCATCATGTGTAATGATGCAGCTACAGATACGGTGCAATGTATTTGATGATCCAGCTACAGATCCAGCACACTGTGTGTGATGATACAGCTACAGATCTGGCACAATGTGTGTGATGATTGAGCTGTAGATGTGGTTCAATGTTTGCAATAATGCATCTCCATGTCTGGCAAAATTTGTGATGATGCAGCTACAGATCCAATATGATGTTTATGATGATCTAGCCACAGATCAAGCACAATGCATGTGATGATGCAGCTACAGGTCTGGCACAATGCATGTGATGAAGCAGCTGCAGATCTGGCATAATGTGTGTGATGATGCAGCTATAGATGCAAAGCAAAGTGAGTGATAGTGCAGCTATAGATACAGCACAATGTGTGCGATGATGCAGCTACACATCTGACACAATGTGTGTGATGATGCAGCTTCAGAGCTGCTGCAGTCTGTATGGTGATGCAGCTACAGATCCGACACAATGCATGTGATGGTGCAGTTACAGATTCAGTGCACAGATTCAGTGTGTGACATGATGCAGCTATGGATCTGGGACAATGTGTATGATGATACAGCTAAAGATCCAGTGCAACATGTGTGATGATGCAATTGCATACATGGAGCAATATGTTTGATGATGCAGCTACAGATCCAGCAAAGGCATGTGATGATGCAGCTACAGATCTGGTGCAATGTGTGTGATGATGCTGTTACTGATCCAGCTTAATGTATAGATGATGATGTAGCCACAGATCCAGTGCAGTGTGTGTGTGATGATGATGCAGCTACATATCTGGCACAATGTGTTTGAAGATTCAGCTACAGATGCGATGTAATGTGTGTTGATGTAGATGCAGATATGGCACTATGTGTGATGATGCAGCTACAGATGTGGTGCAATGTGTATAATGATGCAGCTACAGATACGGTGTCGTGTGTGTGTGATGATGCAACAACTAGTCCAGTGAAATGGGCTTGATGATTCAGCTACAGATATGGCACAATATGCATGATGCTGTAGTTACAGGTATGGTACAATATGTGGAATGATGCAGCTACAGACTCAACACAATGTTTATGGTGATTCTGCTACAAATATGACACAATGTGTGTGATGATGCAGCTACAGACTCAGAGCAATGTGTGTAATGATGCAGCTAGATGTCTGGTAAAATGTTTGTGATGATGCAGCTACAGATTCACCACAGTGTGTTTGGTGATGCAGCTACAGACTCAGTGCATCATGTGTGATGATGCAGCTACAGATTCTGGCAATGTGTGTTATGATGTAGCTATAGCTATGGCACAATGTGTGTGATGATGCAGCTACAGATTAACACAGTGTGTTTGGTGATGCAGCTACAGACTCAGTACATCATGTGTGATGATGCAGCTACAGATCCTAGCCGTGTGTGATGATGCAGCTATAGCTATGGCACAATGTGTGTGATGATGCAGCTACAGATTCACTGCAGTGTGTTTGGTGATGCAGCTACAGATTCAGTGCATCATGTATGATGATGCAGCTACAGATACAGCACAATGCGTTTGGTGATCCGGCTACAGATCTAGCACACTGTGTGTGATGATACAGCTACAGATCTGGCACAATGTGTGTGATGCTGCTGCTACTCATTCGATGCAATGTGTGTGATGATGGAGCTGTAGACCCGGTTCACTGTTTGCAATAATGCATCCCCATGTCTGGCAAAATTTGTGATGGTGCAGCTACAGATCCAATATGATGTTTTTGATGATCTAGTCACAGATCAAGCACAATGCATGTGATGATGCAGCTACAGATCTGGCACAATGCGTGTGATGAAGCAGCTGCAGATCTGGCATAATGTGTGTGATGATGCAGCTATGAATGCAAAGCAAAGTGTGTGATAATGCAGCTATAGATACAGCACAATGTGTGCGATGATGCAGCTACACATCTGACACAATGTGTGTGATGATGCAGCTTCAGAGCTGTTGCAGTCTGTATGGTGATGCAGCTACAGATCTGGCACAATTTGTGTGATGATACAGGTACAGATATGGTGCAATGTGTGTAAGGATGCAGCTACATATCCAGTGCAATGTGTGTGATGATACTGCTTCAGATACAGCCAATTTATTTTATAATGCAGCTACATATAGAGGGCAACATGTGCTATGATGCAGCTACAGATATGGCACAATAAGTTTGATGGTGCAGCTACAGATTCAGTGCATCATGTGTAATGATGCAGCTACAGATACGGTGCAATGTATTTGATGATCCAGCTACAGATCCAGCACACTGTGTGTGATGATACAGCTACAGATCTGGCACAATGTGTGTGATGATTGAGCTGTAGATGTGGTTCAATGTTTGCAATAATGCATCTCCATGTCTGGCAAAATTTGTGATGATGCAGCTACAGATCCAATATGATGTTTATGATGATCTAGCCACAGATCAAGCACAATGCATGTGATGATGCAGCTACAGGTCTGGCACAATGCATGTGATGAAGCAGCTGCAGATCTGGCATAATGTGTGTGATGATGCAGCTATGGATGCAAAGCAAAGTGAGTGATAGTGCAGCTATAGATGCAGCACAATGTGTGCGATGATGCAGCTACACATCTGACACAATGTGTGTGATAATGCAGCTTCAGAGCTGTTGCAGTCTGTATGGTGATGCAGCTACAGATCCGACACAATGCACGTGATGGTGCAGTTACAGATTCAGTGCACAGATTCAGTGTGTGACATGATGCAGCTATGGATCTGGGACAATGTGTATGATACAGCTAAAGATCCAGTGCAACGTGTGATAATGCAATTGCATACATGGAGCAATATGTTTGATGATGCAGCTACAGATCCAGCAAAGGCATGTGATGATGCAGCTACAGAACTGGTGCAATGTGTGTGATGATGCTGTTACTGATCCAGCTTAATGTATAGATGATGATGTAGCCACAGATCCAGTGCAGTGTGTGTGATGATGCAGCTACAGATCTGGTGCAATGTGTGTGATGATGCTGATACTGATCCAGCTTAATGTATAGATGATGATGTAGCCACAGATCCAGTGCAGTGTGTGTGATGATGCAGCTACATATCTGGCACAATGTGTTTGAAGATTCAGCTACAGATGCGATGTAATGTGTGTTGATGCAGATGCAGATATGGCACTATGTGTGATGATGCAGCTACAGATGTGGTGCAATGTGTATAATGATGCAGCTACAGATACAGTGCCATGTGTGTGTGTGTGTGTGATGATGCAGCAACTAGTCCAGTGAAATGGGCTTGATGATTCAGCTACAGATATGGCACAATATGCATGATGCTGTAGTTACAGATATGGTACAATATGTGGAATGATGCAGCTACAGACTCAACACAATGTTTATGATGATTCTGCTACAGATATGGCAGAATGTGTGTGATGATGCTGCTGTTGCTAATTTGCATATTGTCCACAGAGCAATGTGTAAAGTAAGCTACTATGGCCATCCAAGAAAATTCATTGCAAAAAATACTACATTAATGCACAAGTTAGGGTTAAGTAATACAGTAATGTGACTAAAAGAAGTATTGTGATGCTAGGGATTTTTAAACCAAGCTCTGTAAACTCCTCCATAAACCATCAAATTGATTGCCAAAGCACAATTAATCTAGGTTTTAAACATATGCTTTAACATCATAAATAGATAACACTATATGGAGGGAGGCAGAGGGCCATCTTATATATGCTAGTCACAAATGTCATGAGGCAGGAAGGAAAGCAACTAAATTGTTGACCTTTAGATTACAAAAAATGGCAGCTGATGGCCGGTATTTGGGACAAGCAAGAGCCAACTAAACGTGATACCCTGGGCAAAATTAGTTAGTGCTTCAAAGAGTTTTACCAAGGCTTAAATGCTGAACCACAATTACCTGAAGCTGTTGCAAAACATACTGATGAATTTTTAAAAGGTCTGTGGCTAGAAGCACTGCCTCTAGAATTTAATTGAAGGTTAGAGGTAGCCATTTTAGAGGAAGAGATTAAAGTTATTTTAGACATCATGGGAGGAAAGGCACCTGGGCCGGATGACTACAATGCAGGTTTTTACAAAACAATTAAAGAAGTGCTATGCTGGGCAGTGATTTTAATGCCTGTTTAAAGGATGGCAAAACACCTGACACTTGGCAGGAAGCCCTGGTGACAGTTCTGCCAAAGATGGGAAAGGGTAGGGACTCCTGCACAGTTTATAGACCAATATCTCTTCTGAACCAGGACATGAAGCTCTTCACAAAGATCCTAGCTAATAGACTTAAGGGATATATGGAGACCCTGATACCACCAGACCAAACAGGGTTTATTCCCCAAAGACACCTGCATAGTAATGTCAGGTGCTTACTAAATATAATCTCTTAGCATAGAATCAGCCCTTGCCTTCAGCTTGATTTGTTTCTGGATGCTGAAAAAAGAGTTGCATTACTTAAACTGGATATATTTACAAAAGGTTATGCAGGTGATGGGCTTTGGGGAGGGCTTCATGTCCTGGGTAAAGATGCTCTATGTTAACCCCCAAGGTCAGGTTAAAGTGAATGGCACAATCTCCAAAAGGTTTAGAATTGAGAGAGGAACACAACAGGGCTGTCCTCGGTCTCCCCCTCTTCTTTGCGAATAGCATGGAACTTCTTCTGGTGGCTGCAATAAGGCAGAAGGTGAATTTTCAGGGCATTAAGGTACATCGTCGTGATAACTGGATTTCTTTACATGAAGATGATACTCTGATTTATATGGACAACCCATAAAAATCAATGACCTTTCTGTTAAGCATCCTGCACCAGTTCAATCAGGCCTCTTTTTTCAAGGTTAATGTGGATAAAAGTGAGATTAGGATACTTAGTGGAATGGTGCTGCCACCATTGAAGACCAAAATCCCCTTTAAATGGGTCATAGATAAGTTTAGGTGTTTAGGAATACAGATCTCCACTGATCTTTATAAACTATACACAGTGAATTATGAGGCTCTCAAACAGCAGGTCAATGCAGATATGACTAGATGAGGACATTTACCCTTAACATTCTCTGACAGACTGGAGACAGTCAAAATAAATTTATTACCCTGATATTTATTTTTGTATTCAGTGTTAATAATTCCAATACTCCAGAAGAACTAGAAGGAACTCAAATGTGAGCTCTCGACATTTATATGGGAGGGGAAGAAAACACAGGATACATTGGTCCATCTTAACAGGAAGTAAGCATAATGGAGGTATGGGGATGCTTAGCTTTCTGCAATACTATGAAACTGTGCAGTTAGTGCACATAACTGAAATGTGGAGGCATATGGAAGGTAATGGCTGGGTAACCATGGAAAGTGAGGCACACACCTTTTTGCCCCTGAATGTACTCCCATGGACTATTACAGTACAGAAATTGGGCAATATCTCTTACACACGGACCAGGCACATACTGCATGTATGACTTAGCTGAGACAACAATGGAGGGTGGGGGGAGGGCAGTGAACCAGTTTGGCTTAAAATTCCCATACTGTGGTTGCTACAGTTCCCACCAGCTAGATGGGATGGTCATTTTTGTATATGGGCAAAAAAAGGGTTGGTAGCCCTGCAACAGTTTGTGTGATGGATGGGAACATTATTAAAAGCTTCCACCAGTTACAAGGGGAATTTGGGTTATCACCACAATATTTCCTTAGGTATCTTCAGTCCAGAGACTACATTTTAAAAGATCCTGGTTCAGTAGGGCTACAAAGGGTGCTACTGCAGGGGGTAGACTTTATTTGGAGTGAGGCACTGGTGCCAGAGCAGAAAGGCTTTATTTCATGGGTGTATATGATTCTGAAGTGGAATGAGAGTAAACAAGTCATAGCACAGATTTGATTTAGGTGGGAGGATGAAGCCAACATCCAGCTTACTCCAGAGGGGTGGATAAAAATTTGGTGGGGTGTGCTTAAGACAACAGCCTCATAGTCTTGGTGAGAGTTCCAATGGAAATTGTGCTCAAGATTCTTTATTACTCAGATGGTATCCAAACATTATGGCACCTATTTCATCTGACTGGTGTTGGAGAGGCTGTGGAGGAAGGGGTACACAATTCCACATCATCTGAGACTGCGTGGAGTTAAGATTATTTTGGGCTGAAATGGCAGAAGCTATACAAGGGATGCTGGACTTACTCATGCCTCCCATTTTTGATCACCTGATCTTAGGTCTCCCCCCAAAGAAGGGTCCGAACCTCACACAAAAGGTTTTTAATTCTGGTAGTGGCAGCAGGTAAAACCATTACTCAGCAGTTGTTCACCAATGTGCATCCACAGCTGAGTCAGTGGTTGTGTAACCCCTCACCCCTGCCTTTTTGCAAAATGACAGGTGGCATGCTGTTGAAGCTGACAGCAGTACCTGGTGGGGACTGGGTTAGGGGAGGATGAAGTTACTCAGAACAGGGGGCCTAGGTTTGGCTACTCTGCACAGGGGCACCCAAGTAAATCCGAACACAGGAAGCAATAACTGTAATGTCCAAAACCAGGAAAGGGATTCTACAGTGTGGCTTTTATTCACATCCAAGCTGAACAAACAAAGCATAGATGGACCCCCACAGAGCTACATTCCTGGTAATGCAGATTAGAGACAACAGAACACTTCTTCACTATTTCCAGCCCTCAGGCTCTGAACCCACCAGGTACACAGCCCGGACTTGCACGCAGCTTTGGGTACACAGCCTGACTTGTACACTCACGGTTTTCCCACTGGCCCGGCCTCTTACCGCCATTTGATCCGTGGTCCATTTTGGGAAATGAACCAGTTATCCTGTTGTGGCTCCCCAAACCACCTTAGAGCTTTCGACTCCTAGAGGGAATTTTCCTTCCAATCCCACGTCTGGGTACTTCCCTCATCACTGGACAAGTGCATGAGGCAAAGTAGAAATCCACAGAGCAAATCCGTAGAAGTGGACCTGGTCACTAAAGATGGGGGGTCTCCCACCTCCAGCTCCCACAATCCATACCCAGCCATTTCTCTGGAAACTAAACAACTCTTTACTGAAAGCTTGGCAATGTAGATTACTGGGTAGACGTATATCACACCTCCTCTACATGTCTTGACTTCCACTATGTGCTGGACTTGAATATACTTTTACTTTTGGCTAAGCCTATTACTCTAGGCCTCCCACTATTTCAGTAGTCCAATCCCCACTATCACACAAGTCCCAGGGTGAAAACATGGGCCCTTTAGAAAGAGCAGAAACTCACCCTCTGGTTGCAGGTGCCCCACAGGCGATTCACAAATCTTAATTTCCCAAAAACTCTTGAACAAATAAGGCAGCTTCTCCACTAGCAGAAAAACCAGGGGGTTGCCCCTGGAATATGCAGGAAAACCTTTCCTGCCCCATCCCCTGAGGGATGGGGCACCGAGACCCGAATCAGCAGTCTCCACCACTTTAAAACTGCTTCTGTGTCTCCCTTTTGGTGGAAACACACACACCTTTTTCCTAGAATTGTAGCCCTATGTCAGGGCTGAGCTCCAAGAGCCTAACCAGAGCTGCTGTGCTCCTCTCTCAGCAAGCTCCAAACTCCAACTGACTACTGACTATTGTTCAAACCTCCCAACATTCTATTCCAACTCCCTGCTGCAGATTCCACTGTGGCTCATGCAGCTGCGACAGTTCTATGGTGATGTCATCCCTCAGTCTCAGCTGAGACTGAGAACAGAGTGAGACAGTGTGAAATCCAGTTAACTGGAGTTTCACAAGCTGCTTTCCCTGCCTACCACTAGGCCTTACTGGGCTTCTAGTAACTCCGGGTAACAAGGGGGTTACACTCACCCTTGACCAGGAAAATGACTGTCCACAGTCATTGTTTACCTGGCTTTAGGCCGTCCCACCCTATGTGCTACCTGCAGGGGGAAGATCAGACCCCCTCCTACTATGTACAAGCACAGGCAGGCAACACTAAGGGCCTAGAGGCCTTTAGCTGACATATCAGCCTCTACACTACCCACTTACTATGGATGCCTAGTGGCTCTGGTAGAACTGTCCAGAGCATAGCCCTAATAGCTCAGCACTGCAACCCCTACTGCAGGTCAGGGCCACAGCCTGTCTATCCTCCCTAGCCCTCTAGGGAAAACCTATCTGCCTGTAACTTAATACCCCAAAAGCAAAAACAACCCGGGGACCTCCCCACCTTGGGCAACCTGCAACCACACACCAAGAATAATACCACATTATTATATCACTTTACTGCCTCCTCCCTCCCTACCCCCACAACCACACCTGTGGAAGGAAAGGGTTAATACAGTAACAACAACAATAACAACACCACAGTACTTTAAATTACTACACACTAAAGTACTAGTGAGGAACTCCAATGAGCCCCTCCTCCTCTTCTTGTCTTCTCTTCTATCTTCTCCAGGAACACCTGCAAGAAAAAGAAAGACAACACACATTCCTGATCTGCATACACAGTCTACCTAAACACCTACCATCAAAACACTGAAGAATCCCCAAAATATTTTTTTTTATAGAAAAGGTAGAAAAACAGTATATACATTAGAAAACAATGACATTATTTACAATACACATTTGGGGGGATGGAGTGCCCTAAAAGTCCCAACTAGTGACCACAGTGCCCGAAGGCTAGTCCATTAAAGAGTCTCTCCTGGGCCGGAGCCCGGTGAAGCACAGTTCTAACAGGCCAAAATCCCAAAGGGGAGAGTCTTTGAGGACAGTTCACACATTTTAGAGTCTGCTAGTGTAGGGTGTGTACTGCAGTGTCATAAAGATAGAAAAGTTTGGACTTACCAGCCCCTTGTTGAATGGAAAATTCTGAACCGACCTGCGCCTCTGACGAAGACTCTCCCTGGCAGCATTTCTTCCGATACAGCTGGGCGGACATCTTCCGGGAACTGCAGGAGGGCACATCTGAGAACTGCTGGGCTGATGTTATCTCTGGAGATGGAACCTTAGAACAGGAACAAAAAGGAAAACGGCTGGTCTGACGTCATCCGATTACCAGGTGATGAAGCAGGATACAGCTGGGCTGGTGTCCTCTCTGGATCTGAAGTCATCTGGTGGGCCAGTCGATGGATTCTGGAAAGGCCAGTACACTGTAGAACTGATGAATGTGGGGCACCTGAGTCCTGGATGTCCATATTGGCGGATCAATAAAGGCACTTCACAGGCTGGTGTGGCAGTACTGACTACCACTGCTCGGCTTTCCATTTAGTAGGCACGGGCACATTTCTGGGAGGTCCTTGCACTGAGGCCAATAGTACTGGGTCAGAGCTTGAATTATTACCCCATCTGGGCCAGCATAATTCACACAGGGGAGATTTCATGTCCTCTCCATCCACTAGTCGCACTCTGTCCATAAACAGTGTCCTGCCTCTCTTCCACTGGGTATACTTCTCATGAAACAGTCTGTTTTTTACATGCTTGTTTGCCCCAGGATGCACACCTTTCATTGCTTTGGCTCAGATCCAGGATTTCCTGCTGTTCTCAATCTCCTCCCAGACTTTCCGAGAAAAGGTAGGAAAGGTCATACCATAGATCTCATTCGCCTTCCTACGAACCAATCTCTCCTCTTTACTAGCTTTGGTCAACCTGAGACCACTGGCCTGGCTTGGGGGTGGCCAGTCCTCTTTCTGCCAGCTTCGCATCCTTAAAGAAATTAAAAACGGATCCCTGACTTCTTCTTGCATAGCCAGGGCAGTGGCATCACTACTCTCTTCCATGCATTACTCTGAGGCAAGATCTTGAGGCTGTGTACCCGTTCCTTTTTCACAAGATCACACAGTTTCCCCCTCATCTTCCTCTTCACTGAGGATCTGAGCCCAGGAGTGAGCAGTTGCCCTCACTCCTGAGACTATCCACTCATCACTAGGCGCGGAGGTCGACACCTCCCATTCAAAGGCCTCCTGCATCTCATCTTCTCCTAAGAGACTTGGGCTAGGCCCTCCCAAGGGGTCTACTGATGCTTTATCCGAACTTTCCTTCTGGGATCCAGCATCCGAAACTTCAACTTCTGGTTCCGTCTCTAACTCTGCACCCTCTAGCTTTGTGCCACACTCCCCCGAGGGGCCTTCTTCCACAGGCTCCGCCTGGCGCTGTGTGCTGCCAACTGCAGATTCCTGAACCTTTGTCCATGTGGGAGCTAAACGAATTTGAGGTGCTTTATATAAGCCATATTTTTATAGGCATCCAGCACAGTGAGGTATCATGAAGACGTCCCTTCCAGCTCTCAAGCATATTTGACACATATGCACTGGGAAACCAGGAATCGCCACATGAGGAGGCAGTTGTCCTCCGTAGCACCACTTTTCAATATCCCTCAGTCTATTCACTGCTGCTGTTACTGCAACCTGGGCATGATCCGGATAGTGAGCTGGTCCTGAGGCCATAACTGCAGAAAAACAAACAAGCTCACTGTAACTGAAAGTCCCACTTTACTGAACACTCTATTTAGTTTTAAAATGGCTCCTCTGCTGCTGTGTTTACTTTACTACCCCCCCCGTAATGGCGTCGGCAGCACTCCTGTGCAACAACATTCAGAAATTGGGTCAAGCCACTGCGCTCCCGATTTACACACACTACTGATAACTTTTGCTCAAACTGCACAAACTTGCACTGTTTTTGTTCTAAACACATTTACATGATTTTCCACTGACTTTTTACTTGCTGGAAACATTTTACTTTTACTCACAGTCCCTTAAAGCTTCAGGTTTTTAAGCACAGGATTGCCTGTATAACTAGTGCTGCACTTTGGCTACAACCCACAGTCTCTCTCTGACTTTAAACTTTAAACTGATGCTGAACTCATTACTATGCACACAGTCAATGGCTTAGAAGACTTGCACTTGCTGGCAGGACTTGACACAATCATTACTTGCAAAGCGACTAACTGCTGCACACATATTTTGCTGGCATTGGGCAGAAAATCACTGTTTGAGCAATTTCAATGTTAGTACTTACTGTTATCAGTAGCAGTTTGCTGCGATGGGGAAAAACGGTCTGCAGCCAGTTCTTGGAGGCCTCAGAACAGAAACGGGCGGGCAGTCCTGCCGATCGTCTCCTCGACCACCACACTTGCAATTCAGACGATCGATTAGCAGGTTGAACCCGATTTTAAACACGCAAGTCTATTTTTAGAAGGTTTACAGCATTTTTAAGACTCCTCGACGCTCCTCCACAAGCCAGTACATGCACTCCACTCACACTCCCTCTCGAATGCTGGGGCAGTCACCGTAAAGCTGGCTGAGGGGCGGGACCGATTGCAGCCTCACCAATCACACGACGCCATGCAAATGAGCCTCTTGTTCCTCGCGAGTGCTCTTCTCCTCACAGCGATCGTCGAGCAGGCAAATTTAAACTGCAGAATGCAATTTTTTTTTTCTCAACTGACTCCAGGGCGGGAGCCCATTTCAGCCATTTAACATAGCCATTTACACTGCAGTCTCTCAGTTCATTCAAAAAGCATTTCCAATGTCCAGGGCACAATTTTCCTGTTGCTACCCTAGTCTTCCACACTTTTCTTTACCACAGTTCATTTTAAAAGCAGGCAAAAACGCTGTAAACAATTTGATGCAGGACAAGGGCACACTCTTTTAGTTTTACTGCTCCTTGGTAAACAGTTGGCATTTTAAACAGCAGCATAAGATCCACAGCACACAGCAAAACACTTAGTTAACTTGCTTCAGCTTTTGGGCTACCCACTGCCAGATAGCCAAAATGCTAGCCCCTTGCCCGAGCACCTTCCTCCCAGAATTAAATCCAAAGCGGTGCCTCCATTTTTGTAACCCCTCACCCCTGCCTTTTTGCAAAATGACAGGTGGCATGCTGTTGAAGCTGACAGCAGTACCTGGTGGGGACTGGGTTCGGGGAGGATGAGGTTACTCGGCACAAGGGGCCTAGGTTTGGCTACTCTGCACAGGGGAACCCAAGTAAATCCGAACACAGGAAGCAATAACTGTAATGTCCAAAACCAGGAATGGGATTCTACAGTGTGGCTTTTATTCACATCCAAACTGAACAAACAAAGCATAGATGGACCCCCATGGGGCTACATTCCTGGTAATGCAGATTAGAGACAACGGAACACTTCTTCACTATTTCCAGCCCTCAGGCTCTGAACCCACCAGGCACACAGCCCGGACTCGCACGCAGCTTTGGGTACACAGCCTGACTTGTACACTACTTGGGTTTTCTCCACTGGCCCGGCTCCCCCACTGGCCACTTGATCCATGGTCCATTTTGGGAAATGAACCAGTTATCCTGTTGTGGCTCCCCAAACCACCTTAGAGCCTCCGACTCCTAGAGGAAATTTTCCTTCCAATCCCATGTCTGGGTACTTCCCTCATCACTGGCCAAGTGCATGAGGCAAAGTAGAAATCCACAGAGCAAATCCGTAGAGGTGGACCTGGCCACTAAAGATGGGGGGTCTCCCACCTCCAGCTCCCTCAATCCATACCCAGCCATTTCTCTGGAAACTAAACAACTCTTTACTGAAAGCTTGGCAATGTAGATTACTGGGTAGATGTATGTCACATCTCCTCTACATGTCTTGACTTCCACTATGTGCTGGACTTGAACATACTTTTACTTTTGGTTAAGCCTATTACTCTAGGCCTCCCACTATTTCAGTAGTCCAATCCCCACTATCACACAAGTCCCAGGGTGAAAACATGGGTCCTTTAGAAAGAGCAGAAACTCACCCTCCGGTGGCAGGTGCCCCACAGGCGATTCACAAATCTTCTTGTTTCCCAAAAACTCTTGAACAAATAAGGCAGCTTCTCCACTAGAGAAAAACCAGGGGGGTGCCCCTGGAATATGCAGGAAAACCTTTCCTGCCCCATACCCTGAGGGATGGGGCACTGAGACCCGAATCAGCGGTCTCCACCACTTTAAAACTGCTTCTGTGTCTCTCTTTTGATGGAAACACACACCTTTTTCCTAGAATTGTAGCCCTATGGCAGGGCTGAGACTCCAAGAGCCTAACCAGAGCTGCTGTGCTCCTCTCACAGCAAGCTCCAAACTCCAACTGACTACTGTTCAAACCTCCCAACATTCTATTCCAACTCCCTGCTGCAGATTCCATTGTGGCTCATGCAGCTGCGACAGTTCTATGGTGATGTCATCCCTCAGTCTCAGCTGAGACTGAGAATAGAGTGAGACAGTGTGAAATCCATTTAACTGGAGTTTAACAAGCTGCCTTCCCTGCCTACCACTAGGTCTTACTGGGATTCTAGTAACCCTGGGTAACAAGGGGGTTACAGTTGCATAATGTACTTAAAATTAAAAGTATGGAGGCTATTGCAGCCCTGTTATTTTTACAACAAGAAAAGTTTAGTATTGGGCAGCTTCCCCTTTTCCTCTATAGAGAGAAGAGTGAACATATGCCAGTGGTGGAGCAGCCCCTAGGATATATGAAGTTAATATCTCATGAAATGTAAGCCCATCTAGTGGCCCTTACATCTTAACTTGGATAAGGACACATTAACTGGCAAGCTTATGTGAGTTGTTTTATGTTTTCCTTTATTGTTGACTGTTCAGAATGTTATTTTACATCTCATTCAAGTAGAAAACATCAGGACCATGTTAGGTGTACAGATGGTCCTACGAAGACCTTGGATGGAAGGTTCTGACAATCCTATAATGGCGCAATAGATAGTGAACAGAGGAAGAGAAATTAACACCTAAAAAGAAGAAAAGACTGGTCATTGTGTTTATCATGCAAGCATCAGGGACTGTGATTTCTGAATTTAATGTTCAGCTGTAAAAGTAATGCAATATCAAAGTGCTTTTAATACTTGTTAAAATATGCAGTATGGTTGGATTGTACTACGTTAATGGCCATTGTTGTTCAATAAACTTGACAAGTTACAAAAAAAAAAACACTATACAAGGAATGCAGTTACATTCATTGATGAGCACTGCACTTGTATACTGTGTGACACAAATATGCAGTATACTGACCTGGGGCAGTGTGCGTGCCATTGCTGATGCTTCATAATTGGCCTGCAGGGTTGCTTGTGAAATCTGCAACACGTATGGCACAATGTATGTGATAAGGCATCTGCTTTGTGAGTCTCTCACACACACACACACACACACACACACACACACACACACACCCACAGAACAGTATCCTGCAGTCTTGACTCACAGCATTTGGATGCGCTGTTCATCATGGGATGTAACTGTATTCCTTGTACTGTGTTATTTATTTGTGATGTTGAAACATATATTTCAGGCCTGGATTATGCTTTGGCATTCAGTTCTGTGGGGTTCATGGGGGTGTTGGATGGGAGTGGGTGGAGTTAGGGTTTCCCTAACTTGTGCATTAACATAATGTTTGGCAATGAATAAGTAAGCGATATGACCAGACTAGGCATGGGGTGTTGGGGGAAACATATATTTCAGACCTGGATTATGCTTTAGCATTCAGTTCTGCGGGGTTCATGGGGGTGTTGGATAGGGGTGGGTGGAGTTTGGGTTTCCCTAACTTGTGCATTAACATAATGTTTGGCAATGAATAAGCAAGCGATATGACCAGACTGGGCATGGGGTGTTGGGGGATACCCACATGACCAAGGCACAGTGAGGCCCAGTGCCACAGGCAGAGGGCTTTACAGTCCCTGGAAGTTAAGGTATCCCCAGCACTCCACACCCTGATGGGTCTGACTGTGCTTAGAAAATAGGCTTTTTGCAGTAATAAAATAGTGCTACCTCTTTTTCTAGAGGGCTCTGTTGCCTGATAAACTCATGCCTTGTAACTGCTGCCAGCCAATCAAGTGTCAGAAATCCCCCCCCCCGCAACTGCAACGTCCCTCTCCTTCAGGTTCTCATGTTGGCCTTTCCCCTATCTGCCCAAGTGGTGACAGCTACTGCCGCATATCAGCTATCAGAGCTGTAGGTCTGATCTGTCAGGCACACTTGTTGTTTCTGACCCGATCCTCAGCGAGGGGCTTAAGTGGGGATGTCAGCGGGAGGGGCAGGATCAGTCTGTGCTGCGTGACCTGGGATGGCGTAGGGAAACCTCTCCGAGGCCGTCATCTGGAGCTGCAGCCATTTTTTCAGTTTTTCCTGGTCCTACCCCCCCCCCCCCATTGGCTGTGCATGCTCACAGCTGGCCTGGGAGGGAGAGCCCGATGGCACGTGGTCACCCATGCAGTCATCAGCACTACAACTAGCCACCACCAGGAGTCATGAAAGAGTGCTGCAACAGCTTCCCTCTCCCTCCGGGAGGACAGCACCCATGAGACGCTCTTGAGCGCTCCCTACTGGCCTTCACTCCTGACGTCCTGGGCTCGGGGCATGAACCCGGGTCATCAGCATGCCAGAGCGATCCCCCATTTATCGGCACCACGGAACCAGCGACAGGAATTTTTCAACCCATTTTCTAAATCTATATATACAGAGTGTACTAATGGTTAGAGCGCTTTCTTGGAAACTGGGACAGAGCAGGTTCAAACCTCAGGAGAGCCAAGTACTCCATGTGATCATGGATCAGTTACTTAAAGTGGATGGCTTTTAAAAAAGCAACACAAATGGTAATCGTTTCAATATAACCAATTTTGGATACCTTGCAGTGTGTTTTATTGAAATACTGCATGCCCCCCAGTCTCACTCCATGCAGAAAAACTTATTTTGCTCCATAAAAAAGTTAGTACTGACAGATTATTTTGAAGCCCATGCTGTCTTGAGTGAACACATGTGCATTGATGCTGCTTTGTGCACTTGCAACATGTCATCGCCGCAACAGCGAGACAGACTTCTGTGCTGTGTGCCTGTCAGGTAGTGTGTGGATAGTGGATCGCTGCAATTGTACTTTATAAAGTTATTTATCCCCTGCAACCTTTAAAGTGCTCACCAATGGGTAATCCTCTGCCACCCTATTGGCTGATGCATTGATAAGCTTTTAAACTAGTCAAGGGGGAGGCACTGATAAGCAGCAGGAAAGTCCCAGCCTCCCCCTACAAAACAGGGTACTAAATGAGAAAAAGACCGAGGTAGAAAGGTCAGTGGGGGGATGCTGCTACAAAAGGTAAAGCTATCAAAAAATGGAGAGCAATGAGTACCAATGCCCGTAGTCTGGGTAACAAGCTTCCTGAATTAGTGGCCTTGATGGAGGAGGAACATCTGGATATCGTGGCAGTCACAGAAACATGGTACACACAAAACCATGACTGGGACGTAAACATACCAGGATACACTATCTACAGGAGGGACAGGGAGGGTAAAAGAGGAGGAGGAGTAGCTCTTTACATAAGGGAAGGAATCAAAGCAACAGAATAAAAGGGTAAACAGGGAGGAGAAGAAGCACTGTGGGTAAATTTGGAGACAGGCAATGGCACCACAGTCCACACAGGGGTTGTATACAGACCCGCTTTCAGAGGGAGGAAATGGACAAGGAAATGATAGAAAGTATACTTAGAATGGCAGAAAAAGGGGAGATATTGCTGATGGGTGATCTGAATATGCCAGATGTTAACTGGAGTGCAGTGGCAGCAGCCACTTCTAAGAGTGGGGTTATTCTAGATGCCCTACAGGGGCATGCCTTAGACAACTAGTATTGGAACCCACTCGAGAGGAGCAATCTTAGACCTGGTTCTCTCAAATGGAGATGGAGAGAGGATCACAGATGTAGAAGTGGGTAGCCATCTGGGAACTAGCAACCATCGAACAGTATGGTTCACAATAAACACAGCAATAGAGTCAAGCCATACAAAGACAAAAGTACTGGACTTTAGAAGGGCTGACTTTGCCAAAATGGGTGAGTGCCTAAGGAATGCACTAGCAAATGGGCAGGAAGGAGGGGTGGAAGAACAATGGGGAATAATAAAAAACTGCCATCACAGAGGTAACAAGCCTTTGTGTGAAGCAAATAAACAAAACAAAATGATGTAAGAAACCACTATGGTTCTCAAAGGAAGTGGCAGTGAAGGTTCAAGAGAAAAAGAAAGCATTCAGGAAGTACAAGGAATCACAGAAGGAGCAGGACAGAGAATTGTATCAGTTAAAGCAAAAGGAAGCTGGGAAGGCAGTCAGAACAGCAAAGGCCCAAACTGAGGAAAAGATAGCCAATTCAGTTAAGAAGGGGGATAAAACGTTTTATAGGTACATCAGGGAGCGAAGGAAGACCAAGGGAGGGATAGTGAGGCTTAATAAATGGAAGGGTGGGGTGGGTAGAGGGTGACTGTGAAAAGGCAGAGATACTAAACAAATATTTTTGCTTAGTATTTACAAATGAAGAGGGGGAGGTACCTAAGTCAAACATTAGAAACACTCTGGATACAGAAGTTGATACCAGCCCATTTACAGAAGAAAGGGTTCTGAAAGAACTTTTAAAACTGAAGGTGGACAAAGCAATGGGGCCTGATGGGATTCATCCCAGAATTCTAAAAGAACTAAGGGTAGAACTAGTGACACCACTGACTACCCTTTTTTAACAAACCGTGGGAGGATGAGGTGGTACCTGAGGACTGGAGGAGGGCAGATGTGATTCCACTTCTCAAAAGTGGGAGCAGGGTAGAAGCAGGAAACTACAGACCTGTTAGTTTAACCTCAGTGATAGGGAAAATGATGGAATCACTTCTGAAGGAAAGAATTGTCGAGTACCTAGAGGCCAGAGGGGCACAGGACCCAAGGCAGCATGGATTCACAGTGGGATGGTCATGCCAGACGAATCTAATAGATTTCTTTGACTGGGTGACCAAAGTAGTAGATCAGGGAGAGGCTGTGGACATGGCCTACCTAGACTTTAGCAAGGCATTTGACACAGTCCCACACAAAAGATTAATATACAAGTTAGCCAGCCTGGGAGTGGGTCCCAAGATGATAGTCTGGGTAAAGAATTGGCTGGAGAATAGGACACAGAGGGTAATAGTAAATGGAGTCCACTCTGAAGAAAGGGGGGTTACTAGTGGGCACCGCAGGGTTCAGTATTAGACGTCCTCTCTAATGTCTTTATGTTTGACATTGCAGAGGGACTGGAAGGAAAAGTATGTCTCTTGCAGATGACACAAAGATCTGCAACAGAGTTGATGCACCAGGTGGGGTGGAAAGGATGAAAAGGGACTTGGCAAGGTTAGAGCAATGGTCAAATGTATGGCAGCTTAGATTCAATACTAAGAAGTGCAAGGTAATGCACCTGAGAAACAAAAACCCAGGGGAAGAGTACACAATGGGGGGTGAGATACTAACAACAACAAAAATGGAAAGGGACCTGGGGGTAGTCATATCAAATGACCTAAAGTTGGGCAAGCAATGTGAGAGGGCAGTAAGGAGGGCTGGGGGGATACTGGGATGCCTAGGGAGAGGCATCACCAGTAGAAAACAGGAAGTTGTTATCCCTCTGTACAGACAGCTGGTAAGACCCCATCTGGAGTATCATGGCAGTTCTGGAGACCCAATCTCCACAAAGACATAGACAGGATGGAAGCTGTCCAGAGGAGGACAACTAAAATGGTGCAGGGTCTGCACCGGAAGACATATGAAGAGAGACTTAAGGAGCTTAATATTTATAGCCTCCAAGGAAAGGAGGGAGAGGGGACCTGATAGAAACTTTCAAGTACCTCAAGGGAATCAACAAAGTCCAAGAGGGTAGCATCTTTCAGAAAAAGAGGTGTGCAAGAACAAAGGGCACAATTTGAAGATTGGGGCAGCTCAGAGGTAATGTAAGGAAGTATGTTTTCACAGAGAGGGTTGTGGATGCATGGAACAGCCTTCCAGAGGAGGTTGTGGAGTCAAAAACAGTGGTGGAATTCAAGCATGCATGGGACAGTCATAAGGCAATTCTAGGGGGTGGGGGTAGGAAGAATTAGGCTGCTGGTTAACTATGATCTGCAGCTTATCCATTAGGTAGGGAAATGGGCAGACAGGGTGGGCCAAGCGGTCCTTATCTGCCATAGAATTCTATGTTTCTATGATCCAGTCAAATCTGAACTGGCCGGAGGCCAAAACACCCATCCAGGATTGCAGTCTCCCGCTTACTTCGTGCATCTCTAGAGGCTAGCTCATGATTCTAATCTCTTCCAAGCCCTCAGGTATTTCACTCAGTTATTTTCTCTGCACTTCATCTTTCTACCTTCTCCTTTGTTCCTTAGCATTCCATCGATTTCTACAGTGCGAGACTAACCCTACTGAGATTTCAGTTAACAAAATATTTGTTCCTCTAACTTTACTAGTCTGCACAACAGTGTGGTCTAGAGGCTAGATCCCTTCCTGGAACGCAATCTCAAGCTCAGGAGGTTCTAATACCACATTGAGCAGGGCATTTATTTATTTAGTTTTTGTTGACCAGGTACAGTAAGTGCACTAGACAAATCCTGCCTATTTTCAGGCATGACCCGGGGGAGGGGGATACAGATGAATGCCGACCTTGAACCAGATTACGCTGTTTAAAATACCTTTGCTCAATTTTGCCCCTGCATTACAAGCCAGACCCTCCTGCAGCATCCGAGCTTGCAGCTTCACCTGATGGGGACCCTCCTGCAGTGTTCTCACATAGGGCCTACCTGCAGAACTCAGCCTTCCTGCATCATTCAGGTCTTATTTCTAGGTAGTTGGTCTCAGATCTCCACTTTTTCCCCCAGCCTTGCTGCAGCTGCCTGGGCACTCCAGCAGCATCCAGTCTGTGCTTGTGCCACAACAAAGGAAAGTTTCACCTTTGCATGTTCATTTTCCCCCACCCGTGGATTCCTTCTGCTCAAGCATTCTGCTCTGCGAGTTTCCCTTCTACTTTAGATGTGGGCATACCCCTGGCATTCACCCTTAGCCCAGCGCTTCTCACCACATACTCAGGACTATGTCTGATGCCATGTTTGGGCTTCCTGTGGCAAGCAGTCATTTTCTCTCTGCTTGCTCCCATCCATCGTGAGATCTCAGCGCTCATAAGCTCTCAGCCACGATGTCGAGGGGTGCGTTGTATTCTCACAGATTTTCTCTGGCCAGGAATGTGCACTCATTGAGTTCTGGTAAAAACAGCAGCAATTGGTACATTATTGAGGACACTGAAGCATGATCCTCACAGCATGCTAACACAGCACTTGGAGGCCACTGTACATTTTCCCCCCTCTCTCTACCTGCCCCATCATTTTTTTCATCTCCTGCCATATTAGGCAGTTTTGGCAGCAGGTACACTGGGTTCTTAGGAGACATCACTGCAGTCTCTCGAGAGCCATCTTATTCATAGTCTCCCTCTATAGAACTACCAATGGCCATGTTAGTAAGCACAGCCATGCACTCTCGTGATGCTCCACAGCCTCTCTCACAAGAGCAGTGGCCATCTTGCTTGTAGTCCTTTACGCAAAATTATTATCAGCCATACTGGTTCCTACCTAACTGTAGGAATAGGAGTGGCCATGTTAGTAGGTCTCTCCAGTCACTCAACAAAGGGTCACTTCAGCAACCATCTTGGCTGTCCTGCTCTATCTCTGGGGCTCAGGATTTACAACTGCTTTTCTCCATCAGCTTGTAAATATTTTTCCATCAGGTAGGGACATGTTTTTGAACTAGTTCTTTCTGTCTGCCCCCCACAGATTGCTATGTACCAGTCATCTCTAAACCATGCCTACCTGCCTGGAATGCGGTTCTAAGCTGCCCACCACCCATGTAGGTGAAGCCTTGTGCACGGTGTGCACAATTTCAGAAAATGGAACCTCTCAGGCTGGTCTTGACACAGTTTCACCTGACAAGGACCCATCCCATCCTACAGCACCACCTATGCTAAGCGCCATGCAAGCTGCACTACTGTTTCAACTGCTGGAGAAGCTCCAAACCTAGACTCTTGACAACTCATAACCAACTCCTCCAAACAAAAGACTAGATGACTCCCAGCCACAACATTCTCCAAAAAAGCAGTACAGCAGGCAGAAGAGGAAGAAGTGGAAGTCCTCCATATGACGGCAACTAAAGGGGAGGTACTGCTACTGGGTGATTTCAATCTGCGGGATGTAGACTGGAGCATCCCAGCTGCTGCCTCAGCCAGGAGTCAGGACATCTTAAACTCCATTCAAGGGCCAGGCCTCGGGCAGCTAGTGCTGGAGCCCACCAGGGAGGGTGTGATTTTGGACCTAGTATTCATAAAAGGGAACAGAATTGATGAAGTCAGGGTGGGTGGATACCTGGCGTCCAGTGACCATCACACAGTGTGGTTCAATATGAGAACAGTGTCAGAGTCCAGTCACATAAAGATGAGGGTCCTGAATTTCAAGGGGGTAGACTTTGCAAAGATGGGGTTTGTCTCAAGAAAGCCCTAGCAAGGAGGGATGATGCGGGGGGAGTTGAGGATCAGTGGGCCCATCTAAAAGGAGCCATAGTAGAGGCGACACACCTGTATGTTAAGAAAGTGAACAAAGGCAGGAGAAAGAGAATACCACTATGGTTCACAAAAGAAGTGGTTGGAAAGGTAAGAGCAAACAAGTTGGCTTTCAGGAAATACAAGGAAACACAGATGGAGGAGGAGGACAGGGTACAGTATCTGGATAAGCAGAGGGAGGCAAGGAAAAAGGTCAGAAGTACAAAGGCACAAATAGAGGAAAAAATAGCACAGGAGGTAAAGAAACCTTTTGCAGGTACATTAGTGAAAGGAGAAAAATCAGGGGTGGGATGTAAGGCCTAGAGGGGAAGAAGGGGAATGTGTGGAAGGGGACCTGGATAAGGCATCAGTACTGAACAAGTATTTTTGTTCAGTTTTCACAGAAGAAGGGGAAGGTGATGGACTATAGGCAACAAGAACAACAAACTCTAGCCAGAGCCAATATGGCTGCGGCTAGCTGCCAAATGAGCAAAGCTACACACGTGTGTGTAGAAAATTTTGAACGACTGGGTGTAACTTGGCCATTTTTTAGAGTCGTTTCTCCAAATTTTCAACATGACCCTTTTGGGACCCTGCCTCATGAATAGTTCCACTGTCATTTCATTCACTTGTCCTGAAAGGTGATTTCGCAGAGCGACTGTGCCATTCTCTGCCACAGGTGCGAAAACACATTTTGGGCAGGATGTGAAAAATGACAGCTGACTGTTAATAAGGAGGTGTACAAAAATGGCAATGTTGAAAATCTGGAGTGAAAATATTAAACATTGGCGAAGCTAGGAGCATGCATATAAACTGTGCAACGCATGCTCGTAACGCAGACATTTTTTGGAATTTTTTCACCAGATTTGCAACATGGGCTTTTTTCGACCCCACCTCATGAACAGTGGCACTGTCATTTCATTAATTGGTCCCAAAAGGTGATTCTGGCCCACGACCGCAAACTCACCTTTTGGGACTGAGTAACAAATGACAGTGACAGTGTTCATGAGGTGGGGTCCCAAGAGAAGCCCATGTTGAATATTTGGGGCCAGA
Organism: Neoceratodus forsteri; assembly: GCA_016271365.2. NCBI lineage: Eukaryota > Metazoa > Chordata > Ceratodontiformes > Ceratodontidae > Neoceratodus > Neoceratodus forsteri. Next base: position 1,283,609,034 of record CM057453.1, read on the forward strand.
ATTTCTACAAATGGCTGATATATCAACATAAGTTGGAAACCCCATTGACTGCCATTATACCATGCTTACCTTTGATTCTTCGGTTTGCGGTTCTGCTTTGAAGAGTGCAGACGTGTCCCGGTCCAGAGAAGATGACAGCGCTGACCTCTGGAGGTAAGTATGAAGTGGGGGAAGCGGGGATCAGTGGAAGGGTGGGGATGGAGGGAGGAGTACTGAGGCAATGATTTAGGACCGCTTTCTTTTTACAGGTAAAAAAATAAAGACATCAGGGGACAGTTTACTTTATTTACAAAGAAAAAAAGGAAAAAAAGCATAAATTTGGGCACACTGGGGTGGGCTCCCAGTGTGCCACATGAGCTGGGGGGTAAGTGATGCTGACACAGGGATTGGGCAACCCGATGTTGGTGCAGAGGGAATAAAAAAGAAAAAATAACATAAATTTGGGCACACAGGGGTGGGCTCCAAGTGTCCCACATGAGTTGGGGGGGTTACATGATGCCTACATGGGGACTGGGCACCCCAATGTCAGCATGGGGATGGGGAATGGAGGGAGTGGGGAGGACAGGAGCAGTGGGATGGTGCAGGAGGATTGCCATCCCAAGATGGCATTGGCAATGCAACTGCACATGCACGGCATTTGTGCATGCATATTTGTGGTGAGTGGCATTCTGCCATTCACAAGATGGAGGTGCCAGCAGAACTGCACATGCATGTGCGGCACGCATGCGCAGTTCTTGTCCCGGAATATGGAAGTAACAGTTGAAATAGTGTGGCTGTTACTCCATAGCGACCGATCATGGTGGAATGCTACAAGCTCCGTTGGACTTTCGGAAGGATACTTCTAAAAGTCCAACGGAAGGTGCCATGATTGGCTGTTTTAAGGCTATGATCACAAAACAACTGTAGGCTCTGCCCACAGCCGTAAAAATGGGGGAGGTGGACACCAGTCCATTTACAGAAGAGAGAATTGTAAAGGAACTCTTAAATCTGAAGGTGGACAAGGCAATGGGACCAGATGATATATAGTCTAGAATGTTAAAGGAACTATGGCAAGTGTTAGCACCACCGCTGGAAACCCTGTTCAGTGAATCACTCAATACAGGAGTAGTTCCAGAGGACTGGAGGAGGGCAGATGTAGTCCCTCTTCACAAAAGCGGGAGCAGGGAGGAGGGTGGAAGCCGGACATCAAGTAGGGTTGGCAGCTTTTGCAGTAAGTAGGTAAAATGGGTAGACTGGATGGGTTTGATGGTTCTCATCTTCTGTCAATTTTTGTTTCTAAAAAGAGTCTCCCAAAGATGACACTTCAGACTAGGAATCTGAGGGCTCTTCCAAGAAGTTGAGTCCTGGTAAAGATGTGAATGAATTGATACAGATGATGAGAGGTTCTATAAATTGCTGAGGAGCCCAAAAAATCGAGACCTCCACAGATCTTCTGCTTGTGGTACACCAGAGCCTCACAAGATCTCACTTTCCTGCCTGCCAGGCCCTTGATGCCATTCTTCAAAAGGAGCATGAAGCAACAGAGCCGACTAGAATCCCAGCGAAGTGGGCTATTGACAAAACCTACCCACTCACAGACTCTCGTAAGATGGTCTGGTTCCCAGCCCTGAGGGTGGACCCTCCCATCTCGGACCTTTCTAAGAGAATCACAATTCCCATTGAGAGCACAGCAGCCCTCAAGGACCCCATTGACAAAAAGGTAGAGAAGCTCCTGAAGAAGGTACATTAACGGAGCTCAATATGTATACCCTAGAGCAAAGGAAGGTCGGAGGTGATATGATCGAAACATTCAAACATCTTAAGGGCATCAGCAAGGTGAAAGAGTCTAACATGTTTCGATTTAAGAAAAATAGGAGGACAAGAGGACACAGCATGAGATTAGAGGGAGGCTGATTAAGGGTAATGTGAGGAAGTTCTTTTTCACAGAAAGGGTGGTGGATGCATGGAACGGCCTACCGCAGGAAGTGGTGGATACGAATACAGAGCAGGACTTTAAACAGGCGTGGGATAGGCATAAGGAAGCAATACAGATGAGTATGACTAGATAGGCCATTGACAGAGTAAAGGCCTATGTCACATTCATAAGGTAGAAAAAATGGACAGACTGGATGGGCCTTGCGGTCCATATCTGCCGTCAACGTCTGTGTTTCTATGTTTCACACCTACACACACACACACACACACACACACACACACACACACACACACAGTCAAATAAACAGCATTTTCTGCACTCCCTGTACTACAACAGTGGGACGTTAACTGACTTGACCATGGTCACAAAGATCGCATTTAGCTGCATCGAGCAATGAAAGCAGGCATTGCAAGCAGTGGGCTACACTGTCTTCACTTTTCTTGTTCTCTGCTTTTTTCTTTGACTATTTTTTGTTTATATTTACATAATTAGATAAATGTCACTCATGATGAAGTGTGACGTTGTTGACACCATTTTTAACATCTGTTCATAGGGCCTCAGAGGGGCATGTCTTATGGCATTACAGACAGCAAGCATGATGTCTGTGCAAGAATACAGAGGCAGAAAGCTGAGCATTTCTGCCTGCCCAAAAATCACAAGAGGTGTCTGTTATACTATCAGTGACACTCCTCAGACACCATATTATGTTAGCAATTAGAAAACCTAACTGTCGTTAATAATGTCAATGTACAAGAAGTCACTGATAAAATGTTGAAGACCGTACACTGCAGGATCCAGAACACTGGTGCCATTGTTCTGAATGCATAAACATGCCAGCACATGTGGAATGCCTATGCTGTCAGAAATTCTAAGGCATCTTCCTTCTTCTCTCCACCAAATACTGGGAGGTTACTTCCGATCCATGGCGCAACAATAGGCTCGCTCACATGGTGAGAAAGTTGGATCACCGCTGTGTAGATGGTTGCAGCCAAGCTATCTGAAATGCTGTAGAGCAGCATTCAGATGGCTTAGCTCTGAAACTCTGCAGGTGCCGCAAGAGAAGTTCCGGTGCTCTGAGGAGGGTTCCAGTGAGGGTTACGGTCAATGATACTGCAGTGCTGGGGAGGGAGGGTTCTTCAGGCTTGAGTTCAGCTAAAGGTACTTTAATGTACATTAAGCACAGCTGAACTCAGGCAAGCAGTTCTTTTAAAAACTGAGGGCTATAAGTGGAGAAAACATGGTCCCAGAGTGGATCCATGACACTGGACAATGTTTTGAAGGGTGCTGATTGTTCACACAGCTGAGCAAACCAGTGTAAAACTCATACTCCACTATGCGATCTCAAGAAAACAGGGATCATGGGCATAACAGAAAGCAAGAGAAAAATGGCAGAATGGTGGTGTTCACATATGCACAGCAGCTCTGATCTGGTCGCAGTGCACCACAACCACCAGCTCGGAACAGGCAGTGTGAATGAGTTTAATGTGTATCACTGTTGCAGTTGTTTTGTAATTTTGTGATACATTTTCCGTCTTCTGCGGAGTTTGTTCACTTTCACATCTCATTACTTGAATTCCTGACATTTCATGCCTTCTAGATGAACCAGCAGTTAAAGTACATTCTCACCTTCCTTGAATTAAACTCAACTTCTGAAGGTTATTAAAGGAATAATGCACTCCAGGGTGAATGTTATGCTGGGATAACGTCCCTTCTTGGATGTTGGACACCCTCGGCCTGCGGCCTTGGTCCCAACCACCTGAGACTGGATGTTATCCTATCATAACACCCACCTTGGATTTCATTATTCCTATTATACAATGGCTCAATTTGAAAGAAAAACCCCGAAAACATTAAAAGGTTTGTTAAAAGTAGCTTTGTGTGCCCTTTTTAAAGGGTAGGAATACTCAGTAAAAAACAATGCTTATTATTTGTTTTTGCCAATAGGTGAAACTGCTATTATGTCACTGTGAGTCTGTAGCCCTGCTATGGATCCCCAACCCACAGCTGGTAGAAGAAAAGGGAGAGAGTCTGTTGTACTGTTTTTTTTTTTAACTTTGAAAAAGGGAAAGGGGATTTTGTTGTCACCAACGTCCGCGAAACTGGAAGTATGTGCCCCCACTCTGGTCCGTGTTTTTGAAGTTACACTGTTGCTGTCATTCTCCCCTTAAACTGCCATGACTTTTGGTGGAAAAGATAAAAAAGTAAAGAGAACGACAGAAAAAGGCAAGTAACATTTTGTTTTAGTTTTTTATTCCAAGGACACCTGGGCAGCTGTCCGCTCCACTCATTTGTGTTTAGTCAGGATGTCGCTTGGTCAGCTGCCTGCCTGTCAGTGCTCAAAGTTCACAGTGGCATTGTGCATCTTCTGGTACACTTGTGTGTTTTGTACTTGTACCAGGAGATTAAAGGTAAGTGGAACACGTCTTCAGTGTGATTATCGTGGGCACCGAGCGGGGTTTCTGGACGGGGTGTGGAGTGCACATTTTGAGCGGAGTGGGGAGTGCAAGATGCAATCATTGGGATGGCTGTGGAGTGATTTCTTTTAAACATTTAATGCAGTCATTAGTGTACTGGGACTAGAGCCGGGATGTTATGTTGGAATAACATCCCTGTTCCAGTCCCAGTCTGACCATTCGGAGGCCAGCATTCTTTTTTGCCATTGTATAATCATGACTCAATCCATGAATGCTTCTAATTTTCATTCCATTCTCTTCTCAAACTGTTCCGTGTCAAATGTTATTTTCACTGTCTGCATTCCTCTTGCAACACCTCTGCCAAGTCCCACAGGTGTCCTCATGACTCCTGTCATTGGTGACTCAGTAGTTGGTTTAAACTCAGGAACCTCTACTGAAGGAAAATTCATTCTGATCCCAACAACTGGATAAGAACTGTGTGCCCCCTCTAAATCACTAGGTCCCTCATTCTGACCAAACACTGCTAAGAGCTTCTGATCCATACCTACTAGTCACTTTCCCAAATGACAGATCAAACTTCACAGTTGCCAAGGCTCAGCAAAGTACAGCCAACTTCACTAAAACCTTTTTCATACTCCGGGTGATTTAGCGAGAAATCCACCCCGTTAGTGTCAGATGTAACACTAAGGTTCCTGTGCAAAAAGTTTGCAAAGTCTCCAAGCATATTCAGAACAAATACCCCATTGCTATCATTGAATGAAAATTCATAATAGTGATATATGACACTGCTTATAAATGTTCATTGACAGTAGTATAATACTCTAAATGGACTAGTTTATTTCCTAAAATTCAAAAACATAGTCTTAACAGAAACAGTTGTTCTTGGATACCAAAACCTAACCGTAATAATCAAATATTGTAAGGTGTACTTTATACTTTGTTATACAAGTTGCGTGTTTCAGACATTGCATAGGTATGGAGTTGTATGCAGGCACTGAGGGAAACTTATGTTTAATTGACAATAAACAAAAATGGTGCTCCGCTATATAACAAATACAAGTATTTGTCAATGCCAAAGGTTTGATGCTTTGCACCAGTACATCCTCAGATGTTACATGGACACTTGGGCTGTGAGTGCAAGGAATGCTGGGTACGGCAAACAGCTTTCTTACAGGATGCTATAGACAACACTGAGTGTGCAAGATTCACTTTGGGAAAAATCCATTTTGTTTTTTTTTTTTACACCTAGACAGATATCAAGGGTACTGAATAAACTGGGCATTTAGGAGAATAATAACTGTCTTGAGGCTAGGAGAGAGCTGGTGCAGAGGATCACCATGGACTGAAGGCAAATACTGGGATCACTGCAGGAAGGATGGCAATGAAAACAGTTGAGCACATGAAAAAGGAGAATACATGTAGAGATATGCCAGTTATTCTTTTTATTGAATTTCAATATATGTAATATAACCATGTTAAGATCTTTGCATCACTCAGATCATGGCAGGTCTTGGTACATATGCAAGAGCTAAAAAGGGAGGGGTAAGGGTAGCATACAGGGGAGGGGTAAGGATGGCTAGGGCATGGGGGGGACATAAGAATTATGGGAAGAGGGGTAGTGAAAAAGGAAATGGGGGGGCAGGAGAGGATTGCAAAAGTTGGTGAAATCCATATACCCAATAGTTCTATAAGTGTGGGTTCACCTTTCAAATGGCATTCATGTAATACAGACACAAAAAAAATTTAGAATGAATGTGTGTATTTTCCTAGGTTAACATTGTTTGTAAGATGCACTTGCTGGTGGAGAGAAACAGAGGTATATTATTATTTTTTTCCCTATATTTAAAAGTTGCAACAGTAAGGAGACTAATTTCCATATAACAGAGATGCAGTCATGGGTTAATTTTTCTTTAAGAGACTTGCTAGTTTAGGAGACAAAAAGGCTGTAATTTGAAACATCACAGCTAGTTTCAAACTGCCTAGAGACTAGGCAGAAGAAGTAGAAAAATCTTTAACAGTAATAAAATAATAAAGACTGGCACAACACAGTTCAAACTTTCTGTTGATCTCCTCTCAATTTTTTGATGTAGTCTGGTCAGCTTGTCACTGCTGCTGATTTTAATGACAGGCTGCTGGTGTTGACAGCCTATCAGCTGTCTGTTGAATAGCTTCATTCACATCAAAGGACTGAAGCCCTCTAATTTATTGGCTTGGTTCTTTTGAAGTGCATTCAGCCAAAGAAGAGTTGTATCACGGTTCAAGTGCATGGTGATTGGTCTAGACTGCTTTACCCCTACAGTTTTTAACTGCAAGAGGCTCACAGAGACACAACTCTGAAATCCCCATCCACTCATAACAAAAGGTTTGTTGCACATGTGCATCAAACCTAATACATGAGGTGGTACACCAGTACAAAACTAAATCATGCAGCAAACAATGATCAGTGCACCCACCTGCAAAAAAACTCTACGGCCCAGATATTCAAAAGGGTTGCGCCATGCACAACAGGGATGCGCCTGCGCAAGTCTGAAAATGTGCCATTCTGTGATATTCAGCGGAAGGCAGATGTGCCCTCCCAAATCACAATGCGCAAGAGCGCAATGATAATGAATGCATGCGCAACTGAAGGGGAGGAACCATGCATAAATGGCGCTGTGCGATATTCAACAACATGCGCCATGCTCAATAGGGGAGCAAACAGAAGTTGCACGATAGCGGAAATGATCCAAAATAAAAAGGAACAAGAGAGAGGTGCAAGAATGCTACGGGGAAGCCACATGTTGGTGAACTGCAGGCAGCCACACAGGCACACAGAAACTGGGAGCAGGACAGGGCAGGAGCAGAACAGAGCACCTGGAACCACCAGGAACAGGAAAGGTGTGAGAGCCTGTGCCACAGTGCAGGACAAAGGGAAGTGCACACAGCACTGAGGGCACAGATAGTGGGCAGTACGGCCACTACAGGAGGTGTTCGGTGCAGGGGAGTAAGCAAGGACAGCGGGGAACAGTGAAACAGCTGCCAGGGGGTTACACAAGCCAGGGACATGGCCAGTGCCACCATCCAGATGGAGGCAGTTATGAGGGGGGTGAGAAGGCAGGCAGCAAGGGGGCACAGCCGTGGAAGGGCCCGTCGGTGGTATGTCCCCAACAGGCAGTACTGAGCCTGCATCAGCTTCGAGCTGTACACTGATACTGAGATCATGGGCCAGTACCACCTGAACCGGGTGATCCTGAGGTGGCTCTGTGAGCTGTGCAGTGATGTGATGCAGGCACCCATACAACGGAGCCATGCTCTGTCAGTGGAGACCAAAGTGACAGCTGTCATGTGCCTGCTCACCATGGGTACATTCCAGAGACCAACAGGGAACATGACAGGGATAATCCAGTCGGCCGCGTCACGCCTCCTTACCCAATTCCTCAGCGCACTGCTGCCACATGCTGCGGAGTACATCCATTTCCCCAACACACCGGTGGAGTGCACAGCAAACATACAGGAGTTCAACAGGGTAGCACGTATGTCTGGTGTGCTCAGGGCAATAGACTGCACCCATGTGGCCATCTGCACGCCACCTGGCCCCAAAGGGGCCGCATACATGAATCGGAAGGGGTATGCAAGCATCAACTGCCAGGTGGTGTGCGATGCCAGGGGGTGCATAATCAATGTCTGTGCCACGCACCCTGGGGGAGAACATGATGCCTTCATCTGGCACCAGTCCGCACTGTGCCACAGGTTCAAGAGTGGGGATGTCCCCACTGGCCACCTAGTGGGTGAGTAGCAAATCACGCAGAAAGACATGGAGCTTGGGAGGGGCATAGTCAGAGGTGACATGGGTATTGGCCTAGATGGCCCATGGCAGGGCGATGCTGATCACCAAACTAATGTCCACCCTCTACACACAGGTGACAGTGGATACCCACTCCATCCCTGGCTGCTCACACCATACCGGCGGCTCACGACCCCATCGCAGCAATGCTACACGAGGCACATGCCACCACCACGCAGTGTCATTGAGCCGGGTGTTCAGGATGCTGAAGGCACGCTTCCGTTGCCTGGACACATCTGGTGGTGCCCTACAGTATAGCCCCTCAAAGGCCTGCGGGCTATTCCTGGCCTGTTGCATCTTGCACAATATGGCCAATGACTGTGGGATAGCTGTACAGGTCGAAGAGGGGGACAGTGATGGGGACGATGAGAACGCTGGTGAAGATGGTGATGGGCAGCCCCCCTTTGGTCAAAGGGACCCCCGACTGATCCGGATGGCACAGCTGCACCGGGACGCCATCACAGAGGAGCACTTCAACCAACCTAGGTAAGTCATGGGGCCATGTGCAACCACCAGTGGCAAGGGCACAAGCCACAAACACGCATGGACAAAACCCAGGGGTGCATGTCGTTAAGGGAATTGGCCAAGCTTGGAACCACACACGCCATCAGGGATGGGCAAGGTCTAACACAGCATGCAGTCACACACACACACACCCCACAAGACATGCACAAAGGGTAGGAGGCACACCAACCCCAACCGCCACCTCTAGCCACACACACGTCCACAGACCACCACGCCCAGTGCCTGTCATTGTGCGTGTGTATGACGCTGGGCACCATTGCACAGTGGTGGACAATGCAACGCAGGCATCATCATACACATGCCACAGTGGACAGCAGCCGGGAGGGTGTGTAGATGGAACGTGTGTGCAGGGCCAGGTACCCCACCCATGCATTGCACGTTGAACAACACAGTGCACACAGGTCAGCATCAGACAGTATCCGTGGTGGGAGACAGGTCAGTCACATGCCACAGTGCCATGGCTGCCACGGATGTGTTGGCGGCCCCGCTGAGACCCGCCAGCAGTGACAGGCTGACCAATGGCCTCATGGGGTGGCACCGACGGTCCCCCAGGGGTTCCACTGCATGAATGTGACCGTTCTCGCGCAGGGGTCTGCAGCACACTGAACATGCCTGCGCCAGGCGTGCTCAGAATGCCCACAGCTGAACCCGGTGTTGACAAGGAGGGTGTCACATGATGCCGGGAATGGGGGGTGGACATTGCACTGCGCGGTGTCTGCGACGCATGGGCAAATAACTGTGTGCCCACTGTGGCCATGGCAGCTGTGATTGTCTGTGTTAGCCTGTCAATGGCAGCGGTCACATCCTCCTGCATCCGGTCCATCCCTGCCAGGAGCAGAGCGGTGTCCCTGCTGTGCCACCCCTTTGCCTGGTGCAGAGCCACACTGAGTGCATCCACCGCCATCACAAGCCGCAACTGCTGATTGACTGATTCTTGGAGTATGTGGGTGTGCTCTTCTAAGAGGTCATCTGCCTGATTGGCATGCTGTCCCTCACGGTGTTCACGGCCCTGATGGGCAGCACCCCTTGAGGGTGGGCGCTGCACACCAGGGCCAGGCCTGGGTATGTTCAGAGGCGGTGCACTGACGCCACCCCCCCGACACTGTACCCCCATGTCCATTGGCCAACTGCTGACACTGCCCCTCCAGCTGATGCTCTCCAGGGCTCAACGGTGCTGCCGCAGTGGCTGCAACAACCCCACTGTCCTGGACACACACCAGTGCTGCCCCACTGGTGCAGACAGGCACAGGCTGGGACTGTGATGTCATGCAGGCCTCCACGGTGGCACCACCCACGGCTATGCCTGTGATATCACCTGCTGTGTGGCCATCCTGCGGCCCACACATATCACTGTCCATGAAGTGAGCTCCATCATCATCAGTGACGGATTCGGTACCAGCCCGAGTCTCAGCATGCTGGCATCCATGGACGTTGGCACGCTGGGACACAGGAAGGGCCTCCTCTGCACCTGCTCCACCAGCATCAGTCCAGACAGCCAGGTGGGTCCACTGTTGCCCTGACCCTCGGATGCCTGTGGAGGTGGACAGGCCCTCCTCTATGTCCATGGTATCGCCCTCAGTGGACAAGCCCACCACCGCTGACCCATGTAGATGCTCAGGAGCTGTAAGGGAACACAGCAGCATTAAATGTATCTGCCCTACCCTGTCTTTCCCCCCCCCATTGACAGACCAGGACCTACCATGCAGTGACGGGCTACCACCCATCTGGAATCCACTACTTGGAACACCCTCGATGGCACAATGCCTCATGCTGCCAGCAACCCGCTCTTCTCGTGGGGTCAGGCATTGCACGGCCAGCTGTCCCCCACCGGTCGCAGCCCATGCTGCCCTGATGGCAGCCACCTGGTCCTTAATTCTCTGCCTGTCCGTGCCCATCTTCTTTTTGCACTCCTGCACGGACCACTGGTGGCTGCCATGCAGGTTGATGGCATGCGCCTCCTCTTCCCATGCAGCAGCACGGGCCTGTGGTGTTCCCCGCCGTCTGCTGAGCAGTGGCTCGTGGTCAAGGTAGGCCTCAAACAGGGCATCTGTTTCTGCCTTTGTGAAGTTAGGCCTCCTCTTCCTCCCATGTCTCTGTTCCTCTTCCTCCTTCTTACGATTGCTCATTCTTCATCCTGTGAGAATGACAGGTGATACCTGTGACTGTGCAGTCCCATGCATGTACCACACACCACAGTACACACTCCCAAACAGCATGCAACTCTCCACAATAGACTGCAATAACAGACTATGGCCACTGCAGCCCAATGTCACATTTTTATAGCACAATGCATGCAAATGAGGTGAGGCGCAATTATAAGTGGATGCTAATGCAGTATCTGTGCCATTGAATGGCTGATTAGCTGATTTGCATATGCCAGCTGAATATCGCGCTGTTGAGCTTTGCGCAATTGTGTTGAACGTGGTCAGGCAAGGGTGCATTTCTGTGACATGCACAGTGGACACCGAATGGCGCATACCCGGGGTGATGACGCCGACGCCTGCCACACTGCTGACGTGCTGTGCATGGGAGGCAATGCAGGGCACGGCCACCATTGTGCCAATGGCACTACTGCGCTGTTCACATGTATGGCGCTCTGGCACTGGGGCGCCATAGGCGCACTGGGGCCACAGCGTGGTAGGCTGCTACAGGAAGTGGCACACAGGTGCCCTACCGTGCTACACATGGTGAGTACTAATCGCACTGTGGCGGTCCATGCGCAAGAGACCCCTGACCCTGTGCTGACCTTTGTCCCCTAGGCGCCATGCATCCGCATGGGTGCACCTCTATCGCACTGTTCAGTGACAACGCGATGGGGAATGACAGCGCAGTACCGCGCAGCATCTGCACGTGGTGAACGTGCGCTACAGAGCGCCATTTTGATACCAAAACTGTACAGGATGGCAAGGAGAATGGCACCCATCTGGAGTCAACTTGAACTGGCCAATCTGGTCCAGTTAGTGGAGCCCCATGCCACCGCCCTATTTGGGGAGGCACCCCTGGACAGGGCCAGGAGTGCGGTGTGGGAGGAGGTGGTGGTGGCCCTGAAGGAGGCCACCGGCATGGAGAGGATGGCAGAGCAGTGCAGGCACCGCTCTGGTGACCTGCAACGGTGGGACCCAGACAGGCTTACCCACCTGCAGGCACATGCCAGGAGGGGCACGGTGCCACGGCCAGGTAGGTGCCCCATCCATACACTGTTAATGTCCATATGGGTATCACGGTGGCATGTGTCCAGCACATGGGGGGGCACCCAGTGATGGCCATGGTGGTGGTATCGAGGTGGGGGGAGGATGGGTATGGCTGTGTGGGATTGCACACACATGGGGAAGGGGGGGGACTTTGCTACCAGATTGTACTGATGTTCCTTTCTCCATGTTTGCACCCTAGGCCCAGAGGAGCACTGGTAGGTGAGGGAGAGGAGGCTGCACCAAGATGAACAGCAGGCCGGGAGGGCTGCCGGGCAAGACAGGCACAGGGACCAGCCTGATGATGGTGAGTGCCTTACATCCATGATTACTACTGTATGCTGTGTAACAGGGCGGGAAGCGAGGCATGGCCACTATCCATTGACACCACTGCCATGCACGCAACTTGTTACAGTCAGCACTGTCCAGTGGCACTGCATGTCTGGGAGTGCGTCAATGGTGGTCCATGCGTGCACCAGGTACATGGCTGTGCCACTGCCTTCGCACCGCATAGCCATGTCACTGAACAGCCATGGTGGTGCTGTGCAGGACTTGGCTGGTGGGTGTGTGCAGTGGTCCACATGCCTGTGTGCACCTGGGTGGGCAGGTCTTGTGGACGTGATCACTGTGGGTGGTCACACACCCTCACAGAGGCATGTCCCACGGCCGTATGCCATGCACAGTGGGTGGGCTGCATGGGGCTGTGCATTCACACTTATTGACTCTGCTCTCTTGTCCTAGGTGGACGGCAGCTGCAGAAGATCAGGATGGCACTGCGGGAGATTCTCCAGGTAGCCAGGGCGGCACTGGAGATACTTGAACAGTTGGACAGGCTCGGTGTCTGAAGACGTCATGGCAGAAGGAGAAGCCGAAGCAGGGAGCGGGGCTCCCGCTGAGCTTTGAAATAGCCCTGATTTCCATTACCCCCCTGGACACACCCTCACATCCCTCCTTCCCTCTACAGGTTTGTTCACCCCTGCCCCTTACCCACCCCCACCTTGTTTGTGTCCCTCCCCCCAAACCTTTGTAAATACTTGTACATAGTTTTGTTTGCTGTTTTTCAATACATTTCCTTTGATATGCCTACTGTGGTGGTCTCTGATTTGCAGTGGGCTATAGGTGCTCAGCTGCAGTGGTGTGCATGGCATCAGGGGTGGTACAGTCATGTGTGTGCGTGTGTGTGTGTGTGTGTGTGTCTGTGGGGAAGTGAGTACAGTGTGGGAGTGGCTATCAGTCACTGTCTGTGGTATGTGTGTTGTTCCCTGTGCACTGGATGACTGTGTGCAGTGGTCCATGGTGCATGCTCTGTGTCCATGGCGCACCTGTCAGACCGTCCATGGCCTGTGCAGCTGACACCCTTGCATGTCTGTGACATGCACGGTCCACTGGCATGTCAGTGGCATGCAGGACAGCCACTGTACCCGGCACAATGCCGGGTTGCCTCCTGTCACTGGTGTGGTGCATGTCTGCCTCAGGTGACACTGTGGCCTCCACTGTTGTTGTCCCAGCTCCATGCTGTCACTTGTGTGTGTCACAGGGGATGTGCACCACTGTCTGTCACTTGTGCTCTGGGCAAATGCTGGTGGTGTGCAGTTCCTCGGTGTCTGCGCAGGGTGGCTGGAACCCCTGTGTCATGGAGGGGTGCTGGCCGTGTGTACACGGTTTCCATGACCACATGTTGGGGGCTTGATTGCCCCACTACTGTGTCCCTGTGGTGGTGTGCCCTTGAGTATGGGTGGGTGTTTGTCCATGCACTGTGTTGCATCCTGTGTGGTGCATGCTTCCATGCCCCACTGTGGGTGTCTGCGCTGGCTGTTGTGGCCAGTGCTGGGTCGGGGTGTTTCCTTGGGAGGGTGTGCAGGGTGATGTACCACTGGTGGTGGGGTCTGGGGCATGCCCTGTCATGTGTGGGGTACCTCATGTGCCAACGCATGGTCGTTCTCTCAGCTGTACCTCAGGGGGGACGTGCATGGTGGCACTGTGTATGCAGTCATTGCATCGCTGTGTGCTGCCACCCGCTGATGGGTGCTCGTGGTGGGGCTGCCTTGCATGGTTCTGTGGTGCAAAGGGTTGCATTGTCACAGTGGGAGTGGTGGCATGCATGGGGTATCCTGCACTGGTGAACGCTGCTCCTGGGCAGGGTGTCTGGGGGTCATGGTGCAGGGTGTGCTCTGCATTATTGGGATGGTGTGGCATGGGGTGGTCAGCCTTCCTTGTGTGCTGGTCACAGCTTGCCAGGGGTTGTGCTGGGGCACCATGCTCCAGCTGTGGGTTGGTTGCTGGTATCCATGGGCTGGTGGTTATTCCAGCTCTCCACCGGTTGTGAAGTGCATGGGGTGTGGGGGGCGATTTCTTTTCTGCTGTGTGCTCCCCTGCCCATCTGTGGCATGGGTGATGGGCCCCTGCATCCTGTCCCTGCGCATCCCTGGTTGTGCTGTTGCACTGCTGCCCTGCTCCACAGGGCATCTGGTTGTGCTATGGCACATCTGGACTGCTCCACTGAGCATCCCTGGTTGCACTAAGGTGCATCTGAACTGCGCAACTGCACATCCCTGGTTATGCTATGGCGCAGGTGGCATGATATTCAGTCGTGGGCCACAGGCGCATCTTGACCTGCACAGTTTTTGAATATCGCGCTTCTTGCTCATGGGCACACTGGACTTGCGCTTGCTCCTGCTGTTGCGCACTTTTTGGGCACAGTTTGAATATCTGGGCCTGTATGTACTTTCATGTCCCCAAAATAACAGCATACACAAGCCAAAACATGGACTAGTTACTCATCTTGGCATACAAAATCACGTAAATTAAGTTAAAAAGCTGTGAGAAGACACGCAAAAGCAGGAGAAACAACAGTCCAAAAAGCAGCAGCAGTTATGCCAGAAATCTGGTGAAAGAAACTTATGTTTTACCCTGGCTGGGTGGAGCTTCCTTAATTTATACAGTACATAAGGTGTTAGCATTTCCACACCTTTTCCATTTGAAAGCCCACTTTCCAAGTTTTCCACAGTATATTTTTTATAGAAATGAATTAACAAGAACCTAGGATCACTAAGGGTTAAATCTCCCCACCTTTCAACAAACAGCTTTCTGTGTGACATTTTCACTAAATCACCACACAACTAGCCACCCCCCTTTAAATGCCTTACCTACTCCTGCCTGCAGCTAGGAAATGTAAATATTCATTTTTTCAGCATTTTACTTCTCCCTGGGACTGTCTCATGGGCATTTGTAACTATCCCTGCCCAAGAGCACACATCTCTCCTGGCTCCTCCTCCACCATGCCTCCCTGCAGCACGGATTCTGGCTTGAAGTCACTCTACCTTACCAGGCTAGCAGCTCCCCTTTCCTGCACCTTTATGCACAAAAAAATCCTGTTTTTCTTTTGTAGAACAAATCTTAATTTATCTTGCTGCCAAGTTTGGGGTAAGTACAATATTAAATGTCTTGGTAGAAAAAATTTAAAAAAAAAGCCACACTTACTTCTGCTTAACTTAGGCTGATTCACTCTTAATAATCAAGGCTCTTCAGATAGCTCCGTTTGAATAACTGGATATTTTTATGTCAGAGTGTACATTTATTTGTGTCCCTCAGCGTGTGAGCTAACCCCTTGTGCCATCTATTTATTGTTGTCGTCAGAAATTGTGGTTTTCCTCAAGTGTTTGCTACTCCCTCTATTTACTCGGGCAGCCTTCTCTGCCACTCAACATGGCATCTAGCTTGTGCTCCTGTTAACCTGTGAGTGCCCATACCCTTTTGTTATGTGCCTTCAATACTTTGTCAAATTAAATAATGTTAGCCAGTCCCTAAAAAGGTGACATCCTGGGGCTTATTGCCTGCCAACTGAATTATTTTATTAAACAATATCTGGCCTCCTGCCATCGAGAGGAACACTCTTACTGCCAGGACTGGATTAACAAGTAATGAGGCCCGTGGGATATGTGTAATAGTGGGACCTCTGTGACTTCATTAATAGGCAGGTGGTTCAGGGGCCGCCTAGGCACCTGAAAACTCAATGGTTTTTAATGCCCCAAAATGCATTTGGAGGGATTTCCAAGCACCCTGAATACCCTGTCTTGTAGTGGGGAAAGGAAGGAAGGTTAGAATGTCTGAAATTGCATGAGTACAGTACATTTACACTGAGTGTCCATGGATGGACCATAATCGATGGCATCGATTACGGTCCATCCACTGACACTCAGTGTAAATGTACTATACTCATGCAATATGTAAATGTACTGTACTCAAGCAATATATGATGGCAAGTTAGAGATGGAGTACAACTTAGGAGCATGCCCACAGAAGACCTTGTTAGACCTGAAAGGGGGAAATTGTTTAACCAGGAAAGGCACACTAAGCCTAGCTGGGATGAGAAATTCAGTATCAACCTTAGCGTGAAGCAATGCCTAACTGGTTATAATAGGCAAGGCAATAGCGTGTCAACTTACTGGGCTGGATAGAAGCACTACTGGTACTGAGTCACAGGACACAACTTACAAATATGCCACAGACAGGCACAGTCATTGGCATATTTGTACGTTGTGCCCAGGGACTCAGGAGTAGTAGTAATAAAGCTGACCGTGAAAGATCAACTTCGGCAATCTGTAATCTGGTTCTTTTGAGTTAAACTGCATGACCAAGACCATGAACATGACATCTTTGCATGAACTAATGAATGAAACACATACACAACAGAAGCCAACCTCCTTTGTCAAACTATTTTAACAAAGACTATTTTCAACATTGGTGCACATACAAATTGCCATACATCGCGGACATAAAACTGTTATGTCAGTCTTTTACAACTTTGACCTGCCAACGGACCTGGTGTCACTGTCAGGGCTTTTATTGTCACTCAACTGACAATCTGAAAGAAATCAAGATCAGAAAGTAAAACCAACATTACTCAAAAGTTCCTTGCATTCATGTAAAAATATCTAGACAAGATAAGCAACAATCACCAAATATGGAAAAATTACGCACAATGAAAATCTTACCTTTTAAAAGGTCGGTTTCTTCCGGGGCTTAAGGGAGGAAAAATCAAGGATGAGGTCATCGAACTCCATTTCTTGTTCCAGCTCTGATTCGACTGGCATGAGAGACAAAGTATTCAGATGATGCTGATGCATTGTTGATCTTAGCTCATTTTGTATCTGTGCCATCTCTGAAAACGTGCCTTCTCCTTTGCAGTTTGTCTCTGGCAGTGTCAGAAAATTTCTAAGGGCAATATTCACATTAGGGAACATTGACTGAAACATAGAACATAGACTTTGATGGCAGATAAGGACCACTTGGCACACCTAGACTGCCCATTTCCCTACCTACAGGATAAGCTACAGAGTCTAGTTAACCAACAGCTTATTTCTTCCTACCCCCCCACAAGAATTGCCTTATGTCCGTCCCATGCATTCTTGAATTCTCCCACAGTTTTAGACCCCACAACCTCCTCAGGAAGGCTGTTCCATGCGTTCACCACCCTGTCTGTGAAAAAATACTTCTTCACATTGCCCCTGAGCCGTCCCCCCTCTATCTTCAAATTGTGTCCCCTTGTTCTTGCACATCTCTTTTTCTGAAAGATGCCACCCTCTTGGACTTTGTTGATTCCACTGAGGTACTTAAAAGTTTCTATCATGTCCCCCCTCTCCCTCCTTTCCTCAAGGGTATACATATTAAGCTCCTTTAGTCTCTCCTCATATGGCTTCTCTTGCAGACACTGCACCATTTTAGTTGCCCTCCTCTGGACTGCCTCCATCCTGTCTATGTCCTTGTGGAGACGGGGTCTCCAGAACTAGACGCAGTACTCCAGATGGGGCCTCACCAACTGTCTGTACAGAGGGATAACAACTTCCTGTTTTCTGCTGGTGATGCCTCTCCCTACACATCCCAGTATCCCCCCAGCCCTCCCTACTGCCTTCTTGCATTGCTTGCTAACCTTAAAGTCATCTGATATGATTACCCCCAAGTCCCTTTCCATTTTTGTTGTTGTTACTACCTCCCCCCCATTCTGTAATCTTCCCCGAGGCCATTGTGCCTTAAATCTTGTAGCAATTTGGCTGGAGACTTATCTGGCTCATTTTGTACAAAGAATTTAAACTGTAGGAGCTCATCAGGAAATGTCTGATTATCCAAGCCCAGGAGCTAAACTGCAGCAAGGTCAGTAGCAAGCTTGCAAATGTCGATGTCATCCAATGAGCTTAGTTGAAACAGAACTCCAAAGTGGTCACACAGCATCTTATAGGCATTCAGTTGATGATGAAGACAAGCTGACAATTTGTCAATTACGACATAGGATGTCTCAATACAAAATTTTTTGCTTCCTTCAAGTAAGGTGTCAGGCTCTCCGAATTCATCTGCAAATTGTTTTCTCTTTCGAATATGGCAGAGATCACTTTGATATTTTTGTGAAACAGCCTTGCATATCTTCTTAGCAGCATTTTCAAAATTCTCAAATTTATCTTGCAGGGCAGCCACAAATGATACCAAAGAACCCAGTAAGTGAGCTGCTGTATTGAGATCGATGTCCATTTTCTGTAGCGGCATGCTGGTCATTTTAAAACCGCTGAAGCACAGTGTCCCAAAACTGAGCCATGAAGGCTGTTTCCAACTACTCCATTTTGCTGTGAAGGGAAGTTGCTTCTCGTCGGGTCTCAGCTGACTGGTTCATATCTTCTGACAGGTTTTGTAGGGCTTGCCAAATTCTTTCATAGTTCTGACACAAAGCTTTCATAGAATCAGCACAGCTACTCCATCTTGTGTCAGAGAGACTTTTTTTTTTTTTTTAAACTTTATTTCTGACTTCCTACCCGAGGGAGCTCTCCGACAACTGCCAGCTCCAAGGTCTCTGCCTCGTACTGTGAGGCTTATACAACTGCGCACCCCAACCCGGCATCACCCCAGAGCTAAACCCCCATAGGGAAGGGCTGCCCTATCCACCCAGGGTGCTCTATCTGCAAGTGTAGAGTGCTGGGCTGGAGTGGGGGAACTCGGAATGGTGAAACACCAGCATTGGGAGTGTGGACCCTGAATGGCAGTGCCATCACCTATCTGCCGGGAGGAGTATTTTTCTGCTTTTCCTCCCCCTGGAGATCAGACATGCAATGGCAGCTAGGCACAATGTACCACCACCTGCTGAACCCTGCCCCTCTAGGATACACTGCCACCATGAACTGGTGCAATCCCAGCCACCGACAGGTGCTGCTACAGTGTGTTGGGACCCTAGAACCCTCCCCAGGGAAGAGAGAGCTGTCCTCCAGATGCTCAATCTCTTCCTTCCCCTCCTCTGCTGGCCCCCGGCTCCCTGGGCTCATTCCTGAACCTGAGTCACCGATGTGGCGCGAGGTGTGGCATCCAGCGCCTCAACACTCAGTGCCACTGGGCAGGCTGTCAGAGAGACTTTTGAGTGCCAAAAATCTCTGACTTTCATCAGAGATGCCAACAATTTGCTTCTAGTGATATGTTGATGTTGAGTAGAAAGCATATAGCGACTGCAGAAACCCAAAGAAAATAATTACATGGGTGCAGCTCTTGTTAACACTGTTGACTCTCATGAAGTTTAATGAATGTGCAGCACATGGAACATAGCGCATAAGTGAGTTTACTCGCATTAGGTGTGCCTGCAGTCCATTGTACTGTCCTGACATATTGCTGGCATTATCATATGATTGTCTGTGGCAGTTACATATGTTTAAACCCAAGTTATTTACCATAGCAAGCACAGTGTTGGTCAGACTTGCACCTGTATGGTTCTTCAGTTGCTCAAATCCAATGACAGTGGCGGATTTAGGTAGTGGTGCACGCGTGCGTGCCACCCCCTTTCATTAACGGGGCACATGCCACCCTGCTCGCGCTCCTCAGTGGTCTTTTTAAAATTAAAACAAATGAAGGAATGTACAAACACTGGCCTGGTATGTGTCTTAATCTTCCCCCACGTAACTAAAAGAGAAGCAACAGACACGTACGTGGGGGGAAGACACATACCAGCTTCACAGAACCGTAAAAGCAAGTAGGGGTTAGCACCGGTCAGTGTCAGTCTTCTGTGCTCAAGCTGATAAGAGCCCAAATTTACAACCATGTGTTCTGTCATGGATTGGTCCAGTACTCCACTCCTGTGTGTTTCACATGCACACAGCGTGGACACTGGAGACTGGACCAATCAATATTGATTCTTGCTTGCGGAATTTTTTTTGTTTATTCCCACTAGCGTGCTTAGCAGTCCTGAGGTGTATTAGTCAATTGCCTCAGGGCTGCGGGATCCTACTGCTGCTGCTTTCACTCCCCAAAATTTGGCCTATGGGACCGGAGCCCTGCGTTGTCCATCATTGGCCCTCATGACCATCTGCTGCTGCTGCTGCTGCTCCTCCAGACCCATTCATGTACTGCCTTGTCAGAATACAATCTGGGACATCTGCAGACTCTCAAGATAATCGATTGGGCTTTAATGTGTTTTTGTGCAGCTACTATCTGTCTAATTCCACAGTTACCCCTAATATGTTTAGCCTACAAAGTCACTTAGCAGCTGAGGTAGAGAAGTGAAAACTGGGAACTACTAGTAGGTTTTAAAATTGTAAATAAATTGAATGTCCTAAGCCTCCTTAGCCTCCCGGTGTCCACTGGTGCTGGCTTCTTCTCTCCTGCTCTGGCGTCACCACTCTTGCGCTATGTCCTCGTCCAAATCCCCCCTCCCTTGCTTGACCGACGCTATGATGTTACTATGCTCATAATCCTCACCAGCCCTGTTGGTCATTGAATTTATCTCTAACTTATACCTTGCTCCAGCACTGTATCTGTGTGTACCTTCCACGTAAATGTAAAAACTGTAAAAATTGTCTTTTCTCCTGTTTTTGTACCTGAATGTATTCGTCTGAACCAATTACTGTATCAATGTACCTGTTGTACCCTTTTGTACTCTCCTGGGTCGTTCCTGAAAATAGGCATAAAACTTGTCTAGTGTACTTACCCGGTAAACAAAAACTAAATAAATTGAAATGGTAAAGAAGATAAAAGTAGAGTCAGTTACTGAACTGGAGGCTAGCAAGACAAGGGACTATAGCTAAAATTATGAAGTTGAACGGTTAGTTTCAGTTATCGTGTTTTCTGTCTTTTCCTAAAGGAAAGACAGAAAACCGCATTAGCAAGAAAGCATTGGTATTAAAAGCATCGCACAGACTGGAAAATGAGCACTATAAGGAAATTTGGTGTGGAGTAACCCAAACATAAAGCTAATCATTAAGTGGTACCTGTCAACCTGTAATATGCTCAAGCAGCTGATGTTACTAATGTGCTTATGCTTGCTTTTAATTTTTATTAACAAGCATAATCAAGCTATCAGGACAAGCCGGAGCACAATGTGGAAATAGCATAACGAGAGAATTTAGCATGGGAGTAAAACAACTGATCTCTCTATGTCTCATTCTTCTGCTGGTTGCATACCTTATATCCTCAGTCAGAACTTCTAATGATGCTCAGTTCACTGGCTATTGATCCATGTTAAACAACTCCATGCTCACCTGAACTCAGGCTGTGTAAACCAGTTAACCAACGCTATTTCTATCATGCTATTACTCCAAAAAGCTCATAACTCACTCATAAGCAAGTAAGACTAGCAGAAGGTAGCGTTATTAATTTGGACAAAGTCTACATTCACTTTAGCCATAAAAAGCATGTGCATACAAGCAGTGACAAAACAGATTGAACCAGACCACATATCTGTGTTTGTAATAGTTGCCCATGACATGGCTAAAGTGAACTGAGACTGTCAAAATTAACATTGCTACTACCAACGACTAGTCTTACTCGCTTATAAGTGAGCCTATAGGAGCTTTTCGGGGTATTGCTGTAATCTGATAGATCCGAATATGTATGGTGCTATAATTAAATAAATACTGTAGTGAGAACCAACACTTGTTCTGATTACCCGGCATAAAGTGTGTCACTCCAAAATGTACAATGCCAGTCAACAATCACCATTCTCTTTTTGGTGCTGCCTGGGATGCTGCAAAGCATCCAAAACATGGATTGTAATAATGAGGTACGAAATAATATGACCTAACTGGAAATTGAAGCCAGGACCCCTACAAAGCTACCCTGAGCCTCCACAAGTTTGGGTTTGGGTCAGAGATGAAACGATGGTGCAAGTCTACCTGTTCTCAACTGGTCAGCAGAGTTGGGCATTTTTTGTACAGACTAGATACATTAAGAGGAGTGATGCACAAATGCCTTGCACAAGATGTGGTCCATTTTTATTGTGTTCTTCACTTAAGTTTGCACATAGGACGTAATGTGTAACAGCTTGCAGATGTAATTATTTTTAGTGTTTTTAGTATATGTATGTATTGTAAATAGCTTTAATATGTTTTAGCTTTCCTGTTGGTTGTATCTAGCTCCTTGTTACTAACACAAGACTGTGACAGTATATTTAAGAGCAGCATCCCCCATCACTTTCATCTTGATAAAGCATCAGAGCGCATGAAACCTTGACCTTGTAAGGAGGTTCTACTGTTTTTTTTTTAATAAACATTGCTTTTTTAACATATCCTACCATTGGATTCTAAATACAGTACAGAAATGTACAATAAAATTTATTAAATGGGTAACAGAAATACTTCACTAAAATTTGGAGAATCCAGTCACATTGTGCAGTTATTATATTTTCTTTTGAGCTTCTATGTGTGTATGTGGGTGTGTGGGGTTACTGGAGAAGGGAATCTAGCCAGGATGGGGACACCAGCTGCTGGCAGGATAAAGACATTACAAAAAACATTGATCAACGCAAACTTGAGAATTCAGTCACATTATCCTGCAGTTATTAAAGTATAATTGTACTGGTCAGTTAAAAAAAACTTTTCTTTTGAGCTTCTGTGTGTGTCTGTGTTTGGGGGGGGGGGGTTGCTTACTGGAGAAGAAAATCTAGCCAGGACAGGGACATCAACTTCTGGCTGAATAAAGACATTTTGAAGAATATTGATCAATGCAATAAAACAGTTATATTTCACTAGAACATGAAAACACACACACACACAGACACACACACACACACACCCCTTTGATATGGGAGATATCGCGGCAGCACTTCTACACCCCTCCCCCTATCTTTTCAATTATTTTTATTAACATGCATAAATTATTTTATTACAAATACATTGATAATAGTCTCTCTCACATTGGTAGCAGAAGGGTCTGAAAACTGATCAGGCCAAGGATGTAAGGAATACCCCTCCATGGAGTCCCAACCACCTTCACAGTTGTTTTTGACAACATGTGCGAATGGAGAAGGAACGTTAGCAGCTCTATATACTTAGCTCTTAGACAGGGCTGTGCCAATAACTGTAAGGGCCCCCCTGCAAAATATTTTGTGGGGGCCCTACCTCTCCACCAAGAAGTCAAAATAACCCTTAGCACATGTAAAATATTCACAGTGTACGTTCCTATTTGCAGCAGTCCTGATGAGTATCTGTAGTTTGTCTATGGAGCCCCCTTCCCCGTTGCAGGCACCGTGATCAAGGAACTGCACAATGTAATTTGTCCTTGTCTTTTCTGAGGATACCAGCAACAAGTTCAAATGTTTTTTTGTAATGGGCCCTATTGCTTCTTTGTTCTGCACCCCCATTCCATGAAACTGCAGTTGGAATCTGCTGCACAGACCCCCCACTGTTGGCAGACGCAGTTCCAGATGGATAAGCAATGTACAAAAAGAAATTGCAATTTTGTCTGTAAAAATACGTTTTTTTTTTTTAATGCTGGTCTCTTGAGGCAGTGGGCCTCCTGAAAGTGTGGGCCCTACTGCGGCCACATCTCTTGCACCCCCATGGTCACTGTCCTGCTCTTAGATGCTTTAGCCCAAATGTCAGCAGCTCCCTATGCTACATTCCTGGACACCTCCCCACAACTGTAATCAGCTTCACATGTTAAATTCCTTGATGTCCCCACACAATTGTCAGCATACCCCTATGCTAAATGTCATGATGACCCAACAAAGTTGTCAACAGCTCCCTATGCTTAGTTCCTCAACACCCCTAGCCCATCGTCAACAGTTCCATATGCTTAAATTTGTGATGCTTCAACTCAGCTGAGAGTAGCTCTCTCAGCTTAGTTCTTTGATGCTTCCCACAATTGCCATCGGCTGACAATGTTTAGTAACTCATTGCCCCACACCTTATTGACAACAGCTCCCTAGGCCTACAGTTAGACAGGTGCAAAGCTGATATTTGAAAGCATGTCTCTAATTAGTAAAAAAAATATCCTTATTTAAGCAGATACAACTTCAGACATTGGGAACAGTTCTCAGTATATTAAAGATAATTGTTTCTGAGACCTGTTCTCCATATCTCAAATCATGTATCTATCTGTCTGTCTGTCTATCTATCATCTATCTACCTCTTTATCTACTGTAGAACTATTTATATTTGTGTGTTTTATCTGTTCATGTCTTTTTCACCTAAACCCATCTTCTAGTCTCTCTCCATCACAGTTCTGTGACAAGTTGCCTCAGCAGGGATGGGAAGGAAGATGATAGGCATGCCTGGTTTTTCTAGCAGAACAACCAGACATCTCCCTTAGTTTCGATATCTCCATGTGAGGCAGCCATTACTGTTTGCAGCTGCTCTGTGATGGAAAGGAAACTAGGAGATTTTCTGATGGGCTACTCAACACATTTCTCCTGAAACTGGGCCTAAAATGCACCATTTCACACCTATATTTTCAGAATTTCCTGGGAGGGCATGCCCCCAGACCCCTGTAGAGAGGTTTGGTTTTCATAGCAGAGTGCTCCCCTCCTTCTGTCAATTCCTGGATCCACCACTGAATGAATTGTTCCATAATGTGTCAATCTGAATTGACAAATCGGAATACGAAAGACAACTGATCCACATGCAACAGATCTGGTGTTGAATCGACAATCACGGAAAAATACTTGGCTTGTTACAGTTCTCTGGCTATTGAGTTTTTAACTTTCTGTCCCATCAGATCAATGACTTTGTCACAAATATTTGATGACAGATAGGAGGTCTTACCTCTACCCTTGTGTCCAAACTTAGCCATATGATCAGCCAAAAATGGATCAAACTGAGTGATCAGTTTAAAAATCCCCAAATAGTTTCCATTATGTGGTGACCCTAACAGCTCATCTTCACCATGGAATGCAAGTCCACGCTCACTTAAAAACTTGATAACTGCCACAACACATTTAAGAACATCTCTCCAGTATTGACATTCTGACTGAAACTGCTGAGCTAGATCTGCATCTGCTGTACCTGTCACCTTTACACGCCCTATCCATGCTAGCATACAGTTTCGGTGTTTCAGGCTATTTTTCATGTTCAGAAATGTGCTTGGGGTGTTTCTAGTCACTGAATCCTTCAGTAAAGTCATGCAATCTTGTTGATAAAAGTTTTCAGGCAAAGCAGTAAACATTTCCAGCAGATGGCGAGTAAATAAGCCATTCACCACTAACCACTTCACCGTTGTGCAGCCGACATGAAAACAGATCTCTGGATAGCATCTGAGTCTCCTCAGCAATCACCTGAGCAGAAGCAGAGAAATTTGGTAAGTTTTTTATTCTGACAAGCAGCTGAACCCTTAGAAATCCAAAAACTGACACTATCATCAATGTTAATCCACAGTGCAGGATCACTGGAAAATTGATCTGCTTCAATAATATTTTTCTTGCCTTCACTAGAGCCCGACCCCGAGTCACGATCCTCTTCCTGAGGGTCATTTGTAGCCAGTGCAACCACCACGTCCGCATCTTGTACATCTGGACTACTAGTAGGCATGTTAACTTCTATAATACCTCCTTGTGGCTGCACATTGTCAGACTCAGAAGCACCATTGGCTGGGCTGGGTTCATTGCCGATGCTGTCATCATCAAATAATTGTTGTTTCTCAGAGTTCTCCGGCTCCTTGAAGAGTTGGTTTATTTTGGGGATCTTCCCTCAGCAAAGCCCCCCCCATCTCCCTTTCTTTTTTCAGCTTTCTCTTAGCTTAGCACACCCACTTAGATAATGACAGTTGCTAGAGGAATCCATAGCATTTAATTTACCACAGCAATGACCAGTGGAGATATAGCAGTGTTAGGAGGTGGATGATGGAACTGCTGTCGAGCTCCTGTTGGTTCCTCACTTGCCCAAATTAACAACACCGACCTGACAATGGCCAGTAGTAGTAGTACATAGTAGTAGTAGTCTACAGAGCTGTTATTTGTTGTCACTCAGTTCTTTGTCACTATCACACGCTGTAGAATAATCTGATCATCTACTGAACAGAATAATCACAAGTCAAGGGACACACTAGACACACACACACACACACACACACTCAGATCTCTGGGCTGCCTGGGTGCCTGCTGCTGGCTGTATAGTACAGCAAAAAAACCACACAAATGGTACCACCACCTTCTGACAGATAACATAAGCTGCCTTCAAGCAAGGTTCAAACTTCCCGCCCTCTGCCCTACATGTGACCATGACATGACATGACCCTGTTGAGTGTGTCAGCTGACTCAGGTTGCTTCCTCTGGACTGCAGTCTGCTGAGCTGCTGCCCTATGAATTAACTGAGCCTGTCTAATAAAAAACATTTAAAAAATATTACCAAATCCACAGAAATGGAACTGGTAACCCGGCCCTCCCTGCTGATGCAAGACTTGCCAGGATTATGGCTATGGCTACTGAAACCCGCTACCGCCCCACTGTGACACTGTGTCAGGAGTGAGGTTCAAGTCCCACACAATAATAAACCCCTCCCCAAGTGTACCAGCTCCGAACCATCTCAAGCTCAGGAATTAATTGGAACTGTATATATCACTCACTGTGTGTGTGCTGCTTGCTGCTGTCTGTCAGTGCTGTGACTTACTCTTGATCTTGACCATTGATGCTTAAGTCTTTTTCTTTGACTTGACTTGCTTCTTTGACTGCTGCCAGCCTGCCCTGCCCCATAGTGTGCCATCACCGGCTCTGACCCCCAAGCCCAACAACAAGTCCGACCGACAGGACAGCCAAGAGAGAACTCATGCACTCATGCAGCGGTGCAGTAGAGACTCTGACTGATGTGCTGCTGTCAATATAATCCTTGGTTGCACGATGCTAGTAAAATTTGCGGCTGTGATTTCCATTCTGGCTGCCAGATCTCTTGTGATACCCACCTCTGTCCGTCTCATTAACACCTCCAGCTTGACCCGCTGACTCTGTTCTGACCCAGCTGAACAACTGACTCAGTCAGTCAGTGTTGATGACTGCACAGCACAGCAGTAGCCAATCACTCAGGGTCTATTACTTAAAGGAGCCTCCTCTCCTCCCTCCTCTGGCTCTCAGCATTTTCAGTACCTGCTGCCTGGGCTGAGTTGTGGGCCCTAAATTTTTTTACAACCCAACAACATGTTGAAGTGCCAACAAAGTCACCTCCATGTATGTGAAGCCCTCTGCCCATTGTCTTTGGTGGAAGTCGCACTGCACTAGTTCGGCTGGTGTGCTGTGCGCACATGCACAAGGACTGGTTTGTTGAAAGCTACAGAATCACTTGGGCAAAGAAAAAAATCTAGAAATGGCTCAGCTGAGCAGATATTAATATATATATAGCCAGATCCATGCTGCTGCTCCATGGAGACTCTGTGGGACACTCGCCGAAGTTATAGGACCCAGATTCTCCTCAGCCACCCATGCAAGATAACCATCCTTGGTGGCAGCAGCACTAGTCAGCAGACTTCACAACATGGCCGGCCTGGAGTTCTGCCTGCATTTTCTCCAGGTAGCCATTTTATTTATAAATATATTATTTTATTTAGTTTATTTATTTATGCCCCCCTGGGCTCCTGCTGCTGAATGCTGCTCTGTTGAATTGTTTGTGGGTTATTCTAGACCAAATTCTCTTTTTTGTCTCTGTTTCCATCCCCCCTCCAGTTCACATTTAAAGCCCCTTTTGGGCTTCTACATACTTGTGGTGTGGCTCTTTTGCTACTGTTCTCCCCTCTGGGAGAATTTTGCCCTTGCCTGTGTTTCTACAGACTTCATTTTATATTTTAAAGTACCACGCCAGCCATTCCACAAGCTGTAGTGTGGCTTATTATCATGCAGCACCTGCCGCTCTGCTGCTCCACCTCCTTTGTCTCTTTAAACACACCCCCAGGCTTTGCATTAGCTGTGGAGTGGCATTACTTGAAATAGCAGCTTCTTGCAGCTCAATTTTTCTTTTGCTCCTCTTATACCCCCTCCGACTTCTACATTAGCCGTGGGAGTGGCTTCACTACTGGCTGCTCTTGCTGCCCTGCACCGTCTCCCTCCCCACTCCCACTAATGCCACTGGAGAGGGTCTACTTAATGGCAGCACCTTGCTGCTGCTCCAACCATTGCAGTACCTAGCTGCCTTCTGAGCTTTCATAGAGCATACCACTTTGTCACCACAGCGACGATTCGGGAAGGTGGGGGAGGAACTTCCATTAGTGCCTCCTTCACCTCCCACGCAATCCATTCTCTCTTTGTCTCCCACCTGAAAAGGTGTTAAATGAAATATATCAGTTGTCCATACTACTTCTTGACATAAAGTCACTTACAAAGGATCAGAAAAAAAAGGAAATAATTTAACTTAGAACATTGGCTTGTAATCTATAACGGAAAACATAAAGCAAATCAAATAGGAGTTTACTATAAATGGAAATGTGTAAAAAAAATTGTCTGTTTTGCTCAGTTACTTAATTTTAATCTTTAATTGTCTGCTTCTTACAATGTCATAGCAATAACTATAGTGCCACCTGAGGTTTAAGAGTTTGCAGGCTTCCAGTTTACTGCTTTTTCCTGCTCACAGGCTGGCCAACCTACAGGCTTTAGGCTGATATATTTAGAGCTAATAGTGCTAGTGCTCTAAAATGCCTTCTGAGTGTTTTCTATTGCTTTTCCTTTTTAAAGTACAGCGCTTATAACATGCATTTTGTATATAATGGGTAATCTCACCCTTTTACAATGAGATAATAGGGTCAGGAATAACATGCTAGCTTAGGGTCTTTAATTATAAAGTCCAATAAATTGGTCCTTTACTGCTCTCTGTTATAGTGATAGCTTTACTGTCTTCAGCTGCTTACATGATGTGATTATTATTTATTCTCCTGTACCCCATTTCCCGAGGTTGCATCTGGAAACGAGCACCAGCTCAGTGTGCCTTTCCCGGTTATCAACTTTTAAATAAATAAAAATTGATAACTTGATTTAAAAACAGCAACTACCCTACTGCCAAGCAGGCTCACTCTCTGAAAGCTGGATGTGAAGTGAGAGAAAGAAAATCTTTCCTTTGTATCGTAGGGTGGCATGCCTATTTGGCAGCAACAGTGCTCCTTATGTGGAGAATGCGAAAGGTAGCTTAAGGAGTTGGGAAATGTGTAAGAATTTCCTAGAAAAAAAACTGTTTTAAAACTTTTAAAAATTATTTGCTGCCACATTTTCAAACAAAAAGGAAAAACACCTTATCAACTCATACAAGCAAAACCTGAGAAACCCTAATTTAATGTTTTTAAATGCACTCCATTGTAATCTATAATAATGAATGACAAAGCAAACAAACAAGAAAACTTAAAATCCACTAACTGTAACTAGTACAGTTGTTATTTTCCTTAAAAGGAATACATTAATGAGCAGATAACAGGCAGATATTGAAAAAAAACTAAGCCATGTAAGTCACAGAGTGCAGATGCTAAGGCGCAAAAAAATGTGTTGTATGATAAAATGACATCACCTTGCTTAACTAAAACCTGAAAATACAGGCTATATAGAGAACAGTATCTGCCTTAAACTAAAGCAGTCTTGAAGTGTGCTACAAAATCTATGTGATTTAAAGAAAAAACTTTTGATATAAATATATAAAAATGAGTAACGCACAACTAAATAGCATAGGATTACAGTAAAACTTAGTATTGAAAATGAAAAGCACACCCGTCACAATTAATTTCCAATCTCTAAATCACCCCAGGCCTGACATTGGTTGGGTAGGAATGAGCAGACACAGTGGACCAAGAGGTCTTTTTCTGGCAACAGATTCTATGTTTCTATGTCTCATTTTCTCCTTAACACTGAGAAGGATGTGTTAGCTATGCCTTTAAACTTCTTTCCAGTAGATGAATTGTTCATGGGGAAAAACTGCATTCTAAACTTTATGATACCAGTTGTTGCGTAGAGATAAAGATGTGTTTTATCACCTCTTTAAAGGGCTCAGAGAGAAGTAGTGTTTCTGGTTTAGTCCTGGAATTCTGAAACAGAATATCTGATTTTAGGTAGGGAGTGGTTGCCCTGACCCTCATTAGGCTATGGCCAGGGCCACGTTTTCTGGTCAGATGACTACTGGAAGGGGTGTAATTAGGGAATGTCTGAATGTGTGTGTATTTCTCTTTTGTAATTTAAAGTTTGAACCCTTTGCCTATGAGTAAAAAGAATTCTGTCTGGTAAACAGCTGAGAAAATATTTTTCATAAACATTGCCAGCAGACATGTCATACCCATCCATGGAAGTCTTAGCAATATGGATGATTCGGCTTGAGACATGGAACTTAGAGAGACAGGAGGGAGAGAAGGAGACTAAAATATAATCAGAATCATCATCTGAAATAACAAAGACAAAATGAAGAAAGAGACATACACCATTCTTTTCCACAAGGTGGCTTTCACAAAACAATGAAGGAGCTCTTAGCACAGGTACCATGGAAAAGTAAACTCATGAGCATAAACGCTTAGCTACAGTGGGGCACCATCAAAATCCATCTAGACAGCTTGAAGCAAGAATATATCTCAGAAAAGAGAATGTGCAATAGTAGATGACTTAAACCTACAGTATGCGGATTGTGAAGGAGGTACTAGGCATAATTAGGAAAAAAAAGTTCTACAAGATGAGAAAATTGCAAGAGAACAGCAAAAATATACAGATCTACAGAGACAATCTAACAGTGAGGAAAGGCAGAATCAGGTGCAAAACACATTGCAGAGGAACACATAGCACTTGAAGTCAAAGCCAGTAACAGTTCTTCAGATGTGTAAATGAGTAGAGAAAAACACTGACAGTTGTTGCACCACTGAAGCATCTGGAAAGTGGTGATCACAAGTAGGGAGGAACAGATGTCTGAAGGCTTAGATCAGTATTTCACATCAGTATTCACAGAAGAAACACATGGAGTAATATCTGTTAGTGAAACATTTACCGGGGTGCAAAAGCATACACTACTGAACAAGTCACGTGTGTATCACCTGAAAGGATTAAAAGAATTCTGAAGACGGTAAACATAAAAAAGTGGTATAGGGACTGTTGGAATGCACCTGAAAATTATGAAAGAGCTAGACTAGAAGTTAGTTATCCCACTGGCAATAATATTCAATGAGTCTTTGAGAACTGCATATGCACCTGATGACTGGAGAGATGTCCATAGGATGCCAATATTCAAAAAAGCTCCAGAGCTCAGCCTGGGAACTACAGGTCAGTCAGTTTAGCATCAGTCCTAAGGAAAGATGTTTGAGGCAATCATAGGAGGCAGACTTGCTGAACAATTATAGAAACCTAAGTTGGACATACTGGCGCAATATGGATTCTGCAAGAGGAAATCATGTTAGACCAATTGAACAGGCTTTTTTTGATACTGATCCCGAGGAGCACTATGAGAGAAAACATGTAGATGTTTTGTACCAGGACTTCAGCAAACCCTTCGGCACTATGCCACACAAGAAATTAATTCATACTATAGAAAACCTAGGTACAACAGGTTGTGGGATGCGGTAGATTAGAAACAAGCTGCACAGCAAGAAACAAAGGGCTATACCAAATGGTAATATATCCACATAAAAAGAGCCAACAACTGGAATGCAGCAAGGATCTCAGCTGGGATCAGCACTGTTCATTATATTTATTAGTGATCTAGAGATGGGCATCAGCAGTTGGGTTGCTAAGTTCACTGTTGACACTGCAATAGGAATGGTGGTTAGATATAAGAAGGGTTTTTATGAAATACAGAGAGACCTTGACAAGCTTGGAAAATAGGCAGAAATGGAAGGTGAACATCAATATTCAAAAATACAAAGTCATGAATTAAGGCACTGTAAAACATATCATAAATCATAACATCATGTTCAGCCAGTCAGGATTTTTAATTTCTAAACATTTCTGGCACTCTGATAATTGAAAGGCTATGCCTGTAGTTCAATGGGTGAGCAACCAGCAACACCCCCTTTCTGAGCTATATAAGCATTTCCTCCCAGCCTCCCTCTGAAGCATTTTTTCTTTGCCAGCTGGAGGCTCCATTGGTCTGTCTTCGCCCTTGGGGCCTGCTGGGGCCTTGTCCTTCCCCCCCCGGCATTGATTGTGCTCTGGGCACTGCTTGATTTTTGCGGGATTTAGTTAGTGTATTTCTCTTGCCTTGGTTAGTTTTTGTTTTGCTTCCAGCTGCTGTGTGTTTCCTTACGTGCTTGTTTTTCTGTTTTTTCCTGTGTTTGTGTTTTCTTTTTGGGGCTTTCTCCTTTTCCTCAGCATCTTGTTGCTCTTTGTTTGCACTGTGTTCCTCACATGCCTGTGCTTCAGGCTTCAACCCAATCTCAGTTTTCCTGCAATTGTTATTGCATGTTTCAGTTCCCAATGCGGCTGCTGCCTCCTGTGCTTCATTTAATTGATTGCACATGGTCCTGGCCCTGCTGCTCAGCTAGTAGCTACTCCCTGGTTTATCCTGCCATGCTCCATTTTGAGCAAGGCCTGTTTTACCTCAGCTCCCTTGTGTTCCAGTAAGGTTTATTTCCTGCTTACTTAGATCAGCATTTCTTTATTTACTACGCTTTTCCTTACATAAACCCTCAGTTTTCTTATAGCCCTTTTTGGCATTTAAATCAACTCAAACATGTTTATTTGCACTCGGTAGGAATCAAATCTGAGTCTACTACAATTCTATATTACTTTCTCCATAAGATTTAAACCTGCTTACATGCAATTGTACCAAGTCATTATTACTGTTTTTTTTCAGTGCATTATTGCCTATGCATACAATTCCTGTTTGTTTAATTGTTTAGCTCAGCTACTGCCGGAAGCTATAACTAATTACTGAAGTAAGCTGTTAACTATTTTTGTACAATGCTTCATTATACTCTGGAGTTCAGCTCAGATACAACTGCCACAGTATACTAGTTTTACAATCTGCATGTGGGTCACTGCACTTTATTGTGGCTTCTTTGTTTTTTCCTATGGCAGAGGATGGGGCATTATAGTGTAGAGCTGTGGCCTCATGTGGCTCAAATACTTCATATTCAAATACTGCCTTTGCCACTAATATCCTCTGAATATTTATGTCACCTTTAATTGACATTCACTGATGGACTGGTTGACTTGTATTCCTTCCTCTTACTTGCATTGCTTGTCCTATACCCTTGCTCAGCAATCACCTTGCACTGGAGATGGGGCCAGGTTAGCCTGAGCTATTTGTTTAATTCTTACTGCTTATCATGGTTCAGTGTATTATTTGCTTACCATGCTGCACATTGCCTGTTACTCCCTGCATTTCCATGTTCTGCCTGCTCTATTGCTACAGGAGACTAGCTGACCATACCCATCAATTATGGCTCTGAGCTCACTCTTAGCCAACTGGCTCAGGGCTTATCTTGCAGCTGATGGTCTCGCTTTGCACCCTGGGAGTCCACATCTTGTGAGTGTGAAACTCAGGGTGGGTTTTTTCTCATCTGGTACACTGTGGGAATGTCCTTGCTCTGGGCAGAGCTTTAGTCATGCTGGCATACTGGACACTGCAACACTATGTTGTGAAAATGGTTGACAGTGTTGGGGTACCGGCCATTGCAACACTATGTTGTAAAAATGGTTTGTTGGCATACCGCTCATTGCAGCAATATGTTGTAAAATGGTTGACAGTGTTCCTTTAAAGTGTTGGCTTCTAAAACTACTATGGTTTATGGTACCTACTGGTC
This sequence comes from Neoceratodus forsteri, assembly GCA_016271365.2. Lineage (NCBI taxonomy): Eukaryota > Metazoa > Chordata > Ceratodontiformes > Ceratodontidae > Neoceratodus > Neoceratodus forsteri. The sequence goes on from CM057453.1 coordinate 1,283,642,811, forward strand.
CCTCTCTGTTGGGCACTGACAAGCATAGTCAAGTGGCATTTTCTGATGTAGAATTAAGACTCAGCTAAGAGGGGTAGGGGCCTGAGCTTAAAGAGTCTCCTTTAGCTAGTTGATTGCTTCGGTGGCACCTTCTAGTTATTCTCCCCATGACTGATTCTGGTTCACCTGGTTTGTTTGTAGATTGATAGGCCAACTAAGTGCCTCTAAGGCCATTGCTCTCCTCCTCCCGCCTTGGAGGAACTTTTTGCAGGGAACCCTCACAAGCCTTCACATCATTTCCATTCAAGGGATAGAGTGAGAGCCTTCCTCCTATTTGGAACATTTTCCACCCCCTTGAATTGGATTTCAAATTGCTGTAGCTGAGCCATCACTAAATAAGAAATACCCTCAGCCTGGAGGGAAGGTGACCTAGACCTTGGATCCCCAGAGATTTCTTCTGCAAAGGGTTATTTGTCTCTCCTCCATGCTGAAGGTCATAATACCTAGGTTTAGTAGTATTCCCTAGTTTAGTTAGGTAAGTTCTGCTGTTGGTTGGAGGTGGATGGTGACCCTGCTGGCCATTCTCTCTCTCTCTCTCTCCTTAGGAAGCCCCTTGCTGTCATCAGTGCAATCCATTTTATTCATGCTATTCTGCTAACTTGTGCTTCTCATCAATGTTTTATCAAGCAGCCTCTTGATTCAGTCTGCTTCTCTGCCTCATAGTCAACAAACATTGCTAATGATCTTTTTTGGGGTTCTTTCCTTAGGTACCTTTAGCCAAAGAAACCTTCCTGCGGCACCTCTAGGGGTCGAACCCTCTTCGAGGGCTCCTTGCCTTTGGTATCCGCCAGGGTGGTAATTCTTCATGGAATAGAGTGTAAACAGCTACAACAGAGTAACACAGTTGCACAAGCATAACACTATTCTGGTTGTGTAGGCGATTGCATTGAAAGGCTATGACTGTAGTTCAGTGGGCGAGCAACCAGCCACATCCCCTTTCTGACCTATATAAGCAGTTATTCCCAGCCTCCCTCTGAAGCATTTTTTCTTTGCCCCACCATCCTCCCTCCTCCTCCAGCAGCTCTCCTCTCCTCTCTTCTCAGGGGGATTCCTTCCGAAGATACTTTAGCCAAGGGAACCTTCCTGCGACACCTCTAGGGGTCGAACCCTCTTTGAAGGTTCCTAGCCTTTGGTGCCCCTACAGGGTTGTAATTCCTCATGGAATAGAGAGTGCGAACAGCCACAACAGAGTAACACAGCTGCATAAAAATAACACTATACCGGTGTGTAGGCCATTGAACCATAACAGGTTGTGTCATGCACATTGTTCTAAACTCTAAAGTTCAAAGTTCAGTTGGCACAGTGCATTTCACACAATGGGGATTTACTAATATTCTGCAAAGTAAAACATTTTGTTTTTAAATTCAAATTCTAGTTTTATTTTTAAACAAAGGTCTTTCTGCTTCACTTTGCATTTCTCTCAACCACAGAACTTAAGAATGCGCTCTTAGAACCGTAAGAGACACAGTAACTGTACATATAAACATATACGGTATAAAATAAAATGTAATTATTTATGGTGCCAGAGCATGCCTTGATTGGCTTCTGCAGCAGGCAACAATCCCTTAAAAATTACTTTAAACAAAGAAAGGGCTGCTTCTAAAGGGATGGTGCTCACAGGTTCAAACATGAACACAGTACATTCAGGATTCAGCACTCATTATCTTCAACAAAGACTGCCAGCACGCCAGTCCATTCCAAAATGTTTTCTGTTTATTTGTAGTGAAAAAACATTCAGATACATGAGAGGTGTAGCTCAGGGAGGCTTCCAATAAATGTCCTAATGTTTCACGGCCCTTACGGACGCTTTGCCAAGGTGTAGTGCACCACATAGTGCCAAACTTTTATACTGCAAATCCGTATCAAAAACGTGCTTATCAAAAAAACATGCAAATACTTACGTACAATTACAGCAACCCATCTCATTTTCTTACCCATATAAATGTACACTCACTGTTAGTACATATTTACTATATAAAAATATATATTTGTATCTCTATAGTTTATAGTTATTTTATAGTCACATAAATCACCAATCCAGGTCCTTTTAAAGCTGCCTTAAGGGCCCATATCCTCTCCTCATGTCAATGCTAGTGTAACCGGTGACCTGTGGATCCTGCACCATGCTGCTAGGCCTCGCACCGGCCCTTGGCCTGGCAGTGGAGAGCCCTCACTATTTCTAGCCTACAGGCTCCTCACCTCCCTCGGTTACCATATAGTTGCACTGGACTATGAATGCATTGTATTATGTATAAGATAAGGCCTCCCTGAGGCGGCTTACTACCAACTCATATCATGCATTGCTTTAGCTACCAATTGTATAGGTCTTAACCGCTCATTAGTTAAATATGTCAATAGTTCTGCCCTGTTTTAGCTACCAAATGTATAGGCATTAACCAGTGCTCATTGTACTTATAATCTGTATGATTGTTTACCCACATTTATTCTTTGTATGTACTGTATGAATGTTTCTGTTTTATTCTGATGTGGAGCCTTTGGAAACGAGTTTATTACTCAAAGGGTTGTAATTCCGATTTCCTAAATAAATAAATAGTACTAGGCACTCTGACATAAACAAACATTTTTTTGTATATAAAAGTGTCTAGTTGTAATCTTTCCATTGATGGGGGGGCGATATATATTTATATCTCCACAATACTAGACATTCTGACATGAACAAACATTTCTTGCATACAGAAGTGTTTAGTTGTAATCTTCCCCGATTGGGGGTGAGGGGAGATTTTTTTTGTGTTGTTGGGGAAGTTTGGATTTTAAAATAAGTGTTATTCAGAGGATATGCCTCTCTTGCATACATACTTACAAATCTAACCACGCCGTATTTCTAACATGCATTATTCTTTATACCCAGTAACATTTCATTTATGTACTTGGTAATTCATGTATGCAACAATTTTCATACCCATATTTTTTAATACAACAATCTGGCCAGCTCTATTTGTTCATTTAGGCCTGGCCACTCCAGTGCCCCATTTAATAGATCCAATAGGCTTCCCTATTGGCTAATGTTGTTTCTATGTCTACATCCCTAGGTCCAAGTGATACCTTATCAATGCCTGTGAAAAAGGGAACATGTCTTGAGCTATCCAAGGCATTATTAATATGCAATGCCATAGCATACTTTACATTTTTATTTATTTTTGCTCGCAAGTGTTCTCCTATTCTTTCCTTTAGTTTTCTCTTCGTCCTTCCCACATAATATATACTGCAACTACATGTTAGCAATATATAACGTTGTGTGTGTCACACATTATAAAATAGAAAATCTTTTATTCTTTACCATCTTTCATACTCACAAAGGTTCCCGTCTTATTCCTTGTATTACAATATTTGCACCTACTGCATCGTGTACAACCAGGAGTGGGTGAACCAAAAAAAACACTTCTCTTTTGCACTGGCTGCACACTGCAGACTACCTTATCCTTAATATTATGTGCTCTCCTAAATGTTATTCTAGGTAGTAATCCTACAGTATCTCTTAGACATTGCTCTGCCCTTAATATTTCCTTGTTCTTATATATTATTTGTTTTACCATATATGCATCAGCCAAAAATGTTGTTACAAAGTTCATTTTATTTCCCAAAGTTGTTTCTTTTACTTTTCCTTCCAGCAGTTGTTCCCTTGTCATCAATTCAATTTCTGCCTTTACATGTTTTTCTATAACCTTGTGTCCATATTCCCTCTCCCTCAGTCGGTCAGTAAGATCTCCTGAGTGTTTCAAACACTTCATCTCTTCAGTGCAATTGCATTCTATGTGCATGTACTGTCCTTCTGGAATATTTTGGATGGTGTGTTTTGGATGACAACTATTAGCCTTTAACAATGTGTTTCTATCCATGGGTTTTCTAAACAGGAAGGCCACAAGGTTACCATTTGATTTCCTAGAAATCATTAAGTCAAAAAAACAGAATTTTTTTCTGCGTCATAATTAAATTCAAAACAAAATCCAGGGTCTTGACTTTCTAAATAGTTTTTGAAATCTAACAGTTCCCATATAGAATCATGTCAAATCATAAAGCAATCATCACTGAAATGCTTATGGAACTCTATTCTATCCCTAAATGGATTGTTTTCAAATAAACTGCTTCATCTTCCCAAAAAAAAAATGCCAAATTGACATAATTGAGTGCAAATGTTGCCCCCTTCTCTGTTCCCTTTTGTTGTAAATAATATTTTCCCATGAAATTGAACATATTACACTCCAATACTATTTTTGACATTCTACTCAAAACATCTGTTGTTGGTTTGTTAGTTTCTCCATGTCTAAACAATGTTTTAGACCCATCAAACCATAATCATGGGGTATATTTGCATATAAACTTGTCACATCCATCGTGACTAGTAAACTTTTCCTACCCACAGTCATTTCACTAGTCAGATTTTTGATGTCCCTACTATTCTTTAAATAAGATCTTAATTTTTGTACACATGGTTTGATGAAACAGTCAATACATTGGGAAAGAAATTCAATTAATGAGCTCTGTCCTGAGATAATCAGCCTTCCTAGTGGATTTATTAAGGTTTTGTGCACTTCTCTCATATCTGAATGTTGCTTCACTACGAACAAACAGAAAACGTTTTGGAATGGACTGGAGTGCTGGCAGACTTTGTTGCAGGTAATGAGTGCTGAGTCCTGAATGTACTGAATCCCTTAAACAATGCCTGGTATTGCTCAGAGTGGCACCAGCATGTTACACTTCTTTTTTTTCTTCAACGTTCCACTCATGCCGCCCCCACCCCACCTGGTGCACTGGTTCAGCTGGCAGACTGTGCGTGCATGCGCAAGGACTGGTTTGTTGAAAGCTAAAGAATGACTTGGGCAAAGAAAAAAATCTAGAAATGACTCAGCTGAGCAGATAATAATTATATAGCCAGGTCCATGCTGCTGCTCCATGGGGAATCTGTGGGACACTCGCTGAGGCTATAGGGACTGATTTTTCCTCAGTTATCCATGCAAAATAATCACCCTCTGTGGCAGCAGTGCCAGCCAGCAGGCTTCACAACATGGCTGGCCTGGAGTTAAGCCTGCATTTTCCCCAGGTAGCCATTTTATTTGTAAATATAGTATTTTATTTAGTTTATTTATTAATGCCCCTCTGGGCTCCTGTTGCTGAATGCTGCTCTGTTGAACAGTCTCTGGGCTCTTCTAATCCAAATTCTCTCTTTTTTGCTTCCATTTCCATCCCCCCCAGTTAACATTATTTATTTATTTATTGAGTAAGATCAGAATTACAATCCTTTGAGTTATAGACTCTTTTGCAAAGGCTTCACATCAGGTTACAAGGGGTGGAGGGTAGACATGTACAGAAAAGACATACATAAACAAGTAGTATTTACAATTTCAGATTTGACACAGCAGTGTTTCAGAGTCTCCACGCTGGTTACAAGGGGTGGAGGGTAATACAAGGTACAGCAAGGACAATGACAGGCAGTATTAAAATTTTCAGTACTGATAGAGCAGTCCAGGCATTGTCACTTATTTGACTGGTGAGGGTATAAGGTATGTACTTAATCCACAGGATTCGGTAGTATACCTTGGTCCTTAGGCCGGGGTTTGCAGGGTGGCATCACGTAGGGTCAAGGAAGACCCAGAGTCAGGATAAGGGGAGGATAGGAGAGAGGAAGACTTAGCCATTAGTACACTTGGCACTCTCCTTTAAATGGGTTTAGGTTACAGATTTGAAAAGCGAGATGCTATGGGATTGAGAGGGGTAGAGTTGAGCCAGAGAGGAGCACGGTAACGGAAGGATCTTTGCCTGAGAGCTGTTCCCACAGAGGGAACTAAGAAAGATGGGCGAGCTGTGAGTCTGTATTGCGCCTGGTGGGGCTGCACTGATAATGGGAAGTAGTCCGATGGGGGCAAGCTGAAGGTGGATTTTTTTTTGCGAAAATGCAGGTGTGGTATTTTAGTCTATGTTGGAAGTTTAGCCATCCAGTCAGGGTATACAGATTGCAGGTATGGGTTAGTCTGTCACTGCCTGTCACTAGGCGGCAGGCTTTATTCAGTGCAGTGTTAATGCTGTTCAGTGTGGTGGGTTCCGCTGAGCCGTATATTACTATCCCATAGTCGACTAGGGAGAGGATGGAGGAGGTGACTGCAACAGCCCCCTTTGGGGTTACACATAGCTGTGCTGTGATTCTTTTGCTACTCTTCTCCCCACAGGGAGCATTTTGTCCTTGTCTGCATTTCTGCAGGCATTATTTTATATTTTAAAGTACTGCACCAGCCATTCCACAAGCTGTGGTATGGCTTTTATCATGTGGCACCCGCCGCTCTGCTGCTCTGCCTTCTTTGTCTATTTACCCCCCCCAGGCTTTGCATTAGCCACAGAATGGCATTACTTAAAACAGCAGCTTCTTGCTGCTCTCTGTTACTTTTGCTCCTCTTACCCCCCCATCGTCTACATTAGCCGCAGCAGTGGCTTCACTACCGGCTGCTCCTGCTGCCCTGTGCACTCTCCCTCCCTGCTCGCACTAATGCTGCTGGAGTGGCTTTACTTACTGGCAGCACCTTGCTGCTGTTCCAACCCTTTTGGTTCTTGGCTGCCTTCTGAGCCCTGTAGGGAAAACACTTTGCCGCTGCAGCGTCAATTCGAGAAGGTGGGCGGAGGCGCTTCCATTACTGCCTTCTCCACCTCTCACTGACTCAGTTCTCTCTCTCTCTCTGTCTACCACCCTAAAAGGTGTTACATAAAATATATCAGTTGTCCATACTACTTCTTGACAGGAGTATAGCAAGAAATTTCCACTTTGTACACAATTTCCAACAGTTACACCCCACAATTAAAAATGTACAAATCCTTTCTAAATGGCACCCCCTTCCAAACAAGTCAGATTGTTGTCAGATGACTCTTCTTCTCTCTAAAGAGGTATACATGTATTGGACATTCCTCAGTGGCGTACACTAACCCAAATACTACAGATTAGAATGATAATATTAACGTAGCGGCTTATGGTCTGTGACAAGCACTCAACAAAACTGTACACAAATGTGTACAGCGAATATGCCTGTCTACAACCTTGCTTCTTGACATAAAGTCATTTACAAAGGATTAGAAAATAAAATTCAATCATTTAACTTAGAACATTGGTTTATAATCTGTAGCTGCAAACATAAAGCAAATCAAACAGAAGTTTAATATAAATGGAAATATATAAAAAAAATCATCGGTTTTGCTCAGTTACTTAATTTTACTCTTTAATACTCTGCTTTTTACAATGTTATAGCGATAACTATAGTGCCACCTGAGGTTTAAGAGTTTTGCAGGCTTACAGTTTACTGCTTTTCTCTGATCACAGCTTGGCCAACCTACAGGCTTCACAGAGAGGATTGTAGATGCATGGAACAGCCTTCCAGAGGAGGTCATAGAGTCAAGTACAGTGGGGGAATTCAAGAATGCATGGGACAGACATATGGCAGTTCTAGTGGGGGTAGCAGGAAGTAGGCTGTTGGTTAACTAGGATCTGCAGTTTATCCATTAGATATGGAAATGGGCAGACTAGTGGGTCATGCAGTCCTTCTCTGCCATCAGATTCTATGTTTCTACGTTTCTATGTAGTATCCTGTAAAAGTCAGTGCAGGAATCCCGCAAAACCTGCAGAATAACCATCCTATGAAGAAAGCTGATAATGCTGTTGACATTCAGTGTTGCTGTCCTCATTCAAGGAGGAAAAGGAAGAAAAAGTTCATTACCAACAGGCTAACAATGCCGACTCTAAGGCGATTGATTATGTTTCTTTTTAAATCTCATTTTGGATCATGGGCAAGGTCCATTTTTCCTTCTATGAGGTTTCACCAGCTTCGGGGTATCATTTTCGGTGTTTGGAGACCCGATGGGCCTGATCAACATTGTAGAGGAGGCATCCGAATTGATATCTGCATCGGTATCACCCCAGTTCTTCGGGGTTGGGGGGGCAAGTGGGCAAAATCTCTTCTGAATTGGAAAAGACATAGCCGATACTGACTGAGGACCCCTACGAAATGTATGGTTCCAAAGCAAGCGTCTATGGGGCGCTTCAGTAATGCAAAGTGGTGGTGGCATAGACAAAGAAGCAGAGGGGTCTGAAGGGACCAGCTAAGCAAGTATTGTAGGAGCAGGAGAGGATAGGGAACCAGATAAAGCAAGAACAGAGGGAACTGTCTCTGGAGAAGAAGGAGGTGGCACAGCAGTGGTCTCGGGCAGTGAGGATGGGACTGAGGGAGGCATTGTGTCAAACAAGACTTCTGAGGGTGCCTGAGAAAGATTCTAAAGCCAGGCCATCACTGGCTGGCATGGTTGAATTGTTCTGGTCCTCATGTCATGGTTTTGCTGATTTGTTGTGAGCTGGCCAGGGGCAATTGCAAAAGGAATGACCTTCCATTTAACAGAGGTTACATTTAATGCAATTGGTTCATTGTGCAGCAATGTGGCCATGTTCTAGACAGAGGCTACAGAGCCTTTGATGACAGACATTGCTAAAATGGAATAATGAGCCACACTTGAAACATGCCTTCGGTTGTCCCGAATAAAAACAGACATCCCAATCACAGCCCAGAAAAAAAACTGTTGGGCGCTTTCATTTGCAGCTCATATTGTAGTGGCATTTAAATAGACTGACTCTGTGTTTGTCTGAAATTTTGGTTGCATTTAAATAATAAAGTTTTCAATATTTTATTGATAATATTTATAAAACTGATTAGTTTTTGCGACCAGAAATTTATTATTTTTTTTCCATACAGATTTCTATGGTATTTTTTTTGTCCTTTTCTCCCCAATCTCGGCCCCTTACCTTGGACGTATGTACACTTGGAGGCATGTGCACACTGTGTCTCAAAGTGCCCTCCCTTCGTGTTGCCCCCACCACCTACGCTAATCACAGGACCTCCATCTGGTGGCAGCCGCCCCCCCGTAGTCCCTACAGGGGGGTGGCAGCCACCCCAGGACAGGAGGGCTGCCTTCTAGCTGCTCAATACTGCTCTGACCACCCCCCCATGCTGGCACCCTGATGACCCGAGTGCACTCCCAAATCCAGGTCATCAGCGTAGTGTGAGGTAAGACATCCAGCGCTTCAGCCCTCAGTGCCACTGGGCCAGCTATGACCAGAAATGTAATGCACATTATCGGTGTTTTTGTATAAGTTCTCATAACAAAGTACTGGGGGGTATTTATTAGCATAACTGCATTGCACTTTAGTATGGAGTTTATGTATGCATTGTTCTATTATGCTTACACAACTGGATGAGATGATGCTTGAGTGACTTGACTTATGTTGTGAATATCATTTATGTTGTGGCTTTCCGTCTCTCTATACATGGGATATACAATCCTATTAGGGTACGAAGCAAGGAACCCTAGAGGAGGGCCCCCCCATAGGTGCCGTGGTGATGATTCCATCTGCTAAAGGTAGCTTAGGAGGAAGCCACAGGTAAGATAACTAACCTTATCTCTTTTTATGAGCACATCGGCTATCATCTAGACAACAATACACCTATGGATGTTATACTACTCGATTACAGTAAGGCATTTGATAAAGTTTCCCACTTTTTACTGATTAAAAAACTCATTAACATAGGATTATCACCAATACTAACCTCTTGGATAAACCAGTGGCTAAATAACAGAAAACAGAGTTAGGGTTAATAATGTAATGTCTGGAGAGAGGGTGTGGGCAGTGGGGTCCCCAGGGTTCCGTGCTTGGGGCCTGTTCTCTTTGGTCTCTTTATAGGGATATGTACATATCCAGCAACAACAAAATGGTGAAATTTGCTGACGACACCAAAATTGGGGAAAAGCTATTAGTCAGACCAAAGACTCTGCTTACAAGCAGAACTGATACTAATTGAACAATGGGCATCCAAAAACGAAATGTCTTTTAATGTCTCTAAATGTGCAACCTTCATTTGGGAAAAATAATCCATCACAAACATATTATTTAAATAACTTGGCTATTAAAACCTCATTGGTAGAAAGAGATTTAGGGGTTTTAGTTAATAACAAACTGTCTTCTTCATCACACTGTAATAAGGTAGCAAATCAAGCAAAAATCACCCTAAGAAGGATTAATAAAACATTCACAAATAAAACTGAACAATGTTTACTCCCACTTTACAGATCTCACATTAGACCGTATCTGGACTACTGTTCCCTTTTGGAATCCTTATTTAAATTTGACATTAACAAAATTGAGAGCGTATAACACAGAGCAACAAAATTAATACCACATCTTTCCGGTTTGATTATACTACTAGATTAGAGTCTACTGGTTTACAATCTCTGTCTCAAAGAAGACTAAGGGAGATTTTTATTATTATTCAAAATCACAAAAGATCCAGAACTGATGCAAAATTGTGGACTAAAATTTTCCACAAGAAGAATCGTAGCAAGATTACACAACAGACAAATAGAAATCATGAAAGCAAAACCAATAAAAGAATGAATTACTTTACCATAAGAGCACCTAAATTATGGAACAAACTGCCTCAGGAAATAGTCAACTCGCTCAACATTTTGACTTTCAAAAATAAACTGGACAAATGGTTAACAAATCAGGGATTTGCTGAATGATCCACAATGTGGAGGACAAACCATGATGGGCATACTGCCTTTGTTTGTCCCATACTACCAAAGTACCAAAGTACCAAAGTAAGAGAGATGTTCCACTGGAGGAGGAAGGGTGGATGGTGGGGCAAAACTAAATGAATCCTGGGAAGGCCCGGGGTGAGCTACCTAATAAAGCCTGGTGGGGGAGTGACATAATTGCTCCACCCAATCGAACCTCAGGCTTATAGCCTTCCCATTCGATTGTGCTTATGCAACTGGATGAGATAATGCACAAGAAAACATAAACTTTGGCACATACTGATGCCACGACAGATGCATAAAGGCAAATTGTCCTTTATTTAAATACAGCTAACCCTCACAGCAATTTTGAATATCTTAATTTCTAAGGATACAGTGGGCGGTTTGAGTACTACTTTGTTTTGAAAGCCAACAGATAAAAACACAATACTTTTGACTAGTTCCTGTCATCCTAAGCACATTGTCAGATCCATACTGAGAGGACAGTTTATACGTGCACGAAGGTGGGATTCGAACAATGGGCTGATGATATGGAGCAGAGGTTTTTAAAATGGGGTTATGCAGCAAGTGAAGTAACAATAGCTAGAGAGCATGCCACTGGACTGCAAAGACAACAATTATTGGAAACAAACTGTTCTTCTGATATTTTGGGAACTGAGAATGAAAGTGAGAGGCTTAATTTTGTTACTACGTATTCTATACAGTCTAAAGAAATCAAAACTATCATTAGACAGAATTTGCATATTTTGTATAATGAGCCAAAAATATAATCGTTTGTTAAGATGCCTACATGAATGGTATACAAAAAAACAAGTAATTTAGGTGACAGGTTAACTAGTAGTTACCAGCCTGCAAGTTCCCTGAAAATGACTAGTAAAACGAACGTAGATTCACAGTCCTTTATGAATAATCCAGCACAAAGTAAATTAAGAGATCCAGTGTGTAAAAATTGGTTGCCGCCATTGCCGTTAGGCTGTTGTAAATGCCAAAGATGTAAATTTTGTAAGTACATTCAGGCTGTTAAAAGCTTTAAAAGACCAGTAGATGGTACAGAGATTGAAATTCAAACATTTATTGATTGTGATTCCTGTTTTGTTATTTATTATGCTTTTTGCCAATGTGGAGCTTATTATGTTGGTCAGACTAAAAGGAAATTAAAAGAAATGGTGAGTGAGCATGTTAGAGCGGTTGCAAATAAAAATTTGGATTATGCTACCGCCTTTCATACACATGACAGTTTGGAACCAACACAACATAACTGGACTTTTTTTGGGATTGATAGACTTAAATTAGAACCTTGTGGAGGTGATATGAATAATGTTCTAGCACGTAAGGAAAACTACTAGATTTTTAAATTATAAGCCTTGTCTATGCCTGGTTTAAGTGGTAAAATTGAATTATAACATCATTTATAAATTGTTCTGAATTTTTTGTGTATTAATTATGGCATTATATGATGTCATCTGAATGTACTTTTCTTCATATTGGATGCACTTTAATAATTTAAACGTGAATGCTGATTAGTATTCTCATTGTTCCTTTTTTGCCTTTTTTCCCCTTCCCCCTTCCTCCTCATTTTCTGATTAGTGTGTTTTATATATGTCGTTTAGTCATTTAATATGTAACACCTGAGGGTGTACTATAAAGACTGTATGGTTGTTTAACAACTCATTCTCTTGACAAAGCGCAGGTGCAGCTGCGTGAAACGTTGAGGTTTTTACCCGTGTGCTTGCTGTGAGGGTTAGCTGTATTTAAATGAAAGACAGTTTGCTTTTATGCATCTGTCCTGGTGTCAGTATGTGCTAAAGTTTATGTTTTCTTGTATTTCTTTTGTACTTTGTGCACTACATACTGAGTAGCGGCTCTTTTTTGTTGTTTTGGATGAGATGATGCATGTATGACTTGACTTATGTTGTGAATATGATTTATGTTGTGGCTTTCTACCTCTCTATCTGTGGGATATACCACCCTATTAGGGTACTACATGGAAACCTAGAGGAGAGTTCCCCCCCCCATAGGTGCTTCGGTGATGATTCCATCGGCTAAAGGTAGCTTAGGAAGAAGCCCAAAAAGAATACTCTATTGGTTATCAAGCATCGAAGAGGTGAGAATGATGAATGAATGCAAACTGACAAGGTGATTAAGGCAGACTTCCTCAGGAGAGAGGGGAAAGCTGGGGCCACCATCCACCTCTGTCCAACAGCGGAACCTAACTAATTAACCTAAGACAGCACATTAACCTAAGGAAGCACTAACTCTAGCTAATATTATGACCATTGGCATGGAGGAGAGGAAACAAAAACTTTTTTAAGGAGGAAACCTGTGGGGATCTAAGGCCTAGGTCACCTTCTCTCCAGGCTGATGACGTTTGATTTAAGGACATACATGTTAAAGAGAAGGAGTCATTAAAGAGATGGATGAGTAGGGAGGAGGGAGGAGGATGATGATGGGATAGGGGAAAACCTCAAAAGTAAAGCACAGCTCAAAGAAAGAACATGAGGCAGCAGGGACCCGAGAGGGGTATGCTCGAGTAGGTGATGGGAAGGAGTAGATCTATGTAAAAGTCAGAAGAGGAAGGGTCATTCCAGATGCGCTCACAAGAAGACTGAGGATGAGGCAGACTGATGGTAATGATCACCGCAGGAGTGCAGCAGTCCAACATGAGAAGACTGAGGAAGAGGAGACAGGAAGGAACTCAAAGATGAACTGAATGATGGTGGAGCACAGCCAACCAGCTCTTACCCTAAGGGAGTTGAACAGGAAGGCATGGCCTTGAGTGGAGGTAGAAACAAATCGAGCAATGTGATGAAGGAAGCTCCTTGAAAGGAGCCAGATTCAGAAATGAACTGGAAAGGAATTTGGAGGGAGGCAATGGATGATGGAGGAAGAGGAGTGATGTCATGAGTGGATTGAATCCCGATGGCCAGTACATGAAAAGGCAGCTGGCATGAGAAAAGGAGTCTGGAACCTGAGACATGCAGCAGGAGGGCCACGGGTAGTGGAGCAAAACGGTCGATGGACGGTGAGGAGTGACTCCTTAAGTGGATTGAATATAGATGGCCGAGCAGGGACAGTATGGATGAGGGAATATGGAACAAAGTCATGAACCTGAATATACATGGCAGGAGGGCCGTAGTTCGATAAAGTGGCATAGGAACCATGACAGGCAAACCCAAAAGAAATATTGAATGCAGGCCGAGCATGGAATGAATCTCAGATGACTGGTAGGGAAGGAGAACGGCAGGAGGGCGAGTCAGATGAATGCCAGAAATAACAGAATGAAAGCAGGCCAGGAGTGGATCGAATCCAAGATGGCTGGCACAGGAGGGGGGCACTGCAGGACGGTGAAGCAGAGGAGGAGGCCAAATCAAGGTGACAAATACTCTGAGGAAATTTGGTGGTGAGGCAGGATTTCATAATAAGAAAACTATGTTAACATCCTCAGCAGGAGTTCAGGTGGCTGACCTCAGAGTTGTAATTGCAATAAAAATTGGAGACAATGCCCTGAAAATAGGTGTCGCAAGGAAGTACAAATAAAGCTGCAAGTAGAATGACAGCATGAATGAGCAGCACAGCTACGGTCAGAGTAAACCTGTGTCAGGTGAAAAGAATTAAGTATGCAACATGGAGCAGCTATGGTTTAGCTGAAAAACTCAGATAATGATTGCAGGTGCAACAGTTTGAGTGAGGTGAGCAATAGTGTAAAAACAGAAGCACTGGGTACAATAGTAATAACAGAAAAAAGTAGCAGTTGCTGCAGTTGTAGGTAACCGAAAGCAGTAGTATGAGCTCTGAGTAACGGAATACTAGGAGCTTAGAAATAAAGCCCCAAAAGACAAAACCAAAATACAGCAAAACAGAAAACAGGGAACAAGGCCCAAAAACAAGAGACACGAAACACAAGGAAGTACACAGTCGGAGGAAAGATACAAACAGGAAGCAGGAAAAACAAGCACAGAAGTCCAGCAGTGACACATAGAAACAGCAGGCGGGGAGTGTGGGGGGGGGGGCAGGCCCCAGCCAGCTCAGAGGACAGACCAGTAGCACCTCCGGCTGCAAAATGAAATCGATCCGGGGAAGGCCCGGGGTGAGCCACCTAATAAAGCCTGGTGGGGGAGTGACGTAATTGCTCCACCCAATTGAATTTTAGGATTATAGCCTTCCCATTGTAATTTGTGTACTGTCACTTTAAGGTTGAATGAATTAAAATGGAGCCAGCTAGTGGCTAAACTCCACTGCCTGATGAAGCATCATGTGTTAGATGTGAAGTGCCAAGGTAGTGAGTGCTCCCCTGGGCTCGTCATGCAATAAACTGAATTTGGCAGATTTTTCCACATGTTCTGAGTCATTTGGACTATTGTCTTTAACTTTTCTGGACTTTGGCGAGTGCGCTGTGGTACTTGCTGGGAAGATGGAGAAGACCAGAGTCAGTGGCCTGGAGTTGCAGTCTATTTGCATCCCCTGGTTCAAATCCCATCTTTATCCAGGATCAAGTCTGGCCAGCCACGCAATTTACATCGTGGTTTCAGCCAGTAAATTACATTACGTACATCTACCCCCTTCATTGCGAAACATCACTGTCACCATATGAGTGGTTGGTCTGGTAAGAGGGGTGGCCTGGAAAGGCAGCCAAAGCTCAGAATACCTTAAGGAATTATGCCTTGTCCAAAATTAATCCAAGTAAGAGTGGAGTTAAAAACTGATATCATAGAAAATGGACGGTGAGATATATATATGTTAGCAAAGATATCTGCAGGGACTAACCCAAGGAGTCCATTAAAAATGTTTCAACCAGGAAGGTGCGATTGGGAGGAAGTTCGTCCACCCCAACATATTTGAGGCTAACCACATTGCACCAGGGTGCAGAAGCAGGCAGCACTGAGAAAAGGTCTGAATGTTTAAATGGGGCATCTGGAGGAGTCTCTGATGGTCCAGGAGGAGGTGGAGTGGTAACTGGAGAAAGTGAAACCAAAGTTTCCGAGTGTACTGGGACATCCTTAGTGGGGATACCGATTGGCATGACAGGGGAAGCCACTAATCCTGGCCCAGACTGTTTGGGCTGTTGAATCTGGGTTGGCAAATGGGATGTACAACACTCAAAATTCCCTAGGTGAGGCTTCTCCCAAGGGTCAATTCGTTACACAGGGAGAAGTGCAGAATCAGATCCAGGTGTGTCCATTGGGCCCAATAATCCAGTCTGCATTTTGGAGGGCCATAACTGAGCTCCAACCAGGCCTTTAGGCCATACAGTGAGCATCAGATCGATGTGGAGGGGTGGTTTGGCTTGCCCCTGCCATTGCCCAAAGTGGACCCCCAAATCAATAAAATATACCACACAGGTCTTGGAATGGAAAAGGCTGCAGCTCTTTTACTTAAAACATTTTGGCTGGCAAAGGGTAGGGGAGGGTGCTGGATGGGCTTGCATGGATGGGTGGGGAGGTGGGGGGCAACTAGACTACCAGGCGTATTATTAACTCATTATTTTTTTCATTACGCTGGGGGGGGACCGCTAGACTACCAGGGATGTAAAGATTGAGAGATAATAAAATTTCATAACAACAATACAGCTCGGGGGGCCACTAGACTACCAGAGATCTAATAAAAAAGAGAGGGTGGGGGCCACTAGACTACCAGGGCATAACTTCATTCATATATATTTTATTGAGGGGGCCACTAGACTACCAGGGATGTAAATATTTTATTGGGGGGGGCACTAGACTACTAGTGATCATTATAACATTATTTTGGCAATGCAGATGGGGTACAGTGAAGCTCCCTGAACAAAAACCAGCTTTATTTGACAGTCTAGGGCACCCCTGGGCTGAGAAAATTGCTTTTTAAATTTGGTCATCTCGTCCCTCGCTCTTATTCATGAGCGAACAGTTTCTTTGATCGTGAGGATGCAATAACTTTGACTGCGAGATTCTTTGATCGCGATCGTGCATCGCGAGCGAGGGACAAGATGGTCCAATTAAAAAAAAAGAATTATCTCAGCCCTGTTGTGTCGTAGGAAGTCAAATGAGGATGGGTTTTACTCAGGGGGCTTCATTATTTTGAACCATTGTGGTGGTTTACCGCAATTCCTTAAATTTTTCGATTTATAAGGTTTTTAAATCTTTGTTCATGAGCCTGCAAATTCTTTGATCGTGAGATCCTTTGATCATCATCTTTGATTGCAAGAGAGGGACAAGATGGCCAGATTTTTTATAATGGAATAGATAGGGAAATGTTAGTAAACTTTGATATTGAATATCTTGGTAATGATTTGGTCTTTTGACTTCAAATTTGGAGGGAAGAAAGGCAATATCCCACAGATGTGTCTTTTGGTGGTTTGGTCAAGAAATAGTGCAGGTTGGCAAAGTTATGGCACTATGAATTTGGCATTTTTTCCCATAGGAAAACATTATGGCATTTGATGCATTACAGGAATTCTTTGCCGGACTGCTGCAAGATAACGCTGTGGTTGTTTGGGCTAAAATTTGGAGGGAAGAAAGCCAACATACCACAGATGTGCCTTTTGGTAGTTTGGTGAAATAATATTACAGGGTGGCAAAGTGACGGCTTTTTGCCATAGGATAACATTATGGCACCCGTTGCGTCTTTCAGGGCCTGCATCTCGGAAACGGTGCGAGATGCGGACTTTTCGTCAAAAAAATGCTTAGCCCCCCCAAATGGGGGCTAAACATAAAACTAGCCAATAAAGTAATAATTCATAGAAAATTTTAATTTTTCTCCTACGTCGTACGGTTCCTGAGATATAAGCAATTTAGTATTCCAAGTTGTACTTTTCTGCTCCAAAGTCAATTATAATGCATACATTCTTTGTTTTCAATTTGTTTTTTCAATGCAGTTTTTGGGGAAAAGCAGAGTGTGCCCTTTCTTTACTGTGTCAGTTAATGTTTCCAGTTGCGCTTCTGTTACCATTCGAATCACTGTTCCCGTCTATGCCACCGTGTGCATAATGGTTTGCTTTATCGTATGCACTTGCATTTCTGTTTTGTTCCGCATTATTGTTGCTGTTACTGTTACCATTTGCATTTGCAATTGTGGTACCGTGCCTGTGCGCATTACGGTTTGTGTTTTTGTATGTGCTTGTGTTTCTGTTGGTTTTATTGTTGCTGTTACTGTTACCATTAACAGTTACAATTGCGGTACCATGAACTTGCGTGTAACGGTTTGCGTTTCTGTACGCACTTGTGTTTCTGTTTCTGCTGGCTTTGTTGTTGCTGTTACCATAACAATTTGCCTACTGTTGCCGCTTGCGTTTGCTTTGCAGTTCCTGTTGCTATGTAACAAGACATCATGTGGCGGGAGCGTGGTGCCCAAAGAGCCCTGTGCTCCTGCCACCTCATTCCATTCACTATTTATCATTCTCATTCTCAAAAAGAAGTGAAATTAGAGGCAAAAACTCAATTTAATGCATCAGTTAGGGTTGTTCTACAGTGAAAAAAGTGAGGAAATTCAGGGTTAGGGTTGGCCCCCTTGGACCCCCAGCCCACCCCAACCAGCATGGGTGCGTTGGGGTCATTGAGTCCTAACTCTCTCACTATTCTCCTATACCTCTGCTTCTTTACACATGTGATGGGGTGAGAGTTGGGTCGATGACCCCAACGTGCACCCTGATGCCAGTTGGGGGGCTGGGGTCCAAGGGTCTTTCAACCTAACCCCGAATTTCCTCACTTTTTCACTGTAGAACAACCCTAACTGATGCATTAAATGGAGTTTTGCCTCTCTCTCTCTCTCTATATATATATATATGTGTGTGTGTATATATATATATATATATATATATATATATATATGGCAAAACTCAGTTTAATGCATCAGTTAGGGTTGTTCCCAACTGTTCAAAAGTAAGAAAATTCGATGTTGAGTTGAAACCCCTTTGCACCCTCCAGTCCACCCCAAACTGGAATCGGGTGCGCTTTGGGGTCGCTGGTCAACTCCTCACCCCATCACATGTGGAAAGAAGCTGAGGAATAGGAGAATGGGGTGAGAGTTAGGACCATCGACCCCAACGCGCACCCTGATTCAAGTTGGGGGTGGGCTGAAGGGGTGTAAAGGGGGTTTCAACCCTAACATCGAATTTCCTCACTTTCGTCACTGTGGAACAACCCTAACTGATGCATTAAACTGAGTTTTTTGTCTCTAATTTCCCTTCTTTTTGAGAATGATAACAAGAAATAGTGAATGTACTGCGGCAGCAGGAGTTGGGCCCCGCGCTCCCGCCACGTTATGTCTTGTCACATAGTAACATTGTGCCTGCAAACGCAAATCGTAATGTGCATGGTGAAAAGAGAAACAGCACTGTAGACAGAAATGTTAAAAACAACGCAAATGCAACCGCAAATGAAAATGAAAAGGGTAACGCACATGGTGGCGTAGACATGAACAGTAAGTGAAACGGGTACAGAACCGCAAGTGGAAACGGTAATGGTAACAGTAATGTAAGCGCACAGGCTGGTTATATCTCAGGAACCGTACGACATACAAATACAATTTGAAAGTCATATGAATTATCACTTTCCTGGCTAGTTTTGTACTTAGCACCCAGTAGGGGGCTAAGCATTTTTCCGATGAAAAGTTCGTAACTCACACCGTTTCTGAGATACGGGCCCTGAAATGCTATCTTATGGGGAAAAAACAGAAGTTCGGAGTGCCATAACTTTGCCTCCCTGTACTATTTTTTCACCAAACCACTGAAAGGCACATCTGTGGGATGTCAGCTGTCTGCCCTGCAAATTTCAGCCCAAAAGACTGAAATGTTATTTTGCAGCAGGGTGCCAAACGATTGCTGCAACGCATTGTACGCCGTAATGTTATCCTATGGGAAAAAGTGTCAAATTTGGAGTACTGTAACTTTGCCGCCATATAATATTTTTTCAACAATACACTGAAAAGCACATCTGTGGGATGTCGGCTGCATTCCCTCCAAATTTCAGCCCAAAACTCCAAACCGTTCTTTTGCAGCGGGGTGCCAAAGAATTGCTGTCATTTTCCCACAGCCTAGATAAATACGGTCGCAATTTACGAAAGCTTTCGCAAATTCATTCGACAGTGTCGCAAGTGCGAAAGTACTTTGCAAAAGTACTTTTTCCAGAAATGTGAAAAACATATTTCTGGGGTGTTTTACCCCCAAAATAAAGACATGGCTAGCATCCTCAGGGTCCGCCTAGGTGAATACAAAAATCATTAGGTTGCTACAGGGTCCCAAATTTAAATGCCAAACATTTTTCTGATCACCAAATGAAAACAAAATGGCAGATTTGCAACAGTAAAAGGGCCATTTGTGAAAGTAAAAACTGCATTTGTGACACTGTCGAACTTTTTAACTTTTCCCATTGACTTCTAATGGGAACTTGTTTTTTGAATAACTTTTGAACCGTTTAATATTTTTTCAAGAAATCTTTGAAAGGCACATTGGGGACACAGGCTGCACGTTCCCTGAAGATTTTGGACTGGTCGCGCAAACCATCCGACCTGTAGATGCGACTGTAGAATTCCAAAAAAGTGTAAATGCACGTGCAGATCACGCTTAATAACTCTGCAGCCGTATATCTGACTGGTACAAAACTTGGCAGATCCCAAGGCGTTTGGGTCTTGATTGTGTATTCCAAATTTCAGGCAAATCCGTCAAATGGTTGCAAAGTTATTAAGGTGCAAAATTTTGGGTTTAACATGTAAATGGCTCCTCAACCCTAACTATAGTGGCACTACTGTGCCATTATAATATATATATATATATATACATATACATATACTGTATATAAATATATATATATATATATAAAATGGTGTGGTAAAATCATAGAAATCCCACTTATACAATTGACAAAACACGCCACATGACCGTGCATTATTTCCCAATGACCGCACGCCTTCCACTACGACCGCACGCCTGAACTACTTTCCAGTCCTCAAAACCTTTTCACCAGCAGCAAGACCACTCCACACCTGGTGCAGCTACACACCCACACTAACACACATATGCAACTGACACCCACAGGCATAAGTAAATATACCAGTAGTAGCCCCACACTGTACAAACTGATCTCTTCATCCTACCATTAATGTTTACTTAAAATTTAATTTAAAAATCAAATCCTGCCTGCCATTTTCACAGTCTCACAGTGTACAACCACTTTTATTACTGTAACCACTGTGACCAATCAGTCTAATTAACAGAAACCTAACTGTATATAAAAGTAGAACATACATTTTTTGTTGTCTTCTTAATTTCTGTCAAAAAGCTGCATTTCCAGGGAGAATACCGCTGATCGAGATGACTTTGATTCACTGCCGAACAAGGTGACGTTGGTGCGCATCTCAGAAACTGAAACCTGTTAAAGTCGGAGCCTTGCCATGAACAGAGGGTGACTGTTTGCTTGTGCTGCCTTGCACAGAAACAGCTGTATGGCGGGCGATATCGAAGCGAGTCGGTAATTTAGGAGACGGAGTGAGACCGAGTGTTGCTATGGCAACACCGCCTTCCTCACTTCTACCTTCCTAAAATTACCGCCGCTCGACCCATCCTCCCTTCCGCATACAGTATGGAACTGCTATTACCCAAAGGCAACACAAACTAATACGAGGGAGTCACTTTTCTGATTTTTTAAACACAGCGGGGCTTACTTTCCGCTCTTAACAGCTTCTAACTTTCTGAGATGTGCACCGCTCGGTCACGCTACATTTCGGCAGTAAAAGTGAAACTCATTTACCGACTCACTCGGTCTATCCTCGCCCCTTCCGCATACAGTATGGAAGTACTATTACCCAAAGCAAACACAAACTAAGACAAGGGAAAAGCTTCTCACTTTCTGAGATGTGCACCGCTTGGTCACGTTACATTTCGACAGTAAAAGTGAAAGTCATCCACGATCGCTTTACTCTCCCTCCAGATACAGTTTTTTTCGCACCAATTAAAAGGACACTACAGTGAAAGTGCTCCCAATCATACTTGCCTCCCTCATTTTTCAATACAACTTTATTTTAAACCTCTGCCAACATATCATTTATTTACCAACTACACAGAGGGACTACTTTTTCCACCCACCCCCCCAAAAAAATCTATGGCCATTTTATAAGATAGATATACCACTCTGAGGTGTGCGGTCGCGCTCTGATATACGCACACCTTGGGCAGTTGACGCACTTGGCCTGCGGCCTCGTGCGTACAACGCACACCAAGGCGCATGATATCTGAGAGCGATCGCACACCTCAGAGTGGTATATCTATTACTTATATATATATATATATATACACATACATATATATAGATATAAACATATCATAATTATATACATACAGTATAACCCTACAGTAAGACCCCTTGGGAAGCAAATTCCTATCCTTGCTGAATCCTTTCTCCCTCCTCCTCAAGTTCATCAGGGGAACTCTGGCCCATCAGTCAGACAGACCTGCCCAGTCTTCCTTCTGGACAGCTCCCCTCATCTTTCTCAAATTTTGGGACCTCCTTGACCATTTGATGAGGAGCATGCCCATCTGGGGCTGAACTCCCAGTCTTCAAATCTTGGCTCTCAGCATTTCGGTACACATCCCTCCTGAGTGACCTCCCACCTGGGTCCACGAAGCATACCTGTCCCAGGGTCGTGCCTCTCCCAGGTGTCACCCAATCGCCATTTCTTTTAATGCCGGGAGACTTACACAGGGTCAGCCATGAATTATAGCCACTTACATACGGTGCCAACACGAATGCCCAACCAATGCCCAAGGGATCTTACTTTTACCAAATAACACAGTCTCTCAGAAATCGTTTAAAGTGTTGTTGAAGAAATTGTTCCCGATCTCAGACAGGTGTACCCCATCATTACTATACAGACCTTTATCAGCACTGGTGATCAGGAAATGCCTGATTGCTTCGACCTCCAGTGAGACAGAAAAATGAAACACCTCGCTATTTACTTACCTGTGGACTTTATCAATGGCTCCCACCTTATGCTCGCCTCACCACCACTGCCATGGAATGATACATGTCCATGACAGAATGGTGTGAGGCAGCAGTTCTTTTAGATGGGCCAAGCCTCTCTTATGTCTCCACAAGCCTAGAGCCCCCCAGGGTGATCATGACCTTCGGGAGGAGTACCAATGCAAAAGGTGGTTGCTGTTGTAGCCCCAACCTCAAAATTGTGAAAAACAATTCCTCCATTTCATTCCCCCTTTTCCTGCCCACTGGATGAGTGCTTGCCCTCTTGGGATGCCCAACTGCCTTGTATAGGGCCACTTTCCCATTCTTAGGTAGGCTTTCCTCATGAGCGAGTGGCCAATAATCCAGATCTGTTGTGGCGCTGTAGACATGCCTGGAAAACAAATCAGAGAACATGAGTATGATGTCATAACTGTTGACTGTTGGGGGGTGGCACTATATGTGAAGGAAGGACTGAAGTGTGTAAGGGAGGAAGGGGAGGAGGGTAGTATGGAGTCACTTTGGATGCAAGTCCAGGATTCCAAGAATAGGATTCTTAGAATGGGAATGGCGTACAGGCCACCATCTCAGATGGAGGAGTTAGACAGGAAACTAGCGGGACAGATCAAGAGGACCTGCGAGAAGGGTAGTGTGGTGATTGTGGGGGACTTCAACATGCCAGGAATGGACTGGAGCACCCCAACAACCAGGAACAGAAGGGAGCAGGTACTGCTGGATGCCTTCCAGGACAGCTTCCTGTTGCAAATGGTCAGTGAACCAACCAGGTTAGGAAATACCCTTGACCTTGTGCTGGCAAATGGGGACTTTGTGAGAGAACTTACAGTGGAGGAACCGCTGTCAGGGAGTGACCACCACTCAGTATGGCTCACATTGGATATGGGCAAGGAAGAAGTGGAATCTGGCACAATAGTGCTGGACTTCAGGAGGGCCAACTTTGGGAGGATGGGGGAAGTGGTAAAAGGGTACCTGGCCAGAATTCAATCTAATATGGACACTAACCAGAGGTGGGAGCTCATAAAGCTGGGGATAGTGGAGGCAACCAAAACCTGCTGCAAAGCCCAGAGCAAGAAGGCTAGGGCTAATAAACCGATCTGGTTGAGCAAGGAGGTCATGGAAAAGGTAAGGAGGAAAAGAGCTGCCTTTAGGAAGTACAAGAAAATAGGGAGGGGGAGGACAGGGTGGAGTACTTGACAGAATCGAAGGAGGTGACAAGGGCAGTAAGGGGAGCCAAAGCATCTACGGACTCAGGCTGGCACAAGGCATTAGAAGGGGAGAAGGACTCTTTTAAGTACATCAGGGAGAAAAGGAGCTATAAGGACCACATAGTAAGGATTAGGAAGGAAGGGGGTTGGGTGGAAGCAGGGTGTGATAAAGGCGGGCTTACTAAATGAGTACTTCTGCTGTATTTACTAAAGAGAAGAGGGGTGACACCAAGGTGGGAGAAATGGCAGAAGCAGGGAGGAAGTGGTGACAGATGGGGAAATCATGGAGATCAGAGTTCGAGAGGGTTTGAAGGCACTGAGGGTGGACAAGGCGCCAGGCCCAGATGGCATCCACCCCAGGGTACTGAAGGAGCTGGCAGAGGTCCTTGTGAACCTTGGCAGACCTATTTAATGTCTCTACTATATTCGGGTGTGTACCTCAGGACTGGAGGATGGCTCATGTGGTGCCCTCCACAAGAGTGGCCCCAAGGATGAACCGGGAAACTACAGACCAGTGAGCCCTCACATCCATCGTGGGTAAGCTAATGGAGACTATCCTGAAGGAGGCTGGTGGCCCTCCCAGAGGCCAAAGGACTACAGGACAGCAGACAGCATGGCTTCACGTGGCAGATCCTGCCAAACCAACCTGGTCGAGTTCTATGACTGAGTAACTAGGCAACTGGACAGGGGCCATGCAGTGGATGTCCTGTATCTGGACTCAGTAAGGCATTCGACTCAGTGCCACATGGAAGGCTGGGAAGGAAGTTAGTAGGCACAGGGGCGGGTGCAAAGCTGGTGAGATGGGTAGGAAACTGGCTGCAGGGAAGGCAACAGAGGATGGTGGTGGGTGGGGAGCTCTCACACCCAAGGGCAGTGATGAGCGGTGTTCCACAGGGCTCAGTGTTGGGACCAGTGTTGTTTGGGATATTCATTGCAGACATATCATGGGACATCAAGAGCAAGATCAGTCTGTTTGTTGATGATACCAAGGTAGGCGCGGTGGTGGATGATCTAGGGGGATGGCAGGGGTTGCAGGATGATCTGGCAAAGCTTGAAACCTGGTCAGACACCTGGCAACTGGGCTTTAATGCCAAAAAGTGCAAGGTGCTGCATTTTGGGATGAAGAACCCATGGAGGAGTTACCAGCTAGGGGAGTGCAGCTAGCCCTGACAGAGGAGGAGAAGGATCTGGGTGTGCTCATTACAGGGTCAATGAACAACTCAGCACAATGTAGGAAGGCAGCTGCAAAGGCCAACAAAATGCTGGGTTGTATTGCAAGGGGTATATCCTCGAGGAGGGAGGAGGTGATTCTGCCACTGTATAGGTCATTAGTTAGACCACACCTGGAGTACTGCGTGCAGTGCTGGCGTCCGTATCTGAATAGGGACATTAAGTTACTGGAGGGGGTGCAGCGCAGAGCGACAAAGATGATCAAGGGGCTGGGGGACTTATCATACGAGAGGAGGTTGAAGGAGTTGAACATGTACTCTGGAGGAGAGGAGAGACAGGGTGACATGATTGAAACCTTTAAATACATGAAAGGAATAAACAAGACGGGTACAGAGGGCTGTTCAAAGTAAGGAGGGAGGGTCACCAGGGCCATGATATGAGACTGGAGTGAGGAAGGTTCAGGAGGGAGAGGAGAGACACTTTTTACAGAGGGTGGTGGCTGGGTGGAATGCGCACCTGCTGAAGTGGTATGCAGTAGAACAGTGGACTGCTTCAGACAAGGATGGGACAGGACAAGGGGGAGGGTTAATGAAGGGGAAGGGTGGAAGGGAGGGGCAGCTGCAGAATAAGGGGTGCTAGCTGCACATTCGAGCAGACTTGATAGACCTCTAGGCTTTTATCTGCTGGCAAATTTCGTATGTTCGTATGTTCGTAAGACCCTCCAGCCTCACCCCACAATCCGCTGCTGGACACCCCTTGCTATGGTCTGATGCAACCCTTATATGCCCTGGAAGTTCATCTGCCCACTTCCTTGATTTGATCTTCTTTTAGCCCACACCTGGCTGGTTCGGTGGCCACACCAATCCTGAAGGAATGTGTAGTGAAAAAACTGAGATTCAAGCCTGCCATCCACAGACTTTCATGAGGATGGCTGTGAAATGATGTCTTGTGACCGGCTTCCCATCCCCATGGATAAATAAATGACTAGGGTCCTTCAGCCTCACACTTAAGTATTCCCACATTAATAATCAAGGGCAGATGTCCCCCTGGGAGCCTTGAATAGCATTATAAGGACTGGTGGCCCACATTGGTTCATTTTTGACTTGCGCAACTGTAGACAAAGGGCCAGATTCTAGAAGGGTTACGCCTGGCACAACAGCAGTTGCGTCAAGTAGAATGGCGCAGGTAGCAACTTACACCAGCAGTTGTGGCATGCGTGATTCAACAAAGTGGCCTGTGACCTGTTGCAGGCCACTTGTGCTGAACAGCAGTTACGCCCCATTCTAGAAGGGCAGCCACAAAGTCCCTACATCGGGATTGTACAAGAACCCTCAGAGGAGAATCTGCATTGCTAGTTACACCAGCATTTAGCTGGTCTAACCTATGGCCGCCCCCCCCGGGGGTCCTGTAGACCCACTGGCAGACATGCCAACATGCTGCCATCCCCTACCAGTTCCCCAAACCGTAAAGTCACTGGTCGACATGCAATGCCAGTTCTGGTAGCCCAGTGGGCCCTCGAACTGGTTGGTCATCAATAGTCAGTGGTCCCTGTATTCCTGGTGTCTAGCTGCTCCCCTAACTGTACACACAACATGGTCCTCAGATCTCTCGAAGCCTATACACTTTATCAATAACAGCACTTGTCTTCAGTCACACCCAGCACTCCCCACCCACATCCCCAGTGAACGACAGCACAGCCCTCCGATTAACATGGCCAGCCATTGATTGATGTCCAGTATCAGCCAGACTGCAGAGACATGCTCAGATATTGGCTATCTGAGCATGTCTTCTCAGTACAAGCTGATACTGGACTCAGTCGGCAGCTGGCCGTAGTGGTGAGAGGAGGGTTGTGCCAGTTGCAGGCTGGGGACTGGGGGGTTGCTGGGTGGGCTGGCACAGTTGGGTAGGGGGGCACTTGACTACCAGGGAATGGGTGTACTATATGATATGTTGATCGGGGTGCCGCTAGACTACAAGGGATATGGGGACCACTTTATTCATTATTGTGCAGTTTGGGGAGGAGGCCGCTAGACTACCTGGGATATGGGGACCACTTTATTCATTATTTTACAGTTTGGGGGGCCACTAGACTACCAGGGATATGGGGGCCACTTTATTCATTATTTTACAGTTCGGGGGCACTAGACTACCAGAGATACAGGGACCACTTTATTTATTATTGTACAGTTCAAGGGGGCACTAGACTACCAGGGCTACCTGGGTATTTGCCGCATTTGTGGCTGGTGACTAGGGGTCGGGGCACGGGTGGGGAGGTTGACCGCACTGCCCTGCTGTTGAAGCTTGTGACATGCTCGCCAGATACACCCGCAGTTTGGCATACCTGACCGCATTTTGCAAGTCGCAGTACTTAGCTGCAATGACCCTGCCCCTACTAGAATAGGGTGCAGGGTCAATGTCGCAGGTGCGGTGGAGTAAGTTGCGTTCGGCGGCAACTTGCACTACCCTTCTAGAATCCGGCCCATAATCTGTCTTGCCAGATGGCTAAATCATCCACTAGCAGATTTGCTGCCTTCCCAGATGTGTTGGACTGTGGTACCAACTCCGATGCTCAGAAAGCCCCAAAAAATGCACAAGCAAAAATGGTTCTGAAGAGCTGGGTTTCATAACTCGAGCTGCATGTGACTGCCAGTGCTTTTAGCAGATTGGATAGCTCGGTCAAGCCTATGGGCTTCCTTGTGTCTCCCTTTTTCCCCTTCAATCTCACCAAACCTTGTAACATTTTCTTCATAATGAAATTGTCAGTCCGGGTCTGGGAAACCTTCTGCCTTGCGGAGAAATGTGATACCTGCCAGCTGCAGGTGTATCTCTGCAAGTGATTTACTCAGATGTTCTCGGTGGAGGATGTAACTTTGGACCTGCCTCTGGGTGTCAAGCAGTGTCACGCTTACTTCATGACCACAAAATTCCTGGAAAGAAGCATAGCTACCAATGTATTTTTTCCATGCTGAGGAGGTCACAGAGAGCTGTACCAGTTGCTGTAGTCTTGGCTCCCGAGTCACCAAACAGCTTCCGGTATCTGTGTGGGGAGCGGGTCTGCTCCTGGAGCCAGCCGCCTGAACTGCTCAAGCTGTAAGTGAGACAGGGCATTAGCAGTGACATTTTGTCTGCCTGGCAAATGCTGCGCCCTGAAAGAGATGTTGTACTGGAGGCAACATAACACGAAAAACCCGCAGAACCTTCATGACCTCTTCAGAACGAGAAATCTGTGAGTTCAATATGTTGGCTACTGCTCTGTTGTCCATGCAGAAAACCACCCTATTATTTTCCAGTCTGTGCCCCCACATCCTCATTGCCACCATGATGGGAAAAGGGAAAGGGAACATCGTTTAACCAGGAGTAGCACACTAAGCCGAAGCTTGTTTCCAGATGCAACCTGAGAGCACAAGGATGTTAAGTGACTTACTCAGGATCACACAGTATGCACCTAGGTGGCTGTGGGATTCAAATCCAGGTCTCCAGATCTGCAGTTCAGAGTTTTAACCCACTGCATTATACTGCCTCCTAGAAAAAGCTCAAGCAGTGTAATGTTTTTTGTGTAACCCATTGCTACCCACTGCTGGGGCCGCCGTTCTGCAAACCATGCCCCTTGCCAAAAGGCTCCAAAACCAATTCCACCTGAGGCATATATGAGCATGTGCAGATCGTGCAGCTGATCCTTCAGTGTCTGCCAGATGGTTATACCATTAAAACCCTGAAAAAACAGCTCCCTGACCTTTAGGTCAGCTTTCATTCCCTGTGACAATCTGATGTGTTGGTATGGTTTTAAAACCCCTGCTGTGGCAGCGGACATCCATCTCAGGAATGGCCTACCTGGACCTACTGTCTGGCATGAAAAGTTCAGGTGCCCTATGACGGATTGCAAATGCTTTAGGGTCACTTTCTTTGCTTTCCCCATATCCCCCAACATTTTGCTCAAAAGTGCCACTCTCTCCTGTGGCAGGGAAGAAACCATGGCCTCTGAATCTATTTCTATGTCTAGATAAGAAAGGCAAATGGTGGGGCTCTCCATTTTCTCTGGGGCTAATGGGACACTGAAATATCCCATTAGTGCCCCAAAACCTCCCAGCGTATCAGCACATAGATGTGATCCACTATGACCTGCAAACAAAAAGTCGTTCAAACATGTACAATGTGTGGGTTCCCAGTGTGCCTTTTTGTGGCCCACTCCAGAAAGGTAGCAAATGCTTCAAAAGCTGCGCAGCTTGCTGAGCATCCCATGGTCATTGCTTTATCCACATGCCATTGGCCTTTGAGTCTGAAACCCAGTAAGGCGTGGTCACATGGATGCACCGGGAGGAGTCGAAAAGCAGACTTGATGTCACTCTTTGCCATGAGAGCCCCCGTCCAAGTTCTTGTATCAGTTGTACTGCCATGTTGAAAGACATGTACTGCACCGTTCAATCTTTGAGGTCAATGACATCATTTACTGAGGTTCCCTTTGGGTAGGACAGATGATGTATCAGCCTGTATTTGCCATTGAACTTTTTGGGGACTATCCCTAAAGGTGATACCCGAAGGGTAGCAACTGGGGGATTGTCAAAGGGGCCGGCCAGCTGTCCAGCCTCAATCTCTTTTGTAATCTTTTGCTCGATGATATCGGGGAGTAAATTTGCAGACTTAAGGTTGTGGGCTGTTGTCGCAACTCTATGTCCTTTGTATGGAATCTTCAAACCTTTCTTAAAACCATCTTTCAAGTACTACGCTGCCTTACGGTCAGGGTAACAAGAGTGCCAGATGTCCATACAGTCAATACGGACCGGTGAGCTAGCTAGACTTTCCAGGTCCCTGCTTTCCTTTTCCCCCCTGGCTCCCTTGTTACCCTGCCCTCTGCCTGACTGGCGGGTGCAATCTGTGACCTGGTGTTCTCCACTGCAATTGTTGCAGATGTGGCTGTATCTGCAAAAGGAATGAAAATACTTACCCATGTTGTAGTCAAAACATGCCTTTTTACCAGCTTTTTTATGTTCCTTTTTATGGTCTCCCCTCCCCGTCTGGCAATGACATGACCACTATTGGTGTACAGTATGTCACTACATTGGGCTTTCCCCCCATCATGTATCATACCCAAAGGTCTATATGTGTTTGTTCCCATTTGAGATTGGACTGCTGATCCATTTTGAGATGGAATTGTTCATCGTATTTCAACCACGCATATCCATCAAAGGATAGGTGAGCAAATTTATTGGTATCCTAGTACATAAGCAAAGAGATTAATTTGTCCGGGTGCTTCATCCCATATACAGATACAAATATGTCAAAAGTGGTTACCCAGTTCTCGAATGTGAAAGGGACTTTAGGCCTCCGAGGCCTCTTTGTTTCCTTTTTTTTTGTTGTTCTCCTCAGGGAGCTCCCTATGTAATAAAGAGAACATATCTATGAATTTTCCTTTCCAAATTTTCTCACTGACTGTGTCTGATAAATGATTCTCCAAAGGATCTTCCACCCCGACATAAGCCCAACGGTTCAGCCCTGTGTTTTGCTCAGTTGTGGCACTGAACCCTGCAGGAGTGGGGGTGGGGGGGCAGGAGGCTGGTTTCCTCCAGTTCCAGCTGCAGTCGTGCTGCTGTTCCCCCCCTCTACACCTGTTCCAGGATTGTCTGTACCTGACTGCTGTGTATGGGATGAGGGGGCTGATGCTCCAGTCCATACTTCAACTGCAGCTCCTTGTGCCCTTCTGTCCCCCAGCTGAGCTGTGTTTGAGGCCCCTGCTGAAGTTACAGCTGCTACTGTCTGGGTGGGCTGTCCAGGGCCCAGCTGCAGAGCTTGTGGCAACAAATGAGACCGGCTGAGATGGAACTGTATTGGTATTGGGGGAAAACTGTTGGCCATTGCCCCCAATTGAGTGCACTCCCATGTGCATGCCCAACCTGTCTTGTGTAGCCCCCTCCAGTGGTGGCCCCCCCGTGCCCCAACCATGTGCCAGTCTGTAAAGCCCTGATGGGCATGGCCCTTGGACCCTTGAGAGGTGCCCTCACCTGACTCATTGAGAGGTGAGGCTTGCACCCCTGTATCCTCTGAACCTGTCCCTCCATGAAGGGTTGTTGGGTGAATGGGAACTCATGATTCCCATGGGTTTGTGGCGGCCAAAGTAGCTTGCATGCCACCTGTGCCCCCATACATGAAGGGCCACATGTGAGAACCTTGGTTCCATGTCGGTGGCTAAGGTAACATGGGGGAGAATTGATCCCCCTCTACCCCTTGCCTTGCCCCCTGGCTGTG
This sequence comes from Neoceratodus forsteri, assembly GCA_016271365.2. Lineage (NCBI taxonomy): Eukaryota > Metazoa > Chordata > Ceratodontiformes > Ceratodontidae > Neoceratodus > Neoceratodus forsteri. The sequence goes on from CM057453.1 coordinate 1,283,673,985, forward strand.
GGAATTGTCCCACCACCAGGTTTTGGGTCGCCATTGGCACGGGCTTGACTTGAGTATGGCTGGTGGTGGATTGTCCTCCATATTGCCTCCCCTGCACATAGCTCTGCTCATTTCCCATTCCCTGGCAGCAGAGACCTTATCCGTCTTCCTCAAATTCTGGTGCCATCTAGTATATTTTGAGGATTTGGCCCAGAAGCCAGGCAACAGACTATCTGAGCCTTCACTCGACAGTTCAGCCTCACTCTCTGACCAAACTGTCTCCATTAAAGTATCCCTTTGTGGTCCCCTTCATACTCACTGCTCTGTACTTGAACCATGGCTGCCACTGGAGGCTTCTTAACCCTGTTTCTGTGTGTGACAGGCTGCTGACCTCTGTCCACTGTGGAGTTGTCCTCCCCTCAAATGTGCTTGGCCTCCGTCTGCTTTCTGCTGGTCTCCACCGATGATTGGGCCTTGCTCTTCATCTGCCCACCTTGCCCCTTTTTCCTACCTGTTTTACTTTGTGCTAATGACTCCAGTAAGTGAGCTGAAGACTGGCTCCGGCTTGGCTGTTGCCCTTCAACCTCCTTTGTCATGGTGGAGGGCACCTGCTCTTTTCCAATGGAGGAAGCCGCCTCAAGCTGTGGTTGTCCCCTTGGAGGGGTAACCAGCAGGCCTGGTTCCAATCTGGATATGGACAGTTGCCAGTCCAGGCCACCAATTTCTATTAGGCATTGCAAGGTGTCCCACAATGCCTGGTCCTGCCCTTGTATCTGGGCAGCCAGAGGAACAGGAGGCGGCTGACCTTTCCAACCTTCCAGGTCCTGCCCCTGAGTCTGGGCTGCAGGGGAAACTGGGAGCACCTGACTTTCTTGCACCTGAGAAGCCTGAAAATCTGACATTTCCAAATATAATCTCCGGGGCAAAGCGGTGCTAAGTGAGGCAATACCTGTATTAAAAGACAGAAAAAACATGTTCGTCAGCCAACCCTGCAACCATTTTATCGACTTATTACAACAACCCCTGCCCCCTGAAGTCCCTAACACTGTATGGCTGTGACACCTGGTTGTTTAATTGTGTAAATGCCATTGTAAATTATGCATCCACTTTATGAAGCGACAATTACATGCCCGGACCTAGAATCAACTCGCTACTTGCAAAGCTAGGACATATTCATTTTTATTTATTTATTTTTTTAACTATTATTCTAACCGTGACAAAAGCTCCATTCATCTGGGACCAAGATTCGAGACCAGGTCCACAGATGCAACAATTCTATTGTTGCCTGTGACTCATCCCACAGAGCCATGGTAGCTGCTCAGTGATACTTATATTTTTAAATGTAAATAAAACCATATAATTGTGCTTATAAATGTATTCAATTAATGCTATGTCTCCAATAACACAGTCCCAGAAAACTTTTGCCCTTACACCACATTGCTCCAAACCAACCATAGTATCCAAACACCCTCATTTAGGATCAAACCACTGATCCTTTGCTTATAAAGCCAAGACTTATCCACTGTGCCACATGAGAATCTACCCCCAAGTCAGTACAGGAAATATTTATATATAAAATTTTATAATGCTCTAGAGTAATACTTCTAACTTACACAGAATTGCATAAAATAACTATATGGGTATGAAGATATCACAGAGGCAGTAAAAAAACAAACAAATATGGAGATACAACTGGAAGGCAATGGGCCTGCCATGCCAGGAAAAAAACAATGGAGCTACCCTGCTAACTCGAGGGGCAGCTCAAAACTTATCTTATGCAACCTATTATTTCTTTATATTTATTTATATATAGGGGATATGTGATGGGTTGTTGTTGGATACATCATTTATTTGAACAAGCAGCGTGTGACCTCGGTTGACCTCACGAGTGGCAGAGCCACAAGTGAGATCCCGAGGTCACACACTGCTTGTTCAAATAAATGATGTATTCAACAACAACCCTTCACATGTGTGATTTATGCAATAGGCTCCTCTTACTTTTGTTTGGGTTATTTTTATTTTAATTTGTGTTTTTTGTTGGGACTGTTTGTGATGCTGTCCATTTGGGGTGTGGAAGTTTACTTTGTGTGGCATTTGGCAGTACGTAGTTTTTCATTGGTTGGTATTTTGTGAATAGGCGACATTATGGATTCTGATAGGTTACTTGGAGCATGGGAAAAGTGTTGTGATTGGTTGAGGGGTGTGATTGCGTGTTTGTGGGTCGGGCGTCTGGCTGTGGTGCAGTTTCTGGTTAGTTGATGAGGTGGAGTCGAGAGGGAAGGTTGGATCATGCTTGATGGAGTACTTTGCAGTGGATTGGGTCTACTTTAGAGTTTGATGAGCAAGGCAAGGAGTGTGAAGGAGCCGGTAGATGAGGGACTATTTAAAAGACAAAGAACCTCTGTGCGCAAACACTGAGGCAAGGGTTACCCCAAAGGGCATTTGGCTGGGAAGCCAAGTTTCAAGAAAATACAAAATCACACATGCCCCCACAATGCAAAGCATCATGGGCTGCATATGCAAATCACCACAGAATGTTATGCTGGTCCAACTTTAAGCAGAATTGAATGGTGCCGAAAGGCCTCTCACACAGTTTGCAAAGGGTGCTAACAGAAGACATAGACACGTGTTTCGTCCTACCAGGACTCATCAGTATGCCTCGTCTGTTTGGCACCCCAGTGGAATGGACCAGCTACCCTTAAGGCAGTGTGCCTTGGATATATTGTGGTGAACCCATTAAAATAAAAAACTATTTAAAAGACAAAGAACCTCTGTGCTGTCTGGGAAGGAGTTACCAGAGCGGCGTCAGAGAAGTGGTCGACTTATGGAGGATGGGAGAACGTGTGTTTTTTTTTAGGTGCTTCCTGCAGTTGAGAGATTTTGCATTGACTGCAGTTGTGGATTTGGGCAGGAAGAGCCTGAAGAATTTAATGATGGTTTATTTTGAAGTTGATGTTTTTTTTTTTATTTGCTTCTTGTAGGTGCTTAGTACTGTGAATTTATTGCTTGAAGAGCCTGAAGATTTGCTGGTTCATTTTACTAGTGTGGATTTACAGCTGGAGGAGCCTGAAGACAGCTGAAGAGGTTGGTGACTAAGTGTAATGAAACTGCAAGTAAGAGTAACTAAAACTAGTGCCGGTGGGAGGTAGGATGATTGATCACAGGGTGTTGGTTAAATGGTGATTGATTGACAGCAAGGTGTTGGATAAATGTTAGAACTACCATTTATCCAACACAAGTGAGAATAAATGGACTTATTCTACTGGTTATGTGCCCACGCCTATTGCATACATTTATTTATCCATATGTATAAAGTGGTTGTACAGCAATGGGCCTGTAGTGCAGGGAAGAAACAATGGGACAGCTCACAACTTACTGTATGCATCCTATTATTTATATTATTTATCTATTTATACATCCATAGATTAAATTGTACAAATTTATTTTAAAAGGAAGATGGTTTTCTGATATGCCAGATAAAAGGAAACAAAACTGAAAGTCCCAAGGGAAAAAGGATGGGGGCGCTGGTGACAGGCCATGGGCCTAGACTGGAGAAAGGCCGATGGGGACAGCAGGGAAAAACCCTACAAGAAACAGAATAAGGAGGGGTGGAAGGCTGGGTGGGAGAGCAGCACTGGATGCGAGGAGGGGCACTGGAGATGGGAGGGGTAACAGGAGGAAGCAGAGCAGCCGGGAGGAGACCCAGAAGAAAGGGAAGGCCAGCCACATGGCTTGGTGGAAAAACTGGAGCCCAAGGATTGTGGAGCCAGGGAAAAAATGCAGAGGCTGGAGGCACACAAAGGAAAGAAACAGAAAAAAGTGAGGGCAGAGGGAACCAATGGTGTGATGATGGAAATGGGTGGGGAGGGAATGAGGCTTGCTGGAGAACAGAAGGGCAGTGAAGCCATAGGGAGGAAGCGTAGACCTGAAGGGGCCAGGGGAATGGGGGGGAGAGACCAGGAGGGCCATGCGGGCCGGGCAAGAAAGGAAGGAGGTGAGGACCACTGGATATGGCCAGGGGGAAATGCAACCCTAGAACAGGGCTGAGCAGGAGCTAACAGGCCGCAGCAGAGGGAAAAAAGGGGTGAAGAGACCAATATTGATTAAAAAAAAAATTGCCAGCCGTGGTGGAGGACCAGGGGCCAAGGCAGGCAGGCTTCCCAAGTGCTGGAAGCCACAGGGGTGGCAGAAAACAAAGACCACGGCCTGCGTGAGGAAAAATTCAAATCTTACCAGGGCTGTGTCCAGCAGGGCTTCTGGTAGCAGGCTGTCTTCTGTCTGAAGTGAGTGATTCAGAGAGGGAGAATCCCTTTTGAACCATTCAATTTAAGTCCAGCCAGGCCCCTCCCTGCTGGTGCAGCCTGGGCCAGCCCCCTTTCAGTGGTTCCCAACTGATAGGACCTACTTGCAGAGAGCCATCCCTTCTGCCCTGAGGCTTAGGCGGCTCCTCCTAGCCCACCTTCTTGGGAGCCATCCCAACTCACCCCCAGGTGAGAGGCCAGGGGGTCATTACCTCAGCAGAGGGAAAGGCCCTGCCAGAATCAGAAATAGGGGCTACAGCATAAGGAATTTGGTGAACCTCTGAAACCTCCGACGTCCCATGTCACTGGGGTGAGAAAGGTACTTCAGTAACGAGTGATGACTGAGCTGAAAGGGTCCCTTGTTAACCGGCTTTATAAAATGGGGACATTAAATCCTGTGTTTTGACTGGTTTTTACCTGTGCATCAAATTTGTTCGATGAACAGGTAAAAACAAACACTCAGAAGTAGGACTACATCGCAAAATCAATGAGCCATTAGAACACTCGGTTTTGAAATGCCGCCGTTGTTTACCTCGGTAACGTAGCTCATCACTGACCTGCGGCCGATCACGAAACTTGGGTGCCACTCGCTGTAGACCTTCCCCCTTTTACCTGGAAAAACAGACTGTTTAAAAAAAGTCAGCCTCATTATAACACTTTATTATGTGCTCTTCATTCATTGTTTAGTTATGCATGCAGAGTTGTTATAATTATTTTTTGTTAGAAAATGGGCAAAGACAATTCTCTCTTCTGATTGGCTGAGACACTTATTTAGGTGGGCATCTCTCAGACAACAGATGCCCACCAAATAAAAAGCCCCAGCAGATACCTGTCTCATATCCAGACAAGTATCCTAGTGCCCAGCCTGCTTCATGACTGGTTGGAGCACTGGATACAAAATTTAAAAGTGCTGCCATTTTTTTCATCGCTAAGCGAGATCGCAAGTAAAAGCCAACCCCCCACACACACACACACACTCTCATCACCCAGTAACTGCCCAAAAGAAATCTGTGTGCCTATTTTCCTGCTACAAACTTTCTTTTATTTTCTACTGCAGTAAAACCCTCTGACATCGCCGCTCATCAAGTGGCTCCCTAAGCTCTCTGCATAAAAGTCCACGCACGTGCCATTAGTTGTCAAATGGCTCCTTGCCGCTTCTGCTGTCCTGCACATACTCCGTCCTCCACAACTTAAATCCCATAAATGTGACTAATTTGGCAGAAAATAAAACTGGACACAAAATTTAAAATTGCTGCCATTTTTTCATCGCTAGTTAGATCGGAGTAAAGCCAACCCCCTCACACACACACACACACACACACACACACACACACACACACCATCACCCAGTAACTGCCCAAAAGAAATCTGTGTGTCTATTTTCCTGCTACAAACTTCTTTATTTTCTACTCAGAGTAAAAACCTCTGACATCGCCGCCATCAAGTGGCTCCCTAAGCTCTCTGTATAAACTCCACGTACCGCGCCATTAGTTGTCAAACGGCTCCTCCGCTTCCGCTTGTACTGCACATATGTTCGCCTGTTGTCCCCACAACTTAAATCCATAAATGGGACATTTGCCAGAAAATAAATCTACCTTTGCCCTCTTCCTTTTTTCTCCTGGCTCTGTCATGCTGTCTAGTCTCCTGTTGATCCCAGATACTTAGAAAGCCATCTCTCCACAGCTTACTGTAATCGGCGACAGAAAGCAGGGAAGGGTTTGTGTCAGTCACAAATAGTAGTGTTGTGGGAGATAGACTTATTTCTGTCTTTCGCTGGCTCACTAAGCTGAGCCTCTGTCTCCGATCTAGTCTATGGTGTGTCAAATATTAAACAATAAAACGCTACACTAACTCTTGCTGCTCCCAAAAGCCCTGTGTGGGGATAGAGGTGGGAGAACTATGGCAGGGGCTGTATTAGCACAAAAGTCTTCCTTCTAAAAAAAAAAAAAAAAAAAACACATTCAAATGCAGGCGGAGGAACTATTTTATTTCAAAGGTTACTTTAAACTTATTTTTCATTAACACTTTTCAACTATTTTGTGTTTTTTTACAGTACCCATTTTCTAAGAGCAATAATACCCTCCAGGGTGGGCGGTATTGTGCTATACCGGACCTTCCAGGGGCTATAAGGCCCTCCGCCTGCGGCGTCGGGCCTCATTACGCCCCTGGGCGGTCCGGTATAGCACACTACCGCCCACCCTGTTGGGTATTATTGCTTACATACCAGGTGGAGTGAGTGGGACTGGGAGCACATGACAGCACAGCGAGCGGCAGCACAGCAAGTGGGAGCTGCAGTGAGAGGAGAAGAGCTGCTGGAGAATGGAGAAGAATTTAAATTTCTGTATTCTGGCAAGTTCAAATTATTTGTTGCCTGGAGTATTAGAAGTGACCAGAATGGGCATTTCACACTACTGAAGCGGGTGGGCAGAGAGGGGAGAGAACTATGAGCCTGTGTTTTGAATTAGGAAACAAACCCCCCAAAAAACTGTACTTCAGATTTCTGGTGTCTGCTCCTTGGGTGCAGGAGCTTGTGTCCTCAAGTTATAGTTTATTGGTTTTTTTCTTCAGTATTGTGGTTAAAAATATTTATCTGTTTGTTGGTGGTGTCCAACCATGGAGCAATTTAGAAAGAGCATGAGAGATGATAGCAGCGAGTATCAGAGTGAGTGCTGCCTGACACCAGAGAAAAGTTTAAGAGGTAGAGTTTTAAATAGATTTGTAAAGATAGTGGGGTTATGTGCAGCTTTTTGCCTCCTGAAGGAGAGTATTAGAAGTGACCAGAGTGAGTGGGGAGCATGGAAACGGAGGTGGGGGTGGGGGAGACTTCTAGCCTGCTAACCTGCTGTCTGAATAAGGAAAGAAACATCATATACCCTCCTGTCTTGACCATCACAGACAAAAAACAAACAAAAAAAACCACCAACAGGCAGGGGAGGGGTGGGGTTGTGCTTCTGCATCATGCTGGCAACAAACATTACTACTGATGCCAGCAAAGGACAAGCACAATGATGTCATCACCTAGTAGGCGGAAGGACTATTTTATCTTAAATTCACATAATCTAATGTGTTTTTCCTAGATATAAACATGATTTTTCTTAATGTTAAAAATAAAGATATTCTGCCCATTTTATAAGCACAACAAGACACTCCGGGATGTGCATTGAACAGATATGACCGCACTTCCAGTGGCTGAAGGCACTTGGCCTGTGGCGTCATGCATTACTATGTCCCTGGGCATGTGGTAATATTTGTTCAATGTGCACCCCATCATGTCTTATTACTTACATAGGAGTGCTGGCAAAAGGAGTGGTCGTGATGGTACAGCAACCAGTTCTGGAAGCCCCAAAGGGGCTGTGTAAGTAACCCCCAATGCCCTTTGTGGAGTCAGAATGCTGCAAATCATGGCATGTCCAAACTATTCCTGACTTTGGAACTGCTGATCTTGTAGGTGGGAGGCCAGCTGAGAATCCGTAGCAGGTAGCTCCACACCCAGCTGTAGACCATGTTGCAATAGTCTCGGCTGTGATGCCGAAGCGACAGACTCACAAGTTATTAACAACTTCAGCAGCAATGGACTTTCAGTGGCATTAGTACAGGAATAAGCACTAGTTGAAACTAACATGGAAGTATTATCTCCCACAGTTGACGGCAAAGGCCTACCTTCTGGCAAACTTTCTTCTGACCTCTTGGCAGATCGGTCTAGTCCCCACAGTGACTCAGGAGGCACCATCTGAAACAACAGGTAGGTGTCTGGAATTGGTAGGCCAGGTATGGCCTCAGGAATCCATATCTGCATGGGGTAAGGCTGCAAGGCTGGTTGGGAGGATGGGAGGTGCACAAGATGTGGTCCAGGTTCATATCCAGAAGGAGCAAAATACATTGGTTGGCACTGGTCTGTGGCACCTTGCAAATCCAGTAAATGAGTCTGTTGAGCTGACAAGCCTTGCAGGAGCAGTAGGTCTTCCGCTGATGTTACAGCAATACCGTGTAAACAATCCAGGTGCTCCAGTGAAATATTTGGCCGCATAACAGTTTTGGTGAAATCAGGTAACAACAAGAGTTCAGACCTGTCCATCTGAAATGAAGCTTCCAAAGGCACGGTGGCAGTCCAAGCAGGCAGATCTCCCACCTCAGGGGAGTCAGTCATCAGCAGAGATCCTGCAAGCACACCAACACCCAGCTTGGCCATCTTTGCAGATGGCCAGCAGTCCCCCCTACTGGCAAGGGTAGGGGGAATTTTTTGATTGAAACATTTTGATAAACAATAAATAAATCATAAAGTATATAATGAATGTTTACTGTATTCTGTGTAAATAAACCCAAAAAATCAAAACGCTAAGGAAACACATTCTTCACAATCTATCAGCTATAATGCAAAGTATATTTTTAAAATGTACTCAGCTAATAGCCTCCCACCTCTCCGCAAATAACTGATGTCCACTCATACGTTTTTCCTTTCCTTGGATGTGTGTTATTTCTTGTAAAATGAATTGCATTAATTCATCTTGAGTTAAGTGTTGTTGCATTACCAGTCTGCATCTAACCTGCCATATCAAAAATGTAAAACAAGCTAGGCTAGAAATCATGCTACCACTATTATATACAGGTATATCCCAGGATTTAAGAAGGATACCTAAAAAAAATACTTTCAGGGGTTAAATTCAAAAGTATATTTATGTTCCATCCTCTAGAAGGTGTATCTCAAATGTGTGTGATATCGGGACAGTCTCTACGTAGACGGTTGGTTGTCTCTGTTACTGTTGAGCATGCCGGTCACGGACAGTATCTCTGCTGTAACCGTTTACGTTTCTGTTTCCCTTTTACATTCAGTTTTCCATATGTGCATTGACAGATCATGTCCCACATTTTTGTGGAACTCTAGTGTCCATTAGCATGGTACTAATCATATTTTGCTCTAGCTTTGGATAAATAGAGAAATAGGTCAATTTGTAGAAGTGATTCTGTATTATGTCTTCATATAACTGTTTCCTGGACATAGTTTTTATATGATTGGTTGTAATGCCCCATTTTTTGATGTTATCAAAACAGCTGGTCCATTCTTGGTTTAGTTTTTGTTTACCTTTATTTTCTGTACAAAAATCCCTGTTGTCCATTCTCCCACGATCTCTATAGAATGGGTGTTATCCACTTTACCTAGTTATGTTTTGCCTTATTTATAATTGGTTTTAAATTTGCATAAAAAAAATAGTGAAAAAGAAAACTTTTGGGTTTACCATCCCCAAGCTGCCGTTTTTGATAGCATAGTAAGTTATTTCCCTTTTTATGGGGTTTAGGCGACTCCCCCCATACACAGTGAAAAAAACAACTACCGGTGTATAAAGAGGTTTCTAATTTCTCGGGGAGAGGGTAAATATCGTTTAGAAAAAGAAACATAGGGAGCAAGTTTTAATCATATAAATTCTTGTTTTTACTCATATGCCAAGTATTCCATAAAGCTACTATTTGCTTGTCTTTAATTTGTGTCTCCCAGTAATAAGTAGCCATATCCTCAGAATCGAAAAAGGCTCCGAACATTTTGTAGGGTTGAGCTCCCATTTGTAAGCCAACTACTGTCTGATTCTGGGACTCTACTTCATTTATTTGTAAGCAATGGCTTTTTTGTAAGTTTTTTACTGTATCCATTACAATAGAAAGGGTATTAATCAGTTCATAGGCTACTTCTCCAGCGTGGCGATTTTTTTATTAAAGGGCATATGTCATCAGCATAAGCTACTGTCTTCACTTCTGTTATGAATTTATAGTGCATTCCATGAATTCTAGGGGACTGCTGAATTATTCTGACTATGGAGTCTGTAGTTAATGTGTACAATGTGGGACTAAGAGGGCAGCCTTTTCTTACCCCTTTTTCATATAGCACTTGTTCTCAAGCCACCTGTTCTCATAAGGTAAACCACAGGTCGATTTGTAACATACTGTAACTTCATCTATTTGATGTATTCAATGGGAAATCCATAGTTCTTCAAACATAACCATAAAAAGTCACGTGACACACGACCAAAGGCTTTTGATTGATCTCAGCTAATTATAAATCCTTCTGTTTGTCCCTGTTTCCCCTTTTCCAGGACTTCTGTAAAGAACATTAAGGCATCTGAAATATTCCTTCCAGGGACCAAATAAAATTGAGACGAATTTACCATTTGTTCTATTACTCTTGTCAATCTTTAGCTTAGTATTTTTGTTAAAAGTTTAAAATTAGTATTTAATGAGGTTATAGGTTTCCAATTTGATAGTTCCATTTTGTTTCTTTTTTTTATAAAAAGATTAATAAACTTTCATACATGTGTCGAGATAAGAGACAGAATGAAGAGGGGACTGGATTTTGGGGGGGGAGGGAGGACAGATGCACCCAGTCAGGGGCTATTCCTGGGCTGGAGAGCTTTGTCATCGGGTCAGGCAGGTGGAGTGGCTAGTTGGAGGTATCAGCTTCAGCCATGGAACAAAGGCAGCGCACTCAGTCAGAGATTATTCCCAGGCTGAAGAGCTTTTCCATCGGGCATATGGAGAGGCGGTTAGAGGTACCAGTCTCAGCTGTGAAACACAAGTGGTGCACCAGACTGAGGGCTATTCCTGGGATGGAGAGCTTTGCTGTTGGGCTGGTCAGGTGGAGTGGCCAGTTGGAGGTACCAGCCTTGGCTATGGAACACATGCGGTGTGCCCGGTCAAGGGATATTCCCAGGCTGGAGAGGTTTGCCATTGGGCTGGGATGGTGGAGTGGCCAGTTGGAGGTACCAGCCTCAGCCATGGAACACATGGGGTGCACCTGATCAAGGGCTGTTCCTGGGCTGGAAAGCTTTGTCATTGGGCAGGGCAGGCAGAACGGCCAGTTGGAGGTACCAGCCTCCGCCGTGGAACACAGGTGGTGCAGCTGGTCAAGGGCTATTCCTGGGCTGAAGAGTTTTGCTATTGGGCCAGGCAGGTGTAGTGGACAGTTGGAGGCACCAGCCTTGGCCATAGAACACAGGCAGTGTGCTTGGTTAAGGGCTATTCCCGGGCTGGAGAGCTTTGCTGTCAGACCAGGTAGGCAGATCGGCTGGTTGGAGGGACCAGCCTTGGCAGTGGAACACAGGTGACGTGCCCACTCAAGGGCTATTCCCAGGATTGAGAGCTTTGCCATCAGGCCAGGCAGGTAGAGCAGCCTGTTGGAGGTACCTGCCTCAGCCATGAAACAAAGCAGTATGCCTGGTCAAGGGCTATTCCCAAGCTGGAGAGTTTTGCCATTGGCTGGGCAGGTGGAGCTGTCGGTTGGTTGTATCAGCCTCGACCGTGAAACACAGGTGGGGCACCCAGTCAAGGGCTATTCCCAGGCCAGAGAACTTTGCTGTCAGGCCAGGCAGGTGGAGCGGCTGGTTGGAGGTACCAGCCTCGGCTGTGGAACATAGGTGGTGTGCCTGGTCAAGGGCTAGTCCCAGGCTGGAGAGCTTTGCTGTGGGGCCAGGCAGGTGGAGTGGCTGGTTGGAGGTACCAGCCTTGGCTATGGAACACTTTCTTTGTGCCCGATCATGGGCTATTCCCAGGCTGGAGAGGTTTGCCATTGGGCTGGGATGGTGGAGTAGCCAGTTGGAGGTACCATCTTCAGCTGTGGAACACATGCGGTGCACCTGATCAAGGGTTGTTCCTGGACTGGAAAGCTTTGTCATTGGGCAGGGCAGGCAGAACGGCCAGTTGGAGGTACCAGCCTCAGCCATGGAACACAGGTGGCACAGCTGGTCAAGGGCTTCTCCTGGGCTGGAGAGTTTTGCCATTGGGCCAGGCAGGTGGAGTGGACAGTTGGAGGCACCAGTCTCGGCCATGGAACACAGGCAGTGTGCTTGGTTAAGGGCTATTCCCGGGCTGGAGAGTTTTGCTGTCGGGACAGGTTGGCAGATCGGCTGGTTGGAGGGACCAGCCTTGGCAGTGGAACACAGATGACATGCCCACTCAAGGGCTATTCCCAAGATTGAGAGCTTTGCCATTAGGCCAGACAGGTAGAGCAGCCAGTTGGAGGTACCTGCCTCAGCCATGGAACAAAGCAGCATGCCTGGTCAAGGGCTATTCCCAAGCTGGAGAGTTTTGCCATCGGCTGGGCAGGTGGAGCTGCCAGTTGGTTGTATCAGCTTCGACCGTGAAACACAGGCAGGGCATCCAGTCAAGGGCTATTCCCAGGCTAGAGAACTTTGCTGTCAGGCCAGGCAGGTGGAGCGGCTGGTTGGAGATACCAGCCTTGGCTGTGGAACACAGGCAGTGTGCCCGGTCAAGGGCTAGTCCCAGGCTGGAGAACTTTGCTGTGGGGCCGGGCAGGTGGAGTGGCTGGTTGGAGGTACCTGCCTCACTGTGGAAAACATGTGGTGTGCCCAGTCAAGGGCTATTCCTGGGCTGGAGAGCTTTGCTGTTGGGCTGGGCAGGTGGAGTGGCCAGTTGGATGTACCAGCCTTGGCTATGGAACACATGCAGTGTGCCCGATCAAAGGGCTATTCCCAGGCTGGAGAGGTTTGCCATTGGGCTGGGATGGTGGAGAGGCCAGTTGGAGGTACCAGCTTCAGCTGTGGAACACAGGTGGTGCACCCGATCAAGGGCTGTTCCAGGGCTGGAAAGCTTTGTCATTGGGCAGGGCAGGCAGAACGGCCGGTTGGCGGTACCAGCCTTGGCTGTGGAACAGAGGCAGTGTGCCCACTCAAGGGATAGTCTGAGGCTGGACAGCTTTGCCATCGGGCCAGGCAGGTGGAGTGGCTGGTTGGAGGTTCCTGCCTCACCGTGGAACACATGCGGTGTGCCCAGTCAATGGCTATACCTGGGCTGGAGAGTTTTTCCATCGGGCCGGGCTGGTGGAGTGGCCAGTTGGAGGTACCAGCATTGGCTATGGAACACATGCGGTGTGCCCATTCAAGGACTATTCCTGAGGTGGAGAGGTTTACCATTGGGCCGGCTAGTGGAGTGGCTAGTTGGAGGTACCAGATTTGGCCATTGAACACAGGCGGTGCACCAGATCAAAGGCTATTCCCATGCTGGAGAGCTTTGCTGTCAGACCAGGCAAGTGGAGCAGTCGGTTGGAGGTGCCAGCCTCAGCCGTGGAACACAGCGGCATGCCAGATCAATGGCTAGTCCCAGGCTGGAGAGCTTTGCCATTGGGACAAGCAGGTGTAGTGGCTGGTTGGAGGTATCAGCCTCAGCCATGGAACACAGGCAGTGCTCCTGGTTAAGGGCTATTCCTGGGCTGGAGAGCTTTGCTGTCTGGCCGGGTAGGTGGAGTGGATGGTGGGAGGTACCAGCCTTGACCGTGGAACACAGGTGGTGCGCCCAGTCAAGTGCTATTCCCAGGCTGGGCAGCTTTGTCCTCGGGTCAGGCAGGTGGAGCGGCTGGTTGGAGGTACCAGTCTCAGCCATGGAACACAGGTGGTGCACCTGGTCAAGAGCTATTCCTGGGCTGGAGAGTTTTGCCATCGGGCTGGGGAGGCAGAGCAGCCAGTTGTAGGTACCAGCCTTGGCAGTGGAACACAAGTGACATGCCTGATCAAGGGCTATTCCCCGTGATGAAGAGATTTGCCATCAGGCTGGGCAGGTGGAGCAGCCGGTTGGAGGTACCAGCCTCGGCCATGGAACAAAGCAGCATATCTGGTTAAGGGCTATTCCTGAGCTGAAGGGCTTCGCTGTCAGGCTGGGCAGGTGGAGCAGCTGGTTGGAGGTACCAGCCTTGGCTGTGGAACACAGGTAGTGTGCCGGATCAAGGGCTGGTCCAAGACTGGAGAGCTTTGCCGTCGGGCTGGGCAGGTGGAGTGGCTGGTTGGAGGTACTTGCCTCATCATGGAACACCTGCGGTGTGGCCAGTTAAGGGCTATTCCTGAGCTGGAGAGCTTTGCCATTGGGTCGGGCAGGTGGAGCGGATGGTTGGTTGTACCAGGCTCAGCCATGAAACATATGCAGCGCACCCAGTGAAGGGCTATTTCCAGGCTGGAGAGCTTTGCCATCAGGTCAGGCAGGTGGAGCGGATGGTGGGAGGTACCAGCCTTGACCGTGGAACACAGGCGGCGCACTTGATCATGGGCTATTCATGGACTGGAGAGCTGTTCTTTCAGGTCAGGCAAGTGGAGTGGCTGGTGGAGGTACCAGTCTTCATCATGGAACACAGGTGGCATGCCTGGTCAAGGGCTATTCCTGGGCTGAAGAGCTTTGCCATTGGGCCAGGCTGGTAGACCAGCCGTTGAAGGTGCCAACTTTGGCTGTGGAACATAGTGGTGCACTCGTTCAAAGACTATTCCTGGGCTGGAGAGCTTTGCCATCGGGTCGGGCAGGTGGAGTGGCCAGTTGGAGGTACCAGCCTTGACCATAGAACACAGGTGGTGCACCCGGTGAAGTGCTATTCCCGAGCTGGGCAGGTTTGCCCTCAGGCCGGGCAGGTTGAGCGGCTGGTTGGAGGTACCAGCCCCGGCAGTGAAACACAGGTGACACATTCGGTCAAGGGCTATTCCCGGGTTGGGCAGCTTTGCCGTCGGGCTGAGCAGGTGAAGCCACCGGTTGAAGTTACCAGCCTTGGCAGTGGAAGACAGGCATCACACCCGGTTAAGGGCTATTCCTGGGGTGGAGAGCTTTGCCATCGGGCCGGGCAGGTGGAACATCTGGTTGGAGGTACCAGCCTCGGCCATGAAACACACATAGTGTGCCTGGTTAAGGGCAATTCCTGGGCTGGAGAGCTTTGCTGTTGGGCTGGGCAGGCAGAGCGGCCAGTTGGAGGTACCAGCCTCATCAATGGAACACAGGCAACATTCCTGGTCAAGGGCTATTCCCAGGATGGAGAGCTTTGCCATCAGGCCGGGCAGGTGAAGCAGCCAGTTGGCGGTACCAGTCTCGGCCATGGAACAAAGCAGTGTGCCAGTTCAGGGGCTATTCCCAAGCTGGAGAGCTTTGCCGTAAGGCCAGGCAGGTGGATTGGCTGGTTGGTTGTACCAGCCTCGGCCATGAAACACAGTCGGTGCACCCGGTCAAAAGCTATTCCAGGCTGGAGAGCTTTGCCATCAGGCCAGGCAGGTGGAGCAGCCAGTTGGAGGTACCAGCCTTGGCTGTGGAACACAGGCGGTGTGCCTGGTCAAGGGCTAGTCCCAGGCTGGAGAACTTTGCCATCAGGCTGGGCAGATGGAGTGGCCGGTTGGAGCTGCCTTCTTTACCATGGAATACATGTGGCATGCCCCGCTCAAGGGCTTTTCCCAGGCTGGAGAGATTTGCCATTGGGCTGGCTAGTGGAGTGGCCAGTTGGAGGTGCCAACTTTGGCTGTGGAACATAGTTGCGCACACATTCAAAGGCTATTCCTGGGCTGGAGAGCTTTGCCATCGGGCCGGGCAGGTGGAGCGGCCAGTTGGAGGTACCAGCCTTGACCGTGGAACACAGGTGGTGCACCCAGTGAAGTGCTATTCCTGGGCTGGGCAGGTTTGCCCTCTGGCCAGGCAGGTTGAGCAGCTGGTTGGAGGTAGCAGCCCCGGCAGTGCAACACAGGTGACATGTCTGGTCAAGGGGTCTTCCTGGGATGGAGAGATTTGCTGTCAGGCTTGGCAGGTGGAGCAGCCAGTTGGAGGTGCCAGCCTTGGCCATGGAACAAAGCAGCATGCCAGGTCTAGGGCTATTCCTGAGCTGAAGAGTTTTGTCATTGGGCTAGGCCGGTGGAGTGGTCGATTGGTTGTACCAGCCTCTGCCATGAAACACAGGCGATGCACCTTGTCAAGGGCTCTACCCAGGCTGGAGATCTTTGCCGTTGGGCCAGGCAGGTGGAGCAGCCGGTTTTAGGTACCAGCCGCGGCTGTGGAACACACGTGGTGTGCTGGGTCAAGAGCTAGTCCAAGGCTGGGAGCTTTGCTGTCTGGCCGGGCAGGTGGAGTGACTGCTTGGAGGTACCTGCCTCATCATGGAACACATGCGGTGTTCCCAGTCAAGGGCTATTCCTGAGCTGGAGAGCTTTACTATCAGACCAGGTAGGTGGAGCAGTTGGTTGAGGGTACCAGCAGCTGGAGCGGCTGGTGAAGGGCTGTTCCTGGGATGGAGAGTTTTGCCATCGGGCTGGGCAGATGGAGCGGCCAGTTGGAGGTACCGGCCTCGGCAGTGGAACACAAGCGTCATGCCCATTCAAGGGCTATTCCTGGGATGGAGAGCTTTACCGTCAGGCCGGGCAGGTGGAGCAGCCAGTTGGCGGTACTAGCCTCGGCCATGGAAAAAAGCAGCGTGCCCATTCTAGGGCCATTCCCAAGCTGGAGAGCTTTGCTGTCGGGCTGGGCCGGTGGAGTGGCTAGTTGGTTGTACTAGCCTCGGCCATGAAACACAGGTGGTACACCTGGTCAAGGACTATTCCCAGGCTGGAGAGCTTTGCTGTCAGATCAGACAGGTGGAGCGGTCAGTTGAAGGTACCAGCCTCGGCCGTGGAACAAAATGACACACCTGATTAAGGGCTATTCCCGGGCTAGAGAGCTTTGCCATTGGGCCAAGCAGGTGGAGTGGCTGGTTGAAGGTACCAGCCTCGGTCATGGAACACAGGCAGTGCTCCTGGTCATGGGCTATTCCTGGGTTGGAGAGCTTTGCTGTCAGGATGGGCAGGTTGATCGGAAGGTGGGAGGTTCCAGCCTTGACTGTGGAACACCGGCGGAGCACTTGACCAAGGGCTATTCCCAGGCTGGAGAGCTTTGCCATTGGGCCACGGAGGTGGAGTGGCTGGTTGAAGGTACCTGCCTCAGTCACAGAACACAGGAGGCATGCCCGGTCAAGGGCTTTTCCTGTGATGAAGAGCTTTGCCATTGGGCCAGGCTTTTGGAGCAACCAGTTGAAGGTGCCAGCTTTGGCTGTGGAATGAAGTGGTGAACCTGGTCAGGGGTATTCTCAGGCTGGAGGGTTTTTCCTTTGGGCCAGGTAGGTGCCACGGCCAGTTGAAGATACCAGCCTCAGCCATGGGATACAGGTGGTGCTCCCAGTCAAGTGCTATTCCCGGGCTGGGCAGCTTTGTCCTTGGGTCAGGCAGGTGGATCAGCTGGCTGAAGGTACCAGCCTCGGCCATGGAACATGGGCGGTGTGCTTGGTCAAGGGCTATTCCAGGGCTGGAGAACTTTGTAATTTGGCCAAGCAGGCGGAGCAGCTGATGTGAGGTACCAGCCTTGGTTGTAGAACATAGTGGCACACCTGGTCACGGGCTATTCCTGGGCTGGAGAGCTTTGCCTTCGGGCTGGGTATGTGAAGCAGCTGGTTGGATGTACTGGCCTCAGCCGTGGAACACAGGCAGTGCTCCTGGTCAAGGGCTATTCCCGGGTGGGAGAGCATCGCCATCGGGTCAGGCAATTAGAGCTGCCAGTTGGAGGTACCAGCCTCAGCCATGGAACACAGGTGGCACATTTAGTCAAGATCTATTTCCGGGTTGGGCAGCTTTGCCATTGGGCTGAGCAGGTGAAGCCACCGGTTGAAGTTACCAGCCTTGGCAGTGGAAGACAGGCATCACACCCAGTTAAGGGCTGTTTCCAGGGTGGAGAGCTTTGCCGACAGGCCGAGCAAGTGGAACATCTGGTTGGAGGTACCAGACTCGGCCATGGAACATAGATAGTGTGCCTGGTTAAGGGCTATTCCTGAGCTGGACAGCTTTGCCATTGGGCCAGTCAGGCAGAGCGGCCGGTTGGAGGTACCAGCCTCAGCAGTGGAACACAGGCGACACACCCAGTTAAGGGCTATTCCTGGGATGGAGTGCTTTGCCATCAGGCCGGGCAGGTGAAGCAGCCAGTTGGCAGTACCAGTCTCGGCCATGGAACAAAGCAGCATGCTCGGTCAGGGACTATTCCCAAGCTGGAGAGCTTTGCCGCCGGGCAGGTGGAGCGGCTAGTTGGAGGTACCAGCCTCGACTGTGGAACACAGGCGGTGTGCCTGGTCAAGGGCTAGTCTCAGGCTGGAGAGCTTTGCCATTGGGCTGAGCAGGTGGAGTGGCTGTTTGGAGGTGCCTGCCTCACTATGGGATACATGTGGTGTACCCAGTCAAGGGCTGTTCCTGGGCTGGAGAACTTTGCCATTGGGCCGGCTGGTGGAGTGGCCAGTTGGAGGTACCAGCCTTGGCCCTGGAACACAGGCGATGTGCCCAATCAAGGGCTAGTCTTGTACTGGACAGCTTTGCCATCAAACCAGACAGGTGGAGCAGTCAGTTAGAGGTATCTGACCTGGCCATGGAAAAAAGCGGCATGCCCGATCAAGGGCTATTCCCGGCTGGAGAGCGCTGCCATTGGGCCAAGCAGGTGGAGTGGCTAGTTGGAGGTACCAGCCTTGGCCATGGAACAAAGTGGCATGTCTGGTCAAGGGCTATTCCTGGGCTGGAGAGCTTTGCCATCTGGCTGGGCAGGTGGAGTGGATGGTGGGAGGTACCAGCCTTGACTGTGGAACACAGGTGGTGCACTTGATTATGGGCTATTCCTGGGCTGGAGAGCTTTGCCTTCGGGCCGGGCAGGTGGAGTGGCCATTTGGAGGTACCAGCCTCGGCCATGGAAAACTGGGGGCATGCCTGGTCAAGGGCTATTCCTGGGCTGAAGAGCTTTGCCATCATGCTGTGCTGGTGGGGCAGCCAGCTGAAGGTGCCAGCTTTAGCAGTGGAACAAAGTAGCACACCCAGTCAAGGGCTTTTCCCAGGCTGGAGGGCTTTGCCGTCAGGCCGGGCAGGTACAGCAGCCAGTTGGAGGTACCAGCCTTGGCCATGGAAGACAGGTGGTGTTCCCGGTCAATTACTATTCCCAGATTGGGCAGCTTTTCCCTTGGGCCAGTCAGGTGGACCAGCTGGTTGGAAGTACCAGCCTCGGCCATGGAACATGGGTGGCATGCTTGGTCAAGTGCTATTCTGGGGCTGGAGAGCTTTGCCGTTAGGCCAGGCAGGTGGAGCAGCTGATTGGAGGTACCAGCCGTGGCTGCGGATCAAAGTGTCACACCTGGTCAAGGGCTATTCCTGGGCTGGAGAACTTTGCCATTGGGCTGGGCAGGTAGAGCAGCTAGTTGGTTGTACCAGCCTCAGCCATGGAACACAGGCAGTGCACCCAGTCAAGGGCTTTTTCTGGCTGGAGAGCGCAGTCGACAAGCTAGGCAGAAGGAGCAGCCAGTTGGAGGTACCAGCCTTGGCTGTGGAACACAGGCGGTGAGCCCAGTCAAGGGCTATTTCCAGTCAGGCGAGCTTTGCCATTGGGCCAGGCAGGTGGAACACTTGGTTGGAGGTACCAGCCTTGGCTGTGGAACACAGGCAGTGCACCCGATCAAGGGCTATTGCCAGGCTGGAAAGCTTTGCTGTTGAGCCGAGCAGGTTGAGCGGCCAGTTGGAGGTACCAGGCTTGACCATGGAACACAGGAAGCACACCTTGTTAAGGACTATTCCTGGGTTGAAGAGCTTTGCCGTTGGGCTGGGTAGGTGGAGCAGCCAGTTGGAGGTACTAGCTGCAGCTGTGGAAACCTGGGAAACTTTGGGAAACCTTTTGTCCTGCTATTGTCTGCTCCCCACACCTTTCACTTACCCTCTGTGTTCTGGACTTTTTCCCTATTTGTTTCTCCTAATCTGGCATGACCTCTTTCTTGTAATAATAATGTGATTATTGATATCGCATGTCCTTTTGCACAAATGATTTGATATGTATTTGTATATGTTTTCTTGCTCTTGACACAACACAAATTGTTGTGTTATCTATGTAACCTTTTGTACTGTACCTAATTGATGTGGAACCTTTGTAAAAGAGCCTCTGGCTCAAAGGTAGTAATTCCTAGAACAATAAACAATAAACAAAACAATAAACAAAAACAGACTGCATGCCCGGTCAAGGGCTATTCCCGGGCTGGAGAGTATTGCTGCTGAGCTGGGCAGGTGGAGCGGCTGGTTGGAGGTACCAGCCTCGACCATGGAACAAAGCAGTGCACCTGGTCAAGAGCTATTCCTGGGCTGACGAGCTTTGCCATTGGGCCGGGCAGGTGGAGTAGCCAGTTGGAGGTACCAGCCTTGGCCGTGGGACACAGGCAGTGTGCCCAGTCAGGGACTATTCCCAGGCTGGAGAGCTTTTCTGTCTGGCCAGGCTGGTGGAGTGGCTGTTTGAAGGTACCAGCTTCAGCCATGGAACACATGTGGTGTACCCAGTCAAGGGCTTTTCCTAAGCGGGAGAGCTTTGCTGTCTGGCTGGGTAGGTGGAGGGGCTAGTTGGAGATATTAGCCTCGGCTGTGGAACACAGGCAGCATGCCGGTTAAGAGTTATTCCCATCTGGAGAGCTTTGCTATTTGGCTGGGCAGGTGGAGGAGCTGGTTGGAGGTTCCAGCCTCGGCTATTGAACACATGTGGTGTGCCTAGTCAAGGGCTATCCCCGGGCTGGAGAGGTTTGCCATTGTGCCGGGCTGGTGGAGTGGCCGGTTGGAGGTACCATCCTTGGCCATGGAACACAGGGGGTGCTCCCAATCAAGGGCTATTCCTGTGCTGGAGAGCTTTGCCATCAGGCCAGGCAGGTGGAGCAGCCAGTTGGAGGTACCAGCCTTGGCCGTGGAACAAAGTGGCACACCTGATCAAGGGCTATTCCCTGGCTGGAGAACTTTGGCATTGGGCCAAGCAAGTGGAGCGGCTGGTTGGAGTTATCAGCCTTGGCCAAGGAACACAGGTGGCCAGGTCAAGGGCATAGCTTAGAGCCTTTTTTTGTATAGCAGGCTCTTTGTGTACTCTGGGAGCTATATCTAGTACATCATCTGCTTGTGATGCTTCTGACTGATCCATTTGAATTTCCGGTGTTCTGCTCATAGTACACTCATTTACAACATTTGTATGGAATAGTTCTGAAACAGGTGCCTGCTTAACTGATTCAGCAGAGTCCGTGATATGGGTATTCATGCTTTGTGCAACTGCAGCTACTGGCTGCTGTTCTGTGTGCTGTTCTGTCAGGTTTTTGTTCACTTTCATGATAACTGCCATTTTTATGTTTGCTTGCAAGCATGTACAAGAAACATAGTGCCATCATGCGAGTTTTCTAGAGGTGTGTCAGCCTCTTCCAATTCAGTCAGTGTGTTTGCAGGCATGGAAGCAGTGCGCTAATCACTGCTGCAGCTGTCTATGACAGCAGGAAAATGCAGTGGCATACAGTTAAAAGGGATAGCTCCACTTCAGTGAGCAGAGCCCCCCCACACACACACGCAAGCACGCATATTGCGTGCTGATGCGCCCCCCCAGGCACACACTGTGTGGCCGACGAGGGTGCTCAATCCCCATTGGCTCCATGCCCCCAACAACAGCTGTCCAGGTGCCACACTGGGAGCCCACCCCAGCGTGGCAAGAACTGTCAGCCAACGGGGTGCCCAATCCCCATCAGCTCCACGGCCAGTGCCCCCAAAAAGCTTTCCATGTGCCACACTGGGAGCCCACCTCAGCATGGCAAAGCATGTTATGGCCGACGGGGGTGCCCAATCCCCCATCAGCTCCAGCTCCCCCAAACAGCCTTTCTAGCTGCCACGCTGGAAGCCCACCCCAGCGTGGCAAACGTCCCTCGTCGTCTAAAAACCTGTAAAGAAGAAAACCTTCCCTCGCAGTCTCCTAACCCCTCCACAACCCGCACCCACCCACTGCACACCCTGCCTCCCCACACCACCCCTCACCCCATACTTACCTCCGGAGCTTGGCGCAGTGATCATCTGTGGACTGGGAACACGTCTGCACTCTTCAAAGCCGACCGCGAACTGAGGAAATGCCGGTAAGATGTATAATGGAATAAATAGGTTTTTTTCAACTTTGTTGCATATCTCAGGATTTTTTGGGAATTTGGGGCCCAAATTTTCAACATGGGTTTTTTTGGGACCCCTCCTCATGAATTCTTGCACTGTCATGGCGTTAATCGGGCCCAAAGGGTGATTTTGCAGTCACTGCGCAAAACCACCTTTCAGGACCCATTAATGAAATTACACTGCCAGTGTTCATAAGGTGGGCTCTCAAAAAGCCTATGTTGAAAATTTGGTGAAAAAATTCCAAAAAATGACTGTCTGATGAGCATGCATTGTGTAGTTCCTAAGCACACTCATAAGTTCACAAATTTTCAATATTTTCACTCCAGATTTTCAACATTGCCATTTTACCACACCTCCTTATGAGCAGTACAGCTGTCATTTTTCACATCTCACCCAAAATGTGTTTCCACCCATGTAGCGCTCAATGGCGCAGTTGGTGTGCGAAATCAATTTATGGGACACATTAAGAAAATCACAGTGACACTGGTCATGAGCAGAGGTGTTAAAATGGCTATGTTGAAATTGGTGAAAAAATTCCCAAAATGACTGTTTTGGAGCACATGTTGCGCCCAAGTTCTCACCCTGCAGCTGAGCAAGTTTGCAAATTTGTAATATTTGCACACCAGATTTTCAACAGTGTCATTTAACCGCACTTCCTTATGAGCAGTACAGCTACCATTTTTCACATCTTGCCCAAAATGTGTTTCCACACATGTAGCGCACAATGGTACAGTCGGTGTGTGAAAACAATATTTGGGACAGATTAAGAAAATCACAGTGACACTGCTCAAGAGCAGAGGTCTTATAATGGCTATGTTGAAAATTTGGTGACAAAACTCAATAAAAAGACTGTGTTATGAGTGAGCATTGCGCAGTTTCCACGCACCCTCGTAAGTTCATGAATTTGTAATATTTTCAGTCCAGATTTTCACCAGTGGCATTTTTCCACACCTCCTTAGGAACAGAACAGCTGTCATTTTCCACAACATGGCCGAAATGTGTTTTCACACTTTCAGCGCAGAAATGCGTGGTCACTGTGGGAAATCATTGTTCTGGACA
The DNA here is from genome assembly GCA_016271365.2 of Neoceratodus forsteri. NCBI lineage: Eukaryota > Metazoa > Chordata > Ceratodontiformes > Ceratodontidae > Neoceratodus > Neoceratodus forsteri. Next base: position 1,283,697,047 of record CM057453.1, read on the forward strand.
GATAAAGAAAATCACACTGACACTGTTCATGATTGGAGGTCCCAAAATGCCTGTGTTAACAAGCTGCTGTAAAAAAATCCCCAAACTAGTTACATTACGGGTGTGCGTTGCACAGTTTCTACGCATACTCGTGAATTCACCAGTTTTTTTAAGATTTTCACAGCAGATTTTCAACATTGCCATTTTTTACACCTCCCCATGTACAGTACTGCTGTCATTTTTCACATCCTATTCAGAACGTGTTTTTGCACCTGTGGTGCCAAATGCCGTAGTCACTGTGCAAAAGCAGTTTTTGGCTAACAAACTGATATTGCCACTGTTTATGAGGTGGGGATCACGAAAAAAAAATGTTGAAAATTTGGAGTGAAAATACCTACGAATGCCTGAGACGTTAGGATTTCCGAACATAACGCCCCTCCCTGTAGAGAATGACAGGCGTCAGGGGTGTGACTTGCGATTCTTGCCTGTAATGCTCATACCATTCCACCCCCACCCACACCCTGCAGCCAGTGAGAGGCATCAAGGTGTGCCTCGGACTCTTTGGGCCCAAACTTCACCCCATTCTCCTATACCGTACCCATCTCACTGTATTTCCTGATGGAATGTGGTGCGCATAAGGGCCAAAGACCCCAAGGCACACCGTGACACTTGTCAGTGTCTGCAGGGTAGGGTGTGGTGAAATGTCGTGGTTGATATGCCTGACGACCCAAAGGCACACCCCAGTGCCTGTCACTCTCTGCAGGGTTTTGGTGGGGTTGGCTTCAGTTCAATACTTTGCTGCCATTCCTATTAAGCAGCTCTGTAACTTCTACACTACCAATGCCAATGCCAGCAAGAAAACATTCAGCATTAACAAATGCTCACTTTGTTCATCTTGGTCTTCTCCAGGGATAATAACTAAAGTGTCTGGGATGCATTTGCCATAGGGTGAAAAAATCCATCCAGCATTTTGTAATGCCTCTTCCGATGTCCATTTATTGATGGAATCAGCAGCTGAATTTGCAGCAAGCTGACTCAGCACATCTGCCTTGGTGCCAAAATCCTTAGTTTTTTAGTTCTGTTGAAAATTTTCCCTGGTAATCCTGTGCGGCTTATGGAAACTCTTTTCTTTTTTTTTCCCATCCTCCAACTTGTTTTTTTCTTTTGCATACTGTGATTCTGCTTTCGATATCATGTGAAGAAGTTGTCTTGTTTTCTCCTTCAATTCAGTCTGCAATCCCCATTCTTCCACCATTATTTCAGAATTGTAGTCACAAAAGCTAGTAGCTGCATTCTGAGTAATACTTTCTTTCTTCTCCATGTGTTTTCCACCTCCCCCACCACATCATCCATCACACTGGACTCCTCCATCCTGCTCACAGGAAGTGAAGCACCTTCTGCAGCAAGAATACAAGAACTTCCCTGGTGTCATAGCCATTCATCTCCCATCAACAGAAACTGGTCCGTGTAATCCACCCCACGGACATACCTGGAAACAAACTGTCACAGTTTTCTGTGCCTTTCCTGGTCAAAAATTCCAGATCAATGAATGAATGAATCACTCAAATAAATTGTAGGCATGTAGCTGGCAGGCTAATAGCTATAGGCACTTGGGTTAAATCCCAATACTGACACTGTAGTGCAGCATGAGGGGGGTGCTGCATTGCTGAGGTGCCATTTTTTGGATGAAACGTTAAACCGAGGTCCCACCTGCCTGTTCTGAAGGTAGTTCAGGTGGATGTTAAAGATCCCATAGCACTTCTCAAAAAGTGTAGAGGAATTTTTATTTTTAGTTTCAACAACAATATATACAAGTATTATTAACTCACACAAAATTGTATACAAACCAAGTGGCAAAAACAGAATAAAAAAAAACAAGTATTACATTCACACTTTTTCTAGATTGCTTCCAACAATAAATATATATAAACCCAAAAATAAATCGTGGAAAATAAAATTCATCACAGCATTGTGTTTAAAAAAAGGAAGAAAGAACATCAACCAAGAAACCAATTAAACAAATTGTTCCTAGTTTAGTAAGAAAAGAAAAACAATTAAAGTGATTAGTGAATATAAAACCCTGATAAAGATTTATATTTCACAGGTGTACTCTATAGTCACTTGCTGTCCAGAACTCAAGGTATACTTTTACCTGTCAGATACATTCCATTTCCCCTTATTTGTGGGCTACTTTCTTTGCTTCTTGGAAAAAAAGCTGCACACCTTCTTTAATACTGAAACTTTTCTTCCTGATAACATGGGGAAATGTCTCCACAGTTCAGAAACTACTTTGGGTGTTAATGTTTTATTCTCTTTATCAAAGTATTCTTTGATTTAATTTTTAATAATTTGGAACAGTTGTTCCTGGGTGACTACTTGTTGCTGAATAGAGTATCTACATCTGCTTTGCCAGAGCCAATATTTTAGAATGGCAGATAAAACTAACACTGTGCTTTTATTTAGTAAGGACCAGTGATTTGACGTGAGTCCAAGTACAAAAGCGTTATAATTCAAATATTGAAATGGAGACAGGTCCAAACTGATTTTACAAATCCCCCAAACTCTATTACATATGGGCATTCAAAATATCTTCTGTTCAGCCTCTTCCGCAATACTCTTCCCAGCTCCTGCTCAGGCAATATGCTCCTCTATGCCGATGATGCAGTCCTCTTTGCCTCCCATCCTGACCCCACATCTCTACAGGTATCCCTGCAGCATACTTTGAGCCAATCCGAAAAGTGGTTCCTTGACCACTGGTTGGTAATTAACCTTAAGAAAACCAAATCCATGCTCTTTTCTCACCACCAGAATAAGGCCAAAAATGCTCCCCTCTGCATTCTCCCCAGTAACCCACACCCTCTCGAGCAGGTGTCATCCTACAAATATCTGGGCATCACCTTCGACTTGGCTCTTACCTTCCACACCCACGCCAATACCCTGTCCTCAGCTATAAATTCTCGGATTGGCCTTCTCTATTGACATAGATATTGCCTCCCCCAAACCACCCTCCGGTTGGCCATCAGCTCCTCTGTCCTGTCCTTAGTGGACTACAGTCAACCCATCTACGCAGTGGCCGACAACACTGCCCTTGCCAAAATTCAGACCCCAGTAAACAAGGCCTGGAGGCTCCTGACCAGTGCATTCCTCTGCTCTCATACTTGCCTACTATATTCTACCACCAACCTGCTCACCTTTGAGGAACGCTTGCACTACCAAACCTGTCTACTTGCCAAAAATTCCCTGCTAGGTCTCTCCCCCCCTGGGGTCACTGCATCCTTGTGGTGTGAATCCACGTCTGTTGTCACCTGCAGCGCAGTTAAGGCCACCTTCCAGGTGCCCCATACCAAGACCTCTTTAGCCCAAAGGTCCTTCCACTACCGTGCCCCCAACTGGTTCAACTCCCTCCTGCCCTCTGTCACCAATCTTCCCAAAATGTGTTCTTTCAAAGTCGCTCTCCGTAACTTCCTTTTTGAAGCCCAAAGCTGTAATTGCCCCTAAGTAATGCAATGATGGGGTCCCTCCTCCCTGGCCCTCAGACTTGACAATGTCCACTGGACTGTTGTGCCCCCCCATTCACCCGCTGTTTTCCCCCATAGGTATGCCTCCCTGGTACATCCGGAGCAGTACTCTCTATTATTGTAATATTTTTATCTCGATTATAACTTCTGTATGAAACTTTATCTGTAAACCATTACTGTAAATGAGTCTTACTGTTATCTGTATTGCACCTGTATGTTACCACTGTTGTACTCACTCTGTATACATGTCTACCCTCCCTGTGACAAGGTGCCTTTGTAAATGAGTCCATGACTCAAAGGTTATAAATCCAACTTCTTCAATAGATAAATAAATAAATAAATATAGATGTGCTATTGTCTCCAGGGTTGTAGTTCAGCTTGGTCTATGGCAATATCTTTCAGTAATTTCTTTATGTTTAAGATTGTTTTTTACATTTAGTTTCCCATGGGCTCCAAGCCATAATACATCCCATGTTTTTTTCAGAATTCTAACATCTGTAAGCATTTGACAAATTTTCCATTTTTCTGATTTGTTCCTGTCCTTAAAGGGTATGGATGTAAAGTGTTGCTCAAGAATAAAGGTATATATCTGGTTCCGGGAACAGGTGATAAACTAATGTTTTGTCATACTCCATAATTTAAGTTTATCAATGCTGTATTTGAAATACTTGGGCAACTGGAAAGTTTTAAAGGATTTACATAGCATGGAATTCACCTCCCATATATTTAATATTGGTTGCAGTGTTTTTAGTATCCAGGGCCCCCAAGGTGGGTTTTCTTGTTTCAGAATAGGAACCAAATTCATAAACGGGAGTATAGAAAGAAAGAATACTATTGGGTGAATCATTCCCAGTCCTCCTCTTTTTGCTATTTAAGTAGATAATTCCTATTTTTACTGGATTTAGCCGGCTGCCCCACACACACATGAGAAAAAAACAACCAGGAAGTTTCTAGCTGTTTGGGAATGGGGGAAAACATGACTAATGTATAAAAGCATTGGTACCAAGAAGGTTTTTATAACATAAATTCTTTTTTCTTTCCCCATATTTCATTTTTGCCAGGATGCTATTCTTGGAAGGGCTTGATCGAGTTTGATGTTCCAATTAAATACAGACTTGTCTCCGGGTCTAACCCCTCTCCCCCCCCAAAACATTTTTTCCAGGGTTAATATGTAACAAGGATCCCTTTAAATTGAGTTTCATGTTTATCTACTGTGCCAGTTATGAGACAAAAACTCTTTACATAATTTACTGCAGTTCCTGTCATTTTAGAAAAAGTGTGTAGGACCTGAAGTGCATGGTGCCCTGTAGTATGATCTGTTACTATGACAACTAGGTCATCCGCATATGGTAAACACATGCTTTAACAACCTCAGAGTGTGGAAGATGAATTGCTGCAGTTTCCCTGGAGGTGTTTAACAACCTGATTACTGGGTCCAGAGTGATAATGTAAAGAAATGGATTAAGGGAGCAACCCTATCTCACTCTCCTTCTAGCAGCTTTCTTCTGCCCTAATAATCCCTGTAATAAGGGTCTCAGAGTTGCAGTGGTGTAATATTTTTGTAATCATGAAATTAATAATAGGGGTACTCCATAGTGCTGTAAACACAGCCAAACAAACTTATGTGACACTCTTTCAAATGCTCGAGACTGGTCTAAGCTCAAAATACAAGTTTTGATATGTGCTACTTGACTATATTCTGTTATTTCCCGTAGGAGAAGTAAATTATCGGTTATTTTCCTTTTAGGAATTGAACAGGTTTGGGACTTATGAATTATATGGGGTAATATGGTTGAAAGTCTGTTACTGAGTATTTTGGCTAATATTTTAAGATCCACACTAAGAAGCATAATAAGCCTCCAGTTCCTGAGTTCAGCTTTGACCCCTTTTTTAAATAGAAGAAATAAAATCCCTACATTCATTTCAGGGGGGATGTTTTCTCTGGAAAGCATGTTATTGTATACCAGAAGTAGTTCTGCTGGGCAGTGTCCCCATAAACATTTAAAACATTCTGAAGATAAGCCCTCTATACTCGGGACTGTATTTGATTTTAAACATTTTAGCACTGATGCCATTTCTTGGCTAGAGACAGGGGCCAATAATATTTGTCTTTGTGCGGGAGTATTTTGGGGTCGGCATATGTCCTTTAACCAGTCTTGTGTTGCCACATGAAGAGGGAGCTCAGTCTCAAAAAGTGACAAAACCACTTTCTCTATTTCCTTCAAAATTTCACTTTTATTTGTAAGTAATTGTCCAGAAGTAGTCCTTATTTGGGAGATGTTTTTATTTTGTACTCTGTTTTAACTATTTTCATAGGGGTTTATAATGTGTGATTTCCCCTGGGTGCCACATTTTTGTTCAGCCTCTTGAGATTTAAATCTGTCATATTGAAGCATTTTTAATTCTTCTTTTATGGTGCTAATCTGTTGTGTGGTGTTTCGTATGCTATAAGATCTTTCTTGTAAAAACTGCAGTTGGGTCCATAGTTCCCAGTATCTATGTTGTTTAGTATAGTTCTGGCTCCTGGCAATATTTTTTAAACAGTTTGAAAAATCTTTTTGGGAATCTAAGCACCAAAGAACTATATCATCGTAGAAACATAATACAGATTTCCTAGCCTCTATGAGTTCTAACAGAGTTTCCATTGCATTATTTTGTTCTAACAATGCATTATTCATCCTCCGTACTCCTTTCCCATAGGAAAACTCTGAGATGTTTGATAAAAAAATGCTGATAAGGCAGTGGTCTGATGTTGCAACTACCTGAGTTGTTGAGCGCTGTACTGGTACCTGTTCGGACACAAATAATCTATCCTAGATGATAGTTTCCCTTTATGGAAAGTATGAACTGGTGACTTAGTGCAGGATCCTTGAGCATCTTGTAAATGAGCTTGTCTCGATGATGTTTCCACCTGGCAAAATAAAGACTTTGATTGATTTAATTGATTGATTAATTCAGATTGTAAAAGTAAAGTTCTCAAAAAATTAACATCACAGAAAACTTTGTCCGTCTTAATACCCCTATCTGTCCTCAACAAGGCACAATTAGAATCTCCACCCCAAATTGTTGTTTTAGCAGTGAATAGGTATGGCCATCTTTCTTTAAGAAGATCTATACGTGTGGACTTTGCTTGTGGGGCATAACGGTTAATAAGACGGAATACTTGATCTCTAATCCAAATGTCTAGGAGAAATGCTCTCCCTTGATGGATTTCCACCATTTTTTTAATGCACCTCCCAGACCCCAACTGGCCACTCCTTTGGAGCGCCAGCGCTTTCCTGCCTCCCTCCAACCTTCTGCCACCTACTCCCAGCCCCAATTACAGCCTACCTTGGGTAGTTCAGTGTATCCCTATGCTGGGAGGGTGCCTCTCTTCTGGGGGGGGTGGTCTTAATGGCCCACTTTGCATCCCAGGTGCTGCGGGGCTGGATCCGGGCTGGCTACGGGGCTTTGGGTGGCGGGGGCCATGGCATTCGTCATCTGGTCGGACCTCGGCATACTTTTCCATTTTCTGTGCCCCGGCTACTGCAGTTCTCGGCCTTGCATAAGCACGCAAGATATTCCTGAGGTGGGGGCGTGCCATGAGCATGTCAAGGCAGCATGTCCCCAAGCTCGCCACTAATCCGCCTGCAGGTCCCCAGGCAAATCCCACTCCCCAGGAGGGAAGCATCCAATGGATGCTTATAGAACCTCTCCCTTGCCGGTCTCTACTCCTGGTACCCGGGCTTGGGTGCGAACCCAGGTCGCCAGCATGCCAAGTGAACCCCTTCGCTCGGCGCCATGGAGATGGCACTTCTACCATTTTCAACATTTTTAACTGCAGGGTCTTGGGAGCAAATACCTAAACAACTACAAGGTTCACTACCCAAGGACCAGTAACTAGAACCAATTTCCAATCTGCAGATGCTCTAGCTGCTTCAGTTTACATATAAAACCTTAAGTCTTGCACGAAAATTACATCATAAGTGTTAGTTTCAAAGAAAGAAAACATTTTCCTCTTTTTTTCATTCTTTATACTGTTGATGTTAAGTGAAGCAACTGATAAATCATGCATAGATATGAGAGGAAACTGTTACTGTAGTTTAAATAATGGGGATGGATTTAGCTTTTGGTTAGTACCCCAGCAATTTTTTTTTATTTTTGGAGTGACTGAAGAAAGATCTTCATTGTCTGAGGATTGTTCTACTATAGAAGAGGTGTCAGAAAAATCTTCCATCCTAGTGTCACCCCATTGTAGAGCTTCAAACTGGTTTTGTAGTGGTACTGAACTGGATGTTGCTTTCTCTGGCTTTCCTTTCCCTTTGGTTTGCATTACCCATTGAAAGGGGTTCGGGTCAGGGGGGCATTTTGGAGGAAGCACTAGTTCCTGGGGTGCAAACTGTGGGGGGGGGGGGTTCTGTAGTAATACTTGTTTCCTCAGGGCCAACTGTTGGGATCATAGTCTTATCCACCTATTCTGTGTGTGCAGCGGTGTGTGATTGTTTCTCTGGATGGGATTGTGCTGTAGATGTGTCAGCTTGAAAAAAGGCGAAGGGGTTAGGTGTCTGCTTTGTGTGAGATTGTTTGTCAGGTTGGGGGTGTGCTGTAGGTGCATAGACCTTAAATGGGAAGGGGGGAGTGGAAGTCTGGTTCCTTGTGTGATTATTTTTATGGATAGCTGAATTTACATAGAAATTGTGTTCAGCAAAATCTGCATCTGAAATGTGGGATGCCCAAGGGCAGTTGGTGAAAGTATGTCCCTCAGTGTCGCATACAGTAAACTGCATCTTGGTGTGAAGGTACAGTGAACCCCAGGGTATCCTATCACACCGCATATAGAACACCTGATTTTCTCACAGCTGCTCCTCACATGCCTAGGGGACCCACATTTGTGACAAGTACAGGGTTGGCCTTGATAAAACAGAACCCCACGGTCCCACCCTAGAAAAAAAAAAGCTGCTACAGAGGTGCTGAATGGCAGAATCTGTATGTTTCAGTTGGATTTTAAACTTCCACCCCCGTCCAAAAACCTTCTCCATCAATAACTGGGTCTGGTAAACCTTGAACCTCACACTTTTGCCCTAACCAGTAGAGGATATCTTTGACATTTACCCCTTCACGGAAGAGGTTTGTAATGACTTTAATGTAGACTTTGACAAGGGTATTGAAAAAAAAGGGCCCCGGATTGGGCTATTTTTTACTTGCCGGTACTGTTGCCAAAACCTTTCAAGTAAACTAGCAGACCTAAAACTAATATTGAAGCTTTGCTCTCCTGGGACGTGAATAAAAGCAAAAACCTCAGATGGGGAAAAATACAAAGACTGTTTTATAAGATGTTTCCCCACATAAGTCCTGTCTGGTGGTTCTTCAAGGCCTCCGTTGTAGCGTATCCGAACAGAGGTCATTGTTTTGCATTTTCTGGTGGTTTGTGGAAAAGGCTTGCAAAACTGGATTTTTGTTGAGATTGGGTATAGTCATTTTCATTTGTATTTTTCACAAAGTCTGTATCAGTCTGTCTGTTTCCAGTTTGAGTTTGTTCTGTTCCTATGCCCGTTTGACTCACATCCCTGTTTAACAATCCTGGTGCATCTATAGCATCATTACGTTCCCCAGGTTCTGACTGTAATATTTGACTGTCAGAAATGCTTTTATGCTGTTCCATTTGTAATTCAACATAAGTAACAAGGGGAGGTGGTTTGTTGGTTAGAAACCAGATCCTTTCCTTCGGTGTTTGTCTGATCTGGGACTTCTGAGAGACCGTGTTGTTTCTCTATGGTGCTAGGGATTATCACACAATCCATTTGGCTTGATCCATGCCTGTGTCAGATAGAATCCATCCTGTGTCTTGAAGGTCAGTGTCCAGTGTCGAGTTTGATTCAGCAGAGTTCTGCGGGATGGGCTGTCCTGGAGTCATTTTTGGGTGTGGCGTACCAAACTGGAAAACCGAGGTAGGGAGTTTTTTACCACTTGCTGCATCAGGACTTGTTGCAATACATTTTCTTTTTTTATTCTCCTCTTCCAGTTGTTTTTTTCTTTTCTAAAAACTGTTGTTCTGCAGAAGAGAGCATTTCTGCTAATCGTAGTTTCTCCGCGGTAAGGTAATTCTGTAAACTCTGTTCAGCCTCATCCAGGTCCATAGAATTGTCATTTTCTTGTTCAGTTTGCACTGTGGGTTCCATTTCCATCATGTTGATCTCCTGTCATGGACCTGTGGGGATGGAGATCAGATCCCCTGCAGGTACACCAGCCTTCTCTCCAAACTGACTGTCCGCTGTAACAGTCGGGGGAACAACAGTGCCCCTGCCAAGAGTAGGTGAATTTTACCAGTGCCCTGGCCAAATTTACCCCCGTTCACTAAAAAAATATCACCAACAGCTTAATCTGGTTCAAGGTGTGGCATTCATCTGTATCTCCTTCCCCTCGGTTGTGCCTGAAAATAGGCAGAATTTGTCTAGTGCACTTACCTGGTCAACAAAAACTAAATAAAATAAATAAATAAATAAGCTGTATGTCTCCCCTCCCTGAGCTGCTGTTCTGAATACCTTTGTCCTCCTAGTTCCACCAAGAGGTGCTGTGGTGGTGAAGGATGGTTGACCACCCATCGCGAGGAGGAGAACATCTGGTGGGATGCTATGATCTCTCCCCACCAGCCATCTTGGATTAGGGACAGCCTGAAGAGGGATGTAAGGTAAGAGGGGATTGGAGGGTGGGTACAGCTTGTGTACCAGTGGTACAGTAGTCTCTGCTGGAGAATGTCTGCCATGTTTTTCCAATAAAGTCACTATAAATAGCAGAGAATGAAAACAGCAGGAGAATATTTACATAGTAGCATCAGGCCCAAACTCAGTGTAAACAAATGAGTTTTGAAATGGGATTTAAACATGGCCAGTGAATGGCTCAGTCGTGCAATGGTAGTGCTACTGCTCACCACAGCAGTGACTTGAGATCAGGAACAATCTTGGATTGCTGGGGCAAACCACAGAGGAAAGAATAAAGTGTCCAATGCACTACTCTCCTCTCCCGGGGGGGAAGGCTTGCCACGTCCACCAAATGACTGTCACCAGGTGGAGGCCTGATGACAATGCAGATCTGCAAGCGCCAACAGTGGGTGGTGTTGCAGAACCCTGCAGAGTGCATGTGCCTCCACACATGCAAATTGATGTGTGTGCTCTAGCAACAGGGTGGGTGAAAGTAGTGGAAAAATCAGTGAGGCAGGTGTCTATGATGTGCTGCACACTGTCCCCTACTCACCTCACCATCAGAGGGACCTGCTGGCTTTCACTGGGGGTGGAGGTCTTTCCTCTCCTGACCCCACCATGGTGGGGGGGAATCCGTGGGTGTATCAGCCACCCTGTTAAGCATGGGGAATGTGATGGATGGTGGGGGCCGATATGAAAGGACAGAAGTGAGCCCTAGCCTGCCTCAGCTAGGGGAGAATAAACAGATTGTGGGGGGAAAAAGAAAATGACCTGTGAATTCCCCCCCTCACCTCCGGGGAGGGCATTCTAAAGAGTTACGGCACCCACTCTGATTGATCTATCTGCCGACGACTTTAAACAAGACCTTAGTACAGACAAGAGGTTTGCCAGTGCTGACTGGAAGGGTCAGCCAGGAGCATATGGTGTCAGGAGGTCTTTTTTAGTTAGGCCAGACCCAGACCCTACAAAGCCTTGTGGGTTAACAAGCACACCTTGAAGTTGATGTGCCACTGCACTGGCAACCAGGGCAGCACACAGAGTACTGTCACAATATGCTCAAACTGAGAGGTCCCAGAAACCAGTGCAGTGCACAGAGAACTGGCATGATATGCTCAAACCGAGAGGTCCCAGCAACCAGTGCAGTACACACAGAACTGGCACAACATGCTCAAACTGAGAAATCCCAGCAACTGGTTCAATGCGCAGAGAACTGGCACAATATGCTCAAACTGAAAGGTCCCAGCAACCAGTGCAGTGCACTGAGAACTGGCATGAAATGCTTAAACCGAGAGGTCCCAGCAACCAGTACAGAACACAGAGAACTGGTGTGATATGCTCAAATCGAGAGATCCCAGCAACCAACTGGGCTGCTGCATTCTGGACTAACTGGGGAGCAGGCAAAAATCGATGCACCCACCCACTGAAAAATTTCATTGGTACTTTTTGTTTCTCACATTAAATATCAGCATAAAAAGAGCCAAAGAATAATTTACTTACATATTTTATTTTTCACTCATCTTGGCATACAAACACATAAGTATTAGTAAAAAGCTGTTAGAAGACACACAAAGACAGGGGATAAGGCAGTCAAAAAAGCAGCAGCAGTCATGTCAGGAGAACTGGTGAAAAAAACTTACGTTACATCAGTGCTGGGAGGGGCTTCCTCAGAGGTGTGCACCCACACAAAAAAACATACATTTATAATGCCATCAATTAAACTAACTTTCACAAAAGTGAATGTGCATATAGGTAACATTAAATAAATCATGCAACATATAAATACATTATTTATTGTTAAAAAATTATAGCTTTGCAGTCCCAGCATTTTGTATTTTTGTGTTTGCTTGCACGCATGTGCAAGAAACATAGTGCCATCATCCGAGTTTTCGGAGGTGTGTCACCCCCTCTTCCAATTCAGTCAGTGTGTTGGCAGGCGCGGCCCCAGTCCTCCAGTGCATGCTGGAGCTGTCTATGACAGCTCCAAAATGCAATGGCGTACAGTTGAAAGGGGGAGCTACGCTTCAGTGAGCAGCGATCAGATATTGCCTGCTCATGCGCAGCTCCTCCTACACACACACACACACACACACACACACAAACACATGCATGCATACTGCGTGCTGCCCCCCCACGCACACACTGTATAGCCGATGGGGGTGCCCAATCCGTCGGCTGTGCTGCGCTCCCCTCCCAAAAGCCTTCCACAAGCCACGCTGGGTGTCCACCCCAGCGTGGCAAGTCATGGTATAGCCGATGGGGGGGTGTCCAATCCCCCATCGGCTCCACTGTCCTCCCCCCGAGAGTACAGGGTACCACACTGGGAGCCCACCCCAGTGTGGCAACTGATGCTATGGCCGACGGGGGTGCCCAATCCCCATCGGCCCGCCCACCAACCAGCCATCCTTGTGCCACGCTGGAGCCCATCCCAGCGTGGCAAACATCCCGTGTCATCATTTTGATTAAAAACCTGAAAATTAAAACTGTCCTCGGGCTTCTCCTGCCCCCCCTACCACAACCCGCACCACCCTACTTCCTGCCTCCTCACACCTCACACCCCATACTTACCTCTGGACCTCGTGCGACACTCTTCGGTGGACGGGGAACATGTCTGCGCTCTTCAAAGCCGACGCGCAACTGAGGAAATGCCGGTAAGCTGTATAATGGAATAGATAGGGTTTTTCAACTTTGTTGCATATGCAGAGCATTTTTGGAATTTTCAACAAATTTTCAACATGAGGGTTTTGGGACCCTTCTCATGAATGATGTCACTGTCATGGCGTTATTTAGGCCGAAGGTGATTTCGCACTCACTGCGTTGAAATCACCTTTCTGACCTGATTAATGAAAGCGACACTGCCAGCATTCATAGGTGGGCTCTCAAGGAAGCCTATTTTAAATTTGGCGGAAAAATTTAAAAATGACTGTTTCTGGCGTCACGTTGTGCAGTTCCTACACTGGCTCGTAAGTTACGTGAATTTTCAATATTTTCACTCCAGATTTTCAACATTGCCATTTTACCACACCTTCTTATGAGCAGTACAGCTGTCATTTTTCACATCTCACCCAAAATGTGTTTCCGTCCATGTAGCTCACAATGGCGCAGTCAGTGTGCGAAATCAATGTACGGAACAAATTAAGAAAATCACAGTGACACTGTTCATGAGCAGAGGTCTTAAAATGGCTATGTTGAAATTTTGGTGAAAAAATTCCAAAAAATGACTGTTTTACAAAGCGTGCATTACGCAGGTCCCTCATACGCCGTAAGTTTGCGAATTTTCAATATTTTCACTCCAGATTTTCAACATTGCCATTTTACCACACCTCCTTATGAGCAGTACAGCTGTCATTTGTCACATCTGCCCAAAACATGTTTCCACTCATGTCGCGCATAATGGCTGTAGGTCCGTCTAGAAATCATTGTATGGGACACATTAAGAAAATCACAGTGACACTGTTCATGAGCAGAGGTCTGAAAATGGCTATGTTGAAAATTTGGTGAAAAAATCCCTAAAAATGACTGCTTTACGAGCGTGCGTAGCAGAGTTCCTATGCAAGCTCGTAAGTGTGCGAATTTTCAATATTTTCAATCCAGATTTTCAACATTGCCATTTTATTACACTTCCTTATGAACAGTACAGCTGTCATTTGTCACATCTTGCCCAAAACATGTTTCCGCCCATGTCGCGCACAATGGCGCAGTCGGTGTGCGAAATCATTGTATGGGACACATTAAGAAAATCACAGTGACACTGTTCATGAGCAGAGGTCTTAAAATGGCTATGTTGAAAATTTGGTGAAAAAATTCTAAAATTGACTGTTTTACGAGCGCAGCGCTATGCCGGTTCCTACTCACGCTCGTAAGTTTGCGAATTTTCAATATTTTCAATCCAGATTTTCACCAGTGGCATTTTTCCACACTTCCTTATGAACAGTACAGCTGTCATTTTTCACAACATGGCCGAAATGTGTTTTCACACTTTCAGTGCAGAGATGAGTGGTCACTGTGGGAAATCATAGTTCGGGACAGATAAAGAAAATCATAGTGACACTGTTCATGATCGGAGGTCCCAAAATGCCTCTGTTGACAATCTGCTGTAAAAAATCCCCAAACTAATTATATTATGGGTGTGCATTGCACAGTTTCTATGCACGGTCGTGACTTCACCAGTTTTTTAAATATTTTTACTACAGATTTGCAACATTGCCATTTTTTACACCTACGCATGAACAGTACAGCTGTCATTTTTACATCCTGCTCGGAATGTGTTTGCACCTGTGGTGCTAAATGCTGTAGTTGCTGTGCATAAGCAGCTTTCAGCTAACAAACTGATAATGCCACTGTTCATGAGGTGGGGTCACAAAAAAAAACATGTTGAAAATTAGGAGTGAAAATACCAACGAATGCCTGAGGTATTACGGTTTCCAACCATAATGCCCAACCCCATAGAGAATGACAGGCATCAGGGATGTGGCTTGGGATTCTTGCCTGCAATGCTCATACCATTCCACACCCTGCAGCCAGTGAGAGGCATCGAGGTATGCCTTGGACTCTTTGGCCCCAAAGTTCACCCCATTCTCCTATACAGCACCCATCTCACCGTATTTCCTGATGGAATGGGGTGCGCATAAGGGAAAAAGACCCCAAGGCACACCATGACACTTGTCAGTGTCTGCAGGGTGGAGTGTGGTGAAATGGCGTGGCCGTTATGCCTGACGACCCAAAGTCACACCCCAATGCCTGTCACTCTCTGCAGGGTGGTGGTGGTGTTGACTTCAGTTCAATACTTCACTGCCATTCCTATTACGCAGCTCTGTAACTTCTACACTACCACTGCCAATGCCAGCAAGCAAACATTCGGCATTGACAAATGCTTGTTTATATAATACTTATAAAAGTGCTAACTTATATCACTGATTTATTTGCAATACAGAAACATTTAAATCATATATCTACATCATCAGTTTCTTATTTAAATTCATTCTAAATGAACTGATGAATACATTCTTCCAGTGTCTTCATGTTCCAATGCCAGTAGCGCTATTACTTCAAGCTTTTGCAGTACTGATAAACCATACACCATAGATCACAACACACTATAAAATAAACAGAGAAAATCCTATTAAGTCAACTAATTCAAAAACATAAGGGCCTGGATATTCAAACTGCACCAGGCTGTGGCGCAAGCTTGGGTGCAGCTCAACTTGGCTGCGCAGGGGTGTGGCCTGGGTGATATTCAATGGAGCTGCGCCATGGCTCAGCAGCTTTGAATATTGCACCCTAGCCACCCCCAGTGTGCATGGCACAGTGGCACTGTGCCAGCGCAAGTGGCCAGAGTGGAGCATGGAGATGCACTAGCGCAAGTTCCATTGCGCCATGCACAGCACCAGTGATATTCAAAAGTTGACATGCAAATGGGGCCATAATGTATGCAAAGTGCACATGGGGTCATTTGCATGTCATTATGGCCCCATTTGCATGCTGGTGTGCCGATCCCCGACGACTTGCACCTGACGCTTTGCCAGGCAGCAACCATCGGGGACTGATGCCCCCTGCAGCCTGATCGCGAGCATTTGTAATAAAATGGAAGCTATTCCGTCCTAGATCCCTGGTGGTCCAGTGGACCACTATCTGCTCAATCGCAGGCATGTGTAGAAAGAAAAGAATACGTCCTATATCCCTGGTGGTCCAGTGGACCACTATCCTCCCGATCATGGGCATGTGTAAAATGTAAATATTCCATTATCCCTGGTGGTCTAGCGGACCCTATCTGCCTGATTGCGGGCATGTGTAAGAAGTAAATATTTCATTATCCCTGGTGATCTAGCTGACATATCTGCCCGATTGCAGGCATCTGTAAAAAATAAATTCCAACATCCCTGGTGGTCTGGTGGTACCCCACCCGCCACTGAGCCCACTGCCCCGGTCAGCGGAGGCGGCAGTACCACCTGCCTGCGCCTGTCGCCCACCGACTGACACCTCGGTAGGGCTGCACACCCATTGGTTCTGGCGTGAGCCAATGGGCATGCAACCATACCATTACACATTCAGATATGTGAATGATTTGCTGTGAACCAATGGGCGTGCAGCCCTACAAGATGTCAGTCGGCGGACAGCGGGGTGGCAGGTGGGTGAGTACTGCCACCCTCCGGCTGATCGGGGGGCGGGCGGTGGGGCTCAGTGGGCGGGTGGGAGGGTACCACTAGACCACCAGGAGAGTAGAATTATTTTTACAGATACCCCAATTGGGCAAACAGTGTTCACTGGACCACCAGGGATAATGGCATATTTACTTTTTACAGATGCTCAAATCAGCAGATAAAATAACTAAACACCGAAAACAATAGATATTTATTATGCCAATCGACAAAATGGTCACTGGACACCGAAGACCTCAGAACGTATTCTTTCTAAAACTTAATCGAGCGATAGTGTCAAGGACCACCAGGAATGGACAATTTCGATAATTTGTTTTACATACCCACGATCGAGCATGGTGGGGGGCGCCGCCAGGTACAGCCAGAACTCAGGTGGCCACCCACAGGTGGCAGCTGACTTGTTGTGCCCTGCAATGCAGCAGCTCACCTGTGGGTGGCCATCAGTTGTTCCTTTTTTTTGGGTCATAACTTTGTGCTGGCGCAGGTAGGGGTTGCGCATGCATGGCTCTGCACATCCCAGGCTGAATATCGGGCTGTGCAGGTCATGCATGGGCACGCCCGCCCCCCCCCGTGCCTGCATACATTACGGATGTGCTCTGGCATATCGGGATTTGTGCCGCGCACTTTTCCCTTTTGAATATCGTGCCGGGGCACATCAGTGGGTTGCGCATGGTGCAACACTGTTGCGCCATGCACAACCCTTTTGAATATCTGGGCCAGTGTATTTATAAAACTTCGCCACATCTCAGTGTATCAAATTAATCCATCATTTCATAATCATTATGTTTTTCTCTGGAGGGGAGGAGGGAGGCTAAGAAAACTTACATGAGGAAGACTAAAAACAATAATGACAATGTTTATATATGTACATTTTATGTAAATTGTGGGGATGGGAGGGGGGAAGAAGTGAAGAGAACTGTCTGAAGTAGTAATGTTATTTCTGCATTGTTTCAGAGTCATTAACTACAGCCATAAATAGTTATGTTGAAGTGCAACATATTTTACAGACTAACTGCAAGTGACGCAGCAACTTTATGGATAACCCAAGGTATGGAGTGTTACAGGAATCCAATCTTAACCTGACTAAAGTGTGCATCCGTGTTGCTAGGTCAGTTGGCTCAAGAAAGGGCTTGATCTCAGAGATGTTTTAAAGATGGTAAAAGCCACAGCAGACAACAGCTGAACCTGATATTCAAGTGTCAGCTTGGAGTCCATAATGACCCCCAGATTCCTTCCCCTAGCTGCAGCTCTGAAAGTCATGCCATCCAAGAAAGGTAAGATGGCACTACTACTCACATCGCTGAGACAAACTGACCTGGCTCCACCAGTGGCACCTCCATCTTTAGTGGGTGTAATTTATACCAGCTGGCTGCCATCCAGTCCTGAATTTCCACAAGCCACTCACTCAATTCCAAAACAATTGGTCTATCAACAGGGATACAAGACACATTCAACTGGGTATCACTGGCATAGCAACTAAAACCCAAGCCATAAATCTGATGATCTCCCCCAATAGCAAAATTTACACAACGAACAAGATGGGAGCCGAAATCGACCCCTAACACATACCAGAGCAGAGTGTAGCACTGCTCAAGATGAAATTGACAAGTGCCTCCAGCTGCACCCTGTTGAACAAGTAAGTCACAGCCATAACATTGCCCCTGCAGGTCCTACATAGTGCCTCAGACAAGCCAATAGCATCCCATGATCTACCATGTCAAAGGCTGAAGAATGGTCAAGCAGCACAAGGATGGGGTGAAAGCTGATATCCCTCACTATAAGGACATCATGTTGCATTCTGACAAGAGCTGTCTCCGTACTATGGTGAGGACAGAAACCTGACTGGAATGGCTCATACAGTAGGTGTCATATTTCTCCAGATGCCATTTCAGCTGCACCGCCACCACCATCTGGATCAACTTCCTCAGAAAGGGAACGCTTGAGATGATCCTGCAATTTGAGAGAATGTCAGGGTCCAAACATGTTTAAAAAGGGGCTTTACTACCGCACATCTCAGGATAGATGGAAACATCACCTCCTTAAAGGACTACTCAATGAACTCCACAAAAATTGGACGAGCATACTCCAGCACTTTCAGAGAAGCCAGGTCTACTGAGAGGAGATTTTAATTTTGTCCTTGCCCCTTAACACACAACAAATCCCAGACACCCTAGAGATGCTCCATTACAAAAACAAAGTACATCCTTTTTTGGACAAATGGCCTGGACAGATATTTGGTGACACCAGCATCTGAGGGACCAATGATATATGCATTATTTGACCCCACATGGCATTTACACCAGAATCAATCATATTTTAATATCAGTAGAACACCTCTGCTTGGTGCACATAAGTGCCATAGATCCTATTTTAGTTTCAGACCATGCCCTGATGAGTGTGGAACCAGTCTTGGGCACCACTGCAGCTTCTACTCTCTGGAAATTCAAGGATTAAATGGATACAGGTAGAAAATGATACTGAGGGAATACACTCATCTATCCTCTTGGACACACTTAAAGTTGTTCTTAGAGGGGACATTATTGCATATGCTTCTATGCTAAAAAAACAGAGAGAAGGGCAAATGTGGGTTCTGCAGGACAAATTAAAGTCTCTTCAGCAATCTCACATGAAGGGGGACTCATCTGTCCTCCCTCAGCTTCAACAAGTCAGACAATGAATTCAAGATATCTTGGATTTAAAAACTGAAATGGCTCTGCAATAAATTCAGCTGAATTATTATGATGGAGGTGCTCATGCTTCTAAAGTATCAGCATATCATTTGAGGAAAAAACAGGTCCATCAGATGGTAACTCTCATTAAACATCCATTTACACAAGTTTAAGAGACCAATCTGGATAAAATCTTTGTGGTCTTCCGGGACTACTATTGCAAACTATGCCAAAGGGGGATCATTTCACAGCATAACAGCGACTCCCAAACGGCATAGGGTCAAAACAGTGCCAAATTATTGTGAATGCCAAAATCATTGAACTCTCTGTTTGGGGGGGCTGCACCCCTATGTTCCCCTTGTGGGGGGCTGTGACCCCACCCCCATTGTTAATTATACCAACTCTGGGGTAGGGGCAGACCTCAGGGAGGGGGGAACAGTGAGTTCACCAATTTTGGCATTCACCATAATCTGGTGCTGTTTTGACCCTGCGTCATTTGGGAGTTGCAGCTGATGGTATTCGATGGGGGATAACCCCTCATTAGGGCAAATTCAGGAGTACCTAGGGCACCTTAGGCTCCCGGTTCTCACTGAAGGGCAACAGAACATGATATTAACTCCCTTCTCACAAGGGGCAATCCTGCAGGCAATAAAACAACTTTAAAATAATAAGGGCCCCGGGCCAGACAGTTATACCAATGTATTTTTTAAAGCTTTCAAAGATTCCCTTTGTCAGATGTTTTTCTGGACTGGAGCTAGCTTCCCCAGGGAGAACCAGCACCCTCCTCAACAGCTACAATATCAGCTATCTTAAAACTGGGAAAGGATAGCAGCTTATGCTCATCTTATCGTTCCGTATCATTCCTTAATGTAGATTACAAGGGCTTTATCTCAATCTTAGCAGAAAGACTTGAACTGGTGACACCCTTAGTAAAAATAAAACAGGGTTTGTCCCCTTCCCGCTCAATGCAATATAACATCAAAATGACCTTATATATTCTACACATCGCCACTAGATTGAAAGGCCCCTTTCCCATTACTCAGCTTGGATGTGGAGAAGGCTTTTGGTCTGGTGACATGGCTCTACTTATTCCAGGTGCTGAGGTATTTTTCTATCCCTGATAAATTTGTGATGATGCTTGAAAAGTTGTATAACTCTCCAATAGCATATGTAAAAATAAATGGTAGACTTTCAGCATCATTTCAGTTGGGTAGGGGTACTCGCCAGGGTTGTCCCCAGCCCCCCTTGCTCTTTGCTTTGTATTTGGAACCACTTGTCCAAACTATCAGACAACAGTCAAACATCCCAGGCCTTGAGGTGGGGGACAGGGAACAGAAATTAGCCCTATATGCAGACAACCTCTTAATATATTTATCTAACCCAGCTATTGCCCTTCCACATCTCTGGAATGCACCAAAACAGTTTGGAGACATAACTGGTTACTGGCTTAATTTCACCAAAACAGAGGTACAGTACTTCAAATAAGCTATACTCCCTCTGAGTTCATCCATAAGCGGTTTCAGTTTAAATGGGACATATCATACCTTAATTACTTAGGAGTCTGCATTGCCACAAACTCTTATAAAATAATTCAACTCAATTATGATAAAATTACCCAAGCTGTACACAAAGATATAGAGGTTTGGTTGCATTTACCTCTCGCTCCTCAAGAGGGTGGATAGTGTCCGAAAGAATCTCCTGCCTAGACTTTTATATTTAACACAAATGCTCCCAGTCATAACCCCTACTTACTATTTTTGATTATGGCACAAGCAGATACTAAACTACCTATGGTAGGGTTGGCACCCACAAGTCTGTAGCACAGTACTCTACTGTACTGCCCTAAATATTAAGGAGGTTTATCGGTACCCAATTCGGCTTTCTAGCATTCAGCAGTACAGATTAGAACAGTGTTCTACTTGTTACCTTCCAATTACCACACATAGGGGAAGTCTGTACTAGAATGTATAGAGAAGGACATAACAGGCATTCCTGTAGTTCTGTCTCTACACTCACTCAGTGATTTACTGAAAAGAGCAAGAAACCCATACACTAAATTGACCACGACTCATTGGTTTTGTGTACTCGGCCTTAAAAGTTTAGCTGCAAGTAGATTTCTAGTAGCACCACTAACAGAAGTGACCATCTGTGCACTGGTAGCCTCAGATACTGACTTGTGTATGGTCCCGATTAGGCTTTTGGTATTTTTTACTATTTCTCAAGGGGTGTGATATGCAGACATCTGAGGACCTTCAAACCTCATTCAAGCTCCTGAAATCCAATTTTTCTGTTACTTACATGTCTGGGATGGGACTCAACTCATTCTTCACTTAGAAAGGATGTACCCAAAACACATTGGTCCCTTTTGTTGTAATTAACTATCGCAGCTATTAGTGGACAGGAACCACTCAGCACCACATCTCCTATATTTATCAGGCTTTATTAATGCAGCAACCATACAGTACACAACACGTGAGATAGACACGTGAGAGAGACTTACAGGAGACTATGTGAGGCAGGCACGGGAGAGAGACTTACAGAAGACTATGTGAGACAGGCACGGGAGAGAGACTTATAGGAGACTATGTGAGATAGGCATGGGAGAGACACTTACAGGAGACTATGTGAGACAGGCATGGGAGAGAGCCTTATAGGAGACTATGTGAGGCAAGCATGGGATAGAGACCTACAGGACATATGTGAGACAGGCATGGGAGAGAGTCTTACAGGACACTATGTGAGACAGGCATGGGAGCGAGACCTACAGAACATATGGGAGAGAGTCTTGTAGGAGACTATGTGAAACAGGCATGAGACAGAGACCTACAGGAGACTATGTGAGACAGGCATGGGAGAGAGACTTACAGGAGACTATGTGGGACGGGCATGGGAGAGACACTTACAGGAGACTGTGAGATTGGCATGGGAGAGAGACTTACAGGAGACTATGTGAGACAGGCATGGGAGACAGATCTATAGGAGACTATGTGAGACAGGCATGGGAGAGAGTCTTGCAGAAGACTATGTGAGACAGGCATGGGAGAGAGACTTACAGGAATCTATGTGAGAGAGGCCCTCCTTCATATGGAATGAATGGCAACAAAAAACAGGGTACCCTTGTCCTGGTCAGTATGAACACCTACAGTCTGTTAATAAAATGTGATACCCTCACTGCTTGGGTTGTAGTACACGATCCCAACATCCTGTCAGTCATCGAAACATGGCTGTCACCATCTACCCCTGACTCGGCCATCATCCTACCAGGCTACTCACTTTTCAGACAGGACAGACTATCTAGAAGAGGAGGTGGCTGTGCCATATACCTAAAAGAGTCATTGTTGGCCTATCCACTTTTTCTCCCTGAACCATCTATGGATATTTAGAGCCTTGCTGTTATGATTATGCTAGGTGCACACAACAAGGTCCTCAACATTGGCTCAGTTTATATTCCCCTAGACCTTGCTGAACAGGGCTTAAAACCCCTAATGAACTGCATCATGAGTCTAAAACAAGACACAGAATCCATCCTGTTAGGTCACTTTAATGTCAACTGGCACTCATCAGGTGCCAGAAGGCATAGAGATGAGTTAACAGGCCTGACCTTTACCCAGTTAATAACAACTCCAACCAGGATAAACTATAAGACTAGGACTAGCACACTCCTAGACTGGGTCCTAACGAATTGTCCAACACATATCTCCCATTCTGAAGTATTGCCTGACACTATCAGTGATCACTCTCCTACCAAGTGTTATTGGTCCAACAAATTTATCAAGCCCCCCCTACAAGAACAGTCACAAGTAGAGTGCTCTTCCATGGCCACCTGCAGCTACTGAAGTCTCTCCTCTGACAACAAGACTGGTCTTACATTGAAACTGCATCTGATATTGATTCAGCTCTACAATACTTCATTGAATGTTTCAGTGAAGCCTGTGACATCCACACCCCTTTTAGGACACTTAGGATCAGGGGACTTAATAATCCCTGGATCTCTTTTAGCCTTCTGGCTCAAATGAAAGATCATGATCACATCTGGCATAGGTCCAGGACCTCTGGCAGACAACCTGACATACAGGCCTATAAGATGGCCAGAAATGCATGTACTAAGGCTATCCATGAGCACGAGGCACGTTACTATAAGGACATCCTTGCCAAGACCTGGGCAGATGGGAAACAATTCTGTGAAAACCTCTTGGAAATCACCGGGAAAGCATCCAAACAGGTTCCAAGTATGTTAAATGTTGATGAGTCTGTCACCCATGACCCCGCATTAATTGCCAACACATTTAAGTCATCCTTCACAGACCTTAGCCAAACTCTGCGCCCAAATTTCTTTGAACCACCCAGCACAGCTCCTACATCCACCAAATCAGAAGAAGCCTTTACCCACCCATGTTTCTACTTCAAAGCTATCTCATAAAGTGAGACCAAGACATACCTACATAATGTTCTAGGAGGAACTAGGACAAGCAATGATTCTCTCAACCTAAAACTTCTTACCCTAGCTCTAGATGAAGTCCTATCCCCCCTCACCAAGCTTCTCAATTGCTCCCTCATACTTTCACAATTCCCCAAGATCTGGAAATCTGCTCTGGTTACACCAGCTTTTAAGAGTGGGGACAGATTACTACCTAGGAATTATAGGCCAATATCTATCCTTCCCCCGTTGTCCAAAGCACTTAAAAGGATTGTTGCTGACCAGTTTGTAGAGTACCTGGAAAAATACAACCTACAATGTGTCCAACAACTTTTGGAAAGGGCACAGGTCATCTATGGCCCTACTGGAATTCACAGGTTTCATTCACCATACTCTTGATCAGGGTCTTGTTGGTGCAACCTTTATTGACCTGTCTAAAGCATTTGACACGGTCAATCACCATTTGCCGACACATCAACTTGCTGGGCTTGGTATATTTTCAGACGCCCTAAAGAGGTTCACCAGCTATCTAGCAAACTACACACAACAGGTGAGAATAGGGTCTGCCCTTTTTGCTAAACTGCCTGTCTGCTCTGGGGTTCCTCAAGGATCGATACTGGGACCCCTTCTATTTAGCACCTTCCTCAAGAATCTTCTGGCATCCTGTTCCGAATCAGTACTCCTCTACGCGGATGATGCGGTTATTTTCTCAAAGACTGCTGACCCTACCCTCCTTCAGGCCCAACTTCAGAAAAGTTTTACTGAAGCTGAGTCCTAGTTAATCTCTCATAAGTTGGTGCTTAATTGCAAAAAACAAAGGTCACGCTCTTCCATGGTACCCTCAGCAAGCACAAAGCCAAACAACTGGTGTTTAAAATTAGTGTGGGTGTTGTCCTTGATCAGACTCAATCTTTTAAATACCTAGGAGTTACTCTGGATAGTACGCTCTCCTACTCCAACCATGTTGAGAATGTTGCCAAGGCAGTTAACATCCGCCTAGGCCTTCTACACAGGCATAAGCACTGCCTTACTACCGAAACCCTCAGATTGGCTAACCAAAGTTCAATTGTGTCTATTATTGACTATGGTTTGGTCATTTATGGTTCTGCCACAGACACAACCCTATGTTGGCTCACCACATCTCTGAATAAGGCATGCTATATGCTAACTGGTGCAGCATATCGTACTCACACTTGTGACCTTTACGAACAAGCAAACTGGCTTCAACTCCAGGCTCACATTGACTATCAAGCCTGCCTTCTGGCTAAGAAGGCAGATCTTGGACTTCTAACACCAGGTTCTCTTCAGCTTTTCAGTCCCTTCCGGGTCACTCGGAGCACAAGAAGTTTTGTGAGCCAAACATTTACTGTCCCTCGCTGTTGAACCTCGCTCCAACAGTGATCCATTGCAGTTAGAGCTGCTAATTTATTTAATTCCCTTCCTCCTTAGATTGCAACGACTGCAACCTTGGGACCATCTGCATATTGTAACCAATGTCCTGTGCTCTCCCGGGTCATGCCTGAAAATAGGCAGGTCTGTTGCCTAGCGCACTTACCCGGTTACCAAAAGCTAATAAATAAATAAATAAATTTAGACAGAAGCTGAATCAATTCCTAGTTTCCAGAGCATCTTGTGACTGCTATACCTAATCTCTGCTGACAGTTAAATGCACTGAGACCTCCCTCTTTTACCATTTGCCACTGTGTAGCCCTATCCTGTTGCTGCTCTAGTCCACTCACAGCACTTCCTCCCTTATCCCTTTCCCATTCCTGCCCTCTTTTCATCCTACCTCATCCCCTCATGCTTTGCCCCTCCACTCCCACTCCCCCCCCTGTATCCTCACCTTGTTCTCTCCCTCTACCCCCACTCCCGTGGGTCTTTCCTGCTTAAGCTTTATTGTGGAATCTCCCTCCTTGCTATTGTTTTGCTCCTTCCACTCCTCAGTTTACCCCCTGTACTTCTCTCCTTGTAATCCCTTTCACCCCTTTTCAGACAAGGCCACTGGCTGCACTTGGCACACTATTTATCTTGCCATATTGTTCTTTTGTTTATGTAATTACCTTCCTCATCTTGTACTACTTACTGAAACCATTGTAATATGCTATTCTTGTGACTTGATGTGAAACTTCTGTAAAAGAGCCCTTGGCTCAACGGTCTTTCCAATTTGTTAAATAAATAAATAAATAAATGTGAGACAGGCATGGGATAGAGACCTACAGGAGACTATGTGAGACAGGCATGGGATAGAGACCTACAGGACATATGTGAGACAGGCATGGGAGAGAGACTTACAGGAGACTATGTGAGACTGGCATGGGAGAGAGACTTACAAGACACTATGTGAGACAGGCACAGGAGAGAGACTCATAGGAGACTGTGAGGCAGGCATGTGATAGAGAGAGACTTACAGGAGGCTATTACAGGCCAATAAAGGGAGGTTTTTCTTACCAATAAACATAAAGTTACTTCTTCACATTTCTGGTGAGAGTACTCATGAAAATCTCTCATCTATTTTTATTATGCCTCGTGAACAACATAAATTTAAAAATACTTAGAGGGCACTTTGCTGGAGGGGATGTGGCAAAATAACAGTTACCACAGGGCATATTCTTTGATATTGTTCAACTCTCCAGCCCTTTTTGCAGCTCTACAAAAAAGATCTAATGGAATTTTTTTGGGAGGAGAGGACTTTTTAGCTTACTGCACATTCAGTGATGTTGTTGGATGCTCCTGAAGGATATCAAAGCCCAGTCCTTTGTAAATTATTCAATATCTTGATGGCTGTGGCAAAGAAAGACAACGGAACTATGGCTGATTCCCAGGGCTCCTACTGTGGGACTATGGAGAGATCAAATGACACAAATATATTATCTGGAGAACTTACTGCACAGCTTGCTAGTTTATATCCTAAATTTGAATTGCAATGGTGAAGATTGGTGATGTTTATATCAGCCAGGAATCCTTCTTTTGTCCCATGAAATGAGATATTAAGCATGAAATTTGATGGAAAATATCCCTGGTACGTGCAACATGCATTTTTTAAAATAAGGTGGGAAAGTTATGATGCAAGTAAGCCCATATGAGGTCATATGTACTTTATTATGTTGCAGCCCAAGTTATTTATTAATTTACCTTTTGTATTTTCAGTAATGTACTGTTACTGTTTTGTCTATTTGGAAAATAAATAAAAATTAAATTGAAATAAAAACCCATGTCAGCCCAGGGTCCAACATACAGTAGATGGGAAGCAGTCCAGAAACCACCCAAAGGACAGCATCCGCCGCCAACACCAGCTCAAACTCTGTCCACAAAGACGGAGTGCCTCTGTTTATCAAAGACTGGACACTGTCAGCCAACAACAGGCCACTTAAAGATATCCCAGACTCAGCTTATCTGTGGAAAAGGCTCTGCAGGACTGCAGACTGGCTGGATATAATAGCCTGTCCACAGTATTGAAGAGATGAGCTGGATGGTTCATTCCAGCAGCAATCATCCATGACAAGAATATTGTCTTTTTTAGAATGGTTGTTCAGTGGTACTCATCATAATGAGCACTCAGCACCAATGTATCCTCCTCTGAGCAGGATCTCCACCAACAGTGCTCATCCGCCTCCCTTTTGTCTTCAACCTCCTCAGATCACCATCAGCCACCTGAGGCGGGAAATCAAGGAGAGGACACGGAGAGGTGCTAGGGAGTTGTCTGCAGCCTGAGCCACACTGTAGCCCTCCATGGCTGTCTTGGATCCCATTGCACAGGCTGTCTTCATGCAGACATGTCAAGTGCTGCCAGGAGACTTTGAGGCTCCAGATTTCTAGGAGTGGAAGCTGACTGTCTCCACTAGCAAAGTTAAATGAGGAGCCCCACAAAGACACTGCATGCTGGCCGACCCTGTGGTGCTGAGGGTCGAGACACTGGACTCCACACCTCACTCCATGCCTGTGACCCGTGTGTCAGGAGTGAATGCAGGTTGCTGGGTATCAGACGAAGGGGTGATGGGTCGAGCGTCCGGAGGACTGCTCTCCTCACCTGAGATGGAAGGGTTGCTGCTCCCCGCTGAATGACTGTCCTCAGGTGGAGGCCTAAGGAGTAGTGCAGGATGTGGGAGGAACATGAAGGGTGGGCATTGTGGGCAGCAGCATGCATGGCAATGAAGGAGGGAGGGAGAAAACAGGAAAATTGGAGTTGGCAGGCTCGCTGATGGCTGGCTCACCTCGCATCAGCCACCCCAGATTCTGGATTTCTGTGTACTGGGGAGAGGGGGGGAGAAAGTTAATGCTCCTTACCCTGGCCCCACTGCAGGGGGCAATCTGTAGGGAACTCCCAGGGACAGGACTGGGGCAGAGGGGCTGGGCCGGAGAACAAGCCGTCCAAGGGAGGGCTAGAGCCACCTGCCAGCTCCATGGAAGGCGGAGAGAGAAAAATACAATAGAAAAAAAATTGCATGGCATGATGTTGCAACCAGGTGACTGGATTAGCCTTGACATCACTAATCTCAAGACCTAATGAGTAAACCAGGTCCAAGGCATGGCTGGGCTGGTAAGTACAGGTGGCAGCTGCCTGTATGAAGCCCGGAGGAAACATCACTTGGAGGAACTGCATTCCAAAAAGAGATGCATCATTGCTGACTCAAGCATTAAAGTCACCCAAGAGCAAAAGTCTAACTGACTTCATTACTGGATCATCCATGAAACTCTCAAGGTCCTACAAGAATATGCATCCATACCCCAGAGGACTGTATATGAGTGTGATCTTCCAACTTGTACCTGGCCTACTTTTCACCATTACACATTCAAATGGTCTGATCTCTCCCATGGGGTACATCCCAGTGTGGCTCTAAAGCAGATTGCCACCCCTTTTCCCCTGCACTTCTGCCTAGGACAGAGAACTATAGCACAACCCAGAGGAATGGATGCCTCAAACACAGGCCCATGAATAATCATCCAGCCAGGTCTTCATGATCATACCAGATCTGCCAAGGAATCTGCGATGACAGTCTGCATCATGGCCATTTTATTCCTTAGAGAACTGTTCTCAGTGAGGAGCTGAGTCAGCTGGTTTATTATCGTCCTGTTGACTAGAGAATTCTGGAGCCCAGAGAACAGGAATAAGGGAAGGGTGACCCCCAGCCTGGCAAGGGCTACTCCCTGGGCACCTCCTAGACTCCACACTCTTAGTCTCCCCCCCCATCTTCCCATGGAGCAGATCTACATTGTGAACAGTGCCCTCAGAAGACACCCAGCCCCCTGCAATGGTTAATTACCATCACAGTCAAGGTGCAAGCCCCCTCCTAAGAGATGCCACTCTCGTGGTTGCTCCATGGCATAGATTAAGTAGGGCCTAGTTGCTTTATGTCACATAATAACCATTCCTCTCAAAAAAGATATCAAGACAATAAATGAAATACCCACCCACTACTAATTAAGCTTTCCTGCTCCCCATAGTACTTAATAAAATAAAATTAAACTACTTAAGCAAACCACCATTCAAACCATTTACTTACATAGACTTTAACTAAACCTAAATAGTCACTCATCTCATACACTCCAAAAGGTAAATTTAATAATAAATAGAACAGGCTGCTCTAGATGATCTGTAGAAAGTCTCCACTAGAAATTACTGCTACATTTATGTAATAGGTTTACATATGTTCCAGGATATAGTACAGTCTTAAAGAGTCCAGAGATTTCACCAAAAAGCTTAAAACAGAATACACAGGTGACATTTTCTAAAGTCCTGCACCATGGTAAAGGCCACTTCACCCTCTCTCACAGGGGAAAACAGCAATTTACTCACAAAACTGAATGATCCAAGGAGGTTGAGTCCAGAGCTCCAATTGCCTGATCCCTCTACCCCCCATTCCTCTCACCAAGAGCTAGGGAGAAACAGAGAAATGATATCCAGTTGTAAATTCCAGAAATGCTCACCCTCTCAATGAGAGCCTCCAGCAGAAGCAAAGGTATTACAGTGAAGATGAGCAGAAATGCCCATCAGGGGCCAGGCAAAACAGAGTACAGCGGCTGATAGGGGGACTCAAGCATGAGTCATCTGCCCCATTGCCACAAGGGCACTGCCACCAAATTGACCCTGCAGGGCCACCAACCAGAATGCCACCCTGTACAGTCTTACTTCTCCCAAGCAATTTTCAACCCAAGTACCCCCAAACTGCAAATCACAGCAGATGTCTGCTCCAAGGACAATGTCAATAAGATTCTCCAGTCCTGAAGTGCTGGGGAACCAAGTGCACCAGAACATGGCTATGGTAGAACCACTCACAGTAAATGAAATGTTTCATTCCTCTGGAAAGCAGCACCCCTCAGAGCTGGAAGGTAGCACAATATGATTTACCTCTGAGCAAGAAACCAGGAAGGACCAAAAAAGTTGAAGCCAACAGTAGAACAGGTAAACTAGATCCACGAGTCAAGCCGCAACCACTGCTCAGCTCACAAAGATAGATAATCAGCTAAATTTGTAGGAAAATAGTACAAAAAGTTTGTCTGTAGTGGGAAATCCTGATACTAGAGATGGATGCGGGAAAGTGAAGCATGGCAGTCTGACATGACTGAATGTAACAGAATGCCAAACAAACACCGTAGTGGAGCACAGACACTGAGCCAGTTCAGTTTTATTTGTTCTGTTGTTCAAACCATTACAGATTTACATCACACTCATCAGTTACAGATTTACTTACCCACATAAATAGACAAAGACCTTCCAAATAGTTCTGAACAGGAAAAGAGCTGCACTAGGTACTGGGTGCTCTGTGATAAAAAACAGAATCCACTGAAGACAATTACGGCACTCCTCACACCAAAATGAAGATAAGGAAACAGGTACTTAACCATATATGTCCTTTTAGTTGCTCAGAGGTAGATTCAATGCTAAGAAGTGCAAGGTAATGCACCTGGGAAACAAAAACCCAGGGGAAGAGTACACAATGGGGGGTGAGATACTAACAACAACAAAAATGGAAAGGGACCTGGGGGTAGTCATATCAGATGACCTAAAGGTGGGCAAGCAATGTGAGAGGGCAGCAAGGAGGGGCTGGGATACTGGGATGCATAGGAGAGGCATCACCAGTAGAAAACAGGAAGTTATTATCCCTCTGTACAGACAATTGGTGAGACCCCATCTGGAGTACTGCGTGCAGTTCTGGAGACCCAATCTCCGTAAAGACATAGACAGGATGGAGGCTGTCAGAGGGGGCAACTAAAATGGTGCAGGGTCTGACGGAAGACATATGAAGAGAGACTTAAGGAGTTGAATATGTATAGCCTCGAGGAAAGGAGGAGAGGGGACATGATAGAAACTTTCAAGTACCTCAAGGGAATCAACAAAGTCCAAGAGGGTAGCATCTTTCAAAAAAAGAGGTGTGCAAGAACAAGGGGGCACAATTTGAAGATAGAAGGGGGGCAGCTCAGAGGTAATTTAAGTAAGTATTTTTTAACAGAGAGGGTTGTGGATGCATGGAACGGCCTTCCAGAGGAGGTTGTGGAGTCAAAAACAGTGGTGGAATTCAAGCATGCATGGGACAGTCATAAGGCAATTCTAGGGGGTGGGGGTAGGAAGAAGTAGGCTGCTGATTAACTAGGATCTGCAGCTTATCCATTAGGTAGGGAAATGGGCAGACTGGGTGGGCCAAGCGGTCCTTATCTGCCATCAAAATCTATGTTTCTATGTTTCTCGACCACCACAACAATGTATCTGCCTGTTTAGGCCTTGGCGCAGAGATTAGTACCAACAACTTCTAACATTTCATCCAATCCTGGTCTTCCATAAAGTGATCAAGAGAAACTAAAAGGACATATATGGTTAAGTACCTGTTTCCTTATCTTCATTTTGGTGTGAGGAGTGCAGTTACTGTCTTCTGTGTGTACCTTTCATATACTTATTAATTTAACTTCACATACAACTGATGAAAGAGCATTAGTGTTTAAAAATAATCAATATTTTATAAAAGAAACTATTATTGCACACAAAATAACCTTCTAACATGACCATGATCGAGACCTTCAAATACTTGAAGGGGATTAACAAAATGGGCACAGAAGGGATATTTAAGCTGAGAAGAGGAAGGGACATGAGAATGCACGGTCTCAGGTTGGAGGATGGAAAATATCGGAGAGAGATGAGAAGGCATTTTTTTCACAGAGAGGGTGGCGGAGAAATGGAACACTGTGCCCGAGGAGGCGATATCCTGTAGGATGGTGTTCAGTTTTAAAAGGACATGGGAATACACATAAGGAGACAGAAGAACTGTGGGTCACCCTGGAAACAGGAAATGGGACAGCCATAAGAACTGGGGTTGTCTACAGGCCCCCAGACCAGGGGGAGGACATAGACACATTACTGTTAGAGGCTATACAAAACATGACAGCTAAAGGGGAGGTTCTGATAATGGGAGACTTCAACATGCCGGATACAGATTGGTCAATACCAGCAGGAACATCTGCCAGAACTAGACACATAGTGGATTCCCGCTGGGGAGGGCCTCAAACAACTGGTACAACAACCCACAAGAGACAGGGCTATCCTAGATCTAGTACTGACTAACAGGGAAGGATCACAGATCTCCAGGTAGAAGGTCACCTGGGGGCCAGTGACCATCACATGGTATGGTTCAATTTGGCTACTACATCTAAATCATCCCATTCCAAGGCAAAAATATAGGACTTCAGAGGAGCTGACTTTGATAAGATGGCCAACAGAGTTAAGCTAGCCTGGCAAAAGAAACACAGGTGAGGGGTACAGGCAAAGTGGCAAGCATTAAGGATGCAATACTTGAAGCAACATCCCATTGTGTTAGACAGAAAAGGAAGTACAAAAGAAGAAGCAAACCACTTTGGTTCTCAAATACAGTAGCAGAAAGGTCAGAGCCAAAGGCTGGCCTTCCGAAATATAAGGGAACACAGAGGGTGAAGATAGGAGGCATACCAAACTGCCCTAAGGGAAGCAGGAAGGCAGTAAGGCAGGCAAAGTCCCAAACTGAGGAAACACTAGCACGAACAGTAAAGAAGGTGACAAGACTTTCTATAGATACATTAGTGAAAGGAGAAAGTCCAGAGGGGTATTGCTAAGCTTAATAGAGAAAGGGAGCATGTGAGGAGGAGGACCATGTAAAAGCATCTATCCTAAATAGATACTTTTGCTCAGTATTTACTGAAGAGAAGGTAGGGCAGGGCCCACAGCTCAGCATCATGGACACAGGGGGGAGGGAGGTGAGCACTACTCCCTTCACAAAAGAAAGGGTCCTACAAGAGTTTGCTAAGCTCAGGGTGGATAAGGCAATGGGACCTGATGGCATACATCCCAGGGTACTTAAGGAGCTAAAGATGGAACTAGCACAGCCATTAGCAGCACTGTTTAGTGAGTCTCTGAGCACAGGAGAGGTCCCAGAAGACTGGAGAAGGGCTCATGTGATCCCGCTCCACAAGAGTGGTAGCAGGGAGGAGGCAGGGAACTACAGACCAGTCAGTCTTACCTCAGTAGTGGGTAAGATTATGGAGGCACTCCTTAAGGAAAGGATAGTGCAACACCTGGAATCCATAGGGGCACAGGATCCAAGACAGCATGGGTTTACAAAGGAAGGTCCTGTCAAACTAATCTCATAGATTTCTTTGACTGGGTAACCAGGTGGTGGACCAAGGGGCAGTTGATGTCACCTACCTTGACTTCAGCAAAGCTTTTGACACTGTTCCACATAGAAGATTGATAAATAAGCTGGGTAGGCTCGGGGTGGGTCAGAAGTTGGTCAACTGGGTGGCAAACTGGTTGACAGGCAGAAAACAGAGAGTGGTGGTAAATGGTATACAGTCAGAAGAGATGCAAGTCACAAGTCGGGTACCTCAGGGATCAGTCCTGGGGCCAGTCCTCTTCAACATCTTCATTAGTGACCTTGCAGATGGACTAGAGGTGAAGGTTGTCTGTTTGCAGATGACACCAAGATCTGCAACAGAGTAGATGATCCAGATGGGGTGGGCAGAATGAGAAGAGATCTGGATAAACTAGCAAAATGGTCAGAAGGGTGGCAACTGAGATTTAATGCAAGAGGTGCAAGATCATGCACATAGGGAAGAGAAACCCTGAAGCCACCTATAGGCTGGGAGGGGAGTTGCTAGCAGTCACAAAGGAAGAAAAGAGACTTGGGCATCATCATCACTGATGACTTGAAATCATCCAAGCAGACCTCTAAGGCAGTAGGTAAGGTAGGGGTGTTAGGGTGTATTAGTAGGGTATCACAAGTCGTAGGCGGTAATAATCTCTTTACCAAGACACTGGTTAGGCCCATCTGGAGTACTGCGTGCAGTATTGGAGCCACACCTCACAAGGACATTAATCAAATTGAGGCAGTCCAGAGAAGGCAACCAAAATGGTGCAGGGACTGCATCAGAAGACATATGAGGACAGATTAACAGAGCTCAATATGTATACCCTTGAGCAAAGGAGGGAGAGGTGATATGATCGAGACATTCAAACACCTTAAGGGCATTAACAAGGTGATAGAGTCTAACATGTGTTTAAATATAAGAAAAATAGCAGGACAAGAGGACACAGCATGAGATTAGAGGGGCCGATTAAGGGGAATGCGAGAAATTATTTTCACAGAAAGGGTGGTGGATGCATGGAATGGCCTACCTCAAGAAGTGGTGGTTATGAATACAGTGCAGGGCTTCAAACAGGCATGGGATAGGCATAAGGGAGCAATACAAATGGGTATGAATAGATAGGACACTGACAGAGCAAAGGCCGATGGCACATTTATAAGGTAGAAAAAGAAATGGGCAGACTGGATGGGCCATGCGGTCCTTATCTGCTGTCAACTTCTATGTTTCTATGTTTCTATGACAGGATGCGAGGTGGGATAAAGGTGAGGGGGAGAGGAGGGTGGGGCAACTGCAATATAAGGGTGCTAGCTGCGCATTTGAGCAGACTTGATAGACCATGAGATCTGTTTCTGCTGGCAGATTCATATGTTTATATATGTCAGACATCTGTGTACTATCATTTCATTTAAAAAGCAAACTTACAAGATAAGAAAGACTCAAACATAGGGTGATCCTTAGCCGATTACTTTAAACAAGGTAAAAAAAAAAAGCCTGGTACTGCGGGACAGAATCCTACTGCAAACTCATGCCCCAAAAAGATCTGCATTAACCGGCATTGCTCCATCCATATCCCATTACTCCCAAACTCCACATCAGATCTGGATAGTACTATAAAGCATTCTGTATTCAGTGTTAGAGAGTCTGTCCATGAGGCCTCCCAACTGTACCATCACTACCTAACCAACTGAAGCCCACTTCCTGGCATGGTACTTTCCGTAATTGCTACTGCCGGCACTGGCATGCTTAGTACTTAAGGAAAATCCATTCTAAGCCTCACACATCTTACTAGCATTTCCTAAGCAGACTTACACTACATACAGGGGACATATTTTCTGTTTGCTTCTGTCGGTCTCTGAGTATTAGGTACCTAGGGATGGCCTAAATAAACTTTACGCTTTTAATTCTAAAAAAACTTTGCCTCTGTTCCTTCCTATTGATGCCCTGTTTTGGGGTTTCTAGGCACACAGTTGGGCATATACCAGGCCAGCAAAACATAGTTAAGGCCATCTGCTAAAGAAGGCCACACCCACTCCCACCTGGATCTTTTTCCATTATACCACCATCTATAAAATAATAGCATTTGATAATCTATATTTTAATGGCTAATTGAAGGAATTACTCCTTTTACTATAGATTCATCCCACATCTGAAAAGACCACCTGAACATCACATCAAAACAGTAATGCACATGTCCCTTGGTGGTCCTGGTTAAATTCAAATAAGTTCATTCCAGTTGGTCAAGCGATTTAGCAAATGATTATAATTAGTTGTGATTTAGGCTGTTTGTTCTAGAACTATCTCTGCTTGGGTTTAAAAAAACTCTGAGCCCTCTTAATTTACATATGTCCCAAAACGCGTTAACAGGTAGCAATTATTTCATATTTCTGCACTTTTCCACAAGGGCTATTAGGCAGATTCATCCATTTAACATAAGAATACATGTAAAAGATTTAATAAAACATTTCAAAACATAAAGATATAGAGGATAATGTATGGGTTTTGATTGGTGACCACGCTGTAATTACTTTGAGAGTTTACTATGACAACTTTGTAAACCTCAAGAGCGAAGTGCGAGAGGTTCTCAGTTGTCATGGTAACCTCAAGAAGCAATTTCAGAACAGTTACTGATCAAAACCCATACGTTACCTTTTATAGTGTATGGGCAAAACCTCAAGTGAGCACCAGTTTAAAAGAAGATAGTCCTTACTTTTTATCATTTCCCCATAGCACCTCTCTGCCTTAGGGTTAGCTCTAACTGCCGAGGCAGTTCGTTGTGTGCTGCGCATTCAAAGCTGCACATGTACAGATATGAACCCATTGTTACAGTATCGTTGTGAGATAGACAAGAGGAGTTAACAACCTCTTGACATCACAATGATACCATAGCAGTGTTATAAACTGACATTTCTGCAGGTAACAAGCTTCTCCCATACATTATATAAAACTAATAGTGGCCAAACAGGAGTTAAAAGGCTCAATTTAAACTCAGGAGTCCCTCAAATTGTGTAACAGTATTTCATGTTTTTAAGAGTCCATTCTTAGTAAAAACTGTTACTGCATCTCACTTCTTTTTCAGAATCAAAGTTACAATGTGAAGACAGAAGACTGAGGAAAACAGTCCAAACAAATAGTGGCTGTGTAGCAGTCCAACTGCCAATAAGCCTTTCCTCATTTTTAATCACAGACTAGAGTCAGCTATTTTTCAAGAGCAAATAGAAGTAGTATAAACCATAACTCCCGATCTAATCACCCCGAAGTTTTTTGAAAGACTCATAAGAGTTCATTCCAAGTTCAGGTTTCTTATTATTAATCCTAGAAAAAAACACTCAAGGGTATTCAGCCCATATCTTGCCAACCTAGTTTTGAACAGTATTAGTTTGCAGA
This sequence comes from Neoceratodus forsteri, assembly GCA_016271365.2. Classification (NCBI taxonomy): domain Eukaryota; kingdom Metazoa; phylum Chordata; order Ceratodontiformes; family Ceratodontidae; genus Neoceratodus; species Neoceratodus forsteri. The sequence continues at coordinate 1,283,733,449 of CM057453.1, forward strand.
CTAGAAATGCTGGCCCATTTAAGTACCGAGTGAGTTCCAATGGCTTCATATGGGAAAACTTTTATGACACACAACAGTATAAGTAAATAAAGCAATATCTTGTAGTGTCCTCTGGTCACCATAACTTTGGCCTTATTAAACTATGAGAAAGCTGAGGCAGCAATATTAATAACAAAACTTTGCACCATAAATGCACCATAATCTCAGGCTGGGCGTGCACCACTGTTTTTTAACACAAGCATTTTCAACCCTTCATATGAGTCTGAAAGCCGCCTTTATCAATAACCCCATTTACACCGCCATCTTTGCACTGCATAAACCCATGCGCACCAGTTGATGCGCTGCAAAGATGACAGTGTAGACACTTAATTGCAGCATGTTAAGAGCGCTCCGGATTCATTTTGTGCTCCGATACAGGAGTTGGTACTTCAATCAGATTGAGCGTATTAAGCTGCTTTGTAAACTCTCTAATGCGCTTGATACACTTTGAAGCCTGTCTCCCTGATGCCGAATTCCAGCTTCTGAAATGTCCAGCCTCCTCTGTGGCATGATTGGCAGTGCATCAAGAGCCCGGCAGTATAAACCCTAGCCTTGTTCCAGGAGCATCAGTGTGGCACAAAAGGAGTGGCAGAAAATAGAAAGTGCTGCAGCCGTGTAAACATGGCTAATTTTTCTCAGGTCTAGTAACCTCCTGAACAGTCTCCGTGTTCCATGTTCAGGCTTATTTCTTTAGGTAAAAAAAACAAAAACATGCCATTAGTAGTCACCTGTGAAAGAAGGAAGACAAATGCTCCTCTGAGTGCAGTAAATTTGATACATCTGGTGTGTGACCAAAATCCCCAGCCCTAGGCGATGGCAGCATATCTTTTTTAAATATAAATTGGGCATTACAGCACTTGTGGTGCACCTGTAAACTTCACTGTCCTTAAAGAAGCTCTCTGTTTCTCAATTAGTAACAAGGCATAGTTGGTTGCTGTTGAAAAAGTTGCTGACTTCATGATTTGTATTGGAAATTCTTTAATGAGATAAAAAAAAAAAATCCTTCAGCCCAATTCAGTCTGGCCCTGGTTTCCTCTTGTACTCACAGGAATCATCCTTGGTTCGGGTGGGAGGGCAGCCATCCCATATAACAACCGGAGGCATGACTCCTGAGCAAACAATGCCTTCTTGTCAGCAAACTGCTGGAAAAGTTGGACGCTGTGAGTCAAGTACTGCTATAACAAGAGTTTCATTAAGCAGATTTAAAACAGTGAAAAAATAAAGGAGATTTAGCAGCGAAAGTTACCAGATGCCCTAGCAAACACAGAGCAGTGGGGAACGGAGCAGCATTGCAGCCATCTTGCCAGACACTGAGTCACTGAGTCCCGGGCTAAAAAAAACAATAAAGCTTTGCTAAAAACTGCCTCCCCTACAATTTCAAACCCTAACTGAGCTAAAATTGAAGCTACTAACTAAAACTTACACTTAGGGCTTTGACTAGAGCAGGATTAGCCCTGCTTACCCTAATAACAAAAAATGTTTAGCTGAGCTAAGTTGGAGCTCAGCAGAGGAACCACCCAGCATGGCATCCATCATTACCGTTAGCCCCAAGATATAATTAGCTGGGCCGGAAAGAAAAGATCCCTCAACCATCAGAATCTTTTCTGACTTCTCATCAGTATTTTCTGAATGCAGCAGGTCCAATACACAGCAGGACAAAGGCACTAGGTCCAAACAGAGCCGACAACAATAGCATCGTCAAGGAGTGTGCTGTAAAAGTAGCGCCATTTTTGTTTTTGCAGGGGGCTCCATCCCTTGCACCTCCATCTATAGGATTCTCACTCCGAGGGGGAGCTGATCCCAGGGAAAGTTAAAATTTGTGGGTTCATGGAATACTGTTTTCACAGCTCCCTGTAAAAAAAAAAAAACAAAGTCCCAATATATTAACATTTTGGAGACCAGGATTAGAACCCTGGTTTCCACTGCTGCTGGTCAAGCTGCTCTGTGCCCCAGCCCTCCACACCATGGGAGCAGCTTGACCAGGCTCCTGGATTCTGCTGCCCTTGTCCATATAGCGGTGCCATGGTCAGTGACCAGTGGAGTGCAAATGGCTAGTGCTGTAAATCCCTGCTCACTGTCCCTGGTAGCGCTATATGGACTAGCGCTCCTTTGACTGGCACTATTAATGTAGTGCTCATCTGACCGGGTCCTGAGGACCAAAGGCCCTGATCAAATTCGAGGTCCCCTACAGCTTGAGATATCCTCCTAACCTCTGGATTATTAAAATCAGAGTGCTACACGCCTATGAAATGCCTGAAGCAGCAGAAACATTTATTTTCAAACATTGGCCTCAGACAGACTGTTGAAATTACTATTGATATCAGGACTTGGTGAGGGGGACACAACAAAACATTGCTCATGGATACTACTCCAGCTCATTCACTGCAAAGGTAAGCAAGTCCCAGGGGCGGTCCACCACTATCTATGCTGCCTCTAGAGGATGATTGTTGACTGCTTCCCCCTAAACATCACTGGAGAACAAGAAAGTTACAGAAATCAGGCAAAGGCAGTTGTGTAGAGCACCCATCTGAGGTAAAATCCCACAGCGGGAGCTGTAGTTGCAATCATGTATCTGCTGCATCATTGGATGACCAGCTGATGAATTACAGAGACAATACATTTACTCCACTTCATATAGTTGCTTCATCAAGTCCAAACAAAGAATTAGCAGTCAAAGGCCAGCTTGAACCTACTATGATGCCTCTTGCTCCATCTGCCTCAGGGTCCTTGCACCATCTCAATTCCTCATGCCCGTTCCTCTGCTGGGCAATCAACCTTTTCATATCTTCTCCCATCACTTTGGAACCAACTCCTCTCTCCCTGACTCTTCCTCTTGCAGTTGCATCATACTGCGGTGTAAGTGTGATTGAAGTGCCCAGTGTGTTGCTCCTGCCTTATTTCCTCATTTTACACTGATTCCCATATTTAGCATGTTCTCTGATTGCACTTCATTATAACTGCAATTTGTGTCCGTACTTTTTATTGTGTATCGCCTAGTTCCTTCTCCCGGGTCACACCTGGAAGTGAGCCTCAGCACAGTGTGCCTTTCATGGTCACCAATTTTCAAATGAATCAATAAAAAAATAAAGAATGCAGCTAGCTCCTCATGGAGATAGCTACCCCCGAAGGCCCATTGATTCTGGCTAACATACTGTATATGGCCCTAATGTAATAATAAGCTATGTCATCTTCAGAGAATACTGTACCTTCTTTATCAACTGCAGTGGTGATCTGAGAGCATGAATTGGCTTCTATAAATCTTTAAATGAATAACAAAAAGAGAAGGGATTTTTTAGACTAGCCAATTGCTTGGGTTTATAAAAATATAACAACCAGCTTGAATGTTTTTACAGCCGTTTCTCAGCACCTTGTGAGTTTGCAGATTAAAATATCTTAATTTCTAACATAAGAGTTCCATGCTCTTTCTCTAGCCATGATCTTTTTTCTGAGATCACTGATAAACAAAGGAAGATGAGAGGTCTTTACATTCTAATAGTGATGAGGTCTGTTTTCCATATATGGTCAGGGAATTTGCATTAAAGCAGGATAAATAGCACATATTCAACCAAATAAACTTGTGATATATGCTCTCACTTAACTAGGAGTACTTTGTCTTGGAAAACTTAATGTCCTATTGTTTAAAATCTCTATCTGTTATTAACTGGGAGGGAGTCCTTAATTACCATACCCTTCCTGAGAAAATACACAGGACAATGATCAGATATCCTGTCTTGCATGACACTAGCAGCTAATAGGTTTTCCAGTTTGTTGGTCAGTGTCCAGTCTGATGTGGAGTGGGTATCTTTTTATAATTGTATCATGTTAGGGAAGCGATTACATGGGGTAAATTATATTTTGATAATGTCTTTGCAATTTTTATTTTATTTCTGTATGATACCACTCCAAGTAAAAGTCTCCTGCTAGTATACAGTATGCTCTGTACCAGATTACACTTTTTACTCATCTCTTCATTCAGCATTTGAAGCTCACATGAGGATGTTCTGGGTGGATACAGAGACAGGAAAAGTAAATTGAGGATATGTAAGGGCCTGATTCAAAATATGCAATTTATCTTGCACCGTGAGGGGGTAGGACCATAACTCATGAGCGGTGGAGTCACAAGAGGGTTATAAAGGTCCTGCCCCCTAATAAGTGATGATAAACTGTTTATTTTGAGTCCGCCTATTACATATTGAGTTTATACATCAGTTAACTAGTCATAACTTTTAAATCATCTGTTTGTGTGAAAATGTAACAGTTTTTCTTTAATTGGTATTGCCGCTATCAGTACAGAGTAGGGCTATTGTGATGGCATCAGCATTGTAAAAGTTGCTTAACAGTGATTGAGACAAACCCAGCTTGGAAGATAACATGTAATCTTGCACATTGAATGCCAAGATGGCAGGTGTATCTTGCACAGTTTTTTTTTTAATTTAATAAGCTTTATTCAAGAATTTTTTTGCATAACAAACACAAATACAATGCACCCATATCAAAAAACTCAACAACTTATGGGTAAACATTAACAGAATGGCAAGTGTATGAATTTATTCACATACAATACATACACTACAAAACCTACCCAACTCCCTCCATTCCCAACCCCTCTCCCCTCCCTTGGCATACTATGAGAAACAACAAAAAAGAAGGTAAACCAGAGTGAGTGCTATTCAAATATGTCAAACAGAGTTTTGTAGGCTATATAAGGTGTATAAGGTGATCTGTCGTCTTGCACAGTTTAATTTTACATCTGTTGTATACATGTTTGCCCTTGAGCCCACCAAGATGTAGTCTGATATTTAAGCAATAAGACTGATTGTTTAAGGCACAGGAATCAATGAATATGGCTTTCCAAATGTTCTTTTACATAGATGGCAATGCCACCTTCACTTTTCCCTTCCCTATCAAACTTAAAGAGCGTACAGCCAAGAATATTCCTTTGTTCTTCAGAGTTTTCAGCTTTGAGACAGGTGTTGCTTAATTTTGTGCTCCTGTCTGCTTTGTGCTGCCAGTTGTCTAACCAGTTTGCCCCCAGTTCTAGCTCTGATGCCATACCTGCCTGTTGTCCAGCTGATTCCTCCATCTGGTCATGCTATGAAGTTCACTAGCCCTTCACTCTATAAATTCAATGGTCAAGGTAGGCCAAGCTGTTTTATTTCTGCTACTTCTGGATCCTGGTGTGATTCTTGGCTTGTGCCCCCCTCCAGTATTATTAATATCTAGACTCCTAGATGCCACTGAGGGTGGGTTGCACTTAGTAACTTTGGATGCATCCCATCCAGCTCCAGGATCTTGTTTCCTTTCAGGGCTACTAACCATTTCTGACTCTTTCACTAGTATACTTCTGCAGCCTCATTTCAGGGACAACTCTGTCAGCTGTCTTTATGCTGCTCTCTGGCAAGTGTCTGCTGTTCTCCAGAGTGAATATCAAGCAGAAGTAGGCATTCAACATGGCTGCTTTCTGCCTGTGTTCCTTTATAACCATGCCCCTTTCCTGTAGCCTGACAATCCCACCTCCCATTTTTCTTTTTTTCCTTATATATCTATAAAACTGCTTTTCCCCTTCCTTGACCCCTCCATAATATGCAGTTCTGCATCTGCCTTTGTGATTTTGACTTCCCTCTTGGCTATTCCATTTTTTTCCTGATATTCACCCCATTCCTTATCCTCCTGTTTAGGCCTTCTTTTTGTCCCTCACTGCCTCTCTGACCTTTTTAGAGAACCACATTGGTCTCTTAGACTTGCTTATCTTGTGGGTGTCTTAATTGTCTCAATAATGGCACATTTTAAGACCCCCATCTTTCTTCTACCCCCTCCCCAATGCTATCTACCCCAGCTAACCTGCCCAACACTAGTTCCCTCATTTGGTTCAAACTCACCCTTCTAAAGTCTAGCACCTCAGCCTTAGATGAGGGCTTACTGGTGCCCAGGGCCAACTCAGACCATATAGTAATGATTTATTTGATTGGGTAACAAGGACAGTGGAGAAAGACCAAGCAGTGGACATACTGTACCTGGATTTTAGCAAGGCCTTTGACTCTGCTCCCCAAAGGATATTGATTAGGAAGCTGAAGGACTTGGTGGCTGTGTAAAACTGTGTAGGTGGGTGAAACACTGTTTACAGAATAGGAACTAGAGGGTGATGGGTGGGGCAGAATTCTCAGATGCTAGGCCAGTCACTACTGGGGTTCCACTGGGCTCATTACTCAGCTCAGTATTATTCAACATCTTCATTAGTGATATTGCTGAAGGGTTAAAAGACAAAACATGTCTCTTTGCAGATGACACAAACTGCTGTGTGAGGATGGACATGGAGGAAGGGAGACAGGACATTAGGGAAGACCTGGCTAAACTAGAGAGGTGGTCAATTATTTTGCAACTGGAATTCAATGCCAAAATTTGTAAGGTGATGCAGTTAGGGGGTGAAGAACCTGAAGACCACATATTGGCTGGGTGGTATGCTGGTCACCAAGTCAGTGGAGGATAAAGACTTGGGTGTGATCATCACAAGTGACATGATGGATGCTAGCATGTAGAACTAGGGGTATAACCATTAGAAAGGCAGAGGTCATCCTGCCACTGTATGGGACACTGGTTAGGCTGCATCTTGAGTACAGTGTGCAGTACTGGAGCCCTTACCTAAATAAACACATCAGCTTACTGGAGACAGTGAAGAGAAAGGTGACCAAGATGATCCAGGAACAACAGGGTAGAGCCTATGAGGAAAAGCTTAGAGATCTCAACATGTACTCCTTGAAGGATAGAAGGGAGAGGGGTAATATGACTGAAACCTAAAACCTTAAAGGTTTTAGCAAAGTGAACTCTGATGGTCTAATCAACATTAGTGGGAACCAGACAACTAGGGGGCACTGCCTCAAACTGTTGAGGGGGGAACTTTGAGAGGGAAATAAGGAGATACTTTTTTCACTGAAAGGGTGACAGCAAAGTAAAATGAGGTGGCATATGAAGTGGTCTCCCTGAAGACTGTAGATAGCTTCAAGAGGGGATAGGACAGGATAAAAGGGGAAATGGCATGAAGGGGGGAAATGTGTGTGGGATGTAGAGGGGGAGGGAGGAGCAGATAGCAAGGAATAGGGGCTGATCACTCGGTAGATAATGAGAGGTCTGCAAACTTGAACAGACTAGCTAGACCACAAGGCCTTTTTCTGCTGGCTAGTTTTGTATATTCATATGTAGTACTGTGGTCCACGGACCCCAGTGTTTCCCCAACCTGTACTCCATCTACTCTTTGAGTACCACATCAAGAAAGGTTGATTGTCTAGTGAGTTCCTTTCGCTGCTGCACCAGCATGCAGTCCTGTAAAGTACCAAGCAGGAATTGACTTCTGGTACTCATAGCTGCTGGGACGGCCCAGCTGATGTCTGGCAGGTTGAGATCTCCTACTACTAACCTCTCCTTTTGGCATCCCCTTTCCTACTTCAGCTCCTAGTTCCTTATCTCTCCTCTCCCTGTCCTGGTGGCCTGTCAACCACCCCCAAGTGAAAGTTTCTACCTGATGATTCTGTGAGTTGTACTCAGAATGAATCTTCCTCACCTTTCCCTTCAATGAATGCATCCTCTACTGCTTCTATTCTGTCTCTGATGTGAATGGCATCCACTCCATCTCTATCCATCCCTCTAGTGTCCTTAGATAAGGTATATCCAGTCGAGGGATTGTGAAGTCCTAATTGTTCTCATTGTCCCAAGTTTCTGTAAAGGTCATTAGATCCAGCCCAGAGTCTGTCATAAGTGCCTGGAATTTGCTAATTTTACTACCCAGACTCCTGGCAGTGAGGCAAGCCACCCCTCTAGTGCCCCTATATAAGGTGTATCCAATCCAGGGATCGTCAAATCCCAGTCATTCTTACTGTTCTAAGTTTCTGTAAAGGCCTCTAGATCCAGCCCAGAATCTGACATCAGAGTCTGGAATTTGCTAATTCTTTTACCCGTACTCCTGGCATTGAGGCACACCACCCTCCATCTTACACTCCCACCCCTCTTGATTCTCAAAAGACTTCTGCCATCACAGTTCCTTGATATCCTAGTTGTGTTGTTTCTTTTCATTTTTTGCTGGTCTATTTGTCCTACACTCCCCATTCCCTGAACTTGTTCCACCTTGCTGCTACTTCTTGTACACCTTGCCCCATCCCTGGAGGAGTCCTGTGTAGGATCCCCACTTCACCTACTCCAAATGTGGAAATCCCTAGCTCCAGTCTCCCCCCCCCACAGTTCCACCCATCAGTCCAGATTCCTACGAGAGATGAACATGAAGGACATGTGGGGGGAGGGGCAGCTGCAATCTAGGGAGCTAGCTGCACAATCGAGCAAACATTGATAGACCAGGAAGTCTGTTTCTGCTGGCACATTTCTATGTTCATATTTGTCTGAAAAACAGATATTTGTCCCTAGTACTACTATATCTGTTCCTGCTTTATCTAAAGTAATTTTTTTTGTAATTGAAAATTTATTGATTTTCCACATATTAAAGAGGTAAGGTACAGTACAGAAAAAAGTACAGAACAGAGAATTCATTACAGTTGGTATAGCAGTGTTGTATGAGTAAATCTATATTACATAGACAAGGGATACAGAACAATGATGACACATTATAATTGCAATATCCATGACATGACAGTCTAGAATTCCAAGTCAAGAGGAAAAACATTTCAGGAACCAAGCACCATTCTTTTAACTTCGGTTGCCTCTGTGGACTTGAGCGCACCAACACATAGTTGTTAATATGGTCCCACTCCCTTTGTTGGCAGGTGTACAGGCCACTTATAATTAAAGCATAAAGTCTGGATCATGATCACATCGGTACAGCACCTACCTGCGTCAAGTCTCCTCAAATAACTATTGTTTACACAACAGGGGTGAGTTTGAGGCTCTGTAGATAAAACTAATATTTAAACATTAAGTAGTGCTCTAAATGTTGATAAATCATTTATCCTGTATTTGGAGCTCCCTATATACTTTTGGCATTCTGAAACATTCTCCCCATTGACAGATCTCTTTCGTAATAGAACATACTGTGCTAGTGCTCCAAGCTGTTATGCTATTATTAATCGCATTGTTTAGTAGCTGCTTAAACATGACCACATGTGTCTGCCAACTCACACTGAGTCCACCCACTGAGCCAAGGTTATTTTTCAGATGGTATGTAAATTGTTTTAACCTGTACGTTGATGAGATTCTGGCTCCCCAATGTTCCACCTTAGAGGTCCATGCAGCGAGCCACTACGTACATTCCTTAACACCAATAGCAGTACTAGAAGTAGGTTGAGAGCATGTACCCTTATTCTACTATCTTTGGGAGGAGTGGACAGGAGGACCAAGGACATAGTCATCTCCTACAGTAACTGGAATGTATCTTCCTGCTCTGCAATGACACCCTGCCAACAGCCCTCAATTATTGGACAAGCCCAAAGACATTTGCCTGATCCGCAGAAGGAACCCAACAACCTGACAAGAATGTCTCCTCTTGGGACCCATAAATCTGGTCAGTACAGCTGAGGTCTATTCATGTACATAATCCTCTCTTTCTGACATCTTAATTTATTTAGCAGTAACACTATAATGCCAAACACAGAGTTATGACATCCTGTCAAAATAAAGCAGGAGCAGATGAAGTCTAAGGGACAACGAATACAACTACAGGGAAGAACAACATGGGAAATATGTGTTAAATATAGCATGCATGTATTGATGGATTATGTATGTATATGTTTTTTCTTTTACTTATTTATAACAATTGGAATCACAAACCTTTGAGTTAAAGACTCCTTTGCAAAGGCTCCACGTCAGGGTGCAATAGTAAAAATTACAATACAATAGCATTGTATCTCTCAGATGCACAGAACTGGCCTTCACAATTCAGAACAAATGGTCAGAATGTGTAGCACAGTCTTATTTTAAAGAATAATAATTCTGAGAACAGTGGGCCCATATGTTTACAATTAAGGATAATTTCTATCAAGTTAGTTTGATATTTTAACAGTGTGTGTCCAGAATTACCATAGCTCTAACATTATAAGGACCATCAGGAACCCTTTGTAGAACAAGGGTAAATTTGAATGTTAATTTCACAATGCTATGCAAAATTCACAGCTATTGAGAGGTATGGATGTATATACAGTATGTATGTATGGATGGATGGATGGATGTACGGATGCAGTATGTGTGAGTGTACAAAATGCTCGATTTCATTGGGGCTGGACTGGTATTTGGCTGAGAAAATGACTGCACAACATGGCGGAGGATGAAATTCATATCTAGTCATTGTCATTCTCAGCCTATACTGGATTGGATGTACAAGTCTGTTTAAGACAGCAGTGTTGTAAAACTGGGCCAAAAATTTGACTGAACCATTTTTTTCACTACAAAAGATCCCAGACCTCTTACAATTTCATTTGGTGGTAACACATTCTATTTCCAAATTGCATGTATTTTATAAACATATTAATTAATATTTTTCTTAAGGAAAAAAAGATGGCCAACACATTTGGCTTAGAAATAACATTGTAGACTTGGCAAGGTTCAGGATTAAGAGAAAAAAAACAAAACAAGAACAAAATAAAACAGATGGAATACAGCATAAGAGGTACCTAGACAAGTATATCTAACAGGTATGCAAATATTTTTAGGAATTGTAGCTAAAACTAGTTTTTTGGAAAAAAAATGTTGTTCTGCTGCTTTAAAAGGCAATATCTTTTCTGGCAAAGACATAGCAGCTTGTCATGAGGAAGGAGTTGCATACCTGTGACACCTTGCACCAGGAATGAGGCTTTTTTTAAAGTCTTTTGGTAACCGAGTAAGGCCCACTAGGCACAAGTGCCTATTCTCAGGGGTGACCTGGGAGCACTGGGCAGTTACAGTAAGTGACTTGCTTAAAGTCACACAGTATGCAAGTGGAGGTTGTGAGAATCAAACTCAGGTCTGGTCTGCTGGATGTTCCAAGCTTGTTCACACCTCATTCCTCTAACCTCTAGGTTATACTGCCAGCCCAGTGGTTTACAAAAGACACTGCTGGTAAAAAATGTCATTAGTTTTACAATATAGGTTGTATCTCAACAGTTAACACTGCATCCAAGCTAAAGTTAGTTAATGTTTTCAGTGCTACTTTGCACTCTTCCCATTACACAGAGTAACAATAGCAGTGCCTGCTTCCGTGTGCACCAGATGCTGGCACAACTTGACACCTGATGCTCTGCAATGTAGTTTATTACCTGATAAGGGCTGGTGAGAAAACAGAAAGTCACTGCAAACATCGGTACTGTATTTTACTGATATACTCTGTGGAAAGGAAACCTTAGTCAGAGTCAGACAGGCCCACCAGGATACCTGGAATTTCCCAGGTGGGCCCCCTTCTGTTGGGTAAGTGCTCACCTTCTAAGCTCTGGAAATCTTTGCATTTATCCTCAGTTTTCTATTTACATGGGGAATTATGGAGCGAGCAGCACATAAATAGAAACATAGAAACATAACATTTGTTGGTATGTAAGGACCATATGGCCCACCCAGTCTGCCCATTTTCCCTACCTACAATATCATCACAGACACTACTTAGTCACAGATACCTTCTCCCACCCTTCATTCCTTTCCACTAAGATTCCCTTATGCCTGTCTCATGCTTTTTTGAAGCCCACCACTAATTTTGCCCCAACCACCTCATCTAGTAAACTGTTCCAGGAATAAACCACTCTTTCTGTGAAGAAGTACTTTCTTACATCTCTTCTCACTCTATCTCCTTCCAGGTTCATACTGTAGCATGTCTTCTTGATTTTTAGCCAATTTCTTTCTGAAAAATACTTTCCTCCTGTACCTTATTCACACCCCAGAGGTATTTAAAAGTCTGTATTATAACCCCCCCACCTTTCTTATCTCTTCCTGAATGCAAATATTGAGTTTCCTTAATCTCTCCTCATAGGGCTTTTGATGTACACCCTGCACCATTTTAACTGCCCTCCTCTGAATGGCCTCCAGTCTGTCTATGTCCTTCCTCAGATGTGGTCTCCAGAACTGTACACAGTATTCCAGCTGAGGTCTCACCAGCGATCTATACAGAGGCAATACCACCTCCCTTCTTCTGCAGGTGAACTCTCTCCCTATGCACCCCAACATCCCACTAGCCTTCCCAACTGCCTTGTCACGCTGCCTAGACACCTTTAAGACATCAGAGATGATTATACCCAGGTCTGTTTCCTGTTCGATGATTATCAATACCCCCCCCACCCCCAACTGTGAACTCTGCCCCTGGGTTTCTGTTCCCTAAGAGTATTATTTTGCACTTTTTCACATTGAAACCCAATTGTCATACCCTTGACCACTGCTCGAGTTTTCTCAAGTCCTTTTTCATCTTTTGAACTCCCCCAACCCCCCAGAGTGTCCACCCTATAGCAAATTTTGGTATTATCCAAAAAGAGGCAGACCTTTCCCTCTAGCTCCTCTGCAATGTCACGTATAAAAACTTTAAAGAGGACTGGTCCCAGTACTGATCCCGGAAGCACCCCGCTGGTCACCTTCCCCTTTTCGTAGTGAACTCCATTTACCACCACACTCTGTCTTCTCTCCCCTAACCAATTTGTTACCCAGTTTACCACCCTTGGACTTACTCCTAAGCTCCCCAGCTTGTTCAATAGCCTTCTATGTCAAACGGTTTTGAATGCCTTACTGAAATCTAGGTATATCCACCACACCACCCTGATGTAATTACTTAGTTACCCAGTCACAGAAATCTATCAGATTAATTTGACATAACTGACCTCCCTCCCATGAATCCATGCTGTCTCAGGCCCTGTAACCCATTTGGCTCAAGATATTCCACTTTCTTCTCTTTTAGCAGTAATTCTTTAACTTTCCCATCACCAATGTCATGCTGACTGGCCTATACTTTCCAGCCTCCTCCCTGCTACCACTTTTGTGAAGAGGGACTATATCTGCCCTCCTCCAGTCCGCTGGTACTACATCTGTTTCTAGTGAGTACTTAAATAGGACTGGCAGAGGTGCAACCATTACTTTCCTGACCTCTATGAACACCCCAGGATGCACCCCATCTGTTCCCATTGTTTTGTCCACTTTCAGATTTGTGAGTCCCATTAGGACTCTCACCTCTGAAAAAGGACTAGTGTCTGTCTTCCTCCTTTCGGAGCTCCTGTAACCTGTTTGTGGCCCCTTCCCTTCTCTTTCCACTGTGAACACTGAACAAAAGTATTTGTTCAGCAGTTTGCCTTTTCTTAGTCCCCCTCTGCACCACCACCCATTCCCTTTTTAACCTTACAGTCCCTCCTTTTATTCTCTTTTCACTCACATACCGGGGGGATGGGGCCGACTCTGGCCCTGCCCCCCCTCCATTAAAAGTTGTCCTCCACCAAATTTTAATAATTATTGCTTTTTTAATTTGTGAGTAGGCTGGACTCAGTCAGGACTGGGGTTTGGATGGGAGCAGGAGGGCATTCTGTGTGTCAGTGTGCTGTGTGCAGCAGGTCAAGTCGAGTGACCCAATTTGCCACACATGGAGGATATTTCAGGTCAAACACACACACACACACACACACACACACACATACACCCCCACCGTGAGGGTCAGGTCTGAGGGTGCTGAGATGATCATCATGGATGAACAGAGTAGACCTCCACAAAGTAGACCTGGTGGCATTGGTAGTTGCAAAAGCTGCAATTGTTTTGTCATCCTTCTGACACAGGGCACTCCTTCCATGTCGCTCACTGGACTGACTCCCAACATCAGTGGCAGGCACTTTCTGTTACTCACTGTACAAGTAGGTGGCATGGTGGATTTGTGCTGCATGCATGCTATTTTATTAATTGTCCCTGTTGTGTTTAGTTTAGCATTGCCACCTTCTAGACTCAGAACAGCAAGCAATGAAAACAGAGGGGACCCAATCACTCAGACTTTGTGTTTTTATATGGGCACAACTTACGTTTTAAATTTGTCCCTCAGCTGTAGCAGGCTGGGTCCCTTCCCCTCTGCTTTAATTGCCTGCTGCTCTATTGCACTTCTGATGTACCCATTTTTTGCCTGCATTCAGATCAGAATGGCAGTTCACATGATGATAATCCTTTGTCTAAACTGCCTTCCTTGTTCACGTCTTGAGACTAGGGCATGGTGCGTAGCTTGCAGGCAGTGGGCTGGCAAAATATTCTAGGGGATTGTTGGTGGTGGTGGAAGAAGGGGGAAATTAACAAAGGGGTCAAGTGTGAGCTGGGGAGTCCATTTCACAGAGAGTGTAAGAGAAATGGAGAGTAAGAAACAATTCACTTTACGAAAGAAGCAAAGAAAGCAATTTCATAAACAGTTCAATTTTTAAAACATTCTTGCAGGAAACAGTAACATCCTTATCACAGAATGTTTCATCTTGGTGGGCTGCAATGTATCTTACTTTTAGCTCTAAAATGCAGGAAAATGCACCATTTGCAATGATGTTTTAAAAAACTTCCTGGGGGGGCATGTCCCCAGACCCCCTAGCTCAGTAAGGATTTTGGCCCCCATATTCACTGGCTCTACACAAACTTCTGCTTGTCCCCTTTCATTACTTCTTGGGCTATACTCTCTTCAGTTTGTGCCTTTGTGATCCTTACTGCTTTCTCTGCTTCTCACTGTTTCTCCCAATACACCTCCCTATCCTCCCTCTGTGTCTCCTTATACCTTCTGAATGCTACCCTTTTAGTCTTTACCTTTTCAGCCATATCTTCGAGAACCATAGCAGTTGCTTTTTCCTCTTACGTTTACTCACTTGCTTGATGCACAGGTTTGTAACCTTCAATATGTCCCTCTTTAGCTTTGCCCACTGTTTCTCCACCCCACCTAGTTCAACTCCCTTTATCAGATCCTCCCTGAGGTATTCAACCATTTTTATAAATGAAGTCCAGGACCCTTGCCCTCATGTGGTTTGACTCTGCAGTCATCCTTATATCGAACCTCACTATATGGTGATCACTGGTCCCCAGATGACCTCTCGTCTTGACGTCTGCCACACTGTCTCTGTTTGTGAGTCCGAAGTACAGTATAGCCCCATTACAAGTGGGTTCATTGACTAGCTGCCTCAGGAATGCCCCATCTCCTGTAGGGAGTCCAGGATGTCCCTGCTTCTATATAAGAATGCAGCTGGGAGGTTACAATCTACATCTGGCAGATTAAAGTCTCCCTCTAGCACTACCTCCCCCTTTCTGCCATTTTGCCAATGTCTTCCACCAGTATCCTATCTAATGACTACCCCTGTGATGGAGGTCTATAGATTACACCATTGTGAATAGTGGCTCCATTAGTAGTTAGAAGATGCAAACACAGAACTAGTGTATTAAACTGAAATAGAATATCGAAATGAGTGCTTCACATTGGATCCTCCCCTATTGATTTTCCAGGTGGGCCCCTGTATCAACTTTCCAGGTGTGCCCCCTGTACTCCAGTCCAACCCTGCCCACATTTCTCTACCCTGATCATCGGTGCCATGGTTGGTCACCACAGCCACATCCTGTCCACTAGCAAGTGGTGCACAGATATTGGATGGAATCGTTCTTCTATGTGAGCCCAGCACCTCATGACCACGAGATACCCAACCTCTGTCAAACCCAGCCCAGGACAGGGGACATCAAATCTGCACCTGAAGAAGAGTCTCCTGGATAGTAGGATGGGACATGGCTGCAATGATATTTGTCCAAACAGGGAAGTCTTTTAGTATTCGTTTTTTAATTCTCTTTTTATACCAGTCCACCAGTGCAGAAGTAGTGCTACCACTTGTGATGACGTAAAACAGTGTCAAGAAATGAGCCTGCGAAGTGTGGGATGGCTGGGGAGGAGGATGGTGCATCCCAGTGGATGCACTGCTTCTGTCATTGCCACCTGTAGGAGTACAGGGGGTAGTGTGATAGATGGGGCATGGGGGGAAATTGAGAAGCATGTGACAGGGCGGTCACTTGCACATGCTACTAGCTAGACACCTATCCTTGTACACAGTCCTCATGGGAAGGGGGGGAAGCAACTGGGGAAGTAAGGGGTAAATCCCCACTATCTAAGCACCACGGCAGCCAGTATGGCCAGAAGATAATATTATACTACAGGATATGTTCACTCCATTTAAAGTTCACTTTTTTATCTATGGCAATGCATTTGTGTCTGTTAATTTTAGTGCTCTGCTGATCAGCTGAAATTGAACACCATTGTAATCACAGATTCTTTTTATATTTCACTGTCCTTTTAATTTAGCTTTTTTTTCTAGATCAGTGAACACAGTGAAAATGAAAGGGCAGTGAACATTGCCTGTATTACAGTATATTCACCCAATGGGCAGAGCAGCAAAACCAAACTAAAAATGGGGAGGATGGGGAGAACAACCTTTGACTCATCATTTCTCCAAAGGATAGTGCCTTAATACTATGAAGTTATTTGAAAAATATAATACTGTCTGGCTTGGTGGTGGTGGGGGAAGGGTGTTGCACTACCATGTAGGAGACCCAGGTACTTTGATCCCGTCATCACAGCCCCAAACCAGAGGAGCCCACAGTAAACTGCAGAGGCAGCAATTTTAGATTTGGTCAGATGGAGATATCTGCCCCACTGTTTCAACACTAGCAAAACAGCTCAACTGTGCCAAGGAGAGTGCATGCTGCAACCATCAAGCACAGTTCAAACAAGAAGCAGCACTCCTCAACTGGTGAACTCAGTACATGTTTAAATTTGTTTGACCCTCTGATGATGTTCGGTGTACAAAACTGGTCAGGGTAATAGTGTGTTTCAGTCTGTATGCTCTGTGGTGGTATGAGTCTTAACTTGTAAAATTAAACACATACTGAGTTCACCAGTCAAGTAGTGTGGCTTCTTGTTTGAACCCCACAGTTTTGAGCATCTCTGTTGGTTGGCAGAGAACATCAATCTTATGAGTGACCAAGTAACACTGACTGTACCCCCCCCCACGAGGTTGGGGGAATGTGGACAGGCTACTGTGACAGTGCTGTGGGGGTAGGTGAGGTAATTTGAGTGGAAACAAGCATCTGAAACCATCAATGATAGTAGCCCTGACTCCAGTGGATGTCACAGAGCATGGCACTTCCCCCAGCTCTTCCCGATCCCTACCAATGAACACAGTAGCTCCTGAGCACAAGCCCCTCCAGGTGCTAGCAGGGATCAGCACTTACTGTAGAGCTGATACCAGCCAAAATGACTCTGCTAATATGCACTGCACAAACCCATGATTACATCTTAGTAAAACACTATGGCAAGCAGATAACCTAGAGGTTTACACTGGCATAAAACTTCAACAAAAAGTAGAAGCAAGTTAACCAAAGGAGTACTCTACATTTATTTAATGCACAGATATGGGCAAACTGTATGGTCCTTTGGTCTTTTTCTGCTGCCACTTTCTATGTTTCAATGTTTTTTTACACACACACACACACACACACACACACACACACGCACGCACGCACGCACACACACTTGCACACACGCACTTCCATTTTTTTATGTAAATGTCTTAAGTAATAAAGAATGGGATGCACTGAAATTGTTTGGGAATGTTCTGAGATCTGAGTCCTGCTGATGCCAACAATTTTCTTTTCACTTAAAAGACTTAGTTTGGTGGGCGGAGGACAACTTCAGTAAGCATCACTTCTTCTGAAAGTAAGTGGGATTAAAGTCCTACTTTGGTCAACACAAACAATCTTTTTAGAGTATCACTCGGTATCCCAGAAAACTGCCCCCAAACCCTCAAGGTGGTGGGGTATTATACTTGCCAAGGCTCCAATTTGTTCAAGAGAAATTATGCTTATGAGGCAAGAAAGTTCAATATACTTGAGAAGTCTGAGAACTCAAGAATCAAAGCAAATAAAACCCAGTCAAACATAGGAATTTTCTCATGTTATCATTAACTTGGAAATAACTTCAAATACCCCGTGAGATTTAAAATGATGAACAGAAAATAAAATGTTCTTGATGGCAAAACCTTGACCATTCTTTTGCACATTTACAATATTTCGACTGGTACTGGGTCAGTATGGTGCTGCTGAAAAAGCACAGCAATAGCTGCGCAGTGTAAAGTATGGAATGATTTAGAGATACAGGGGGTATAATAGTGGTAGGGAACTAACACTACTCATGTCACTGACTGCTAACTGGAGGAAGGGCTGAAGAAGCCTCAGGTGCAATGCTTGGTTGAGCTATTCCTATGGTGAAGTGGCTAAGGCATAAGCACCTGAAGCAATGCAGACTGACAGATCAGGGTTTGATTCCCCGTTCAATGAAAAGTTCTCTTTTAATATTCTGTTGCCAGAAGACTTGGTTTGCTGGCCAAGGCACCTAGCTTCACCTGAGCTCTTTCCTTCTAAGACTGCTTGAAAGGCAGAGTAGAGAAACTTACCAGAGCAAGGGAGAAGGATTAAGACTTAGTTTGGCTAAGTAGATTTACTGTGTGGTGGTGTTTTTATTTTTTACTTACAGGGATTGCTACTGTTTGTTGCTAACATTTCATTGCTTTATTTTTTCTCTGATTCAAATTGTTGTTGCTGGTATACCTTTTTCTGCATTATTACAAGGTGTGCCTACAGGTGTGTGCTAACAGATTACTGCTGTAATCTTCTGATTCAGATTGTCTTTTGCAAGGTATATCTTCTGTTACTGCTTTATTTTTCTCTGGAGCAAAGTGTTCTTACAGGGTATATCTTCTCTGAAATTATTACAGGTGGTGCTTTACAGGTTTTACAGTTTTATCTAACATTAGGATAAGCTTTCAGGGTTACTGCATTTGTTGTTGACTGATTGTTTCTGCTCTTACCTCCTTGTTCTTTCATCCATGGTTCTTCTTTTAGGCAGGGAAGGGCCAGCCACCCACCCCATCCCCAACCACCCACTACACTCCTTTTAGGGTACCACAGTTGTGACATTTCCTGTGGCAGAGCAGGAAGGCGGATCAGTGGGGCCTCCAGAGTGATCTCATTTACAGGGGCACTAGTAATTTAACTTGTTATAACGAGTTAAACAAAGCACAATTAAACCATTACTTGCATTTTTTTCCCCTTTTTTTTCCTTCCAATTACTCTGACTAGGTTACAAACCCAGCAACTTATTTGGAATTGATTTCATTAACTGCAGGTACTGTGGAACAATTTTCAGAAGGACAGTCTTACAGGATTCAGGACACTGTCCTACATGCTGGGCCTTTGGAGATCTTAGGGCTCAGCTCCGGGCAGCATGGGCAGAGATTGCATGCCTCAAATTTCATATTCAAGAGGAAATACATTATAAGACCCACCTACCATTTCCCCAGCATCCAACAGAAAAACCTCGACCGCAGAGGGTAGTTGGTCCAGGAGGTTGGCAGGTGGTTAGGAGGAGCAAATCAGGTGCCCCATCACTGTCTGCTCTCCAACACATTACCTCCAAAAACCATATAAACACTACAAACAGGTATCTGCCTCTATCTCTGAAATCAAATAAAGAGGCAGAAGGCACTGCAGAGCAGGACACTGTGGCACAGGAGCTAGCACAACAAAACTCACCCAAATCAGCAACCAAAACTAAACAAGCACAAAGAAATCCAAAAAACTCTGATCATAGGAGACTCCATGATTCGGGAGTTGATACCCATCTCCAGCCAGGGTGATGGTCAGATGTCTCCAGGTACATCAGCATGGAGAGACACTGACCTCATTACTAAAATTGTTCACAAAGCAGGAGAAAACATTGATGTCCTAGTACACATAGGGACTAATGATCTCGCCAGCCGGTCAGTTGTGGAGACCAAGGAAAACCTGACTAGGCTGGGTGACAAACTATCATCTATTTCATCCGGCATCTCCTTCTCTGAGATCCTGCCAGTCTGGGAGAGGGGAGCAGATGGACAGAAGTTCAGAGAAGGGGAGATAGGGGAGCTAAACACGTGGCTCAAGGACTGGTGCCAGGAAAAAGGACACAGATTTGTAGGGAACTGGCAACAGTTCTGGGTGCGAAAGTTCTTTAAATTTGATGGACTGCATCTGACTAAAGAGGGAGTCAGTACATTGGGGCAGAAGTTTGACGTCTTTGCAGAATATTTAAACTAGCAAATGGGAGAGGGTGCAGCACCCATACGTCGAATGGGAAGAACACCCTCCCCTCAGCTAGTGGTCAAACAGAATTCAGCGTGTTTGCCGTTCATTTGCATCACCAGGTAAGAAAAAGGTTTGTCTCCCCATACGATGCACAGGGGTAATGCCAAACTTCACCCAACAACTAACACACAAAATCTGGCCAATGGAAAATCATGTACACAAATGCTCACAGCCTGGGAAATAAGATCCCAGACCTGCAGGCAATAATGTCAGAGGCTAAACTGGACATAGTAGCAATTAGTGAGACGTGGTTTACCAGTAACCACACTTGGAGACTTCAGTACCTGGCTATGTATTGTTCAGAAGAGACCGAGGTGCAAAAGGGGAGGTGGCCCTGTATGTTAATGAAAATATCAAAGCTACAGAAATTCAGAATACACATAAGGAGCCAGAAGAACTGTGGGTCACCCTGGAAACAGGAAATGGGACAGCCATAAGAACTGGGGTTGTCTACAGGCCCCAGACCAGAGGGAGGACATAGACACATTACTGTTAGAAGATATACAAAACATGACAGCTAAAGGGGAGGTTCTGATAATGGGAGACTTCAACATGCCAGATACAGATTGGTCAATACCAGCAGGAACATCTGCCAGAACTAGACTCATAGTGGATTCCCTGCAGGGAGGGCCTCAAACAACTGGTACAGCAACCCACAAGAGACAGAGCTATCCTAGATCTAGTACTGACTAACAAAGAAGGATCACAGATCTCCAGGTAGAAGGTCACGGGGCCAGTGACCATCACATGGTATGGTTCAATTTGGCTACTACATCTAAATCATCCCATTCCAAGGCAAAATATAGGACTTCAGAGGAGCTGACTTTGATAAGATGGCAACAGAGTTAAGCTAGCCTGGCAAAAAAAACACAGGTGAGGGGTACAGGCAGAGTGGGCAAGCATTAAGGATGCAATACTTGAAGCACCATCCCATTGTGTTAGACAGAAAAGGAAGTGCAAAAGAAGAAGGAAACCACTTTGGTTCTCAAATGCAGTAGCAGAAAAGGTCAGAGCCAAAAGGCTGGCCTTCAGGAAATATAAGGGAACACAGTGGGATGAAGATAGGGAGGCATACCAAACTGCCTAAGGGAAGCAGGTAAGGCAGTAAGGCAGACAAAGTCCCAAACTGAGAAAACACTAGCACGAACAGTAAAGAAGGGTGACAAGACTTTCTATAGAATGTTAGTGAAAGGAGAAAGTCCAGAGGGGTATTGCTAGCTTAATGGAGAAAAGGGAGCATGTGAGGAGGAGGACCCTGTAAAGGCATCTATCCTAAATAGATACTTTTGCTCAGTATTTACTGAAGAGAAGGTAGGGCAGGGCCCACAGCTCAGCATCATGGACACAGGGGAGGAGGTGAGCATTACTCCCTTCACAAAAGAAAGGGTCCTACAAGAGCTTGCTAAGCTCAGGGTGGATAAAGCAATGGGACCTGATGGCATACATCCCAGGGTACTTAAGGAGCTAAAGGAGGAACTAGCAGAGCCATTAGCAGAATTGTTTAGTGAGTCTCTGAGTACAGGAGAGGTCCCAGAAGACTGGAGAAGGGCTCATGTGATCCCGCTCCACAAGAGTGGTAGCAGGGAGGAGGCGGGGAACTACAGACCAGTCAGTCTTACCTCAGTAGTGGGCAAGATTATGGAGGCACTCCTTAAGGAAAGGATAGTGCAAACACCTGGAATCCATAGGGGCACAGGATCCAAGACAGCATGGGTTTACAAAGGAAGGTCCTGTCAAACTAATCTCATAGATTTCTTTGACTGGCAACGGAGTGGTGGACCAAGGGAGAGCAGTTGATGTCGCCTACCTTGACTTCAGCAAAGCTTTGGACACTGTTCCACATAGAAGATTGATAAATAAGCTGGGTAGGCTCGGGTGGGTCAGAAGTTGGTCAACTGGGTGGCAAACTGGTTGACGGGCAGAAAACAGAGAGTGGTGGTAAATGGTATACAGTCAGAAGAGATGCAAGTCACAAGTGGGGTACCTCAGGATCAGTCCTGGGGCCAGTCCTCTTCAACATCTTCATTAGTGACCTTGCAGATGGACTAGAGGGTAAGGCTTGTCTGTTTGCAGATGACACCAAGATCTGCAACAGAGTAGATGATCCAGATGGGGTGGGCAGAATGAGAAGAGATCTGGATAAACTAGCAGAATGGTCAGAAGAGTGGCAACTGAGATTTAACGCAAAGAAGTGCAAAATCATGCACATAGGGAAGAGAAACCCTGAAGCTACCTATAGGCTGGGAGGGGAGTTGCTAGCAGTCACAAAGGAAGAAAGAGACTTGGGCATCATCATCACTGATGACCTAAAATCATCCAAGCAGACCTCTAAAGCAGTAGGTAAGGCTAGGGGGTGTTGGGTGTATTAGTAGGGGTATCACAAGTCATAAGAGGAGGTAATAATCCTCTGCTGACAAGACACTGGTTAGGCCCCATCTGGAGGTACTGTGTGCAGTATTGGAGGCCACACCTTCACAAGGACATTAACCAAAATGAGGCAGTCCAGAGAAGGGCAACCAAAATGGTGCAGGGACTGCATCAGAAGACATATGAGGACAGATTAACAGAGCTCAATATGTATACCCTTGAGCAAAGGAGGGAGAGAGGTGATATGATCGAGGCATTCAAACACCTTAAGGGCATAAACAAGGTGAGAGTCTAACATGTTTAAATATAAGAAAAATAGCAGGACAAGAGGACACAGCATGAGATTAGAGGGAGGCCGATTAAGGGGGAATGTGAGGAAATTCTTTTTCACAGAAAGGGTGGTGGATGCATGGAATGGCTTACCACAAGAAGTGGTGGCTATGAATACAGTGCAGGGCTTCAAACAGGTAAGGGAGCAATACAAATGACTATGAATAGATAGGTCACTGACAGAGCAAAGGCCAATGGCACATTTATAAGGTAGAAAAAGAAATGGGCAGACTGGATGGGCCTTGCGGTCCTTATCTGCCGTCAACTTCTATGTTTCTATGTAGAAACAAAGTGTCCCCCTCCCGAGTTTCCTCTTATCCTCTCAGTACACCCCCCCCTTGGAGTTCATTATTTTATTTCTGGGGGTGTGTGGGGCGATGCAAAACCAAAAAAACTCTCAATTTGTTCTATTGATTTGTGTGGTGTGCACTATTTTTGTTTCGGTTGGTGTTTTCACTGACTCTGTTTGTGGCAGATGAGATTTTGACTGCAGCAATGTTTTCTGTGCTGTTTCGTTCCCGACATTATAACCCTGTGCCATTTCAGCCTATACTCTAATTACTATATAGTACATGGGAAAGCATTATTGTGTATGTAATTCAATGAATTCCTAACATTATTGTACCATCATAACGACATCAAGAGGTTGCTGTACTATCCTGAGTACGCCACTACAATGGTACAACAACTTAGAATGCTTTTGCACTCCTATTATCCTGACAGCTGCACCAATTGCTCTTTTTTTTTTAACTATCAGACTAAACTGAAGGGGGAAAAAACAAGAGATCATAATCGTGTTCTCCCATTCACTTTAACTGTGTAGTACATTCAAGAAAGCAAAAGCCCTGGACTGTGATGGCATACAGTTCTGATTCCACATCTGTGTTTTGTACACAATCTACTGCCACAGTGTATGTGGGTAATTTCAAGACAAATTGCAAATATAAGAAGCTATACTTCTATTAGAAGCTTTCATAAATGTCAATTAAATAAAAGATGATGAAACCTGAATATGTTTTAAAGCACAAAGACTTAAAAAGTGATAAGTAAGTAGAAATTCTGAGAGGTCCAAAAGGTTTCAAACCTCCCTCTCATTTGCATTTTTGCCGGTAGTGAAGCACCGAGGGTGGAGATGGGCAGAGGAAATATAGCAGATGACAAGGAACTGTTAAGTATCTGTATTAGAAGTGCAAACAGAAAATAAGTGCGTTAATGAACATTTTATGTTCCCTCAATCAAGACAGTGTGATTGAACCTTCTTTTTTCTCTTTTAAGGGAGAAGAGAAGAAAAGAAGAAGAATAGAGTTCCTGACTGACATGTTGGTGCTCATTCAAATGTAGACACTGGCAAGTCTGAGGAGGTTGCACACGGTAGGCTGTTTTATCTTTCACTGTGACAATTAAAATATCAGTATTCCATAACTGCTCGAGAAATGCTCCGTTGTTGATTACTGTTGCCTATACACTATAAAAAACAATGGGTGGGCAACAGTGGACAACAACATGTGTTCACTTCTTGAGGTTGTCATGACAACCCTAGACCTCTTGAGCTTTGCTGTTGAGGTCTAGTTGGTTGCCATTACAACAGCATGAAGTGAACACAGCATTGTTGTTCACTGTTGCCTAGCTACTATCCGCTATAATATATCAATTCCTTGTACGCAGAAAAACTTGGATACATTAATCTCATCTTACCATAAATCAGTAATGTACACATCAAAAGGTGGAAGCTGTCTCACTGAAAAGAAAACAGGTTATTAGAGACACAGTAGAAATATATTAAGGTTTA
This sequence comes from Neoceratodus forsteri, assembly GCA_016271365.2. Taxonomy (NCBI): domain Eukaryota; kingdom Metazoa; phylum Chordata; order Ceratodontiformes; family Ceratodontidae; genus Neoceratodus; species Neoceratodus forsteri. Next base: position 1,283,758,071 of record CM057453.1, read on the forward strand.
ACTTTGATGACTTTGACTTAAGCAGGTAACTAAGAAAACATTTAAGAGAATGCCGACCAAAAAAACTAACAGAAGTGCTACTGTGAGCTTTCTTTAGATCATATTTCACTAAAAAGTCTTATTTTAAACATAATATGAAACAATCTCCTTATCACCATCCAGCTGTTGTACCAAGTCAACTGGGGTAACTAGCAATAAATCCCAATGGTCAATGGAAAGGAATCCAACCCCTTCAGTGTCTTGATGCAACTAATGCAATGTTTTTTAATGTTTTTACAATAAATGGTTATATAGTTAAAAATCTTCCCTCACCACTCAGTTGACATTGATTATAAAATGGGTAGGTTTGTTTGAGCTATCTGATGTGTCCGAAGAAGTGACAAAACCTGCTACAAACACACTGCAAAAAGTCAGCCACATCACCAAAGCTGGAAGCTGGAGTCCCAGCACACTGCTTCAGTTTGCTGGTGGCACTGAGGCAGCCAAGACCTGAATAAGTTTGGTGACTGGCCAGACTCCCAATCTTAGATTCAATGTAGCCAAATGCAAGGTGCTACACTTGGTGTGTGTGTGTGTGTGTGTGGGGCGCAGAGATAGGATCTACACTCTGTGTGTGACTCCTTTTGCTGCACTAGCGGAGGAGGAAATGGACCTAGGAAGCGTAACAGATATGGAGATAAAGCATGGTAAGCAGCATGTGGTTGCTGTCATGAAAGCTGGGAAAACACTGGGGTGCATTGAAAGGGTGGCTGACCAGCACAGCAGTGTAAGCAATCCTACCACTTTACCCACCTGGAATACTATGTGGGAGGGAAGTTTCTTTCAAACAAGAAAGACCAACAGGACCAGAGGACATGTGATGAAGCTGGGAGGGGGGTGGAGTTTAAGAGGGATGTGAGGAAGTAATGCTTCACTGAAATAGTGGTGGACACCTGGAACAGACTGTCAGCAGAAGTGCTGGAGGCAAAGACAATAGGGGGCTTCAAGTATGCATGGGATAGACTTACGGGAATATTAATAAATAGGCAAGCAGGAGGGAGGGTCACTGAAGACCAGTTAGGGTCTGCAGAGACAGGCTACAAAGGGACCATATGGACAGACTGGGTGGGCCAAGCAGTCCTTTTCTGCTGGCAAATTCTGTTTCTAGGTTTCTATATTACTAGCAGAGACAGTGGATATGAGGACATTAGTGGTCTTCAAGATAAACCTGGACAAATGTTGCTTATGAAGGGAATCAGAGGGTACCCTGGATAATAGAGTGGGTAGAAAATCTCTTTGAATGAAAATACAGCATACTTGTTTGTCCCTGCTTATGGTTGTGGTGGTGGTGGGGGGAGGACGTGATGGAGGTTGGCTGGGGGAGACTTGATGGACCTAAAAAATCCATACATCTGCTCAGAACTATCAAGTTTTACACTGCCAGTATTTTTTTGGCAGTTTGGTATCCACATCATGGCCTGTATTTTTTTTGTAACAGAGTGCAGAGAGACATCTCAGCAAATATGCTGTGTATGCATCAGTGAGTGATGATGCAATACACGCACAGTGTGCTTGCCTTATTTGGATGCCAAATTGATTCACCTGGTGTCCTGCCAAACCTGTAAGTGGCTGTAACACTGACTTACAGTTGCATCAGTTTTAGTTAGTTTATATATTTATTATATTTGTCATTTTTGGCCAGGAGAGGCGCACAAATCTTTTATAGCTTGTTTCTAGGTGGATCCTGTGTGTGTGTGTGTGTGTGTGTGTGTGTGTGTGTGTGCGTAGCATGGACCTGCTTTTGACAGGGGGAATGTTGGTCATGACACCAGGGATGGTGGGGAAAGTCCTCTAGACAGGGTTGCTAAACCCTTTTGGAGACACAACATCATCTCTTCCTTGGGTGCCCTTACATTAGGGATTTTTGGAGCAGGGTGGTGGTGACATGGAATGAACCCTTGTTCTCATCCATACAATCTGAAGAACTTATATTCCCTTCCATCAGACCTCCCTGGCAGAAATACCATAATAGTACTTTTAGTTCTTTGGTTCTCAATTATAAAATTGCTTGCCTGGCAGGTGAGATTCCAACTGGGTCTTTGGTGGTAGGAAAGCTAATGGAACCACTGCTTAAAGAAAGGATTATGGAATATCTCCAATTCAGTGGGTTATAAGACCTGAGGCAGCATGGATTCATGGTGGTGGGGTGGGGAGGAGGTCATGTCAGACAAATCTGATTGAGTTCTTTGACTAGGATGGTGATCAAAGAACTAGATCAGGGTGGAGTGGTGGATGTAGCCTACCTAGATTTCAGTAGTGCATTCCACACCACTCCACATAGGAGACCAGTAAGCAAGCTATGTAGTTTAGGAGTGGGTCAAAAGGTGGTAAACTGGTTAAGAAATTGGTTAAGGGATAGGCAGCAGATGGAGGTGGTAAACAGAGTTCACTCAGAGGAAGAGAATGTGACCAGCGAGGTACCTCAGGGATCAGTTCTGGTCCTCTTTAATGTCCTTATAAGTGACTTTGGAGAGGAGCTGGAAGGAAAGGTCTGCCTCTTTGCGGATGACACCAAACTCTGCAGTGGGGTGGACACTCCGGGTGTGTGTGTGTGGAAAGGATAAGCAGCGACCTGAGAAAACTAGAGGAGTAGTCAAGGGTATGGCAGCTGGGTTTCAGTGTGAGAAAGTGCAAAATAATGTACTTGAGGCACAGAAACCTGAGGCAAAGTACAAATTGGGGTGAGTAGTGCTGACAATCAACAAGCAGGAAAGAGACCTGGGGGTGATCATATCTGGTGACCTAAAGGTGGCCAGGCAGTGTGACACGGTAATTGGGAGGGCAAGTGTGATGATGGGGTGCATAGGAAGGGGTATGACCAGCAGAAAGAGGGAGATGGTGTTACCTCTGTATAGATCACTGGTAAGACCCCACATAGAGTACTGTGTCCAGTTCTGGAGACCACATCTCAGAAAGGACATAGACATAGTGGAAGTGGTCCAGAGGAGGGCAACTAAAATAGTGCAGGGTCTGCATCAAGATCCCTATGAGGAGAGATCAAAGGACCTAAATATGTACACCCTGGAAGAGGGGGGGGGGGAATATGATAGAGACCTTTAAATACCTCATGGGGGTAAACAATGTACAAGAGAGAAGTATTTTTTTCAGAAAAAAAGGCGCTGAAGAACAATGGAACATGCTATGAAGCTGGACGGGGTAGATTCAGGAGAGATGTGAGGAAGTACTTCTTCACTGAAAGAGTGATGGATTTCTGGAGCAGTCTTCCAGTGGAGGTGGTGGCGCGAAAAGAGTGGGGTTCAAGAATGCTTGGGATAGGCATAAGAGAATCATAGGGAAAGGGAAGAAGGGTGAATGGGCTGGAGATCAAGTAGGGTCTGCGATGATACTACAGGCAGGGAAAAATGGGCAGACTAGGTGGGCCAAGTGGTCCTTATCTGCTGACAAATTGTATTTTTCTGTTTCCATGTTTCTGCGACAATATCAGGCATCTGTGCTCGAACTGGAACAGAACATTTTACAGTCCTTGACTTCTGTATGTATTAAGGAAGGGGGGCACTTCCCAGATAGGACCAGAACACTTTATGGAAAAATATGTCCTGGATTTCTCTTCCTTGAACACTTTGTTTTCTTCTCTTTCTTCATATAGTATTTGATTAACAATGGATTTCCTCTATTATCTTTTATATATGAAATTTTGATGGGACTCCTTAATTTCTTTTTTTACTTATCCGAAAGGTTTTCTTTTGTAATTCTTTATTATTTGTTTTTGTTTGAATGTTCTTGTTTTGTTTTCTTACAGTGATTTCTGTATGCAATTTTGTTTTTGTTTCTTTTAAATAAAAAAATTCCCCTCCTCTTTCTGGGGAGGGTGCTGGTGTGCATCTTCCTGATGGAGGGGAATAAAGATGATGGCATTGGAGCAGGGACAGAGGTACAATTCTCCCTCTGTGTCCATCAAACTAAGGAGGAGGTTTTGCTGGAAATGGACTATTAAACTAAAATGCTGTTAGGAGCTACAGCTATAGCTGTAATTGATAATGAAGCAGAAGCTGAGGTTAAAAATGTCCCATTTGCGGACGCCAGTATAACTGGTGGAGCAAACAGATCTGATGCATGGAGCAATCAGAAAGAACTCCTAGAAGTGAAAATGGAGCAAAAGAAAAATTAACTTCTAGACCTTCTGGTAGAAGATGTAGTGAAATTTCAGAAAGAGAAAGAGCAGCTGATGCAGGTGAGACAATGCAGAGAATCATCCTCTGAACAGTCAGCAAAAGTGACAGAGCGCCCTTTAATATTTGACACTGTCAATGAAAACGCTGAAACCTGACCACAGATAACTCCTAAACTGAAAAGGCTAGGAATGGGAGGCCAATGCAGATAGCAACCAGGATGGGACTATTCCAGTAGGATTACAGAGGAAGCACTAATAGCTGCAGTCTGGAAGAGAAATCCCCTTACTGGAGAATGACATGCAAAGTAGCTGAGGGGACTGAAATACTGGCGCATGGTGACACTCCAGCATTTTCAATGGAGGAGAATGCTTTCCCCACCCTGAATGCAGTACTGAATACAACTGCTGAATTAGAACATAAAGGGGAACAGTCAACACTAAAAGCTCCACACCCAAGTGTGCAGCTGGTCTTATTTTGCACTTGGTGTGCAAAAACATTTTATGCTTACTGTTTATTGTAGTATAGTAGATTGTATCAGACTTGGCACTAGTCTGACTACTGCTGACATGACACTGGATGGCATAAACTGTAACAATACTCGCACAATCGTGAATGTCTTAAACCATTTCTCTGACCTATCCAAGTGCACAAAGTTGATTGATTAAGGCCCTGACCAAAACTCTGAAGTGTTGGAATCTGTTGTCCTCCCTTTTAACCTACAGCCTGTTACTAAATCTGAGGTACTACGTCTTCTGAGGAACATTCCTGCTTGTGGTTCTGTTGGACTACTACCCCGCTTCCTCAAAACAGCCACTCCATACTTGGCTGTGCTGGTCACTAGAGTGTTCAACCTGCCTTTTTCCACTGGTGAGGTCCCTACGCTATGGAAGATTATTAGAGTGGTCTCCTTACATAAAAAAGGTGACACCAAGAACATGGATAATTACTGTCCCATCGCCATACTATTGGTGCTAGACAAACTACTCGAGAAACTACAGTAGCTGCCTCCCAGGTAACGGAACACCTTCAGATGTATGGCTTATTATCCACTGCTCAACATGGTTTCAGGCATGGTCACAGTACAGCTACTGCCCTCATAAAATTTACCAGTGATGTCAAGTGGTCCATGGATAAAGGCATGCTTACTGAGGCAGTTTTCATTGACCTCACCAAGGCTTTTAATCTTGTTGATCACCCCTTGCTGTAGTCTAAATTGCATACCTTGGGTTTCTCCTCAGTTTCATCTAACTGGTTTGCTGGATATCTGACTGGTTTGCAGCAATTTGTTGAAATAAATAGAGATAAGTCTGATCTATCCTCAATCAGTGTCAGGGTTCTGCAAGGATCCCTACTCGGTCCTTTAGTGTTCTCTCTGCCTCTTAACAACCTCTCCAAAATATCTGGTTCTTGCTCCACCCTACTCTATACAGATGATATGATCCTCCAGTTGAACGAGGATTTTAACAGAATCTAGCACTGGCTAAAGACAAATAGACTTACATGAACACTAAAAAAGACAGTCACTATGTTACTTGGCTCTGGACCAAAAATGTCTGCTGTACAGACGGCTACCCACTCGAGGTTGTTGACTCTTTCAGGTACTCAGGAGTCACTCTAGACCCTAATCTAGATTTTAATCTACATCTTACAACTATTTTTAAGACAGTAAATGTGAAGTTTGGTATTACCTACAAGATTAGGTACAATCTAACTGCAGCCGTCAAGTTGACTATCGCCCAGGGTGTGTTAAGGCCTTCCCTTACCTATGGGCTGTTATCATTTTTGGAGGCAAATGAAGGGGTCTCAAGTAAATGGAACACATGTCATAATATTTGTCATTTTGCCTTATCCATGCCCAGGCATACACATCACTGCATCCTCTATTCGAGCATAAGGTGGCTCTCCCCTACCTCCTATCGAATGTACATGGCAGGCTGTTTCATTATTAATATTATTAGATCTGGTTCACCAGCAGTTCTGGCCAACATTTTCACCCAAGTTTCACAAGCTTACCCATTGAGGTCCGTGTTATAGTCACTTCTTGATGTACCCAAATGTGCCACAAAGAATTGTGAATATGCTTTCTCGACATTTGCTCCCAAGCTCTGGAACTCTTTTCCAGTGCAGTTAAAGAATGCCAAGTCTCACCAGATTTTCAAAAATGCACTTCATAGGTTCCTTCTGGTTAAGGATAAGTGCTCATGTAATTGATCCATTGTATGTCCAACTTAAGTGGCTTTATCTTCTGTATCACTAGTCCTCTTTGCACCTGAATGGTGTTTGCTCTGACACTTTAAATGGTTTTTCTCTATCTCTTTGTGCTGTGTATTGTTGCTAGTGACTCCTGTATTTTGTGCATTATGTTGATATGTTATTTGCTGTATTCAACTGTTATTGCTGTTCATTCTTTTTTTTTGTTTTTTTTTGGTAACCGGGTAAGGTCCACTAGGCACAAGTGCCTGTTTTCAGGGGTGACCTGGGAGCACTGGGTGGTTAAGTGACTTGCTCAGAGTCACACAGTATGCAAGTGGAGGTTGTAGGAATCAAACTCAGGTCTGGGCTGCTGGATGTACCAAGATCGTTCACACCTTGTTCCTCTAACCTCTAGGCTATATTGTCAATCTTGTGTTGTAACCCTCCTGGGTTGTGCCTGAAAATAGGCAATATGGTTTGTCTAGTGCACTTGCCCAGTAAACAAAATCAAATAAATAAATAAATACTTTGCTTACTTCCAGGCTAACATTTTCTGTAGCTACAAATCCCAGAATCCCCTGCAGCTGACATCAAAGCAGAGCCGCAGCAGTGGGAGATTGAATAGCCTGCTGTGCATGTTAGAATTTTTAGAAGCTCTGATCTTTTGTTAGCTGGTCCCGCTGTCTTCCTGGGGCTAAGTGCAGTCACAGAGGACTGTACCTCACCCTGGGAGAAAAGCAGATTCAGAAAGCATCTGAATCAATCATGAACCAGTAATAGATTTGGAGCAGATCTGAACCAGCAGGTTGTGGTTTCTGGTAAAACTGAAACTAACAGAAAAAGACATACAGCTTCTCCAAGTTTTTCTAATGACTTCTGCTACTACCCAGGGCAGCTGAAAACTTGTTTTAGATGTTTTGCAAACACACATCTAGGTAATGTGTGTGATCAAAGAGTTTGTAATCTTTGCCTGAAACATGGTCACATAAACTTGTACTACCCCAAGGGTGTTAAATGTAATCTGTGTGAAGAAACCGCTCATTCCTATAGACACAGTCCAGGGGCCTCACGTGATAAAGATAATAGACTTGACTAACAGGTCCTACTTTACACAGCCTCATGAACAGTATTTTTGAAACCAAAGCACTAATGGAAAAACAGAAAGAAAAAGAATAACTTGGAGTCCCCCCCAATAATCCACAACCTGAGCAGATGGAAGCAATTGTAGAATCCACCACACAGAGCTTGAGAATAATAATTCTACTGCAACCCCCCCCAACATGAACAAGGTCTCATATCTGAAGTATTTACACATGTAACCCACCGTGGGGTGAGCATACCCTTTTACCTCCCTTGTGGTCTTTCTATTGGGCATTTAGTGGTTTTAATATTTATGGCCCTGCCCTGGGGTGAGGTCTCCAGGAGTTGGGGGCTGCTGCTCCTGGATGAGAGTTATAAATATGGCTCTTTGGCACCTTTTTTTTTTCCTTCACCGAGGTATCAGTGGGCAGTGGTGGGGGCAGGACCATTGGCCTTCTCCCTCCCTGGAGGGTGGTTAGGAGTGGCAGTGGTATAGTGTTGGCCAGGATTTGAACCCATGTCCCTGTAGTCAGTGGGTTTGGGAAGAGAGCCATCTCTGCTATTATCTGGCAGTAGAAAGGCTGGAGACATGATATCAGGTTGGTTCACCCTTTGTCCCACCAATCTGAAGAGGCTGAGGGCTGCAGGACTGCGAGCATGAGAGAGGACAGTCAGAGCCATGGGAACAGTCTGCCCTGAGTGTACAGGGGGAAAGTTGTCCACAGAAGAACTGGCCTTGTTAAGGGATTACCTGGAATTGTACAAGTGTGGGCCCCTTCAGAGGGACCCCAGGGAGCTGGGGAGTGACAAGAAACCGGAGGTTGGGAGAAAGACGAAGACAGATGCTGCTGCCTTAAGGGGGTCTCTGCTTCATGTGTACTGCTGCTAATACCCAAGTTGTGGCCACTTGGTCCAGGGAGATGTGAGAAGGAGGGTGGGAGTCTTCATGATCATGATGAAATCACCAAAATAAACTGATTTTGCAACCCTGTTGTGGACTCTTGAGCCCAGGGATTAATTCTGTAAATATGTTTGGACTGGTCAGTTTTGTTCATTAAATGGGAACCCCATTCCAGAGATCTTTGGTGTAGATATTCAGTTATTGGGAAATGTTTGCTTCTAACCTCTGTTCAGTCCCATAGCACAGCAGTTTCAAGATGGTAATGCCTCCCTCCCTTGTTGCATTGAAGACCCAGCCACAACTTCAAAGCCATCTGTCCAGTAAGGGCTATCTTTGCTTTGTCTCTGGACTGTACTCATGTATGCTGTTGTGGCCCCCCTCCCTACATTTACCTCCTGGATACCCCTGGACATGAGGGGGGCTTACACACAAGAACAAACCACTGCAGTAGTGGACACAATGGAGCCCTTAACAGTAAATATGTCAGAAATACAAGGCCCTCCTGAGACTGAAGTAATGCCCCTCCTGCAAAAATGGCAATGATTGCAAGATGGGAACATATTAAGAAATCACTGCGTTACAAAGGCAAAAGTGCAAATAAATTTAGAAATCTGAAATAACGCTAGAAAACAAATTTGCCTTGCTAAGTAAAAAAATAAAAAAAGAGACTGGCGTGAATCAGAAGAAAAGGACTCTGGAGAATCCTGGTACTACATCTTCCCAGAGAATGTTTGCTCCTGAAAATGAATATGATTTACCAGTTTCTAAAAGGACTAGGTGTAGGAAGGAGAGGTCCAGGTCAGACCATGAGGAAATGACTGCTTAAAAACTCATTAATATGGGAATCTTCTTGAATGATTGGTACCTTATAGGGAGCACATCCACTGGAAAAAAACAATCTGATCATGTAGAAGTTGGGGCACATTTAACAAGCATTTGTCAATGCCGAATGTTGCTTGCTTCCATGTGCTGTTTAGGTATTTGGAAGTCATTGGAGTGCAAATATTGAAAATTTGCGAACTTACGAGCATGCGTAGGAACTGCACAATGCACGCTTGTAAAACAGTCATTGTTAGGAAATTTTTCATGAAATGTTCAACATAGCCATTTTAAGACCTCTGGTCATGAACAGTGTCAGTGTGATTTTGTTAATGTGTCCCATACATTGAGTTTGACACCGACTGCTCCATTGTGTACTACGTGGAGGAAACACATTTGGGCAGGATGTGAAAAATGACAGCTGTACTGCTCATAAGGAGGTGTGGTAAAATGGCAATGTTGAAAATCTGGAGTGGAAATATTGAAAATTCGCAAACCCACGAAAGCGCGTGGGAACTGTGCAACGACACTCGTGAAACAGTCATTTTAGGAATTCTTTCACCAAATTTTCAACATTGCCATTTTAAGATCTCTGCTCATGAACAGTGACACTGTGATTTTCTTAATTTGTCCTGTACATTGATTTACGCGCATCGACTGCACCATTCCTGCGCTACAAGGCGGGGAAACACATTTTAGGTGAGATGTGAAAATGACAGCTGTACTGCTCATAAGAAGGTGTGGTAAAATGACAATGTTGAAAATCTGGAGTAGAAAATATTGAAATTTTGCGAACTTACGAGCCTCGTAGGAACTGCGCAATGCACGCTCATAAAACAGTCATTTTTGGAATTTTGGACCAAATTTTCAACATGGGGTTTTAGGGACCTTCTCATGAATGATGTCACTGTCATGGCAGTATTCAGGCCGAAGAGGTGATTTCTGATCACCTCGTCTGGAGTAAGTATAGAATTGGGGGGTGTGGGGAGGCTGAGTGCGCAGTGGGTGGAGTGCGGGTTGTGGTGGGAGTCGGAGGCGCTTGGCAGAGACCATTTTGTTTTACAGGTTTAAAACAATAAAAAGATGTCGTGGGACCATTTGCCATGCTAGGGTGGAGCTCCCAGCATGGCAGAAGGAAGAAATTCAACCCGATAGAGATTAGGCACCCCGTCGGCCAAAAGTAATTGCCACACTGGGGTGGGCTCCCAGCGTGGCACCAGCTGAGGGGCGGGGGATGACAGCAGCTCAGCCGGCGGGGATTGGGCACCCCGTCGGCTACACAGGACATGCGGGGGCGCGCACGCCTGCGTGTGGGTGGGAGCTACGCTTATTGGTGCTCACTGAAGCGTAGCTCCCCCTTTCAACTGTATGCCACTGCATTTTGGAGCGTGTCATAAACAGCTCCAAAATGCATTAGCTTACAGGGGCTGCGCCTGCCAGCTCACTGACTGAATTGGAGGAGGAGGTGACACATCTCCGAAATCTCCGATGATGGCACTATGTTTCTTGCACATGCGTGCAAGCAACATAAAAATGGTTACATTAAATGTATGCAGCATTAAGTCTCCAGAAAAGATTGTACATCTTTTCAGTATTTCATGACTTCCCTCATAATTTCTTTCTGTTATAGGAATCCAGGATGTCTTCAACACAAGATAAAAATCCAGCCACTAGATATGGGTGTGCCGACTTTCTTTCTGTTCTTCTGGCCAAGAAAGAAATGATGTAATCTTGTTCAAAGTAACAATATGAAGGTATCTAGATGATAAGATATTTGGCTTGGAAGAGCTTTGTTGTTGGATATCAGCTCATTGGACACTAGGTTAAGAGTAATTAAAATGTATGCACCACAAACAAAATAATCTAGAATTGATTTATTTAAAATGGTGAAACCTTACTTATTTACAGCTAGACTGGTTATTTTAGGAAGTGATTTTAACTCTGTATTATCCCAACTTGATTGGGGAACCTGAACAGCAAAGTTTTTTTGTGACTCTAACTATAAAAAATAAAACAAAACAAAACAAAAACTGTGACACAGCCAAAATAACAAAATAGTTACAGACAAGTTCATTCTACCAGTGGATGTACATATATATCTGGAATAACCTGGCTACCAGGACTGATTTTGTATTTACATCCAAAGCATGGTGTATTGAAATGGCAGAATTAATTCCCAATTGAACTTTCAGGTCACCTATTTGAGCTGTTACATTAAATACATTAAATAGGGAATAATACATGGGGTGGTGTGTTTAATGAGATTTACCTCCCCAGATGTTGGCTGCTATATAAACCCCAATAGCAAAGCTCGAGGGGTTTATTTCAGCATCCAGCACCGAGAGTGTGTGTAAAACTTTGAGTTAAACACACCACCCCATGTTTTACTTTATATCATTGCTGGGGAGAGTTTTCTTGCCACGGCAATTACAGTTTATAAAATAAAATCACCTCGGTCAGGATGAAGCACTGTCTGAGGTCAGCAGCTGAGCAGCTGCTCATTTTCTTTTTCATTTTCATGTTCGTCATCAAACATCTTGCTATGCTAGTTAGAGTTTGAGAAGTGTAACATTGTCTGTCCAATGCAAAGCATTGTTTTAGAGGCAAATCAATGCTTCTCTAATCATCATTCATGCTGATAGACAGTGTTTGAGACTTCATGAACTTCAAAAGAAACAGCCGACCCAGTCCTGTGACAGCTTTTTCATTTGATGTAGCAGCACAGCTGTCTAAGTAATAAGCCTGGAATTTCAAGCATGCAGGGGCTCAGATGGACTGTAATAGAAAAAAAAATGTTTCTGTGTGTACGTGTGTCTCTCTCTCTTTCTCTCTCTCTGACCACTATGCTACCTGTACTTAAGCATATTCAAATGTCAATAACTTTAAAATGATAAATGACAGCATGGCACTGTGAGCAAGGAAGATGTTCAGCTCCAAAAATATCTACAAAATGAACTATGTTTCGTTTCCAGATTCCTTTTAGTTTTTTTTTTATAATTAGCACAAAAAAAAGCAGAAAATTAAATTTTTTCGCTGTTTCAACAAACATTGAGAAGAACTTTGAAACAAAAAATGACAGCATGCTATTGTGAGCACAACATTTGTTCAGCACAAAACTATCTACAAAACAAGCATTTGTCGATGCTGGATGTTTGCTTGCTGGCATTGGCATTGGTAGTGTAGAAGTTACAGAGCTGCATAATAGAAGTGGCAGCAAAGTATTGAACTGAAGCCAACCCCACCACCACCCTGCAGAGAGTGACAGGCATTGGGGTGTGCCTTTGGGTCATCAGGCATAATGACCATGCCATTTCACAACACCCTACCCTGCAGACACTGACAAGTGTCACGGTGTGCCTTGGGGTCTTTGGCCCTTATGCGCACCCCATTCCATCAGGAAATACGGTGAGATGGGTGCGGTATAGGAGAATGGGGTGAAGTTTGGGCCCGAAAAGTCCGAGGCACACCTTGATGCCTCTCACTGGCTGCAGGGTGGGGGTGGAATGGTATGAGCATTACAGGCAAGAATCCCAAGTCACACCCCTGATGCCTGTCATTCTCTACAGGGTGGGGCGTAATGGTCGGAAACCATAACGCATCAGGCATTCGTTGGTATTTTCACTCCAAATTTTCAACATGATTTTTTGTGACCACCACCTCATGAACAGTGGCAATATCAGTTTGTTAGCCAAAAACTGCTTTTGCACAGCGACTATGGCATTTGGCACCACAGGTGCAAAAACACATTCCAAACAGGATGTGAAAAATGACAGCGGTACTGTTCATGGGGAGGTGTAAAAAATGGCAATGTTGAAAATCTGCTATGAAAATCTTTAAAAAAACTGGTGAAGTCATGAGCGTGAGTAGAAACTGTGCAAAGCACACCCATAATGTAACTCATTTGGGAATTTTTTTTACAGCAGATTGTTAACACAGGCATTTTGGGACCTCCGATCATGAACAGTGTCAGTGTGATTTTCTTTATCTGTCCCGAACAATGATTTCCCACAGCAACCACGCATTTCTGTGCTGAAAGTGTGAAAACACATTTTGGCCATGTTGTGGAAAATGACAGCTGTACTGTTCATAAGGAGGTGTGGAAAAATGCCACTGGTGAAAATCTGGACTGAAAATATTACAAATTCATGAACTTACGAGGGTGCGTGGAAACTGCGCAATGCTCACTCGTAACAAAGTCATTTTATGGAGTTTTGTCACCAAATTTTCAACATAGCCATTTTAAGACCTCTGATCATGACCAGTGTCACTGTGATTTTCTTAATCTGTCCCAAACATTGTTTTCGCACACCTATTGTACTATTGAGCTCTACATGTGCGGAAACTAATTTTGGGCGAGATGTGAAAAATGGTAGCTGTACTGCTCATAAGGAAGTGCAGTAAAATGTCACTGTTAAAAATATGGTGTGCAAATATTACAAATTCGCAAACTTGCCAGGGTGCGTAGGAACTGCGCAAGGTGCGCTCCTAAAACAGTCATTTTTGGGAATTTTTTCACCAAATTTTCAACATAGCCATTTTAACACCTCTGCTCATGACCAATGTCACTGTGATTTTCTTAATGTGTCCCATACATTGATTTCGCACACCAACTGCGCCATTGTGCGCTACATGAGCTGAAACACGTTGTGGGCAAGATGTGAAAAATGACAGCTATACTGCTCATAAGGAGGTGTGGTAAAATGGCAATGTTGAAAATCTGGAGTGAAAATATTGAAAATTTGTGAACTTATGAGCGTGTGTAGGAACTCTGCAATGCACGCTCGTAAAACAGTCATTTTTAGGAATTTTTCCACCAAATTTTCAAAATAGGCTTTTTGAGAGCCCACCTAATGAACACTGGCAGTGTCCTTTCATTAATCCGTCCCAAAAGGTGATTTCGTGCAGTGACTGCTAAATCACCCTTCGGGCCCAATTAATGCCATGACAGTGAGTGCATTCATGAGAAGGGGTCCCAAAAACCCCATGTTGAAAATTTGGTGCAAAAATTCCCAAAAATGCCCGAGATATACAGCAAAGTTGAAAAAATCCTATCTATTACATTATACAGCTTACCGGCATTTCCTCAGTTCGCGGTCGGCTTTGAAGAGTACAGACGTGTTCCGGTCCACGAAGATTGTCGCGCTGGACTCGGAGGTAAGTATAGGTGAGAGGTGTGGGGAGGCAGGGTGCACATGGGTGGGTGTGGGTGGGGCAGGAGACTGCGAGGGACCGCTTTTTAATTTACAGTTGTTTTTTACTTTAAGACGATGCGGGATGTTTGCCACGCTGGGTGGGCTCCCAGTGTGGCAGCTGGAGACTGTTGGGGGCTGGAGCTGACGGGGATTGGGCACCCCGGTCAGCCATATAGGCTTGTGCCACACTGGGGTGGGCTCCCAGCGTGGCAGCTGTAAGGCTGTTTGGGGGCTGGAGCCAACGGGGACTGGGCACCCCTGTCGGCCATACAGATGTGTGTGTGCCACGCTGGGGTGGGCTCCCAGCGTGGCACCAGGAAAGCTTTCTTTGGGGGGTGGCATGGAGCTGACTGGCATTGGCCACCCCTGTCGGCTAATACAGTATGTGCGTGGGGGGGGGAGAGCGTCAGCACGTCGGGGGGAGCGTGTCAGCACACAATATGTGTGTGTGTTGGGGGGGAGCTCTGCTCACTGAAGCGGAGCTCTTCCTTTCAACTGTATGCCACTGCATTTTCAATTGCTGTCATAGACAGCTGGAGCAGTGATTGGAGCACTGCGACTGCGCCTGCAAACACACTGACTGAATTGGAAGAGGCTGACACACCTCTGGAAAACTCGGATGATGGCACTATGTTTCTTGCACATGCATGCAAGCAAACATAATGAGTGGTGTTTTCTTTATTTGTACCTTTTAGTTTATTTATAATTAGCAAGAGACAGCAGAAAATTCATTTTTTTCACTTGTTGCAACACCCAAATGCAAATAGCTTTAAAATAAAAAAATTATAGCATGGTACTTTGAGCACAAAAGTTTTTCAGCACAGAAATACCTACTTAATGAGTGGTGTTTCATTTATAGATACCTTTTAGATTGTTTTAACCAGCAAAAAATGGCAGGAAACTAAATGTTTTTTTCACTTTCTTGAAGGTATGAGCATAAATGAAATATGCTACCTCCACTGGGAATATTGTTTGCATTTTTTGTTCTACTGCTGATTGATCTGATGACATCAGTGACATCATGAGTGGCAAGTACCTCTAATTACCAGTAGTTGCAACAATGATCATGTAATTGGTCAGGGTAGGTTTGATCTGGTTTCCAGTCAGTCATAGGACCTCCATTGGACACATTTGGACCACTCTTGCTACAGTCTGACACCATTCATGAATTATTGGTGAGCACCTCTAATTACCAGAAGTTGCAACAATGGTCACAAAACTGCTCAGGGTAGGACTGGTCTGGTGTCGTACCAGTCATGGGACCTCCACTGGACACTTTTGGACCATTCTTGCCACAGTCTGACACTGTTTGTAAATTATTGGTGAGCATCTCTAATTAGCAGAAGTTGCAACAATAGTTGCGAAATTGCTCAGGGTAAGCCCAGCCTGGTTTCTAACCAGTCATGGGAGATTTACTGGACACTTTTGGATCACTCATGCCACAGTCTGACACTGTGAATTTTGGTGAGCACCTCTAATTAGCAGAAGTTGCAAGAATTGCCTTGACATTGCCCTAAGTAGGCCTGGTATGGTTTTTATCCAGTCATACAACCTCCACTGGACACTTTTGAACCAGTCTTGCCAAATCTGACCCTGTTCCTGAATTATTGGTGAGCACCTCTCGTTAGCAGAAGCTGCAACCTTGGTTGCAAAATTGCTCAATGTAGGCTCATTCTGGTTTCTAACCAGTCATACAACATCTACTGGGACACTTTCATCCCACTCTTGCCATGGTCTGACACTATTTGTTAATTATTGGTGAGTCCTCTAATTAGCAGAAGTTGCAAGAATGATCACAAAACTGCTGAGTTGGCCTGGTCTGGTTTCTAACCAGTCATGGAATCTCCACTGAACACTTTCAGACCACTCTTACACTGTCTGACACCAGTCTGACACTGTTCATAAAATTTTGGTGAGCACCTCTAAATACCAGAAGTTGTAACAATGGTCAATAAACTGCTCAGAATAGGCCTAATCTGGTTTCCAGCCAGTCATGGAACATCGATTGAACACTTTTGGACCACTCTTGCCACGGTCTGACACTGTCCGTGAATTATTGTTGAACACCTCTAATAAGCAGAAGTTGCAACAATGGTTGTGAAATTACTCAGCCTAGGCCTGGTCTGGTTTCTAACCAGTCATGGGACTCTGCTGGACACTTTTGGACCAGTCTTGCCACAGTCTAACACTGTTTGTGAGTTATTGGTGAGCACCTCTAATTAGCAGAAGTTGCAACAATGGTTCTAAAATTGCTCAGGGTAGCTCCAGTCTGGTTTCTGACTAGTCATGGGACCTCCACTGGATACATTCGGACCACTCTTGCCACAGTATGACACTGTTCATAAATTATTGGTGAGCACCTCTAATTAGCAGAAGTTGCAAGAATGGTCATGAAATTGCTTAGAGCAGGCCCACTCTGGTTTCTGCCCAGTCATGTGATGTCCACTGGAAACTTTCAGACCACTCTAGCCACAGTTTGACACTGTTACTGAATTATTGGTGAGCATGTCTCATTAGCAGAAGTTGCAACAACGGCTGCAAAACTGCTCAAGGTAGGCCCTTTCTGGTTCTAACCAGTCATGGGACATCTACTGGTCACTTTCAGCCCACTCTTGCCACGGTCTGACACTGTTTGTGAATTATTAGTGAGCACCTCTAATTAGTAGAAGTTGCAATAATGGTCACAGAACTGCTCAGGGTAAGCCCAGTCTGGTTTCTATCCAGTCATGGGACCTCCACTGGACACTTTCAGACCATCCTTGCTAAGGACTGCCACTGTTAGTGAATTATTGGTGAGCACCTCACACCATCCACAAAGGGATGGTTGGCACGCTTCCTTTATATATAACTTCTCATTTTCAAAGAAGGGGAAAAAGCTGCATTCTTAAGACATGCTACCGCAATTGATTTAATGTTACCTGTATGTAATCTGGAAGTGGGCCATCAAATGGTGTACTATACAGGTGCACTATTATGGAATAAAATTCCATCTAATTTAAGAGATTCAGTGGGGATAAAATCTTGGAACATACTTAAAACATGGTTGAAGAGCACATATAGTAAACCAAAACAATGTTGTTACAATGGAAGCTTAGTTACTGGGTAAATGTCAATGATCCTGCATAACAATAAGGTGGTGGGATGGTGTTTAAGAAATTGTTATGTATGAAGAACAGTAACTCGACCCCCCCCCCCGTTACCGTCACTTTATATTTATTGTCTGTGTAATATGAACTTTGTATTTGACTTGTAATATTGAATTGTAGCTATGCATGTTATGGTACCTTATTGTAAATGAGTTTTTAACTTAATTGAGTTGTATCCTGATTCATAAAACTTTGTCTTTTTATGAACAAATATTTTACTACTACTACCACTACTGCTACTACTACTACACCTCTACTTACCAGAAGTTGCAACAATGGTCGCAGAAATTGCTCAGGGTTGGTCCAGTCTGGTTTCTAACCAGTCATGGGACATCTACAGGACACTTTTGGATCTCTCTTTGCCACAGTCTAACATTGTTCGTGAATAATTGGTGAGCACCTCTAACTGGCAGAAATTGCAACAATGATCGTGAAATTGCTCAGGGTAGGCCTTGTCTGTTTTCCAACCAGTTGTGGGACCTCCTCTGGGCACTTCTGGACCACTCTTGCCACTGTCTGACACTGTTTATGAATTATTGGTGAGCACCTCTAATTGGCAGACATTGCAACAACGGTCGTGAAATTGCTCAGGGTAGGCCCATCACCAGGAAACTGAAGTAATATTCCAGCTTAAATGGCACACAGCTGAATGACTCAAAATAGAAGCAAAAAAAGGAAAATGACAGCAGAGTGAGATGTACCTCTGGGTAGTATGGAGAAGGCAGTTTTCATGTGCACTGACTAAATGCAAGGAAGAAAAGGGAGTGTTGGTGGGTGGCTGTGTGAAACATACAGTGTGCCCTAGATCACTTTGCCTGATAATGTAAAGTGGGAATTCAAGAATCTGTGACTCACACTGTCATAGCAAGGCATCATTGGCAGAGGAGAGGAAAATAGAAATGGAAACATTGAGTGTACAACAGTTGTGCACCCCACTCCCCTCCTTCGGAAGGCAGGAAGTGGGAGCTGTTTAAATAGCAAATTGCAGTTTATTTAATTGGCAGAGAGGAATCCTCAGATTGTTTCTGATATCCGTGCCCCTGTAGAGGTCCCACCTGCTGCCAGATGTAACTGACAAGCAGTTTCAGATCCATTGGCTGCCCCCCAAGTCCCATCTAATCTGCCTAAGCCTGTCTTATTATGGAACTGTGCCCCATGACACTATTAGCCATTTTCCCAGAGTTGCATGACCATGACCCAACCCTGGCCTGTTTACAGGCTGTCTCAGTCTGACTGCTATTTCCCTGTTGCCTCCTGCCGAGAGGCATAATAACCCTGCCTTGTTTTGGTGATTCTTATTTCATAAGTGTAATGTAGCTACGACACGTGCTTGTGTGTGTATGCTCTACACTTCCTGTTCCTAGTCTGCAATGCATGGGTGTCAGAAACAATCTGACGTCTCACTCCTCCAATTAACCAAACTGCAATTTGCTTTTCAAATAGCTCACGCCTTCCGAACGGGGGGGGGGAGGGGACCCTGTTGTACACCTAATGTTTCCATTTCCATATTCCCCTGCTCTGTCAATGCTGCCTTGCCATGACAGTGTGAGCCATGGATTCTTGTATTCTCACTTTACATTATCTGGCAAAGTGATCTAGGGCACTCTGCATTTGTCACGCACCCAGCCGACACTTCCCTGTCTTCCTTGCATTTAGTCAGTGTATATAAAAACTGCCTTCTCCATACTACCCACAGCTACATCTCACTCTGCTGCCATTTCCCTTTTTTGGTTTAATTTTGTATCATTTAGCTGTGTGCCAGATGTATTGTAAGTCGGAATGTTACCTGTGTTTCCAGGTGAAGAATCCAAGGACCTGGTGCTCCTCTGAGCAGCCACCTGCTGACTCTCCCGAGTCCTTAGCATGTGCTTCCATCGCAGCATAGGAGCCTTCAGCATCTGAGGGAAGGCATACACACTACCCAGGTGGTTGAGGCACTCAGTTGCACCTCGTGCCTCATAACCCACCTAGGCTGTGCAGTAGTTTAGCACTACTGCCCTCCCTGCGGTGTGTTATTGCTCACTTACAATTTATAATGTGATTCTATGGGAATTTTATACGCACTTCACAGGTGGTTGAAGATACTTGCTGTTAGTCCTCTGCCAACATGTCCTTTACCATTGTTTACACTGCAATTACGCAAAGCATCTAGTACCACAGGGCTTCTATACCACTGACAAACATCCGGTATTGACAAATGCTTGTTTTTTCTTTATTTAACTGAGGATTACTTGTTACCAGGAGGAAATCTGATGTGAGGAAAGTTTCTTATTTTTAAATTCACTTACCGCTGACACAGAGTTATGGTGGGTAGTGGGCCAAGTGTCCGGCACTATATGAGGGGAGAGTAGAGGCAGGCACATGTGTGAAGTGAAGGAAACCCAGCACGTGTTCACTATTATAACCCGCAGGTTATAACGGTGAGTTATAACCGGGTTTCCCAATGGGAGAAAACGCTTCCCAGTTATTACAAACAAATAAAACTGGGAAGAGGTATTTTAAAGTAAACCCTGACTGCCTTAAAAACATGAGAATTCAGAAAGTCACATATGATTTATTAGAGGCAAGAGTCAGTTCTGTTTTTACGATAACCTAGAAGACCGTTGGGAAGACTCAACACTTGATATAAAGGAATGTATCACAAAGAAAATGGTTCAGAGTTCTTGGGATGCTAGATCTAAGGAGTCACCTGATTAAATTACTATCAAGTGTGAAAGATCAGCTAATACACTGCAACCTTGAATGTTTAATGTTAAGAAAGAAATGCAAAACATTCAATACAATAGAGCACTGACATTATTATGTGAACAAAAATATGGGACTCAGGCAAAAGCTACGGGAGAGAACTTTTATAACTGTTGTAAGAAAAGAGTAAAAAAAGGGATTATGGTGGGCTTACAAAAAAGAGATGGAGTACTAAAACAGTCTAATACGGAGATGACGACAGTTATTTATAACTATAGGAATACGTTTGAAACAAAAAGACAGGAAGGTGAGAATGCATTAGACTTCCTTATACTATGGTTGCCGATTTATCTCAAGACTATTTAACTCAGTGTATACAAGAAATGTTGTTACAGGAGGTTCAAGAAGCAAGAGTTTCACTTTCAGATTCTACTGTTCCTGGAACAGATGGATTAAATTCTGACTTTTTTAAAATTATTTTCAGACAAATTGGGTCCTATCTTAATAAAATTGTTTAATTCCTTATTATTGAAGGGACAATTGCCCCCAGGATGGGAAAAGCTATTCAAATAATTTTATATAAAAAAGGAGATAGCACTAAGATCACAAGTTGGCACCCAATCAGTCAGCTTAACATGAACTATAAAATATTTGCAAACATTCTGTGTTCCAGACTAGCAAAAGTGGCAGCATTTTTGATAATTAAAAATTGATCTTGCTCTATTCCAGAAAGAAATAGACAAAGTCATTTATTACTGTCAAGATAAGTAGTAGGGGACAGAGAGCTGAGGCGCAGGATGCCTTACCTCACGCTATGCTGGTGACCCGGGTTCGGGAGTGAGCTCGGGCCACCGGGGGTCAGTGGGGGAGGACAGGATTGAGCATTTGGAAGACTGCACTCCTGTTCTGAGAGGGAGGGAGGTTCACAATCCCAGGCTTTGGTGGCTCCTGCTGGTGACTGGGGAGCACAGCAGCCCGTGGATTCATCATCCAGGGGATTGACTGTGGTGGTAATCCTATGGGCATGCTCGGGAGTGTGCACACCCACACTGGATGCATTGCACATCCGAGCCATAGGGGAGGGAGAACAAGGAAAAACCCTGGGCCTCAGTAGGCGAAGGTGTGTTGATTGTCAGACCACCATGACCACTGCTGGATCCTCCAGCCTACCTTTGGCTGCTCCCTAGGTGATACATGGTACACCCATTAAATTTACAGAAAGGAAGCTGGAGGAGTTGGTGGTTCAACCCTGGGGGGCTTAGATCCGGGGGGGGGGGTTGGAGGACCAGGACCAGTGAAAAGGAGTTCCCCCTGCTAGTGGGTAATGTTGGGGATTTCAGGCATGTGGGATATGGTCTGTCAGGTGTCTCACTAGAGAGTTTCTGAGGCTCCAGTGAAGGTGCATAAAGAAACAGTACAAAAAAAAAAGAGAAGTAGTAGAGCCATGTAGCAATGGGGAATTACAGGGTTATGTCTTAAGTTTAGACCAAGAAAAAGCCTTCAATAGTGTCTCACACTACTATATTTTTCAAGACATGAAACATTATAGATTTCCTGTTAAATTTATAAAGTGGGTAAGAATACTACTGTAGAGTAGGAAATATTAGCATTCAGTTTATTTTTGCTCTTTTAGCTGAAATTGAAAAAGCTCTAAAATAAACCGATCGCTAATAATTACTGGAGCGAAATTAGAAACTGTTGCAGCGCGATTTAATGTCATCATTTCAGTATTTATTTTATTTCTGAGTGCACAACAATGTAAATAAAACAAAGTGTTGTTCAGATCTGGAAAGAAAAGACTGTCTGTCCCAAAAATACTGCACTCTTAATAGCAACCACGGCAGGCATTGAGGTGAATTCCAGTGTCCTTTGTAAATAAAAAAAAGTGTTGTTCTGATCTGGAAAGAAAAGACTACAGTAGTTTTCATCAGGAGCTCTTCATTCGGTGATTGGTCATTTGTAAAAAGAGAAAACATACAATGTACTCACTGTCATCTCTAAACTGCCATAAGTTTGGCATACACTCGCAATTAGCATACTCACGGTTCGCTGCTCCACACAAATCTCCTCTAGGGCTACACCTGAAAAAAAATAAACATTGCTCAAGATTCAGGACCAGGACCAAGACCTATACCAGTATTGCCTGAGTACATTATTGCAAAAGTGACTTACCGGTGTTACGTTCAGGCTCTCGGTATGGGCATCAAGAATGCCTGCTTCGGAAAAAACGCGTACCACTTCATCTTTTTGGTTACAGAGTTCCTGGAAACTGGTATGAAGCCACTGTGCATGCCATTATTTGAGTGTCAGCATGCCCAAATGAGGTTTTAATTCCTTGCCTGTCTCCAGCTGCTGAGATACAAGGTCAGCGTACCAAGCTGTGAACTTCTGCTTCATCAGATCTTTTAGGATTTTATTAACCGAAATATCTAATGGCTGCAAAGCATCTGTGCATGAGGAAGGCACAAATATTGGTATTATACCAAAACATTCGAGTTTTTTGAGAACAGCTACTGTAGTATGGCCACAGGAAAGATCCGTTATGAGGAGGGTGTTTTGTTCGGGCGGAAGACCCAGTGATTTACCTGTGTGGGCACAATAGGGGGCTATAACATTCTCTATGTAATGCAGCAGAGTCCACTCAGTAGCCCAATGGTTGTCGCTGCGTGTGAAATCCCAATCACAGGAAAGGTGTACTGTGGGTGGTAAGCAGTAGTTCGACCTTAGTAGATAGCCTGACAGGGTAGGAACTCACCAGATAAGGCACATGTAAGCACCAGTGAGATTTGACGCTTGTCACCCAGCCTGAGAACAGCTACTTATTTAGAACCGCAAGCTGCCATTGTCCACTGTGAAACCAGCACCATATTAATGCCAGTTTCATCACAGTTCAGTATGAGCTCAGGCGGTATTAGCTCCACTGCTGTTGCAGTGCTGATTCTCTTTAAAAAAAGCAGCTTTTAATGTCAGAAAATCAGTAGGAACCTTTTGTGCTGCTTTGGTGCCCTTACACTTGCTGTACCCCAAAGGATGAAGGAATGACCAGGCCCACTTAGTGCTGAGATTCTCATAGCCACCATGTTCTACCAATATTTGTGGTGATTTTGCTTTTAGTAGCCCAAGGGCTACTGCATGAACAACTCGGGCGTTTACTACAGCCCCTTGTTCCCACAAGCAACAAATGACTTTCCGAAGTTGCTCCTCCAGCTTGTACATTAGAAGGGCAGGATGCCCACACTGTTTTCTGGGCAATGAAGGGGTGAGATAGGTGAGGTCAGGTGTTTCCTGCAGCTGCTTCATGTAGTCCGGTTTAAACCCTCTTACAGTGCTCTCGTTTATTTGCTTGGTGTACTTTGCAGTGTAAAAATGCACTGCTGCCATCAGGCCATTCTCCACAGCATGCTTGCCTATCTCAAAGCGTGTCTCAGGGCAATAATTGGCGTATGCAGTAGGACGTACTTTTTTGGGAGAAGGTGTAGTGGGTCCTACAAGTTCACGGAGCATTGCCTTAGCGACACCTGGCTCAACACCAGCTTGTTCAGCCAGATCCTCTGGCTCCATTCCTTCACTCTCGAACTGATAATTTCTTTTGCCAGCCTGTGATTGTGAAATCCACCTCAGGACAGACATCGGGAAGATGGGAATCAAACACTTGTGCAGGTACTGTCCTTTGGTAATCGCAACAGAGTGCTAATGATCGCGCTCACCATTAAATGCCCTTAAGTACCTGCTATTCATGGGTAATTCTTGAATGTGCTGTAGCTACATGCAGGGCACTCGCATGAATTCATTTGGGTGCTAATAAGTACTGTACTGCCCACAGCGCTAAATAAAAAGGGCGCGGATATAAACTACTGTACAGTATATACAGTAGCAACTTTCATCCCAAGTGTGAAAGTGTGGCTTGGTAAAAAAAAAAATACAATCTGTCAAGGTGATAGATAGGGCATTCTATTAAGTCTGTGATCATATGTCTTCTCTATTGACCATTAAGTAAGGAAACTAGAACTAGAAGATCAACTAGAACATTTGGGGAATCCTACAGCATCATTAAAATTACAGTCAGTCGCTTACATGGATGACATATGCTTGTTCATCAATACTCCAGCAGACGTCTAAGAGCTAGGGGACAATTAAAGTATTACAGTAAAACATCTGGAATGACTATCAATGTAGAAAAAAGGTAATAGGAATGGAATTGATAAAACCCATGGACATCTTACAGATATAGTTGGAACAAAACTCTCTCAAGAGCTAATAAATTTCTGGGGCTAGTTTTGGAGCAGGAGACTTAATAAGAAAGAATTAGGAAGACAGCCTATCACAGGTGAAAAGAAAAGTTAGTGTTTGGTAAACATGACAAATGTCAAAGCTTAAAAGGATATCAGTCATTATAACCTTTGTAGTACTGTACCTACATTGTTATATATTAGTAGTATAAACCCTCCATCAGCGGCAGTGAAAACAAAATAATTCAGCCTGTTCCTCCAAATGCCAGGGGGTAGCAGGTCAACCCTTACAGTACAGCAGGAGTGTGTGCATATATATATATATATATATATATATATATATATATATATATCACACGTCCTGAATCTATATATGTTCAAAACCCAATAAAAAGAAATAGTGCAGTACATACCACTAAAAAAGGTGGACTGAGCATGTTAAACCAAATAGTATTCTTTATTAGTATGTTTATTTTAGGAATTTTTCAACAAAAAGATGATCTACTAGATGTATGGTTACAACCTTTTTTGAAAACCGTGAGTGGAAACAAGGAAAATACAATCCTTGGCAGCAGGATTTCTGGAATATGCAATTCTAGTTGTGAAAAAAGTAAATGTTTGGAATATTACATATGAGGTTTTAATAAATTTCACTACAGACCAGCTGTATAAACCTACAACATCTTATTTTCAGGTGAATTTGGCCTTCATGGACTATCCAGAACACCATTTTGACATACTGGGCTAGATATTCAGAAATGCGCCAAAAGCCGGCGCAAGTCCAGCGCAGTACAAATCCGAAGCATCATGGCACAACGAGTGCCATATTCAGAGGTTGTGCATGATGAACTGCACCAGCACAACCCATCTGAATATGACAGAGATGCGCCATGGCACAAACAAAGGTATGCCATGGTGCAGAAAGAGATGCCCCTGGCAACTGTGGGAGCAGAGCAGCAGAGCAACAGAGGGGGGCACGGCACAGGAACAGACCCAGGGACAGTGCCAGGGAAGCACAGTGTCAGGCCACAGGAGGCCACCACCAGCAGGGCACACACAGGCACCCAGATGCCGCAGAACACATCAGTGGCACAGATAGCAGGCAACAGGTGGCACCAATGGCCAATGGAGGGCCACCAATGGAGTCCCCCCACAGGCCACAGGCCATGCCCCCACCCTCCCAGACCACAGAAAGCCACACCCAGGACCATGCAGCCAAGCACACACATGCCACACACCCTGTCAACCACCCCATGCGATGCAAGGGTACATGCACTATGTCCGCCCATCATGCAATGCCAGAGATGCGCAACATGGGCATGGCTAGACATGGTCACATGGTCAGGGGTTGCCCGCCTCTGTGCAATGCACACATGCACGATAGCATGACTGGCACATCATGCACTATGCCCCAGCATTCTGCTGTCAGCACACAGCATGATAGACACCATGATACCATCAGGGGCATGCGCACTGGAGGCCTGCACACTGCACATGCGTGAGCATTGCACCGCGACTTGTTCCAGAGCAATCTCACTGCGCATGGAGCAAATTCACGATATTTAGCCACCACATGCAAATGAGCTCATTAGCCCCTGAGTGGTGCACTGGGGGAATTAGCATGTCATTACTGTTGTGCCAATGCTCATTTGCATGCGTTGCACCATAAAGACGGCACGGACCGGCACAGGCCATGGACCGGTATTGCAACCATCTGAGGTGAGTTGCGCATGCTGCTGGGGCACAGTGAGTCCAGCCAGCACAGCAGGGGGGATGGATTAGGGTGCTGTTGACACTGACTCACTGTGCTGTCCATGTCCACAGGTAGCAACATGTTAGAATGTGAAGAGAGAGAGGAGCGTGGGCCTGCTCACAAGTGCAGGCCAAATTTCATGAAGACAGAAGCAGAGGCCCTGTTTGAGGCCTACCTCGATAGGGAGCCACTGCTGAGTGGTGCCACGGGCACACCACAGGCCAGGGCTGGGGCCTGGGAGGAGGTGGAGGCATGCGTGAACCAGCAGGGCAGCCACCAGCGGTCAGTGCAGAAGTGCCACAAGAAGGTGGGCACAGATAAGCGGCACATCAAAGAGGAGGTGGCGGTCATCCATGCAGCCTGGAAAGCCACCGGAGGAGGGCCTGCTGATGCACCACAGCTTACAGCGCAGGAAGAGTTGGTGGCAGCCACCATCCACCGCAGCACCGTGGAGGGTGTGCCAGGTGGAGGATTCCAGACGGGTGGCCGCCCATCATGGCATGGTATGTATGTCGGGCACACACAGCATGCAGTGGCTGTGTTGGGGAGGTCACATGGGCCTTGCATCACTGACACACCGGTTTTCTCTTTCAGCACCAGCACACCTGCTTGCAGAGGCAGCAGCCATGGAGGCAGACCCAGCCCCAGAGGACCAGCCATCCACCTCCACAGCATCCGGGGGCCTGATCGGCTGCAGCACACCACCACTGTCCAGCCGGATGTCCTGGGCATGGGGTCGGATGAGGCCCTAGATGTGTTTCTACAGGATGCCAGTTTCGGCATCCTCTGCATGGAGACACAGATTGGGGCAGGGTCTGACACTGATGACGACCTGACCATAATCCTGGACAGCATGGGTGGTGTTGTGAGAGAGATGTCCATACCAGACACCAACATGGTAGCACGCCCAGTGGCCTGACAGCGGTGGAACAGCTGCCTGCCACCACTGCGGGTGCTGCTGTGTGCACTGCCACAGCTGTGCCATGTGGTGGTGGTGGTGCAGCTGCACAGGTGCTGGGCAGTGTTCAGTGGCCAGATGGGCAATGGCAGCAGGCAGCAGGGGCCACAGGGAAGCCGGACATGGGGTCCACTGCTGGGGGGCCTGATAGGAACTTACTCCATGAGGACCCCACTGTGCAGTGTCCACCTGAGCGGGGGACTGTGTAGCATGGTCAGTCACTGCAGGAGGGTTGGTGCCCCGCCCAGATTCCCCAGGGTGCCGACCCATTGGCAGCCTGTTTGCTGTGGACCTCCATGGAGCCACAGGTGCTGCTTGCCACTGGGGTGTGTGCACTGCATGTGGAGGTCCACCAGGTGGCCAAGCAGTGCGAGAGGAGCACTGCGCAACTCCTGGAAGCTATACAGCACTTGCGGGAGGACACGACTGCATCCCAGGATCGCATAGCCAATGCGATCATGGATGGCCTTGCACTGCTGGCTGCCACAGGGCATGGCCGGCCACCATGGACCTCACACAGTGCGCTGTTCACCCCTTGATCCCGGCATTGGATGACACCCTCACTGTCAACGCCGGGCTCTGCTGTCGGCATCCCAGACACACCTGGGGTGGGCCTGTTTGGGCGCCTACACACCCCTGTGCGGACCCGGTCGTGGTCCCACAGTTCAACCCCTGGGGGGCTGTTGCAAACAACCCCTGTAGCTGATCAGCAGCCTGTGGCTGCCAATAGGCCCTGGTGCAACTGCCCCCCGTGGCAGCGGTAGCCATGGTTCTGCGTGGCGGCCCTGATGTGCATGCTGCCCTGACTGCAGTCTGCAGCTCTGCCCTCTGTGTGCATGGGAAGAGTGTGTGTGTGTGCATACCACTGGTGTGGTGCCTGTTTGTTGTGCTGCATGCTACCTGTATGCGTGCCTGCCTGGCTGCTGGCCCATGTGGCATGGGTGTGATGAGAGCAGTACTGCACTGGTTGCACCTGTGCACCAGTGCAATGCATCTGATCCCTGCCACTTGCCAGCACCTGGGTGTATGGGTGTGTGTGTGTGTGTTGCTGTGTGATGCTGTGTGATGCTGTGTGCAGCTGTGTGTGGATGCGTGCCACTGACTCCCCTACCCCTGCACCATGCCTCTGTGTGTGCATGCTTACTGCCATGCATATCACTGCCTGTGTGCTCTACCGGTGTGTGTGGTCTTTGCATGTGTTTGGCGCCACCTACCTGCATGCACCATAGTGCTCCTGTGCGTTGGTGTCTCGAATCCGCCATGCCATCCTTTGCAGCCGGGGATCCCTCCACCCGGGGGAGGGGGGATGTCCACCACCCTCCAGCCCATTGCCTTTATCATCCCCACTACTGTTGCCCTCATCAGCCTCGACAGCTATCCCACGGTCAATGGCCATGTTGTGCAGTATGCAGCAGGCCAGGAATAGGCCACAGACTTTCAAGGGGCTGTACTGTAACGCACCACCAGACCTGTCCAGGCAACAGAACCATGCCTTCAGCATCCCAAATACACGCTCAATGATGTTATGTGTGCTGACCTGTGCCTCACTGTAGCATTCCTCTGCTGGGGACGACAGGCACCGATAGGGGGTGAGCAGCCAGGGCCTCGGTGGATAGGCGCTGTCTCCTGTGTGGATAATAACATGGTTAGCCCTGTGACATCCTTAGCTGTGTCCCTTGCCTGTCCCTGGTGCCCTTGCCAGCACTCCCACCCTCCCTCCCCATCCCATGGCCTGCTCTGCCAGGCACCCCTTGCGCGTCCCATACTCACCCACTAGGTGGCCCGTGGGGATGTCCCCATGCTCAAACCTGTGGCACAGTGCAGAACTGTGCCATATGAATGCATCATGTGCACTCCCAGAGTGTGTGGCACAGACATTGGTGATGTGCCCCTTGGCATCACATACCACTGGGCAGTTCACACTCAGGAACCTCTTCCTATTGGTATAGGCCACACCCTCAGGGCCAGATGGTGTGCAGATGCCCACATGGGTGCAGTCAATGGCCCCAAGCATGCCAGGCGTACCTGCTACCCTGTGGAAGTCCTGCATGGTTGCTGTATGCTCCACCTGTGTGCTGGTAAAATGGATGTATTCCAAAGCACGTGGCAGCAGAATGCTGAGGAACTGTGTGAGGAGGCGTGATGTTGCTGACTGGGTTATTCCTGTGGTGTCCCTTGTTGGTCTCTGGAAGGTGTCCGTGGTGAGCAGGCACATGACCGCTGTCACTTTTGTTTCCGCAGACATTGTGTGACTGTCTTGTGGATGCATGCATCTCCTCACTGCACAGCTCGCAGAGCTGCCTCAGAATGGCCCTGTTCAGATGGTACCATCCCACAATCTCTGTGTCTGTGTAGTTCTCAAAGGTGGTATGGGTACAGTACCACCTGTTCTGGGCATACCGCCAACAGGCCCTTCCTTGGCCACGTCGCTGTTCCTCCTGCCCCCTCACACTCCTCATTACGGCCTCCATTAGGAAGGGTGCACTATCCATGGCCCCTGATGTCCTGCCTCCCACAGGCAGTCGGATGCTGCAGGCTGTGTGCCACCCTGGTGCATTGCATGGCACTGTGCCTGCCTGTCCCTGTTGCTCTCTCTACCCCTGGCTCACTCTCCACTGCCACCTCTGTCCCTTCCCCCCATGGCTGTCTGTGACAGTCTCTTTGTCTCTCACTGGGTCTGTCTCCCTTGGTATGTCTTTTTGTCTGTCTGTCCCAAGTGTCCTGTCACTCTCTCTCTCTCTCTCCCTCTCGCCTGGTGCAAGTGCTGTCTGTGTGCTTGCACCCTATATTTATAGGCTCAAGTCTGCTCGGTGCATCCAGGTTTTGCTCTGCTCTTGCGCCATGGTTCCATGGTTGAATATCGCACTGCGCCATATATTCTTGGACATTCCCTCTGCTCTTTCACCTGCATTCATTATAGTTGCACATTGGTGCAATGGGATTTGCGCTGCACAATGACTCCCACTGAATGTCACTTCTTGGCACAAGTCCGCACTTGCACTGGTGCAACTCAGTTGCATCATGCACAACTGCTTTGAATATCACTGCCAGCATGTATAGCATGTACCCTTCTAACAGATAAAAGAATTCCCTAAAGAATTTGGGATGTAATCTGGATTAGCAGTCATGGCAGATTAAGGGTCAGGGACAACCATAAGCATAAATCCCTGTTAAAAAGATTTTACCCAAGATTATACAATGGCAAGAAAGAATGCTGACCTCTGATTAGTCAGTCTGGGACTGGACCCGTGATGTTATCCCAGCATAACATCACGGGTCTAGTCCCAGTACATACATGACCACATCACAGAAGCCAGCATTTAAACCAAATTGCTGCCTGCTGCTCAGTGGCCGTACTGCCTACTCACAGTGCCAGCAGTCATTCCGTGGGCAGACATTCAGTCCAAGCGTTCACTTTGTTCCCTTACTGTGCAGTGCTCATATAGCCCCAGCAAGATCCCAACTGAATTGCAATTTTAAAAAAAAGCGGAAGGAAAACAAACCCAAGCTTTGAGTCCAGCACGTTTGATTTCCCCCAGCATGACAACAGTAAGCGGAGTTCAAACGTGATGCACTCGCTCCTAGCATTGCAACAACGGCCACATTTGTACACCTGATTAACAAAAGAAACTACTCCACCTCCCAAAAAACACATATAAGTAAAGCCGGGCTGTAAACTGCCAGTTCTGACACAACTCTAAATGGACCGTGAGTGCATGGGCTGCTCAAATATCATGCTTCAGTTACTGATACTCGGTTCCATTTCCTTTTCCCCGGCTTTGGTAACCCTGCTGTTACCTTCTGTGCAGATATCAGTAAATAATTTTTTATCTGGTAGAAACACCTGCCAACAGTACTGGGAGCAAGCTGTGACAGTAAAAGGACTGTCTATGGTTTAAAGCACTGCGTTATAATTAGCGATTCGTTGCTGTGTTTCCTCTTCCTCACACAGAATTAGCACAGCACTTGAACAGCCCCGAAACACCACATTTGCTTGTGGGGGTAAATGAAAACATGCAGTCATGGGGGGGACAAAGGAAACAGACACACTAACATCTACTGTAAGCAGAGAGACTGTGAGAGTGGAGAAGGCATTTAGAAGCAGCAGCCCCACCTACAGGACAAAACGGTAAATCTATTCTGCACTATTTTTTTCCTATGCATACCTACCCGTTAAAAAACGAATACAAATCTATTTTACCTGTATTTTTTTAATCTTTTTTTTGCTTTTCACACAAATGAGCCATTGTATAACAGGAATAATGCATTCCAGGGTGTGTGTCATGCTGGGATAACGTCACTTCTGGGGTGATTAGTTGCACTCGGCCTGCGGCCTCATGTCTAATCACCCCAGGTGTGACCCTGCATGACACATACCTTGTCATGCATTATTCCTTTATTTACATGTCTAGCTGAATCTGAAACACGAAACATTTGTTTCTGACATGTCCTTATGGAAAACAATTTTGGATTTATGTAGCACTTATAGTAGCTGGAAAATACCTGAGTTGGCCGCACAAACATATAGAGAGTTATTTTTGTGATCTACCAAACAAAATGTCAGTTGTATCATCCCAGTACTATGAGAATTTTAATTGGAGTAAGATTTTTCATCTGGCAGGTGAGGTGATGGCTACTTTTTCAACAATCTGAAGTTCCAGTCTATACTCTAACTGAAATGACTGAGAATTTCATAAAAGATATTTACAGGAAGAAATATAAGGAAATGCAATCAAGTAAACTATTAACACTCTGGAAGCCTTTTTCATGGATTTCTAGAACATAAGAAAACTACAACCTATCAGCACTCAAAATCATAAAAGGCAGGAGACTATTCACCAACCTTGTGTTTACTGGAAAATCAACCTGTTCCACGGTGCCAATATTTGTATCTAGACTCAATTACAGCAATTAATAGCGACATCTCTATTTGACATGGCTCAATTGCCTACATCCATTCTGCTCATTAAACCAAAATTCTCCTAGTGCACTGTGTGTCCACAAACTGCTCGGTGTCCACGGGTGCCAGAAAAAGGGTTTGCTTCCATGAGTACGCATGAGCATGCGTTTACATTGCAGGTGACATTTTGGCAAAAACTCCAAATTCCTCATCAATAAATTGCCGTGCTTGAGTCTGGATACAAATATCAGCACTGTGGAATGGTTTGATTTTCCATTAAACACAAGGTTGGGTAGAAACATTAACTGACAGAAGGAGGCTTAGAAGGGACGTGACAAAGTATTATATTATAGAAAGGGTAGTGGAGCCGTGAAAACTCTGCCAGCTGAAATGGTGGGTATTAAAACTGTTGATGGGTTCAAGCATGGTTGGAATAGAAGGAAGGGTATAGGACATAGAGTAGAAAAGGTTTAGAGGAGAGCAACAAAGATGGTATAGGGATTGCATCACAAGTTCTATGAGGACAGGCTGAAGAACTTGAATATGTACTCCCTGGAGGAGAGGAAAGAGAGAGAGGGGATATGACAGAGACATACAAGTACCTTACAGGGAGGAACAGGGTGCAGCAAAACACTATTTTCCAGTGAAATAGATGTTCAAGGACTAGAGGGTATGGGATGAGGCTGGAGGGAGGGCGATTCAGAGGAAACGCGAGGAAGAAGTTCTTCACCGAAAGGGTGGTGGACAAGTGGAGCACCCTGCCAGAGGAAGTGGTGGGGGCTGAAACAATTGCTGGATTTAAGAATGCATGGGATAGACATAAGGGAATTTGGAGGTCAGGGGTAAGGAGCAACAGACTTCTAGAAAAATGTAAAGTGAACTTTCAAGTGCACATGGGCAGACTGAGTGGGCCATAGGCTCTTATCTGCTGACAGTATCTATGCAATCTATCTATCTATCTATCTATCTATCTATCTATCTATCTATCTATCTATGTATAGTGGTTGATTAGGGTGGCAGAAGCTGAGAGGAGAATGGGGGAGAGGAAAGGGAAGCTAGGACTCTGGAGAGACACTAGGTTCCAGGGCTAAACAGGGAACTCAGGCAGACAGGATGGATAGTTGGTCTTTTTCTGATGTCATTGTCTATGTTTCTGTGTCTACAGCAGTTCATTATTATGAGTGCTGACAAACTGTAGCAAAAACCCATTCTGTGGTGAGTTTGTGCATAGCGGTAATACATTCTAGTCTCTCCCGTTTTGCACCATTTTCCACTGTACTTAGGGGAATCACTCCAAGCTAATATGAGCATAGTCACCACTAGTATTTTGATTGTTATAAAAAAATAGTTTGATACATATAAAATTATAATTGATCTTTAGCAAGTTTTTTTTAAATTACATTATTAATTTGATACATCACTGCTAACTTACATGACATATATCTTTGCAATAATGCACAGTTTTGACTATGGGAAGGATTGTTGATGATGCCTTTTGTATATTTGTCCGATGATATCATTTTAATAAAAATTCCCTACTCTTCTCTGATGATTGCCATGGGATCTTTTTCTTCCATCTGGATAGTGACCAGAGCTGGGAAGGAGGGTCCTTGGTTTAAAAGCTCATCCAAAGAAAGGACAGCACCTCAACAGTGCATCACCCCCACCTCATACTGTACTACAATGTCAGTTGTGGGTAGTATCTCAGGTGCCTACTGTAGGGCTAAAACCCATGACATTCCAATCTTCCAGCCCCAAAGATGAGAGTGCTGCCTACTTAGCCACTGACACTGGCATTTTATATCTGTTGTGTGATCGGTTGTTCATAGTTAGGTTAATAGTCAGTGATGATGTTTTAACATCAGTGTGCCACTTTCTTTGTAAGGTACCTTTTTATTTGCAGTCTGATTTCATGTGTTTTGCTGTGGTCTCCCTACTGAGCATGGGGCAAATATTAAACTCATACATTTCCCTTTTTTTCAGTGCACTTGGTGCTGACAAATGCAGTGACAGTATTGGAAAGTCAGCATGGAGTAGGTTTGCTAATCACCGTTTAGCTATGTCATCTATGCATGGGACTGTTGTCTGTTTGGACTCAGGTATTTATATCCTACATCCTGTTGTCACACAGAGTTGCAGATTGCATTTACTTACTTTTTTCCCATGGAGTTGTTTTTTTTATCTTAAGCAGTGGATTCTTTTATGTTCCCATGGATTAGTTTAACTTGTAATACTTTGTATAGTTTTTATGTTTGCTTGCACGCTTGTGCAAGAAACATAGTGCCTTCATCGAAGATTTCGGAGGTGTGTCACCTCCTCCTCCAATTCAGGCACTGTGTTGGAATGTGGCCCTGTTGTAATGCATTTTGGAGCTGTCTGTGACGCTCCAAAATGCAGTGGCATACAGTTGAAAGGGGAGCTACGCTTGAGTGAGCAGCTTATAAGAAGCTGCTCATGCACAGCTCCTCAGCCACAGGCGCGCCGCCCGCATGTAGCGAGTAGCCGACGGGTGCCTCAATCCCTGTCGGCTGAATTGAGTCTGTCTCTTCCCTCCTCCCATGCTGGATGCCATGCTGGGAGCCCACCCCAGCATGGCAATCCCATCATGTTGCCGATGGGGTGCCCAATCCCCATCGGTTGAATCTCCCCCCCCAAAGTCCTTGTGCCACCTTGGAGCCCACCCCAGCATGAGGTCCTGCCTTTGTTTTGTTTTTTGCCCGGCAGGGATTGCCCAATCCCCCTCGGCTGAGCAGCCCCCAAAGTCATTGTGCCACTGGGGAGCCCACCCCAGGCGTGGCCGCAATCCCATCAAGTCTTTTTTATTTTAACCTATAAAACAAAACCGCCTCACAAGGCCTCTCAACCCTCCCACAACCCAGACCACCCACCGCGCACCCAGCCTCCCCACACACCCCGCCCATACTTCACTTCCGACTCGCACGACGATCTTCGTGGACCGGAACACGTCTGCACTCTTCAAAGCCGACCGCGAACTGAGGAAATGCCGGTAAGCTGTATAATGGCCTAGATAGGAGGGGTTCAACTTTATTGCATATCTCGAGCATTTTTGGGAATTTTGGCACCAAATTTTCAACATGGGGTTTGGGACCCTTCTCATGAATGATGTCACTGTCATGGCGTTATTCAGGCTCGAGAGGGTGATTTGGCGCGAGTGACTGTGCAGTGACTGGAAATCACCCTTCGGGACTGGATACTGCTATGACAGTGACATCATTCATGAAAGGGGCGCCAAAACCCCCATGTTGAAAATTTGGTGCCAAAATTCAAAAAAATGACTGTTTAACGAGTGTGCGTTACGCAGTTCCTACACAGGCTCGTAAGTTCGCGAAATTTCAATATTTTCACTCCAGATTTTCAACATTGTCATTTCACCATACTGTCTTATGAGCAGTGTAGCTGTCATTTTTCATTTCTCACCCAAAATGTGTTTCCACCCTTGTAGCGCAGAATGGCGCAGTCGGTGTGCGAAATCAATGTACGGGACAAATTACAAAAATCACAGTGACACTGTTCATGAGCAGAGGTCTTGAAATGGCTATGTTGAAAATTTGGTGAAAAAATTCCTAAAAATGACTGTTTTACGAGCGTGCGTTGCGCAGTTCCTACGCACGCTCATAGGTTTGCGAATTTTCAATATTTCCACTCCAGATTTTCTACATTGCCATTTTTCCCACCTTCTTATGAGTAGAACAGCTGTCATTTTTCACATCTCACCCAAAATGTGTTTCCGCCCATGTAGCGCACAATGGCGCAGTTGTTGTGCGAACTCAGTGTATGGGACACATTAAGAAAATCACAGTGTCACTGTTCATGAGCAGAGATCTTAAATTGGCAATGTTGAAAATTTGGTGACAGAATTCCTAAAAATGACTGTTTTACGAGTGTGCGTTGCACAGTTCCCACGCACGCTTATAGGTTTGCGAATTGTCAATATTTCCACTCCAGATTTCCAACATTGCCATTTTTCCACACCTCCTTATGAGCAGTACAGCTGTCATTTTTCACATCCTGCCCAAAACGTGTTTCTGCCCATGTAGCGCACAATGGCGCAGTCGGTGCGCAAACTCAATGCATGGGGCACATTAACAAAACCACAGTGGCACTGTTCATGAGCAGAGGTCTTACAATGGCTTTGTTGAAAACTTGGTGAAAAAATGCCTAAAAATGACTTTTACGAGCGTGCGTTGCACAGTTCCTATGCATGCTCGTTAGTTTGCAAATTTAATATTTTCACTCTAGATTTTCAACATGTCCATTTTATTAAACTTCCTATGAACAGTACAGCTGCAATTTTTTCATATGTCACCCAAATGTGTTGCTCGCACATGTATTTAATAATTGCTGTTGGTGTCTTGAAAGCAATGTTAGGACAGATTAAGAAAATCACAGTTACACTGTTCATGAGCAGAGGTCTTAAAATGTCTATGTTGAACATTTGGTGACAAAAGTCCATAAAATGACTGTGTTACGAGTGAGCATTGTGCAGTTTCCATGCATCCTCGTTAGTTCATGACTTTGTAATATTTTCAGTCCAGATTTTCACTAGTGGCATTTTTCAGCACTTCCTTATGAACAGTACAGCTGCCATTTTTCACAACATGGCCGAAGTGTGTTTTCACACTTTCAGTGCAGAGATGCGTGGTCGCTGTGGGAAATCATTGTTCGGCACAGATAAAGAAAATCACAGTGACACTGTTCATGATCGGAGGCACCAAAATGCCTGAGTTGACAATCTGCTATAAAATATCCCCAACCTACTTATATAACGGGTGTGCGTTGCACAGTTTCTATGTACGCCCGTGACTTCACCATTTTTTTAAATACTTTTACTACACGTTTGCAACATAGCCATTTTTACACCTCCCCATGAAAGAGTTCAGCTGTCATTTTTTACAGCCTGTTCAGAATATTTTTGCACCTGTGGTGCTAAATCCCGTAGTCACTGTGCATAAGCAGCTTTCGGCTACCAAACTGATATTCCCCCTGTTCATGAGGTGGGGTCACAAAACAAACATGTTGAAGATTTGGAGTTAAAATACCAACGAATGCCTGAGGTACTCGGCTTTTCAACTAAATCGCCTACCCCTATAGAGAATGACAGGAATCAGGGGTGTGACTTGGGATTCTTGCCTGTGATGCTCATACCATTCCACACCCTGCAGTCACTGAGAGGCATCGAGGTATGCCTTGGACTCTTCGGCCCCAAACTTCACCCCATTCTCCTATATCGCACCCATCTCACCATATTTCCTAATGAAATGGGGTGCGCATAAGGGCCAAAGACCCCAAGGAACACGTCACACTTGTCAGTCTCTGCAGAGTGCGGTGTGGTGAAATGGCGTGGCCGTTATGCCTGATGACCCAAATGCACACCCCAATGCCTGTCACTCTCTGCAGGGTGGTGGTGGGGTTGGCTTTAGTTCAGTACTTCACTGCCATTTCTATTACGCAGCTCTGTAACTTCTACACTACCACTGCCAATGCCAGTAAGCAAACATTCGGCATTGACAAATGCTTGTTACTTTAATATTCAGTCTGTATAATTGTGCTAAGCCATTATTGCATTTTGTGGTGAAGTCTTGCTCTCAGTTTTGTTAAATCTATCACGGTAAAGAACCTTCCCCCACCCCCTCCTCTAGGGCTCCTAGTCCTGTAAAAAGTGTCACTAGTTTCAATTTACAGCCTTTCTACAATCATTTCTCCCCACCACCACCAAATGGCAACCAGCATAGACCTCTTCTCATCTCCATGACTAGTTGCCATATTTCCAGAAATATTGCATACTGTTGTTACAAAGAGAGCAGAATGTGGTCTTTTCCATCAGATAACAGCAGCAAACATGGAGGTCATAGGAGGTCTATGCTGGCCAGTGCCTGATAGTAAAATTGATTTGGAGGGTGGTCAGGAAGTGCAAATCAATACCAAGCAGACTACTCATGGGACCTGGGGTGGGGTGATGGATTTTAGATACAGTATCTGGATTTGCTTAGAACATGATGGCCAGAAGGAGGGGTGACACTAGCTGCCAGTGAAGCTTTGCACAGGACCAGAAGAGGGAGTGTGATGCCACTTTAAAATGGGAGTAATGAATTGGGAGGAGGGATGGAGGGTTGAGATGCTAGATGCCTTTACCAGCACTGTATAAATTCATATTGCATCTTTCAAAGGTAAAAAAGTCACATGCCTTGAATTTACTTCACAAACATCTGCAGTAGGAATATCCCATTATCTTGTCAAACTTGTAAATAATTTGTGGCACCAGCTGCGGTTTGGATGGGGATGAGTTTCAGTTTACAAAGGGTGGGTGGGTGAGTAGGGTTGGGGGGATAGATTATTGTACTTAACATTTTTGGAATGTCCTTGTCTGTGATGAGAAGAGGGTGAAATAAAATGGTGTACCAATGCATATAAAACAGTGCATTAAAGTGAGAGAATTGCTGTGGGGTGGGGGTTTACACTTTACACCAGGAAATGACATGTGGGTATTTGCACTAGGAATATTATACCTCTATATTAACATACCACACTCAGATGGGCTTAACATGTGCAAAACATTACTACAAAGAGACACATACAAAAAAACACAACCGATTACAGATACAGTTTTGGAACTCACTGGCTTCAGACCAGAACTTAACTACTTTACCTACAACAACAACAAAAAATACCTACAGTACAGCAAACTGGCACAGTGTTGTGGGCGCAAGAATTACCCCTCAATATGCCATCATCTTCACGGCTGTATTAGGAGACAGTTTCCCATCACAGCAGAGACCGAAGTCATTGATCTGCTACCATTTTATTGACAGCATTTTTCTTATATGGCTCAAAGTGGGGAAAAACTACATGAGTCCCTTAGAACCTTTAATAGATTTTATACCTAGATCAATTTGAAATTGGAGTACTTCCAGCAAAAAAAAAATAAAATAAAATAAACTTTCTGGACACTACAATTAAACTGCCTCAGTGCAAAATAAAAATATCAAAACCAACAGAGTGTTTTAACTACCTCTACGTATCTAGTGCACACCCAAATCATACCAAGCCCTATGATACCAATGTATATAGGTTCATAGGATTGGTACAAGTCCAGTGAGCCGAAGGCCCTTTATTGAACTCATCACCCAGCTCATGGGTGGAACGCATACTTCTTTTCTCCCATATAGTTATCTAGCCTTTGTTTAATATTGTTATATTGTTGCTCTTTACTAACTCTTTTGGAAGTATATTCCATTGTTTTATTACTTGTGTGAAAAATGTACTTCTCTTGACTGATAGATTATTGTATGTAAGGACAAGTCAGACAGGGGCAACAATTTGGAAATAATGCGAGGAGCCTTCATCAGCAAAAACTACTCCTTACATGTGCTCGACAAAGAAACAGCATGAGCTAGACAAATACCACAAGGACAGCTACTGGTGTACAAAAGAATCAAAATGCACACAACTGGTAGTGACATACAACCCATCAATTAAACCACTAGAGAAGATCGTCAGCGAATTGCAACCAGTCCGGCACAGTGATGACAGACTGTCTACTACAGTCAGAGAACCACCTATAATAACATACAATCACCAAATCTGGGAATAATAAAGGGCCAAAATGAAATACCCACAATTCAAACAGACACAAGGAACAAAACCATGCAAAATGTCCAGATGCAAAACATTCAGTATGATTGACTCATGTGAACCGACCTGCTTTCCATTTACCAAACAGGAATACAAAATAAAAAAGAGTTTCTCATGTCACACCAACAATATGGCTTATCTAATTAGATTCCAAAAATGTCCATATGGATGGTATATGGGTGAAATGGGATGAACACTCCATAAATGTAAGAATAGACATAGATCCACTATCAAACACTCGGGCAAGCAGGCACCAGTGGCTGAACAGTTCTCCCAGAACAAACATTTTCTGAAGGATTATAAAAGGTGCATTTACATATACTTAGCAGGTGTGCTTCCATCTGCACTGCTTGCCCGCCTCTTCACCTGCATCACTCATGACCACCATTTACACATAAGAGTTGTGCACCATTGCAAGATGGAAAGTAGTACCACTGGGGCCAGGAATCAGGTTACACAACTGCCAGTGTATTCTGCTAAGTTTTGATACCACTTCTCCTCACACCACAATGAAGCACACAGCAGTACAGGACAAAAACAAATAAATACATTCATGCAAAAGGCACCAAGGGGAGAAAATGCCCTTTATCTTCTTATACTGCCTTAGAAATGTGGAACCAGCTATGTAGGGTGACTGTTGCTCATGGGGCAGGGGGTTTAAAGCTAAGCGGAGGACTGGCTATGGATTTCAGTGTCATAAATGGATATTTCTTTGTGGGGCTTCATGTAGGAGAGCAAACTGTCAGGAGGAAGAACAGTTCAGGCTGGTGGGGCTGAACCATTGTAAGCAGAACAGCTTGTTTACGTCAGCATAAAATGCCTGCACCAGTACACATCCCCAACAAGGCACAGATCATTGTAAGCCACAGCAGAACAGCTTGTTTACATGTCAGCATAAAATGCCTGCACCAGTACACATCCCCAGCAAGACACAGATCATTGTAAGCCACAACGGAACAGCTTGTTTTCATGACAGCATAAAATGCCTACACTAGTACACATCCCCAACAAGACACAGATCATTGTAAGCCACAACGGAACAGCTTGTTTACATGACAGCATAAAATGCCTGCACCAGTACACATCTCCAGCAAGACACAGATCATTGTAAGCCACAATGGACCAGCTTGTTTACATGACAGCATAAAATGCCTGCACCAGTACACTTCCCCAACATGACACAGATCATTGTAAGCCACAACGGAACAGCTTATAATGCTCTGGCTGGTGTTTATACTACAGGACCTGCACCAATGCAACTCATTTGTGCTGCTTGCATCAGTATAGATCCAGTAGTGTAAATGCACCTGAAGTGGCTGTTTTGAGAGGAAACCTCAAAGGCCCCTTTTACACGGCATGCTGTGCACCACAGTGAGCAGTGCAGAGCACCTAAAGCATTTTCTCTGTTGTGTATAGGGAAGCCGCACTGCATCACAAATGAACACTCACTGATCCGGCATTCCCTGTTTTCCTAGGTCCGCCATTGCATTTTAATGTTTTGCTCCACTCAGTGTGGCTGTGTAAATGCTTGTAAGCACTCACACAGGCTCACACAGGCTTGTAAGAGTCTCACAAGACCCTCCCATACATGATCAGAAGTTTTTTGTGCAATACTGTAACTGAATTCAGCTAAATATTGATAGTGGGAAGAAAGCTGAACTCGGTAAGTTAGTTAATTTTCCAAAATGAGCCACTATCTTAACATAAGCCCCTATATATTCAGCTGAACTTGGTTACAGTATGGTGTGTGAAAAACACTGCCTCCCCCCGACACATGCACTGAAGTGACCGCTGGCTGGGTGGAAAGACGGCAGAACTGCCAGAAGAGCCAGGACTGTGGTATACTCTGCTGCAGTGTACAAGCAGAGGGTAGCAGTTCATGTGGAGTGAGCAGTGTAATGTTGTTTATTTCATTCAATGCAAGAAATGTCCTTGCACAGGTTATGTGGGAGAGACAAAGCAACAACTCCGCACTAGAATGAATTCACACAGGCATACTACTAATTTGAAGATGAATGACAAACCAGTGACACAACACTTCTCCCACTATGGCCACTCAATCTCACATATGTCTCTGATTGTCTTAAAAGGACATTTCAACAGAAATCAGACTTATTTTACTTCTCAAGTATGGTGAAAAATGGCATAAACATTGATGTGAGGTATATGACACATTATTCCACCTAAACTTACACAGACCTTTACTTCAAAGGGTGGCATAAATACTTTAGTTCTTCAGTGAGCCTTTTTTTTTTATTTTTATATTTATAGAGTCCCTTTATCTGGTTATCTACATGTTGGTTTCTCACCTTAGCACTGTGTGAGTGTGTGTGTGTGTGTGTGTGTGTGTGAGTGTGTGTGTGTGTGTGTGTGTGTGTGTCTGTGCATGTATATGGGGGAGTGTGGCATGGGGTAATTTTTATGTGGGTGTCGGGGTGTTTTTGTGGGTATAGTGGGTGTGGTTATTATGGTAATATTGAGGTAGGCTTTTATTTGGTATACTGATGCTTCTTCGACAACTTTACTGTGATGGACACTACAGCGACAACAGTACCAGGTCGCTGTAGTGTAAGTGTGGGACCCAGGCACCACTTTCTGGGGGTATTGCACACCCTCCCCAAAGCAACTCTGACTCAGAGTTGGAGGCAGAGTCCCCCTGCATTGGGGGTTCAGGGGTGAAGCCCCTCAAAGAAAACATAGTTTGATGCGACTCCCTTTATGCCAACTGCAAATGCGGTCGACACAAAGGAGTGGCTGTTAAGTCAGTAAACAATGAAATTGTCAACCGACTGTCATAGATCCCTTTTATTCAGGCACATGACATAATGGTGTTACAGTAGCTAGGACTCTTAGATCACATATATAGTGAATATTTACTTCCTTCTACTAGTTGTCTGTGGTTGGATTACATACTGTCACATTCTTAAATTCTGCACACATTAAGATGCATAGCTCATTTACTTGGGGGTTCATGAAAGGTTTAATTCCTTTGGGTAAATATTGCAATGAATGGTGTGAATGAAGGTGTATTAGGACTCTTGTGCATATATCTCCTTTTAACTAGTTATCTCTCCCCGGGAATGGGGCTGGGGGTTGGGGGATTTAATTCCTATGAGTTTTTATTCAGATTTCTCAGACTGTTTATGTACATAGTTTATTATACATAGACACTTTATTGAAATATGTACATATCAGGCTCATGGTCTCAATTTCTTGGTGGTCCTTGACAAGCAGTTTTTTTTTTATTTTGTCACTTATACTTACAATTGATATTATCATGTATAAAATCCTGTTACAACACTGAAGGTCTTAAGGTTTGTGGAATATATTAACTGATTAAGAGTATAGTTGGGAAAAGATCTCCAGCCAAGTTCTACATTACAACATTTGCTCACTTTGAGTAAACTTTACTTTAAACCCTTTGTATGTCATACAGTATATAGATAATTTCTGTGTATTTTATTTTTGCTGCTTGTTTTTAACTTGCAATTATGTCTCATTTTAGTATGTATTTATTAGCCACAAGTTTGCCCTTCATTGACTGTGTTCCTTAACACACAAGGACACTTGAAATTAAAGTTGTAAAGCTCCTCATCTTACATGAAATTAGGGAGAATAGTATCCTAAGGTTTTGTTTTCATTAGACTGTTACTTTATTTTTGGTGTTTGTTTTTAACTCACAATTATGTCTCATTTTAACATGTAGTTCAGTTCAAATTTATTAGAGTATGTATGAAAACAAGTTATTACATGCATAGATCAATTAAACAAGACGAAACCAAACATACATATCCTTATTGCATAACTGGGATAAATATCCATCATATTATTGCACATCTCCAATTAAATAATTTCATGAAATGGTTGCTGTACTTTAAAACTTATTTGTTGGCAAGCACAACTTACAAACCATATAATTCATATCTATCAGGTAATTACATTCAGTGAAATGTACACATTATCTTATATGCTTAACTTGCAAGGGCAAATATTTGTAAATTATTTTTTTTGGTTAGTATCAAATATGGTGTAACTTTAATAGGTAACATCTGACCCTATCTTAAAAATAGGATATGCAAACATTTTCCTTTCTTCCAGCAAATTAGAGCAGTCCCACATTAGCTGTAAAGCAGCAAGTCTGACATTTTCAT
This sequence comes from Neoceratodus forsteri, assembly GCA_016271365.2. Taxonomy (NCBI): domain Eukaryota; kingdom Metazoa; phylum Chordata; order Ceratodontiformes; family Ceratodontidae; genus Neoceratodus; species Neoceratodus forsteri. The sequence goes on from CM057453.1 coordinate 1,283,801,903, forward strand.
CACATAAACATGGAGCATCAGCAGTCTGAACATTATTTGGTCTCCATATATTTCTGAACAAATCAAACCTTAATTTAGTTACGGTTTTCCGATGTTTAGCTTTTTCACAATAGGTAAGATATTTTTCTTTACAAAACAGCTCTTTTGTTAACTTTAAAGTCTTATATCTACCAGATTATCTGATGTTACCCAAATCTCCCTGGGTGGCAGTGTCTATAATTCTCTCTATGGCTAGTTTAGAGAATGCTACAAAATCTGTGTAGGGATTTAAGAGTATCATTAGGTAAACCTATTTTGTTTTACTCCTGATTTAACTTTACAAACCAACAATAGGGATTCTTTGTCAGGTTGCTTTGCATGTCTCTTCTACAATGGTTTAACAGATTATCAATAGGTACACTCATTACTTCTGTAGCATAACAGATGTTTCTTTTTAATATGTTGGCTCTAACAGATAAAGATCCAGTTTCTGCTTGAACAGCATTATTCATCACATCTAGGGGAACCCCCAGTATGATTTTTAAAAAGGAGGCCTGTCATGATTCAAGTTTTTTAGTATTAGCTTATACGTCCCCCAACTTTTTAAATTCATTTTTTCATATTGATACAGTCAGCATCATACCATATTGCTTTTTACCCCATATTGAGAGTCCTGGATCTGGTATCTTTTGAGCGTGACTGTGAAATAGATTCAACTATTTCACTAAACTGTCCTCTCACATATTCTAATGTGCTAGTTCCAATACCTGATATACAATTACTTTTCAGAGCTCTCAGATTTTCCAATTGCAAGGTTCTTTGGACCATCCCCACCATCTGGTCTGTCCATTTAATTTTCCTAGAATTGCATACCAGCATAGTTTCATCTGCGTCTGCTTTCTTTTCATAATCTATATCCTTACACAGATCCCAACTCCCCCTTAAAATAATTTTAAGGGCTCTATGGTCACTTTCCCATAGATCCAGGAATTCCAAACAGCTAACATTAGCCAAAGAGAAGACATCCACCATGAAATAATCAATGACACTGCCCTCATTTAAACAGGAAAAAGTCATGTTGCCCTTCTCATCGCCATGTCATCTGCCATTAATTCTTAAATTAAGTGAATTCAAACAATCTAACAATTTATATCTTTGTACAGTTAGTTTAGAATCCACTGAAGTTCTAATAGGAACACCCAAAATGCCATTTAGGTTCTAGTTGTTGCTCTTACATTCTGGCTGGCTTCTTGTTCTGGCATTAAAATCTCCACCTACTATAAACATAGCTCCTGGGGACTATACCCGAGAAGAGAGAATATTATTTCTTCCAGCTTCTGACACTATTTACTTATGGGAGACTTTTTTGAATGGGGAGGGATGTAAATATTAACCAGTATACATGAGGGTAAACTCATTCTAGATATTTCTACATACAAGATATCAAAATTACAATCTCTAATTACAAATTTAGCATTTATTACCTTAACAACCTTTATAATAGTGCAAACTCCACCCAAGGCATGCCCCAGATTTACTCAGTTTCTTTGCAGGAATATCCCACAAATAGAAGCTTTCAATCAGACATACCTCCATATTCATAGCCTAAGTTTCTTGGAGCATAATCAAGGAATTGGAGGTCAAGAATTTTGTACATCCAACATCCTTAAATTTACTAGCAATGCCAGCAATATTCCAACTAAGAAATGAATGTCTAGATTGGAAACATAGGTTCCCAGGGTTTTTCTTTTGTCAGTTTCCTTCTACTGAATCCACAGTGTTGTCCCCACCAGACTGAATGGGTTGACTAAATGTACTAGTTTCATAGATTTCTGAATTGGAATATACCGTATCTTGGAGTCTGATGTTTGGGTCATGTCCCCTTAGCTATCTAGTATTACACTAGCATTTATTCTCAAACCTTTCTGCAGTCTGCCTCTTATACTTCTTCTGTTTTATTGATTCAACGTATTATCATCAGGTATCAATTCATGTATCACTTCTGCAGGGACCATATAATTGGTAATTCTTTGTTGAAGTTTTGGGACTACTTTTCCTTTTACAACATCCTTGGGTTTTGTTTCCTTGCTACTTTTAGATAGAATTTTCCCCTGCCATCAGATCTTCTTCTGCTCCAATAGTCATTTCAGCTTTAATTCCCAGGGTACCTAGATCATTTTTCATTGAAAGAATTTCTTGCCTTACAGAACTAGATTTTGTAACCAGACAGACCCAGCCTTTTTACTACCCTACTTTGTATCTGTAGACCAAGCTAATGTCCATCCATGCAAGCTTATTCCCTAAAACTCCCTTACAGACATTGTAAACTACTAGTTTAAGTGTAATAGGGCTTTCATTTCTGGCTTTGGGGAGGCCCTTAAAGAAGATAGTGGGAACAATCAATCTTTTTTCTATTAAATATTCTTTATTTTTGACACAGCATTCCCTTCAATTACTTGGTTCCCACTGATACAATGGTGTTTATAATCTCTAGGTCCTGGGGCCTTCTTATTTATAGAAGTTATCTCTTCCAGTCCGGTGATAAGATATCATTTCTGTATACCATCTTCCTCCAGTAGTAATACATTGTGGATCAACTCATTAGAGCTGTTATGGGCTGACTTAGCTTTCTTGTTCCTTTTTTTAGCTTTACCGAGTTGAGTTTCAGAACCCTTTTTCCCATTTTGGTTATTTTTCATAATCATTTTTAGTTCACTCACTAACTTTTCTGTCTCCACTACTTCCTTATTTTCCAATTTCTTCTGTAATTTTACTAATTGGCATAGATGCTTGAGCAACATTGTTGGTTTTAATGGCAGCTAATTTAGTCACTTCCCCCGCTTAGTAAATTATTTATGGAGTATGTTAAATTAATTACCATGTTATTGTTAAGGAGAATCCCATTGCATATTTCTTTAAGAAGCTCCATTATAGGATCATCATCCTTATAAATTGTACCATTAGTACTTAATTTCCCTTTTTTCTTTGAAGTCTTTTCCCCTAGCTTCTTTTTCTTTTTTTCCATCATCTTCTGACCAGATATACATAAAGTGTCAGCTGGTGATAACGCTAGATGTTCATTATTCATTCTCTGTGTATATCGTGTTAAAAGGGCATCTAATTCCTCCAGAAATGATCTACTGGCTCTACAAGAGGTAGAATGAACTGTGTCCCTGCTTTTTTTCTTATTGCTCACTATTTCTTTTGCCATCGGAACTGATTTAATATCTGGTGCCTTGACAACTATATTACATATTACCCCATCTGTCCTTAGGGATTGTTTATGCTACGGTCATTTGTCCTGATTGGTGACAAGTATATCAGTATCACCTTGCTGGGAAGTATCATTTTAGTTCTCTAATATTCTGATTGTTTTCAATACTGGGTGCTCACTAACATCAAGATCTATAGATTCCTTTCTCTCTCTTTTTCTGGTTGATTTTATTGGGGAGGAACTAAGTGTGGGAAATGATAGACTCTGAATTCTTACTACTTCACATTTCCTCACTAAATTTATTTGAGAAGCAGGAGGCAGAACAAAACTTGTAATCTTCTTGCCCACTGTTCCAAGATCAGCAACTATAGTATCCTTTTTCCCTTTCCCTTTCACTGAGTTTTTTTTTGATGACCCCTTCATTTTATTTGGGGGTTTGATAACATTTGTTAAGGGATTTCTAAGTGCTTGTCTACTTTTCATTTTCCAGTACTCCTAGGGCTTAAAACCACCTTAGCATATCTAAATAGTAGGCACAAATATAACACAGGGATACAGTATGAAAATACAATGTACCATCAGTATCAGAGATAGAAAGTTGGGGGGGTTCCTAGTGTGATATAAACTTAAATTACTTACAATTCAAGACTAGGTCACAATAAAATTAAAACCACAATGCCAAAATCTAACTGGAGACACAGTTTTAGTATTCACCACAAAATAAAATAGCAGGATTCTAGAACGTAAGTTTTCTTCAGCAGTCACCAAAATGCAACCAGTGAAAGTCTCTTTAAAATATAAAAGTACTTTGTAATTCAAAAAAATTTCTGGGATACTTAAAATGCTGTAGAGTGCTTTAGGATGCAGACTTCCTCAGCCAGAGTCCATTAACAACCAGGGCTGCCGACAGCAGGTAAAGGTCTCAAGACTTGGAGCTTGTTGTACAGCACAATCTGTTTCCACCACTAAAAAGCAATAGAGCAAATTTTTTTTATTATTATTTCTTTATGTCTTCAAATGGGGTGGTTGTGCTTTTGTTTCCCCCTTCCAGCCAGCCTTCATGGCCACTGCCTCGGTCGTGGCCAGTGCTCACCTCCTCAGTGCATCCCTTCCCAAGCCGCATTGCAGTGAACACTTACCCCACTACTGCAGAGACCTGGAGGGTGGGCCCAGAAGGGAACTGACTTGAGTGCATCTGCGGCGGTACCATCGGGGCAGCCATCATGCTGCCGAGGGATTTTCTTAGATATAGGTAGCCCCCCCTCCAGCCCTGGTGTGCAGTGGTGTCAATGATGCTGCAATACATGCTTCCATGTGTTGCACATCAGACACCACCAATGCCATCCTTTTCTGTTGGCCCTGAAGCTGCACAGCCCCCAGTCACCACCAGAAGCTGACGCCTTGGTGGTCCTACTCACCGACCCTTCCTGGAGGAGAAGAGGTGTCCCTGGGATGCTCAACCCTCCTCCCAGCCAACCACCGGTGATCTGTGCCCATTCCTGAACACAGGTTGTCAGCATAGCACAAGGTGTGGTGTCCAGCACCTCAACCCTCAGTGCCACTGGGCCGACAGAGCACTTATTAATTTTAATTACTTTTTGTTTCTTGAGTTAGTGCTGAAGACTCACTAATTTTAACTTTAAGCTGCAAACTACAACCACAGACACTACCCCAGAACTAAAAAGACATGTAAGAGTCAAATTATTATATCCCAATAAGATCTAGACAAATACTCAGAGAACATATGTCAGTTCACGCTATAATAGTTACTTACTTATAGCCAATAGACAAGAGTTTCTAAAATAAACTGGCAGTAGCACTTCAAAATCAGCAAAACCCAAAACCTGAAGGCTGTTCCCATTTTGCGATGTTGAATTGTAATGATCCGCTCTCACCAAACTTGATTTATCAACTACTAAATAGTTAGCCAGCAGCTAATGGTGTTAATGCTAACAATCATGTTTTAAAACTAGGCTATATAGGAAATAGCAAATAACGCATTGAGATCAAAACAAATAGAACACATTGCACTTTAATACAAGCTATAGCAGCCTCGGCTAGTAGGTACATGGCAGGGGATATAATGTGATAAAAAAATCTGAAAGCTATAAAACAGGGCTCAGCTCTACTCCTTGGTGTGCCCCTCTAGCAGTAATCTTGCAAAGCACCCTGTCTGTGCGCAAAGAAATGGTGAATATACAGCCAAGACGCCACACATGCATTTAATGTAAACTTATCACGTGATCCACTGCCGTGAAAAATAAAAGTAAATTTATAGGTTAAAAACTATACAAAATCTAAAAAAAACCCATTTATCTAGAAGATTTAAATTATCGGACAATAACAAGTTGAATGAAGTGCTATAGAATAATCATAAAACTGGGTGAGCAAAGATCTGCAAAACATCAACACATCAAAGCAAAAAAATTCAAAGACTCAGGTAAACCCATACAAATAAATGCTCTTCTAAATATTAGGCGCAGTCAGCAGGTATATTCCGTAAACATGTACTAAAAAAATTTGCAAACATTTGCGGGATACAAAGTACTAAATGTCTGCAACTTCAGGAGGAGTACTTCTGGATAAGTCAGTATTCAAAGCCCAGACACAGAAGACAGTTCTTCTCTCCCTTCTCTCAAAGGCTCCATCGTCCCGTAGTCTTCCTGGAATCCGCAGTCTTTTTCTCCACTTAGGGTTCCTCAGGACTCTCTGTCTACTGAAGCCCTGTTCTCCCTTATTTAGCCTTATTTAGCCAGCCACATAGGCTCTAGATTATCTGGGTTCTCCGTGCCCATTCTCTGGCTTCACCCCCCCCCCATAGGGTGCTCTACTTCTCTCCCTCTGGCACAGCTCTCCCACCGCCATGATTCCAGGGCCTGTAAAGGAAAGAAAAACAGGGCAGAAGAACAGCAGGGACAATTTCTGTGACACAAGAACTTCTGGAAAAAAGCTAGAATTGGAAAACAACTAAGGCAACTGTGGTATACCATTTGTAGACCAAAAAAAAAAAGCATTTCTAGCTCTCTGCTTTGCTCAGTTACTGAACCAGCATGCAGCCACTCCTCCTCTTGTCCACACTCCAAATGCAAGATCCTCCTCAACAGTCTACCTGGGCAGTAGAGTGCATAGGGAAATTCCTTTAAATAGAGAATACATCTTGCAAGTACGTCTCATTTTAGCATGTATTCATTATCCACAGGTCTGCCTCTCATTGACTGTGTTCTTTAACACACATGGACACTTGCAATTAAAGTTGTAAAGCTCCTCATCTTACATGTAGTTAGGGAGAATAGTATCCTAAGGTGTTGTTTTCATTAGACTGTTTTCTTGAAACATACTGAGACATTTTAAAATGTATGTGAGGAGAACTCTCTGCTTGTTCCTATCTTCTGATAACCTTTGACCTTCAGGGGCTTTTCAGATAAACGCATACTGGTGTTAATTAGCTTCTCTGACATAATCTTTAGTTATTTTTTGAATGAGTATATTAACCCAAAGAAAATTATTTCTGTTTTTTTATGTATTGTCTGGGTGTTAATAGTATGGGATTTTCTGAATAACTGTCATAAAGCTTCTGAAGAAGGACTTGGTTGGTCCGAAAGCTAGAACACTTTGTTCTTTTGTTGCAACATCTATGTTGATCCAATAAAAGGTATCAAACCATTTGCTTCTGGATCTGTTCTTACTAGGACCAATACGGCAACTGCACAGTTTGTTTGTCAAAATAAAAAAAATAAAAATAATCAAAAAAAGTAATAAATTAGAATTGAACTGGCAGAATCTGTTCCTCATTTATCAAACCCTAAAACAGAGGCAACTATGTGACTGTCTCACAAATCTTGTGTGATCTTACCATTAACAAAGTCATGCTAGATGTGAGTACTGGAATTATTGGGGGCTGCATGCCGTGCATAGGCATACAGCCTGTGCTGCTGCTCCCTAACAAGGCCATTACCTGTCTCTGCAGCTGCCCCATATTGTTATTCTTTGGGCAATCAAATGGTAAATTCCCAGATTTCTGGCACACTTCACACCTCTGCTCCTTAGTTTTGGTAAGTTGTGTTTTTCATGTGGGGTTTTTGGTTAGGCTTGTTTACCTTAGGCTGTTCTGTGGGATTTCATTTAAAACCACCTCCTGTCCCTAGCCTACTGTGTTTGCCCTGTATATAGGACATGTTGGACACAAACTGGGGTCTTTATCCAGGAGCCATACATGTAATTTCTCTGGCACAATCCAGAGAAACTGTTTTAATATAAACACTTCTTCTATGCAGAGCTCATTGGCAAGGTGACAGGTGGAAAACACCAAGGTGTCAAACTTGGTTTATCATTGATTCATATACTGATCAGCAGCCACCATACATAAGAAAAGCATGTGGTGCACACTGATGACACCACCTTCTATGGTTCCCATATGAAAAGAAGACATTTATTTATTTATTTATTTCAAATATTGGTGACCTTTGAAAAGCAAACTGAGCCAAGGCTCATTTCCAGGTGTGACCCGGGGAACAAGGGAATACATGTACAAAACAATGGTAGCTGGCCTAGCAGGTACATAGCAACTTAGAATATAAAACAGATAATGAGAATAACAGTATAATACAAGCATAGGAAAGAAATCAAACAGTAAAGCAAACAACGCAAATATCTGAGGCAAGGAACAAGGATTTTATGAGATGAGTTAGTCTCCTTCAATCTGACCTTGATGCTGCAGCAAAGTGGTTGGTTTAGAATAATATGCCCATTAACAGTGCAAAAACCAAAGTACTCACATTAAAAAAGGGATTTCTGCAAAACTTTTAAAATGAACTTAAAAAAAGACACAGCCCGCTCAATGGCATGGAGAAATGAGGTGCTAGGCACCACACCTCATGTCATGCCAGAAACCTGGGTTCGGGAACAGACTCAGGTTACTTGAGGGGGTGACTGGGCAGGGAGAATTGAACGTCTCCAGTACAGCTCTCTTGCTGTAAGGAGGGGGGGTGACTGTATCTTGCTGCTCAGATACTGCCAGGAGGAATGTGGGCAGCAGTGCAGCAAGACTGCACCAGCAGAGGGACCTCAAATGCAGAATGCTGAGGGTGTCTCCAAAGAGGTAGAGTGTGCACATAATGTCCATTGCATGCATTGTGGGACCTGGGGCAGAAAATGGCAAAAACATCTCCAAATCTCAGGATAAAGCCTGATCTCCCACAGGCCTTACACCGAAGGTCCTTTGGCAGAGGACAAAGTGGAGTGAGGTAAGCCATGAGAAGCCAAGTGACAGGGTGGGGGGGGTTGGATGAGGGAAGTTGGGCAGAAGAGGTGGCAAACACTATAAAAAAAGAGTTTAAAAGAGATGGGAAGATCCATTGCCTGCCTAGGAGTTCTTCTAAGGAGCATGCCCCACACTCTACATATATAAACAAGTCATGAAACGTTTGAGCACAGGGATGTGGTTAGCAATGTAAAAAGTGGATGGGGTCATTTGGCTGCCCCCTAAGGGGTAAATTAAAATCCCTTTCTTTCCTAAGGGACATTAAATTAAAATGATCAAATTATGCTGGAAGAACTCCCAGGCAGGTGAGGAAGCTTCCCATTTAATTTAGATAGAACCCAAAAAGGTGCTTTTTAATAATATGCATTTAAAGAATTTCACCATAAATGGAGCCAAAATTGAGAGTGTGCACAAATAAGATTGCTGGGTTAGTGATACCTGATGATTTAAAATGAGGCCACACACTGAATAGGTACTAAACCATGCAAATAAAAGAGTTCATGAATGCCCGTAAGAGGGCTGGTCTAACGTGAGAATTAGTGTTTTTGTACAAATCTTTAATTTTCCTTAATTTCATTAATTTTAATATATTGTGCTGTTTTCCTTAATTTTAATATATTGTGCTGTTGTCCATCTGGCCGGACCTGACTCAAGTACTGAACAAAGTACTTCCCTTGAAAGGGCCTAGAAAGGGGTTTTCAGGACTAATAACGTTACATATAATCAGATGGTGAGGCTCCTAGTCCTCAAGCTACCAAGAGTCAGATGGGAGAACAGAGGCAATCGCTTTTTCCAGGCTCACTGTAGACAATACTAATTTGCATACCATGACCTGGGAGACTAGAACTGCAATATGAAAGACAAGAAGAAAAGACAGTGATTCACCCATATAGCAAGAACTAGAATTTTCAATGAGTTTCATGCCATGGGCCATAGGTAAATCTGGATGAGTGTATTTTCAGAGTTAACAGCAGGAATAATATTCCCTAATCTACAATTTTATATCTGGGACTGTTGCTCTGATACTTTGGATAACTCTCCAAGGGTACAGTTTGTAATATTTTGGAGTAGGCATTCCTTCTTAAAGCATGCATCAGATATTGTGAAACTGCTCTCGTAACTAGCAAGGATGATCAGGATGGTAATTTTTGCTCATTAATATTTGTTGGTCTCTTGTACATGTTGTTTTGGTAACTCCGTTTCTTATGTACACATTTAATGTACGAACTTCAACTGGTGGTTGCCCACTGGCTACAGTATGCTCTATCTGACTAATTGTTTGGTTGGATACCTTGGCAGTGACTGCCTAAGCACCTTCAAGCCATCATTCTAACGGATTGAAAATTTGTAAACACAGTTCAGTTTAACTTCCCGCAGTAACTTTTCCTCAGTAGCTTCCATAGCTCCCAAAATCTTAGTCTATATGCTTCTGAAGTCAGTTAAAAATGTTTCAATCAAACATTTTGTTCGCTTTGGAAGAGTCTTTACAATTAGCATAGTACATTCTGGTGAATGCCATTAAGGTGTTGCCCATGAGTAATGGTGTGAGGTTAGTTGTGCAAGAAGCCCTCTCTAATTTAAATTCCCCACCGAATCTTTCAAAAGAGGTTGCGATTACCCCCCTCCTGGTAATATGGAAACAGTTTTGAATTAATCTTGGCTTCCTGGAGAGGCCCTTCCTTCGCAGCACTTATGTTTGTTTGCAGTGCCTTCTGTTGCACTATCTCTGTCTCTTTCCAGTTTACATTTTTCTGTCTCTCATGTTCAAGTCCTCACTGTTTCTTTACATGCTGCTACTCTAGCTCTTCTCACATCTGGATGTCATGCTTGCATTCTTTCACTACTCTTCCTGGAGCTCTTTTATCTCTTGGTGCCTTTGCACAAGCTCTCTCTCTCTCACTCTTTCTCCCTTACTTGTAGTTGTGGCACTCTTCCTCTTACTCCTTTGGAACAATCTTTGCCTTTTGAAGCTCTGCCTTTACCTTTATCAGATCTCATTTCACAACTACCTCAGTTCTGGTCTCATGCTCATTCTATCTCTGTCTCTCTAACCACCCTTTCATGACTCTGGCCTTCTCCTCTCTCTGTAACCATGTCTTCAAAACTCTGCTCACTCTGTTCTTTTTTTTTTTATATTTACTTTATTTTATGACAAGTTGTTGTTACATACATTCGAATTTCGTACATCATTTTCCAGTTAGTGTTTACATTATACTGTTATTTCACATTTCTATCACTTTGCATTTGTTCCAAACATCCCCAATTCCTCCATTTCTTGTTTCCTTTTTTTATTTTTATTTATTCACCCCTACCTTCCTGAACTCTTTCAGGAATGGGCTTTTGAGGTCCATCCTGTTCCTGCCCACCTGAAGCTCCCCCTCGCCCCTCTGAAGGGTGTCTCTCCAATTTATCCCTGCCACCACCTGGCTCCCTGGCTCTGAGTCCCCCGAGGTGGGACTGCTGGATACTCCCCCAGCACTCCATCTATAATTGAGTCTGGTGGCAGTGGAGAGCAGAGGAGCGAGAGGTGGAGCACGACGTTGGGCATGGTGGACTGACCCCCCCAGACCCTCCGTCACCTATCAGGAGGTAGAGGGTTTTTTTTGTGCTTTTTTTTGTTGTGCCCTTTCATCCCCCACCACCCAGGCAGAGTCATGAGCATGCAATGACACCAGGGGACATCCTGCCATGGCTCTGCAACCCTCTACTGTAGCCCTAAGCATGTCAATACCTCCGGTTACCACCGGAGGTCACTGATGTGCCGGGCATAGCCCCTGGAACCCCCTGAGGGAGGAGAACTGTCCTCTGGATGCTCAATCCTCCCTTTCCCCTGCCAACCCCCAGCGGACCAGGCTCGTTCCCGAACCTGGGTCGCTGACATGGCACAAGGTGTGGCATCCAGCGCCTCAACCCTCAGTGCCACCGGGCTGGCCTCTTGTTTCCTATGTGTTGCATTTCTGACTGTGCTCCCTCTAACTATAATTGTCTTAACTTAATCAGACAAGAACAACATACTACAATCTATAACCTACATACATTTAATACAAAGTCTAAGTCACATTACTCGTTTTGGTTCAGTGTTTAGTGATTCTCCCATCTGGGATATACCTGGCCGAGTCGGTGCAGGTTTGATCTCTATTGTATGTGGTTGTCTTTTAGATTAATCTTCTTATGTTTATGTGCTGTGGTTCTGTCCACCCTCTCTATTTCTCCGTCACCTCTCCTCCCCATCAGTATCTTATCCCTGTTTATTCCATTTCCCATGTCCATCTGGTCCATCTTTCTACAAATTTCTCCTGTCTGTCCTAGATTTTATAGGTGAGTCTTTCCATTTCATGTACTCTGTCTACCACTTTTTTCCAGTCTGTTATTGTAGGTGGTTCCAGACTCAGCCATCTCTTAGTTATTGTTTTTCCCTGTGTGGCAATACAGATTCTCTATAAATATTTCTTGTTGGGGTCTTTTATCCCTTGTGGTGGGAGACCCCATAAACAATGTTGTATGCATATTGTTTGTTTGTTTATTTTTATTCTGTATGACCAGTGAGCATAAAATGCCCATTTTCACTGGTGCCCAGTCACAACATAATTACAACACAATATGTAACATAAAAAACATTCAAAATCATACATATGAATATATCAATTAAAACAACAGCATTTTGCTTCATTAGACATAAATTTTGCTAGAACACTTTTGAATAATGAGATAGTTACAGACTTGGTAATATTATAAGACAAATCATTATAAATAATTTAACTGCATGATATTGAAGTGACTTATGAGCCATTGTACTTCTATAAAAAGGAATTTGAAATTTAAAGCTAACTTGTGACCTTGTCCTTACAGAATTAAACAATCTTAGAAACATCTCACAAATAATACCAGGTAAAAATCCTCGATGTATTTTGTGCAGAAATACTGCAGCATGCATTCTAAATCTATCAACAAAGGACAGACACCCTAAAGTACTATAAAGAGAACAATGATGAGTTCTTTTGTTCTGACCAGTAACAAATCGAATGATATTATGATAAGTTGTTTTAAGCTTTGTTAGCATCCTATCTGAAGAAAAAAATATATTAATAACCCATAATCAATAACTGAAAACAATAAACTGTTTTTATGGTATTGGCCCCTGTAGTTGAAAAATTTCTGTCAGTTTGTGCTTTACTGCCCAGAGGAAGTCCTGTATCTTAGGGCACATGTAAAAAATATGTTCATGTGTGGCTCTGGCTTCCCCACACTGTCTCCAACATTTTCCTAGTTCCTCACCTCCCCAGGATGCCTTCATGTGTGGTGTTATGAAATACCTTGTGTTGAGTTTCCACTGGAATACCTGCCATTTGGGTGCTGAGGATACTTTAAATCCTCCCTCCCAGATCTTCCCCCATTCTGACTCAGCTAGATGGGTCCCTGTCCCTTCCTCCCATTTCTTTATTATATATGTGGTTTCTGACCCCTTGTGAGCTAAGAGGAATTGATAGATCATTGTTATCGCTCCTTTCGTACCTTGTTTATTTAGCAATTGTTCAAGTGTCACCTCATTCTCTATCGAGAAATGTTTGCTTTGGTTCTCCATTTGCTTTTGTTTGATACCTGTATATCCTATCATTTGGTAGTATCTGAGTTTGTCCTGTTCCCTCCATTTGTATCTAAGTCTACCTTCCTCAAAGGTCTCTATTGTTTCTCCCCTCATAATGTCTGCAGGGTATCTGCTTTCTCTCTGCTTTGATATTCATACCATTGATCTGTCTCTCCTGGTGTATATTCTCTATTTTGTGTCCACCATCTGTATTTCCATTTGTCTTTTTGCACTGCCTGGTACCTGTACCATTGTTGTAAAGCCCCTGTTGTCACTCTCATCACTATGTTCTCCTTCCTCTGCGCTCTCAGTGTGGGCTGTATAGCAAATACTTTTTCTTCTAGTTGGTTTCCCCCTCCCACCCACTCCTTCATGTCTCTCCAGTGTGCCTCTATTTTAGGGTTCCCCCACTGCATGGCCCAACTAAGCTGTGCTGCTAGCCAATATTCTCTAATGTCTGGGAGTGACCAACCTCCCTACTTCCTTTTAGTTGTGAATATCCTACTCTGAAATCTAGGTCTTTTCCCAGCCCTGATAAATTTGTAGATCATCTGTTGCATCTCTAGCAGTTTTGTTTTGTTTATGTCTTAGGGCACACACTGAAATATGTATAGCAGTCTTGGAAGGACATTCATCTTAATCACCTGTATTTTGTCGCTCATTGTTATTGGAATCTGTCCCCATCTCTTTATGTCTTCCTTAATCTGCCTTATTAGTGTGTCTAAATCATCTGCATATAGGTCTGTATTAGTACTCCTGAGGGTTATACCTAAATATTTCAGTTTTGTCAGGGACCATTTCATTGGGCATCTACTTTGTATTTGGGTTGAGGAATTATAGTGTATTTTTAATAATTCAGTTTTGTTAGTGTTTAAAGTGTAGCCAGACAATTTAGAGAATTTCTATAGTTTGTCCAGCATTTTAGGAACTGAGGTCTCTGGTTGTGTTAAATACAATAGGATATCATCCGCATCTAGGGCTGCTTTATGTTCTCTATTCCCCACCATCACCCCTTGTATTTCCGGGTCTTGTCTTAGCCATCGGGCAACAGGCTCTAAATAAAGAGCAAACAGGAGTGGTGACATGGGGCACCCCTGTCGTGTGCCCCTTCCTAATGTGAATCTGGCTGACAGGCAGCCATTAGCTCTAAGATATGCCTGTGGGTTCTTGTATAATCTTTGGAATGTCTCTATAATTTGACTATGAATGCCTAAGTGAGTCAGCACCTTGAATAAGTATGTCCAATCCACTTTATTGAAAGCTTTTTCAGTGTCCATACTCATTATAACTGCTGGTGTTTTAGTCTTATTTAAATTTTCTACAATGTGTATAGTGTGACACTTAGCTGGTTCTGATAACTCTAGGCTCTTTGTAATATAAAAATGTAGTGGGATTGTCTGCCATGAAAAATTCTGTGCCTGGGATGACAAAACCCCACGCCCCAGGTATCAGTTCAAAAGACAGGATATATGTTAAAATAGCAGATCTCTGAATGCAATTAACTTGTCAGTTTACTTTGAACCCAGGAACTAATATATCCATTGTATAATGCCCCCAGGAAAGTCATTTAGTTGCACCTGGTGTCATAAGGAAGTGGAATATCCATTTTATGTCATTCTCAGGAAAGTTAGTTGATTGCACCTTGTGTCATAAAAAGTCCTTTGATGTGTTTGAGAAAGAGAACTGTTCATGGATCAAAGGGACTGAGAAATTACAGTCTTAAATAAGAGTGTCATCATTTGGACAATGGGTATTGCTGGAGTCACAGAATCCAATACCTTGATGGGACTTCCTGTTTTGTATATATATAGTTTTTTATATATCCTGAAAGGGAGGAGCTTGATGATGACATCATGAAGAGGGATAAAACACAGCATTTTTAAACTGTAGTCTGTTTTCCATTGATACACATTCATATACTTGGACTGAGAGAAGAAACATCTAAGAGCACTGAAAGATTTTAAGAAATACCTTAGATAAATAAGAATAATGGTTGGTAGGAATTTTGCACTTTTAAACCTGTTTAGTTTTTAAGATTGCATGCATGGGATATTTGGTTCTGTATTTATTGTTTACCTATTATTATCTATCTTAAAGTAAAGATACATATTTTAAAAGAGAAACTGCCTGGTGTGCCTTGAAACTTCTTGTTTTGTAAGTGAAGCTGAGATGGTTAAAGTTGGCACTGTGTTTAAGCTTATATGGTAATACCACATTGGGAAAAGGTAAGAGTAATCTGAGGTCTTTATTAGAGTTTTTAAGGGTTAATTTTGTACACCTGGTTAGGTGCCCATAGATGAAAGATATCTGGCCACCCGAAGAGCAGAATTATCTGAGCCTGTACAATGGAGTACACTAGCAAGAGATTCACAGTTTGAATCCCTCCAGAACTGAGACCAAAGGTTGATTCGAACCCACAAAACAGACAGGAGGGTTACCCTGTTTCTGTTTCCTGTTCACAAGACTGTGCTCAGAGGTTGGCACTGTGGGAGCAGAGGGCCTGACCTGCTGAGTGGGTTTGTGACATATAGTTCTTCTGTTATCTGTGGCCTGTCTCCCTATTACAAAGCCCGCTTGGTCCTGGTGCACTAACAAAGATATTAATTCCTCCATTCTCTTGGCTAGCATAGCTGTCAGATACTTCCAGTCCACATACAGAATTGCCAAACACAGTTTGAGAGTGGTGCTCAGTTATTGAGGGGGTGCTCCTGCCAGAGGTTGCTAACCTCAATTACAGGAGAAAACTACAGACAAATATGTGGGACAGCTATGGGGGCATGTATGGCACCTTCTTATGCCAATCATTTTCTTGGAAAATGGAAAGAACTATGTGTATTTTAAAACACCAATCCATACCTGGGAAAGATAGTTTTCTGGACCCATTTTATTGACAATATTTTGTGTATCTGGGATGGTAACCAAGTAGAGGTGGTATCATTCATAGAATGGCTGAATGACAATGATATCAATATGAAAATTACATACAGAACAGATTCTGCCAGTATGGAATTTTTAGATCTTATTATTAGAAGGCCTGAAACATCTAGAGGGGATATCATTACCAATAATTACAGAAAACCTACAGCAACAAACAATCTGCTTAGGGCAGATAGTGCACATCCCAAAAGTTTAAAAGATTCCATTCCTTATGGGCAATTCCTTCGTTTATGCAGGAATTGCATTGAGGATCAGGACTTCTTCACTCAGGCTGAATAATTGAAAGGCAGATTTATTGAAAGGGGTTATAGAAATGATGTCTTGACACAAGCCATAAATAAAGCTTATACTTTACAAAGAGAAGAAGTATTAAGGGAAGGGCCCAGAAAAGTGTCAGGTTCTACTAAATGTGTGACTTTTGTTACAGAGTTTAATAACTGGTCAGGCCAGATTGGAGATGTTATTTACAGGAATTGGCATATTTTGCATGCAGACAAAAATCTAGGTGTTGCAATTGGGGAAACTCCATGGATCACCTTTTCAAGGGGACAGAATCTGAAAGTCAGGTTGTTCCATAGTAGACTGACAAAGCCTAAAAAGAGCTCCTGGTTGGGTGATAAACCCATAGGGAGTTATAAATGCCAAAGATGTAACATCTGCAGTTATTGCAAAACAGAGTCTGAATTTATATATCCTGTAACGGGACATAGTTATACAATGAAAGATTTTGTTAATTGTGACACCTCTTTTGTGATTTATGCTTTATGGTGTGAATGTGACCAGCTTTATATAGGTAGAACTACTAGGGAATTAAAGCAGAGAATACAAGAACATGAGAGAAATATAATTAATGCTAAGATTGATACTCCAGTTGGATTACATTTCTTTCAGAAACATAATTCAGATCCTAAACATATGAAGTTTATGGGCATTGATTGGCAACAGCCCCTTAGATTTGGAGGGAATAGAACCAATGAACTACTGAAACAAAAAAGTAAATGGATTTACAGATTAGGTACAGTTAAACTAGATGGACTCAATGACCAATGGGACTTAAAGCCATTTTTAAAAGACAAAAAGAAATTGTGGAAATAAATTTATGATATCAGTTCTTTATATGTTAACTGTTTTGTCATCGTCTTCTATTTTTTCTCCCATATAGGTCCATTGGAGAATGTATGCCTGTAGATCCCCACCTGAAATGAAAGGTCCTTCTCTCATTCTTTGGATGGAAGTTGTGTGAGGGTGATCACATTGGGACATCTTCCCCAGTCCTTTCTTCATTTACTTATACTTTTATTTATACTCTTACACTCTTATACTTTTTTCCTTCTGTGTCCCTTCCTCTTTCCCCTTTCCTTCCCTCTCCCCCTTCTCCCCCTTTTCCCTCCCTTCCTCTTCCTTCCCCTCTTTTTCCCCTCCTTTTCCCTCCCTTCCCTCCAACCCCCATTCCCCATTTCTTTTTCTCCTTGGCATTCTTTTCTATGTGTCTGCGTTATAATTTGAACTAAGTCTAATTGTTTTAAGCCTTGTATTTAATTCTTTGTAGGTTTCTGTGAAAATGACTCATTATAGTTATGATACACCTTTTTATCCATAGAGATATGGTCTGTATTAAAGGTATAATATTATTAATGGAAATATGACCTTAATCTAGTGTAGGAATAAGTTTAATACTGGTGTTTCTTTAACCATAAAAGATAGAGAATGCATGTATACCGATAGACAATAAGGAGGTGTGTAAATAATCAGTATGATATTGAGCTTCTCTTTTCCTTTGTTTTTGTGTACAAAAGAAATGGATAAAATACAAAAAAATATTTTGCTATGTATATGTTATGATAGAAATTGGGTTTCACTATCTATTGTTTACTAAGCACACTTAGGCACAGGTGTAGTAATTAAGTTTTTTCTATGTCTCAATTTGATGATGTCAGAAGTTGTATATAAGAGTCTTTGTATCTCTAGCTAGCCATACCCCCTTTGAAGGCACGAATGCTGAAGCTCAGGGGTTCCTGTTTCATTTATTACTGGCAGTAAAAAAAATGCTATTTTAGCATTTATTACCACATTTTGAGTGCTCCTTTGTTTCTTTTTTCGTCACATATAGAATTGAAATTGGATGATATGAACCACCGTTAGTCAGATCTTTGCCCGGTTTAGGGATTACTGAGATGATTGCATGTGACCATGAGGGAGGGGTCTCTCCATCTTTGTCCATTATTGCTTTAAAAGTGTCTGTCAAGAAGAGGGCTTTTTTGTCTATAAATTTCTTATGGAATTCTGCCGGTAATCCATCTGTGCCTGGACACTTCCCTGTTTTGCTTTTCCCTATTATCTGCCTTACTTCTCCCTCCCATATTGGTCTGATTAATTTTGTTCAGTTGTCAATTTTGGTCTTGGAGTTGGTCTCAGAAAGTTATGATCTCTTGTGTGGGGTTCTCAGTTTTGGGGCTATACAGTTGTTTGTAATACAACTCATATGTACTAATTATTTTTTCTGTTGTTCGTACCTGTACTCCTGATGTTGGATGTTGCAGTTTAACTATTTGTGCCCTAGCTGTATGGGTCCTATGTCTGTATGCTAGAAGTTTCATTGCCCTAGGCTCCCCTTCATAATATTTTTGTCTTAAATAGGTTAAATTCTGCTCAGTCTTAAATTCTAATAGTTTGTTCAGCTCCTTCTTGAGTGTAATTATTTCTTTTCTCCTTTGACTATTAAACTTTTCTTGCTGTTGACTATCCAGTGCTTTAATTTGTTCCTCAATTGCCCTCTGTTTTTTCACTTTTTTTTTCCTTGATGCTCCTATATCTACCAGTTTCCCCCGATCATTGCTTTTATCATGTCCCATATCATGGCCTTACTGGATTGTGTGTCTTTATGATCTACTAAAGTGTTATCTATTAGCTGAGGTATCTGTTCTAGCACCTCCCTATCCCTCAGAAGAGAGAGATTCAGTCTCCAGAAGTTATATTTCCGGGTTTCTTGTAGTTGTAGTTCCATTGTGAGAGGGGCATGGTCTGAAACTCCTATTGTCCTTACCGCCCCTCTAACTGGCTTTGGAAGTGTTTGCTTTGGTGTCAAGAAGATGTCCAGCCTAGAGTACATGCAGTGCACCTGTGAGTAATATGTATATCCTTTGGTGCTACCCTCCAAGAATCTCCATGTATCCTGTAGTCCCCGTTGTTGTGTCAAATCCCTCATCTGTCATGCTAATTTGTGTGTTGCTCTGGGGATCTTAGATGTACTGTCTGTTCAAGGGTCTAGAGTGAGGTTTCAGTCTCCCCCACATATCAAGAGACCTTCCGTCTGCCCCTTGATCTTAAGTAAGAGTATTCTATATAAGGCATAAGTCAGCTTTGGGGGCGCATATACTGCCACCAGTGTCACCTGTTGTCTGTGTAGTTTCCCCTTTAGGATTACATACTGACCCTCCTTATCTACTTTCTTGTGCGTGTATTCAAATGGTGTGCTTCTGGGGATCAGTATGGCTACACCTCTTCTCCTACCTGTCTTGTATGAAGAGGCGTACACTTCCTGGTACCCAAACTGTTTCAGTTTTTGGTGCTGTACTTCTGTTAGGTGTGTCTCTTGCAATAATATGATGTCTGCCTTCATTTGCTTCACCACTGTCATAATTTTCTTTCTCTTAATTGGGTTGATCAGACTGTTGACATTATATGTTATTACCTTGGTCATGTTCTCTCTATGCATTGTGCACTATAAGAATTTTCGACTGCCTTTTACTCCATTGGTGGTCTCTGATCCCTGCTTCCCCATCTCTGCCCTGTCTTCCCCTTTTTGCATCTGTTGACTCTGTATCTTTATAACATTTCTTTTTCCTACCATTTATAACTTTGCCTTGTTGGCGAACTTGTGCACAACCTTGTGCAACCCAACTCTGTGTACCTCCAAGGCTGAGGAACGCATCCTTGCTTTCCCTGTCTCTGGATACAGCCTCCTCTTTCTTAACTCCTGTGTACAGAGTAGTAGTGGTACCACGTCGCCCCAACATGGGGGCCACTACTTTGGTCAGTGATTCTACAACCCCTGCACCATCCCTCTGACCAGTCTTGACTGTCACTTTTAGTAACTTATATGCCATTAAGTCTGTCCCCTTTGTTCTCCCCCCATTGGACCAAGTTGAACAGGTTTTTCTGTGATTCTGCTCCATCTTTCCTTTAGCTCTCTCTGACCCTTCTGTTCCTCCATATATGTCTCACAGTCTTTCCTCCTTTGTTCCTGTTTTTCTTATTTTCCATGACCACACATTTCCACGCAACACCCTTTATCTAGAAATGTGTCCCTGTATGTCTCCTCTGCCCCCCTTGTTACTCAGTTTAGTACTCAGACTTCCCCACCCCCCTTACCCCTTACCTTCTGCATGGATTATATCATGGCTGCTGTCCCTCTGCAATTGGTTTCCACCATCCTCCGATTGCTGCCCAGCTTCTGTGGACTAGGCATCAGGTGGCTGGTCTAAACAGCGAAGAATCAGTGCGGTCCCCTCTCTGTGCATGGATCTCTACAATAATAAAGAAGAACAAGAGAAAAGTATTGAGGGCATTTAAATCTCATATTTCTGTTAAACTTCTGCAATGCATCCTTTCCCGGTTTGTTGTTGTTGTTTTTTCATCATGCATTATTGTTCGATGAATCCCCCCCAGCACTCTTGTTGTTACCTCCTTTCCCCTGTCTCCTTTACCCCCCCGCCATCTCCACATATGACTCTATTCTTCCCTTCCCCAAAATGTTCCTTTGTCTTTTGAATGTCCAATTATCTAGCTAGTCCCATATCTTTAATCTTGTAGTCTGCCCCTTCCTCTCCCCCCTTATCCCCTCCATCAAAGTCCCCCTATGTGCCATGTTATTTCTGGAACCCTTTCTTCCTTTTGTAAGTTACTTTGGCCTTCTCTTCCCCCCTTATCTGGGCTTGCATTGCTTTGTATTTCTTTTCTGTCCTCCATCCCTTCCCTTTGAAGAGGCGTTTGTTTGTCCATTATGAGATTTTTGAGATGAAAGAATGCTAAGCTAGGATCTGATTGCATCTGGGTTTTCCTGTATTTTAAATTCCCCTCCCCTTTTCTTTTACTAGCTTTGTTTTACTATATCCCCTCCTTCTATCTATAGTACCTTTATTTCCTCCTCTGTGTTCCAGGTTGATGTGTTCTGTTACCCCCCTCCCTTTCCCCCGAGTTCCCAACTACTCCCCCCCCAGCTACAGAGTGTCTTCTATGCAAAAAGTCATTTGGGGCACTCATCTGACATCTTCCCCTGTCTTCATAGTTTAGCAATGTTTCTTGGTCCATTCGTCCGCACTCAAGTCTGATTGCCATTCATTGCCTCTGCGTCTGCTCCAGTGGTGTGGTTAACTGGTGCAGTGTGTTCCTGATCTCCTCCATTGTCGCAGGTGCTGTGCTCTGTCTGTCTTCCTGGAAGTTCCCCCTTGCAACCGCACCTGGATTTTTTGGTCCCTCTCTCTGTTCTGATCCTCCTCATGGTTTGGGCCTTTGCTGAAGTGGAATATGGTGCTCCCTCAGGGCCGCAGTCACATCTTCTGGTGTGTGGTAAATTCGGGTGCCCTCCTTCCAGTGGACTCTCAGTTTGGCTGGATAAGGTGTTTGGCACCTAATTCCTCTTGCTTTAAGTGCCTTCACCAAGTCCAGGTACTACATTTGTTGCTTTTGTACCTCCTGCAGGTAATCTTGATCAAAGTAAAGTCACGATCCATGGAACTGCACCGTGCCCTTCTGCCATGTTCTTCTCAGGATGTCCTCCTTGATTTTATAACTTTGGAACTTCACAATAATCATTCTGTGCCTTGCATGTGGGTCTGTGAGTTTGGGGTACAGGGCTCTATGTGCCCGCTCCAGTCACAGTTCATACATCAACAGCAGCCCCAGTACCTCTGCCAGCATATTTTGAAGAAAATCACACATAACTTGTTTTTCACTGTCCTCTGGAACATCCGAGATTCTTAAATTGTCCCATCTGGATCTGGCTTCCAGATCCAGGCATTTATCTTGCAGTTTTTCTGTGTACATTACTAGGGCCTCCATTGCTAGCCCGAGTTGCTTGCTTCCCTCTGTCATTATTTCCACCTTCCACTCAGCAGTCCCGATCCATTTTTCAAAGTCCGAGAATTTTTCTTTGAGTTCTGTGAACTTTAACTTATTTTCCGCTCTGGATGCTTATATCTCTGACAGGATCATTTCAAATCTCTGCCTTGTAAGTCTTTCCTCCTCCCTGTCAGTATCATAGTTGTGGACTATTTCACTGCTTGGCGATGCACTGTGGCTGCGGTCCTGCAGCAGGATTCGATATCTCGAGCCATCATTAGGTATGTTTACCTTTTTGGAGTCTGATCTTGTGTTCCTTTTGCCTCCTTTTTCTTTTGCTGCCATTTTTTGTTCTATGTCTTTATTTTCTGGCTGTAAGGAGTTGTTTTTACATTCGCTTGTGTGCATGGAAGAAAGTTAAGGTGGTTCCAATTCCAAAAAAGAGCTGTGCTACTTCCATGGATGATTATAGGCCAATATCAATACTGAATCCCCTTAGCAAACTACTTGAGCATTTAGTGGCTAAGCAAATTGATGCCTATTTGGTTACCCATGATTTGTTGTCAAGGCAACAACATGGGTTCTGTAAGCATTTTGGTACAGACACGGCCTTGGTTGGGTTCACGAACACCGTCCTACATGGGTTTGAGAAGGGTTCGATGACTGGAGCGGTGTTTGTGGACCTAACCAAGGCTTTTGATTTGATTGATCACAGTTTGGCTTGCGCAAAATTGAAAGATCTGGGGTTTTCTGATGTCGCTGTTTCTTGGTTCTATGATTATCTGAGTAACAGGTGTCAACTTGTTCAAGTAGGTTCTGTGGTTTCTGATGTCTTGCCAATTAGTTGTGGTGTGCCTCGGGGTCCATTTTGGGACCCCTGTTATTTTCTATTTTTATTAATCAGCTTCCTGGGGCTTGTAAGTTTAGTGAATCACTGCTTTATGCAAATGATCTTGTAATCTGTGTTCAGTCAAATTCTGTTTCTGAATTTTCTTGTTCCCTAGAAAAGGATTTTGGTGCCATCTGTTCTTGGCTTACTTTAAATGCTATGGTTTTGAATTCAGCTAAAACAAAAGTTATGTTATTTGGTACACAATTTATGTTGGTGGATACCCCGGAATTGAGGATATCTGATTTTCGGGGTGGTCTGCTTGAACAAGTGTCTCAATTGAAGTATTTGGGCACACTATTGGATCCCAGTTTGACCTTTTCACTTCAGATTCAGTCTATGGTTAAGAAAATAAATCAAAGAATAGGGGTGTTATACAAATTCAAGTCATTCTCACAAGCAACTAGATTAGCAATTGCTATTGGTTCTCTTCTTCCATATTTTGAATACAGTTCTTGTTTATATTATAACATAGGTGCAAAAGAAATGCAAGCACTAACTGTGGCTTATAATCACATTTATGGATTTATTTTAGGAGCCCCCAATAGGACACATCGGTGTAATCTTTATTCTCGGTTGGGGTGGTTTTCACCTAGTTGCAGAATAGAATATTTTGTTGGCTGTCTGATGTATAAATGTTTTTACTTTGGCTCCCTTTTTCCTCTTTCTGATCTTGTTGTAATGAGAGAATTGCTTCCCAGCCTGAGGTCGGCTGATGGCCCTCATATATTTTGTCCCCAGGTCTCGGCTTAGAATAGGTTCTAGAGCGTTTTCAATAGCAGCAACCTTGTATTGGAATTCACTTCCATTTGATGTTAGGATTGCTCCCTCTGTTTTAACTTTTACATAAATCTGCTTGCAATTGTAATTTGTATTTTTTTGTATTTTATTGTTGTTGATTGTATTTGTGTATTCTTGTATGTTTTTTTTTATCTGGGTTGGGCCTGAAAAGAGACCTTTGGTCTAGTATCTTTACCCGGTTACCAAAGAATAAATGAAAAAAATGAGAAAATGAAATGCACAAGGAACGTTTTGCAACAGTACGAGTTTTGGAGGTGTGTGACCCTTCTCCTCAATGCACTGCTCAGTGTAGCAGGCACGACCCTAGGGGATTAATACATGCTGAGCTGTGTATGACAGCAGTTCGGCTGTGTTGGTCTTCACTTCTAACAAAAGGTCCGCTGCAATCAGCGGTGGTATGCAATTAGCATACGTCAGCTGAACTGCTGTCATCCACAGCTTGGCAATCCCTCCCACTTCCTCCCTCTGCTAATGTTCTCCTCCTCCTTCCTTTTGTCCCTGGCCCCCACCTTGTGTGCTGAGGGGGTGCCCAATCCCCCGTTGGCTGTGGCACCTCCCAAAAAACCAATTGACACGCTGGGAGCCCACCCCAGCGCACTTATGCTCCCCCCCAGCAAATACACTGTATGGCCAGTGGGGGTGCCCATTCCACGACGGCTCCACCCCCAAACAAACAGGTAGATGGCATGCTGGGAGCCCACTCCAGCACACCAAAAGCATACATTTCTCTTTTTTTTCTTTCATTCCTGTAAAACAAAAAAAACAGTCCCTCACTGAGACCTTGGCCCCCTCGCCAACCCGTGCCCACCCTCTGTGCACCCACCTCCCCACACCCCCCCTCACCCTTTACTTGCCTCCAGAATCCAGGGCGATGATCTTTGGTGGACCAGGAACATGTCTGCACTTTCAAAGCTGACTGCAACTGAGGAAATGCCGGTAAGCTGTATAATGACATAAATAGGGTTTTTCCAACTTAGGTGGATATCTCAGCCATTTTTTGACTTTTGGTATCAAATTTTCAACACGGGGTTCTTGGTACCCCTTCTCATGAACTCAATCACTGTCATGGCATTATTCAGTCCCAAAAGGTGATTTCGTGGTCACTGCACAGAATCACCCTTTGGAACCAATTAACAAAATGACAGTGTCGGTATTCATGAGGTGTGCTCTCAAAAAGCCATATGTTGCAAATTTGGTGAATAAATTCCAAAAAATGTTTTACGAGTGTGTGTTGCGCAGTTTCTATGCACACTCATAAGTTTGTGAATTTGTAATATTTCCACTCCAGATTTTCAACATTTCCATTTTCCCACATTTCCTTATGACCAGTACAGCTGTCATTTTTCACATCCTGGCCGAAATGTGTTTTCGCACTTCTGGCATACAATAGCGCAGCGGCTGTGGGAAATCATGTTCGGTACACAGTAAGAAAATCACAGTGACACTGTTCATGAGCAGACATCCTAAAATGCCTATGTTGAAAATTTGGTGCAAAAATTCCAAAAGATGACTGTTTTAGATGCGTGCGTTGCGCAGTTTCCACGCGCACTTGTAACTTCGCGAATTTGTCATATTTTCACTCCAGATTTTCAACATTTTCATTTTCCCACACCTCCTTA
The DNA here is from genome assembly GCA_016271365.2 of Neoceratodus forsteri. Lineage (NCBI taxonomy): Eukaryota > Metazoa > Chordata > Ceratodontiformes > Ceratodontidae > Neoceratodus > Neoceratodus forsteri. Next base: position 1,283,827,247 of record CM057453.1, read on the forward strand.
TGAACAGTACAGCTGTTGATTTTCACATCCTGGTTGAAATGTGTTTTCACACTTCCGACGCAGAATAGCACGGTTGCTGTGGGTAATCAGTGTTCGGTGCACAGTAAGAAAATCATAGTAACAGTGTTCATGACCAGAGGTGACAAAATGCCTATGTTGAAAATTTGGTGAAGTAATTCCACTGAATGACTGTGTTACAAGCGCGCATTGCGCAGTTTCCACACAGCCTCGTTCCTTTGAGCATGCCCAGGGTGTTAGGTTTCCTAAGACAGACACTTAAGTATGAGGGTGAAATGTTGACCAGATGCAAGAGGAGTTGCAGAGAGGTACTCTGTTGGGATATGAATGGTAAAAGGACATGGATACAACTGGGGGTGAGGGCACCTGCATAAATGCCAAACGCCAATGCAAATACCTGCAAAAGAACATTCGGCATTGACAAATGCTTGTTTTAATCCTGATGGGAGAGGAGTTCTTCCCTTAGGCTGTTAGCTTATCTGTGAGGTCACCAGAAGTCCTGCCCACTCTCTGTTCTGCTTGTTGTTTTTCTTGAGGTACTATGAGTTGTGACTTTGTCTGCTCCTCATAAGTGAATCTTCTCCACTGGCACTATTTCTGCACTTGTGCCACGCTAAGATTTTTATAAACTACAGGCACAGTGCCTACTAACGATAGTACTCTCACCAGGAAAAATAAACATTAGTAAAGAAATAAACACAAGCCATGTACAAAGTATTCTCTTGTATATTCTTGCTCTTCTTTTGTGTGCTAGGTAAATGCCAACCATTTTGTGTTCACTCTTGCTACACTTCACGGTCCCATTGCTTACAAACAGTTTGCAGTGCTGTGTCTTCTCATCTTCTACCAGCAAGTTGAGGCACTACAACTTTACAGCCAGTCTGCTGCCAACTCACCACTGGACTGTTCCCTTTTCGTACAGCGTATTCACTTGGCCACACAATACAAGGCTTGAACATAGGAACTCCTGTTTACTTTGGACACTCCTCATTTTTAAAGAAAGCTCTGTCAAAGTAGGGATCAATATAAAATATTTAAACATTTCTATGAAGTGTACAAGATATAAAAATGGACAAATGTGGCTGGCCTTTACACACTAGAGAAATAAAAAAATAAACATATATCAAATGACAGAAATGCATAAACTGAAAAAAGACATAACGAGACAGAGGTATATAAATTGTCTTACCACAATGTTTTTTTGTCAAGATACTTCTCACACAGGTGGGCTTTTCCAACAGATCACTAAGCAGTATGAAAGTTATTCTTTGGTTGCAGTCAAATTCGGAGTTCACCCAGAGCTCTGCTACTTCTTTTATGAGCTGACTGCTGGACTTTGACCCTCTTCACCCCAGGTTATTACTGAGCTTTCCCAGCATTCCAGATTTGGATCAAACCATTTTCTGTGAGGCACCTGTCTCTAAGAAAATTACTGATTTGCTCCACGAACCTCTCAGAAAGAGTCAGCTTACATTATGACCTCTAGTTAAGATTCCATTCATATTCAAATAGGAGATTGGTTCCTCTAAAGGTGACTCCTGTTCCCACAATCATCAAAGGTTGGTTCACCACAGATGGCCATTAACTCCCCATGCAATACCAGACAACTTGACTTCATTGCCATTGTGACAACTTCTTAAGGCCCTTTAATACGATCTGCTCTGCAACACTGTGAGTGGTGCAGAGCAACTAGAACATTACCTTGCTTCCCATGTAAAGTTTGAGCTGTTGGGTTCACCGTTGTGGTTTTCCATTTTGCATGGCTTCCTGCTGTTTTATAGTTACAGTACAGCGCTCACACAGATGCAGTCCCACAAGCACGTCTTGGGCTCTTGGCTGGCTGGAAAGATAGCAAAAACACCAGAAGAGCCATGAAACTGCTGCAGGGCTGCTGTGTGTATAATGAGAATGCAGCAGCGCAGATGGAGTAGAGTGAGCAGCTGGAAACTGCAGTGCTTTGAGTAAGGGGTTCATGTAAAAGGACTTTTAATGACACTACCCTATCAAGTACTTTAAGAATCATTTATAGGATGCTTGCAGGAGTCACTGAATAGTTTGATACCTTTATTAGATTAACATATGTCTTGTATAAAGGTGGTATAGTATGCAAGCTTTCAGAGCCACAGAGGTCCCTTCATTAGATGCACTCCAGCAGTTGCAAAAGGACCTGAGTCACCCCAAAAGCTTGTGTATTACACCATCTTTGTATAAGATGTATGTTGGGCCAATTAAAGGTATCAAACTATCCAGAGACTCCTGTTTTCCAAGGACCAACACAGCATGACCCAACGTAAATTCTCTTTCTGGTGTAGATAGCCGGGAAATGGTGGTGGTTGTGGTGGTGGTGAGGGGACTCAGGAGGCACAGCTGGCTCTCATCTGGTCATCACTGCTCCTTGGGTAGCTGTGAGAAGTGCTTCTTTGGAGACTGGAACCAGCATGCTGGCTGAGAGAGCTCCCACTTTGTCAGCCATGTAGAGCATCTCACGGCCCTAAGAACAGCCATGCTGGTAGACAGGAAGTGATCATGCTGGCTGTGAGAGCATCCCTTTTTCAGTGACAGGGCAGAAAAACTGCCATGCAGTCCCTCTCAAGTCCTACAAGTGATACAGAGACTACAAATACTTTATTTGATCTCTTTGAGAGAAACAACACTGGCTGGCACAGCTGAATGTCCTGTATGTAGCTGGCACAAAGAGCCAGTACTGGACTTCCTCTGCAGCCAGGAGAATTGGTATCACAGGGACAGACACCTAATCCCACAGCGTCAAGGAGAGTTGCTCTATAAGTAACTGATACCTGTGCTCTAGGTGACCAGGAGAGCTGCTCTAGCAGCAACTGATAGCCATTCCCCTAGCCATTTTCTTATACTGGATCTCTGTGAAACAAGTTATGGTGCCATTGTCTCTTTGGGGACAAAACTGATCAAGCTAAAGCAAAAACACTGGGGGGGAGGTTAGTGCTAGTTTTCAACAGAATGGCTTTATACAATTTGAAGTAATGGGTATATCGAATTGCAGCCTCCTAGGTCTTATCTCCTCACTCACCCATCAGTGGACACCAACTTGTTTCCCTCTCCTGTGGGCACCTGATGTCACAAGCTGGTTGTGTGGCAGTATGATCCAACAAAAATTCACACCGCAGATGTTGGAAGGAATGTTTTTTTTTGGGGGGGTGTCAGGAAGCACAGCTGACCCTCCTGTGACCATCAAAACCCCTTAGGCAGTTCTGGGAATAGCTTCTCTGGTGACCTGGAGGACATAAGAACATAAGAAAGTTGCCAGCAGGAGACCACTTGGCCTATCTAGTCTGCTCGTGTATTTGATGAGTCCTGGCTTTTCACCAGTGTGTTAGCTGTGAGACTCCACAGTTGGCAGCTGTGAAGAGCCACCACTCGTGGCCCAGAGAACTGCCACATTGAAGGACAGGAGGGAAAACTACCATACTATCTGTGAGAGCCTTCCTTCTTTCTTTGATGGACAGGGAGAGGAGAGCTACCGTACCATGCAGGCACTCACTAGTGCTACAGAGCATAAAAATCCTAAATATATTTGATCTTCTCCATCTCCTCCTTCCCTACTAGCCTGTCCCCTCCTTCTCTTTCTCCACTGCTACTCCTGTTGCTCTTCTCTCTGTTTTACAATCTCTCAATCCTACCAATGGCAACAACCCAGATGCTCTTGATCCTAAACTTCTTTATCTCACCACCCCTGCTATTGCCTCCCCTATTTCTGATCTCTTTACCCTTTTTTTTCTGCATGGGTACTGCCCCTGGGATTTGAAAGAGAGTCAAGGTCATTCCTTTTCACAAAGGCATTGACCCCTCTGCCCTGGGGAAACTATCACCCTATCTCCCTCCTCCCCAGCTTGGCTAAGCTCTAAGAACACCTGATTCTCATTCAGCTCTCCCCTTTCCTCAACTCTTCAGCTTTCCTTAGTGCCATAGAGTCTGGCTTTAGGAAATCACACTCCAGCATTACTTCACTGCTGTAACTCGTTGGTTTCATCCTGAAGGGGATGGATCAGGCTCACACTCCCTCTGCTATATTTGTTGACCTAACTAAGGCCTTGAACATGGCTGCCCACACCTCTTCCTGGACAAGCATGTAAGGACAGAACTATCTGAACTCGGGGGGGGGGGGCACTCATCTGATGGATCCAGCTCTGTCATGTCAGAATTCTCCTCAGAACCCCTGCATCCTCCTCTTGACCTTTCTTGTTGTTAAGGGCAGGGGTCATCTACAAATCTTGGTGAGCAGAACCACTTTGCTTTGATGTACCTGGTCCACTTTGGGGTTGGGTGTTCCCCAAGGGGTGACCTACAGGTCATCTGCATGAAGCATCTCATGTAAAAGTAGTAATAGGGGCTTGTACAACTCAACTGTACTACTGCCAGTTGGTACTACAGGTGCACCCCCTTCCCCCAGTTTAGATGTTTGACTGGGGGGAACTGAGATAGACAAGTTGGATTACATCTCATGGTGAGGGGAGAAAAAATCTCCTCAATTTGCAACAGGTCTTACATCTCCTTTTTTCCATGATAAGCCATGGTGCCACTGAATTCCAACTTGCATGAGCTGAACTGTACACAGCACTAACATTTATTGTGTACAGGAACTGTCCTTTTAAGTCCAGATCACAAAACGACCTTGTCTCGTAGCTGGGTACTGGCCCTTTAAGAACAAAGCACAGAAAAAAAACGATGCCCCCCTGCAGTCCACTATGGACAGACTATCTCCCTGACAAGTACTAAAGCATTTAAATGAACAGACAGAAACAAAAATTGTGGTCAACCTTCTGAATATCCCTAAATGCTCACTTAGGCAAGATATGGAGCCAGCAGAGCTGACAAGGGAGAACCAACATGTTTAACAGTGGTAGAGAAGAAGCATAATACTTTCTGAAGTTGCTACAGACACTCTTCCTTCTGTTACCCTTGTATGCGTCTGAGCCAACATCATGCTTATGCATGTGATGTTGAGACAGCGTGCACAAGAGGGTCTTTCCACATTTCTCAACCTCCAGGGTGAAAAGACTGGCATCCATAATATTACAGTCATGGAATGGCTGTTCCACAAGTAACCACGTGTTCCTCAGAGTTGTGGGTCACCTGGTGGGAGGTCCAGCAGAGACAGGCAGGATCTTGCCACGGAGATGTCAAACACTGTAATATTGTAAAACGTGAACATTGTTGCTATTTTCACTGAAGCACTAATTTGGGCTAAAATAAATTTATGTTGATTAGTATTATTAGCTGTTTTTCCAGTATAGTGAATGCGGTGCTAATGACTTAGCACTAAATCTAATTAACACAATTGTGGTCGCATTTGTGTTTACGCTAAAATTACTCTCCTTGAAAATAACTAGTTTTACAATAAATAAAATGTTCCTATAGGAATATCATTAGTAGACAAGGAGTAAGCTAAATGATAGAAACATAGACTTTGATGGCAGATAAGGACTGCTTGGCCTACCCAGTATGCCCATTTCCCTACCTATTGGATAAGCTGCACATCATAGTTAACCAACAGCCTACTTCCTCCAACCCCATTATAATTGCCTTATGTCTGTCCCATACATTCTTGAATTCCCCCACTGTTTTTGACCCCACAACCTCCTCAGGAAGGCAATTCCATGCATCCACCACCCTCTCTGAAAAAATACTTCCTCACGTTGCACCTGAGCTGTCCCTTCCCCATCTTCAAACTGTGCCCCCTTGTTCTTGCACATCTCTTTTTCTGAAATATGCTACCCTTTTGGACTTTGTTGATTCCCTTGAGGTATTTGAAAGTTTCTATCATGTCCCCCCCCCTCCCTCTTTTCCTTGAGGGTATAAATATTAAGCTTCTTTAGTCTCACTTCATATGGTTTCTGGTGCAGACCCTGCACCATTTTAGTTGCCCTCCTCTGGATTGCCTCCATCCTGTATATGTACTTGCAGAGATGGGTTCTCCAGAACTGCACGCAGTACTCCAGATGGGGTCTCACCAACTGTCTGTACAGAGGGGTGACAACTTCTTGTTTTCTACTGGTGATACCTCTCCTTATGCATCCCAGTATCCCCCCAGCCCTTCTTCCTGCCTTCTCACATTGCTTGTCTACCTTTAGGTCATCTGATATGACTACCCCAGGTCCCTTGCCATTTTTGTTGTTGTTAGTACCCCCCATTGTGTACCGAGAGGGAGCAGTTGCCTACACCCCCACACACTGCATACAGACTACATATAATGGTAAGGTGCCTAGCACAAACAGGAGTTATTAGCCAACTTGGAATAGTCAGTAGCCATGGACTAGTAAGTAAGTTGCCCTGGCTAGCATGTGCCCAGGTGGTCTACTGGCATGCTGGGGACCAGACTGGTACTGTAAAGGGCCTTGTGCTATAATTAACTAGAAAACAGGTTAGGGAAATTCCTGAAGCTGATTGGCACAGGCCACCAACCACCCGGTCCGGCATCAGGCAATGGAGACCAGGAAAGAATGAGTCCCAGTCTCTGTCTGCCTATTTAAATTACAAATTACAAAAATTACAATTTATTGAGCCAAACTGGACTCTCAATTTGAAATTGCTGCTATGTTTTTTCTCTCCCTGAACAAGAGAGAGAGATAGCACCTGTGCTGCACCATTTGTCTGACTACCTTTCACTGTGGCACTAACCTCCCCCCACTACCCACAGAGATGCATTCAGAATAGAAGAAATCCACACAAAATAATTCTTTTTTAAAACAGAACTGCCACACTAGCATACACACAGTGGTTCTTTTCAGCGTTAGTCTCGTGCTAGTCTCTCATTTGCCCAAGCTCTTTTCCCTGCTTGGCAGAAAGAAGCTTCAACATTTGATGGTTCACTTGCGAATATAAACAAATAAAAGAAACTTTCTTTTTTTCTTGCCATTTTTACAAAACAAAAGCAGAGCTACCACCAGTGCTACAGTTCCTGGGTATAGTGCTCACCTTCGGTGGACGGCACCGGCAGCACTTGCACTACATTCCTTACAGTGCTCTCTGCTAAGCCATTTCCAATACAACCCATTAAAAAAATACACTTTCCACAGCTACATACCCTCGGTGTGTGTTGCTTGATTGTACAATGGCAAGAGAGAATCCTGGTTCCTGATTGGTCAGACTGGGACTGGAACCAGGATGTTATCCCATCATAACATCCTGCCTCTAGTTCCAGCAAACTGATAACTGCATCAAATATTTTAAAAAAAGAAAATCACTCCACAGCCATCCCAATGATCATGTCAGCACTCCTGGCTCCACTCATAATCTGCACTCCCTGTCCCGCTCAGATTTGGTGCTCCGTCACCCACTGAAGAAGTCTTTTACTTGGTTTTATTCTTCCAGTACAAAACACACATCAAGTGTATCTGGAGAATGTGAGGAGCACAATAGCAGTCTAAAGCACCAGCAGTGAGAGGCAGGCACCGACCTGACCATGCAGCATCCTAAAAAAAACAAAAATCACACAAACGAGTGGGGCAGACAGTGGCCATCTGATGTTATTTATTTATTTATTTATTTAGCTTTTGTTGACCGGGTAAGTGCACTAGACAAATCCTGCCTATTTTCAGGCATGACCCGGGGAAGGGGATACAGATGAATGACAACTGACCTTGAACCAGATTATGCTGTTGTTATGTTATTATGTTAAAACATAAACAAAAAAAAACATCACTTACTTGCTTTTTTTCTTATATTCTCTTCATTTTTTCTTCTTCTTCTTCAGGAAAACTCATGCTTAATGACTAAATGATAGCCACAGTGTAACATCAAAAACACAGAGCAGTGGGGCACATACTTCCGGTTTCATGGACAAAAGTCCCTTTTCCGTTTTCAAAGAAAAAAGAAACACAGAACAGCAGACTCTCCCTTCTAACTGTAGAAGGAGAACAGCAGAATGGGGGTCCATACCAGAGCCACAGAGTCACATGTGTGTTCGAGGCTGGGGTGCACTTGCATAGACACATATACATACACAGGCATTCTTTTACCAGCAGCACCACCTACTGGCCAAAACGTAATTATTTTTCTCCTCAGTCTACCTCCACATTCAAAAATAAAGTCAAAATCTATTAAACATTGCTGGCCTGGTGGTGCTGAGGGCTGAGGCACTAGACACCTTACCTTGTTTCGCGCTGGTGACCCATGTTTGGGAACGGACATGGGTCACCGTGGGTTAGCAGGGAGGAGAAGGATTGAGCATCCCCAGGACTGTTCTCCTTCTCCAGGGAGGGGGGTTGGTAGGGCCTGGCGATTGCCTGCCCCCTAGTGGAGGCTGGGAGGTGGCACATCAGCTCTAAAGAATGTGGGGAGGGGACTGAGGCAGGCGCTTGGTGAGAGTGCACATGGAAGCGTGCACGCTAATGCTGCTGGCACCATTGCATGCCACAGCCTCTCAGTAGAAAGAATGGAAAAACAGAAAAATGGGAGTCCTCTGCAGGATGACGATAATCTCCCACTGCAATGGCCTGGGAAGGCACCTCCCCGAATACTCATCCAGTCTGGTGGGTTGAGTCGCTCCCCACCCCCTGCCATGAAGGTTAGGTCATGGGGTTCAGGGGAGGGGCCTAATACCTGGTGTCTGTGTGGAGGGAACATCAGAGGGGCAGCAGAGGACTCCGAGGGGGAGAAAAATAGTAACAAAAAAAAAAATCTATTCAAAAATTTTTTTTTGGTTCCTCTTCTTTCTGCTTTTTAAAATAAATGAGCCATTGTATAATAGGAATGATGCCCTCCATGGTTGGTGTTATGCTCGGATAACATCCCTTCTTGGATATTGAATGCTCTCGGCCTGTGGCCTCGGGCCCAACCATCTAAAATGGGATGTTATCCCAGCATAACACCCACCCTGTTGGGTATTATTCCTTTAATAAACCCTCAAACTCTCTTGAGGTTTATGCAGCATCACACACCTTGGGTATGTATTGAATTCTTGTAACGCACACCACCCCATGCATTACTCTTTATTTATGAACCCTGAAAAGTTAGGAGGAGGTCAGGAGTCATTGCTATAAAATGGGGGTGGACTCACAAAAACAGCACCATCTTAGGCAGCAGCATGCTGCATGGAAAAGGGAGACAGTGCACAGCAAATATTTGAGGAAAACACCTAGGTTAATGAATAAGGACTAAAACAAATGGCACAAAAAAACTAGCTCAGTTTCCAATAATCAACACCATACAAAGACTGTACCACTGAAATGTTTGTATGCAGAAATGGAGCTAGGTAAAGGCAAAGCGTTACAGTGAATGAGTCACCTAGAACTTAAACTGCAAAAATGTACCATCTTATGTACTAAAACCCATAACTTGGGCATTTAAAGTCAGAATCTCACCAAACTTGGTATGTTTATATTTTAAAGTATGGGCTAATACATTATTTATTTATTGAAATCTTGGATTGCAACCTTTGAGCTGGAAGCTCATTTACAAAGGTTCCATGTCATGACAAAACAGGGATACAGTAGTTAAATTATACAAGTCAAAAGAGTGTTAACAAAGAAAATAAACAGGCAATTCAGATACAGACATTTAACATGTAGGATTATAAAAGTACAGATATTATGGTATAGTATATACAGCAACAAAATCACGTGTAACATAAGTGCATTAGTAATGCAAGGTAGGAGAAGGAGAGATGACCATGGATGGGAAGGAACTGGTAGCAGGGGGTGAGGGGTGGACAGGGATAGTGAAGGAAGGACTAAGAGATGGGATGAAGGGAGGACTGGAGCAGTCAAGTAGGACTTGTCAAAATTTAGTGGATGAGGGGAGTAGATATAGGTGCAGTGAGGGGGATGGGGCGGGGGCATGTAGAGCTGGGTGGGGGAAATGGAAATTAAACATATTCTCACATGTCAAAAGGGTAAGGAAAGGGGGGGCACTGACCTATGAAGGTGGAGTGGTTACAGAAAATTGTCTGCAGTCTTGAAGCCATGCTGGCAGGCAGGGGCGAATGATGCAGGAGAAGCCAGGAAAGGGTGGCACTCCTGGGCAGGTGAGAGTACTGGAACCCTTAGGACAACCCCAGGGAGGAGTTTAGACTACAGATATGTAAATAAGGGATATGCCATGGCCCCAGGAGAAATATCGGCAAAATGTTTAATGAATGCTGTTTGACGTTATGACATAATGAGTGGCAAAGCCACTTATGATGCCAAAGGTCAACCGGTACAAGTGAGAAATATTGTTGATATTTCTCCTGGGGCCATGGCATGTTCCATTTATCCAATGCTTTGGGGTAGCATATTCCATTTATGCCATACCTCCAAAAACGTGAAAAAAAAAGATTTTCCTGCCATTTTTGTGGATTATAAAAAATCTAAAAGGTATCTATAAATGAAACACCACTCATTTTGTAGATATTTTTGTGCTGAACAACTTTTGTACTCAAAGTGCTATGATATTATTTTCACATTAAAGTTCTTTGCATTTGTTTGTTGCAAAAAGTGAAAAAAAAATAGAATTTTCTGCTGTTTTTGCTAAATATAAAAAAGGTAAAAGGTATATATATAAATGAAACACTACTCATTTTGTAGATATTTTTGTGCTGATCAGATTTTGTGCTGACAGTACCATACTTTCATTTTTCATTTTAAAATTATTCACATTTGTTTGGTGAAAAAGTGAAAAAAATGAAATTTTCAGCTGTTTTTGTTTTTTATTAATTATAAAAAATAAAAATAAATAAAAGATAGCTTTACATGAAACACCACACATTTTGTAGACAGTTTTGTTTGAACAAATTTCATGCTCACAGTACTATGCTATCATTTTTTGTTTTAAAGTTATCTGCATTTGAATACTGTTAGTACTGCTACCGAGGCTGAACAATCTAAATGAGAATATTCAAAAGCTACACTTGCTATATTTACATGTGCTCTGTAACCCGGTTCAAGCCCTGAAAAAATGGGGATTGAAGAAAAAATCTCAGTTAATAGATACATGTAAATCCAAATGGTGCAATAACTAGATTGGTTTTCAAACAGGGTTGAAAGTGTGTGGTTCACAGGAATCAATGCCTGTTGAACCTGAATCTGCTCCACATGTAAACTTCATCATTTGCACTATCCTTCTTGGAGGCATGTGCTTTTAATCGGTCCTCTTGTGCCAATGCACAACAGTATGTACTGAGCATGATTACTTTAATCCTACATCCACTGCCGGTATTCCAGAGATGTATATGTAAACTGAATCGCATCTCTGGAACTGGAATGAGCTGTTAATGTATACTGAACAGCACTGCAACTGGAACTACCAGCACCGATCCCTGTTCCTCAGTTACACTGCACATGTAAACAAGGTAACTGAGGATATTGGGATCTAGAGTAAGAATAGTTCTATATTCTCACTCTAGCTCTGGAGGGAGCAAAAAGATCACCAATATATGCCCATAAATATCCACACAAGTGTTGGATAAATAATTATTTCCAGCCTCATGCGGGGGGAATGTGTGTGTATAAATGAGAAAGGGACAATTTGTAAGCAGTTTTCTCCTCAGAAGTAATAGCTGAAAGTATACAGCACACCACAGTTACTATAAATAGCAACTTGGGGTTCCCCTGGCACAATTTAATTACAAAAAGTACTAGAGAGAGCCAAGGAAGTCAGTTATCCAGTTAGGTTAGTGACAATGTGATTACGTTTATTTGTAATGTATTTTTATGGTGATTTATGTACCATGTAATGGAACTGAATCCATGTTAACAGAGCAGAGCAGGCTCAGAATTTTCAGGTAGTTGGTCAGTAATTTCAAATCTGAGGATTCCACTGTGGCCTGTGCTGTAGCAGGATTCGAGGGTGGAACCAGATGTGATTAGTGCTTAGGAGTGGAACCAGCTAGCCGTACAGTCAGGGGCCAGATTTTGGGAACAAGAGAATGCTGATTGAGTATAAAAGGAGCAGCACAGCTCACCTTGGAGGAGATTCATCAGGGAGATGACCTTAAGGGACCAGTTCCTGACCAGAGGATGTCCAGCCTATAGGTGCCTCTAGGATCCAGCTAGATAGGGCCTGGGGAATTTCCTCTTGCACAGTAAGCCTAGACTATAGGGGATTGCCTGTAGCCTAGTGCAAGGGTCAATGGTGCAGTTAGTGAGAACAGGGATAATTTAGTTATTGCCTGCTGCAAGTGTTATCTGTTCCTATAAATTGTTTCAGCTTTACATCAAACAAGTTCAGCACAACAGTTTCCAGCAACCAGGTCATCTTCAAGAACCATCAACACCAGGGTTTGACTGCAGTCTTGGGAGGGTCCAATTCTGTAATCAAAATTCCAGATCTCATAAACAAAGTGGTATAGTAATTTCAATTTATTTGCAGGACTAGTTCAGGACAGACACTCATCTACCATAGAGGGGGTTGTGATTTCCATTTTTGCAAAAAGGACTACTGTTCAGAAATTAAATAGACTTTGCTCAGAGACTGAAGGGGATGGTTTTGTGATTGCCTAGAAGTATTTGCTAGCCAAATGTGATTTAAATGCTGCAGTGATTTACAGCGATTTGTCATACAGTGTAAGTGAATATAGAGTATAATGACTATAGAGTATAAGTGATATACTGTATTAGTGAATATAGACTATAATGAATATAGAATATGTGATATACAGTAAAAGTAAATATAGAGTATAATGAATATGGAGCATATGTGATATACAGTATAAATGTAAAACTAAAATCTTGGACTTCAGATGTGCAGATTTTGATAAAATGAGGGAAAAGCTCAGACTTAACCTGACTAAATTAACAAGGATAGAAGGAGTAGATAAATATTGGGCATCTCTAAAGGAAGCTATCATAGGAGCATCAAAACAATGTCTGAAATGTGTGAGTAAATCCAAGAAGAGAAGACAACCCCTACGGTTCTCAAAGAAAGTGGCCACCAAGGACAGGGAGAAATGGATGGCCTTCAAAAGATACAAGCAAACAGGATGTGAAAAAGAGAAAGACACATACAAGGAGAAACTGAAGAAAGCAGGAAAGCAAATCAGAGTGGCAAAGGTGCAAACAGAAGAAAGGATCGCCTCGGAGGTCAAAAAGGGAGAAAAAACCTTCTTTAGATATATCACAGAGAAAAGGAAAACCATTGAGGGTATAGTCAGACTTAAAGGGGAAGATGGGGAATGCACAGAGGATGACAAGAACAAAGCAGAAGTCCTTAACAGATACTTTTGCTCATTATTTACTAAGGAAGAAGAGGGTCGTGGTCCTACCTTGACAGAAAAAAGTGCAGTCAACAGCAATATGAATTTGGCAACTTCCACAAGGGTTAGTGTACTGAAGGAGCTAGAAAAACTTAGGGTTGACAAGGTCATGGGACCTGATGAAATTCACCCCACGATACTGAAGGAACTTAGGGAAGACCTAGCAGCACTGCTGACTGAACTGTTCAACCTCTGGCTCGAGGCCAGGGAAGTTCCTGCAGACTGGAGGAAGGCCACAGCTGTCCCTCTTCATAAAAGTGGCAGTAAGGAAAGTGCTGGCAATTACTGCCCAGTAAGCCTGACCTCAACTGTTGGCAAAACAATGGAATCCCTAATTAAGGAAAGAATTATATCCTTTCTCAAAAAAATGATATAATGGACCCAAGACAGCATGGCTTCACCACAGGAAGATCATGCCAGACAAACCTAATAGATTTCTTCAATTGGGTAACAAAGACAGTAGATCAGGGCAGCGCTGTGGATGTAATATACCTAGACTTCAGCAAAACCTTTGACTCGGTCCCACATAGAAGACTATTGAACAAACTTGTGAGTGCAGGAGTTGGGCATAAAGTGGTAAACTGGGTATGGAGCTGGCTTAGTGGAAGGACTCAGAGGGTAATGGTAAATGGCCAACTATCAGAGGAGAGAGGTAACTAGTGGTGTGCCACAGGGATCAGTGTTGGGGCCTATCCTCTTCAATATTTTCATCAGTGACATATCTGTGGGCCTAGAAGGCAAAGTGTGTATATTCGCAGATGACACAAAGATATGTAATAGGGTAGACACTACGGGGAGTGGAAAGGATGAGGCTGATCTTCAAAGACTAGAAAATGGATAAAAACATCCAATTAAATTTCAACTAAAAGTGCAAGGTCATGTAACTAGGGAGGAAAAATCCTTGTGAGGAATACCTCCTGTGTGGAGTGAAATTGGAAGCCACAAAGCAGGAAAGGGATCGGGGGTGATTATAACAGACAACCTGAAAACATCCAAGCAGTGTGAAAAAGCAGTGTTAAAGGCAAACTGTATGTTAGGCTGCATAGGAAGAGGAATTACAAGTAGAAAGAGGGAAGTGATTATGCCGCTGTACAGATCAATGGTAAGGCCTCACTTGGAGTACAGTGTGCAGTTCTGGAGACCAAACCTCAGAAAGAACATAGACAGACTAGAGACAGTGCAAAAGAAAAGCTACAAAAATGATACTTGAACTCCACAACAAGACATACGAGGAACATCTGCACGACCTACACTAAAATTGTACTCCCTGGAACAACGCAGAGAGGGGGCGGGGGGGCATGATTGAAACCTTCAAGTACTTGAAGGGAATAAACAAGGTCCAGGTTCAGGACCTATTTTAAATTAAGAATCACACAAGAATGAGGGGACATGGCATGAAGCTGAAAGGAGGCAAGTTCAAAAGTAACACAAGAAAGTTTTTCTTTACTGAGAGGGTGGTGGATACTTGGAATGGCCTTCCATCAGAGGTTGTAGAGACTAGGTCAGTTGGATCATGCAAGAGGGCATGGAATAGGCACAAAGGTATTATAACACCGAACAGCAGTTGATGGAGGGGGGCTAGGCTTATGGGCAGACTAGATGGACCATGCAGTCCCCTTCTGTTATCACTTTCTATGTTTCTATGTAAGTGAATGGTAATTGTTGGATGCCAGGGAAGGGTATCTAGATAAAAGGGGTAAGTGGGTTGACTGAGGTAGATGCAGGCCTAGTAGCCACTGCACGCCCTTAAAGCATATGTAAGAGAAAGTTCAGTGACTGAGGTGCAATGAGTTGCCTAGAGCAGGTGATATTGATAATATTGGAGGGCTGGTAGGTACTGGTATAGCCTAAAGTTATCAGGTGCAAAGCTGTGGGAAGAAAGAATATAGGAAATAGAGGACTGTGTATGGGCACTCATACACAACCAGGCTGTTTTTCAATTGAGAGGTTTCCATGGTAACAGGAGACCTCAAGAGCACAGCTCAAGAGGTCTTGTTACTACGGAAACCTCAAGATTTAAAAATAGCCTTGTTGTATATGATTGCTCACACACTGCCCGTTATATTGCGTGGACAACCATAGAATGAAGATGGTGTCTTTACATTTGCTTTTTTACTTAGTGCAGTTCTCTTACGGGGTCAGTTTCACTGCCACAGTTGTTTCAAGAGAAGCAGAAGATCACAGAATGCATATTCGCGAAGGTGCTCCATGTTGTTGTGGTACAGTAGCTATGAAACTAGTGCAACACAACAAGCAAAGTGATGTACTGTAGCTACTGCAGCACAGCAACACTGTTCTAGGCATGGATATCCATGCAGAACAGTGTTCTACCATACTATATGTATATATATATATATGTATATGCATACATGCACAGAGTATAAGTTATAGTTAATTTAAAAGGTTATTTGCAAAAGTGTTGTTTTCTCATTTAGCAAGCTGTGTCTGCCATGCTGGCAGAACAGCATAGTACATTCACCTTTATTGCACTTGAAAACTGTGTCCGAATCATACTTCAAAGGTATTGAAGCATCACAAATCCTGTGTCTCATGTCAGTCTGATACAGTGCCTTCTTTCCCACATGGTTCCCACAACTACCTGGCTGGTAAGTCAGCTGTGCATATCATTCTGTGGCGGCGGGTGGAGAAAGAATTAAATAGAGAATAATGCATAGGGAGGTGAACATTATGAAAATTTAATGCACACCGAGGTGAGGGATGCATCATTAAACCCGAGAGCGGCTCGGGTTTAACAATCATCCCTCACCGAGGTTTCCATTTAATTTCATAATGTTCACTCCATGTCTTATTTTATAATTACTGGGGTAAATGTTTTTCCAGCCAGAGAGTTACATTTCCATACACAAACTATTCAAAATCATGTTGCACAACACCACAGTTTAGGAATTTAAGTATGCGTTTTTTAAATTATTTTATCCAACTGAACACACAAGCTTATAAGCACAAGCAGAAAAAAATAGGAGCAGTCTTACCTTACAAGAACTGCATAAGATAGTAACATACACTGGCTATTTTAGTAAGAAAAAAACACGAAAAAAAAAAACCACCGAAGTAAATGAGACATTTCTCTTGTATGCTGCACTGTACTAGAACATTGTTGAGAGTATTCAGAACCCAAAACAAACTGCGGTTAAAAAACAAAAAAAAAAATCACTGGCTGTGAGACCTCCGTGTCAGCTTCATTTCTCCGTGTGCTCACTTTCAGTTGCTGCAGGACAGTTCGTGGCCATGGTTACGGAGGTCCGTCTGAGGGAGTGCCAGAAATGAGTTAAGGGACAGTGTTAAAATTAGCTGACACATAGGGAGCTCAGGAGAAAGGAGTTAAATTAGTTCTTTTATTATGCTTTTGGCACACAGGGAGGCAATGAATTACAAATGGTACATCCTTATCTCACTGCTAGCTTGCCTCTAATTGGAATCTGACTCAGTTACTGGACATCTTCATTTATTCTGATCACTTTCTTCGGGAGCCGCATGATAAATGTTGATGGACACTCCCTGGTTGATCACACAGTTTGGGCCAAGGATTATTTGAAGAGCTTCTTGTAGTGTAGATTTCCTTTGCAGTCCCCTGGGCACTATTTGGGTTGGGGAACATACAGCCTGAAGTTGAAGACTGCTGGTTTTCTTCCACATCTGGCAGGTACTGCAGAAGCGTTCCCTTATTGTTTACTGTGAAGTGTGCTGGAACACTCACGCTGAACTGCTGTGTGCACGTGAAAGTCATAACAACTGACTGGTGATTACGGGGAATATCAACTGAGTATTCCCATTGATAAAAACTTATACCAGTAATTATACAAACTTAATATGACTAGTGGCTTGCTTTACATGCTTTTACCCAACAACATTGTCAAAATAGGGTGCGAAAACAGAAGGCACATTGCAACAGATGCACATGACAAAATGGCTTGAAAGCACTGCATTCAATGGACATAAACTTCTGCAAACAGTACCTGCACTTGACCGGCAGAGCAGTTCGCTGCTGGGGGTTGCTAGCCCCTAAATTACCAAATGAAGTGCTCCAAGCCTTTAAAGAAAGCACACTGGGAACTATGCTGTTGATGTACTGATATCAGTACTAGGATTTATTCGTGTGAAATTTCACCCAGCATTCCAGTGTATCACTAAAATGCAGAGCATCCCTTGGAAGGCTATATGCTGAGGCGCTAGGGGTTTCTGCTTTTTGGTGATACAGTGGAGTGCTGGGTGAAATTTCACAAAAATAAATCATAGTACTGATATCAGTACATCAACAGCATAGTTTTCAGTGTGCTTTCTTTAAAGGCTTGGAGCACTGCTTTTGTGAACTTCATTCAATGGACAGAATGCTCAATCCAGTGGTCCCAGATACTGAAATGATCTCCACTGCCACAGGGGCTGACCCAAAGGAGCAACAACACCCCTGTACAGAAAACAAACAGCAAGGCTAAGCAGGTTACTGGGGCAAAGGACTGCATCAAGCTTTGGTCCCCCACACTGAAAAAACTGTCTCAGTACTACCAAGACTGCAAGAGAAAACAAGAACCAATCCTGCCTTATGCCACTATTGTCTCAGAACAGGGAGAGGGTTCTAACCACTGCACTGGAGACTAAAGAGAGAGGGTTAAGGAGAAAGTAAAAGCAAGTATACATTAATACCAAACCTAACTACATAACTAACTCCACCCAGCAAAATAAACACTCTGCTTACCTGAAGCATCAAGCTGGGGAAAACAAACACAAACTTAGCAGACCTTCAGTAGAAGAAAATACCCTAAGGCAAGAGGTCCCCATTCAGGCACTGTAGCACTAAGAATGAGAGTTGTCTAGCAAGTTAGTCAGTTTGAAATCTAAGGCTGCTTCCTGTGACCAGGTAGCCTAACCCTACCTAAGAGTTGCCCAATCCAGAGAAAAAACAAATATTAAGGGAAACAAACGCCTAGCTTCCAGAGAACGCTGCTGTATGCAAGCTACCCCTTCAGTGGTACAGCTGAAACTGAGTAACAGCTGTATCCAGAATGTTCATGCTCCCATGGTTCTATGCTATGATCACAGCTTTTGAGCCACTGTGCCAGCGGAAGAGCGCATTACCCATACAGAATTATTCTTCATTGACAACAAGGAGCAATACAGAAATAATATATTTTTACAAATTTTTCAAGATTTACTTGTGGAATTCACTAACTCTTACTGCTGGCAAGCAACATTGAGGGATTGTTGTTCCCAAACAAGGGTAACTCCAGAAAGCAGATAGCAGGCAAGAGCAGAAAGCTTGGCCAACAAGCAGAGCCAGCAGGCAGCAGAGTGAAAAAGACCCCAATGACACACTCTCTTATTGAGGAGTTGACACTCCATGATGTGTTCTAGGCCATCAAAGTTATGGACTTCAGGCTAATAGCTCTTGATTAAAAAGTAGTGGACATCCAAGGAAAGCTGCAGGCCTGTGAACAACAAGTAACAAATGCCATTTATGGAGGCTAAGGAAGCATCAGGCATGGCTGGAACAGCTGATCTCCGGCTTATGGGTATGCCTGAGACCATGGAGGGAGAAAAACTGGCTTACTGGTAATTTTACCCTCTCTCCAACACTGACTGTCATCAAGGTTTACAGAATAACCACTCATCGGGCCCTGAAATGGTCAGAAGGGGGAAGGATTTTGCTTTGCTGCCAGCTGCCTTACAGACAGAGATAGAATCCTGGAAGCTTCAAGAAAGCAGCGTCCAGTTACCTCAGAGAAAGGATGAAAATTTCCTCATTCTTGGACTTGAGTTTTCAACATGCTCCCGTCAAAAGGCATTCAATATCATCAGTGCCAAGCTACAAGAATTGGGGGTGTAGCATAGTTTATTGTTTCCTGCAAAACTGAAGATTTCTTATTCAGAGAAGATTTATATTGATAGCGACCCTAAGGAAGCAGGAGTCCTGTTGGAGACAATCAAGAAGAATTTTGGATGGCAAGAAGTGATCTCTCAGGAGGATGAGAACTGAAGACTCTGGGACAGTGTTGAGTGTTTTTGTCCGACAGCTATAATGGTACAGGGTATAGGGGAGAAGAGGACTAGAGGTGTTCCCATTATGATCCTCATTTTAGTACTATTTGCTGTGGGGATAAGCTAGTAAGATATGTACCCCTCCACGTGGGGTGTGTACATGTTTGTACACATTTCAGGTTCTTCTTTTTTGGGCCTGTAATTAAGCAGTTAAAATGCCTTTGCCACACCGGTGGTGACTCTGCAGGTCAGAGGTCACCGTAGGTATGTAGGGGTATAAATTGTAATGGTTGGCGCCAAGATAGAGAGCCCACATAGGGTTTTGGTGTGGCATGTGAGGAGGAGGTGAGAGAGCATGGCTGATTGCCTGCTCTTGGGAAGATCCATGGTTTCCGTGGGTGGCAGAAAGAGTAAAGGTGATGAGTGGTGTGGCAGCGGAGGCTAATATGGGTTGGGGGCTGCCCTGCTATGGTTTCCCCTTTCAGTGTCTCCTCCAGTGGTACTATGCAAAATCATGCCAGAGAGAAAGAGAAGAGCAGTTGGGGCAGGACAGTCAGTGGGAGAGTGAGCTGCAGGTGTCTTCAGAAGAAGAGAGAGACCCATGGGAGAGGATGGAGTTCAGGGAAAGTGCTGATTTCAGAGAAGTAATACCAACCCAGTTGTGGCAGCTCCATTGGTACCTGTGTGATTCTAGCAGAATAAACATTTTGGACAGAGAGAAATGGCACCCAGTGAAGAGGAAGGCCAACCTGGTTGTAGCCGTGTGTGTGGAAACATCTGCTTTAGTGCCTATGGGAGAAGCCACCTGCCTAAGTCCTTTCAGTGTCCTGAAGAGAAGGGGAGAGAAGAGGAGTAGCCCTGATTTGAGATGGCTATTTCTGTGGTCCTGTCTCAAACCCAGTGATGTGAGGGACAGAAAGGAAGAGATGGATAACTCATTTCTTCTGCTGCCAGTGGGAAGGTCATCTTGGGCCCAGAGTAATGCTGCCCAGAACTGTTAAGTGGCCATCTCAGTCCAGAGGATTTGTACCCTGAAAATATTGGTGGAAGCCAGCTTGGCCATGTCTACCCAATACCTACTATTGTCAAAGTAAATTGTAAAGACTGGGTGTTTTGGGTCACCTTGGACAGATTGTATAAGAAGCACAAACTGGGCCCCACAAGCTGTTTGATGGTGCTCCAAGAAATACAGAGAATTAACAAAGGGATGTGCATCTGTCATGTATATGAAGGGTTCACTATTTTTAAGGCCTTCATGTTGGTGCAGGACCTGGGAGGAAAAAGGAGCAAGCACTATGTCAGCTGCATGGATTCCTTTGGACAGGCCACTACTAAACCCCAGCTCAAAGTACTACTTCCCATGGCAGTGAGAAGACTGCTGAACTTCTGAACTGTTGTTGTTTCTGCTGTTCCCCCCTTGATGAGACAGATGGCCTCCCTTGGAGGCAATGCCCCATGGACTGCAGCCACTTCTAATGAAGTATTTGGACTGTAAGGACTGAACTGTACATGGGATAGATAAACCCTTTTTCTTCTTTTGATAAAATTTAGTTAAGGTAACTGCAGTGCCTGTGGGCATATGGACATTAACATGGACACCGGACTGCACTGTGCATTTTTAAGGCTGGGGTAGTAATGTTAACGTTACAGTCTGTAAAGGTTCTCTTGATGTTTAAACTGCTTTGCATGCATGTAAAAGTAGTCTCCTGGTCTGTATTAAAAGTGAATTATTGCATTCTATGGGAATCCTACTTAGAGTTTAGGCATATTCTGGGCAACTGGCAGCTTGTTAGGCCTACTGGGTCAAGCTGCCATATGTAAAATGACGCATGTCAAAACTATGCAACACAGACAGTGTGGGCAGAAATAGCGACAGGGTGCAAAACCGCTAATGGTCTATGCGCAGTTGTGCACCCTGTCATTGTTTCCTGGCAGAGGATAAGTCCTCTGCTGGGAGGAGGGTCCACCAAGCAGCTGCTGTGGCTTGACAGAATGAGCCACAGGCAGCAATGGAGGCAGTGTGTCTGCGGACCGGGTATTGAATCCCAGTCCCAGATGCATGAAATTTTTCTTTATTTCACACTTTGTGAGATTTAATTTTACAACCCCCCCATGTTGATTATTTAATTTGGGGGGGTTTGGGGACACAGACCCCTGTAACAGGGGGTGCAGGGGGTGTAGTCCTCCACAAAACACAGAGAAATGCTGTTGAGCAATATACTGTGCTGTATTGACAGTGCGGTATATTGCTGCGCTATTTTGTCATGCTGCATTATTACCCCATGCCCTTGTTAGGTAGGTAGTGGGCAGCCATACTGTAAACAGTCTTGGGCTGGTGGGTGATAGGGTTGAGATGCCACCCTCTTGTCAGGCAAACTATCCATGCACATACAGGTGGTTGTGTCACCAGAAATATACCGCTATTAGCCAAGGGAAATGGTTGAGATGAAAGGGTTTAGGTCCCATAGTTTAGAGGGTTTGATAGTTGATTCACCATTCCAGTGGTGTAACCAGTGGGCTGAGAAGTGGGAGCAGTAAGGGAGTGTGCATACCTCTCTGTGTCCCACTGCAAGGTAGCTGGTTTGGGTGCTCACCAAGGATGGTGAGCATTTAAGGCAGGTGAGAAATGTAACACTCCCCCCCCCCATGGAGTGTGAACATGTTTGTACACATTTCAGGTTCTTCTTTTTTGGGACTGTAATTAAATAGTGAAAATGCCTCTGCCCCACCAGCAAGACTCTGTGGGCCAGAGGTCACTGTAGGTGCATGGGGGTATAAATTCCAAGGGTTGGCACCAAGGTGGAGAGCCTGCATGGGGTTTTGGTGTGACACAGGAGCAGGTGAGAGAGCATGGGCAAGTATCTGCTCTTGGAAACATCCTTGGTTTCTGTGAGTGGCAGAAAGAGTAAAGGCAGTGAGGGACATGGTGACGACCACTAGTATGGGTCAGTGGGCTGCCCTGCTATGGTTTCCCCTTTCTGTGTCTCCTCTGACAGTGCTATACAAAATCATGCTGGAGAAAAAGAGAAGAGCAGTTGGGGGCAGGATAGTCAGCGGGAGACTGATTGGAAGGTGCCTTTGGGTTTGGGGGCTGCCCTGCTATGGTTTCCCCTTTCTGTGTCTCCTCTGGCAGTACCATACAAAATCATGCCATAGAGAAAAAGAAGAGCAGTTGGGGCAGGACAGTCAGTGGGAGAGTGAACTGCAGGTGTCTTCAGAAGAAGAGAGAGACCCACGGGAGAGGATGGAGCGCAGGGAAATGCCAACCCGGTTGTGGCAGCTTCACTGGTGCATGTGTGAGTCTAGCAGAAGTAAACATTTGGGAGAGAAATGGTGCCCAGTGAAGAGGAAGGCCAACCTGGTTGTGGCCGGGTGTGAGGATTTCCACTTCAGTGCCTATGGGGAAAATCACCTGCCTAAGTCCTTTCAGTGTCCTGAAGAGAAGCCAGTGATGTGAGAGACAGAGAGAGAGAGAGAGAGAGAGAGAGGGGATGGATAACTAGTTTCTGCTGCTGCCTGTAGGAGGGTCATCTCGCCCAGAGTAATGCTGCCCAGAACTGTTTAGTGGCCATCTGGGCCCAGTGGATTTGTGCCCTGATAATATTGGTGGGGGCCAGCTCGGCCATGTCTACCCACTACCCTTTGAAAGGTAACCCCTGTAGTCCAGACTGAAAAGAGACTGTTTAATGGCACCATAAAGTTCTGTTATAAATTAAAAGGGATTTCCCCTGTTTTGACATTACCTTTGTTGTGGACCTCAGTTATTTCATTACAGACTGCTTGCCAGCTAACTTAAAAATGTATTGCAGCCCAACACCAGAGGATGGCACCCCACTGAGACCAGTGGAACCATTCACACCAGCCATCCTGGTTACAGAAAAAAAGAAAACAAAAAAAACAAAACTGTGTTTCTACTGTTGTGAGCACCCCTCCCCTTTAAGTAACATCAGGCATGCCTCTAGACAACAGGAATAGGGGGCTTACAGATAACAGATATTTTCCACTTTCCACACACAGTGTAATTATCTGCTTTGGTTCTCAAGTAGTTAATTTACAGCCAAACATTATTATTATATGCATACTCCTTGATAGGAGGCAAGAGCTAAGCACGAGGTAAGTTTAAGAATTTACTGCATGTTGTTTTTTTGGACCTTCAGCAGCCAGAAGGACTGATTTATAGATATTTTGGAAATTAAGATTTTATAAGCAGATTTGCAGGCTGAAGGTAGCTTTGCTGGTTATCTTTACAAACACTGTAATACCTATAGGCATTTTGTCTTTCAATTTATACAGCTGTCAGTGACAACAACCTTGGGGAGAAGTGCATCTGTCCCACTGTAATGTAATGTATTGCATGCATGATAATCTGAGCATGCTTTTATTGTGGATCACTTACATAAGTTCTGCTTATATATATCAAACTAATAAGAAAACATAACTATCTGAACTGGGGTTCCGTTGGTTCAGCTCCTACCTGAGGTTGACACAGTCCCACACAAAAAATTAATATACAAGTTAGCCAGCCTTAGAGTGGATCTCAAGGTGGTAGCCTGGATGAAAAATTGGCTGGGCAACAGGATGCAAAGGGTAATAGTAAATGGAGTTCACAGTGAAGAAAGGATGGTAACTAGTGGGGTACCACAGGGTTCAGTACTGGGACAGGTCCTCTTTAATGTCTTGATCAGTGACATTGGAGAGCACCTGGAAGGAAAAGTATGTCTCTTTGCAGATGACACAAAGATCTGCAACAGGGTTGATACACAAGGTGGGTGGAAAGGATGAAAAAGTACTTGGGGGAATGGTGAAATGTATGGCAGCTCAGATTCAATGCAAAGAAGTGCAAGGTCATGCACCTGGGAAACAAAAACCCAGGGGAAGAGTTCATAATGGGGGGTGAGATACTGACAAGAACAAAAAATCAAAAGGGACTTGGGAGTAATTATATCAGATGACCTTAAGGTGGGCAAGCAATGTGAGAAGGCAGTAAGGAGGGCTGGGGGGATGCTGGGATGCATAGGGAGAGGCATCACCAGTAGAAAACAGGATGTTGTTATCCCTCTGTACAGACATTTGGTGAGACCCCATCTGGAGTACTGTGTGCAGTTCTGGAGACCCCATCTCTACAAAGACATAGACAGAGTAGAGGCTGTTCAGAGGAGGGCAATCAAAATGGTGCAGGGTCTGCACCAGAAGACACATGAAGACAGACTAAAGCAGCTTAAGATGTATAGCCTCGAGGAAAGGAGGGAGAGGGGGGACGTGATAGAAACTTTCAAGTACTTCAAGGAAATTAACAAAGTCCAAGAGGGTAGCATCTTTCAGAAAAAAAGATGTGCATAAACAAGGGGGCACAATTTGAAGATGGGGGGACAACTCAGAGGTAATGTTAGAATGTATTTCTTCACAGAGAGGGTTGTGAATGCATGGAACAGACTTCCTGAGGAGGTTGTGGAGTCAAGAACAGTGGGAGAATTCAAGAATGCATGGGACAGACATAAAGCAATTTAAGTGAGGGGTTGGAGAAAGTAAGCTGTTGGTTAACTAGAATCTGCAGCTTATTCATCAGGTAGGGAAATGGGCAGACTAGGTGGGGCAAGCGGTCCTTATCTGCCATCAAATTCTATGTTTCTATGTTTCTAGGTACAGGCACCAGTTCATCTTGGTAGATGACTCCTCTCCTCTCCTCTCCCAAATGAGGTATGCGTTCCTCAAGGCTAAATACTTTGGTCCTAGCCTGTTCTCGATGTTCCTAAATGACCTCCCTGGGGCTTCTTGCTCATCATCCATGAACATGTGCATCACTGTGCTCTTTGACAGTGATCCCCACCCCCACCGCTGAACTGCCAATGCAACTCCAGCAGGAATTTACACAATGTCCACAGCTGGTTCTATACCAACCAGCTCATCCTGAATGCTAAACATCCATGATGTCTGACACCAGGCAGCAGCTGGCTAGAATCTGGTCACCACCAGTCTTCACCACACTGGGAGTCTGGAGGAAGTCTTCTCCTTTAAGAACCTGGGTATATGGAACAACAGTAACCTTGACTTCTGCAACATTAATGCCATTCATGCTAAACTACACCTTAAACTCTCCACAGCCTGCAGGAACAATGCTTGACTCTCTCCCCACACTGTGGGAGACCACTGGGAAAATGTTTATCCCTGCTATTTACTTATTTCAAAAGTTTTACCAGGTAAGTCATATTGAACTAGTGTCAGCTCATTTCCAGGTGTGTCCTGGGGGAGGGGAAGAGTAGAGAACAGAGCAAAGTACAGTACAGTGTGCAAAAATAATACAATAATATTGAAATAAGTATAACAAAATAAAATACAAGAAAATGCTTCAAGAATAACATTATCAAACAATAAATTGTGGAACAAGCAAACAAACATTAAACAGCGAGCAACAAAACAGTAATATGATGAGCAGAGAGTAGTGACTGATGATGGGGAGAGGGACTGTGCTAGTGTCAGTGAGGGGTGGAAGACAACAGACAGAAGTCTACTCCAATATCAGAAGCAACTGCAGAAGTGACTAGAGAAATCATGGAGAAGAGATTTCTGAGTGAGAAAGAAAGGAGCAGAGTGAAAGGAGGGGAGCATGGAGAGCCCCATAGTTTAGGAAAGCAGACTAAGAAGGCAGCTAGCCAAGCAGTAGATTTCATTGGTGGGATTACAAGAGAGTGAAAGTAAGCATTGTGATGGGAATAAGAGGCAGAAGGGGGAAGAGAGGAGAGAAGCAAGATACAAGGGGAGGAAGCCAAACGTTTGATTACAGTAACATGGTTTATGGTGTTGCTCCTAATTCCACCCTAACTAGACTAGATGTTTCCACTCCTTCTATTGTTTTGCCCTGGCTGCCTCCCTGCCTCACACATATCACTGCCAGAAGCTGAGTATAGGATGGATGGGTGTAAGACTGTGTGACAAAGCAGTGGGTAGGGCTAATAAGATTCTGGGATACATAGGGAGGAGTATATCTAGCAGGAGGAGGGAGGTAGTGTTGCCACTGCATCACTTGCTGGTAAGAGCCCACCTGGAGTACTGTGTCAAGTTCTGGAGACAATGCCTCAGAAAGGACAGAGACAGGGTGGAGTCAGTCCAGAGCAGGGCCAGATTAAGACTGACAATCTTAAAGATTTGGTCACCCATAGCCACCCCATTCCATAAAATAAAAAAAGGCCTTTGTGACTCTCCCCAGACCAGAAGGATTTTTTCCCCAGTGGCAGCTGTATGGCTTGTGCCCATTGGATAGGTGAGAATAAACCAAATTATCCAGGGTGTGGTGGAGTTAGGCTACACCCTTGGCTGTGACTGATGGACCACTTTTCTATCTCCTTATTTCCTAGCTACCAAAATTTCTGTTGTGCAACAGTTAATGCCTTTCTCTTTGCTTTTCTTCTTTCCCCCCTACCCTAGGTTGGCCACCTAGCGGAGCTCTTTACTATCCCTACTAAACTTCCTACTAGTTATCTCTTTTCATTCTTTTCCATTTCCATCCATTCAGTCCCTGTAATGATGCCAAACACCCAGAGAGGTGTTGTGTAAAGTGCATAAGTGCATTTTGTGTAAAACAAACATGAAGGCTATTTTAGATAGCAGGAATGAATAGTTAATAAAGCCTTTTTAAAGAAAAATGATTCAGAAGCCATATCAAACTAATTATTTCATGATTAGTACAGTTATACAAAATCCTTAAGGTATCTTCATAAATTCACATTATAAACCTGTTACTGTATGAGGCTAAACAAAAAACTGTGGTATGCTTTATAAAAATGTGTAGTCATTATGAATCAGAGCTATAGAGAGTCAATATCTGTGGAGATATACACTGTACCTTTAATTGAACCAGGAAGTCCCCTGGAACAAACAAACTCATTTGGTTTTGAAACAACATGTCCAGACATGTAAATAGAAAGGGCTCAGTCAGATGACCCCCACCAAGAGATATAAAAACTCTTCACTGAGTTCAGTTCAAGTCAATGCAGTGGGGCTCAGCCCTGAGAGAGGAGGAGTGGTTCTACTGTTTGGCAGACAAGCTGTTGAATGCAGATGTGAAGGGTCTCAGGATCTTTAAGATCCAGGACTGTATTATGTGAGAAACTACTGATGATAAGTATTTTCTTTGCAATTGTTTTGTTTTCATTTATTATTTTCTAACTTTTGAAAAATAAATATCACACCACGGTGTGTTTTAAACCTGCAGATTTGCCTCATCTGAAGTTTATTCCCACACGCTAGTAGTATATGTGTATACTAACTGTCAAAATTTGGCTGCCAGAAATGATTTATGATTGATTGCTGGATATGACGTAATGTCCCACCCCTTCCACTTCCGATGTGCACCAGACATTATGCAATGTCCTGCCCCTTCCGCTTCCCGTGTGGCCGAAATGATACACTGTCCCGTCCCTTCTATGTGCACCAGATATGATGCACCTCACCCTCCTTTTCTCACCTTTGTGCACCGGATATAACGCAGCTCCCCTCCATATTGTAACACTGCTATGGGTGGAGTGAAGGTTGTCATGTTTAGGCTTGCCCAGGACATGTCAGAGCAGTTAAAAGTAGACTTGATGCTGATAAAACATTTACTGCTGTGAATCCATAGTGTTTTGGCTTATGTTTTGCTCCTGTGTGTGTGGATTGCCTGAGGAAAACAACAAAATGGATGAACCTAGCCAATTTTGTTCTGCAACATATGCTAGTGCCACACCAGAGGATTATGGTATGACTGAATTAATCGAATCATTCTTGAGACTTGGTTTTTCTTGAGACTTGGTTTGCATGATAATCATAAGTGTATTAATATGGATGAACAGTGGGAAGAAACAGATGTTGTAAAATGCCCTGATGAAAAATCCGATGTGGCCATGACAGCAATTCAAGTGCAACCTGAAAAGAGTATTATGTTGGACCTGATAAAGGGTATTCTAATACAGCTACTGCAAGACTTGATGGCTCAGGACTTGAAGATAAACTGTGAGGGATGCAGCAAAGAACACCCCTTGCAGATCAGACATAGTTGTTTATATGAACTAGAGGAGGGGTACTGGGAGCGTGCTTTTCCTGAAGTCTGTGACAGGTTGCATCCATGTCATATCAAGCTACTAGTCGAATCAACAGCATGGAAACTCAGGTGCACAGCATCCTATTTTGATACAATACAAGCTATAAATAACACTTTGTCCGAATTTAAAGAGATGCCATGTATTGCTAAGGGACTTGACACACTGTATGAACAGTTGAGTGTAACACTACGGAGTGCTGTTGAAGAAGTGGTTTCATCAGGAAGTTGTAAAAAATATTTTAAAAGCTCACTCAAAAAGGAAGCCCTGTGCCATATTATATGTACTTGTATGATGTTGGGAGTTCTGACTAGGAACACAGTGCTGCATGGTGAGAGCTGTTAAGATGGGTAACCTGTGGGGAAATCACCAAAGAATGTCTGAAAAAACAGAAAATAGAAAATCTTTTACAGACTTTAATAACCATGCAAATTTTAAACCATGCTGCTCAAACTCCATGTAACCCTGTAAACTGTGAAAAACTTCAGTTTATACAGATTTTAATGAGTGACATTAAAAAAGATGTACACTGGTGTGAAATAATGAACATGAGCAGGTGCCTAAATAATAATGTGTTAGAAACTATTCAAAATGTGCTACCACTAATATTTGAAAAAATGGATGTGGTTCCTCACGGCCGAGTATTGGTAGCTGTGACCTACATTGTTGATAGTTGTTGTTATAGTTTAAAATGTCAAAGACAGGAATATGTTAGCAATGTAATTGAATTTACATCCAATTTTCTTGTTACACAGCAAAACAAGGACTGGCTTTTTTATTGTAATATTTATAACGCAGTATAATATCAATTTATCACAATGGCTAACACATGCTCTGTGTTGTTATATAATTAGATGTATACATTGTGTGGTCTTTCATAATAAAATTTTCACATCTGAAAAAAACACCAGTGTCCCAGCCATATTACTAAACAGTGGTCATGGTTAACAAATTATTGAAAACATATATTATGACCCTCATACATCTGGTAGCTTAGGAGGTGTTCGGAGACTACATGGTGCTGCCGCAAAACAGGGAAAAAGAATTACTCACACTCAGGTAACATGGTGGCTGCCTTTACAAGATGTCTACACTATGCACAAACCTGTGAGGAAACGATTTCTTAGAAACAGAGTGGTTGTTAACAACATTGATGCACGATGGCAGGCTGATTTGGTCGATATGTCTAGTCTTTCCAAAGACAATGATGGCTTCTGGTTTATTCTAATAGTTATTGATGTCCTATCAAAATACACATGTACCAAAGTGCTAAAAAAAATCTGGTAGAGATGTGACAGAGGCTTTTAAAATGATACTCAGAGAGGGCCGTAAGCCTAAAAAATTACAAACAGATGAAAGGGCTGAATTTGTTAATGCTAATTTTTAATTATTTTTACAAGAACAAAACATGCACTATTTTACATCAAATGATGTTAAAGCTTGTATTGTGGAAAGATTTAACCGTACATTAAAAACAGAAATGTGGAGATATTTTACAGCATTTAACACACATAGGTACATAGATGTATTACAAGCTTTAACAATGGCCTATAATCAGAGCTATCACCGGTTCATCAAAATGAGGCCCAACAATGTGACAACGGCCAATTCTTTACATGTCTGGAAAATTCTATATGGTCATCTTATACTCAGAGTGAAAAGGCCTTTTGAATTTCATGTGGGTGATCAGGTGTGGGTTTCTAGAGTTAAGAAAACATTTGAAAACGGTTATGAGCAAAACTTTTCAAGTGAGATATTTATTATTTCTGATTGTAAACCTTAGCCTGTACCCATTTACAAATTAAAAGATTATGATGGAGAAGAAATAAGAGGTGCTTTTTATGAGTAAGGACTGGTAAAAGTCGAAGACACTGCAAACCGTGTATACAGGGTTGAAAAAATAGTGTCACAGAAAAGACAAGGAAAAAAAAATGGTTTTAGTAAAATGGCTAGGCTGGCCATCCAAATTTAACAGCTGGGTAGAATTCAAATAGCTGAAAAATGTAAAATTATATGGGTGCTCCCATGTTTTGCATGACATCAGTTGAGAGAAGACATTATTGGTAAAACAATATCTGAGAATGGGTTTTACGTTACATTGCCTAGCAATGCATCTTTTGAAATGTTTACCAAAAATACTGTTTCAGAATATACAGTGAAACTGGTGAAATCTATCAATTTAGTAGGGGTGTGGGAAGTCGAAATGTCAGAAATACAATATCTAAGAACTTGGGACAATATTACACAACAAGATGGGATATTTCAAGCAGGTGAAACTTCTAAGCATTATCAATTCCCAGAGGTTATTATCACAATGTTGGTGATGTCACGGCAGCCATCAATTAGGCCCTGGACCAGGTACAACTAGGCATGCTTGTAGAATATGACAGTCAGGAATGGAAAACAAAATTCAACAACATTAGTGGTGGAGCATTTATTGCTCGCCATAATCTGGCTTATATTTTGGGGCACCACATGGTATACCACAACTAAAAGCAAGCACAGGACCGTATTATGTTGACATCAATAGGGGGTTTTACACACTGTCTGTGTATACAGACATTGTTGAACACCAAAGAGTCAGTGATAGTCATGTGCCCCTACTCCGCTGTGTGGAAATATCTGGTAAGAATAATGCAATCATAACCATCCGCTATGATAAACTGGATTATATACCAATCAGCAAACAACAGTTTGACACCATAACTATTATGATAAAGAATGATCAAGACAAAAATGTATTATTCTTGTTTGGCAAGGTGATTGTGAAGCTTCATTTCTGACCTTTAAAAAAAGCCTTCGGAATGACAACCATGTCACAAAAGTTGTACAGTGACCCAAACCTTTATGTAGCCTATTATAAAGCACAAGCCGGTCATGGTTTATCTGGTTTTCATGGTGCCCCTGTTATGTATGGTGCCGGTATATGTGGTATATTTAGAACCTTATTTAGAAAAGCTGTACCACTATTACAAAAAGGCTTCCAAACAGTAAAACCACACCTTAAAACAGCTGTTAAAAATATTGTAAAAGATGTCGTGGGAAATGTAAAGAGTTCCTTCACGACTCCAGATCCAGGACAACAGCAAGATGGGGCAGGAATGGTTGTTTACAAGAGGCCCAATAAGAAGAGGAGAATGGTCCTACCAGGGGTCCGTGAAAGTGTTATTAAAAGGTGGCCTGTTCAAAAGAAAAGAACAGTTGTGAAACGTAAGTGCAAGGAGAGAAAACCTTGTAAAACTAACAGTCAAAGAGACTTATTTTAAGCCACAGCTCTGGTACAGTGCATGTCTCAAGAATGTGGGAAGTCAGAATTAGACCTTTTTGTGTTACCACCAACCCAAAACAGTATAGAGAGAAGCCTGTATGGTGAAATCCCACCCTTGTCAGCTATAAGTGATACTGCACCCTTGGAATTTTATGTGGCAGGTAATGGCGAAGATAACATCGACCTAAACAACACCTTGTTATACCTTTTGTGTAAGATCACTAAGGCTGATGATAACAACATTGATGATGTAGCTAGAGTAAGTTTAATTAACTACCCCCTGGCAACCATCTTTAGCCAGGTGGATATAGTGGTGGGTGACCGGCTGATTAGCCAGAGAAATAACTGCTACCCCTACAGACAATTATCGAGTCACTGCTTAATTGAGGCAGTATAATGCAGTGGTTTAAGGTTCTGAGCTGCAAATCTGCTGACATCCAGCAGACCAGACCTGGGTTTGAATCCCACAGCTTCCACTTACATACTGTGTGACCCTAAGCAAGTCACTTAACTTCCCTGTGCTCCCAGGTCGCACCTGTAAAAAAGCTTTCAGCTTAGTGTGCTACTCCTGGTTAAACAATTAAAAAAAACAATTACAGTGATGACACCCTGTCTACACAATTTTCATCTGGATTATTTTATAAGGACACACCAGGGCAGCATGAGAACACCACTCTTAATGGTCCCAATGAGGGTTTTAAAAAGTGTGCAACTTTTACAGCAGAGAGTCACAGTGTAGAACTGCTTGGACTAATTCATGCATCCTCTTCTTCCAGGAAAAGCTGTTCCTAAATGGTGTGGATGTTAAAATAAAACTTGTTCATAACAAGAACAACATTTGTTTAATTAGTGGTGATGCAGATGAAGATTATAAACTACAAATTAAATCTGCATCTATTTATGTAAAAAGGGTAAAAATGTCACCAGCTGTACATATTGACCATGCTCAGGCTTTACAAGCTGCCAATGCAAAGTACCCTATTGACCGTGTTAGCATGAAAGTGTTTAGTATATCTGGGGGCAGCCTTGTGTGTAATCAGGATAATCTGTTTCTGGGGCAGATACCAAAATTGTTGGTGATAGGGTTTGTTAATAATGATGCTTTCAGTAGTGTGTACAATAAAAATCCATTCAATTTGAAACATTTAAACACTAACTTTATAGCCCTGTATGTGGATGGTGAACAGGTTCCTTCTAAACCACTGCAACCTAACTTTACAAATGGTAATGCTGTCGGAGAATAAATCAACCTGGTCCACGCTAGTGGAAAACATATGAAAGATAGCCCATTGCTGATAGATCATGTAGGTTTTTGTCAGGGGTACACATTATTTGCTTTTGACTTAAGCCTTGACCAAGGTTGTGGTGACCATTATTTACTAATTCACACCGGCAATTTGAGAGCTGAAATACTTTTTGCTGACTCTCTACCAGCTACTGTGAATATGTTGGTGTATGCTGTCTTTGATAATGTGGTAGAAATTAATCAAAGACAAAATGTGTTTGACTTCAATTGAATATGAACATTCAACAACTGGATACCTTTCTCCAGGCAGACTCTTTTACCAGACACAGTTATTTTTGAGTTTTTGCAAGTGATCAGCTACCTTCAGAAAGACTAACTTGTGTGTCAGCTTCTTTACTGGTGAATATGCAGCCCCAGTCTATGCCTGGTGAACATTGGTTAGCTATTTATCCTCCTGACCACACTACTGGGGAGTTTTTGACTCTTATGGCTTTCCTCCAGATGCTACATTTTTTCCACCAGCAATTGTAAATTTTTTTGTGGAGGAATGTGTCAGAAACACTGTTTAACCCTAGACAGGTCCAAGATATAACATCTATGATCTGCGGCAAACATTGTATATTTTTCCTTCATCATAGGTGTAAAGGTGCAACCCTTAATGATGTAGTTAGGTTGTATTCTGATAATTTAATGTCAAATGATCAAAAAATTTATGTATTTGTCAATCAATGGAGAATTGTTAAAAGGTTAAAGCCTTCCTTTTTTTTTAGTCCACAGTCAGTAATTTCACGTTATGATTATAACCAGTGCTATTACTGCTAGTAGATATAGAAATAAAGCATGCTGTATGCTCTAGCTAACAAATGTAGTTTACTTTTATAATGTATAATTACTAATTGTTCTTATTGTAAGGAGACAATAAAACAACCATTTGTACAATGCATCAGACTGTCTTTATTTTTTACAATGTAACAGCAAAATCAATGTCAACATGTACATAATTTATAAAAAATGTACAAAAACACAAAGTTACCAGAAATGTGTGGTGCCCTATCCAAGACATTACGTTATCAACCATGCCATTTTTTTAAAAGGGTTTTTTCTTATTTTGGCCACAGTTGATGGTGTGTGGGTTTCAGGTATTGGTGCTGTACAAACACCTGTTAGAACCTTTGAGAGGTTGTTCTTAGCACTCAAAGACCTGTTTTGGATGTTAGGCACCACTGATTCAGGAGCGTTAATTTCTGCTAAAGCTCTGATAAAATGTTCCCACCCCTAGGTTTTTTAGCATCAGATGTGTGTCTTTGTGAAGTAACAGCCATGACTAAATCATACATATGAGACCCAAACACAGGCACACTGTGATATATAAATTCACCACGATCATTCCAGTCTGTAACACCAGCAGACCTTTTCAGTTTTACAATACTTCAGTGCGTTTTTTGGCATGCACAGAAACACCTTGTAATATGTAATTGTAAATATTGTTGGTGCCAAGTGACTTTGCCATGCTATCTTGTGGTTGCATTAGCTCGTGTGGTGTCAAAGATAATCACAAGTTTGCTACATCTTTTTCCCCTTGGCGTACAACTGTGAGGTAGTGTTGCAACACACTCTCATATACTTTAGCCTTCTCATATTCAGAGAGGTCAGTCCTTTGGAGAACATCCCACATTTCAGTATCCAGCCATCATTCCACAACCTTTCTTGGTGGCTCTTCTGGGGGTGGATGACCTCTTAGTAAGTCCAGCTGTTGTGGTACTAAATACATTTTTTATGCATAATCCATATCTATTCACCTGCTTGTTAGAAGACTGGTTAAAAAGGGTAAGGCAACACTAAGCAAGGTGCCTATAATTCCCCCGAACTGCGTTACAAGTTTTTTTTTTATGTTTTACAGACAGATTTTCATTACATAATTTTTTGATAATGTTGCGTCTCCTCTTCAGCATCTTAATCTGGTAAACTGTGAGAGGTATAGTCCCTTTAATAGCATTGAGTGCCACCTCAGCAATTGCCGCTATTAAATCATCAGAGGCTGAACACAGTATAGCTTTTCTTTGCTGTGGTGGCCCCTTCACCAACAGCTTAAGCAATGCAAGGCTTCTTTTCAGACGTGCTGACATGCCTCAGTACTATGAACATCTGGCTACAATGAACAATTGTCACATCTCTTATTTTTGTGGGGCTATTTTTTTCACGGTGTATGCAACACATAAATCAGGGGAAAACAAGCCAGACCTTAAGCGGTAAGATTCAGGTGCTGAGGCTTTTAAGTTGACCAAAAGATAACCATAGGCCTTGTGAGTTGCATCCTCAAAGGCCTCTTCAAAAAATTTCATCTTTACAGGATACATCTGGTGAGCCAGTGTACTAACCTGTAGCTTATCTCTGGGGTTCTTAAATAATACTATATAATTTGCTTTTAAATTTATGGTCCAGCTATTTTTACCCTGGGCAAACAAATTTTGTGTGACATACATGATACTAACATTTCTGTGATGGCAGTACTAAGTAAAACATTTTTGAATTTCACAATTTTCAGATGCTGGTTCCATTAAGTCATCTATATTTAAAAGATTTACTTTTTGGGGAGGTAATAGTTCGTCATCTTGTAGAATGTTAGGAATACCCTCTATAAATTTCAACTGAGGAAATTTGCCACATAAGTCTGTATACTAAGGTTGCCAGCAACTGTAACACCAGATAATATTTTCTGGAAATTTGGTTAAAATATTGAGACCTGCATCCAGCATGCTTTTAATAAAGTAACTTTTTCCAGAGTTTGATGGACCCGTCAACATACAGGAAAATGGGTGCTCCAAGCGTATATCCATACCACGGTCAGAAGCCATAAGGCAGTGTTTTAAAATCTTCAGTTAAAACCCTTCTGTTGTATACAACCCTGAAAGTTTTTTTTTCTGGCTTGTTTTCAATAGTGATGCTTTTTTTGTCCTGCACAATTTCATTCAATCCTATAATGACTGACTGTACCTCAACACCTTCATTCACACCCCCATCCTTGACAAAATGGTCAACTAGTGATTTGAGACAGCTGTAATTAACCTTTTCATTATTTGTCACATGAAGCGTAATTCCTTTACACTTCATACAAATTTTGCCATTAGTCAGTTTGTAACCATAGGTTTTAGGACCACCTGACATAAACTCCACAATGTGTTCATCAGGTGGTAGTTCACTGGTCAGATCACCCAAATAGTCACCCTGTGGTGGATCCCAATCACCAGGTCTGCTAACAAATATGACAGAGTCTGTGTCATGGTACAGACAGTGGCCCTGTAGGCTTTCAAGTAAACTGTACAGTTTAAGTCTGGCATAGGCTGTGGTAAAGGCAGCTATAACAACATTAGTGTTTGTAGCATTAGCATAGTGTTTTTCAGCATATTTTCAGTGTACTGATGCTGTATCATCATTGATAAAATACAGACCAGATACATGGTAGCGATCTGTAAAAAGATATTAAAAGTGATCTTCAGCATCCTTGACAATGGCAGTGTTCGTCAAATTGAGTCGCTGACCAAATTTTCCCCACAATAAATTCAAAAACAGCTTCAAAATCTGTCTTTGTGCAGGGTTGTATGCTATATTTTCTGACTCTAAAACAACACCCTCCTTAATATAATACTGATCGATATATGCTTTATGTTCTACATCAGCAGTACACCAAGTTGGATACCCTGAAGCTTCCTTTTTCCCTTTTAGGTGTAATTTAACATACTCTGTGAAAAGACTGTCAGATTTCTTTGGGTAGCGCCATACTTCATACACCTCTGCCACCTTGTACCCCCCCAAAGCCAGATTTAATTCATCGGAAAACCATGTACCCACCAGAGATCACTGATCATCTAAATGGGTACAAGGCTGTGACTGTTGTGCTGTCTCAGCACGTATGCAACACAGTGTAAACATTAGCTTTCCACCTATCCTGCTGGGCAGTACAGGTAAAAAGAGGCCACAGGGTGGATACACTTTAGCTTTAATAAGTCCAAAATAATGTCTGAGATCCCTTAAATTCTCATATATGACCACTGGGTGCCCTATGGGGTATGTCTTGGTCTTGTTCACATAGGGATACAAACTGGTAAAATCATAATAATGGATTTTCTTATCAGGTTGCGCATGGTAATATAAACGCAGTGCATTTGTGCATCCCCCATAAAGTGATTCAAGGGGGTCCATACCAATTTGTCTCTCTCAAGCTACTACTGACATGTAATCAGATCCTAATGTTAATATTTTTTTCCTATGTTCTCCCTTCCCCCAGGACGCATCTGTAATCGAGCAGTACTCTGCTCAGTATGCCTTCCTGGTAAAACGCTTAAATAAATAAATAAATAAATAAATTGGCTCTGGAAAGTTATTTGCTGTCAAAAAAGCATGAACTTGTGGATTGTCACATACCAACTGCATCCATTCATGCTCCCATATAACCCCAACATGCATACAGACCTGGTTCACTGAACACCGCCTGATCATCAACTATAACAAAACTAAGTCCATGATCTTTGCACACCGTCAAAGCCCTCACAGTCAGTCGGCACTCCTAATCAAAAACACACAAGGCACCTCACTTGAACAAGTTACAAATTTTAAATACCTGGGTATCACATTAGACACCTCCCTCTCCTACCATAGTCACATTCAACTCCTCTCTTCCGCTGTCAATGCTAGAGTGGTATCCTCTACAGACTGAAACACTGCTTACCCACACAGGCCATGCATCTTGCAGTCTCCTCCTTAATCCTCTCCTAATTGACTACGGATAGTGATCTATGCTCAGCAGAACCCACCACACTACATAACATTAACACTGCCATGAATAAAGCCTGCCGCCTAGTCACTGGCAGTGACAGACTAACTCATACCTGTGAGCTCTATGCCTTGGCTGGTTGGCTTAACTTCCAACAAAGACTAAAGTATCACACCTGCATCCTCGCAAAAAAGATACATCTCCAGTAAGCCCCCATCGGCCTTCTCCCCATTATCAGTGCTGCCCCCATCAGGCGCAATACAAGGCTCACAGCAAACTCCTAATTTCTGGTCCCCCATTGTAGAACATCCCTTGGACAAAGATCCTTCCACTACCGTGCCCCGCTTTGGCTCAATACATTACCACCCCTGCTCTCTTTGACCCATAGCATCTCCCTTTTCAAAACAGGCCTCAAAGCTCAACTTCTTGAATCTGCTTTATGTGACTGTGGCTAACACTGCCCAACTCTTGTGCTCCCAAACCCTCCAGCTACCGACACAGGGTCTCTCTAGATCCCATGAATCAGCATCCTTCACGTTTTCTGTCAAGTGATATTCAGAATGCTGCCTACTACTGTCACCGGTTAATCTAAGTTAATGCCTGGACTGCGTTACCAGTACTGTTATGTGAATACTGCTTGTTTATGTATGTTTCTTCTGTATTTGTTCATGCTCCACCCCCGTAACCGATGTGGAGCCTTTGCAAAAGAGTCTGTGATTCAAAGGATTGTAATTCTGATTATATTCAATAAAATAAAATAAAAAAAAATGTCTGAGATAGTATAATTTCTTGATGGTTAGGTAATATAAATGTCTGTAGGTTGAGTTAAGCACTGGGTTCAACAGGTCTTCAAAGTAACACACCTGGCAGCCATGATAAAAACAGCCTAAAAACTCAAAGGCTGTGGGGACACCGTCTATTACAGAATAACCATCAAGAAAATAAGGGCCTACCTGTACTTCCCCACCATTTATAGCATGCTGTATGGAAAAGTTTTCCTGTTTACTGATGTACATCAACCACTGTATGGCCGGTGTGGAATAACGCTTGCACTGGCGGTGATAATTGTCAGCGGGTATAATCCCTGTGGTGTCTGACTCTAAAAATGTAAACCAAAACATGGTCATGCAAACTGATGCTATAGTAATATACTGAAAGGGGTCAATTTGGCCCCTTTTCTTTGCATCTTCTTGAAACACCTGCTCAACATCATCTTGAAACATTTCATAGGCTTGCTTTAGACTCTCCACATCTGCCTTACAGTAATGATGTAATTCCTTTTTAAAGTCAAATACATCATTTTTATGCATTTCATACCACTCCAAAATTTTTTTTTCATCAGCCATCATGTAGTCTACACCATAATCTTTGTGTTGTGGCATAGGACTTACATAATTCTGATTTTCTGGTTTGTTAAAAAGTGTGGAAAGTAGCCTTTTACTCCCTTAAAACCCATAGCCCATTGCATTACTGTGAGCCTAATTGGGAGGAAATTTAAACTGTCTATAAATCGGATATTTAGTCATTTTACAGTTATGGACATCAGTTTACTTCCCTGAGTCAATAACTCCACTTCCATTTTTTTCTTTTACAAGCTGGTTTAGAATGAAGTGGCTGTCATAACATTTTGAATTGTGAGCTATGAAAGTGTACCCCTGAAACCCTTTTTGGATAAACTTTTTTACAAATTGGGAAACACAGTCAGTGCCTTCAAACTCCCACTTTCAACCTCTTTCAAGGGCATAGATATAATTTGGAATATGTTTAGAGTCACCTGGGCTGACATCGTGCATGCATTCAAAATCATAATATATATAACTAGCTGAACAAGGTGGTGACTTTAAGGGCTGGATGTAGCATAAGTGAGTTTCAAAAGGGGGTACAGCTGTAAGACAATTATGGCACTTTGGTTTGAAACAAATACGGTTCTCACCATGAGATTTTCCACATTATGCGCACAATTTAGATAAATGACAATCGGGGTATGCCAGTTTATGCCATCTGTAGCAGGCTGTGGAGCTATAGTATTTACGACAGTCAGGACACTGTACCACCTCACTTTGTACTTTACTACAACCAAATGATCACATGCATAGCACAATTTAGAGCATGTGTGTGAACCTTTGTGTGTGAAAAGGGTGTTACAATGCTCACATACATTTCTGACCCCAAAAAAGCCTTTGAGGTTTTTAATACCATAGTAATCCATCCGTGTTCATCCTCTCCCACTTCGCCCTTGGACCCCTTGGTTTGATGGGTCTTTGAGGGAATTGCAGCGACTAGGATGAAGGTTAGAGCAGTGTTGGCAGAAATCTGCACTGGAGGCTGACCACCTTAGATTGGTAGACTGCTATCAGGCCTACCAATCAGCGATCTCCCTTAAGAAGGCAGAATTCCTTTCTGGGCAGATTGCTGCTGCTCAGAATTGACCAGATCAGCTCTTCTGAACTATGGACAGGTTGTGCAACCCAGCCTGTCTGCAGCTCCGAATAGCTTTTTTGCAAATGGAGTACGATGAGCTTGCTTGATTTTTTGTGAATAAAGTGGCCGACATCAGGTTGGAGATCCTCTTGACTAGCTCTGTGGGGGATGCTGTTGGTCGGTGCTCAGACACTACACCTCGTGTTTTGTGGAGTACCTTTGACCTGCCGGAGTTCGTTGATGTCATGTGGATTGTCCAGGGTATGCACCCTACGTGCTGTAGTTCGGATCCGGGCCCAACTTCCCTGATTATGGCTCAGATAGTCCAGTGTTCCTTGGATTCGGATGAGTTCCCAAGCTCCCTGAAGGAGGTGGTGGTAACACCCCTCCTGAAGAAAGCTTTCTTGGACCCAGATGCCCTAGCAAACTACAGACTAATCTTGAACCTTCCCTTTATAGGGAAGGTTACTGAGAAAGTAGTGGCGATACAACTGGAGAACCACTTGACCATCCATAATATCTACGAACCTCTTCAGTCCAGTTTTCAAAAGGGGCATAGTACCGAGATTACACTGGTTCAGGTGCTCAATGATCTCATGATGGCGAGCGATCAGAGAAACCGTTCCATTCTGGTGCTCCTTGATCTCTCCTCAGCCTTTGACACTGTGGACCATGGGGTGCTGTTTGAGTGCCTGAGGTTCATTGGTGGCCTGACAGGTACAGTCCTCAGGTAGTTTACATCTTTCCTCACTGGCAGAACACAGAGTTGTGTCTGGAATTTTTTCTTCAGACTCACTCCTTCTGTCATGTGGGGTTCCTCAGGGCTTGGTGCTGTCCCCCATGTTGTTGCAGTGTATATGCTGCACCTTGGAGACATTGTAAGGTGGTATGGGCTGAGATTTCACTGCTATGCTGATGATACCCAGCTCTACCTGTCTTTTGCACACAACCAGGATAGTGCTCTCCCAGTATTTAACAACTGCCTCGCTGAAATCCAGGATTGGATGAATTCGAGCTGGCTAAAGTTGAACTCAGAAAAGGTGATGGTTGTGGACCCGTGTCACTGAGTAGAGGGGTTGAGGGCTGGTCAGCCCTCTAGACTTTATCTGGAGGGCTCCCAGATTCTCACCTCTCAACGGGTGCGTGACCTGGGGGTGGTGCTTGATGATGGGCTGACCCTACGATCTCAGGTGTTGGCAGTCATCAAGTCTGCTTTTATCATCTTAAGAACATCAACAGGATCAATCACCTTGTTCTGTCTGGGGATCTGCCTACACTGGTCCACGCATTTGTGACCTTGCACCTTGACTACTGCAACTCCCTATACTTAAGGCTCCCTGGGGTTGATATCCGCTGCCTGCAGCTCATGCAGAATGCTGTGGCATGACTGTTGATGGGGATTTCCCATT
Organism: Neoceratodus forsteri; assembly: GCA_016271365.2. Lineage (NCBI taxonomy): Eukaryota > Metazoa > Chordata > Ceratodontiformes > Ceratodontidae > Neoceratodus > Neoceratodus forsteri. Next base: position 1,283,868,652 of record CM057453.1, read on the forward strand.
CCTCACATATTACCCTGGTGCTGCGTGATGTGCACTGGCTGCCGATTCAGTGGTGGATCACCTATAAAGTTGATTTACTGACTTATAAAGCCCTACATGGACTTGGCCTGACTACCTAAAAGAGCTTCTTGTTCCCTACTACCCTGTACAACAGCTCCATTCAGCTGATGAGGGGTGCTGGAGATTCCAAGGGTGACTTTGAAATCTTCTGGGGCCTGTGCATTTATGTTTGTGGACCCTACCCTCTGGAATTCTCTACCCCATCAGCTTCGGGAGTGCGTGACTGTGGGGGGATTTAAACAGGTGTTTAAAACCTTTTGTGGCATCAGGCCTTTCAATGATGTATAGCTGTATGGACCTGTTATTTTATTTATTATTGAATTTGTTTTATGCAATTATGTTTTAATCTTTGTACAGCGCCTTGATATTTCAAAAGGCACTTAAAAAATAAAGTTTATTGTTATTATTATATTAATGTTTTTTGTGTAAAAGAATAAATACAGATTTTTCCCATTTATTAGGAGATGAAAGAAACCTCTGCCATGCACCAGCTTTGTTCATGAAAAACAAAGATGGTAACATCTAGCTCTGCCTCAAATAGATGTATATGGCTCAAATCTACCATCATTTGTTCTGACAGCCCTACCCTGCTCTATAAATCTCTAGCTTTTGCTAATATCAGTTGGTCAACTAGTTGAGGGTATAGCAAAGCTACTACACTCCTGGAAAAGCATAATGCATTATTTTGATTCACCAAATTAACTAGATGCCTTGCTTTCCACTTGACAATATGGCTAGAAAAAACACTTCTAACATCCTTGGAAACTCCCCCACGCACATTTCTCACAACAGTGACTACCAACATTAATGTCTCATTAGCACACAACTCCATCATGCTGTTTAATAAATTTGCAATATGCTGTAAAAATTAATCAGCATTTAACTCTTGGGCATTTCTACATAATGAAAACACGGGGTCATTTAAACTATCACAATCCAAGTGTAGCTGTACAAAATCATTACTACCTAAAGTAGGCCTTATTCTGTCCAACAACTGCTGCACAGCTGTATGGATGGCAGAATAGTATTGATCTATGGATGTAATACTGTCTAGATTGGCAAAGCAAAACTGCTGGCGATACTCAACACCATTGAAATTATTTCTGGGTACTTCATATTCATTTATTAATTCTAAATAGACAGGTTCCGCTAGACCCTCTTCCATTAACTACTAACCCTCCTGACTACAATTCTCTTCTTCATGGCTTGGTATGGCACCGCCCCCTATCTGTATGTCTTCAGGGGTGCTGCTTTGTGCAGGACTCATAAAATATTCACTGTCTGTCAGATCTGTGTAGACAGGTTTCGCTAGACCCTCTACCATTAACTGCTGACCCTCCTGACTACAAATGCCTTCTTCATGGCTTGGTGTGGCACCACCCCCTATTTGTATGTCTTCAGGGGTGCTATTTTATGCAGGACTCATAAAATATTCACTGTCTGTCTAATCTGTGTGCACATGAGAATTATCAAATTGCCCCCACCCACATTGTTCACACATACAACACTCAGTTTCACACTCACTACTTTGACACTCAGGAGATCTTTGAAATGGGGAACTTGCACAACAATCACACACACAGCATGGTGTGGCAGACCCAGATACCACATTGTTCTGTGGTGGTGCCCTGTGTTTTTGCAGGGATGCCTGATGCTGCTCCATTTTGTTATGGGTATCCAATATTTTTTTAGCCTTTCTAATTCTACACATAATATACTGATTCACTATATTACACCTAGTGTTTATAATGACCTGCCCACATTGTATCATTTTATCAATCATTTTGTTACAGTTATTTCATATAGTAGAAATATTTGCACCGCTACAGGCTAATTTTTTAATTAGTTTTCTAGTGCTCACCATTTCTGGTGTTTAAACAGCTGCCAAAATGTATATTTACAGTTTAGAAGCTTATATTATGATGGTTTTGTTTTTGTGAAGCTGACCCCCTTAAATGTGCTATTAAAAATGTCAAATGTTAGTCTGCAATCAGGAGGCAGCGTCACATGTGAAGAAACCACCACAGGTCTGCAAAAGGGATCTAAATTATAATTATATGTATATACAAGGGTGCCATCAGTTGAGTTTTGCTCATGTAGTGACACTTTTTGGGGTGTCAAAGTTGCAGGCGTAATTATAGGGTCAGCTTTATTCACATACACAGCAGGTGATTTAACGTGTGACAGCTCTGCATATACACTATCGGGCACTGGTTAATGCTACAGGTGTTTGTGTTTGCTTATTGTTATGTTTGCAGCAATGCTTACCCCCAATACCTATACGGCAATGGTGTTCATGTTTTTCACTTCTGTTTGTGGCAGGTGGTTGGTCTGTCCATAAAGATTTTCGGGGAGGGCTGAACAAATGTTCACACAGCCCTCATCCCTTTTGTTTGCTGTTGAGGGTGCAGGAAATGGAGGTAGCAGCAGTCTTGTCTGGTCAGGAAGACTCTCTTTCTGTCTGGATAACCTTGAATGTCTGTGGTGGCCTTTTGCATGCTTTGGAAATACTGCTTCTAGAGGCTAAAAATCAATATAATCTAGGAAACATTAAATAAAAAATACATAAATGTATAGCCCCTGTAATGCATGCTGCTTTATAATAGTACTGTATTTTGCATGCTGATTATGTATCAGGAACATTTCATGACAGATATACATTTCCTTTATTGTACTTCGATCTTTTTTAGTTGATTGGTACCCTCAATAAAAACATGCAAAATGTCAGCATATTAAATAATTTGCTGCAGTAAACATCCTTGATTTAAAACTATAAATAACAGGAAAGGGGGGATTGCCACACCAACTCTTCATAATGTATACTTTAGAAACATATGGCTATACCATCATCATCATCATCATCATCAAATCTTTATTTATTCAGGCGAACATCATTGAGCAAGGCTCATTTACAAGATGGACCTGATAAGGTCAAGGTTCAATAGTTGATACACAACAGATACATCATACAGTTATATAAGACAGTTATACATACAGGGGAAAATAACGTTTATAAACACAGTGATGTACAGTAAATTCACATGATAAAAAACGGTTACAGGAAAGTTAACAAATATTTACAGTATGTACAGTATATACATATCCAGTGGGGGGCATGGCAGACGCTCAACATAATGTAATACTAGGATGGTGAAGGTATTACTGGTGCCATAAGATGGGGTGTCTGTCTGGAAGGAATATGCCATATATGGTTTGAAGGGAGATTTGGAGATGACAATGCTAGCTCTAGTGGTAGCAAATGCATTTCTCTTTGAAGAAGACTGTACAGTGCTGTTTAAAGGATGCAAATGGAATGATATTGGACAGTTTTAGGGATTTTGTAGGGTGTTCCATGCTATAGCTAGAGAATAGCTGATTGCTGCCCCTCCTAGCCTGGTGTTGAATTTGGGCAATTTGAGCAGGATGATGTTGTTGCTTCTTAGGGCATAGGAGCTAGGAGAGGTCTGGGTGAAGCAGTCCAGGATAGTTTGGAAGTTTTTTTGACAACGCTCTGTAAATCCATAGTGCTGCATTTCTGTTCCTTCTGAGGTGAAGGGAAACCCACCCAACTGCAGCATAAAGAGAGCAATGATGAGTATTAGATGGCAGATCTGTAATGAACCTTATTGCTCTATGATATAAGGTATATATAGTATACTTTTTCTTACAAGGAGGCATACTAAATTCACAAAAAAAAAGCACAGCAGCTAATTTACAATCTTTAACACATCTGCTCCATTATTACCCTGCACTGTAAAAAACTGTAAACACTTTTGGTAATGTAGCAACACAAATTTGGCTACTTTAACTGCAACATACCTGCTTTTTGGCTCTCATTCTTTAGTGTTATAGTTTTGGATGATGGTCCCAGTTGCTCTGTTTCTATTACAAAAATAACAAGCATTTGTCAATGCCGAATGTTTGCTTGCTGGCATTAGCAGTGGAAGTGCAGGAGTTAGACAGATGCAGTATAGGAATGGCAGTGATGTATTGAACTGACACCAACTCTACCCACCACCCTGCACAGATGGATAGGCATTGGGGTGTGCCTTTGGGTCGTCACTCATAATGGTCATAACATTTCATCTTACCCTACCCTGCAGACACTGACAAGTGTCAAGGTGTGCCTTGGGGTGTTTGTGCTTTACACTCACCTCATTCCATAAGGAAATATGCTAAAATGGGTGCACTATAGGAGAATGGTGTGAACTCTGGGGCCAAAGAGTCCAAGGTGCACCTCGATGCCTGTCACTGGCTGCAGGGGGGGGTGGGGGTAGAATGGCATGAGCATTACTGTTGACAATCCCAAGTTACACCCCAATGCCTGTCAGTCCCTACAGGGTACGGCAGATGCCTGTCATACCCTATAGAGTAGGGTGTTATTGTCAGAAACCCTAAGGCCCTGGGCATGTCTTGGTATTTTTACTCTAAGTTTTCAACATGGGCTTTTTGTGACCCAACTGCATGAACAGTGACACTATCAGTTTTTTAGCTGAAAGGTGATTTTGCACAGTAACTACGCCATTAATGCCACAGGTGTGAAAATACATTTCCAACATGATGTGAAAAATGACAGCTGTACTGTTCATGAGGAGGTATAAAAAAATGGTAACGTTGAAAATCTGGAGCAAAAATATAAAAAAACTAGTGAAGTCACAAGCTTGCATAGAAACTGCACAACGCATACCCGTAATGCAATTATTTCAGGAATTTTTTTTCACCAGATTTTCAATATAGGCATTTTTGGACCTCCACTCATGAACAGTGTAACTGTAATTTTCTTAATCTGTCCCGAACACTGATTTCCCACAGCGACTGCGCTATTCTGCACTGGAAGTGCGAAAACACATTTTGGCCAGGATGTGAAAAATGACAGCTGTACTATTCATAAGAATGTGTGGGAAAATGCCAATGTTGAAAATCTGGATTAAAAATATTACAAATTTGTGAAGTTATGAGGGTGCATAGAAACTGTGCAATGCACGCTCATAACACAGTCATTTTATGGACTTTTGCAACCAAATTTACAACATAGGCATTTTAGGACCTCTGCTCATGACCAGTGTCACTGTGATTTTCTTACTCTGTCCCAAACACTGATTTCCCACAGTGACCATGCTATTCTGCGCCAGAAGTGCAAAAACACATTTCGGCCAGGATGTGAAAAATGACAGCTGTACTGTTCACAAGGAGGTGTGAAAAAATGCTAATGTTGAAAATCTGGAGTGAAAGTATTAGAAATTCATGAATTTGCGAGTGTGCGTGGAAACTGTTCAATGCAATCTTTTCACCAAATTTGCAACATAAGCTTTTTGAGAGCCCACCTCATGAACAGTGACACTGTCATTTCATTAATCGGTCCTGAAAGGTGATTCCACACAGTGAAATCACCTTTTTGGACCAAATAACCAAATGACAGTCAATGAATTCATGAGATAGGATCCCAAGAACCCCATGTTGAAAATTTGGTGCAAAAATTCAAAAAAATGACAGAACTATGCACCAAAGTTGAAAAAAAAACTATTTATGCAATTATACAGCTTACCAGCATTTCTTCAGTTCACGGATGGCTTTGAAGAGTGCAGACGTGTTCCCGCTCCACTGAAGATCATTGCGCCAGCCTATGGAGGTAAGTATGGGGTGAGAGGGTGTGGGGAGGTGGGGTACACAGAGGGTGGGTGCGGGTTGTGGGAAGGGGGCAAGAAAGTCAACTTGGGACCATTTTCTTTTGTTACATATTTTTTTATTTTTTTTATTTTACATGGACGACGTGAGACTTTTGCCATGCTGGGGTGGGCTCCCAGCATGGCACCTGGAAGTTTTGAGGGGCAGTGGAGTCAGTGGGGGATTGGGCACCCCTATTGACCATAAAGTGTGGAGGGGACACATGAGTATGCTGGGCTTTAGCCACACTGGGTTGGGCTCTCAGCGTGGCAGCTGACAGTTTTTGTTGGGGGGCACTGGAGCTGATGGGGATTGAGCATCCCCGTCGGACATACAGTGTGCTGGGGGGAGTGTGCATGAGCTGAGGGGATTGGGCACCCTCGGCACACAAATAAAGGGGGCGCTTAGACAAACACTGCTACAATCAGCTGCCAGGACCTGGAGGCAATTGCATACTGCTGGACGGCATGGCAGTATGCAAATTGCCTACACGTTACCACCACTGACTGTAGCAGTCGTTTGCTTTTAACTGTATGCCACTGCAATCTGAACTGCTGTCATAGACAGCTGGGGCATTCACTGGTGCAGTGCAGCTGCACCTGCAAAAATGCTGAGGACATTGGAAGCGGGGGTGCCACACCTACGAAAACTCGTATGGTGGTGCTATGTTTCTTGCACATACACGCAAGCAAACATAAAAACAGTTTATAAGTCAGCACTAATTACTGTATATACTGCTTTTAATTTATTTTCACAGTTTTATATATTAAACAGCAAACATTAGCAGCTTTTTATATTTTAGCAGCAAAATTTAAAACATCTTTCTACAAAGTTCAGGCCTTTAATAAACTAGTTTGTTAGAGGTTTAAAACCCTGGCTTACAGTATACATTGATAGTTATAAATGCACAAAAGGTAAAGCATAACATCGTATTGCTAGTCCTATCTACATATGTAAAATAAACTATGGTTCTCTGTATGATGAACACCAAAACATTTTAAAGTAAATATACTACTATACACACAATTATAACATTTTTGAAAAACTTAATTTGGCATACCATGTGATGCTGTAGCAGGCACTGCCAGATAATTGCTTGTTATAGACAAGGCCGGCAAACCTAAATTATAAAAAAGTTAGGTTATAGTTTTATAAGTTCATTTTACCCACTCAAACTAATAAAAAGAATAAAATTAAGTGCACTTACCTTCACCCCCCTGTAAGCCTTTTGATTCTAAAACAAGATCATGAAAGCCAATCTGAGAAAACTGTTTTGCAAAATAATTAGCCATTTAAAAGTCTAGGCCACAGCAGTTTTTAAAAACTTGAAGCTATTCAAAAGTCTTACTGACCCCTGGTTCACTGGCTGTAAATGGGCTGTTGTGTGCTAATGCATTGACTTTTATGAGGTACAAAGGATCTAAACACACCCCCAAGCAGGGGCGGAAACTGAGAACCAGTGTAACATAGACCAATAATGGCCTAGAAGACTCATTGATTAGTAATCATTACATTTAAATACTTGGGGTGGTCTTGGCCAGTGGAAGCACAAATATATTTTAGATGGAAATAGTTTAAAACAGATATGACCTGAAATAAAACTATGATATGATACCACACATATTTACAAATGTTAAAGCACAAACTGTGTAAAACACAAGCAGATAAAATAAAATATAATTTCTGTGTTTGTTGGCTGTGTCAGCAGCGGGGGAGTGGGTCACAGTCAGCGACCAGAGAAAGGAGAGCAGAGAGCTGCGTGGAGCTGTGGCTGCAGTTGGCAGTGGGGTCACAGTCGGAGACCAGAGGAAGGAAAGCTGAGCTGTTTGGAGCTGAACTAGCAAGGGGCACAGGTCACAGTTCAGCAACTGAAGCAAGGATGGCTGGCCAACCGCAGACTGTGGTGTAGGATCGGGCCAATTGAAGAGAGGCACCAAGGTGGTAGGCGTTAAAAAAGCCAGCCAGACCGCAGAGCTGAGAGCTGTGTTTGTTAGCTGTGTCAGCAGCGGGGGAGTGGGTCGCAGTTGGCGACCAGAGTAAAGAGAGCGGAGAGCTGCACGGAGCTGTGGCTGCAGATGGCAGCGGGGTCACAGTTGGTGATCAGAGGAAGGAGAGCTGAGCTGTTTGGAGCTGAACTAGCAAGGGGTGCAGGTCACAGTTCAGTGACTGAAGCAAGTACAGCCGGCCAACCGTAGTCCGTGGTGTAGGATTAGGCCAATCAGGGAGAGAGGTGTCAAGGTGGTCAGGCTTTAAAAAGCCAGCCAGACTGCAGAGCTGAGAGCTGTGTTTGTTCCCATCCTCCCTCACTGACCCCTATTAAATACGGAGGGGAGATGGAGGAGCCATATATGAAGTGGAGGAGCTAACAGGTCACAGGTCTACAGGTGGAGGAGCTAACAGGTCACAGGTCTACAGGTCACTTGATCTTGGACTATTGATGCTGGAGGTGCTGGAGACTTGGACTTGAACTTGCTGTCTTGGACTTGAACTGGGTGACTATAGTCATTAATTCTTGATGCCTATGGTTTGCACATGCTTTATTATTTCTAAAAAGTCTTGACTGTGGGTTGGGGCTGAGGAGGGGTTAAGGGTCAGGGGCCCAAAAATACATAACGTGTATTTTAGGACTGTACCTGAGTATCACGGAAGAAATTGTAGGGCAGCACAGAGGGAGGGGCGACCAGGGGAGGGCATCTTTGGCAGGGTGGTGCAGTGACTGTGGAATGGCTATGATCCTAAATTGGGCTTGGAGGATGGGAGGTTGTATGATGTATAAGCAGCTCACTCAGCTGAGGGAGGAAGTGGTGAGACTAAGGTGAGGGTTAAATGGGGGAAGCTGGGAAAAGAGGGTAGAGAGACAGGGATAGTATAAGACAAGGAAGGAGTGGGAAGAGCTGAGTGGATTCACTGGAGGATCAGATACACTGTTCTGGAAGTCAAGGGCTTGAGAAGGGGATCCAGAGGGGATAGACCAGAGGTGGTAACAGACAGACAGCAGCAAGTCCAGAGTTGGGAACTGACAGCAGGAGCTCTAGAGGCACATAAATGATGCCTGTAGCTAGAGAAAAGGGGGTCAGCTGAGGATCAGGAGGAGTGGAAGACAGTAGGCTCAGGAAAAGGCAGACAGATGCCCAGAATAAAGGATGACGTAGGCATAGGTGAAATGGGCCAGAGGGTGGAAATAAATAGTTTTGCCCCCCTTGGTATCCTAGTTGAGGACATTTTGGAGGAAGGGGTCTGGCAGGGGCATCAGAGAAGAGGGTGCAGAGTGGCTGGGGGACACTGGGGAAAGATCTCAGCTGCAGTGGAAGGGGGAGGAGGGGGCAGGCACATTGCATGCAGGGGAAGGGGTGGAGCAAGGGACGGGCACATTAGTGACACACCAGATGGTGGCACTAGGGGAACTGTGGCATAACAAAAGGTGCAGGAGGGAAGCACTGGAACAGTTGCAGTTGAACTCCTGGGAGGCTGAAAATGAATTGGAGGAAACCCTGCAGGGCAGGAGCTGCAGTAGGAGGCTGAGACATGCGCCAGGCAGGGTGCAGGAGAGAGGAAATATGCAGACAGAGCAGGTGGTGAGGAGGAAGACTTCCTCAAGTGGGGTACGGTGCTCAAAACCTTCTGCAAAGATGGGCGGGACAGGAACAGTTGGAAGGGGATCAAGCACAGTTGGCACAATCTTGCACAGTGATGCAGATGGGGGAAGGCCAGGAGCAGATAGAGGGGGGTCAGGTGAAGTTGGCTCATGGTCAAGCAGTGATGCAGGAGGGGTTTGCAGGGATGAAGGAAGCCAGGCAGAAGTACAAGGGATGAAAAGGTACAGTGATGCAGATGGGGGAAGGCCAGGAGCAGATAGAGTGGGGTCAGGTGAAGTTGGCTCATGCTCAAGCAGTGATGCAAGAGGGGTTTGCAGGGATGAAGGAAGCCAGGCAGACGTACATGGGATGAGAAGGTACGGGGGGGGAGTCTGAGGATAGGCTAAAGGGAGAGGGTGAAGAGCGACAGATGCTGGGTGTGGGTAAAAATCAGGATAGGTTAGGTGATGGGGAACAAAAGATGAGCAGGGGCAGAAACCAAGTCAGGATGGAACATGAGGAGGAGTCCAAAGGGAGCCAAACCCCGTGACACAAAGCTAGCGGCTGAAAGGACACCCAGGAAGCAGAGGGCAGTAGGGGGGCACTCTTGGGGGACTGAGTAATTAGGGGGCTAAAATGGGGAAGGAAGAGAGCAAAAAACAATGCAGTATGGGTACAATGCATGCCAAGAATGACGGTGCTGGAGGTGAGGCATCATATTCCTTCCTGGGGTAAGCAGCAGGATGAAAGGACACATCTGGTGTTTCACCTGGGCACAAATGCCTTGGAGGGGAACAGTCTGATGGAGGTACAGGCAAGGTTCGAGGAACTCACTAGGTTCTGTAGGAGCAACTCTGTTTTTCCTTCCATTTCCTTCTCTCAGGCATTGCCAGTACCAAGAGTGAGCACATCCAGAAAGGAGACGATAAGGGCATTCAACAGTTGGCTACAAGGTTGGTGCAGTCAGATGGGGTTCAGCTGGATAGGTGACTGGGCTCTACATGGGAGGAGGAGGAGGGGCTGAATGCCCAAGACAGGCTGCACCTGAACTCTTCAGGGGCAGCTGCACTAAAGAGTAAACTGGGGGACTTCATGGCAAGGAATTTCAATTTAAACTAAATGGGGGGCTTAAGGACAGGGCCATTCTTGCATGAGGCAGAGCAGAGAGGCTATCAGCCTTCCCCCCAAATCACAACACTCATCAAGGGAACAGTTAGCGGCAGGGAAGGATGGGATGAGGCTACATGTTGGTTGCAAATGCCAGAAGCCTGTGGAACAAAATGGGAGAACTGGAGGCCACCATGATGGAGGAGAACCTAGACATTGTAGCAGTAAGTGAGACTTGGTGGAATGAGCACCACACCTGGGAGATGGTGATCCCAGGATATCGTTTGTTTAGGAAGGATCGGGAGGGGAAGGGGAAGGGGTGGCATTATATGTCAGGAAAGGGATTGGGGCCATGGAAGGGCAGGATGAGGAGGGGGAAACAGAGATGATGTGGGTCACCCTAGACAGGAACAGGGGGAAAAACCTGCATATTGGGGTAGTCTATAGGCCTCCTATGCAGGGGGAGAAAGGGGATAGACACTGTGGAATCCATAGTGAGGATGGCACAGAAAAAGGAAATTGTGCTAGTTGGGGACTTAAACCTTCCGGACATCAACTTGGAGGCCCAGACAGCAATCTTTGCAAGGAGCAGAGGCATCTTAGAGGCTCTTCAGGGCATATTCCTGCAGCAAAGGGTCAGTGAGCCCACTAGGGGTGTAAACCTGTTGGATGTGATCCTCACAAATGGGGACAGTGTGGAGGAGGTGGAGGTGGGGGAAGAGCTTGGCACCAATGGCCACAGGGCTGTCAGGTTCAGGGTGAGAATGGGCAGGGTGAGGGTTAGGACGAGAATCAAGGTAATGGACTTCAGGAAGGCTGACTTTCATGGAATGAGGAAGGTAGTTAGGGAAGAAATGTTGAGGATAGGGGATGTGCAGGGATGGAGGAATTATGGGCAGCCATCAAGAGAGGGGTATTTAAAGCCATGGACTCATGTATAAGAAAGGCAAGAAAGAATAGAAGACAGAAAAGACCTTTATGGTTCACTAGAGAGGTGGCGTTAGGGGTCAAGAAGAAGACTAGAGCATTCAAGAGGTACAGGAGGACACAAAAGGATGAGAACAGGGAACCGTACAGTGAAAAAAGAAAGAAGGCAGGGCAAAAGATAAGGAGGGCTAAGGAGGCCACTGAGGAGAGGATAGCAAAGCAGGCAAGGAGGGGGGACAAAGCCTTCTTTAGGTACAATGGAGAAAGGAGGAGGGCACAGCATGGGATTGGGAGGATAAGAGGGGAAGTGGAACATTACTGGAAGGGGATTTCAAAAAAGCAGAGGCAATAAATAGCTATTTTGCCTCATTCTTCACGGAGGAAAGAGAGGGCAGGGGACTAGGACAGGCTGGGGAGGGTGACAGCCACAGGCAGGTGGATGTGGCAGAATGCACAGCTGAAGGAGTAAGGGAAGAGCTGGGTAGACATAGGGTGGACAAGGCAATGGGGCCTGATGGAATACACCTTAGGGTTCTCAAGGAGGTGAAGGATGAACTGGCACCACATCTGACTAGGCTATTTAACTTGTCCTAGGTCATGGGGTGGTGCCAATGGACTGGAAGAGGGCAGAGGTGGCTGCACTACATAAGGGGGGTGGAAGGATGAGGTCAAAAACTACCGTCCCATTAGTCTTACCTCGGTGGTGGGGAAGGTAATGGAAACACTACTTAAGATGAGGTTGATAGAATACTTGGAGATGAATGGCAAGCAGGATGACAGGCAGCATGGTTTCACCAAGGGAGGGTCCTGTCAGACTAACCTGATAAAGTTTTTTGAGGGTGTGGTGCAGATAGTGGACCAGGGAGGAGCAGTGGACATGGCCTATCTGGATTTCAATAAGTCCTTTGACACCGTTCCACATGGTGGAATGGTGCATAAGTTGGATAGACTAGGGGTGGACCTCAGGATCACCAGGTGGGTGGAAAACTGGTTGAAGAGAAGGGTCAGATGGTGGTGGTAAATGGACACACCCAGGGAATGGGCAGTGACCAGTGGGGTGCCACAGGGGTCAGTGCTAGGACCAATACTTTTTAACATCTATGTTAGTGACCTAGCTGAGGGTCTGGAGGGATGGATGTTCCTGTTCACAGATGATACAAAGGTCTGCAATAGGGTGGATTCACCTAGTGGGGTGCAAGCCATGAGGTGGAACCTGGAGAGGCTGAGGAGGTGGTCTGACACCTGGAAATTGAAGTTTAATACACAAAAGTGCTCACTGATGCATCTGGGAAGGAGGACTAGGAGAGAAACTTACTCTCTTGGGGGTGGTGATTAAGGAGAAGGAAATGGAAAGGGTCCTGGGGATTATGGTATTGTGTGACCTCAAGGTGGGCAGCCAGTGTAGCAAGACGGCGGGAAAGGCAAATGGAATATTGGCCTGCATTGTGACTCTTTGTGAGGGGTTTTAATAGCAGGAAGAGGGAGGTGCTAATGCTGTTATATAGAACCATGGTCAGGCTGCATCTGGAGTATGGGGTGCAGTTCTGGAGGCCTCACCTATGAAGAGATGTTGAGTTGATGGAAAGGGTACAGAGAAGGGCAACCAAAATGGTACGAGGGATGCAGGATGTACCCTATGAGAGAAGATTGAGAAGGCTGAATTTGTACCCTCTGGAGACTGGCGGGGGGGGGACATGATTGAGACCTTTAAGTATCTGAAGTGAATAAATAAGGTGGAGGGTGACAGCTTGTTCAAACTGAAGAAGGGAGCAAACACGAGGAGACATAGCCTCAAACTGGAAGGTGAGCAATACAGAGGTAATGTCAGGGGGCAGTTTTTCATGGAGTAGGTGGTATAGGCCTGGAACAAGCTGCTGGAGGAGGTAGTGGCAACTGAAACAGTGGAGGAGTTCAAGAGGGCTTGGGATAGATTTAAGGGGGTGGAAAAAGAGGGTGGAAGCATAACAGAAGGGGGGTGGTAGGGTGTTGGGCAGACTAAATGGGACATGGGGCCTTTCTCTGCTGTCACATTTCTGTGTATCTATGTATCTGTGTAAACCAAACTTCTTTCAATTAAAATGGGCCTTTTGTTTAAATGAGGAAAAAAACATTAAGAGGGGATGTTTTAAAACTTTATTTTTAAGAACCAGAAATAAAACTATGATATAATATAACACTTCTAATACATATTTACAAATGTTAAAGCAAAAACTATGTACAGTAAAACAGAAGCAGATGAAATAATTCAAATTTTCTTCCACTGAAATGAATAGAGCCTTTGTTTTAAATGGAAAGACACATTAAGAGGGGTTGTTCTGAAACTTAATTATTTAAGAACCAGAAATAAAACTATGATATGATACAACACTTCTGACACATATTTACAAATGTTAAAGCACAGACTTAAGTGTGTGTATGTGTGTGTTTCTCCAATAAAAACCTTTACAGTAGGGGTTCATTGTATAGACTAATTTTAGAATAACCATGCCTGCTGTTTAACAAGAGACACTCTCATTATAACATTTTATTGCTTATAAATGAAATAACTTTAGCTACAAAGCTAAAATAATTGACATGTGTTGGAGATGCTCATAATTCAGCTAGTCACAGTCTTCCAGATGTGTGTGTGTGTGTGTGACCACTCTAACAGTCAAATAGGCCTAAGGAATATCTTAAGCCAGCACAGTTATTCTCGTGAAGAGACGAAGACTTTACTGTGCAGTTCTAGATAAAGTGGCAACGATTTAAACTGGTAAGGAGTCCTCTTCTATCAGTTTGGACACAACAGGTTTCACCCAAACATAAGCCCAAGCAACAGGGGACAGCATTGTGTTTCACAGGGCGTAACAGATAAATTCAATTGATAAATTTCAAGCATGACATATGCACCCTAGACCACCCTAATTTGAGTTTTAAATTCAGTTCTTGAAATAAAGTAATTCAAAAGACAATATTTCAAGACATGCACATTTAAGAAAAACATGTTATAGTTTTACATAAAATAAATATTAGCATACACTAAACAGCATGTTATAAAGACGTGTACTTTTTGATAACCTGCAAAACAATGCCTGTCTTTTCCTGTAAAAAGAGATTAGCTAAAACAATGTGTGCAACTATTTTTAAAATGTAAAATAATGAAGGATACATAACACACTGAAAACATTTTGCATTTGGGGGTGGGGAGCCTAATTGTTATAGAAAGAAGGACGTCTCATTTTATAAAAAAATAAAATGAGCAGGGGGGAACATAACTGAACCACCATAAGACTTTTAGGCATTGGTAAACTAAAAATATTAAAATTGTAAAGGAACAACATCTGTAGGCATTGAATGTTGATATAAAGCATACTAAAATGTGTAAAGCAGCATTTTTTGAAACAGACAACAATACTGCACTACATATTTTAAACATTGTGCACTTGATCAAAAGTTTTACCAGTTTGTTCAAAAGCACACCTTTTAAACAGTGTAAAGGCAGCATCTGATCAGAGGCTTTACACCATTTATTAAAGAACCTCTCAATTTATTAAAAAAAGAAATAAAATGAACAGGGAAAACATAACTGAACTACTATAAGCCATTTAGGCTGTGACAAATTAAAAATATGAAAACTGTAAGGGAACAACAGCTGTAGGTATTGAATGTTGATATAAAACGTACTAAAATGTGTAAAGCAGCATTTTTTGAAACATAATACTGCACAACATATTTTAAACATTGTGCACTTGATCAAAAGTTTTACTTGTTTATTCAAAAGATACAAAATCATATATTTTAAACAGTGTAAAGGCAGCATCTGATCAGAGGCTTTACCCCATTTATTAAAGAACTTCTCAATTTATTAAAAAAAAAAATAAAATTAACAGGGAAAACATAACTGAACTACTATAAGCCATTTAGGCTGTGATAAAATAAAAATATGAAAACTGTAGGGGAACAACAGCTGTAGGCATTCAATATTGATATAAAGCATACTGGCATAGGAGTCTTTTTAGTGAATTATAGTTTGTATTTTATTACGTTTGTTGTATTGTTTTAGTTTCATTGTAAAAGCGCTCTGAGCATTGGAAGGGCGCTTTTTATAAATACTATTTTACTTACTTACATACTAAAATGTGCAAAACAGCATTTTAGAAACAGATAATACTGCACAACATATTTTAAACATTGTGCACTTAAACAAAAGTTTTACTAGTTTATTAAAAAAATACAGAAGCACATCTTTTAGCTGCTCTGACATGTTCACCAAGCCTAAAACATGACAACCTTAGCTCCACCCCATAACAGCGTGCAATATGGGGGGCTGCATCATATCCAGCACACAAATGAGAAAAGGGGGTGGGGTGCATCATATCCGGTGCACATGGAAGGGGTGGGATGTTGTACCATTTCCGGCACACACGGGAAGCAGAAGGGGTGGGACATTATGTCATATCTGGCAATCAATCGTATGTCATTTCTGGCAATCAAATTTTAACAGTTAGGATACATGTATACTACTCACGCTGTGAAAAACTTGGTCTTAGAAGTGGGATTGTACTGGTTGTCCAGAGAAACAAGGAGGAGACCAGTATCCAGATACCAGCCCTGGTATCCAGACATGGGGGCAAAGAGCAGGATGGCATACCTCCAGGATCTCGTGGATGCCAAGGATCTGTTGAAGGAAGAGGGGCGTACTGGTGTGCATACCAGAGCTCAGGTGAGGAGAACTGGAGAGGAGCTGTTGCCTGGATTGCAGTTTGATGGAACGCGGAGGTGGACCAGTGCTGGAGAGAGGTGGAGCACCACTGCCAGGTGCTGGTGGAGGGTTCCCAACCAGAGGATTTTGTGGCAGAGGCAGAGGACCAGGATCCATGGGTTCTAGAGGAGGAGGACCCCCTGATGGAACCTTTGTTGCCAGCCACTTTTGAGATCCAGTTGTCCATTTTTCAGGCTGCTGCTACTTGGAGGATGACGAGATGAAGGCCCCAGGTAAGATTGTTTCAGGACATATGCATACTGGGGTGAAGACTACAAGCAACAGGAAAGACTCCATGGTGGCTGAAGGGACTTTCTCATGTTTTGAACCCCCAGTGATATGGGATGAAATGTATGAAATGTAATGTTTAAACTGACTATAACTATTAAGGCTGGTGCTGAGTACAGTCAGTTGAGGATACCAGAACAGTATAAGGGTCAAAAGGAAACCCCTGGTATGTTACAAATAAGGGTTGAAAGGAAACCCCAAAGGTTTTTGGAGTTAGGAACTGGCTGGTTGATATTCAGCATGAGAAGGTTCCTTGTCTACCAGAAAATATACGAAAAGGAAATGAATAAATGAAATGTATGAAATGTATGAAATGATTACAAGAAATGTATAACATAAAAGGAATGTTTATATTGTATGATATAAAATGAAGAACCTAAGGCCATAGAGGATCTAGGTATGGGGTGGAACCTATGATTGGGCCCCGAGTGGAAACAATGTGTTAGAATGGGGTTAGAGCTAGGTACAACTCGCTCTGGAGAAAGTTGAGGTATAGGCCTGTACGGCTGCCCTGATAGCTAGATGGAGGAAGCTAGAAGTCAGCATAAAACTGCTGTGTATTACTGCCCCTTTTTTAATGTACTGATGAAGGTACGATAGTGGGTGCACAGGGCTGAAACAATGCCAAGTGATGGGTACTGAAATAATGCCAAGTGATGGGTGCTGAAATGATACCTGTTGATGGGTGCCTATATCACATATGAAATGTCTGAGTTGTAGAAACCAGAGTGAAATAGTTATGGGGTAGACAGTCACTACAGACTGAAGTCATCTGAGAGCACAGATGGGTACTGTGCTGAACTGTATGATAGCCTCAGCATAATGTTGTGAAAGTATTGTCATATTGCAGTAACTTGGTATGGTGGACAATACTAAAAATAGCTAAATTAAGAGACCCTGGGGTGAAGCTCTCATAGTGGGTGAGAGAAAGTTTCAACCAACACCCATTCTACTGTTTTGGTAGAATATTTATGACTGAGTGGGCTCTTGAAAAACCAGTATAGTTTTGAGAACTGTTTTTTTCTTAAGGAGGGAGGTGTAAGGTAGGTGTAAGGCGGAGTTAGGCTATGCCCTCGGCTGTGACTGATGGACCACTTTTCTATCTCCTTATTTCCAAGCTACCAAAATTTCTGTTGCGCAACAGTTAATGCTTTTCTCTTTGCTTTTCTTCTTTTCCCCTCCTACCCTAGGTTGACCACCTAGCGCAGCTCTTTACTATCCCTACTAAACTTCCTACTAGTTCTCTCTCTTCATTCTTTTTCCATTTCCATCCATCCAGTCCCTGGAATGATGCCAAACACCCAGAGAGGTGTTGTGTAAAGTGCATTTTGTATAAAAATAAACAAGAAGGCTATTTTAGATAACAGGAATGACTACAGTTAATAAAGCCTTTTTAAACAAAAATGATTCAGAAGCCATATCAAACTAATTATTTCATGGTTAGTACAGTTACAGCTACAAAATCCTTGAGGTATTTTCATAAATTCACATTATAAACCTGTTACTATATGAAGCTAAACAAAAAAATGGTGGTATGCTTTATAAAAATGCTTAGTCATTATGAATCAGAGATATAGAGAGTCAATATCTGTGGAGATATACACTGTACCTTTAATTGAACCAGGAAGTCCCCTGGAACAAACAAACTCCTTTGGTTTTTAAACAACATGTCCAGATATGTAAATTGAAAGGGCTCAGTCAGATGACCCCCACCAAAAGATATAAAAACTCTTCACTGAGTTCATTTCAAGTCAGTCCAGTGGGGCTCAGCCCTGAGAGAGGAGGAGAGGTTCTACTGTTTGGGCGGACCAGCTGTTGAATGCAGATGAGAAGGGTCTTAGGAGCTGTAAGATCCAGGACTGTATTATGTGAGAAAGTAGTGATTTTCTTTGCAATTTTTCTGTTTTCATTTATTATTTTTCTAACTTTTAAAAAATAAATATCACACCACGGTGTGCTTTAAACCTGTAAATTTGCCTCGTCTG
This sequence comes from Neoceratodus forsteri, assembly GCA_016271365.2. NCBI lineage: Eukaryota > Metazoa > Chordata > Ceratodontiformes > Ceratodontidae > Neoceratodus > Neoceratodus forsteri. Next base: position 1,283,886,999 of record CM057453.1, read on the forward strand.
AAGTTTATTCTCACACGCTGTGACACAGGGCTCTTGGTATATGTCAAAATGAAATAGTTCAGAATATGTAAAACAAACTTTGTAATTTATGTTTTAATTTACCCTTACCCACGTATATACATGGGATGAATAATAGGTTCAGTAAAAGAACATGTCCTGGAGCATTTAAGAGATATCAGAAATGGGAACTGCATGCCCTCTGATGAAGGCCATATTGTTTGGCTGAAGTGCTGGGGATCCTGTCTGAGTCCAGGACTGGATTAACTTGTGATTTTTTTGGTGTTATTTTTGTGTACTTCTCCCCAGGCACCCCCAACTGGCCAGTTCTTCAGGCCTTCAAGGTGCACCCTGGCACCACTTGTCCCCTTTCTGCCAACCACTGCCCCCAGCTGCCTGGGTAACCTTATATATCCCTTTATTGGGAGGGTCCCTCCCTTCTGGGGGGAAATGGCCATTTTTGGTGCAACTTTGTATCCTGCATGCTGCTGGGCCAGACCGGACACTTTCCAGGACTTCATGGCATCAGGGGACCGGAGGCCATCATACAGTCACTCGAAGGCACTTTTTCCATTTTTCTGCCCTCCCACTCCCTCTGCCCTACCTGGCCAAGTGTGGTGGTGACCTGAGATGGGGATGCACAGGGGGTGTGTTGAGGCTTCATGACACCAAGCCACATTGCCCAATCCACCTCCAGTTGCTGAGGCCCTGCCCCCCTGGGAGGGAAGCATCCAATGGATGCACTGTAATCCCTCCCTGCTGGTCTCTGCTCCTGGCACCCAGGCCGGGGCACAAACTCAGTCTGTGCTTGTGATTTTTTAAGAAAGTACTATTTCAGCTACAAGTGCCCGAGCTTCACTAGTGTTCTGGAGTGCTGGAATCCTTCTGTATGGCAAGTAATAGTGGGTCAGCAGTCCTTTTCTATAGCACCCTCAGTTTGTCTGTGATGCTCTGAACTTCTGTGTACTGCAGCAGTAACTAAGCATTTTTTGAAAACTAACAATGGGAATCCAGATGTGGCAAAGTTCACAATGATTGAATCAGCCCACCCTAGGCAAAGAGGAGGGGACAGAATCACTGTTTTTTTTTTAAACAAAATTTTATGAAGTTTTGTTAATACAGAGGATAGGATAAACAAATAATTAAAAGCAACAAACAACATATAAGAAGTCCTGGAAAGCAGCAATCCTTAGAACAAGCTTATTGGCAGTCTAAAGTCTGTACGATATATTGGTGATTGATAAATGTTTTCTCAGGCGTGGCCCCAGTCATCCTCCGCCACCAGCCACCAACAGCCTAACAAGCTCCATATATGGAGCAGTTAAAGGGGAGATCATTCTCTGTCAAGGAATAAATTTGGGATCTGTCTGCATTATGAGCAGGATCCATCTGTTCCATCTGTTCCTCCCCTTTTCCTCCTGCTGTCAAATCACATAGGTTAGTATTTCCATAGTATATATGGAACTCACCAGAGTAATCCAGTCCTCTATAGTAGGGACCCCCGTTGTAAGCCAGCATTACACATTTTTTCACCATAAGGATAAGAATACCTAGCAAGTAATGAACTGCAGCGTCTTTGAGCCCCTTTTACGTATAGGAAAAACAAACAGAGATGTTCAGATAACATCAATTGTTGGTCAAAAATCACCTGAAGAGCTTTCTCAAATGAGGAGACAAAAAAGGAGCCAGGCATGGGCAAGGCCAGAAAGAAAAAATTACTCACCTTAGTAATTATGTTTCTTCTAATGGAGTCTTGCTGTATTCTGACTATTGCAGTTAGCCCCAGCCTTTAAACTGCCCCGGAGAACAAAGGGTTAAACTTTCTATGCAGAGCATAGAATGCTGAGCTCAAGCTCGGTTGATGTCTCTGTCTGTTTCCCTTTGAAATCTAACTGTCAGATTCTTACGAGCAAAAACTCACTAACTATCCTATGTGGAAATTGTAAAATTTTTACTAGCCAACTGGCAACAACAAGTTTTGGATTCCCAAAGGAAGACTCAAGTCAGGATACCCAAAACCAAAAACCAATCCAAATAAGAATAATAATAAAACAAACACCCAAACAAAAAGAAGAGGGTGTAAAAGGAGCACCCCTGAGGTGCAACACTGCACCTGCCCACCCACTTACCAAAAACAAGTTGTGAGAGGGGAGGGAGGGAGGTCAGAATACAGCAAGACTCCATTAGAAGAAACATAATTACTAAGGTGAGTAATATTTTCTTCAAACAACATGAAGTCTTGCTGTATTCTGACTATTGCAGACTACCAAGTAGTACCTCCATGGAGGAGGGACAGAACCTACTTTGGGAATAGGCTCTGAAGTACTGCTGTGCCAAACCAAGCATCACTCCTAGCCTGGACATTCAGAGAGTAATGCTTGGTAAAGGTATGGACTGTTTTTCAGGTAGTTGCTTGACAAATTTCTAAGAGAGGGATATCCCTGGTAGCAGCCAGGGAAGCAGCTGTACCTCTTGTAGAGTGAGCCCTCAGGCCTGAGAGTGGAATCTTTCCCAGTTTCTCATAGCAGAATTGTATACAAGACGTAATCCACCTGGCAATAGTTCTCTAGGTGGCAGGTTTGCCCTTTCCCACTTCTCCATAAGTGAGGAACAACTGGAGGGAATCAAACCTGTGACCCTTGGTACGCTCTCTATGTAGTAGCTCAGGGCTCTTTTAACAGCTAAACTGTGTAGCCTCCCTCTCCTGAGGAAGAATGATCAGTGAAGAAAACAGGAAGAGACATAGACTGATTCAAGTGGAAATCTGAAACCACTTTGGGCAAGAACCTTCTATTGGTTCCAAGGACCACTTTATCCCTGTGAAAGGAGACAGGTTCCACTGACAGGGCTTGCAATTCACTGATATGTCTGGCAGAGGTAATGGCTACCAAAAACACAGTTTTCAAAGTCAGGTACTTAAGCTCTGCTGAGGACATAGGCTCAAAATGAGGTTGCATAAGTTGAGCAATGCAAACATTAAAATCTCAGGCAGGGGCAGGGTCTCTAAAAGGAGGATTGGTATGAAGCAATCCTTTAAGAAATGTACAGAATACAGGATGGGATGATAGTGAAGAAGACTTCCCCACTGACAGAAAAGCAGAAGCAGCTGACAAGTGTACCTTGAGAGCAGCTGGTCTGAGGCCTAGGCCATTAAGATGGACCATATAATCCAGAACTGTAGGCAATTCAGCAGTATCTGGAGAAATATGCTTCTTGGAACACCAAATGCTGAATCTCTTCCATTTGGAGTTATAAGTTTTTCTGGTGGACGGGCTTTCGAGAAACTTTGAGAATATCCAGAAACCCCTGAGACAGATGCAGAACTGCAAACTCTTAACTCTTCAAGAGCCACGCCTTGAGATTGAGAGACTGAAGATTGGGGTACCAAATCCTCCCCTGAGTGGAGGTTAACAGGTTGTAATTCCTGGGAAGAGACAGGGGAAGATGGACTGCTAGGGACAGCAACAAGGGGTACCAGGGTTGTCTGGCCCAGTCTGGAGCAATCAGAATCACTTTGCAAGGTTGTGACCTTATCTTGACTAAAACTTTGAACAGAAGAGGGAAGGAAGGGAAGGCATACAGAAATTTCCCTTCCCAGTTCAGAATCAGAGCATCCAGGGGGACTGAGCCCAAGACTGGGGGTCTGCAACAAAAGAGAGGAAGTTGGTGATTTTCTGGGGCTGCAAAAAGATCTATCTCTGGAGTGCCCCACCTTGAAAAAATCACCTTCAATACTAGAGGGTCCAGGGACCATTCGTGATGGCCCTGTGAGATCTTGCTCAGTGCATCTGCTAGCACATTGTCCTTCCCTGGAAGGTGAACTGCTATCAGAGAAGTTTGCAGGGGAATAAGCCAGGGACCACAACTTCATGGCTTCTGTGCACAAGGCCATAGACCGAAAGGCCCTCATGCAGTTGATTAAAATTCCATGGCGGTGGTGTTTTCTGTTCTGACCTGAACCACCTTGTTCTGTACTGACTGAGAGAAAGCTTGCAGGGCCAGAAAAACTGCCCTGAGTTCTAGGAGATTGATATGGGGAAGGGATTCCTGAGGGGACCACAGTACCTGGGCAGTGAGGGCCCCCAGATGGGCTCCCCAGCCCAGAAGGGAAACATCCGTGGTAAGGACCACCGAATGAGACTGAGTGGCAAAAGGGACCCCTTGCCTTAAATTGTCCTGATCCTGCCACCATTGAAGGGCTTGGATCAAGGTCAGAGTCACTGGGATCAGCTTGGTAAGGGAATCCTTCCTTTGAGACCAAAAAGCCCTCAGATGGAACAGAATGTCCCTCATCTGGAATCTTGCCCCTTGGACCACTGCCGTAGAAGCTGCCATGTGGCCCAAGAGCTGGAGGAAATGCCTTGCTGGTGGAGATACCTGAAGGCTGAAGGAAGAGGCTAGTTCTATAAGAACCCTTGCCCTTTCCAAGGGAAGAAAGGCTCTTGCTTTGACCGTATCCAGCTCTGCCCCTATAAAGGTAAGAAGCTGGACTGGCTCGAGAACTGACTTGGGAAGGTTGAGAAGAAATCCTAGAGAAATGAGCACTTGCTGGGTCACTTGCAGGTCTGACTCGACTTGGTCTGGAGACTGGCCCACTATTAGCCAATCATCCAGATACGGAAAAATGGAAATCTTTTGCCTCCTTAGAAAGGCAACTATTACTGCCATGCACTTTTTGAAGACCCTTGGGCTGAAGTTAGGCCAAAGGGCATTGCTCTGAACTGATAGTGGCCTGAGGGCAACTCGAACCTGAGGTACTTTCTATGGGAGCACCTGATGGGAATGTGAAAATAGGCATCTTTGAGGTTCAGGGAGGCTAGCCAGTCCCCTGGCCTTAGAGAGGGAAGGATTATTCCCAAAGTTACCATCTTGAACTTTGGTTTTAAAAGATGTTTGTTTAGGTATCTTAGGTCTAGGATGGGTCGCCACTCTCCTGTCTTTTTTGGGGTAAGGAAGTACCTGGAGTACAGACCTTTGCCCCAGTGTAGGGTAGATACTCTCTCTATGGCTCTTAAAGCCAGCAGAGATGAAACCTCTGCCTCTAGGGCAAGGGTTTCTGAGAGATCTGCAGGTGGAAAGATCTGGCTCTCATCTTCAGAAATTTTTTGAAGCTGAGAACTAGTCCTGGCTTACTACTTCCAGGACCCATTTGTCTGATGTAATAGACATCCAGTCCTGGATGAAGTAAGTCAGCCTGCCCCCTACTGGAATAGGAGAGTTGACCCGGGCAGGCCCATCAGGGTGTCTGCTTGGCAGGGGCCTTAGGCTGAGGAGTGGTTGCAGCCCTGCTCATCCCCCTTCTGCCTTTCCCTCTGAAGAACCCCCTCTGTGAAAAGGGAGAAGAGGCCTGTGCTTGGTAAAAAGGCCTATGAAAAGGCCTGCCCCTGCCCCTAGACTGCTGCCTTTGAGGAGTTGCCAGCCTCTCTTTGGCATGAGCCCTTTTGTAAGTGGTCCTGTACTCATCCATTTTCTTCATGTAATTCTCTGTCTGCTCCCCAAACAGAGAATTACCCACTACAGGGAAATCCATGGCCTTAGCCTGGGTATCCTGTGAGAGGCTAGTACATCTGAGCCAAGCCATTCTCCGAAGAGCCACAGATGTAGCCATGACTCTTGATGACACATCATTGGAGTCCACAGCAGCATGAAACTGAACTTTTGATGCCTCAATCCCATCTGCAGCCACCTCCTCCAGCTCCTTGGCTAGCTGGGGGGAGGCCTGTTTAGCCAGTGCCAGTACAGTGTCCCACCTGGACTTCTGGTACCTGGCTGTAAAGGCCATATCATTTCCCTGCCTGAGTCCCAAGGAAGATGCCATGTACTGCTTTTTTGCCATGGCATCAATCTTCCTGGAGTCTTTGTCTGGGGGTGTGTGAAGCCAAGGGAATGTTTGCCTTATCACAGGCAACAGCCTGCACAACCCCAACATGGCTGCATTGCTGATATAAAAACTCTGTATCTGAGCCTGATAGTGTATACCTCTTGTCCATTCTTCTGTCAACAGGAGGTATAGAATTGGGAGACTTTAGGATTTTTTGTGTCTGCTTCCCAAAAGATTTGTGAAGGGGAGTAGACAGTCTCTTGGACTCTGGGATGTCCATCATTTCCACAAAATCAGGCTCCTCTTGATCCTCCATAGGAAGCTGGAGGGTCTCAGCCACCTTTCTGTAGAACATGAAGTGGGAAGGGGACTCAGAAAGCCTAGGAGGGGATACACCTGAAGGTCTGTCTGGGGAGATGTCCGGTTTCACAGGCACATCCAGACTTTCACCATCACCACCATCATCTTCAAACTCCCCCTCCTCCTCAAACTCCGGTTCATAAAATTCTTCAGGGGTATAATCGTGAACTGGGGGAACCGACCGAACTGAGCCCCTGCCAAAAGGTGCCAGATCGGTCGGAACCGGGTGAAGTGATTCCACAATCCGAATCGCTCTGGCTATTTCTTTGGTGGTCAGAACATGGGTTTCTGGATTTGAACTGGATGATTTTGCTTTGCGTTTTCTTTTTGTCTGAGCCAAACCCTCAGGATCAGCTCTCCTTTTGCCCAAAGAAGTAGTGCCCTGGTCAGAGGGCACTCCTTCTGATTCGGTCAGAACCGAACCGGGCTGGCCATCCTGGTCAGCGGACTTCTCGGCCTCCTTTTCCCTCAGTCTACCTAATCTCTTTTCAAGGGTAGATTTGGGAAAGTTTTTACAAATTTGGCAGTCTGAATCGAGGTGTTCAAACCCCACACAATAAACACAGGTGGTGTGGGGATCGGCCTTAGCAAAGACCTCTCCACACTCACTGCAGTATTGAAACCCAGTGGGCCCGGTTTTTTTCTTGGGTTTCTCAGACATGGCCAACCTAACCAAACTTACCATTTTTTCAGCATCTGCCAGGCAAGACTCCCTTATCGGTTCCTAACCATGTCACGAGTCTTGGAAAAAAACGTACCAACACTTTTTTTTAGAACCGATAAGGACCGGTAACCACACACTAAAGTAAGATACAAGAATCAACAACTGATTGGTTCAGCCGAACCGATCCTCACTTTTACAAGTTCCACACAGAAAAACAGTACAAAACCTATCTAGTACTCATGGTACCACAGACAGAGACTGAACCGACTATACGGAAATAAAATTTTGGTTAAAAACCGACAGTAAACCGACACTTCAACCGACTTTCGAACTGAGCTGCTGAAGAAATCTCTAGAGCGACTGTTCAGTGAGGCGGAGTAAAGGATCTGACGGTTAGATTTCAAAGGGAAACAGACAGAGACATCAACCGAGCTTGAGCTCAGCATTCTATGCTCTGCATAGAAAGTTTAACCCTTTGTTCTCCGGTGCAGTTTAAAGGCTGGGGCTAACTGCAATAGTCAGAATACAGCAAGACTTCATGTTGTTTGAAAATATAGCAATGGTTGGATTTCCCCATTCCACATTCTCTCCAGCACCTGCTATGAGGAGCAGTGCAGTGGTGAACCTGCTGCACAGGAGTGATAAATAGAGAATAATGCATATGTAGGTGTGTGATGTGCAGTTTTTGTACACACCCAAGGTGCTTCGCTCTCCAGGTTTATATATTATCACACACCATGAGTGTGTAAAAAAATTGCACATCACAGACCTACATATACTTAATTTTTTATAGTAATTGGTGCATTTTTTATTTTGTTTTAAAGGAAATGAATACAAGACTAAGGAACAATGTCAGCCTTTCAGTCAAGTTTGAGAGAGTACAAACAAAAGTATGAGGAGCTAGCTTTAGTTATGTAAAATGCATAAATGCTCCTAAAAGTTCCCGGTAGTGCATAACTTATTATTTTTTTTTTAAATTAGCTCACATGTGGTCCATCTGAAATGTTGGCTCCGCACGGCCATGAACTAGTGTGGCATGGAGCTGAGGGGATGCATAATGCGCATGCCCGGAAGTACGGCTTTATTTTTTTGCAGACAAAAGAAAACGAGCTACAGCACTCATTTAAGAAAATAAATATGTTTGCCCAACTCTTTGCTACATACTGCACCACATGAGACCTTTTCCGAGTATGGCACTGAAAATAAGTATCATGGACATGAATGTGTGCCCCCTCGGCTCTATATCAACTCAGTGTGGTGCTGTATCAACTCGGTGTGATGCCGTATCAACTTGGTGTGATGTCACAATGAGTTGATATGGCTTTTGAAAACTTCAGGAAGTGAGTTGATATCACGGCTCACCAGTTATTATAAAATCTTATCAGATATTTCCAGCTAAACTCCCTCCACGTCAATGAAGAGCTGAGTTTATATGTGGTTACACATGCTTTCTTCCACTGTTCTAGAGTGAGAGGCATGGCGAGCTCACCATTCCAGGAGGCCAGGGCTGAGATGGGGGGAAGAGATTTAAGGTGAGCAAGGGAAGAGTGTAAGCAAGGGATCAAGTGGTCCACAGGGTCACCTAGACATGCAGTAATCATAAACTTCACTAATGGGTTTTGAGGATCCAGCATGGGACCTTTGCATATCTAAGCAGAGAGAAAGGCCCGTACCTGAAAGTTTTGGAACATAGCCTGCTGCTGTGTGCTGAGGCTCTCTTTAAGTGCTTTGAATGACTGGATTTGGGAGCCTTCAAGTAAAGAAAATGGGAGAAGTATCATCTTGACAGCTGCAACTTGATGTTTCTAGGATAACGGGAGGACAGACCATCTATCCAGCTCTGCTTGCAGCTGAGATGTAAAAGAAGTTTACCTGAAAGAGCTGTGATGCAGAGCTAGTTAGCTTTATCCCTAAGTATAGTATATGGGGCAAGCCCCATCAAAAAGAGATGTAAGACATCAGTTCCCTGGAGGGAACAAAATTGATTGTTAGTGTCTCCATTTTATTCTCATTCAATTTGTATCCAGAAAGAGAACCAAATGTATGGAGAAGCGACCAAAGTACTAGAAGCTCTGTCACTGGGGTAGTGAAGGAGAGCAGCACATCATCCGTGTAAGGACGATGTGATGCTCCCCTCCATCTGGGCCAGGGTATCCTCTGAGATCCATGTGTTGATGAATAGTTTGTGATAAGGGTTCAATATACAAAGCCAATAAAAGTGGAGAGAAAGGACACCCCTTGTGGGTCACCCGTTGAAGAGCAGTTTGGTTGGATAGGTGACCGTTTACACTCACCTGTGCTTGGAGAGAAGCATAAAAGGTAAAAAAGAGCTCTAAAAGGGAGCAAGGGGAGCTAAACCACTGCAGTGTGGTGCAGAGAAAGGTCCAAGACCCTGGTTGAATGCTTTCTCCATGTGGAGACTGAGGGCTAATAAGGGTTAGCCTGTGACAGTCGCGTGGTGCAGGAGGGAGAGGTAGTGATGGATACTGTGCATAGTCTGCCTCATCCATATGAAGCCCATCTGGACTGGGTGAATCAGTCGAGGCAGTAAAGGGTCAAGGTGTTGTGCCAGTGTAGTCATGAAGAGCTTATAGTTAGTACTGAGTACTGAAATTGGTCTATACGATTTGCAGTACTCCACTGGTTTTCCCGCCTTTGGGATAACTGAAATGACTGTGTAACTCCAGGATGGAGGAGGCAAGGTCTTTCCAGCCAGCAAGCCATTGGCCACATGAAGAAATAGTGGAAGGAGTTTTGGGGCAAATTTCCAAAGAAATTCTGCAAGGTAGCCATCTGGTCCTGGGCACTTTTCTGTTTTTTTTCTATATAGGTTTTAATCTCTCCTTGGCAGTCTGGGTGGCTGTCTCAGCCCATCCCATAGCTTGCGACCATCTCAAGTCTCTGCCGTTTTCCCTGAGACTGGACGGGCTGCCTGTGCCAGCTGGGCAGGCTTCATGAAGCCCATCCTCCATGTTTTCCACCTAGTTTTCACCCAGGCACATCTGGATGTGCAATGAGTGTGGCCTGTACAGTCCACCTCCATGGAGGCACCATCAGCACTCCATATGCCAGCCCTTCCCCAAAATTATGGGACTACACATGCACTGCCATCTGGATTCCTCTAGGAGGCAGTCAAATGGTGAATTGTGGGATCCCTCTCCCCAAGGAAGAGAGCTGTCCTATGGATGCTCGATCTTCCCTCTCCCAGCTGAGCTGATTTAACAGTGTCCATTCTCGAACTCGGGTCACCAGCATGTCAGCAGGGAGGCACAGATGTCTCAACCCACTGTGCCAGCCCAGTTTTCTTGTTCTAACAGGCTAAGTGCTGTGTGGAGCTCTGGCTTGGAGACTGGGGTCATCAGAGCGGCCATCATGTCTTCCGTGAGGATTGGAAGCCATAGCCCAGAAAAAAAAGTTGCCAGGGCCACAGGTTCTGGATCTGGGTGTGCCATGTACAGTTATATATCATATGCTGCGAAGTCCTCCAAGATGTCTTTTTGGTCTTCAACTGGCTGTATGGTGTGTGGGTACCATATCTTTGTAATTGTGACTTTCTGTCCAAATCCACGGACCCTATGTGCCAAGAGTCTAGCCACCCTAGGTCTGCTATCATTGTATTTCTGATGGAGATAACACAAGGCTTTTTCCATCTGATGTAGGGCCAGGTTATCAAGCTGTTTTATTTTGCTTGATCTTCTTAGGATTGTCCTCATTTACAGGGGCACTAATAATTTTACTTGTTATAACAAGTTAAACATAAACAAACAAAACACAAAACCAAACTTTTGCTTTCATTTTCTTCCTTCTAATTACTCTGACCAGGTTATAAACCCAGCAACTTATCTGGATTGGATATCATTAACTGCAGGTACTGTGGAACACTATTCAGAAGGGCCGCTTTCCAGGATTTAGGACACTGTCGCACTTGTTGGGCCATTGGAGATCTTAGGGCTCAGCTCCAGGCAGCATGGGTAGAGATTGCGTACCTCAAATTTCATATTCAAGAGGAAATATATTATAAGAATAGCCTGCCATTTCCTCAACATCCAACAGAAGCACCTCAATCGCAGAGGGTAGTTGGTCTGGGAGGTTGACAGGTGGTTAGGAGGGGCAAATTGGGTCTCCCATCACTCCAGCTCTCCAACATATTACCACCACAAAACATATAAAAACTACAAACAGGTATCTGCCTCTATCTCCAAAATCAAACAAAGGGGCAGAGGACACTGCAGAACAGGACACTGCAACACAGGAGCTAGCACAACAAAACTCGCTCAAAATCTGTTCTCCCTCTATCTTCACATTGTGCCCCCTTGTTCTTGCACATCTCTTTTTCTGAAAGATGCTACCCTCTTGGACTTTGTTAATTCCCTTGAGGTACTTGAAAGTTTCTATCATGTCCCATCTCTCCCTTCTTTCCTCAAGGGTATACATAGTAAGCTCCTTTGGTCTTTCTTTGTATGTGTTCTGGTACAGACCCTGCACCATTTTGGTTGCCCTCCTCTGGACAGCCTCCACTCTGTCATAGAAACATAGACTTTGACGGCAGATAAGGACCACTTGGCCCACCCAGTCTGCCCATTTCCCTACCTACTGGATAAGCTGCAGATTCTAGTTAACCAACAGCCTACTTCCTGCAACCCCCAACTATAATTGCCTTGTGTCTGTCCCATGCATGTTTGAATTCTCCCACTGTTTTACAATGACCTCATCAGGAAGGCTGTTCCATGTATCCACCACTCTCTGTGAATTAAACATTCCTCACATTACCCCTGAGCCGTCCCCCCTCTATCTTTAAATTGTGCCCCCTTGTTCTTACACATCTCTTCTTTTGAAAGATGCTACCCTCCTGGACTTTGCTGATTCCCTTGAGGTACTTGAACGTTTCTATCATGTCCTCCCTGTCCCTCCTTTCATCAAGAGTATACATATTAAGCTCTCTCAGTCTCTCTTCATATGGCTTCTGCTGCAGACCCTGCACCATTTTAGTTGCCCTCCTCTGGACTGCTTCCATCCTGTCTATGTCCTTGCATAGATGAGGTCTCCAAAACTGCACGCAGTACTCCAGATGGGGTCTCACCAACTGTCTGTACAGAGGGATAACCACTTCCCTTTTTCTACTTGTGATGCCCCTTCCTATGCATCCCAGTATCCCCCTGGCTCTCCTTACCGACTTTTCACATTGCTTACCCACCTTTAGGTCATCTGATATGACTACCCCGGTCCCTTTCCATTTTTGTTGTTGTTAGTACCTCCCCTGCTATTGAGTACTCTTCTTCTGGGTTTTTGTTTCCCAGGTGCACTACTTTGCACTTCTTTGTATTGAATCTAAATTGCCACATGTCTGACCATTCCTCCAACCTTGCCAAGTCCCTTTTCATCTTTTCTACCCCACCTTGTGTATCAACTCTGTTACAGATCTTTGTGTCATCTGCAAAGAGGCATACCTTTCCCTCCAGACCCTCTGCAATGTCACCTATAAAGATGTTAAAGAGGACTGGACCCAGTACCGAGCCCTGAAGTACTCCACTAGTAACCCCCCTTTCTTCAGAATGTGTTCCATTCACTATTACCTTCTGTGTCCTGTTGTGCAGCCAGTTTGCTATACAGACTACCACCCTGGGACCCACTCCCAGGCTGGCTAACTTGATTATTAATCTTTTGTGCGGGACTGTGTCAAATGCCTTGCTAAAGTCTAGGTAGGCCATATCCACAGCCCCTCCCTGGTCTATTACTTTGGTCACCCAGTCGAAGAAATCAATTAGATTCATCTGAAATGACCTTCCTGCTGTAAATCCATGCTGCTTTGGGTCCTGTGCCCTGCTGGCCTCTAGGTACTCAACAATTCTTTCAGAAGTGATTCCATCATTTTCCCTACCACTGAGGTCAAACTTACAGGTCTGTAGTTTCCCGCTTCTGCCTTGCTCCCACTTTTGTGAAGGGGAATCACATCTTCCCTCCTCCAGTCCTCAGGTACCACCCCATCCTGCCATGATCTGTTAAAAAGCATAGTCAGTGGTGTCACTAGGTCCTCCCTTAGTTCTTTTAGGATTCTGGGGTGAATCCCGTCAGGCCCCATTGCTTTGTCCACCTTGAGTTTTAGGAGTTCTTTCAGGACTCTTTCTTCTGTGAATGGACTGGTGTCATCCCCCCTACCCAGAGTGCTTCTATTGTCTGGTTTAGGTAACTCCTCCTCATCTTGTTTTGTGAATATTGAGCAAAAGTATTCATTCAGTATCTCTGCCTTTTCTCTGCCTCCCTCTGCCCACCTCCCCTCTCCTTTATTAATCTTCACTATCCTTCCCTTAACCTTTCTGTGCTCCTTAATGTACCTATAAAAGGTTTTATCCCCCTTCTTAACTGAGTTGGCTATTTTTTCTTAGGTTTGGGCCTTTGCTAGTCTGACTGCCTTCCCCACTTCTTTCTTCTTTAATTGATACAGTTCTCTGCCATGCTCCTTCAGTGATTCCTTATACTTTTTGAATGCAGTCTTTTTCTCCTTAACCTTCCCTGCCACCTCGTTTGAAAACCATAGTGGTTTTTTACTCTGCTTTGTTTTCTTTATTTGCTTCACACAAGGGCTTGTTGCCTCTATGATGGCAGTTTTGATTTTTCTCCATTGTTCTTCCACCCCTCCTTTTTGGTCATTTGCTAGTGCATTTTTCAGGTATTCACCCATTTTGCCAAAGTCAGCTCTTCTAAGTCCAGTATCCTTGTTTTGTATGGCTTATCTCCATGGTTGTGCTCATTGTAGAAGCACACTGTGCAGTGGTCGCTTGTCCCAGATGTCTACTGACTTCTAAATTTGTGATCCTCTCTCCATTTGAGAGTACCAGGTCTAATATTGCTCCCTCCTGAGTGGGTTCCAACACTAGCTGTCTAAGGTCTGCCCCCAGCAGGGCATCAAGAATGACCCTGCTCTTGGATGTGGCTGCAGTACCTGTTACCCAGTTAACATCTGACATATTCAGGTCCCCCATCAACAGTATCTCCCCTTTTTCAGCCATTTTGAGAATGTTCTCTATCAAGGCTATGTCTATGTCTTTGCGGAGATGGGGTCTCCAGAACTGCACACAGTACTCCAGATGGGGTCTCACCAACCTTCTGTACAGAGGGATAACAACTTCCTGTTTTCTACTATTGATGCCTCTCCCTGTGCATGTCTCTTTGCAGATGACACAAAGATCTGCAACAGGGTTGATACACAAGGTGGGGTGGAAAGGATGAAAAGAGACTTGGCAAGGTTGGAGAAATGTTCAAATGTATGGCAGCTTAGATTCAATGCAAAAAAGTGCAAAGTAATGCACCTGGGAAACAAAAACCCAGGGGAAGAGTACACAATGGGGGGTGAAATACTGACAACAAAAATGGAAAGGGACCTGGGGTAGTCATATAAGATGACCTAAAGGTGGGCCAGCAATGTGAGAAGACAGTAAGAAGGGCTGGGGATATTGGGATGCATAGGGAGAGGCATCACCAGTAGAAAACAGGAAGTTGTTGGCCCTCTGTACAGACAGTTGGTAAGACCACATCTGGAGTACTGTGCATAGTTCTGGAGACCCCATCTCTGCAAAGACATAGACAGGTAGAGTTGTCCAGAAGAGGGCAACCAAAATGATGCAGGGTGCATCAGAAGACATATGAAGAAAGACTAAAGGAACTAAAGATGTATAGCCTCGAGGAAAGGAAGGAGAGGGGGACATGATAGAAACTTTCAAATACCTCAGGAATCAACAAAGTCCAAGAGGGTAGCATCTTTCAGAAAAGAGAATGTGCAAAAACAAGGGCTACAATTTGAAGGTAGAGGGGCGGCTCCAGAGGTAATGGAGGAGGTATTTCTTCACAGAGAGGGTTGCGGATACATGGAACAGCCTTCCTGAGGAGGTTGTAGAGTCAAAAACAGTGAGGGAATTCAAGAATGCATGGGACAGACATAAGGCAATTCTAGTGGGGGGTAGGAGGAAGTAGGCTGTTGGTTAACTAGGATCTGCAGCTTATCCGTTAGGTAGGGAAATGGGCAGATTAGGTGGACCAAGCGGTCCTTATCTGCCATAAAATTCTATGTTTCTATGTTAGACACATTACTGTTAGAAGATATACAAAACATGACAGCTAAAGGGGAGGTTCTGATGATGGGAGACTTCAATATGCCAGATACAAATTGGTCAATACCAGCAGGAACATCTGCCAGATCTAGACACATGGTAGAGTCCCTGCAGGAGGAGGGCCTCAAACAACTGGTACAACAACCCACAAGAGACAGGGCTATCCTAGATCTAGTACTGACTAACAGGTAAAGGATCACAGATCTCCAGATAGAAGGTCACCTGAGGGCCAGTGACCATCACATGGTATGGTTCAATTTGGACACTAGAACTAAATCATCCCAATCCAAGGCGAAAATATGGGACTTCAGAGGATCTGACTTTGATAAGATGGCCAACAGAGTTAAGCTAGCCTGACAAAAAGAAATACAGGTGAGGGGGTACAGGCAAAGTGGGCAAGCATTAAGAATGCAATACTTGAATCAACATCCCATTGTGTTAGAGAGAAAAGGAAGTTCAAAAGAAGAAGGAAATCACTTTGGTTCTCAAAAACAGTAGCAGAAAGATCAGAGCCAAAAGGCTGGCCTTCAGGAAATATAAGGGAACGCAGCAGGATGAAGATAGGGAGGCATACCAAACTTCCCTAAGGGAAGCAGGGAAGGCAGTAAGGCAGTAAGGCAGGCAAAGGCCCAAACCAAGGAAACACTAGCACAAACAGTAAAAAGAAGGTGACAAGACTTCCTATAGATACATTAGTGAAAGGAGAAAGTCCAGAGGGGGTATTGCTAAGATCAAAGGGGATAAGGGGGCATGTAAGGAGGAGGACCATGTAAAAGCATCTATCCTAAATAGATACTTCTGCTCAGTATTTACTGAAGAGAAGGTAGGGCAGGGCACCATGGACACAGGGGGGAGGGAGGTGTGCACTAGTCCCTTCACAAAAGAAAGGGTCCTACAGGAGCTCGATAAGCTCAGGATGGACAAGGCAATAGGACCTGATGGAATACATCCCAGGGTACTAAAGGAGCTAAGGGAGAAACTAGCAGAGCCATTATCAGAATGGTTTAATGAGTCTCTGAGCACAGGAGAGGTCCCAGAAAACTGGAGAAGGGCTCATGTAATCCCGCTCCATAAGAGTGGTAGCAGGGAGGAGGTGGGGAACTACAGACCAGTCAGTCTTACCTCAGTAGTGGGCAAGATTATAGAAGCACTCCTTAATGAAAGGATAGTGCAACACCAGGAATCCATAGGAGCACAGGATCCAAGACATCATGGGTTTACAAAAGGAAGGTTCTGTCAAACTAATCTCATAGATTTCTTTGACTGGGTAACCAGAGTGGTGGACCAAGGGGGAGCAGTTGATGTCCCCTACCTTGACTTCAGCAAAGCTTTTGATACTGTTCCACATAGAAGATTGATTAGTAAGCTGAGTAGGCTCAGGGTGGGTCAGAAGTTGGTCAACTGGGTGGCAAACTGGTTGACAGGCAGAAAATAGAGAGTGGTGGTAAATGGTATACAGTCAGAAGAGATGCAGGTCACAAGTGGGGTACCTCAGGGATCAGTCCTGGGGCCAGTCCTCTTCAACATCTTCATTAGTGACCTTGCAGATGAACTGGAGGGAAAGGTTTGACTGTTTGCAGGTGACACCAAGATCTGCAATAGAGTAAATGATCCAGATGGGGTGGGCAGAATGAGAAGAGATCTGGATAAACTAGCAAAATGGCTGAAAGAGTGGCAACTGGGGTTTAATGCGAAGAAGTACAATATCATGCACATAGGGAAGAGAAACCCTGAAGCCACCTATAGGCTGGTAAGGGAGTTGCTGGCAGTAACAAGGGAAGAAAAAGGCTTGGGCATCATCATCACCGATGACCTGAAATCATCCAAGCAGACCACTAAAGCAGTAGGTAAGGGTAGGGGGATGTTGGGGTATATTAGTAGGGGTATCACAAGTCATAAGAGGGAGGTAATAATCCCTCTTTACAAGGCACTGGTTAGGCCCCATCTGGAGTACTGCATGCAGTACTGGAGGCCACACCTTCACAAGGACATTAACCAAATTGAGGCAGTCTAGAGAAGGGCAACCAAAATGGTGCAGGGACTGCATCAGAAAACATATGAGGACAGATTAACAGAGCTCAATATGTATACCCTAGAGCAAAGGAGGGAGAGAGGTGATATGATCGAAACATTCACACACCTTGAGGGCATTAACAAGGTGAAAGAGTCTAACATGTTTCAAAATTAGAAAAATAGCTGGACAAGAGGACACAGCATGAGATTAGAGGGAGACCAATTAAGGGGTAATGTGAGGAAGTTCTTTTTCACAGAAAGGGTGGTGGATGCATGGAATTACCTATCTCAGGAAGTGGTGGATATGAATACAGTGCAGGGCTTGAAACAGGCATGGGATAGGCATAAGGGAGCAATACAGATGAGTTTGAATAGAAAGGCCATTGACAGAGCTGATGGCACATTGATAAGGTAGAAAAAAGAAATGGGCAGACTGGATGGGCTTTGCGTTCCTTATCTGATATCAACTCCTATGTTTCTATGTACCCTGCTGGTGCTGTGTCTATAAAAGATGCACGGTGGCCAGAGATCCTCCCGCAGTGCCTTGCACTCTTTGTTCTTCTGGGCTGCAAAACTAATTAACTGACCCCTTAAGACTTTTAAGCGTGCCCCATAACATAGCTGGGTTATCAAGGGTCATCATTATTTGCTATGGTTTCAGTGATCTGCTGCTCCGCAAGCTCCACAAACTGGGGATTCTTAAGATAAAAAATGATCACATCATCAGTTCATAGTTCTAAACCCCAGGTCTAATTCTGTGACAATGGGATCATGGTCAGAAGAACAGACAGGACCAATGTGACATGCCTGTATCCTGTGGAGGTCCTCTGAGGGTATAAAAACATAGTCAATTTGACTGTATGTTTGGAGTGGGTCAGAGAAGTGTATTTATGTTGGTGAGCTGGGTGAAGTTCTCCCATACATTGGACCATCCTAAAGAGGCTAACATCCTCTGAAAGTATTTTGAGAAGACTGGGATCTCGGGAGACAGTAAAGTCCTGGGCAGGGTCAGGTAGAAGATTACAATCCTCTGTTACCACAAGGAGGCCTCTTTGATTTTCCAAGACCAAATTCAGCACCCGCTTAATAAAGGGTGTATCAGAGCCTGGGGGCAAATACCACGAAAGTAGTGTGGTTGGGTTCCCCTCTATCTCACCTTGAACCAACATGCAACAAACCTCCTTGTCTTTGACCACCTTAACTTCCTAAAAAATGATATGCTTAGCAGCAATAAGTATTGCCACCTCTTGCCTCTTACCTCTCCCGTAGGCAGAGTGGTATAGTGCTGCATGTCCAAACTTCAAGAGTTTCTGACTTTCTGTCTAATTTAAATGAGTCTCCTGGAGATAAACTATGGAAGGGTGCTATTCCTTATAAGGAAATATAAAAGAAAAGATCTTAGCCCTTTTCACTGGATTATTTAACCTGTTGACATTGACAGAACATAAATTCAACTGAGGGTTAGCAATTACAAATTAGCAACAGGTACATAACAAAGAACCAAAAATATACACACAAATAGGGAAAGAGTGGGCTTCCAAGGGAGTAGATCCCATCACGTGGGTTCTCTATGCCTGAGGAGAGAGGCAGGTCCTCCATCTCTTAATGGTAGAAGGTAGGGGAGCAAAGCTTCGGCCTCCAAGGAGCAGATGCCCCAGGATAGTCACAGTGGGAAGGGAGGCAAGCAAAGAGTGAATCAGCAGAAATCTGATCCAGCTCTTAAAGGGGAACTATCAGCAATAAGAGCCTCACACCCAAGTGTGAGGGCTGATTCCAATTTACACTTTGTGTAAAAGAAACGCAACATTTTATTTTACTTACTGTTTATAGGAAAATGTATTAGGCTTATTTCACTGACTTCAAAGATACCATTTCCTGCAACCAGAAATCCCAGAATCCCCTATCATTTATATCAGAAGAGGAGGACTGCAGAGCTAAGAGATTCAATAGCCTGCAGTATACATGTTAAAGCTTTTGTAAGCTAAAATCAGATGTTTGCTGGTCATGCTGTGGTCACAGTAAAGTCCGCTGTGGCTATATCTAGCCCCAGGAGAACAGCAGACTGGCAAACAGAAGATTAGAGCTATTCACTGTAGGCTACTGAATCTCCCACTGCCACAGTTCTCCTCTGATGTCAGCTAGAAGGGAGTCTGGCTTTTCTGGTTACAGGAAATATCAGCTTACAAGTCAATTAAATTAACCTGATACAATCTGCTACACTGCAGTGATCATTAGCTAAAAAAGTGTTTTTGCACACAAAGGGCTAATTGGGATCAGCCTCAGGTGTGAAGTTCTTATTGTTGACAGTTCCCCTTTAAGTGTAGGGAAGGAAGAAAGAGATGGGATAGGGCTGTTTGACATTACAGTCTGGTGTTGATGTTGTACCACGAAGGGGTGGATTACCCAAGAGTACATGTCCAGCTGTAATCAGCACAACAGATGTGATCTGTTGCTGAGGTGGCTGAGTATCCAACCTGAATAAGGTAGGGAAGTCAGAAGATCAAAGAGGACCACAGACCCCAAGCGGGCCGCTACTTTGTAATATTCAAAAGGAAGGGGACAATTAGGGCTGACTGGGTGAGGAGTTTTAAGGGATTGTTCCCTCTCAACGCCCTGTACTAAACTGTAAAGATGTAAAAGGGTGCAAAGTGGAGGGGAAACAGGTCATAAAGCAGTTAGGTTATAGTGCTGTGCTTTCAAACGAAGGTTACAATTATAAATGGTGAAATAACTAAAAAGAACAGATAGCTGATAGGAAGAACAGTTAAAGTCGGGTTAGAACTATGGCAAAACACTAAAGGGGGAGACCCTAGGGTAGCTAATACCTCCCTTGCTGATTTAAAAAAACTTCTGTTCAGAAGTTCATAGTCCACTACAATTTGCCGAACATGGGAGTGAGAGAACAAATCAGTTTAGGCAGAGTACCCTAATCATAAAAGATGAGCCAGGGCTCATCGGTCCTCAACCATGGGGCCCGCATGCAGTGGAAAAAACAAATCTTGCAGTCGGTGTATCTGAGTTGCTACCCTGAAATGTAGAAAAAGGGAGAAAAAAGGAGGAAACCTTGGTGGTAGGGCAGCCAAGGGACAAGAGGCAAGGAGGGTCGAGGAACAGACCTAACTAATGGGGGCTAGCAACAAACAGCATAGGAGCAAATACATCAGATACCCACAGTGCTGCGCTAAGACAGTGTTAAGTTCTCAGAGCAAAGAGACTGTGCCTTAGGGTTGCTATGTCCACCATATAAAACCTGCCCTGACAGGGCTGTAGAAGAGGAGGGAAACAAGGGGGGGGGCAGCACTAATAAACCTTCAGTATCTGTGTTCAACAGAGGGTCACTTTTAGAACAGTGAGTTAGAATCTGAGGAGGGCGAACTGGCTGACCAGGCTGCCCGACACACTCCGGTTCCATGACAGCAGAGGCAACCCTCCTCCTCAATTCAGCTAAGGCTTGCAACCTAAGTTAACCACCAGCTTTACTGCATGCAAAAAGTCACCAATAAGAGGAGGAAATAATATATACGTGTCAGCTAGCCCTTGTCCTCAGCAGCCCAGTTAGGCAGCAGCTGCAGTGCCCGCGGTCTGCACCGCAGACTCCCTGGCAACAGATAGAGAAAACTAAGAGTGGTTGGTCAGTCCATGATTGTCTCCTGCCTGCCCCCAGATATCCTCTAGAGGACAAGTTCTTTTCTGCCTCCTCAGCCGAACTGTAAACTTGATGGCCAACTGGAAGGAACACAGTAAGTTTGGAGGGGTATAGAGTTTGAACTTTCATTTTTTGTTGTTTATAGAGCCTGCAGTATAGGTGCATAAGCTCAACGTCTCCTCATGATGTTAATGGGAAAGTCATTGTCATAAAGTACTCTGGGTTTGTCAGATTTGACAGTTTTCAGCCTCCATGCATGGGGCAGGATCTTCTGCTTGGTTTTGTATCGGTGAAATCGAGCAATGATCGAACGAGGGTGGGCAGGTCTGTCCGGAGGCAGTGGTCCTCAGTGCCTGGTGAACTCTTTCAAGTTGAAGGGCCTCATGAAGAAAGTGGTCCAAAAAGCCTTCCAGGTCATGGTTCTCCGAGGTTTCAGAGATACTGTAGAGATGGATGTTTAATTCTGCCTCCCGAGGCTCTCGGCGTAGTCCTCGCATTCCTGAATAGCATGTTGGGTGTCTGCCAGCTGCAAGTCCATGGCCTCCAGGCAGTGCACTCTTTGGTTGGTGGCAGTAAATTGGGCATCTGTAGTGTCTGCCCGTTGTTTTCGAGTTGTGAGCTCCACGCCCATAATATCCAGTTTACCGGTGATAGCAGATCGGAACTCCCGTAACTCCTGGAGGATAATGTCAGGTTTCTTACCCTTCCTGTTTTGTTTCATGGGAGTAGACCACTCAGGATATAGGGAGTACAGGGATCCCTCCCAAAGCCATGGAGCCATCAGAGTCCTCTACTTCAGTTCTCCATCTGTTGGCATCTAGTGCTTCGGCCTGGGGCTTGGATTTCTCAGCCTTCTTCATTACACTTAATAGCACTCCTGCTGTAAGTAGGTGACTTTTTCATCTGAAAAGAAATAGAAGTAGGAGACATTTTTTGTGCCGGTGCAGAGGGAGCTCAGGGCTGAGGCTGCTATTTCAATACTAACATCACCAGAAGTCCCCCAGAATCACTGTTTTGTTACAAGAAGAAACAAGTTGGATTTTAATTTTAAAGGCATTACAACTGATTGGATGGAATGAAGAATTAGACTACACTGTGTTCTTATAATGAGAAGGGTAGAAGTGTTTTTTGCTATCATGAAAAAATATTCAGTTTTTTCCTCTTTGTTTGAATTCTAGAAACTGACCTATATGAGTCAGTGGTGGGAGCTGAACCTTAAACAACATGGATGTATGCCAACACTACCTGAACATCACTGATTTAATCACAAATCCACTATAAACGTCTTCGCCAGTTTGTTTTTCATGTAATTTGTGTTTTATTCAGCTTTGTAACCCAATATTTTAGTGATACAAATTATGCTAATTTTCATCTAATCTAATGTCTTCTTGTTTTTGCAATTTCCTTGCAGTTGTAACTTTATTGTTTTTCTGTTTTACATTGTTTTCCTTGTAATCTCCTGGTTTGTGCCTGAAAATAGGCATTCTATTGTCTGGCACACCTTCCTGGTCAACAAAAACTAACTAAATAAAAATCTTACTGTATGCACCCATCAGATTCAAGTATTATATCAGTGTATGTGTAATTTGTGTACTGTTTGGACTTGTATCTGTCTGGCCTTTTCCATGTTCCTTTCCTTCCCTCCACTTCCTATCACTCCTTGTTTTAATGTGTGTTCCCCCCACTACCCCCCCTCCCCCCCATCCCAACTAGTTTCCTGGGATCTATGTCTTTTTCAAGTATAGGACGCAGTAAATATTGTTACTCTCATTTATGAATTTTAAGATTGGATATAAGTTTGAAAACAAATCCACCTGGAATAATGATGGCACACTCCTCTTTCAACTGGTGGATTTAAATGTTAATAAATATTCATGAGATTGCTGAGAGGCAGATCCTGAATAGTATCAATCGAGCATGAGAACACCAATGAGAATGAACAAGTCAATATTAGAGGAATGTGAGAGATATCAACTTATCCCCCGGTGAAGAAAGAGTGTGCATCGAAGTGCCAGGGCATTAGTTGTTTTCTTGTGTATATGTTTGTACTTAAATAAAAATGTCATACTTTACTGGCAGCATCTGTGTGCAATGTGATGATTTTTTTCTTCAAATTAAGACTGAAAAGGCCCTGGGCATTTTCAAGCTGAAGGCCCCCAAAATGTGGAAGCTGAGTGATGGGCATTGGTGGAGGACTCTGGACCTATGCAAGCAACGTAGCAGTACATCATGGAATTAACCTACATTACAATATACTACCACTATGCTACTTGCATGACTGAGCACTGAATGCTACCTGACTGAGTGATACTGTTGTCAGCTCATGCTCATGCTATACCTTTCTGGATGGTTTGGTCGGTGTAGCCCCCATCCATGACAACACAGAACTAATTATAGTGAATTTATAATAGGCTGTACCCCCATACTGCCCTCCAGGAAGGTATTGCATGATTGGTGGCTGGGGTAAGACTGCTAGCTAAAACCATGAGCTGGCTGAAGGCAAGGCCGATAATGGTAACAGCTGATGTGGCGATGAGCAGTAGAGTGTAGTGTAGTTATCAGAAGAGTGCAAGTGGGTCTGGAGTCCTCCACTAATGTTGCATGATGTTCCTGCTGGATGTTTCTTACTATGTACTATTCCTTGTAACCTTCCTTGTAACATAAATCTCATTTTTATGTACTGAATGAACTGTGCATATTTGAAATTGAATAAAAAGAAATAAAAAAGCAGCAATTACCTGGCAGCCTATGCAGAGTTTCATCAATCAAAGTCTAAGTACTCAGTCCTCACTGAGTAGTTTTATTTTTCCCCCTAAGGTCCCTATACCCAGCCTGTCCGCCCTCATCAGCAACCCCCCAACAACCCTAATTACAGTGAGACTGACAGTCTTACTGGCAGCCTAAGCCCTGCCAGACAGTGCCTTCCGTTCTTTATTTTAGAGCTCAGAGGAGATGTCGAAATGGATGGTGTCAGTGAGCTTCTCTTCGTGGATCTGCAGTGCTGCTGACTGCTGCTGTGGCTATTCCAGTCTGTGTCTCCCACCCAAGTTGAACCAGTGGGAAGGGAACTGACAGTCACACCATCCTGTAATGGTGGCCAGCAGGTGCTAAAACTTTGAGGTATTTTGCTCTATCATGTCCATTCCTCAAGACGACAACAAGCTGAGTTGGGATGACAAACTCATGTCATGCTCACTCATGCTCAGTGCTTTAAGTGAGCATACTCAGTCCTCCCAACCCTCCCAGCTTGCTGTCATCATGCCCACCACCACCACCACCACGTCACCTGTTCTGGGCATGAGAGCATCTTCAGGTAGGACTCTCAGGCAGCATTTGGAGCTCTGAGCTCCCTTTGGCAATTTCTGCTGGCCGGTGACCACAATGCCCAAAATGGCAGTAATTACTAAGGCGAGGGCTAAAAAAAAAAATAAAGGGAAGGCACCAGCAAGTGGGTGGGCACTAATAAAATTTTGAACCCTGTGGAGGAAGTGGGGATGGTGAGGGGGCCCCAGAGGGCCCCCAAATCTCAGGGCCTTGCAGTAAGTGCCCCATTCACCCTTCCATTAGTGCAGCCCTGGTCCAGAAGAGGGCAACTAAAATATTTCAGGGACTGTACCAAAAGCCCTACAAGGAGAGACAGAGGAATCTCAACATGTACACCTTAGATGAGAGGAGAGGAGAGTGAGAAGGGACATGATAGAGACCAACAAGTACCTCACAGAATGAACAAAGAGCAGGAGGGGGTCTGTTTCAAATGAGGACAAGCACTAGGTCCAGAATGCATGCATGCATTGAAGCTGAGGGGGGAGTTTAAGAGGGATACAAGGAAGTACTACTTCACTGAAAGAGTGGCAGACACCTGGAATAGATTGCCACCAGAAGTGGTGGAGGCAAAAACAGTAGTGGGCTTCACATATGCATGGGACAGACATAGGGTAATATTAGAAAATAGGTAGGGAGGAGGGAGGGTTGCCAGAGACCAGTTTGGGTCTGTAGAGACAGATCAGGTAGGGACCATGTTGGCAGACTAGGTGGGTGGTGGTTCTTTTCTTCTGACACATTCTATGTTTCTATGCTATCACTACTCCTTTCTCTCTCTCCCCTCACTTGAGGGCAAATGCCCCTCCCTCCCTCTCTGTCTCAAAGTACTACAGCAGTATTACGTCAACTCATTCACAGGAATTTCCACCACCACCACCCACCCAGCACTCACCAGAAGCCAGAATTCAGATAGCTAGCCTGTCTTTCCCAACTACTGTTCTCCTTGCCTGTGAAGCAGTCAGCGAGGGAAAGTGGTGTGTTGGAGAGAGAAACTTCTGAAGACATTGCTATTTGCAACAGTGCACTTTGCAGACTTCCAGATCGACTGTAAAGTGCACTCCAAAACTTAGAAATCACAATGGTGTGCCAAAAACCACATACTTCTGCTTTCCTCACTTGCTACAAGAGAGTTCTCTGATTATGCTGGAACTGTAGTGGGGCATGCATCTGCATGGATTCAGCACCTCCATCTGGCCAGATAAACTGTGTGTCTCGAGTATGCAGCTCGGGGACATAACTCCATCTTAAATACCAGCTGTGTGCACAGGATACAGGTACCTGTGTCCCTGAGAGCCCTGCCCTACACTATTCACTAAGCTTCCTCTTCCTGAAAGCCCTGCTATGACTACACTTGGTATGAAGCTCGCTGGAATTGTTCAGTGCTTCTTATCAGAGGGGCTCTTCCAAGTTGCTTTGCAAGAGGCATTGATTCATCCTCTGTTGAAGAAACCATCTTTGAACCTGGACAGTCTATCGAATCATGATCCTGTCTCTAACCTACCTATTTTAGGCAAGGTTTTTGAGGCACATCTTGCAGTTCATGACATCTATAAGCCCCTCCAATCTGGTTTCAGACCAAGGCATAGCACAGAGACAGCACTGATCACAGTGCATAATGATCTTCTAGTGGGCAAGGAACAGGGGTGAGTGGTCAATTCTCATTCTCCTAGATATCACTTCATCATTTTGCACTGTGGACTGTGGGTTGTTGTTGGACCATCTGAAGGAGTACAACGGTCTCACTGGCATCGTCATCTGCTAGTTTGAGTCCTACCTCAGAGATATAATGCAGAGGACAGTGATAGAAACCTTCTCATCATACCCAATGCTCCTGCTTTGTGGCATGTCCCAAGGATTGGTTCACTCACCCATCCTGTTTGAAGTGTACGTGCTGCCCCGAGAAGGACCATTTGATGATACAAACTGAGTTTCCGCTGCTATGCAGATGACACCCAGCTGTATTTGTCATATGCATCCAGGATGCCTGGCATTGTTGAGGTGCTTAATGTTTGCATGGCTGAGATTCAGAGTTGGATGGCATCAAGTTTGCTGAGACTTAACCTGGACAAGATTGAGGCACTGGTGATTGAGGCTGGTCATGGGTGTGTGTGTGGATGCAGCCATGGGAGAAATTGGGATCTGGCTTGGATCTTCTAGGCTGTTGCTTCCATTAAGGTGAAAAATCTGTGAGTCATTTTCGATGAGTGTCTGACACTTGAGGGTGACGTGTCAGCTGTAATCCAGAGTGGCTTTTACCATTTCAGTAGCATCAGCTGGATTAAGACCCATATCCCACCTAATGACCTACCAACACAAGTGCATGTGTTTGTGATGCCTAGGCTGGATTATTGTAATGCACTGTAACTCAGGGTCAATGGAGGTCCCCTATGACACTTGCAGGTGGTGCAGAACACAGAAGCCCAGTTACTGCGGGCCTATCAAGGTCTAGTCATCTGACCTCAGTCCTGTGTGAAATACACTTGCTGCCAGTGAAGTAGCATGTTACCTTAAAAGTTGGTTTGCTAAACTACTAGGCCCTACATGGGTTGGGACCAGGCAACCTGGTGGAACTTCTGAATTCTCTCCTGTCTTCTCACCCCTTCACTCCTTTGAGACAGCACTCCTCTCAGTCCACAGGGAATAACTTAAATCCTCAAGAGACTGCACCTTTGAGGTTGCTGGCCTCATACTCTTGAACACTCTCTCCGGGGTACTGAAGGAGGCCCCCTCAGTGGGGGCCTTTAAAAGGTGACTGAAGGTTTACCTTTTCAGAGAAGCATTTGGGGACCTCTGAAGATTCCATTTATGATCTTGGCCCCAATGGTTGCTGTTTCCTTACCTCCTGCTTGCTGCACTTCATTTTATTTTATCTATCTATTTATTATTGCAGATTGTGGTAGCACCCTCGACTAATCACAGCCCTCCCTTTATTTGTGCATAAGGTACTCTTAATAGCATAAGGGTATCTCACACTTTGAGTCACTGCAACGGGCTTCTCGCTGACTGCTCCTGCCACCAGCATTTTAAGTAAAAAAAGGATTATTTTTTATTTAACATGGTTAGCAATCTATAATAATTTTATGGGTCCATTTGGAGGGCCTCTTGCACCCTAGGACCCCAGAACTGCTCACCTTTGGTTTGCAGTCCTCTGGTCCTAAGTACATGCAAGGTAACATTCTTATATCCATAAGAGGGCCTCCAAACAGACCCATAAACTTATCTGAGAGGGCTTGTAAAAGTTTTGTTTTTTTATTTTATCTAAATGTAATATTACTGTGTCACTTTGTTTTATGAACTCTGTTATGCCTTTTACAGTGCCCTGAGCCTTCAGAGAGGGGTACCTAAGTAATAAAGCCACTACAACTTCAACACCTCTCATGTCTGCGCCTGTCCCTGATTCCCATTTCCTCTGCTCCCTCTCCCTACTTCCTACTGCAGCTTTTCTGCTATTTCCATTAGCTGGGCTCCTTGTCCAGTTACAGGTCTTTCCATTAGACCAGATTTGAACTGTCCTTCCTTAGTTCCAGACCTATTTTGACCCTACAGTTACTGCCTTTTCTTGCATGTAGTGCCTAGTGATTTATTGTACTGTGCAAAGAAAACTTTGCACTGTGGAAGATATTTATTGTACTGTTTTATTGTGCTGCATGCTAATTTTACACCGTTGATTATGTGGAAACATATGTACATAGTAAGAAAGTAATCAAAGGTTTGAAGGGATTCTAAGTCCATCTAGTCCACCTCTCACCTGCCCCAACCCCCAACTTTATAAGCAAGGACCAACAAGTATGCTGTTCAGACATATATGAATTTATATGCCACCCCCCCACTCACTTACCCACTCACCCTATTACTTTGGGTCCCTTGCAATTCCCTTGGTAAGCAGAAATATGTCCAGTCTTACCTTAAAGGTCTATAGTTACTGGTAAGCCCATTCATTGACTGGACTGACACCACTTTCTTACACCATAATAACTGTCTGATTATTATGGAAAGGAACTAGGTATTATGGCATGCTTGTCAGCCAGTCAAACTGTTGCCAGCTGTCTCTTGCTCACAAAAACAAAATGCCACAGAAAAGGCTGCTTTTTTTACTATGCAGTACTAAACCTACCAGCAATTATATACAATAAAGAATGGGGTGTTACATTATTTGTATCTGTACACAACCTCAATGTGTAATATCATTATAAACTACTCATGCTTTGCACTTGTGGTTTATGTGGTATTACACACTTCGGCTGTAAACAAAACTCATAATGCACAACACCCCATCTATTATTCTCTATGTAGTGTACTATCTTCACATCCACTATCTCCATTGACAGGCTGTTCCATTGGTTTACCACCTTGTTGGAGAAGAAGTGGCTTCTACTGCTACCCCTGAATCTACCACATTTGAGCTTCAGGGTATGTCCCCTTGACCTGCTGGAACACATCACATCAAACACCTCTATCTGTTCAACTTTGTCAATACCTTTCAGCATAACTCATATAGGGTAGCTAAATACTATGCAAAACGGGAGGTAATGCTAACCATTTTCAAAAATGCTCAGGAGTACACTGCTAACCATTTTTAGAGTGAGTTCATGGTACACGAGACTATATGAAAAAAGAGCTTATTTTAGTTTGCTAATCAATCTGTGCCAAGTGCTATGGATTGCACAGTTGATTTGCACTTTCACATGTGAAACTGTTAATTATTTTTTTGGCCTATTCAATAGCTCGGGAAGACTGATACCCCTTTTACACACAATGGTCTGTATTGGAATCACCAGTACAGACACACTGTGACATTACCTTTTCTGTTGTGTAAATGTGATCCACTCTGCAACCAAAGTGAGTGTTCCCCGAAACCATGTTCACTTCTTTTCTGGGTTCACTGTCATCTGTTTCATTATGCCATGCTGTGTAAACACATCCTGCCTGTCACTGTGCCAGTCCTTTGTTTTTATGTTATTTCTCAGCCAACTGACATGCCAGAAGGGCAGAGACACTGATACAGGGTGGCATGTATAAAACAGGAATGGGAGCGGAAAACTGTGAACAGAGCAGAGTGTATTACTAAACAAACACTACAAATAAGCTCAATGTAAAAGTGTTATGAAAATGTAGTTTTATTCGTTCTCCCTTGTACCCTTCCCTCAGGACACTTTGTAAATAAGCTCTCTTTGGCTCTGCAGGGTTTTCCCACTGAATACTTTAAAATAAATAAATCTCTTTGAAAGAGAGCCAACACTGTAGCCAGCAGAGCTGAAATACCTGCAGTGGTAGTCCCAAAGACACCCTGCACAGGAGCTACTCTGTAGTCAGGAGAGTTGTTTCAGCAGGGACTAACATCCGTTACCTGAGCACCCTGGAGAACTGCTTTGGCAGTGACTGACACCTGTGCCATGGGTGGCCAGGAGAGATTATCTGGCAGTGACTGACACCTGTGTCCCTGGTGGCTAGAAAAGCAGTGACTGACACTGATTCCCCTGGTGGCCAGAAGAGCTGCTTTAGTAATATCTAATACTGGATTTCTATGAAATAGGTTTGTGCACCAGTTTCACTATGGGAACAGCATCAACCAAGTCAAAGCAGAGAGGGAGGGTTAATGATAGCTTTTAACAGAATGACTTTAGACAATTTGTGGTAACACAGGTATAACCACATGCTGATGTTTGGTTCAGCTGTTTGTTATAGTGGTCATGTAAGCAGTAAAAAAAAGTAACAAAGTTTGCCCATATAAATCTCAGAACTTGCTGGGTGCCTTGGACTTAAATTTACATGGGAGCAGTGAAGGATTTGAGGATGATTCTCAGTAACTGTGATGTAGATTTTTTTAAAGATTATGTGCTTTGTTTACAGAGTGAGTGACAAAACGCCTTTGTTGTTTGAGCAGGTTTCATCACTTGCTGTGCAAAAGAGCAGCCAAATCTTTGGAAAAGCTCTACATCATCCTCACATACTACCATTTCCCCCACATACACATTATTGGAATACCCACAGCCATTGTTCTGCTTGCTGTCATAATCAGCAATGGATGGTCAATCCCATGGCCGGCATCCAAGTCCAATACTGCGCTAGTTACTGACAGTAGGTGTCCAATACCACTGCTGGTCTCCCCAACCCCCACCCAGTCCTTGCTGCTAAACCCCCACCCCTCTACCATCTTTAGCACTCATGCTACCCCAACCCCCCACCATTACTGTGAATGTTTTTCCCTCATCACAAATCTTCCAGGTCCCTAGGTGCAATTCCCCCAGTCATTAATTTGCTTATGATAGTTATCAACAGTGGAGGCCCAATCCCACTGCTAGTCTCCTCTCTCTGTCCTACCCATTTCAATAATAAACCTCCTCTTGCTGCCGCCCTCTTAGTACAGTTTGAATCAGGACTTTCAAATCCCCTTCCCCCTGAAGTGAGTATTGGCAGTGTATGTTTCCACAGGCCACAAACACCCATTCTGGGGATCTGAAAGTTGATATTCTACCCATATGGTTCATGAGGGTATAGTAAAAAAACTCTCAACTGAAAAGATTAGATATAAAAAAAGTTACATGTTAAAGAAAAAAAAATTTAGATGAATAGGTCCATTTAGTTCTACCTTTTACGGTTGCATAGCATCAGAGCTATGCTGACATATTGCTGATGTATTGCTTAAAAGGTTCTCTGGGGGTGTCCCCCCCCCCCCCACATTTCTCAAAATGGCCTCACTGCATTGAGAAATAAAACAATGTAAAAGAAATATACAATACAAGGCAAGCTTATAGTGGCTACTGTGTACCATTATAGCAAGCAGTAAGGCTTGATTAACAATTTTATCATGTGGGGGTGTCATTTGGGGGGGCGTAGTTGTGGCTGGATACCGAATGTGCAGCATTTTGTTTACTCTGTATTTCCATCCAGAGGAGCTGAATCACAAATAGTTCTGCATGAATCAGTCTGCTTTCTCTATACCTCCCCTCACATTTCTCAGAACGGCTGCACTACATTGTAAGATACTAAGGTTGATCTGGATCAATGGACTCTTAAATTAGGACTAGCAACTTGCTCAGCATACATAACTCAGACATTTATCTGTCAAGCTGTATTGCAATTTCTTGCTTCAGTAACATGTATCTAGAAGTTTTTAATACCAAGGCGGAATCTAATCCTTCAGATTTCAGCAAGGCTGTATGATCGTCACACTGCTGAATACATGACAGGAATGTACAAATGTCACAACAGCTCACCAAAATAATAGCAGAGGTGGGGAAATCCTCCCCATGGGTTCGTTCTCTCTCCATCCCTCCCTCCTCTCTTTCCCCCCTCAGTACACATTGTCTCCCCCCCCCCCCAGAAATCAGCCTCAAGCTGCTTGAGGGGACCTTCTTTTAACCTTCTTTTCCTTCCTCTCCTGTCTTTTTTTCCCCAGAACAAACTTATTTATTGGTATTTCCCAGTAAATGTCAGAATGTTTAAAAGATACTTTACCTGAAGGGCTTTCTATCAGCAACAGACAGCACCTAGACCCTTGGACCAGGGCATGTCAGCTGCCATGATCCTCTGGACTAAGACACAGGCAGCACCCAGGATCAAGAGAGAGCCGGCTAGAAGGTGAAAGGGGAAACAAATCAGTCCCCTATATTCCAACTCATTGTTTCCTATCACAAGCAGACAGCAGCAAAGAAGCAATTTGTATTGTGCTGGGCTATATTTAGGCACACACTGCAGAGCTAGCTCTTTATATTTTATTAATTTATTTTGTACAGAAGAGATCTGATGTTTTTTAATTTTGTTTCAGAAGCCCTAGCTTGGATGCTCTGTGGCTGAACTGGGATGGGATACTTTGCTCAGTGAATGATCCCAGCAGATTGATTGTAATGGTGTGCCAAGAGGATTATTAAGCACTTCAAGGATCTTGGCTCACAAACACATGGTGCCTGGTCTGCTCTCATCTCACACCCAGTCCCCACACTCATGCCAGAACCCTTCTCGACACTCTTTTATGGAACTTAGCCAAAAACTCACAAACATGCTGTGTGTGGTCTTCTCCTGTCTCATCCCCCACCTTCACACTCATGCCAGAACGGGACAAGGAGAAAGAAGGAAAAAGAAGTTTACAATGAAAATATGAAAAATAACTATTCTACCATTTTCCTTCAAAAGCTCTGTAGCAATCTAAAAATGGATAAGTATTTCGACGAATCATGTAACTAATCTGTTTTACCATAAATATATTGTACGCTACTCACATCAGTCACTCACAAAACACTACATTATGAATCGGTAATGTAGTTTACAGATTTGATAAGGTACAAGAGGTAAGTAAAAAAACTGAAAGTTTTCTCTAAGTTTAACCTCACTGTTCATCATTACACAGAGAGATTTATGAAAAATAAATGTGAAAATTCAAACTTTGTTGTAATTCCCTAGCATAACACCTCCAGATCTGAATAAGATGAACAACAAACTAAATGCCAGAAAAGGTATACCGTAATATTTTTTTATCTATTGAGATCTTGGATTAACACCTTTAAGCAGAAAGCTCTTTCATAGGTTCCGCGTCAAGTATGACACAAACAAGAATACAGATATGTTCCACAGATGAAGATACAGCAAGAAACAATTGAAAACTGTCTCTAGGCATAAATTCTAACAATAGTTACACAATGTAAGCATGTACAGGGTGCAGAGTCAAAACAAAGACAAACGTTTTACTAGGTAACTGTAAAATAACATGAGGACACTTGTTTAAAAGGAGAATTGTACAACCGACAACATAGGCAGATAATTGGATTGTGCCTGAGTCAAAGAAAGAAGGAAGGTGTCGTACCGGTAGAGAGGGACAACGGAGGGAGGAGGAAAGTGAAGGGAGGGAGAAGGCAAGCAGAGGTGGGGAGTAGGAAGGGGATAGATAGGAGGGAAAGGGGATGAATAGCTATGTAGTCAAAGTGGAATAAAGGGGAGGAGGGGTGGAGGACAGCAGGGAGGATGAGGTGGTTTAGGTAGTGGGGTGATGAAGATGTACTAAGGTGGTATGAAGGAAAGTGGTATGGAATGATGGAGGGGCAAAAAGGGAAGAAGAAGAAGAGGAGGGAGTTAGGAGGGAAAATAAATAATTTAGGCAGGGATAGAAAGCCCATGAAAGTGTTAACTTGACTGGGGGCCCAAGAAATGTTTTATTTATTTAGTTTTTGATGACCGGGTAGGTGCACTAGCCATAGCAATGACTGTTTTCAGGCATGACCCGGGAGGGTACAAAACAGAAATAATCAGATAACAGGTTACGATATATGAAATCACAATATACACTTGTAGGAATACAAAAACTGGCCAGAGTTAAATAACACGCTTAGTAAAAATATGTAAACAGGGAAGAATAAAATAAAATAAAAGTAAAGAGAAGTAAAAATTACAAGAAAGCAAATGACAATTAGGTTCGGTCGTAAGTGTTAACATTACCATAGAATCCAGGAGGATTAAAACTAGGTGACAGAGACATTATGGTATTCAGTACAGGATAAGGCGGGAGAAGTAAAGTTGAAATGGAGAAATAGGAATTGAAAGAGGAGTGTTGGATAAGATAGGAGGATGGGGACTTAGTGAGAGATAAAAGTCCCTAGGTAATAAAAGTTAATAAACAGGTGATAAGAAGAAGAGCTATACTTTGGAGGGGTCAGTAAACTAAGAAGTGGTGTAAGTGCAGAAAAACATAGGGGAGGAAACGAAGGCTAGGGTGGTTTGAAACAGGAGCAATGGCAGGAGTCAACAAGATAGTGTCGAAGCAATTTTTTAAAGGAAGCAGCGTAACATTGTATTAATCATAGAGATCACAGAGATTGCAAATGGTAATAAAATTACACATTTCTTGAAAACAAAAATGGTGTTGTTCAACTTGTTGGCTACACAGTTTATAAAATGTGATAAGCTTTCTCTCTATAAATTTCGGTTTGAATTCAGAAAAAAAAAAATTATAAGCGGGCTAAAGCACAGAACACAAAAACCAGCTATGAGAGGTTTGAATCCCACCACAGCTCTTGATTCATTCTATGCTTTTAAGCAAAGCAGTTGGCCTACTAGTTTTTATAGTATTTGTACAGAAACTTGATCACAATAAGAAAAACTGCTTCAAATTAAACAAGCCCAAAAGATCTGGCTTATATGATGAGTGCAGCTTCTCAACACGTATGGACTGTTGTTTGTTTACTGCCATTATTAGGTTGCCAGTTCGCATGTAATGAGAACCTGAGTGTGGCATATTACCAAAAGAACATTTAAAAAAAATAATAGTAAACTAGTTCTGGGTGTTTGTTTGTTATAATGCGCATGGAATTCACTCTCTCAAGTGAAAATTCTTTGAGTGCTGTTGATATCAGCACAGTTTACAAAGGTAGTCGTGTTTGCGTAAGTTTGTGTGTGTGTGTGTGTGTGTTTGCCCTTTTCATACAAAAGTGGAAGGGAATCTCCTATGCATTTTTAAATATATCACACAAAATGCTATAGACTTTCATAAGCAAATACTTTTTTTTTGTAATGGGGATTCTAAAATTAAATCCTGTACTTCATGACGGTATGTGCATGTATTTCCTAAGCAACCTTACTGCTAGTGCAGAATATTGAGTTTTACAGGGCACTTCAAAGGGTGTGAACTACTATTATTTTAATCAATATAACTGAAGGAAAGAAAACTGTTTTACTTGAACACAAATATATATTGCATGCCATGTTTTTGATAGCAGCTCAGACTTTGCTGTGCATCCACGTGTCTGGATTAGATACCCGTTTGGTTCAAGATATGCAAAAATTCCACCATACACCATATAAACTTGAAGTGTGCAACACATTTGCCTGTGAGAACTACAACATTTAATGTAAATTTGGT
Organism: Neoceratodus forsteri; assembly: GCA_016271365.2. Lineage (NCBI taxonomy): Eukaryota > Metazoa > Chordata > Ceratodontiformes > Ceratodontidae > Neoceratodus > Neoceratodus forsteri. The sequence continues at coordinate 1,283,921,775 of CM057453.1, forward strand.
AAGGCCGTATGAGACTTTTCTGTCCATTTTCAGTGCAAATTACAAAACTTAGTAACACCTAATGCATTGTATGTCTTAGTTTAATAATACAATGTGGTAGACTGTGTAGTAAATGAAATCTATAGCATTGCATACCAGCTGCTTGACTGTCTCCTCCCACATTTAATAATAGTTCCCAGAGGACTACTAAGCCTGTGGTCATAAACGTTTCCCTTGTTGCCCAGTAAACATGTATTTTTTACATCACAATAATACAATTGCATTACAAATAAGCCACATTATTCTATACAGAAACATAGAATTTGCCAGCAGAAAAGGATCACTTGGCCCACCCAGTATGCCCTGATGTTCCCTGCCCTTATCAGGCTAATGCATTCGTAGCCATTTTGTCTCTGACCAGAACTTGTATTCTTTTAGTCATAACTTTTATGTGCTTCACTATTTTTACCTATTTTTGCTCTGTTGATAGTTTTTTACCCAAATCCTCACAAACTGTATGGGTCTCAATGTTCCAATTCCCCTGCCCTCGAAATCGATGTTTGCTGCCTACAGCAATGCACATTGCCAGCACCGCCCATTTCAGTGGGACTTGAAAGCTGACACCAACAGATGTCATGACAGTGGGGGTAAAAAAGCATTCAACAGAAACTAATTAAATAAAAACAGTAGCATACAAAAAAGTTATGACTAAAAAGAAAAAGAACACTGAAATTAATGGGCCAGTGTAAATGTATGGGCACATTAATTTCTCCACAAAGTTGTGATTCATGATGTGACGGAAACTTCACAAAGTACCCATGAAGCAAAATTTACCTAACTTTGCCCATCATTAAAATCACAGTATCAACAAATAAGTACAGTTGCCCTGCTTCTCTTGCTTTACTTTATAACCTCAACTGCTTAGACTTATGTCATGATTTGTGTATTCATGCAGGGCCTAAAAGACCACATGCAAACCAAGTTAGGATTTACCTCCTAGTACATGGAGTCACACGGGGCCCAACAGGCCTTGTGCGAAGCAGATCATGGGTTAGCTCCTGACTGTGTTCTTGCTTTACACAGCATACAGCAAGTTACGACTTATCTCAAACAGTAAGGAAATTCATTGAAAAACGTTATGTTACTGCATACATTAGGGTTACAAAAATATAAAGTGGAAACCTTTCTTTCTCAAAGTATGGAAATGAATTACAAAAAGCTATGCCATTGCATACATTAGGGTTGCAAAAACACACAACAGACAAAGTAAATAGATATAAAAACTAGGGGCTAGAGTCTTATGATCCTTGGAAAATCTGAGGTGTGGGGTTCCTCATGGTTTTCAGTTCTAATGCTCCCCCTCCCCTAGCCCCTAGCTTTGTGACCCAAGGACAGTCTACAGGTATGGGGCATGCGGTCACTGTATGAAGAAAGTAATGAATTATCTCCTGCTTTGTGTAGGTGCTACAGGGCTCTGCAGAAAGAAAGTGGATCTAATACTTATTGCAGATCCCATGAGGCCCTGTGTAAAGAAATTAAGTAAGCAATAACACTTAACAGAGCCTACCGTCATTTGGTAATTACCATGCCCCCATTCCATAGGTTGGGGGAGTATGGTAAGTAAGCAATAAGACATGACAGGGTGTGCATTATGATGATATAATTGCACACATCAGGTGCATTGTTAGGCATGCGGTACAGCCAAGTGCTGTTAAATGCACATGAGAAGTATAATTATATTACCATAATGGCACACCATGGAGTGTCTTACTGCAGTTATAAGACAGCATTTACATATTTGAATTAAGATAAATAAAAAGGTATTTATTTTACATTTCTTGATCAGGAAAGACACACTAATCCAAGGCATGTTTCCAGGTGTGTCCTTGGAGCATAGGGAAGTTAAGGGACTTGCTCGTGGTCATACAGTATTCAAGTGGTGGCTGGTGGGTTCAAACCCAGTTCTCCAGGTTTGCAGCTCAGTACTTCTAACCACTACACCATACTGCCTCCCCCAACAAATAAGAAATTATAAAGATAAAAAAATAGGACCTTTCATTGAAATACTCTTCCATTTTAACTTTGAAGACAAACAATAGTCCATATTCTGGTAAATGGGGGAAGGATTAGGGCTGGCAGTATAGCCTAGAGGTTAGAGGAACGAGATGTGAACGAGCTTGGTACATCCAACAGCCCAGACCTGAGTTTGATTCTCACAACCTCCACTTGCATACTGTGTGACTCTGAGCAAGTCACTTAACTGCCCAGTGCTCCCAGGTCGCCCCTGAAAACAGGCACTTGTGCCTAGTGGGCCTTACCCGGTTACCAAAGACTAAAATAAAAAAAAGAGTTAGCTAAAAACAATAAAACACAATGAAAACCATGTGTAGTATGTATATTTATAAGAAAAAAAAGCAAATTTGTTCTCTTATTTGCATTTCAAATCACTACAGGTACAATATTTTAATGAAAATGTGTTCAAAACTTGTAAACCTGCCAGTTGTTTTGGGGGGTAGGTTTCTTTTGAAAATACCCATATGCATGGGTGGAGGAGTGGTTCAAACACTTGGTGGGGGGAGGGTCTGAGCCACATGAATTTTGCATTCTTCCTTCTGATTCATCTGTATTTGTCAGTGTTGTACAATGATGCAATAATGAGGAATGGTTCTATTATAGAACTGATGTAGACTAAATGGTTTTAAATAATAAAATTCAAATTCTGAGTTTGATAACCCACTGCCCCTGAGAACAGCAAACTTAAAACAATGCTTTCCACCCCAAATATAGGAGACAAGTGTGTGTATTGTTAATTTTTTACTGGAAAATGTATACATAGTGTACATACACAGCGAGAAGGGTTGAACTTCCTTTTGGTCTTGATCCCATTCCCACACACCACCTGACTGCGGGTCAGTGCAACTAATGATGCCTCTACCTTACCTCAATATGCTACAACCCCCACCCCCATATACTGAGCCCAGCAGATCTCATACAAGCCCAGGAGGAGACATGAAAAATCCACCACAAAGATTCTACCATCCCTCAGTATGCACAACTCTCCTATACACATAGCCCAGAAGGCCTCACAAACCCAGAGAACACATTAAAAACATTGTTCACCCTCTCTTTCCAAGGAATCTTTACCACTTCAGTAAGTACTTTCTGCTCTGACAGACAATGCAATTTACCCAGGTGCTGAGAGAGCATCTCTCCATTCCCTCTCTGAATCTTTCCACACCCCACTGGCAGGCCACACAACTCCAAGATGCTTCTCCTCCTACACTTCCTCAGTCTGTTACCCCCACCCCAAGCATATCCTGCGACCATCACCTCACCTAAATTCACACAAGCACATGAGAAGAAAGGAAAAATGGACACGCCCTCTTGATGCCTAGTCAAAGAAATCTCACTGCCATTTTCAGTACTTACTAGCTGCAAGCTGTAACTATTACCAGGCAATACAAGGTGCTGCTGAAGAGAGTTGCTGTCTGTTAGGCTGCCGAAGACAGATGCTTTCTGCTAGGCTGCTGAAGACAGCTGCTGTCTGCTAGGCTGCTGAAGAGAGCTGCTGTCTGCAAGGCTGCTGAAGAGAGTTGCTTTCCACTAGGCTACTGAAGAGAGCTGCTGTCCACTAGGCTGCTGAAGAGAGCTGCTGTCCACAAGGTTGCTGATGAGAGCTGCTGTCTGCTAGGCTACTGAACAGAGCTGCTGTCCACTAGGCTGCAGAATAGAGCTGCTGTCCACTAGGCTGCTGAAGAGAGCTGCTGTCCACAAGGTTGCTGATGAGAGCTGCTGTCTGTTAGGCTGCTGAAGAGAGCTGCTTTCCACTAGGCTGCTGAAGAGAGCTGCTGTCCACTAGGCTGCTGAAGAGAGCTGCTGTCTGCAAGGCTGCTGAAGAGAGTTGCTTTCCACCAGGCTACTGAAGAGAGCTGCTGTCCATGAGGCTGCTGAAGAGAGCTGCTGTCCACAAGGTTGCTGATGAGAGCTGCTGTCTGTTAGGCTACTGAACAGAGCTGCTGTCCACTAGGCTGCAGAATAGAGCTGCTGTCTGCTAGGCTGCTGAAGAGAGCTGCTTTCCACTAGGCTGCTGAAGGGAGTTGCTGTCCACTAGGCTGCTGAAGAGAGTTGCTGTCCACTAGGCTACTGAAGAGAGCTGCTGTCCATGAGGCTGCTGAAGAGAGCTGCTGTCCACAAGGTTGCTGATGAGAGCTGCTGTCTGCTAGGCTACTGAACAGAGCTGCTGTCCACTAGGCTGCAGAATAGAGCTGCTGTCTGCTAGGCTGCTGAAGAGAGCTGCTTTCCACTAGACTGCTGAAGAGAGTTGCTGTCCACTAGGCTGCTGAAGGGAGCTGCTCTCTGTTAGGCTGCTGAAGAGAGTTGCTCTCTGTTAGGCTGCTGAAGAGAGTTGCTCTCTGTTAGGCTGCTGAAGATAGCTGCTCTCCATTAGGCTGCTGAAGAGAGCTGCTGTCCACTAGGCTGATGAAGAGAGCTGCTCTCTGTTAGGCTGCTGATGAGAGCTGCTCTCTGTTAGGCTGCTGATGAGGGCTGCTCTCCTGTTAGGCTGCTGAGGAGAGCTGCTCTCTGTTAGGCTGCTGATGAGCACTGCTCTCTGTTAGGCTGCTGATGAGAGCTGCTCTCTGTTAGGCTGCTGAAAAGAGCTGCTCTCTGTTAGGCTGCTGATCAGAGCTGCTCTCTGTTAGGCTGCTGAACATAGCTGTTGTCCACTAGGCTGCTGAAGAGAGCTGCTCTCTGTTAGGCTGCTGATGAGAGCTGCTCTCTGTTAGGCTGCTGAAGAGAGCTGCTCTCTGTTAGGCTGCTGAAAATAGCTGCTGTCCGCTAGGCTGCTGAAGATAGCTGCTCTCTGTTATGCTGCTGAAGATAGCTGCTCTCTGTTAGGCTGCTGAATAGAGCTGCTGTCTGTTAGGCTACTGAAGAGAGCTTCTCTCTGTTAGGCTGCTGAAGATAGCTGCTCTCCACTAGTCTGCTGAAGATAGCTGCTCTCTGTTAGGCTGCTGAAGAGAGCTGCTGTCTGCTAGTCTGCTGAAGATAGCTGCTCTCTGTTAGGCTGCTGAAGATAGCTGTTGTCCACTAGGCTGCTGAAGAGAGCTGCTTTTTGTAAGGTGGCTAAAGAGCGCTGCTGTCTGTTAGGCTGCTGAAGAAAGCTGCTCTCTGTTAGGCTGCTGAAGAGAGCTGCTCTCTGTTAGGCTGCTGAAGAGAGCTGCTCTCTGTTAGGCTGCTGATGAGAGCTGCTCTCTGTTAGGCTGCTGAAGAGAGCTGCTCTCTGTTAGGCTGCTGAAGAGAGCTGCTCTCTGTTAGGCTGCTGATGAGAGCTGCTCTCTGTTAGGCTGCTGATGAGAGCTGCTCTCTGTTAGGCTGCTGAAGAGGGCTGCAATCTGCTAGGCTGGTGAAGATAGCTGCTTTCCATTAGGCTGCTGAAGAGAGCTGCTGTCCACTAGGCTGCTGTAGAGAGCTGCTGTCCGCTAGGCTGCTGAAGAGAGTTGCTTTCCACTAGGCTACTGAAGAGAGCTGCTGTCTGCTAGGCTGCTGAAGAGAGCTGCTCTCTGTTAGGCTGCTGAAGACAGCTGCTGCCACTACGCTGCTGAAGAGAGCTGCTCTCTGTTAGGCTGGTGAAGATAGCTGTTTTTCACTAGACTGCTGAAGAGAGCTGCTGTCTGCTAGGCTGCTGAAGAGAACTGCTTTCCACTAGGCTGCTGAAGAGATCTGCTGTCCGCTAGGCTGCTGAAGAGAGTTGCTTTCCTCTAGACTACTGAAGAGAGATGCTGTCTACTAGGCTGCTGAAGAGAGCTGCTGTCTGTTAGGCTGCTGATGAGAGCTGTGCTCTGTTAGGCTGCTGAAGAGAGGTGCTCTCTGTTAGGCTGCTGATGAGTGCTGCTGTTCACTAGGCTGCTGATGAGTGCTGCTCTCTGTTAGGCTACTGATGAGGGCTGCTCTCTGTTATGCTGCTGAAGATAGCTGCTGTCAACTAGGCTGCTGAACAGAGCTGCTCTCTGTTAGGCTGCTGAAGATAGCTGCTCTCCACTAGTCTGCTGAAGTTAGATGCTCTCCGCTAGGCTGCTGAAGAGAGCTGCTCTCTGTTAGGCTGCTGAAGATAGCAGCTCTCTGTTAGGCTGTTAAAGAGAGCTGCTTTCCATTAGATCCCCATCCCTCCACTGAACCTTTCACTCACACTACATTGACTGTGAATGGGTGGGTGATCCGACTGCCACCAGACTGTTTGACTCCATGAGGATGCCCATACTGCTCTACCATCACACTCAGTTGGATACATGGCTACAACCCCCCCATACCAGGTCTAGGGAACATTAAAAAATGGTACTCATTATTTAAAGTAGGTAGCCAACTAGTCTGATACCCTGCAAATTAATGAGTGTCATGAATTGTTCACGAGCTGTTTAATTCAGTAACTTTGACTACATCTCTTTACAGCTTTCTGCTGGAACCACAGACTCCTTGCCTCATGAATGGAGAGGGAGGGTGCACGCACTGTGAAAACCAGTCATGGCTGATTGTAATCAGTGGCGGAATATTAGTTAAGGTGTTTTTGCCAGTCAGCAAGACCGACTCACTGGAAGTAAAACTAACCAATCATCAACTAAAAATAAAAAATGCTCAATCTGCTAACCCCAACTTATCAAGCAGTCTGTCAACGATGGCTAGGCTATGTGAAGTGCTTTAAAATAAAAGCAAAAGTTAACCGTGATTGTGATTGAAGCACAGTTACAATTGCCTGTCAAACACAAATTTGTTTCCATTGCTTTTTCCAATAATGAATGAAGTATTTATTTATTTATTGAAATCTGGTAACCGTGTGGGCCCACTGAAACTATGCAGACTCTTTTTCAGGGTCGACCCGGACAAAAGTTACAGCAACATAATACATCAACATAATACAATACAATACAATAAAATAATACAATAATACAACAGAATAATATATCAACATAATACAATACAATAATACAATAACACAACAGCATAATACATCAATATAATACAATACAATAATACAACAGCATGATACATCAACATAATACAATACAATAATACAATAATACAACAGCATGATACATCAACATAATACAATACAATAATACAACAGCATGATACAGCAACATAATACAATGCAATAATACAATAATACAACAGCATGCTACATCAACATAATACAATACAATTATACAACAGCATAATACATCAACATAATACAATAATACAACAGGCACTTGATTATACAGAGTACAACAGACATAATATGTATCAACAAATGAAAAAAAAATAAGTAGTAGGCATATGAACAGGCAGTATAGATTGAATCAAAAATACAAAATATATATGTAAGTATATACAATACAAAAGGTAGAGCCTCAAGAATGTGATACAAGCAGGCAAAAACTAGGTAGCTGAGGTCTCCTTGCTTCCTCTATTTTTAATGAAGAGACCTGGCCAGGAGAGTGGTCTCTTCATTAAAACTAGAGGAAGCAAGGAGACCTCAATTCTGATATGGCAAGTTAAAATGTGATGCTTTTTACCTGACTGATGGAGGTGGTCACTTTGCCGAAGTGGTCAGGCTTAATCATGATTCAGCTGGATAATAAGAACCAAGAGCCCCTCTGAAATGTATGAAAAGAAAGAACATTGGAGTTATTCTAAAAAATTGCAGGCTTTAATGCAGCAAAATGGGGTTGGGGGGAGTGCCCTGGTACTTTAACTATATGCTTTGCCCGAAGTTAGGCCAGCCTAGAGATGCAAGAACTTCACAGTGATGATGCCGAGAGGAGGCTCCAAGGGCAAATCGACTGACCCTGTGGTAGAGCATGCGAAGTTCAGAGAGAATGGAGGTTTTGGCAGAGAGAAGGAGAGGGGCATCATAGAAAAGAACAGGGAGGAGGGAAGAGATGACAATCTTTCGACAGGAGTCCTGAGACAGGAGGGGGTGAAGATGATAGAGCTATCTGAGCTTTTGGTTAAGCTTTTTTGTGTTCATAGTCACGTGATCCTCAAAGGAGAGGAAGGGGCCCAGCAGGATACCTAAATATTTAAAGGACAGGACAGATTCAAGGGGAACACTGGAGATAGATCGAATAAGAAGCTTGTGGTCAGAGATGGTTTTCATAGAGGGGTTATGAAATAGCATGGCTTTAGTTTTCTTGATATTGAGAACTAGTGGATTCTGATAGAACCAGTTCTCGCGTACTGTAAGTGGAAGTCAGCTGCCAAATGCTGGTTAAGCCATTGGGCGTCACTATGGGACCAATATAAAATGGCGTCATCAGCATAGACTTGTACAGTGGACCTGCCTCAGTGAGCTGGAAGATTATATATGTAAATAGAGAGAACAGAAGAGGCACCAAAATTGAACCCTGGGGAACACCGTGTGTTATAGATCTGAATGAAGAGAGAGAACCAGACCATTTTACCCCTTGGGAGTGGCATGACAGGTAATTTTGGAACCAGGATAAAGAGTGAAGGTCCATGCCCAGTAGGCACAGATTACACAGAAGTAGGGTATGATTAACCAGGTCAAAGACTTTGGTTAAATTGACGAATATGGCTCCAGTAAAGTGACCTTTATCTAGAGAGTTGAATATATCTGTGGTCACCTTTGTAAGGGCAGTGAGGGTACTGTAATTCTTCCTCAAGCCATGTTGGCAATCTGTAATGAGATGGTGATATTCCAGATAAAACAGAAGCTGGTTATAGATGAGGTGCTCTTGGATCTTGGGGCATAGTATCGAAATAGGCCTGAAGTTTTCAACTATATACAATCCTTCTTTGTGCAGTGGTACTGCAATAGCCACTTTCAATTTTGCTGGAACTATCCCACTAAGGAGGAATTTATTAATCAGGTCATGAACAGGAGAGGCAAGGACATGAGCACCAAGTTTTAGAAAGTGAGGCTCAAGGGAGTCAAAGTCAGGGGAGCCATCTTCTTTGAGCTTTAAAAGCAATTTCAGTACATTATGTGTAACCAACTTGATGTGGAATTTGGGACTAGAGAGAGGTTGACCAAGATGGTGGGAGGGGGAATTAATGTTAGAGGTGTGGGTAAAGTGTGAGGTGTAACAACAAAGATCAGTGAAGAAGCTGTTTAGGCCTTCCACAGTGAATTGGGGATCAGAGAGGACAGATTCATCAGCTTGTAAGGTGCTGGGGATACTGGTGAATGCCCTTTGATGAGTGTATTGATTTGTTTCCGGAAAGCTTTTGGGTTGGTGAGAGTTTTGGTTTGGACTGAGCAGTAGTAATTACATATGGCGTTGCAGAGTTTGCTCTTACATGTGTTGTGGAGATGTCTGTAGGATTACCAGTTGGAAGGGTTTCCGCTATGCTTGAAAGTTTTCCAAGCAGAATCCCGACGTGACATAAGGTGCCTTAGCACTGATCTGAGCCACGGAGATTTATGACCTTTGGATCTCATTTTAGTATGAGGAGTGTGCGGGTCAATTACTGCATTTAAGATATTGACGAAGTAGTCCAGTGTCTGATCTACATCAGGTAGGGTAGAGATATGGCACCAGTCGAAGGAGGCAAAGAATGCCAGGAAGGCTGAAGGGTCAAAGTGAGACATATTTCTAGATTCAACGATTTTGGGAGGAGGGTTAGGGCAACTGTTATGCCAGGTACAAAGAATTGGGGAATGATCACTCAGGCAATTGGGGAGGACTTCAACAGACTGTATTAGTTGCTCCACACACCAAGACAATGCCATAATAATGTAAGCACAAAACTGTGGGGGGTCAAAAAGTACTTCCCAACCCCCTGGATTTCAAAGTGAGGGGGTTGGCTGATCCCCCGACCCCCTGAGGCTGCCACCTATCTCCATATATGATTCAAATGTATGTACTTTTATGAACTTCAGAACTATATTGAAGCAGTCTAGGTCTGCCTCTGTCTGTGTACTGTTTCCTCACCTTTAATCTGTTTATTTATGTAGTATTATAGTGTACAGTAGAGCATTGTTCTGTATAGAATCCCATCACTTTCAAAATGCTGTTATACCACAGTTCAAAGGTCATGGAATGTGATTGTACCCTTCTGTGGTAGGACAGTATTCCAAAACCTTTAGAGGCACAAGTCAGTTTCATTCTGAAAGTGAAAGAACTGCTGCATGCTCATTTCACATAATACTATACACCATTAGCAATCTTATGCATGACCAGTGTGTGTGCTGCCATTTCCGGGTTCTGATTCCCACGGACCTCTCAAGCTGCTCGCTCAAGGTCAGAGGGAATCAGAAGTCCTCTGTGGCAGAACAGTCTGGTTGTGCATAGTTGCCCATCCAGTATTCTCTATATTGCGTTCTTTCCTCATTGTGTCTTTTTTCTCTCTTTCTCCACATTCAACATATGGAATGTTTACCATGGAATACAGCGATTCAACATTTTGCATAGTTCCACTGGCAGAATGTTCCTCTCCCAACATATTGTACACACACACACACGCACACACACACACACACACACACACAAACACACACACACACACACCCACCCACCCCCAAAGGCTTCATATCTCTGTGAGGGGAGGCAGCACAGACTTCACTGATAAGCAGGTAAAGATAGGAGAAGGATTTTTCCCTGATAAGCAGGTAAAGATAGGAGGAGGATTTTTATTGTCAGCAAAGAATTTCACTTGTAATGAAAACTATGGACAGTAGTTAATGTTTCTAATTTGTTTATGTGTGTAAGGAGAGTGCAATGATCAGAGAAACAACATTTAATTCAATGGCCTACGCAGCCAGTATGATGTTATGCTTGTGCAACAGTCTTACTTGGTTTGGCTGTTTGCGCTCTCTATTCCAGAGGAATTATTACCCTAGAGGGGTACCAAAGACAAGGAACCCTTGAAGAGGGTTTGACCCCTAGAGGTGCCATGGGACGATTCCCTTGGCTAAAGGTACCTTAGGAAGCAACCGAAGGAGAGAGGCAATGCTGCTGGAGGAGGAGGGGAGGATGGTGGGCAAAGAAAAAGTGCTTGAGAGAGAGGCTCAGAGGAACTGCTTACATAGCCCAGGAAGGGGGAGTGACTGACTACTTGTCCAATGAACTACAGGCATAGTCTTCCAATTCAATGGCCTAAGCAGCCAATATGATGTTATGCTTGTGCAACTGTGTTATTTGGTTTGGCCGTTCACACTCTCTGTTCCAGAGGAATTGCCACCCTGTAGGGGTACCAAATGCAAGGGACCCTCCAAGAGGGTTCAACTCCTAGAGGTGCTGCAGAATGATTCCCTTGGCTAAAGGTACCTTAGGAAGCATTCCCAAAAAGAAATGTAGTAATACAAAAGCATGTTAGCAATCAGCAGCTGTGAGGCATAGTAGTAGATTAAGCACCAGGTAGCTTGATAATGTAATTAGATGTATAGATTAGCAATGGCATGAGTACAATGGGTTGCACTGGAGAGTGAGGGGGCCTCCTAAAGAGAGACTGAACAGCACGTAGGGACACCATCCACCTCTATCCAACAGCGGAACCTACCTAAAGTAACTAGGGAACACTAACTATGGCTAACTAACGTTTATGACCTGAGGCAGAGAGGAGAGAAGAAAAAACCTATGAGGAGGAAATCTCTTGGGATCCAAGGCCTAGGTCACCTTCCCTCCCAGCTTGGGATGTTTTGTTTAGTGACAGCTCTGCTGCTGCAATTTAGAAACTCAATTAAAGGGGGGGTGGAAAATATTTCAATCTGGAGGAAAGCTCTTGCTTGATCCCTCTAATGGGAACACCGTGGAAGGTTGCGAGAGTGCTCTGCAACATCGGGGGCAACCAAGGTGAGAGGAGGAGAGCAACAACTGCTGAAACACTCACCTGGCCTACCTGCCCTAAAAACAAACCAGTTGAACCAGAGGCAGTCATAGGGAGAATGTGGTGAAGGTGCCATGCTAGTAGAATACTAGAGCCAAAGGAGAGCTCTGTAACCACCCTTTGAGGCTAGTCTTAAATGCTACACCAGGAACTAGCATTGAGTCTCGAATGGCTAAAGCCAGAGTGAGGACATTCCCAGCTATAGGCCAGGTGAGAAAAGACCCCACCCCAAGTCAGGCAAGCTCAAGATGTGGACTTTATAAGTGCACAGCAAGACCATCGGCTGCAGGGAGGCCCTGCACCATGGAATTGTTATGGCTGGCATGCCCCAGAAAATAACTGAGGAGAAGCTGAATGAAGCGTTGAGTGCTGGGACCCTCATGTAGGTCAGACATGGTAGTAGCGAGCGTTGAGCAAATGAACTGTGTAAGCAATGAGTAGACCTGTACGTAGGTCAGTAAGCAGAGTAAGCAAATGGTAGGACCTTCATGGAAGTTGAAGGAGCAGCAAATGAATAGTGGGGCAAGCCAGCCAAGCATTCAAGGAAACCAATGAAAGGTGACAAATATTGTAAGGATTTTAGTAGTGAAAGCAGGATTGGAACATGAGTTAATATGTCACATGGGGCCACAGCTTCTCAACAACACTTCCAGTCCCCCACCATAGGAAAAACAAGAAAGTGATGGGAAGGCGCTGTGACCCACATGCAGATATTAAAACTAGTTTACAGCATCAGTGGTAGCTTAGCTGACCTCCAGAGTATAATAGCAGTGTACAAACATAAGAGAGCAACATCAGTATTGAATAACTATGAAGTATAGGGGTAGCAATTCAAATGAACATAGACTGGAGGGTGGCAACACTCTGAAAGCAGCCATCTGGCTAGGCAGTGCAGTGAAAACAGCAGCAATGAGGTATGTGGTATGAGTTCAGGAAGCAGGATTGAGCTACATGGGTTAGGGTTCAGAGTGAGCCTGAACCAGGTGAAAACAATTAAGGTGCATAGCATGGAGAGCAGCAGCAGCAGGGAAGAAGTTTGAGCTGAAACGCACAGATACTGATTGCAGTTGCATTGTGAGTAAATGTGAGCAAGTAGCATGAGCTCTGGATTAACAAAATACAAGGAGTTTAAAAAAAAGAAGCCCCCCAAAAGAAACCAAAACAAAAGACACACAGACACTGAAGAACAGGGAACGAGCAACACAAAGAAGCACACAGCCGGAGGCAAACAATTCAAACCAAGTGCAGGAGAACAGACAACAGAAGTCCAGCAGAAACAAGCAGAGCCAAAACATAGTGAGCCGGGGGGGGGGGCAGGCCCCAGCATGCTGCAAAGGACAGACCAGCAGAGCCTCCGGCTGCAAAGAAAAAGTGCTTGACAGGCAGGCTCAGAGGAACTGCTTATATAGCACATGGAGAGGGAGTGGCTGGCTGCTTGTCCACTGAACTACAGGCACAGCCTTCCAATTATTATTTTTTTAAATTTAATTTTTATTTTGAGGGTCTAGTTGAAGGTTTTTAGTATGTTATGTGATGACCAGACAATTTTTTCTGGTAGTTTAAAATATGTGTGTCAAATGATAGTAAACTCTGTAGTGGTGGGTGGCAAAGAAACAGAGTTCAAAGGTGAGAAAACTGGCCTATTTGGGAGAGTTTCAATAGCCCAACAGGGTTTCTTAAGTAAGTGATGAATTTCATTCTACTGGCTTTCTGGAAGGAATCAAAGACAGTCTGTCTCAATGACATCTGACCACAGACATTCAGATGCTAAATAATTGGTATGCCATCGCTATGGTGACAATTTTACTGTGACTAACAGTACAATGACAACAGCGATAGGTCACTGTAGTGTCAGCGCGGGACCCCAGCACTGCTTTCTGGGAGTCTTGCACTCCCTTCCCGAATCAGCTCTAGTTTAGAGATGATTATTTTAATTATGGGGTGTGTGGGGGGCAGAGCCCCCCACATGGGGGGTTCAGGGGGTGAAGTCTCCTGAAGAAAACACAGTCTCAAGTGACCAGCTTTATGCTGACTGCAATTGCAGTCGACATAAAGGTGTCATTGTATAGTCAGTCGACAATGAATTTGTCGACTGACTGTCATGGATCCAGATAATCTACAAAAGGAAGCTGGGTCTCAGAGGCACCAAGGATGGATAATATTGCAAGTTAGGCATCACCAAAATTCCAGGCCTGAAGGTACAGGGAAGTGACATCAGCCTCGCTTGACCAAAGCACGAGAGAGAGAGAGAGAGAGAGAGAGAGAGAGAGAGAGAGAGAGAGAGAGAGAGAGAGAGAGAGAGAGAGGAGGACATAAATGCTTCAAACAAGATTGCTTCTTTCTCTTTTCACTGGGGTTTCTGTGTGTGCAAGGAGGAAGTCAGACTGTGTGTCTGCAGAGAGAGGTTCAGGTAAGTGGATAGTGAGGTAAGAAGACCCTGTAACTTATAAGAAACATACAAGCATTTACCTGCACAAGTGTACAAGTTTTGTTTTATAATCCTGTATGTGTACTGTTGTTTTACTATTTGAAAATAGTGTTATATCTGATTATTACTGTTGTAGTTACACAGCCAGTGTTTATTAATAAACTAGGTATTTTTCTGAAGACTGGAGTAACTGGTTGTTTGTGACTGCATCTCTGAGAGAAGGGTACCTCGATAAAAGTGGTGCATAGTAAATGGTCTCAGCGAGAGTAAAGTGTGTCATACCCACAGCAGAGACCCTCACTATGGGGAGTCTAAAAAGTAGAAAGTTGCAGAAAAGGGCCATCAGACTACCAAGGTCTGAGCTCTTGCTAAAGAGGGGACCTTGACAGTGGTGACACTGGTCCAGAAGGTCCCAATGGAAAAAGTCTTAGAGACAGAAAGAGGCTCACTGGGGACTTTGGAGTGCTCGGACTATCACAGCCTAGTTGAAGGTTTTTAGTAAGTAAAGGCAGCAGCCATGTTTGTGATGGAAGGTCAGTTCTACTGTAGGGGAATTGAACTGCTCATTGTGTGATGTGGCTACTAACATATCCAGTCAGATTTAGGACCAGGATGACCATGCATTATGCTGAATTATAAAATGGGAAAAAAAATCCAGTGATCTGATTGGTCAGTAGTTGTCCAGACCTATGCGGTAATTGACAAATAACTTCACAGACCTGGAAAGTGCCTTGTAAGTCTTGAAACTTCAATGTTTCAGAATTCTTAGTAATTGACAATTGGGAAAAACAAAAAATGGTTCAACTAACAACATGAGTAACTTGTGCCATGCAATTTTACCTCTTTGGTTGGGCAAATCCAGTTGTTTGGTGTGAGAACCGTTTTACCAGTGATGAAGATTTATTTACTCTTAATTTGAAGATTAATTTAGTACTGTGTTTCTTATTATTTTAGTACCATTTTATACATGCAATAACACACCCCAGGGCTTGCAGTTATTGAATAATTACTGTACTCTCCCCACCCCACGGTTAAAGGGCACTCAGCTATTGTCTCATACCTCCAGTTTATGGAGGGGGGGAGGGGGGCCATTAATACTCAATAACCACACATCTGTTGTGTGTTATTATTGCTTACTTAATGCACAGTCACTTGACTGGCTATGTCCAATTAAATTTCTTTGATTTTTAGACCCATTTTATAAAAACCAAATAACCACAATTATACCATGGACATAAGTGAACAGCCAATGAAATGGTCAGACTGGCAGTTTACCACCGGTGTAAATCCTATGATAATCACTGGCTGATGAGATAATAATAAAGATCAGCCATATCCATCTCATCTGCAGCCCAGGAATAAATAGAATAAAAATAAAATCACAAAGTAACCTCTTTAAAAGTTGTATTTTATTATTGTGAAAGAATGAATCTTAGTATAATCGCAATAAGCCACTCTGAGGATGTGGGTTATTGGGGGATTTACCACGGCTGGAGGGGATTTACCCACTCGGCTACGCCTCGTGGGCAAACCACTCCAGCTGTGGTAAATCCCCCGATAACCCACACCCCCTCGTGGCTTATAGCTTAAATAATGCAGCGTGTTATTGAATTAATGAAATGGCACCAACATACTAAAAAACAGAAGACTAAATAAATCTTTAAATTAAGAATAAATAAATCTTCATCGCTGGTAAATCGGTTCTCACATCAAACAGTTATGTTTCCCCCATCGAAGAGGTCAAATTGACTGGTAGGTAAATCACTCATGTTGTTAATTGAATGTTTTTGGTTTTTCCCCAACTGTCACAGTTACCGAGAATTTAAAAGTAGTGTAGCGCTAGTTCTATGCAGTTCGGTCAGTGTAGAAAATGAGTTTTAATTCTTGCAAGGCACCTTCCAGACCTGGACAGCTATGCTTTATTTTGCCTATTTTATAATGAAGGTTATGAATGACCCCCCAACTTTCCACTGGGCCCTGCATACTGAAAGCTATGAATGCTCTTGAAGAAAGTAATAACTGATTCTGTGGGCCCCATGTGGAGAGCTTTAGTTGTCTAGCTTTAAGCTGCAGGTGTATGGGGCATGGGCATGGACCTGAAAACCCTGTTTGGTTCAAGAGGCTAGGGGCTGGGGTGGGTATTATAGTTGAAAATCCAAGGACCATCACATCATGGATTTGACAAGATTAATGAGACTTTAACCCCAAATGTTTTTCATTTTCCTACTTCATCCATTTTATGTTTCTGCAACCCTAATGTATGCATTAGCATATTTTTTTAATGAATATATACACAATAATAAATTATGGCAAAGTGTGGCAAACAAGGAAATAATACCATCAAGGGATAGAACAAGCCATAAAGCTATGAGCTTGTTCAACGTTGAGATAATATTACTTCATGATTAAGGATTAAGCACCTTGTTCCATCCAGTGACTTTCCTACTCTGATCCACGTCTTTGTGACCTTGTGCTTGGACTATTGCAACTCCTTGTACCTAGGGCTACCTGGGGTGGAAATCCACCACTTGCAGCTGGTGCAGAATGCTGCAGCACTGCTTTTGATGGGATCATCCCGGTCCTGTCATATTTTGCCGGTGCTGTGCGGACTGCACTGGCTGCCAGTTCAGTGGCAGATCACCTTTAAAGTCAGTCTTCTGACTTTTAAAGCCCTACATGGACTTAGCCCGGACTATCTGAAAGAGCTCCTGGTCCCTCGCCACCCCGGGCGATCACTCCGCTCAGCCAGCGAGGGGTTGCTAGAGATTCCAAGGGTATGTCTGAAATCTTCTGGGGCAAGAACATTTATGTATGCTGCCCCTACCCTTTGGAATTCTCTACCCCATCGGTTATGTGAGCACACAACTGTGGAGGGTTTTAAACAAGCTCTGAAAACCTGGCTATGGAGCCAAGCTTATGGTGATTAACTGAAGGAAAGATTTGTGGAATTGTACTATTTACTGTTGATTAGTTTTATTGATTATGAGGTTTTGATTGTTGTTAGGTGCTTTGGTTTTTGAAAGGCGCCATACAAATAAAGTTTATTATTATTATGAGTATGCTGGACTTTGCCATAGTTTATTTTATATAATGCATAGGTTTGTTCACTTTTGTTTGTGTTCATGATTTGTGGGTGGTTCTGTTTTCTACATTGGCCATTAGTGTTTCTCCGTAATGTAGTGTTTTTCCATAGTATAGTGGGATCTAGACCTGTTTTGGCAGGTTATTTTATGTAGTGTAGGATGGGTGTGCATGTTTTGCATGCACATGACCATTCTAGCACTCCCCCTATAAATGGGGGAGTGGTTTTGGCCAGATTTCCTTTTCGAGATGGCATCTGATCAGTCAGCAAGAGTTTCAGGATGGTGTGTGTGAGTGGTCAGTAGGATTTTCAGGATGGTGTGTGTGAGTGGTCAGTAGGAGTTTCAGGATGGTGTGTGTGTGTGAGTGGTCAGTAGGAGTTTCAGGATGGTGTGTATGAGTGGTCGGTAGGAGTTTCAGGATGGTGTGTGTGAGTGGTCAGTAGGAGTTTCAGGATGGTGTGTGAGTGGTCAGTAGGAGTTTCAGGATGGTGTGTGTGTGAGTGGTCAGTAGGAGTTTCAGGATGGTGTGTGTGAGTGGTCGGTAGGAGTTTCAGGATGGTGTGTGTGAGTGGTCAGTAGGAGTTTCAGAATGGTGTGTGTGAGTGGTCAGTAGGAGTTTCAGGATGGTGTGTGTGAGTGGTCAGTAGGAGTTTCAGGATGGTGTGTGTGTGTGAGTGGTCGGTAGGAGTTTCAGGATGGTGTGTGTGAGTGATCAGTAGGAGTTTCAGGATGGTGTGTGTGAGTGGTCAGTAGGAGTTTCAGGATGGTGTGTGTGAGTGGTCAGTAGGAGTTTCAGGATGGTGTGTGTGAGTGGTTGGTAGGAGTTTCAGGATGGTGTGTATGAGTGATCAGTAGGAGTTTCAGGATGGTGTGTGTGAGTGGTCAGTAGGAGTTTCAGGATGGTGTGTGAGTGGTCAGTAGAAGTTTCAGGATGGTGTGTATGAGTGATCAGTAGGAGTTTCAGGATGGTGTGTGTGAGTGGTCAGTAGGAGTTTCAGAATGGTGTGTGAGTGGTCAGTAGGAGTTTCAGGATTGCATCTGAGTGCCCGTTGGCAGGATTCTTTTTAGTGTGAGTGGTCAGTGGTATGTCTGCAGTCAGGAGTGGTGGTGAGGTTGGGAGCAGTGGTCAAATTGATGAGTGTTATGGTGCAAGAGTGTGGAGTCAGTCTGGAGCAGCATGCTGGAGTCAGCAGGAGCATGGAGGGCTTGTTGTCTAAGGTGAGCACTGGAGTTAAGGGACATGCTGTGTGGGGAGTGTTGTGGGAGAGACGTGGTGTATTCCTTGGTGGGGTAAGGAATTTTTTCACCAGGTTTTGAGCTGTATTTGTAGGGGTTATTAAGGTGGGTGGCATATGTGCCAGGGTACTTGTCACATGTGTTATTAAAGTACTTGTTACATGTGTTATTAAGGTGCTTGTTACTTGTGTTATGTGAAACAAAGAAACATAGAATATGATGGCAAATAAGGACTGCTTGGCCTACCCAGTCTGTCCTTTTCCCCCCCACCTACATTGGTACCACAGACTTACTACTTGTACTTGATCTACCACTCTTTCTTCCTCCCTTCCTTTGCTTTCCAGTATGATTCCCTTGTGCCCATCCCATGCTTTCTTGAAACCCACCACTGCCTTTGCCCCATCACCTCCACTGGAAAATTGTTCCAGGGATCCACCATTCTTTTTGAGAAAAAGTACATCCTAACATCTCTCCTGAATCTACCCCCTCCAGCTTTATAGTGTGTCCCCTTGTTCTTGGGCACCTTTTCTTCTGAAAATGTAAAAGGTGTAATAGGGTGTTTTGTAGTGTCTTAGGAATTGATACAGTTTAATTAGTCGATTGGTTTCATATACACTATTTTTTTCATGTACCTTAATTTTTTTTTGTATATCCTAATTTGCTATGGTGGTATACAGGGAAATATACAGTAGCATTTTCTATGGTGATGAAGGTCCAAACATGTATTCTGTCTCTGTCTCCCTCTGTGTCTCTCTCTCCATCTATCACTATCTCTCTATTCATTGTACCAGCTAAGGTTCAGCTTAATGCAACAAAAGCAGGGAAATGTGGTGTTAGGGTTTTTAACCCTAGTTACCCACCCCACCCTCGAGGCAGCAGAAGGAAAACAACATTAGGGTTTTGGCTTTCCTACACCTTGCCAAATCAGTGTTGGGCTCTTCCTTGGGGTTCTCAGCCTTAATTCCCCCACCCATAACTTCCTGTCCAAAGCACAAGGTACAGTTCCAACCCACTGCCTCATACCGATACACTCTTCAAAGGTACAGAAGTATTTGTCATCAGATATTGCCAACAACCTGTGGTCCCTGCCTAAGAAAAAATGCATCACATATGACCTTCTTTGCTCAGGGGAGGGGGTGAGCATTAGGACTGAGAACCCTAAAGAAAAGCCTAGCACTGATTTTGCAAGACTTATGAGAGCCAACACCCTAATGCTGTTTTCCTTTAACTACATGGGGGGAGGGGAGTTAGGGTTTGAAACCCTAACACAACATTTCCCTACTTTTATTGCTTTAAGGTGAGCCCTAACTGGAGCATTAACAGTTTTTTGCAATGAATTTCCTTTCTTTTGAGACAGTAGAACTGTATCCTCATTGATGCAGGTCCTATGTTAACACCTCCATGTGGGTGCAGAAGCACAGGACCCTCTGACCCCTGTGCTTCTGTGCATTTATACATGTAAATATGCAGGGCCCTTTGGGCCCTGTGCCAAATGTGGAGTCCATCAGGTCACAGAAGTGCAGGACCCTCTGGGCCCTGCAGCTGTGTGTAGATACAGATGCAGACACACAGGGCCCTCCAGGCCATGCAGCAAATTAGTAATCTATGCGGGCGTGGAAGCACTGGACCTCGCACACCTTGAAGTTCTGTGATTCTAGAGCTGTAGATGCACAGGAGTCTGTGTGGGTACAAAAACATAAGTGCAAAATTTTATTTTATGATCTTACTTTCTTCTTATGTGAGATTTTCATGACATCATGAAAGAATATGCCTTCTCATGAAAGAAGAATGTGAAAAAACACCAAGTCCAAAATCTTCTTTCATGAGAAGGCATCCTCTTTCGTGAGGTTTTCATGAGCTCACAAAAGAAGATGGCTTCTCACAAAAGAAGAATGTGAAAAAAATCTTAGTCCAAAATTCTCTTTTGGGAGTTTTAATTCTTATTTCTTATAGACCTTCATGAGCCTCATGAAAGTAGAAAATTGGGCTCACAAAATAAGACTCAGTAAACATTTTTGGCATATCCCCAAAACACATTTCTGGGTTGTTTTTTTGAAAACGTAAGTCCAGAATTCATATAAACAGGCCCTGTTACCTTGATTAATGTAACTTGGTAACTTGGTATTAAGGATGAAAGAAGGCTGAAGCCCATCGAGATTGTCCCCCACACTGTAGGGCATTGTACCCCATGGTAGTTAATTAAAACAGCCAGTTGTCCAGATGGATTTTAAAGGTTGTTAAGTTTGAACAGTCCACTACTACTTTTTGTGGTAATTTGTTCCACAACTTTGGAGTTCTAATAGAAAAAAAGTGCATTCTCTTGTTGGTCCTAGTTTTACCTACTTTTAACTGTTTATTGTGTAGTCTTGGCACAATTTTCCTTGTGTCATATGAGATGCCACATTGATTCATTTGGGTAGGGGATTGAAGAAGTTTAAAGATATGAAGCATGTCCCCTCTAGCCCTTCTAGTTTCAAGTGGATAAAGGCCTGTTCTTTTTAATCTATTTTTGTAGTCCAGATGTGCTAAGTATGGAACAATTTTTGTTGCCCTATGTTGTATCTGCTCAATCCTTTTTATGTCAGAAATCAGGTAGGGACTCCAAAAGGGGGAACCATAGTCTGCATAAGGTTGAATTTGGGATCTATGCAAGGTAATTATGCATTGTTCTGTTTTGGAAGAAAAAGTGTGATTTATCCATCTAAGAAGTGCATTGTGTGTCTCCAAGGCATCATTTTTATCGGTTATGAAATAATATTTATTTTGAAAAAAATGGAAAGAAGATGGCCGCCTACAAAAGAAGGATTTTTTTTCTCAAGAAAGAGGAATTTGGCCACATGAAAGAAGAATCCTCTTCTGTATGACCAAATTCTTCTTTCACATAAAACATCTATTCAAAAGACCATACTGAGCATGCTTAAAACCAAAACTTCAAATCTTTATAACTCAGGAAGAGATTCATATTTTTTCACCAAACCAATGAAAGGCACCATTCTAGGGAAAGCCCTTTATGCCCTGAGAATTTCAGAGCAAACTTCCAAACCATCTTGGCTATAGGTGACAACAAAAACAAAACAGCAAAAAATACCAATTTATTTCCAAATTGCACTATTCAGATCTCAGAATCTGCATATCTGACTGGAACAAAACTCACTAAATCAAGAGACTGTGCCACACAGACTACACATTCAAAACTGTGTGCAGTTCCAGTGAATGGAGGTGAAGCTATTAAGGTGCAAAGTTAGGGTTTAACATTAAACAGTGTAGCAGCCAAAGACACTGCTCCACACTAACTGCCTGTGCCATGTTAAAAAGATAAGTAATAATTCAACAGAAAACAACTGGGACCAGGCTTCAGGATTACTGCAAAACATTACTGTAGAAAAAGTTTACACATTACATTACATAACATACCTATAGTGGTGGACAAATGAGACCTTGACTGGTTTCACCCTCCTGGCTTTTTCAAGGGATGCAGGCTGTATCTTGTTTGTTGCTATATGTAATGTGTAAACTTTTTCTAAGTAAAGTTTTTCAATAATCCTGAAGCCTGGTGCCGGTTGTTTTCTGCTGAATTTTAACATTAAACAGCCTACTCAATACTAACTATAGCAGTACTACTCTGTCACTGTAATATACAGTATATATTCTTTGCAAAAAACAACTGTGTTAATGCACCAGTTAGGGTTCAACTTAATGCAACAAAAATAGGGAAATGTGGCATTTTGGTTTCCAACCCAAACTCTCCACCCCCCCAAGCAGCAAAAGGACAACATCACACAAGCAACTACAGACAGGCATCATCAGGGAAGAAAGCAGGAGTATTTTGTTTGAATGGAAACCCAGTTTCCTGACTTTCAGTATCCCAAAACCATTGCTCAAAACATGGTTGCCCGACAGGTGAAGTTTGTCGCGTGGTGGGTTATTAATAATAAAGCAAGGGGGGTGGTGCAGGGGGCAAAGCCCCCCCCAAAACATAAACAAAAAACTCCATTGCAGGAAAATTTCACCTGTCGGGCAACCATGTTTCAGGCTGCTGGCGTCGGGATACTGAAACTCAGTAAACTAAGTTTTAGTATTTCGTAGTATATCCAAGATAAACAGTATACAACTGTTTCCAGATTACACAAATGCAGTAGCACTGATGTACTACCTTTGTGGGTTTTATCTGTGGCATGCACACTGCAAGACATATAGTCTCACTTGTCACTGTAGATACGAATCCACAACACTCAAAGCACAACACACTACTGTGTACTGAAACACACGCTCCTGCAGCAACAGATAAAACCCATGATTCCCAAATTACAAGAGGCCTCTTGTCTGCAGAAGTGCGTGTCCATATGGTGGCAGCGCTTCAGTGGCCTCATGTACTCATGCATACTGTAAAACTTACATGCACTTGACGGGATGCACTTCTGCAGCCATAGGTGTAAGACAGACACACAGAACTCTGACTGCAGAAGTGTAGGCACCATTAAATCGATGATACCAATACTGTAACACTACTTCTGTTTGCAGATGCCTGTTTGTACCTCTTCAGCCACAGGTGTAAGACATACACATTGACCTCTAGCTTCAGAAGGGTTGGCTCCTGTGGGGTCTGCAGTTATATAGCAAGAAAAATAATGGCACCAGAATTCAGTACACATACAAAAAATGTTTATTTATAAATACAAATTCAAACAATATCTTGATGGTAAAAACAGTAGCAGGACATGCTCCCGAGCTGGTTTCACCTGAAAAGGCTTTTTCAAGGGATACTGGCGAGGAAGGCTAATTGTCTTTTTAAAGTGCATGTAGCAAATGGTGTGGACTTACAGATGTAATGCCTGGGTTCTCCTGGGGTTACTAGAACCCCTCATAGTGTACCTGAGGTTGGACCTGGGCAGCACAAGGGTAAAATCTCTGTAGGGCTCCTTTAAGATCATCTGGTCAGCTCTGTTGGGCAGAGGATGCTGAAATGGAATTTAGAACTCTCGCAGCAGCATAACCCCAAGCTACTGGGCTGCAGTGAAGTTTGACTCAGTAGTGAGATAGTGTTTTGAGTTTGAGTGAGTTGGTCGGTGCTCTGCCAGTGGGCAGACATATTGCTAAAGGGGAATCCACCTCTTTTTTTTCTCAACCTAGTTCATGAGCAGAATGGTCCAGACACTGGGACGTGGTAGCTGCTATCTTTTGTGATGCCCCAAGGGTATGAATTTCTTCAGAAGTGATTTTGGGACTGGTAACAGTGAGTTGTTGTTAGGGCAATCCCCACATCTGTAAAGATCTAAACTAAAAGTTCTGCCCAGAACTGGTTTGACTTAATCCAAGCCCTCCAGTCATGGACATTTTAAAGTGTTGGAATTTGTCTCTTCAGAACTAAAGAAGGTAAATTCTCCAACTAAGGGGTGCCTGATAGTCTCAGGCAGTGTTGTCTTCAATTGTCTGCTGTGGGATGAGTTCAAGAGAAAAGGACCCCTGCAGCTTTGAAATGTAAAATGTGTTTCTGCCAGAACTAAAGTGGAATTGCTAAAAGACATTTAGTGCCTTCACAAATTCTTTGATCCTGAGTTCCTGTGGTTCAGAAGATTTGGAGTCTTGAAGAGTTTTGGAAAGCTGAAGTAAAATCTTCAACTTCTTTTGGAGATTCTGTTTTTTTTTGGTGGGGGGAGGACTCTGATCAGTGAACCCTAAAGAGCCAAACTCAGCGTTCCAGCACTTCTGGTGCAAAAGTCTGGCACAGGGTCTACAATAAAATAAAATATTCTTATGGACTGCTTGTCTTTGTGTTTGACTTAACTCTCTCTGAGTTTGTCCAGAGTTTTACTATAATTATTTTTAAGCTTTTTTAAGTTTAGGTGTATGGTTCTAGGAGTGGGGAAAATACCCTGAAAAAGCTGCCATGCTATCTAGTTGCATAAATATATAACCATCTTTTTATCCTCTTTTCTTAGAAATATTTATTCTCATTTTGAAAGTCACAGTTCTTTAAATTTTGTTAAGTCAAATTAAAACAAGTTTGTTTATTTAAAAGTAATATAGGTATTTGCACTTTATTGTGTTTTAGCATTTAGTCTTTGGTTTTATTACATGATTGATAGTATCTCAGTTTAATTTGGGCTTACTCTGAATTAATTAGTTCTCTAATATTGCTGTATGGTCACATATAGGTATAGGTCTGTTCCCCAATATCATCTCCAATGATAGCTAGACTAGTATGATTAATTGCAATCTACTGGAGTTAGTTGGAAGATTTAGTGGGGGCAATTCAGTGTGCATACTGTGTCAAGCCCATAAAATAATTAATCGCATCTGCATTGTGTTAGTAAAGTCCCTTCCCTGTGGTACTTGTGACCTTTAATTAAGTATTGGGATAAAAGGTTCCCTGCCCTCGAATGGCTGACTAGCATTCCTCATTTTAGCACAAATCACTGTGGCAGAAACAGCATTAGGTACTGCAGCCATAACAGCATCAGCAGCAGTAGCGGTACTGAGGAATTTTCCCATTTGACTTCTGGCCCTCTGCCTTTTTTTCTGATTTGGATTTAAGGTAATAGAGCTTATATCATAGGCTCTTTTTTGATTTTCTGGTGAACCTTTTAATTGCTAATATCTGTTTACTATTTGGAATATATTTATCATATATTTAGTAATCAGCACTTATAATTGTTTAAACTTTCATGCCGGTGACCCAAGTTCGGGAATGGACCGGGTTGCTTGGGGGTCAGCAGGGCGAGGAAGGATTGAACATCCGCAGACAGCTCTCCTTCCTTGGGGAAGGGGGAATCATGCAGCGTGCTGTAGATTGATACCCAGTGGTGGTCAGGTGTCAGCACAGGTGCGTGTCCAAGAACAGGAAGGGCCCATGTCCAGGGCATTAGGCTGCCTCCGTGGAGGTGGAGCCAACCACTCCACCCATTGCATGGTTGTGGGCCCAGTGGGCAAAACAGCAAAATCAGGAGCCAACAGGGTCTATGATGGCCCGACTATCGGCTGGAGGACGAGTCCCTCTGAGGGAGGGACTGGAGCTACCTGTCAGCATCCCACACACACACAAAAAAATAACTGTTTAAACTTTATTATCTGAGTTTCTCTAGTTTTTAGCTTTCTTTATTCCTTCTTAGATTTTAGACTGATCTTGACTCAACTTGTCTATTAAACCCTGCTGCTGCATTTTGTCATATGTGTGTGGAAAGGTGCCAAATTAAATGACAGCTTCATACACTGGGAAAGAACGGAGTTGATATTGTGACCTTCCCTTAAAGAAAATTCCTTTCTATGCATGTTATATTCATTGATAATAGGAAGCAAGTAAAACTTTCAAAACAACCTTTAAAACAACAGTTTCAGGTGAGATTACGCATTTTGCGGGTGTAATTTCGCTCCCATAAAACATTTAGTGGAATGCCGAATTCTGCAAAATATATTGTGCGGTGAAATTGCCGCTTTGTGGGAACTTCGTTTGTGAAATTGAACTTTGCCCCATCTCTACTCATCACCTGGGAGCCCAATGCCTCCAGTAGCAGAGAAGAGTGGGTGTTAGCGGGAATCAAATCTGTGACTGGCTCCTGGGGAACCCACATGGATGAAGCTGAGCTGTTGTAGGGTGCAACATGTGCACCTGAAATGGAGGTGTCTGGTGGTGATGCTGTGCTGCCAGAGGTCGGTAAACCTGATGATCCCTCAGAAAAGAGGGGCTCAGAGGAAGAAGCAGGGAAAGACAGTATTTTTCCTGTGTAGAACAGAGAGGTGTGGGAGCTTCAAACCTGTCCTCCCCCAAGCCAGGCTGAAGGCAGTCATCTGCCAAAAAGCAACAAAAAGGAAAGAGTCATCCAGAGGAAAGCTGAGAAAGTGTTTGGACTGAAATACCCATATTTGCCAAGATGGATGTGGGAGGAAATTGAGAACAACCGAGAAGCCTGGCTGATGGAAGAAGCCAGGGAGGATGCAAATTGAAAATTATACTGAAACTCAGAGGTATGAGCTGTTGAATGAGACTGAGTGTGTCATGAAAATGTCAAAACGTGGAAGGTGGGGTGCACCCTTCACTTTGAATCTGTCATTGTTACTGATGCATACGGAAATGATACAGTGCATTCTGCCAGGATGACCCATCCAGATGGAACCATCATCTACTGCCTCCATCCTCACTGGTATTATTGAAGAAACCCTGAAGACTGGTATGCACCATCCCACCTGGCAGAATGAGTGATGTTCATGATGCAGCTTCTGCTTTGTTCAGCATAAGCAGAACTAGAGCCAGAGGTCATGTTGTCTACAGCCAAGACAACCTGACAAGGAGGTCCTCACTGGTATTAGAGGTGAAGCAGAAGATACAGCCTGCATGTCTGAACTGGTAGGGCCATGTTTCTGTTATTTTCTTAATATAACTGTCACTTATGGTTGGTATGTATATGCCATTCTAGTCCTGTGCACTTGTTCCTGGACATTCTCCAGTGGGCTGTGAGCCTGCTTGCAAGAATTGTTTTGAACTTGTTTTGCCTAGTTCCAGAGACATTCTTGGCTGGGAGTGCCCAGCAAAAGACATTACAGCCCTAGATTGACAAAGAGGGTTTCTCCTCCCCTCTATTTTTATATTATGTTGTACTTTTATACTGTTTATGTAAAATACCCTCTTTTAGAAAAATATTTCTTTAAAGTAATACAGTATCTGCTGTGTGTGTGGGGGCTTTGCATGTTGTTCTTTTTTGCAGGTGTTCCTGGAAGAAGAGAAGAAGAGGAAATTAGAGCTTCAGCTAAAAGCTCTTGTAGGGGTTTCCTAGTCTTCTTAAATGATGTTAAAATGTTTTAGCGAAGTAATGTTAGGCATTTTTTGTTTACAGTTGTTAAATGTGTAGATTTTAGCTTTAGGAAATGCATAGCAATGCCATATGTATGTTCTTAAGCAGTGTACAGTGTTTTGAAATGTGTTTCAGGTATAGGCTGCCCCTGTGGGTAGTGGATTGTTAGCTTTCTCTTAGTATGCACCTAGTGGTGGAGCTGGGTGAGTGTCTGATAGTGCACAGGCTGGTGGCACACATAATGGGTGACCAGTCCTGTTCTGTCAGGAAGTACTCGTGGAGGTTCCCCCCTTACGAAAATTGAATATATTGCAATATATTGAAAAATATGAGTTAATGTATAACAATACATTGAGAAATACATTGTCCCAATGTAATATATTATATGATATATTATGAAATATATTTTTACATATAATGACATAATATATTTCTAACCCATAGTATACAACAATATGTCACTGTATTGAGAAATACACTGACTCAATGAAATGTAATACACAGCATATTTCAGCATATACTGAAACCATATATTCTGTCTCATGCATTGCTTGAAAGCAAGCATGCCAGTCTATTTAGTAATACATTGTCTGAAATATATTATTAGTGTTTTTCAAAATATATACTGTATTCTTTGTATGTTACTTATATTATATATATATTACATGTATTTTTATATATGTTACATATATTTTATGTGTTACATATATTTTTATATGTTACATACAGTATATTTCTATTTATGCAACAGGGGTCAGGATAAAAACTGTAGGATAAAACCATTTATCTTCGCTACTATGGTAATAAATTTATTTATGCAACAGGGGTCAGGATAAAAACTGTAGAATAAAACCATTTCTCTTAGCTACTATGGTAATAAATTTATTTATCCACATAGTAACTACATCATCACCCATTTATTCACACAGTAACTACATCACTAGCTCATTTATCTACACAGTTCTCTTCAGAATTCATTTACAATGTTCAGCCTCAGAAGCAGTACTAACCATATTTAAATGTCAATAACTTAAAAACGAAAAAAGATAACATGGTACTGTGAGCACGAAAATTGTTCAGCACAAAATTATCTACAAAATGAATACTGTTTCATTTATATAAACCCTGTATATTGTATATGATTAGCAAGAAAACAGAAGAAAATGTAATTTTTTGTTCACTTTTTTGACAAACAAATATAAATAACTTTAAAACAAAAAACGATAGCATGGCACTGTGAGCACGAAAAATGTTCAGCTCAAAAATATCTACAAAATGAGTGGTGTTTCATTTATAGATACCATTTTGTTTTTTTATAATTAGCAAAAAACAGCATAAAATTCAATTTTCCCTTTTTTGACAAATTATTTACACCTACCAAAATCAAAATGTTCAAACAACATCTAAACCTGCTGCATAAATGGAATATGCAGTGGTTCAGTATGTGATAATGCATTTATTTTGTACAGTTTCCAGTGACCTCTCGTAACTCTTACTCGTGCCTTCGGCACTTGTGAGGTTTACTTGAGGTCACTGGAAACTGTACAAGATAAATTCATTATCACACACTGAACCACTGCATATCCCTTATATATGTTACATGTATTTTTGTAAATGCTTCATTTCATTCCATGTGTACATTTGCTTAACTAATTTGCATATTTCAAAAACAGTTTGTCAGCCAAAATCATGACAATATCTAGTTTTACAATACTTTCAAATTTACAACATTAGCATGCAGACTGAAAAGAAAGGTACATGTTATAAAGCAAATACAGTACATGAATGATCTCACCCTGACCTAAAAGAGAAACAAAATGGGGTGGTATAAATATCAATCTGAGCCTTTCACAAACATGAGCTTGTGAGGTAAGTCGTATGTGTAAGTATAAATTTATAAAATGTATGTTTGAGTTAAAGCTGCACTGCAAAACAATAATTCAAAGTAAATATCTCCATGATTAATAACAATATAAACTGCAGTTGTACAGATAGAGGTATGTGTAAATCATAAATAATTTCCTTTGTTTTTTTTCTGGGTAAATTAATAGTTATATTAATATCTATTACACTTGTATATTATATATACATATATATATATATATATATATATATATATATATATATATATATATATTTAAATATAGAAACAACATTTGAAATGTAAAAAATACATTTATACATATATTGGCAATATGCCAATAACATATATTACCATCCTTATTTCAATATATTTGGAATTTACTCAATATATTTTGCAGTATCGTAATATACTAAAGTGGCCATAATGTGTATATTTACAGTGCAGTGCAATATATTTGCAAATGTTAAATATATTGAAATATATTGATTTTCCAATATATTACAATATATTATAAAACAAGTAGACTGGAATATATTTCACTATACATAAATATATTGTTAAAATACTTTAAAATATATTTCATTTTCATAATGGCCATTTGGTCCTTGTGGAGGAATTCCTTAGCTAGGTTTGTTAACTATGGCTAAAGGTGCTTCAGCATGTCTCCACATCCTGTGTGGTGCTCCTCTACTTATGCTGGTCATAGGTAGGGGAGGAGTGACCAGTCCTCTCCATAGGGCCCTGTGAACAGCTAGGTTGGCTGGTGGTAGTGAGTGTAACACCCGGGTTTCCCTGGGATTATTAGAACCCCTTGTAGTGTACTTTAGGTAGGACCTGGGCAGCACAAGGGTAAAATCCCTGTAGGGCTCCTTTAAGATCATCTGGTCAGCTCTGCTGGGCAGAGAATGCTGAAATGGAATTTAGAACTCTTACAGCAGCATAACCCCCAGCTACTGTGCTGCAGTGAAGTTTGACTCATAAGTGAGATAGTGTTTGGCATTTGAGTGAGTTAGTCAGTGCTCTGCCAGTGAGCAGACTGACTGCCAGAGGGAGCCCCCCCTCTTTTCTTTTCTTGCCCTAGTTCATGAGCAGAACAATCTGGACATTGAGACATGGCAGCTGCCATCTTCTGTGATGCCCTGAGGGGGTGAATTTCTTCAGAAGTGATTCTGGGACTCATAACAGTTAGTAATTGTTGGGGCAATCTATACATCTGTAAATATCTAAACTAAAAGTGCTGCCCAGAACTGGTTTGGCTCAATCCAAGCTATCCAGTCATGGACATTTTAAAGTGTTAGAATTTGTCTCTTCAGGAATAAAGAAGGTAAGCTCTCCAGCTAAGGGGTGCCTAGTAGTCTGAGGACAGTGTTGTTTTCAATTGTTTGCTGTGGGATGGGTTCCAGAGAAAAAGACCACTGCAGCTTTAGATGCAAAGTGTATTTCTGCCAGAACTAAAGTGGAATTGCTAAAATACATTTAGTGCCTTCACAAGTTATTTGATCTTGTGTGAATTCGGAGGAGTTCTGACTTTGGCTGGGTGCAAGCTAGTCAACTCAGTCCAGTTGCAGAGGGACAAATCTGTTCACTAATGTTTTGGGGAGATAGATGCTACCCTCCACTGAAAGTTAAAAGGGGACTTAACTTTGTCCTCCCTCCTGGTTGGGAATGCATGCCTGCAGGTAACTTTCAGACTCGAAGGGTCCAGTGTGCTAAAATTGTTCGGGGGACTACAGTGCCCACTGTGCAAAAAATGTTTTTGGGGGACTACGGTGCCCAGTGTGTGCTAAAAGTGTTTGAGGGACTACATTGCCCAGTGTGTGCTAAAATGTTGGGGACTCTGGTGCCCAGTCCATTGCCCAGAAGAGGGGATGGTTGGTTGAAGTGTGTGTACTGGTAGTAATTTCTACACCTGTGGATTTCTGTGTACAGTTGTTCTGCACCTGCAAAAGCCTCTGTGGCACCACCAAGTTTCTGACTGACACCTGTCAGAATAAAGCCATACTGTATCCCTTTTGTGGACATTCCATCTGTGTGTGACCTATGTGACTTTACTGAGGCCCCCTCAGACTTGTAAGATGCACCATTGCCTGGTAATTCTCCCCCAGGACTCAGTAAACATAAAAATGTTTTTGTACCCCTCCCTGACCTCATAGATACTGAGCCAGGTGTTACCCTAATGCCAGGGGTAATACTGTACTGTTTGCTGCCCAATGGGGAGTGAGGTTACACAGATTTAAAGGTGCAGTACATAAAAGATTTCAACATTCCCACAATTAAAAATATCAGTTCCATGTCATAATAGTGATTGCAGAATAGCAATCGCCGTTACAGCAAGTGTACATCACTGAAAATGAATTTTGGCGATGCATACTCACAGCACGGACAAAAATGGTGCCCAAGACCTATGGGTCTTATTTTTAAGACTGTGCCCCCGCACCCTCCCACATGGGGATTTCCCTCCACACCCCTTTACTTATGAATTCTCAACTCCAGGGGATGCATGTTGGGGTGGGCAGGTGGCACAAAAGAACAGTTGAAATAAATTGAAATCCACCTGCCACCAAAACGAAACCTGCGCTGGACCCAATCCCTGCACCTCCCAGTCACTCACCCTCCCCACCACACTAGCGGACCAGCTTGGCAGCTGCCCACCACAACCCCTCCCACATAACATCCCTCCCCTGCCACTCCCCCCCACGTGTGTGCATGCGTATACCTACGTAATTCTCGTCATGATATTTCGCCCGCCCCAGTATCTGGTCACCCCCCTGCTAGGTAGTCATAAACATAGGCATGGTAATTGAGTCATTGTTTTTGTAGGCACCCAATTTTGGTCGCCTTGTTCACTGGCTACCAAAAACATCATTCTCAGAAGAGTAGGCATATATTTCTTAATGCAATATCACATCCTAGTAGAAATTGTTTACACCTCTAACACAAATTTATGTTTATACAGCTAATGTAAAAGATCCAAGGGGCTTCGCTTGTAATGAGGAAAATACCTGCCACCCCCCTCTGGCTGGCCATTATCTTTTAGTCATATGAACATAGTGATAAAAAGCCTCATAATGGAACCTAGGACAGGAAACTGAAGAGATTAGAAAACAAAGATCATATGTTTCAATTACATGTTTAAAGCATGAATACATCAGAAATTCACATTTTCTTCTTTCTTTAGATTTGTGGCATTACATCAAGCCTGTCATTAAGTCCAGGCACGTAGTAGCTCCCCCCCATAGAAACATAGAATTTGATGGCAGATAAGGACCGCTTGGTCCACCCAGTCTGCCCATTTCCCTACTTAATGGATAAGCTGCAGATCCTAGTTAACCAGCAGCCTACTTCTTCCTACCCCAACCCCCTAGAATTGCCTTATGACTGTCCCATGCATGCGAATTCCACCACTGTTTTGACTCCTCGCCTCCCTCCGGAAAGCGTTCCATGCATCCACACCCTCTCTGTGAAAAATACTTCCTTAAATTACCTCTGAGTCGCCCCCCTCTATCTTCAAATTGTGCCCCTTGTTCTTGCACAACTCTTTTTGAAAGATGCTACCCTCTTGGACTTTGTTGATTCCCTTGAGGTACTTGAAGTTTCTATCATGTCCCCCTCTCCCTTCTTTCCTCGAGGCTATACATATTAAGCTCCTTAAGTCTCTCTTCATATGTCTTCGGTGCAGACCCTGCACCATTTTAGTTGCCCTCCTCTGGACAGCTTCCATTCTGTCTATGTTCTGTGAGATTGGGTCTCCAGAACTGCACGTAGTACTCCAGATGGGGTCTCACCAGCTGTCTGTACAGAGGGATAATAACTTCCTGTTTTCTACTGGTGATGCCTCTCCCTATGCATCCCAGTATCCCCCCAGCCCTCCTTGCTGCCCTCTCACATTGCTTGCCCACCTTTAGGTCATCTGATATGACTACCCCCAGGTCCCTTTCCATTTTTGTTGTTGTTAGTATCTCACCCCCCATTGTGTACTCTTCCCCTGGGTTTTTGTTTCCCAGGTGCATTACCTTGCACTTCTTAGCATTGAAGCTAAGCTGCCATACATTTGACCATTTCCTCTAACCTTGCCAAGTCCCTTCTCATCCTTTCCACCCCACCTTGTGCATCAACTCTGTTGCAGATCTTTGTGTCATCTGCAAAGAGACATACTTTTCCTTCCAGATCCTTCTGCAATGTAAGCTTATAAAGACATTGAGGACAGTCCTAATACTGAACCCTGGGGTACCCCACTAGTAACCCTCCTTTCTTCAGAGTGGACTCCATTTACTATTACTCTCTATGTCCTATTCTCCAGCCAATTCTTTACCCAGGCTGTCATCTTGGGGCCCACTCCAAGGTTGGCTAACTTGTATGTTAATCTTTTGTGTGGGACTGTGTCAAATGCCTTGCTAAAGTCTAGGTAGGCCATGTCCACAGCCCCTCCCTGATCTACTACTTTGGTCACCCAGTCAAAGAAATCTATCAGATTTGTCTGGCATGACCTTCCCGCTGTGAATCCATGCTGCCTTGGATCCTGTGCCCCTCTGGCCTCTAGGTACATGACAATTCTTTCCTTCAGAAGTGACTCCATCATTTTCCCTACCACTGAGGTTAAACTAACAGGTCTGTAGTTTCCTGCTTCTGCCTTGCTCCCACTTTTGTGAAGGGGAATCACATTTGCCCTCCTCCAGTCCTCGGGTACCACCCCATCCTCCCATGATTTGTTAAAGAGGATAGTCAGTGGTGTCACTAGTTCTACCCTAGTTCTTTTAGAATTCTGGGATGAATCCATCAGGCCCCATTGCTTTGTCCACCTTCAGTTTTAAGAGTTCTTTCAGAACCCTTTCTTCTGTAAATGGGCTGGTATCAACTTCTGTATCCAGAGTGTTTCTACTGTTTGTTTTAGGTACCTCCCCTCTTCCTTTGTAAATACTGAGCAAAATATTTGTTTAGTATCTCTGCCTTTTCACAGTCACCCTCTGCCCACCCTCCCTCCCCTTTATTAAGCCTCACTATCCCTCCGTTGGTCTTCCTTCACTCTCTGATGTACCTATAATAGGTTTTATCCCTTCTTAACTGAGTTGGGTATCTTTTCCTCGGTTTGGACCTTTGCTGTTCTGACTGCCTTCCAGCTTCCTTTTGCTTTAACTGATACAGTTATCTGTCCTGCTCCTTCTGTGATTCCTTGTACTTCCTGATAGCTTTCTTTTCTCTTGAACTTTCACTGCCACTTCCTTTGAGAACCATAGTGGTTTCTTACATCGTTTCATTTTGTTTATTTGCTTCACACAAGGCTTGTTACCTCTGTGATGGCAGTTTTATTATTCCCATTGTTCTTCCACCTCTTTTCCTGCCCATTTGCTAGTGCATTCCTTAGGCACTCACCCATTTTGCAAGTCAGCCCTCCTAAAGTCCAGTACTTTTGCCTTTGTGTGGCTTGAATCTATTGCTGTGTTTATGTGAACCATACTGTTCGATGGTGGCTGGTTCCCAGATGGCTACCACTTCTACATCTGTGATCCTCTCTTCATGTCCATTTAGAGAACCAGGTCTAAGATTGCTCCTCTCAGTGGGCTCCAATACTAGTTGTCTAAGGCATGCCCCTGCGGGTATCTAGAATAACCTCACTCTTAGTGGCTGCTGCAACTGCACTCCAGTTAACATCTGGCATATTGAGATCACCCATCAGCAATATCTCCCTTTTTCTGCCATTCTAAGTATACTTTCTATCATTTCCTTGTCCATTTCTCCCCTGAGAGAAGGTCTGTATCTAACCCTGTGCGGAATGTGGTGCCATTGCGGTCTCCAAATTTACCCACAGTGCTTCTTCTCCTACCTGTTTTCCTTTTGTTCTGTTGCTTTGATTCCTTCCCTTATGTAAAGAGCTACTCCTCCTCCTCTTTTACCCTCCCTGTCCCTTCTGTAGATAGTGTATCCTGGTATGTTTACGCCCCAGTCATGGTTTTGTGTGTACCATGTTTCTGTGACTGCCACCATATCCAGATGTTTCTCCTCCATCAAGGCCACTAATTCAGGAAGCTTGTTACTCAGACTACGTGCATTGGTACTCATCGGTCTCCATTTTTTGATGGCTTTTCCTTCTGTTGCAGCATTCCCCACTGACCTTTCTACCTCGGTCTTTTTCTCATTTAGTACCCTGTTTTGTAGGGAGAGGCTGGGATTTTCCTGCTGCTTATTAGTCCCCACCACTGGAAAATCCAGATTGCTTCCCTCTGCAACAGCAGAGCCTCCATCCCCCCATTTGCCTAGAGATCCCTTCTCAATGCAAAAGAATTTAAAGTCATGACATTCTATTCTAGGGGATTCTTTAATATGAATAGCTAGGACACTGCTTATGCCTCCTTTAGCAATTGTCCTCATATGTTCCCCAGTTCTCAGTTCAGTGTCCTAGGTGTCTTGCCTATGTAAAATACACCACAGTTACACCAAGCCAGGTACACAACATGCCTGGAATCGCAATTGATAAAACTCATGATGTCAAATGATTTTGTAGCATTACTACTAGTAAACTGTATTGTTTTCTCCGTGACTGGGCAAGGCCTGTAAACTCCTTGTAACCTCCCGTGTCACACCTGAAAATAGGCATATGACTGTCTAGTGTGCTTACCTGGTTATCAAAGCTAAATAAATAAATATTTACAGTGACCACTGTAACCCCCCCCCTGGGGCTTACCTTAATTTCCCCAAGGTCTCCTTCATTTCTCCTGTACTCCTCCAGCTGCCTCTAGAGTCCTGTTCCTCCTTTAACACCAGCTCAAGGCTTCCTGGTGCTTCTGTTGCTCCCCAAAGTCCCTTAATGCAGCCCTTGTACTTATTTTTGCTCAGTTTGGGAGCTGACAACTGCACTGTTATCCATGGTCTAGCACCCCTGATGGTGCCCCCACTCATGGTCCGCAATGTATGTAGGTATATGTACAAACCTTAGGGTAAAGACACTTATCATATAAGCATAAGTATTAGGATTTGTGTATTACTATGTTCTACTGATACATATTATGCCTTATTATGTTCTACTGATATATTCTAGCCATGAGAAATGCTTTTTGCTCTATTTTTACTGTACTTTTATATGTGAGGCAACAGTCCATCTTTAGTACTTGTACACCACCACAACTGACCTTGTACTACAGAGGTCCATTGTATTGTTATCTTCTGCAAGCTATGCAAGTTTTACTTTAGTTAGGACAGTTGCTCAGACCACCTATTTTTCTCCAGTTATATACATTTTATGCATCTTCTTTTGCTGTTACCATAGTAATTATCAGGGTATAAGACCCTTTGTAGCACATAGCTTCTCTGACAATAGATGAGAGACTGCATTTACCTAAGTAAGGAAAACTGGTGTTCTCCCAATGATCACACTGTAATGGTAGTAAACCTGTACTACTGATCCGTAATAAATTTAATTTATTACATGAGTACCACTTGTCTGTTGTCTCTTCCTTCTGTGCAGTTCCAACAAGAACCTGAGAAAGAGTGATTTATCACTCCATTTACATTTTGGCATCTGTGTGCAGGTTGGAATGCACAATGGAAGATTCACATTCAATTTATTTTGAATGTTGAGTAGTGTAGTGCAATTTTAGCCTACTTGAACCTACTCATGCTTACAGGGGTAGCGCTTGTGACAGACCCACGTCATCTTGGTCTCAGGTGTGGCAGACCCACACCGGACCCCTTTACACTTCCCTCTGTGAGTGACAACATATTCCCTTGGCATCACCGTTCACCCACCTGGGACCAGTAAGCAGTTGTTGATGGCACCAAGACATTTTTACTAGTTTTCCAACTGCTTTATTGTTTGTCTACCCCTTATTTGTTATGTCTGATCTGTGCTCAGAACTTAGATTCGATGTCTCAAACTACCTCACATCCCATGGCGGATGGATGGATTTTGCACTGGATGCAAAGTCTGCAGAAAAACCGTTGTTGCTAATATCTGACCACTAGTTAGAGTCCAAACAGGCAACCAAAAAATATAACTTTAAAGGTCTTTCAGTTGCAGCTCTACATATCGCTGTTGAGAGCTTCACAGTGAGGTGTGCCTCCCTTGAATTGCAAAACCCCTCTCTAAAAAAAGAGATGGGCTTGCCGGCATTGGAGTTACAAAAGAAGGAACAGAAACTAGTGGAGGAGACACAGTCACTCTGTGATGCTAATTCCAGACTAATGCACTGTACTGCTCAAGACACTGAGTGAGAGATATGTTTGTTAAGAAATAATTGTGAAAGGTTGAAATGTGATAAGAAACAGCACATTTGAATGATATTTTGAGTGATACAAATGAAGCATTGAGAAATGAGAATGTTGAGTTGAAAGAGGTTTACAAGCGTATGAATTGTGAGTTGGATAAGGAGCTTAGGGAAAACGTCGAATTGGACGCCACATATAGAGTGTTGCAGAGAGAGGTTGAGAGAGGTATTGAGCAGGGCACTGCAAAAGTCTGTCACAAGAAGTGTAGACAAAAGATGGTGAAGCTGCGTCATCAATGGGAGGTTCTTGTCGGCCATGTTAAGGCCATGAATGGGTTCCAATATACACCCATTAAGATTACGTCATGCAGCAATGACAAATCTGACTTGGATGATGAGGCATGCCACGTCACATGCAAGTCCAACCCCTGTGGTGTAGCAATTTCTTCTGGCCATCCATGATGTTGTCACACACATTGCATCACCACGTCTGTGCAAACATGGCAGACCCCATGTACAACACCAAGATGGCAGCCCCATGACACAGGCGGAGGGCCTGTATTCCGTGATGCACCTCAACGTGCTCCTCTCACTAGGGGATATGAGTAGGAAATTCACAGCATAATTAAAGAAGCGATCAGTAGGATCACTGTCCCGGAGGATCAAAAGAAGGCCATCCAGGACAAAACTGACAAAATGTTAAAACATTCTGTTACTCAGGATCACACTTACAAGGCAATCGCTGGTGCGGCAGCGGAGGCTGCCCCTCGCAGAGCCCTGTTCCATATCAAATTGGGTGCAGCTACACATACTTCCATCCCCCTACAAGTTACTCACTCTGTCTAGCAAATTGCACTGAGCATCGGACAGATGGGCCCAACTGACAACCTCAGTTGTCACTTGGAGAAAGTGCACTCCCTTTGAGAGAAACTCTCTTTCTCCAACCTGAGTACCAGGTTCAAGTCTTGCGACAGACAATCAAACCAACACTCAGGGCCAAGTTGCCAGAGGCTGCATGAAATGATGGTACTGCTACCTTTGATGAGATTGCCGCTGCACTCATATGTGCAAATTCCCTGGGAATCATGGGATCACGCTTGGCCTACAAGGTCAAGCAAGGTGTAAAGGAAAGCCCAACAGCCTACCATCAATGGTTGTGGCTAGCATACAGAACTGGGAAGTCCCTCGCAAATGAGGACTACAATATGAATAAAATTGAGTACCAGGATTTATACATCTGGAACATAACTCCGGCCTTGTGAGAAAAAGTTGAGCTTAATGTTTGCCCGGACACTGACAAGTTTGATGTTATCCTTGCTAAGACAGAACAGGCCTATCAGGTCTACTTCTGTACTCTTTCTTCCAGCAAATCCAACAAGGTAGCTGTAATACAGCCTACCCCTGATGCCTAGATCTACTATACAGTGGAGGGAAACAACCAGAAGAATGACACCGCTTCTGATGACAAACAGTCAGACGGGGTTGGGGGGGACTGGAACTGCAAGAACAACCGGAATAATAGAGATAAAGACAATTGGAGAAATCCAGATGCCCAGCAAAATTGCCAGAACCAGTACCAAAATGTTCTGAGCTACAGTATTACCAGATCAGAGAAGAGAATGAAACTCTTCACAAGCTACTGGAGGAAATTAGTGCTGAGAGGTGACCTACAGTGGCCCAAGCTACAGCTGCCCTAGCCCCGGCTGTCGAGTCATTGTGCAGCCATGGGGAGGTTGCATTGGTTACTGGCCAGGCCAATGTGACATCCAAGGCAGAACCACCCGTGTAGGCCATCATCGTGCCTGTGACATCACAAGTACACTTGTACCTATTGCAAGACATACAGAAGGCCTTGGAAGATCCTGCAGGCATTTGATTTCAGGAACAGGAACACAATGCTGATTCTGAATTCAGAGATTGACAATTACAGGCCCCAGTCTGGCTTATGAGTAACCTGATTGTTGACACAAATGGATGGCCTTGTGTAAAGGCCATGGCCAGAGGCTGCCAACTTACTATGCTTCTGGACACCGGAGCAGCCATGTCAGTCCTTCATGATGAGGACCCAGTCTCATCTGACTGGTCTACAGGCTGGAAGACCAGTGCACAGGGTGTAGATGGTACCCAGTTACACACCTACAGATCTATTCCTCTACCTGTGGTGGTAGTCCTCCTCAGGACTAATTTTGCTTTTGACCTCATGATTTTATGTTATCACCCCAGCATATTGGGTATTGACTTTCTAGCATTACACAGCTGTGTAGTAAATCTAGCCAACAGGCTACTCATTCAGATCAAAGGGCAATGTCATGCTGTCAGCATCCCAGCCTCACCGTGGTGGCAGCTATCTCCCACAACAACAAGAAGTATGACGTCATGGCTTTGTTCAAAAGTCATGACCTGTTTTCTGAGCTTGCACCTCTGCTACAAAAACACCTTGACATGTTTGCCACCAACAAACATGACTGTGGTAGGATGCACACAACCACTGAAATCACAGGGCCTGACCCTGTAAGGCAGAAATTGTATCCATTTCCTGTTGATGCCTTGCCATCTTTGAGAGAAACCATCCAATCACTGCTACAAGGAGTGATTAAGACCTGTGTTTCCACTGTCAGTTTACTTATTTGGCCTGTGAAAAGGCCAAATGGGGCTTGGAGACTTACAACTGATTACAGAAAACTCAATCAGGTTATTCAGTGCAAAGAAGTGCAAAGTAATGCACCTGGGAAACAAAAACCCAGAAGATGAGTACACAATAGCAGGGGAGGTACTAACAACAGCAAAAATGGAAAGGGGCCTGGGGGTAGTCATATCAGATGATCTA
This sequence comes from Neoceratodus forsteri, assembly GCA_016271365.2. Taxonomy (NCBI): domain Eukaryota; kingdom Metazoa; phylum Chordata; order Ceratodontiformes; family Ceratodontidae; genus Neoceratodus; species Neoceratodus forsteri. The sequence goes on from CM057453.1 coordinate 1,283,962,002, forward strand.
AAGGTTGGTAAGCAATGTGAGAAGTTGGTAAGGAGAGCCAGGGGGATACTGGGATGCACAGGAAGGGGCATCACAAGTAGAAAAAGGGAAGTGGTTATCCCTCTGTACAGACAGTTGGTGAGACCCCATCTGGAGTACTGTGTGCAGTTTTGGAGATCTCATCTATGCAAGGACATAGACAGGATTGAAGCAGTCCAGAGGAGTGCAAATAAAATGGTGCAGGGTCTGCATCAGAAACCATATGAAGAGAGACTGAGAGAGCTTAATATGTATACCCTTGATGAAAGGAGGGACAGGGGGGACATGATAGAAATGTTCAAGTACCTTAAGGGAATCAACAAAGTCCAGGAGGGTAGCATCTTTCAGAAAAAGAGATGTGTAAGAACAAGGGGGCACAATTTAAAGATAGCGGTGGGATGGCTCAGGGGTAATGTGGGGAAATTTTTTTTCACGGAGAGAGTGGTGGATGCATGGAACCGCCTTCCTGGGGAGGTTGTTGGGTCTAAAACAGTGGGGGAATTCAAACATGCATGGGACAGACATAAGGCAATTGTAGTGGGGGGTGGCAGGAAGTAGGCTGTTGGTTAACTAGAATCTGCAGCTTATCCAGTAGGTAGGGAAATGGGCAGACTGGGTGGGCCAAGTGGTCCTTATCTGCCATCAAAGTCTATGTTTCTATGTTTCTATGTTACTCCTAGCTGCAACCCAACCATAGCATCAGCACCTGATGTACTCAAGCCATTGACACCTGACAAAAAGTGGTTCACAGATCCTGACATTTCTAATGAGTTTTGGTCACTCCCATTAACACAGGGAAGCCAATACAAATTTGTCTTCGCCTTTGATGGATGTCAGTACACCTGGACCTGTCTTTCCCAGGGCTTTTACAAATGCCCCTCCCTCTTCCATCTCCACATGATGGATGCTCTGCAAGGGTTCTCCACACCCCAGTGTCTCCTGCAGTACGTGGATGATTTGCTTCTGGCAACCACCACGAAAGACGATCATTTGACCCTTCTAGATGAACTTCTAGCTCTCCTCAAGAGAGCAGGCCTCGAGTGCAACCCTTGTAATGCTCAACTATGTGAAAAAGAGGTCATCTTCCTTGGCCTACACATTACAGACCAAAGTAGAAGCCCAGCTGTCAAAAAGATCCAGGGCTTGTAAGATCTGTAGCTTCCTACCAGTGTGGCAACACTCAGACACTTCTTAGGAATGGTAAACTACTCCAGGGATTTTTATCCCTGACTTTGCCTTGAAGGCCTTCCATTGTATGAACTTCTGAAAAAGGATTTCAGATGGACATGGGGCCCCACTCACAATGATGCTGTGACACAGCTCAAACAGGCTTTAGCCTCAGCCCCAGCACTGATTAATCCTAACCCAGTTCTTCCACTCCATTTGGAAACTGCCACATCTGATGTGGACATGTCTGCAGTGCTGGCACAAAAATACAATGGGTATTTCATGCCCATTGCTTATGCTTCTCAGATGCTGTCCCCAGTAGAGAGAAAGTATAGTTTCTGTGAAAGAACACTCTTCACAACCTACTGGGCTGTCTAACATTTCATGTACATCATTGGGTATGCACCTATTGTTTTGCATACCTGTCACACTGCAACTAACTTTTTACTTTCAGACAAAGTAAAAAATGGTTTAGTTTCCAATACCAAGCTTACCCACTGGTCTTTGCTTTTGCAGGACAGGGACATCAAAGTACTACTTGCAAAAATGCCATCCATCCTGGCTCATGGTCTATTCTACACAGGTAAGCCCCATGATTGTGCACTCCAGCCTTGTGACATACCTGAGCTGGGACCATTCTTACTGGCTACTCCTGATGTTTTAGAGGATACCAGCATGTATCACATTTTCACAGACTGTTCCACCTCCTATGTGGATGGGAAACAGGTGTCAGGGTTCGGGTGTGCTCATACTAGATCTAGAGGGTGATTTTAGGCACATTGCTAGGAAATGTACTGTCATTTCCTCACAGTATGCCGAATTGGCAGCTGTGGCCTGTACTCTAGAGGTCATGCCCCATAGTGATAAAGATGCAATCATCTTTGCAGACTCTAATTGGGTCTGTTCCTCCCTCATTGAATTTTCACCATTCTGGGAGAGAAATAACTTCACATCCTCTGATGGCTCACCTGTCAAATACAGGGAGTTGTTTGTGTACATACACACACTGACCCAGCAGTTTACTCATAAACTGTACATTCATAAGGTTAAGACTCACTGCAAAAATTACCCTTACCATGAATTCAATGATCAAGCGGACTCGCTTGCCAAAGCAGGTGCTTGGGGGGGGGGGAGGCATGGTCAATGACTTAACCAGTTGCTGTGGAAGCCATCTGCTTAGCTGCCAACACCAGGCAGACACTGCAACCAGAACCTCCATTGGACCTTTCTGCTGCACATAAATCTGACCCAGAACCAAAAGATGTGTTCAAATACCTAGACAAAGGAATTGAACAGGAACTACCTACTGGAAGTCCATACAAGAGACATTCTGACAACATACACCTATCTCATGATCAGAGTCTGATCTGGTATAGGAAGGATGATACAGGTCACAAGCTGTGGGTTGTATCACAATCCTTACAAACAAAATTCATCCATATAGTTCATGACACTGGCACTGGTAGACACCAAGGGGAAGATAACACCACCCAGAGACTTAAAACTGTCGTCTGGTGGCCTGGTATGACCAAGGACGTAGAGCACTATGTGGATAACTGCATAGTGTGTGCCCAGAACAATCATATTTCAATAAAAAGAAACACCAAATTATCACCACAAAGGCAATCTGGACCATGGAATGTGATACGAATCAATTGCATTGGCCCCTTGACTAACTGCAGCAAGAAAAAGAAGTATGCACTTGTCACAGATTTGTTTTCTAAGTGGGTTGAGGCATTCCCCACTAAAAATGACACAGCAAAGACAACTGCCAAGATCCTGGTGAATCAACTGTTCTCCAGGTGGGGCCTACCCCTTAAGGTAGACTCAGACCAGGGAACCAGTTTTACAGCTGAGCTGATGAAGCAGACACTCCAAATGCTTGGAGTAGATCAAACATTCCATATCCCATTCCATCCTCAATCCTCAGGCCAGGTAGAAATAGCAAACAGAAGAATCAAACAGATGTTATGCAAATCCATCGATGACAATCCCAAGGATTGGGATTCCCTCTTGCTACTACTACTGATGGCAATTAGGGGCACTCCTGCAACAACTACTCAGTGCACACCATATGAGGTTATGACTGGTAGATTCATGAGATTACCTGAACACCTGTCGATTGATCTCCACACCCCTCCTGCAGATAGGGTATCTGTGGACAAATTTGTTGAAAAACTTTGTGATGACATCATCAAAACACATTTATTTGCTGAAAATCATATGGGCAAAGCTCAACAACAAGCAAAAGCTCATTTTGATAAGCATGCCAAAGAAGTCGACTGGCAAGTTGGAGATCAAGTCATGCTTCTCCAATACAGACCACTGGCTCACTCATTTACCAGCAAATGGGAAGGCCCATATCCCATTGTCAACAAAATCAGCCCTGCTGTTTATCAGGTGAGAGTTCAGCATCAGAAACAGACCACCGACAAGTGGTTCCATGCTAATCAGCTCAAGTTGTATAAAGGTGATTAATTACTTTTCCCAACCCTCTTAGGGTGGAATAGTACCCCTCACTTAACAATCCTTTTCTGTTTCTTTCAGATACACTGGCAAGATGACTATCTTACACATCCTCATCCTGGTGGGACTACTTTCTTTGACTTACTTTTAGGACAAACCTCTTTCAACTGAGCACAGACAATGTATTGCACATTTGCTTGACAAACTTGAACATTTAACTAGAGATGCACCCATCTCCAGCCCCTAGGGAGTACATATTGACGTCCCCAATAAATTGATTACTGTTAAGGAAGGTTGAGATGCCTATCTTAATGCCATGGTTGTATCTCCAGACAAATCCACTTTACAAACACAATGGGAAATTGATTTTAATGGTTACACACTTCCTGTAGCATGTTTATCTAAAGGTACTTTTCACAGCTGGCCCAACACAGGGATTGCACCAAATGGTATACTCTCTATTCGACAAGCCTCTTCTAGACACTCTGGTCTCTATAACTTAACTGCCTTAATAGATCCTATCTTTTGTGATCACTTCACCTCTGAGGAGTCATAAGCTTTCTGTCTTCACAACTATATGGCTACTGAAGCTATGTTCCTTTCTGCGGTTCTACCCACTGAAGAAGAACTGACTGAATGTCCTCCTCAGGAGCCTGGTACCCCTAGTGGATTGACCACCACTTCTCTTCCAGGAGTTTTGATTAGCAATGTACAATTTATGCATGTTCCAGTTATTTTTAATCTTACACATTGGAATATGGCCAAGTCTGGTCTCTGTCACATGATCAACACTTCTACATTTTTCGGTATGATGCTTCTAGATATTGTAGCTGTTTATCAGACTTGCACAAATGATCCAGTTAGTGGACCTCATGTTACTCAACATGCAGGAGTTTTTAGATCCGCACCTAATGCTGAAAGTAAACCATGCACTAGGCGTGATACTGCAGATGTTACCAGTGCAGCAGGCACTGTTTCTGTCCTTTTTGGTTCAGGAATGTCTATCTGGAATAGAGCAGATATAGCTGTTATTAAAGCACAAACATTTAACTTTCAACAAGCTGTTAAAAATGATATCTTACCACCACTGCTACATGGTGTAGATGGTGTAAGTAAGGAAGAGCATTTTGCTGTTTATAACATGCAGGAAATCGCTAAAGGGTTCAATGACACTAGAAACAAAATTAATTAATAGATTTTTTAAAATAACAAGGAGGCAGACAAGCAATATATTGCCCGTGAACTTTTATGCTTCACCTATGGCTCTTATGTAATTGCCACTGTTAACAATCTCTTCGGGGACTTGGAAACAGGATGCATTTCAGATATTATTCAGGATAGGGGACTGTCTAAATGGTATTGTACTCATTGTAGATCTACTGCATGCATTACATTGTGTACGTCAAACTCTGTCAATATTTCTCTGTCTACTGCTAGAAATCTTGGGTATGTGTCACGTTATCCAAACCAAGCACCATGTTCATGTTACTTTACTAAACATTGTTCCATCCATGACAACATGATCATTACTTTTACTGTGTCACTACCCCGCTTTGATCCACAAACTTCTGTCTTTGACAAACTGGCTGCAATAAATTCCATCAGACATCTTGCCGAGAACATTTACAGGGAACGAACTGACTTGCCTTCCTTACTCATTTATCCTCCTGTCCTCCTTGCTTGGGTCGCACTGCATACCAACTGCTGCACCAAGAAGGGATATTATTACCTGTGCCACTGTGATGCATTTGGCATTGTTAAACCTGTCTGCAGCTATGCTCCAGAACATCTCAACTGGTCTTCTTCCTTGGGTGATGATCTGGCGTCTAACCCGACTGAATAATTTTCACAAGTTGCATCTTTAGCTCCACCTCCAAAACAGCTGCATCCTGAAATTACTTGGAGGAGGTATATCACTTCACATCACAGCTCACCAACCAGTCCTTTGCTTGTCCTATATGCCTACAACAATGGAGAGTTCCACCTGTAAGAGTTACCTACAGTTCCGATGAGCAGTATTGTGTAGTGACAAATCACAAATTCTTTGCTTATGGTGCCAAGTCTTGTGCTATTAATGCTCCTAACTTCTGTTTTATTCCACAGCAGAAAACAGTAATTAGTCAGACAGTTATTACTCCTGTTCCTCTCCCTGAACCAGATATTATTGATACTGATCCGCAATACTTGTTTGCATTGTCTCAATATTTGCCTATATTCAATGTACATATTGACCCTTTGACACTCTCATTGAAATCCCTTTTAGCTAGAAAAGATTCACATCTTATCTATATTAGCAACAATATTTCTAAAACTGGTGATGCTCTTAATACTCTTATTCATGATGGTGATTTAAGCACTGCTCTATCCAATACTTGGTTGGAATCAACTTTTAAAGCTTTTGCTATTATCCAAGCATTTTTGATTTCTTTTCTGATACTAACCCTTTGCTGTCTGTAATGTACTCTTAGACAACATCGCGAACAACTCGAATTCTTTGCAAAGTCTGTGCCTCAGGCTTGTAAATGATGGCTTTTATAGCTCTATCCCACTACTTTCCTGTGGTTGTTGCCTTTTCTTTTGAAGGCAACAATGGGGGGACTGTTATCCATGGTCCAGCACCCCTGATGGTGCCCCCACCTCGTGGGCAACAACTTATGTAGGTATATGTACTAACCTAGGGCAAAGACACTTATATAAGCATAAGTATCAGTATTTGTGTCCTGCTACATTCTACTGATACATATTATGCCTTATTATGTTCTACTGATATATTCTAGCCATGAGAAATGCTTTTTGCTCTATTTTTACTGTACTTTTATATGTAAGGCAACAGTCCATCTTTAGTACTTGTACACCACTGCAAATGACCTTGCACTACAGAGGTCCATTGTATTGTTATCTTCTGCAAGCTATGCAAGTTTTACTTTAGTTAGGACAGTTTCTCAGACCACCTGTTTTTGTCCAGCTATATACATTTTATGTATCTTCTTTTGTTGTTACCATAGTAATTATCAGGGTATAAGGCCCTTTGTAGCACATAGCTTTTCTGAGAATAGATGAGAGACTGCATTTACCTAGGTAAGTAAAACTGGTGTTCTCCCAGTGATCACACTGTAATGGTAGTAAGCCTGTATTACTGATCTGTAATAAATTTCATTTATTATATGAGTAACATTTATCTGTTGTCTTTTCCTTCTGTGTAGTTCCAACAAGAACCTGAGAAAGAGTGATTTATCACTCCAGTTACAGTGCATGTGCAAGAAGTGCATTGATGTGCTGAACGTTCAATTTGTGATCTATCGAAGGAGTAAATCGGTGGTCCCAGTGCCCTGGTAAGCTAAATAGGGTCTGGTGACCTTGACAATGTAGGGCAGAAGTCGCTTGAGTGTTTTTAAAATAGAGTTTGAATGAGGGCATTTACTGGGGGCTAATTAATATTCATAAGCCCTCATACATATTCATGTACTGCTGCCTGCTGCCTGGGGGAACAGTATTTCAGTGACAGCGACAGCAAAAGTGTTTGAGCATAATGTATATAAGTGAGTTAATCTAAAAGGAAATTGGGCTACATGTGTGTGGAAAAACTATAATAATATAACTCTACTGTAGTCCTGGTTGCACCAGCACTTAAAAATGATGAGACTGCATAGACTGCATAGACATTGTTTCAGCAGCCACCTTTTTGAAAGTTCAGTAGCCAATCACAGACTGAGATTTCAGCCAGAGACTCTTGGGAATGTAGTACAGACTTGTGGGAGATAATCTGGGACAAAGTTTGGGTGCCTAAAATATAGCCAATGGGAGAACTAGAACTGTTTCAAACAGCTTGACAAGCCAATCGGGTTTCTTGGATTTTGCCATATATTTAAGAAGGACTGTTCCAAACTGGAGGCAGATGTGTTTTGGGTCCAAGAAAGACCTGTGGAGACTCCAGCTCGAGCTTCTGAGAAGAGCCTGTGTGTTTTGCAGGAGAGGCCTGTTTGCCTCCCGTGAGCTGTCTTCATTCCACAAGGGGACTGATTTTTAGGGACTGCTAGTGTTGGTAAGATGGATCCGGACAAATCTGGATACACAGATATCTGCCTTTTTGTGGTAGGATAGTGGATCTGCTGTATACTTTCACTATCTGCCTGTGGATCTGGCCGTCGGATCCCTGTCCAGATGTTGCACTATCTGATGGCTGGATCCAGGGATCCAGCACCAGATCTCTGGATCTGGTACCAGACAAAGCGGGGTCTGACCCACAATCTGACCTCCATATTTGGCTGGATCCCGGGATGGATCCAACTTGAATAGCACTGCCATCTGCCAGATCACTGGCGGATCCACAGTGGCACTATCCAAGCAACACTACTGCCTACCTGTAGTTAAGAGGTTTGTTCAGTAAAACAGCTGTAATTGTGGATCAGCCTGAAACCAAACTGTCCAAACTGAGAGGGGGAGAATTAAATGCTGTTTCCATTAAATGTGCTGAATGCATGTTGTTGGTCAAGACCTACTGTCCAGGGACTCCTGCTTGCCAGAAAGGAGCCTGTCTTTGCCAGTGACTGAACTGTCTACCAGCTGGAGGGGTCACCTGCAAATAAACTGAACTGTGCCAGAGACACTTTACTGAACTTGGGCCTCTGTTCTTCCCAGCCCATACTGCATGTTCTTGTGCAAGCTCTAGTGTTACTGGCAAGAGACCAGCTTCGGGGATCCAACCCCTGTGCAGAAAGTCATTGCAGGTTGCAGCCATCTTCAGGGAAAGGTCAAATAGTGGAGGTGAGTCATGACGGCCCAGTTTCCCCATGTGTAGCAGCTTCCAGCATCAGGTCTTCATTTTGTCAGGTCATCCTGAACTGACTGGTACAGTGAGCAAATCCAGGGTAGCTCCTTGCAACAATCATCTTGATTTTTTTGTAGTATCATCTAATTGTTCTCAGCTTAATTTCAAGGGTTTTCAATAGACTGGGCCAACCGGCCATGGATACAAATAATTTGGTCTGCCTTGCATCACTTAATAATTATTTTTCTTCAGGGGCCCTAATGACAGCTGCAACCCTAGGCAACAATTCTGGCTGGCCAGTAGAGGTCTGGGTACCCAGCAGCTGCAAAACTGTACAGTGGGACTAAATGCATGCATGCAAATGTGCCCTGGTTTAAATCCAGTATAGCAATTATTCATCTAAATCTGCCTCTTCCCTTGTTCAAATTCCCCTTAATAAATTGATTGGTTTGTTTCACTATTACATTGCCTCACGAATATCTCAATGTCGGGGCAGAGGTTGATGTATTTGGGAGAAACGCATTTAAAAGTGCATGCATGTATTGAATGCTGTTTTACAGGGGGTTCCAGAGGATTTACTGAAGACCGGACCCTGGCAGTAAGTGCAAAGAGTGTGTGTATATTGTAAATGTTTATTGTTGACTGTGTGTCAACTGCTAAAAGAGGGCTATACCAGGTTAGGTAGATACCCCCACATACTTTACTCTGGGTGGAGGCACCAAAATAGTGAACCCAGGCCCCTCAACTTGTTGTCCAAAGTACAGACAGGGGCAGTAACCCTAGATATAGCCCTGTCTATGGGTTACACATTGGTGGTACCACTGGGATTAGTGCCCCCCTACTGGCCAAAATCACAAACTTTTTGTTAAGCTCCATCCAAAGTCCACTGTTCTTATGGGCAACTACATGTGGCCTGCCACCAGTATGGACAGTATTACTAACACTGATTCTGACTCCCTCTCTAAAGAAATGGCTATACAGCAGTTAATTGGTTGGTATACGGGGAGTGAGACTGACCCCCCCACAATGTCCGTCTGTTGCTAGACATACCGTTGGGCACTAGCAAAGACATTATAGAGGGGGCACTTTCAAAAATTGACTGTCTTAGGGAGGTTGAGGTAGTAGGTCAACAAGCTGACCTGACCGCCCAAACACTAATTGTTCTAGTGGAGTGTAGTAACCCAGTGGACAGTACTAAGGTGTCTAAAACTATTGCCATTAATGGGTCCCTGACAGCCTGGAGAGTGGTAGCCAAGAATAGTGAGGATCCCTCAGAGCCAGAATCACCATCCTTATTTGAGAGTTTTGAGGAGAAGCTTGCCAAAATGTTACAGGATGAAGGCCAATCCCTCGAGGACTTGGGAAAGTTATTTAAGCCTCCTGGTGGTACCCCTCCTCTGGCACCTACACCTGTCCCGGTGCCTACTCTTGCTCCTGCACCAGCTCCTGTGCTTCCAGCACTGGCACCGGCACCTGAGCCCGCAGTTAGTCATGACTCTTACCGCAGGCTGTAAGCATTTTCAGGCACTCTTCCCACTCCCCAAGGGGAAGATGATTCTGAGACTTGGATGGACTATGCCTCCCCCCTGGTTCAAGAGTGGCAGTGTGCAGAAGCAGAAAAATGGAAAAGGATCATGGAAAGTTTAAGGGGCCCTGCATTGGAAGCAATCAGATTTTTGAGGTTCACAAACCCTGATGCTTTGGCTCAAATATATTTGTCTGCATTAGAAGATGTCTTTGGTAGTATTGAATCTGGGGAAGTTTTAATGTGGAAATTCAAAGCCACCAAACAGTGGAAAAGGGAATGCTTGTCTGCTTATGTTACTCGTTTGGAGAGGGCCTTACAGAAAGCTTACAGAAAAGGTGAGGTATTGGCCAGTGATTTGAATCGTGTGAGATTATATCACATACTACAATCTGCCAAATACTAAAAATTGCTAATTCTCTAGCTAAAGTTCCAAGGTAGAAGGGATGATCCCCCCTGCTTATTGTGAACTAATAAAAGAACTCAGGGAGGCTGTAGGTGAGAAAGAAGACTGGGATCCTTGTGCAGGCACTGCTAGAGCAGCCTCGGTGCTGGAAAGGCCTGTGAACAAGAGACTGTTAGGGACTCTCTGCAACTAGCAGAGATACTTAAAGAGATCAGAGAACTAAAAATTGGTGCCCTCACTAATGCCGTCGCTGACAGAAACCAAGACATCCCTCAGAATGCATCTGCTGTGAGAGTGGGTGTGCACGCTCAGGTGCCCTCTGTAAATGGCAGCATAAAGACTGAACTAAGTGAATTGTTTGCCTTGGTAAGAGAATTGATGGGACGTGGTGGGCAAACTCAACAAGGGCCCTCTGCTGGTAGAGCTCCTGCTCAACTGCTAAATATGTATTCCTCCTCACCTTCTAGTCGTGAATGGAGACCAACCTCTAATGTAATGATACAACCAAAGCAGACCAAAGAAAATATATTTTGCTACAACTGTGGGAAGGATGCCCATATAAAGAGAGATTGCCAGTCTTAAAGGGACCCAGAAAAAGTGGTCGACAAACTACAGGAAGAGCTCCAAAGAGTAAAGTGACTCCAGAGGGATGCAGGCAATGACTGTAGAGAAGGTTCAGACAAACCCAAATCCAATTCCTTTGTGGCCAGGTCATCTGTCTAGGTTCCTGCTAATGCTCCTCCTGACTGGTCCAAAATGGTAGGTCCTTCGATGGAGACCACTGTACATATTGACAGAATCCCGGCCTGCGATGTATTGGACAGGGGCTCTCAGATCACTATAATATTTAAAGATTGGTATTACCAGCACTTGCCTGATACAATCTCTAGATGGACTACATGTATGGGGTTTAAACGATAAATCCTACCCTTACCTTGGTTTCTTATGAATGTGGCTATCTTTTCCTTCTACCGTGACTGGCGAGGACAAACCCATGGAGACTCTGGTTTGGTTTGCCCCTCAACTGGACTATATGATGGAATCTCCATATAGATCGGCACTAATGCACACATGATTGGCCACCTAGCGCAGATGTGTCAAGAGAAGCAAGCTCAGAAAACCAGACGAGCGTTACCTATTCACGTAATAGTACAAAAGGCTTATGAGATGCAAATGCAGAACAAAGAGAATGACAGGATGATCCAGTGGGATATGTCTGGAAAAAAGACCCATCACCTCTCATCTTGCCACCTAATATACAGTGTCACGTCAGTGCAGAGGTGCATATCAAGAAAGATGTAACAAATAAGATTCTTATGTTGGATACCCCGGAAAAGGGAAGGTTGCCTAATGGACTTTTAGTTAAACCCAGTGTGCTACCTGTTAGAGCCCATGCCTATGCTAGGAGAGTGGTGGTGCAGTTGTGTAATTTAACTGACAGAGACATTGAAGTCACTCAGGGTTGTACCCTGGCTGAGGTATATTGCACAGATACCACTGTGTTACCAAGCAAGTGCCGTACAGAAGTGGATGGTGAAGTAACTCCAGAACTGTTCGATTTTGGAGACTCCCCCATTCCCATGGAGTGGAGAGATAAAGTCAGCTGTTTGCTAGCCCAGTGAGGTAAAGTAGTCTCACTAAAAGAATAGAACTTTGTATGCATCTCAGGCACTGAGCACCATATCAGGTTCCATGACGAGAGGCCCTTTCGAGAAAGGTCATGCAGATTGGCACCTGCGAACATTGATGATGTTCGATGCCATCTCCAAGAGATACTAGCAGCTGGAATCATCCAGGAATCCCACAGCCCTTATATCTCCCCCATTGTGTTGGTTCAAAAGAAAAATGGCTCAGTAAGAATGTACGTGGATTACCGGACACTTAACCAAAGGACCATACCAGATCAGTATACAATGCCTCGCATCCAGGATGCTCTTAATTGTCTTAATGGAAGTCAGTGGTTCTCTGTCCTAGATCTTAGAAGTGGGTACTACCAAATCCTGATGGTGCCAGAAGATCGAGAGAAAACTGCTTTTATTTGTCCTTTGGGTTTTTATGAATTCCTGCGCATGCCTCAAGGCATATCTGGAGTGCCAGCAACCTTCCAGAGATTAATGGAGTGAGCTGTAGGAAACATGAACCTCCTTGAATGCCTAGTTTATTTGGATGATGTCACTGTGTTTGGCAAAATGCTCGAAGAGCATGAAGCTCGTCTGTCCAAGGTCCTGGACCGGTTAGAAGAATTCGGATAAAAATTTTACATTGTCAAGTGACAGTTTTTTCAGCAATCTGTAAAATATGTGGGCCACATTGTATCTTCAGAAGGCATCCAAACAGGAAAGTAGAAGCTTTAACCACCTGGCCAAGGACTAACAATCTTAAAGAACTTCAAAGATTCCAGAGTTTCTGCGGGTATTATCAACGCTTTGTTAAAGATTATACAAAAGTAATTCACCCACTGCTAAATCTGACCCAAGGATATCCACCTACTAATCAGAAGTACAAAAGGAGTGCTGTAAAAGAAGGTAATAAAGTCTACTTTAAGCCTAATGAACCATTCGGAGCCAGGTGGACCCCTGATTGTGACACAGCATATTACAACATCATTTACCAGCTTAAACATGCTCCAATACTTGCGTATACAGATCCAACGAAACCATATGTACTGCACACTGATGCCAGTCTGAGTGGACTTGGGGCTGTATTTTATCAGGAGTATGAGGAACGATCACGTCCAGTGGCGTTTGCCAGTAGAAGTTTGGTTCCATCTAAGAAAAACTATCCTGTACATAAACTTGAATTTCTCACTTTGAATTGGCCAATAGTAGACCAGTTTCATTAATATTTATGTGATGCTAAAATACTGGTAAAAACAGACAATAATCCCCTCACATATGTTCAAACCTCAGCCAAGCTGGATGCTACTGGACACAGGTGGTTCTCTGCTTTTTCAATGTATGATTATTCAGTGGAGTACCGTCCGGGCCTCTATCACATTGATGCTGATGCTCTGTCCAGAAGGACTGTCTCCAATCCTGAGTGGGTGAGAATGTCAGAACAATCTGTAAGGCCCCTGTGCCAAAAGTTCGACCAGGATGAACACCCATCTGCTGCCACTGTGAACTGCCTAGTTGACTGCTTGGGACCTCCTGATACTTGTGTTCCTGTAACATACTGCAACTTTGCGGCTGTGGATCTGACTGCCCTGCCTCAACTCACTCTAGCAGACATTCAAAGGGAGCAAAATCATGATCCTATGATCAAACTGGTGTTACATGCCATAAACAAGGGACAAGATGTTTCCAAACTATGGTCCAATGACCAGAGAACTGCCTTACTGTTCAGAGAGAGGCCAAGACTGAAACTGCGAGATAAGCTGCTCTACCAAGAGGTCACAGATGAACATGGCACAATTATTAAAAAACAGCTGGTGTTGCCATCCAAGTTTAAATGTGTGGTCCTAAGAGCACTTCATGACCAGATGGGACATTTGGGCAGTGAAAGGACAGCTGACTTAGCTAGAACCCATTTATACTGGCCCAAACTGAATGCAGATGTGGACCAGTACATCGGAACTTGCAGCAGATACCTCCAGAGAAAGGCCCAGCCACAGATAGCGGCACCCTTGATTAACATCACCACTAGTGTGCCCATGGAGCTTGTATGTATTGACATTTTGAACCACTCCTTATCACCCACAAGGAGACCCCCAACCTAAATGGCTTAATTGAACATTGCTGGACATGTTGGGTACCCTTCACCAGAAAGACAAGCCAAAAGACAAGCCGAGGTGGAGTCAGCAGATAAGTGCTTTAGTCCATGCTTACAATTGTACCCATAGTGAAGCCACTGGTTTCTCACTGTATACACTGATGTTTGGCCAGGAAGTCCGATTATCTGTAAACATTTGTTTCAGAGTGCCCCCAGATGGGATTCAGACTGATAACTACCTTCAATATGTACAAAAACTCAAGACTCAGTTCAATCATGCCTACCAACTGGCTCACACCATGGCTGCCAAGAAAAACCTAGCAAACAAGGGGAGACACGAAAAAAGGATAAAAGCCCAAAAGCTACAACCTGGAGACCGTGTTCTCATGCGCAGCCTTGGCCTGCATGGAAAACACAAAATAACTGACTGGTGGAATCCACCCTGTACATTGTCATCAGCAAGCTGGATGATCCGCCAATCTACAAAGTGCATCCAGAAAATGATCCAAAAGCTGTAAAGACAATACACCAGAATCACCTTTTACCCATTGGACAAATTATTATAGACTGCACCTCAAGCTGATGTTCCCATTGGGCCTTTTATCAGATCTGCTTCTCGGAAAAAACAGTCAAACCAGCCTCCTACCTTGTAGCAGCCAAAGCCTTCAACATAGAAACATAGAATTTGATGGCAGATATTGACCGCTTGGCCCACCTAGTCTGCCCATTTCCCAACAACAAGTAATGCTGTCATTAATGATGATGTCAGTTCTGAGTCTGATGAAACTGAATATAGACCTGCGTATTATCCTTCTTTCAAATTAGCCCAGCTGTTCCAAGGCAACCCTTTGTGTAATATGGGAGACAGTGTTGACAATCTCAAAATATCAGATAATCTTGTGCTCTTGACCACTGCAATACCGCCTGATAGTGATGCACAAAGTATAACCAGCAGTAGCTGACTCTTTATGTCTTGTGGAACTGTCTGAGGATGAAATAGCAAGTCCTGACCAAGAGAATGAGGATCCAACTGATGAGTCCTTACCTGAAGCTGAGATATCCGGCCCTAGTGAACCTGACCTCAACTCAGAAAGTATTGCTAATTCTAAAAGTACTGGCAGTGTGCTACATGACTTAAATTTTGCTGAAATCCCGCCTACTGATGAACCAGAGTCTACAGAACAAGCAAATTCAAGTGATGCTGCAAATGCAAATGGAAGTGATACCCCCAGCTCTGAATAAACAGACAGTGCAGAGGTGCCCCTTAATGCAGAAGATGATTTGTTGGTGGACAACAAGCCTGAAGTCATGAACCCAAACGCAAATGTTGAAAGGACTGTGCCTGTGCCCCCTCCACCTAGAAGATCTGTGAGAGCGGTAAAACCTGTGGTATGCCTTACATATGATTCTCCAGGAGAGCCTGTAGACCTTCCTATGAATGTGGTCCATAAAGGAGTTTATATTACAGCCAATTCCCTTCCTAAGATAACATACACTGCAGCTGCTAAGTTAGTGATAACACCCTCCAACCAATATACTTGTAGTCATTTTACAAAAAGTCCAAAGTTAGCTGATGAGTTCAGATTATCAGTCATGTGGGTTAGTGTACAAAGAGTGGTACAGACAAGTGTAGTGCATATAACTGACTGAGACAGAATGAAGATAAACAAATAGAATGTTGGAATAAAATGCTATTTACGAGTAAAGCATGCTTATTACGAACCTTAACAATGATACTGTGCAGCAATGTATATAATACTTTAATACAGAACATGTTATATAAAGTGTATAGTAAATGTTATGATTACTGTTTTTTTATAGGCTTGGCACAGATACCAAGCATTTCAGGCAGGGGAGAAATGTAAACCCCCCTCGGGGCTTACCTTAATTGCCCCCAGGCCTCTTTGTTTCTCCCGTATTCCTCGTGCTGCCTCTGGCATACCGCTCCTCCTTTAACGCCAGCCAGAGTCTTCCAGATGCTTCTGTTGCTCCCAAAAGTCCCTTAATGTAGCCCTTGTACTTATTTTAGCCCAGTTTGGGCTCAAAACTTAACGAGTCGCCGTCATTGTTTTAGTGGAGCCGACTACCGCCCAGGTGCAAGAAGTGCATTGATGTGATGACCGCTCAATTTGTGGTCAATCAAGGGAGTAAATCAGTGGTCCCAGCACCCTGGTAAGTTAAATAGGGTCCGGTGACCTTGACAATGTGGCACAGAAGCCGCTTGAGTGTTTTTAAAATAGAGTTTGAACGAGAGCATTTATAGGGGGCCAATTAATATTCATAAGCCCTAATACATATTCATGAGCTGCTGCCTGCCATCTGGGGGGACAGTATTTTGGTGTCAGCAACAGCAAAAGTGTTTGAACATAATGTATATAAGTGGGCTCATTGAAAAGTAAATTGTCCGGGTTGCATGTGTGTGGAAAAACTGTAAATAATAAAAAATTTGTAAAGCAAATAGGATGCTGGGATGCATAGGCAGGGACATCACCAGCAGGAAAAGAGAGGTCATAATTCCACTATACAAGACACTAGTGAGGCCCCACCTGGAGTACAGTGTACAGTTCTGGAGACCTTACCTACTTAAGGTAATAGACAGGGTAGAGAAGGTTCAGAGGAGGGCAACAAAGATGGTACATGGATTGCATCACAAGTCCTATGAGGACAGGTTGAAGGAACTGAACATGTACTCCCTGGAGGAGAGGAGGGAGAGAGGGGATATGATAGAGACATACAAGTATCTTACAGGGAGGAACAGGGTGCAGGAATACACTATTTTTAAGCAAAAAAGATGTTCCAGGACTAGAGGGCATGGGATGAAGTTGGAGGGAGGATGATTCAGAGGAGACGTGAGGAAGAATTTCTTCACAGAATGGGTGGTGGACAAGAGGAACACCCTGCCAGAGGAAGTGGTGGGGGCTGAAACAATCATGGGATTTAAGAATGCATGGGATAGACATAAAGGAATTCTGGAGGTCAGGGGTAAGGGGCAACAGACTTCTAGGAAAACATAAACTGAACTTACAAGCTCAAATGGGCAGACTGGGTGGACCATAGGCCCTTATCTGCCGACACTGTCTATGTATCTATGTATCTAATAGAACTCTAGTCCTAGTTGTACCAGCACTTAAAAACTGAGATTGCATAGACTGCATAGATATTGTTTCAGCAGTAACCATTTTGGAGGTTCAGTAGCCAGTAACAAACTGAGATTTCAGCCATAGACTGTGGGGAATGTAGTACAGACTTGTGTGAGATACTCAGGGGCAAAGTTTGGGCACCTAAAACATAGCCAATGGGAAAACTAGAACTGTTTCAAATAGCTTGACCAGCCAATCAGATTCCTTGGATTTTGCCACATATTTAAGAGGGACTGTTCAAAATGGAGGCAGATCTGTTGTGGGTCCGAGAGAGATCTGTGGAGACTCCAGCTTGAGCTTCTGAGAGGAGCCTGTGTGTTTTGAGGAAGGGGCCTGTTTGCCTCCTGCGAGCTGTCTTCATTCTGCAAGGGGACTGATTTTCAGGGACTGACTGCCTGCAGTTAAGAGGTTTGCTCAGCAAAACGGCTGTAATTGCGGATTGGCCTAAAACCAAACTGAGAGGTAGAGAATTAAATGCTGTTTCCATTAAATGTGCGGAATGCATGTTGTTGGTCAAGGCCTACTGTCCAGGGACTCCTGATTGCCAGAAAGGAGCCTGTCTTTGCCAGTGACTGAACTGTCTACCAGCTGGAGGAGACACCTGCAAATAAACTGAACTGTGCCAGAGACACTTTATTGAACTTGGGCCTCTGTTCTTCCCAGCCCATACTGCCTGTTCTTGTGTCAGCTCTAGTGTTACTGGCAAGAGACCAGCTTTGGGGATCCAACCCCTGTGCAGAAAGTGATTGCAGGTTGCAGACACCTTCAGAGAAAGATCATGAAGTGGAGTTGAGTCATGACGGCCCAATTTCCCCATGTGCAGCAGTTTCCAGCATCGGGTCTTCATTTCGCCAGATCATCCTGAACCGACTGGTACAGTGAGTAAATCCAGGGTAGCTCCCTGCCACAATCATCTTGATTTTCTTGTAATATCATCTAATTGTTCTCAGCTTAAATTCACAGGTTTTAAATAGACTGGGCCAACCGGCCGTGTATACAAATAATTTGGTCTGCTTTGCATCACTTAATAATTATTTTTCTTCAAGGGCCCTAACAACAGCTGCAACTCCGGGCAACGATTCTGGCTAGCCAGTAAAGGTCTGGGTACCCAGCAGCTGCAAAACTGTACAGTGGGACTAAATGCATGCATGCAAATGTGCCCTGGTTTAAATCCAGTATAGCAATCATTCATCTAAATCTGCCCCTTCCCTTGTTTAAATTCTCCTTAATAAATCGATTGGTTCGTTTCATTGTTACATTGCCTCATGAATATCTCATTGTCGGGGCTGAGGTTGATGTGTTTGGGGGAAACACATTTAAAAGTGCATGTCTGTGTTAAATACTGTTTTACAGGGGGTTCCAGGGGATTTACTGAAGACCAGACCCTGGTGGTGAGTGCAAAGGGTGTGTGCATTTTGTAAATGTTTATTGCCGACTGTGTGTCAACTGCTAAAAGGGGCTGTGTTCATTTCAAAGGTCCTTGGTCACTAGGTGCATTTGTGGGTGGATATAGCTTCCCAGAGGGCTATACCAGGTTAGGTAGATACCCCACATACTTTACTCTGGGTGGAGGTACCAAAATAGTGAACCCAGGTCCCTCAACCTTTATTTTATTTATTTATTTATTACATTTTGGTGACCAGGTAGGCACACTGAGCCCCAAAGGACCCTTTTTCAGGGGTGACCTGGGATAACAACACATGTTTTGATACAGAGAAAGACATTGGGTTATAGAAAACAATTTTCAGGTTGGCATGCTGGTTACAGTCCTGGTTATCAACAAGATACTGTTTTTACAAATTGGCAGGGATACAATCGTGATAAACAAAATGTTTTCAGGTGGAGAGCTATCTATAGGACGGTGACAAGGCCAAAGGGCCAAGGATCATGAAGGTGTACCTGGGTAGGCCCACCTCACGTGGGTTGACATAGGTAAAGGTACAGGCAGGGGTAGTAACCCTAGATATAGTGCCACTTAGGGGTTACACCACATTTATAGTTGCCCTTAGGCAAACTTGGAAGCCAAGTGTGTGGTGTTTTTGTGGTCAGTTGTAGGCTATGGGTTAGACTGTCAGATAATGTTGTGTCCCTTTTGTAGCTAAATCTAGGTGGGGTGGAACAGCAGTTCTTAAGAATGGGGTCTGAGCCAATAATGCCCATTTCCGAGACATTATGTTTCTAATAATTGATGACCTGTTATCATATGTGCTTACAGAATTAAGACGTGGTTCCATCTCTGGAGCATGAACCCTCTGTATAAGTAAATCTCTCCTTTCTATGGCGTTAACTTCAGTTTCTGCCTGGTTTAAGATTTCTGGCCTGAACCCTTCTGTTGGAACCTGTTTCTCATGTCCCTGCTGTTTCACATAGTAATCAGCAGCCTCATTACTACATAGATACATAGATAGATACATAGAATGTGACAGGACATGAGGACCGCCAGGCCCATCTAGTCTACCCATATTTCCTGTTTCCTATCCCCAAGTGTCCCCATGACTACCCTTTCTGTGCTGTTGCTAGGGTTCCCTTATGCCTATCCCACACATTCATGAATGCCTTCACTGTTTGCACCCCTACCACTTCCTTGGGGAAGCTGTTCCAGACCTCCACCACCCTGTCAGTGAAGAAGTACTTCCTCACATTCCCCTTGAATCTACCTCCCTCCAGTCTCATATCATGACCCCTTGTTTTTGAGCATTCTTTTTTCTGAAAGAGGCTCACACTAGGCCCTATTAAAACCCTTGCGGTATCTAAAAGTCACTTTCATATGCCCCCTTTCCCTTCTCTTCTCCAACGAGTACATATCGAGGCCTGCTAGCCATTCCTCATATGTCTTCTGGTGCAGCTCCTGCACCAACTTTGTAGCCCTCCTTGGACTGCCTCCATTTTGTCTATGTCCTTTCTGAGGTGTGGCACCCAGAACTGTATGCAGTATTCCAGATGTGGCCTCACCAGTGATCTGTAAAGTGGCATCATCACTTCCCATTTTCCACTGGAGATACCCCTCTCTATGCACTCCAACATACCACTGACCTTCTTTACTGCTTTCTCACACTGCCTGGCCACCTTTAGGTCATCTGTAATAATTACACCCAAATCCCTTTCCTGTATGGTGGTGGTCAGCACCCCCCCCCCCAATGAGTACTATTCTCCTGGATTTCTGTACCCTAAGTGCATAACTTTGCATTTTTAGCATTAAATTTCAGCTGCTACACCTCCTTTGGCCATTCTTCTAGCTTACCCAGGTCCTGTCTCATCCTTTCCACCCCTTCTGGTGCATCTGCTGTATTGCAGATTAGGGGTGTGCTAATACCTTAATTTGAATATTCGTATTCAGGACTCCAGATATTTGTTATTCTTTATTTTGCCCCAAATAAGTATTTTTTTAAATAAGACATTGTAAAACTGTTAAAGTCCACCACTTCCTTCCCTTTTGAAGTACAACAGTTAATTCTGTCATGAACACCCCGCATACAGCCTTTCAGCAGCCCAAAAAGGTAACAAACTACTGCACTGATCAGTGGTCAGGTGACAGATGGTCATCATAGATTGACCAAAGGCTGTAGATGTGGTGACATCTTGTGTCTTGTCTAGGGCAACTAAAATGGCACTGGCATAAGTGCATTGTATATGCACCCTGGAAGAGAGGAAAGTGAGATGTGCCATTATAGAGACCTATATAAATACCTCACAGGGGTGAAGGGGGCACATAAGGGGAGTCTCTTTCAAGTGAGAAAGAGCACAAGTACCAGGGACAATGGGAGCATGTGATGAAGCTGAAGAGGGAGCTCAAGACAGATGTGAAGAG
Organism: Neoceratodus forsteri; assembly: GCA_016271365.2. Taxonomy (NCBI): domain Eukaryota; kingdom Metazoa; phylum Chordata; order Ceratodontiformes; family Ceratodontidae; genus Neoceratodus; species Neoceratodus forsteri. The sequence continues at coordinate 1,283,983,011 of CM057453.1, forward strand.
ATATTTATTCATGGAAGGCATGGTAGATGCCAGACACAGACTTCCAGCATAAGTGATGGTGATGAAGACAGTGTGGGGCTTCAAGCATGCGTGAGATAGGCATAGGGGTGTATTGGAAAACAGGCAGGGAGACAGTAGGGTTGCTTTAGGGTCTGCAGAAGAGACCGATGAGGCAGGGATGGACAATCTGGGAAGACTGTGTGGGCCAAGCATTCCATTTCTACCAACAGATATTTAGTAACCTAAAGTACACAATAGTAAGTGCACTAAAAAATGATACAGTATTTAAATGTTTCTAGTTTAAGACGGGCCTCCTGGTGGTCTTGCAGTATATATGCCAGGGAGTTAAGAGTTACCCTTTAAATTAAATATTTAATGTGACAGAAAAAAGAAAGGGTGAGACAAAAAAAAATTAACATTACATTGTCGTAACATTAGGTAGATCGAGAGCAGTACTGTACCACCAGTTTTATGTGGGCAGATCATATTTGTAGCCAACTACTGGTAAGTTTAACTTAATGAACACTAGCTGTTTAACGTGTTGAGGGTCCAGCTTGGAATGTTGTGGGTCAACAATGCCACCAGCAGTGCTAAACATCCTCTTGGATGGCACACTTGTAGGACGGCAGCTTAGGTATTTTAAAGCAAGTTGCGCCAGGTGAGGAGAGTAGTTGACTTTCTGAACCCAGTAGGCCAGTGGATCAACTTCAAATGGCTTAACTGATTCTGCAAAGTAGCCATTAAGTACATTTTCTGCAGAGAGAGGCTGAGACTGTGAGCGTTTGTGTTACTGTTGATGCAATGATGTGCTGAGTAATGCCCAGTCACTCTCCTCTGCACTGCCACTGTGCCGTCTTTCCTCATCGCCACCAGTGCCATCAGATTCCAAATCACCACATGCCTGTTTCTCTCCTTCAGGAACCTGAACTGGAGCATCTTCTTCCCCTTCTGAGTGTCTCACTGCCTGCACGGCACTATTTAACTCATCACTCAGCTGTTGCCAAAAATGAGTCTTCTGGTGGCTGTCCATCTATATGAAGGATCTTGCATTTGAACCTAGGGTCCAACATGGTAGCAAATACGTGATGGCAGTTATCCACGACTGTGGCGAAACTTGCATTAAGTTCTGCATTGAGATGAATAACAAGCTCAGTGACCTCCTGTGTACTCATTGCATTGTCAACCAAAAATCATTGTAACAACCTTTTGAGAATATGAACAGCTGGGATAACCTAAGTAAGGCTGTGGTACCACTTAGGTCACATATACTCCTCAAATGGTGCAAGAGCCTTCACCATGCCCTCCAGAACTAACTGGATGTCCTAGGACCCCTACAATGCCTGCCTTCATAGACATTTCATGTAGTGCCTGCTTTTTGTCCAGCAGTCTTGAAAGCATCAGGTATGAAGAATTCCATTGAGTGCTAGCTTCTTGTATTACACGATGCCGGGGCAGACCAAGGCATTCCTGAACTTCTCATAATTTGTTAGTGGTTTTTACAGAGTGATGGAAATGGCTGCAGGTTGAATGGGTTGTGGATAATATGTTGTTGGTCCTAGTACTGTTACACAGTGCAAGAGTCACCACTAAATTCAGAGTGTGTGTGAAAAGCAACAAATACTCACAAAATGGCCATCATTGATGGCTTTCACTATATTTGTGCCATTGTTGTTAACAAAAAAAACAACTTTTAAATTGGTGTTAACACAAGTCCAAGACCACAACATGTCTTGCACAAACTTGAGAATATTATGTGCTCTGTGGTCTTTCTCCATCAGTCCGATGTTCAGCAAAGCTGACCTCATGTGACTACCAGATTGGGGGGGGGGGGCAAGGGTGAGCCACATTGCTAGTCTAGATATCTGATGTACAGTGAAAAACACCACCAACAGCCTCTCTAAGCAGAGCAGCAACAGCAGATTGCACACCATCATACAACTGTGGCAATACACTTCGTGAAAATGTAGTACGAGATGATATCTGATTACATGGGTGCAAAATAGTTGGGAAGCCGTCAGAAGCCAGCATCTTCCACAACTGAGATAGGCTGGAGATCCAGTACCATCATCTCGGCAATCAGCTGTGTAATTTGCTGTGCTGTTGGATGTGAGGCATGATACTTTGTTTCTTGCATGCAGAGCATCCCTTATTGGAATGCCATGGGAGTCATCTATGTGGACTGCTTCTCCGGTGGTGTGCGAAGTGCTGATGACTGTCTCTGCCTTGCAGTATCACTGGAGTCAGAAGTGTCCATAGTAGAGGGACTCTGTGCTGGTGAGTGGGAAGGAGTGCCATGACCACTGGGTTGCTTGAAATCAGATCTTTTAAGTACCACCACCAGTGCCAACAGTACATGCCTGTCAACTGGAGGGGTTTGGTTTTGGTGAAACCAAGAGTCTAGATCCAGACTCAGATGAGCTTTGGTACAGTTGAGGGTGCTTAAGCTTCAAGTTGTTCTGTAATGATGTGGCTAAGTTAGAGAGTGATTTGCCTTGGCTTATAGTGCTGTTGCAAAAAGAACAGTCTGCCTTCCCTGTGTCCTTGTTTAACACAGTGAAATGCAGCCACTCCGCACTCTTAACATGGTGATTACCAATGATTCTGGTAGCACCACATCACCCAGTTCTTTTTTCAACAGATGTGCCTGTCTTGTCCTCATATTCTTGCCCTGTGACCACTGACCCTGATGGTGGCATGCCAGTACTCTCATCACTTGGCTGTCCTTCAGGGTGTGACAGAGTCTGCTGAAGAAACATCAGTGTTGCTTGTTTGGTTTTCTTAGGGGAAGGGGGACCCTTATGCTTACTGCTACTTCTACTACCATGGGTACTAGTGCTACTCCTAGAGGCTTTTTTTGCCAGCCACCTTTTTTCCTGCACTCAAGATACATAACATACTCTGCCTCATTCTGAAAGTCACACACATTTGTCTCAGATGAAGAAGATGATGTGTCACTGGGCAATTCTTGTGGAGGAAAATACTCAGAACCAGATGACTAATCCTCTTCTACAACTTTTTAAGGAGTACTGAGAAGCAGGAGGCATAACTGAATCAACTGTAGTGGTCATACTGGTAATATTCACCATGGCAGGGATAACAGACTGTGGTGACAATGTTACAGTAGTAGCAGTAGTGGCAGGGTTCATAATGTCAGTAGTGGCTGGAGTGACAGTCACAGTTGCAGGACTGGCTGTAGTAGTCATGCTGCCAGATGTTGTGGATGACAGGGTCTCTGTGCTGGTGGTGGGGATGACAGATGTGATGGTACTGGTGAGAGATGGGGACACATTGGTGGTTGTAGGAGTCGAGAACAGTTTCCTTCTGCTTGTGCTACTTGTATCACTTTCTCCTGTGCCAGCCGCAGTACTACTGTTGCTGGAAGAAATAGGTTTGGAAGGGGTAAAGAATAATTTGGGGCATTGGATACGGCCAGACAGTCGCTCACATTCTGGTTCACCGTTACCAACATGTTCCTCCATTGTAGATTTGCATGGGCTGGACCAAGTATGTTTTTTATCACCTCTACCAGCCATTGTCTATGCCAACAATTTCTAAACACTCTGAAGTAATACTTTTTAGCACAAAAAAATTCTTGCAAGCAGCACACAGGGCAGGCAAGGGTGTGTGCACAGTGCAACTGTGTGGTGTCACTACCTGGTCCTAAACTGTGGGTGGTGGAAGAGCAGTCAGCCAACTGTCCTCTGAGACTGCTGGCTGCTACTGACTTTTGTGAAACCTGAGCCCAACCTCAGATTACACCACCAATATTTTAAAAGACAGATTTATACAGCAGAACTACTGTAATACTTTTTATTTTAAAATGTACAAAAGTACTGTTTATTTTAGCACAGAAAAATTCTTGCAAGCATCACACAGGGCAGGCAAAGGTGTGCCTGCAGTGCAACTGCATAGTGTCACTACCTGGCCCTAAACTGTGGACAGTGGGAGTGCAGTCAGCCAATTGTCCTCCAAGATTGCTGGCTGCTGCTGAAGTTTGTGGAACCTGAGCCCAACCCCAGATTACACCACCAATATTTTCAAAGGCAGATTTCTACAGCAGAACTACTGTAATACTTTTTTATTTTGAAATGTATAGAAGTACTGATTTATTTTAGCACAAAAAATTCTTGCAAGCAGCATGTAAGGCAGGCAAAGCTGAATGTGCAATCAACTGTGCGGCGTCACTACCTGGCCCTTTGCTGTGGGCAATGGGAGTGCAGTCAGCCGACTGCCCTCTGAGACTGCTGGCTGCTACTAACTTTCATGAAACCTGAGCCCAGATTACACTCTATTATTCAAGCCAGAACTAAAATACTTTTAAATGTACAGAAGTACTGATTTATTTTAGCACAAAAAAAAAAAATTCTTGCAAGTGGTATGCAAGCAAGGGTGTGCATGTGACTGTGTGGCGTCACTACCTAGCTTTAAGCTATGGTCAGGGGCCTGGGAGTGCAGTCAGCCAACTGCCCTACAAGATTTCTGGCTGCTACTGGCTTTCGTGAAACCTGAGCCCCCCTTCCCCCACAGAATACTTATTATTTACACCACCACCAAATTAAAGACAGATTCTGTTTTTTAAATAAGTACAGCAGTCAAGCTTGAAGTTAGAACTACTGTAATTAATAGATATAAAACAATTTCAGTAACACTGTCTTCTCCTCCTTCACCTCCACAGAGCACAAGGCTTGTCAAATCAAGGTAGTGAATCTGCAAGTCTCTCTTTGCACAGCTCCTGGCAAATAAATCACTAGATCAGACGATTTCTCTGGGGGAAAAAAACTCCCACTAGTACCAGACACTAAGAAACACAGTACACTCCTTCACCTCCACAGAGCACAGCACAGAGGCCTGTGAAATCAAGGTAGTGAAACTGCAAGTCTCTCTCTGCACAGCTTCTGACAAATAAATCGCTACATCAGATGATTTTTCTGGGGGAAAAAACTTTCACTAGTACCAGGCAATAGGAAACACAGTACATTCCTTTTGTGACACTGTAGGGCTGGTGCAACTCATTGGCGAGCCTATTCACCCAAATAAAAAGAACCTTAACAACAGCTCCCTCTTAGATGTAATTTTGGTTAGCAAGCCACACCTGTTCTCTCATGTCGGAACATTTTCTCAGACATTAGCGATCATTGTATAATCACCACCATTAGATCGTGCACAACCCACAGTTTGTGGCAAAGTTCTCTATCAAGAGGTGCAAACGCAACTTTGATTTGTTTGCTTACGTCCACGACTTGAAACATTCACCACGATGGCAGGAATTCTTCCTAGCCAAAACGGTTAACAGGGCATATACTATTTCTTACGATATTTTAAGTGAGGCTTTAAAAAAGCATGCACTCTTGGTTAAGGTGCGGGTCAGATGCAGCACCTGTCGTTGGTTCTCACCTGAGCTCAAAGCTTCCCTGTTAGAAAGGGATACTTTATGGAAAAAAGCCAGAAGAAGCAAGAATGACTCGGATTGGTGTCTTTTTAAGAGAGCACGTAACAAGTGAACCAAGTTGGTCAGAGCAGCCAAGGCTGCCTACTATCGTTTGGAGCTAGCCTCTGCCTCAAGAAATCCTACAAAGCTCTTGAAAACATTAAAAGACATGTCTGGACATGCACCTAGTATTTCCATTCCAGCAAAAATTAAGTCCGGTGGCAGCATTATCGCTAACCGATCAGAGATATCAGAAGCCCTCAATAACAATTTTGCAACGGCAGGGCTAGCATTTGATACTTCTCCTTCTAATGACCTCCGCACATCTCAGGCCCACCAACCCACAAGTCCCCCTCTACCGAGGAGGCCTTCTCCCTCCTGCCTCTCTAAAAAAGGTGGACCTACTGCTGCAACTGGACACCAGAAAGGGAGCAGGCTCCGACTTCATAGAGCCATACTGTCTGAAATGTGCCTACCATGTGCTTACGGTGCCACTCACCCACCTATTCAACATGTCACTCTCCCAGGGTAGCCCCCCCCCAATGAGAAATAGCCCATGTCATCCCTCTATTAAAAGCAGGGGACCCCTGCGATCTAAATAATTACAGACCGATCTCCCTCCTCCCCATCCTGTCTAAATTACTAGAAAAAATTGTGGCCAACTAGGGGTATACTTAGAATCCAGAAGCCTATTAAACCTGGTTCAGTCTGGATTCAGAGCAAAGCGCAGCACCATATTAGCCCTAGCTAAGGTGACCAATGATTGGCTCCTAGACCTTGACAAGAAGAAGCATGTCTATGCTGTTTTCTTGGATCTTAGTAAGGCATTCGACACAGTTGATCACAGCCTACTTCTTTCCTCCCTAAGCACCTTAGGCCTAGACCATAAATCTATGTGCTGGTTTGCAGACTACCTCAGAGAACGGAAACAGCAGGTTAAAGCTGAAGGTGATCTTTCTCCATTAAAACTTATGCTGAGGGGTGTGCCCCAGGGCTCCATCCTTGGTCCCCTCCTCTTTGCAGTCTACATTAACAACATCAATGACCCATCAAAAAAGCCAACATCCACTTATTCGCAGATGACACTGTACTGTATTTGAGTCGTCCCACGTTGGAAGCAGCCTGTGAAGACCTCCAAGCTGAATTTAACCTTCTACAATACCAGCTCATAAACAAAAAGCTTTTGCTCAATGCAAAAAAAACAAAATCCATGCTCTTCTCCCCCTCCTTGCATGTAGCAATTCCTGCTGGGGGGGGTATCCCACAAATTACCACTGTTCTTGGAGAAACACTAGAGTATGTAGCTAAATTCAAATATCTAGGAGTTTGGCTCGATCATAAACTTTCCTTTGCCGACCATCTCGAAGAACTACAGAAGAAACTAAGGCAAAGATTAGGACTATTCTACAGAATTAACCACATGCTCACAAAGGAGGCCAAGATTCAACTGGTTCAAGCTACCTTCCTATCTTTAATAGATTACGCGGAACTGCTCTACAGCCACTGCACTACCTGTGCACTGGCTAAGCTGGACACCCTCTACCACAGAGCTATCAGGTTCATTATTGGCCTTCCACTTTCCACACACCACTGCTCCCTGTACTCATCGTTAGGCTGGACTTCCCTTCACTATAGAAGGAATAGAAACGCCGCCCTATGGGCCTTCAGAGCTGTGACCAACAAGCTCCCCTCATATGTCTCAGATTGTATTCCCCGGAGTGTGTTAGGCACCTACACTCTAAGGAGCTATTCCTTAATTGCCCTCCAAGTTCCAAGGGTCAAAACTCGTTTTGGCAAAACTGCTCTAAGCTTCTCTCGGGCAGCCATCCTGCCTGTTTGTATGAATTTAATCAGAACTCAGTTTCGTCACTTGTGGTGAAATTTAACAGTCAGCTCAGAAGGACTGTGGTCAACATTTAAAGGGAAACTGTCAGCTTTTTTATAATTTCCACTTTATCTATAGAGTAAGTCACCTGTGCTGTTGTGGCAGCTACTCTGCTCACAAAATGTAAAAATGCCAATAGATTTTTTTTGACAAAAGTGCATTTGTGTCGTCTTGCCCTGAATGCCTGCTGCTGATATGCTCCCATCAATCCATGATGTGATATGGCACCGGAGCTGTTCATTGAGACATGCCGGTAAAACACATTTGTTTCAAAGCACATCACTGAGCTCAGGAAAGTTATGCTCATTTCTAATTGAGCTCTCTAACAATTTTAAATCCTCCCTTGAAAATTCAAGCTGGGACTCTAAGCATGAACAGTAGCGTTAATGATACTGCGTATGCTTAGAGCATACCTCTCAGCCTCTTGTGTCTTGGATCAGGGACAAGGCTTAAAAAAATCAGGGACAAAGACCCAAAATCAGGGACACATCTTAAGAATTGGTACTGTTCACTCAGAATACTGACAGAATGAAAGGATTTGTGTTAAGATGCATTTTCTGAAGAAGAACAAGTTGGTAATTTTAATGTTTTACATTATTTTCTAATTTTAAACCCCACTGTTCTGTCACAGAGACACAAATTTTGTGAGGGACAGAGGAGAATTTTGAGGCAAAATCAGGGACGTCCCTGAAAATCAGGGATGGTTGAGAGGTATGGCTTAGAGTCCCTGACTGACTTTTCAAGCACTCATTTAAAAGGACTTGAGCACTCATTTTGAAATGGGCATACCTTTCTTGAGCTTAGTGATGCACTTTGAAAAACAGATGGTGTGGTTTTCTTTCATGCCTCAAAGAAATCCAAACTCGTTCATAAACGGGTGTATTCCATGGCTCCTGCAGGATATCACATCATGGGCATGCAGGTGCATTGGTGGTAGGCATTTAGGGAGGGATGACACAAGTGTACTTTTTCCACACATAAAGGATACCTGTTACCTTTAAGCAAATATATTGGCATCTTTACATTTTGTGAGCAGAGAAGTTGCAGCAGCAGCACAGGTGACCTATACTGTGGATAAACTGGAAATCATTAAAAATAAAGTTGACAGTGTCCTTTTAGACTGGCTCTGTAGGATTGAGGTCAGTCAAATTTCAGTGGCAAACTTTCTGGTCTCATGTCCAACTCGAGAAAGCCTAAAAGGAGAACTGGGCCCATCAGTTGGTTTAACTAGCTGTTCTGATTATTGTAGTGAGAAATACATATATATATTATAGCCTATTTAGGAAGATTTTTTTTCCTTGAACAGGACTGAACAGCTAAAGCTGCTTTGATTGGGCAACAGGTTACCCAGCCATTTGATTAATTTTAAGTCCTTGCCTCACTAGGTGAAGAGGATTCAGTGTAAAGTATGCAACTAGGAAAAAAAAGTCACCTAAATGTTTATAACAAAAGTGGATACATCTGAAAAGTATACCAAATATTTACTTTTTACTTGGCATACAAAGTCAATTAACATTCTATTATAAGATGTTGAATCACACCTTTTTAATCAATAAACTGGAAGTTCCTGGTATGACTGACTGGCCAATCCCTTCTCTAGGTCTTATGTATCGGATCATCTGCAAGCTGTGAAAGTTGGTCACTCCTTATCGTCCCCAATCCCTCTTAGCCTGGGGGTGTTGCAGGGTCTCTTTTTCTCGGTTTTTGTAAATGACCTTCTCATCGGTGTCAGCACCTATAATATACACCTATATGATGAAGGTATTGTCCTGTATAGGTCTAATATCAGGTCCTCAGCCACAAATCCAAATGTACAAACTGATTTCATGAAATGACAAAATTAGCTCTCTGCTAACAAACTTGTATTAAATGTGAAGTAAACCATTAACTTGCTACTTGGAACAAAACACTAACTGTGCAACCCTGACCCAATTCACGCTATATCCTCTGGTAATGTTGTAACTCAGAGTCTCTGTTAGAAGACAGTGATGAGAGCAGAGAAGTGAGTGGATGCCATTAGCAGTTCAGAGCAGCTGCTAATCAGTACTGGGACTGAGTTCTGTATTGATACTATTTTTTTTCCTACTGTGCAATGCTGTGATTTACTGAGGGGGTTTGTGTATGCGAGTTGGGTTGAGGAAGGCACCAGAGGGTGGGCTGAGAAAGGGAGTTCTTTCACCACTGGTGGCCCCAGCAGACCACATGACTACAGCCAGCCAATAGGCAGCTGTAGTTCACTCCAAGAAAAGGGCCGAGTTTGTAGTCTGCTCCCTCAGTTCTGAGATGCCAACGGGAGCGGAGGAGTGAGCAGATGCTATTAGCAGTTGAGAAGAGCTGCTAGTCAGTATTGGGGGATAAGGTCTGAGTTTTTATTATTTTGTTTTCCATTATGCTGTGCTACTATTTACTGTGGGAGATTGGGTGTAGGAGTCGGGTGGAGGGAGAGAGGCACCTGAGGGTGGGCTGAGGGAGGGAGGCTGGTGGCTGAATTCAAGTGCCATTGGAAGTCCCAGTGGACCACATGACTACAGCCAGCCAATAGGCTGGCTGTAGTTCAATCTAACAAAAGGGCTGAGTTTGTAGTTCACTCCCTCAGTTAAGAGATGCCGATGGGAGAGGAGGAGAGAACGGATGCCATTAGCACTTCAGAACAGTTGCTAGTTGGTATTGTGGGCAGAGTTCTGTATTATTATTACTATTTTTTCTACCATGCAATGCTGTAAATTACTATGGGGATTGTGCATGGGAGCTGGGTGTAGGGAGGGAGGAGGGCACCAGAGGGTGGGCTGAGGGAGGTTAGCAGCAAACTTCTGGCACTACTGGTGGTCCTAGAAGATCATGCAACTACAGCCAGCCAATAGGCAACTGTAGTTCACTCCAGCAAAAGGCCCAGGTTTGCAGTCCGCTCCCTCAGTTCGGAGATAATGATGGGAGCAGAGGAGCGAGCAGATGCCATTAGCAGTTCAGAAGAGCTGCTAGTCAGTACTGGGGGCTGAGTTCTGTGTTATTATTACTTTTTCCTACTTTGCAATGCTGTGATTTACTGTGGGGGATTGTGGATGGAAGCCAGGTGGAGGGAGGGAGGGTGGGAGGCACCAGAGGGCAGGCTGAGGATGGAAAGTCGGCAGACAAATTCTGGTACCATTGGTGGTCCCAGCAGACCACGTGACTACAGCCAGCCAATAGGCAACTGCAGTTCACTCCAACAAAAGGGCAAAGATTGTAATCCACTTCCTCAGTTCAGAGACACCAATGGGATCAAAGGAACAAGAGGATGCCATTAGCAGTTCAGAGCAGCTGCTAGTCGGTGTTGGGCATTATGTTCTGTGTTATTATTACGTTTTTTTTCCTACTGTTCAATGCTGTGATTTGCTGTGGAGATTTTGCTTGGGAGCTGGATTGAGGAAGGGAGGCCTCAAAGGGCAGGCTGAGGGAGGGAAGATTCCAGTGCCATTGGTGGTTCTAGTGGGGAACATGAATACAGTCAGCCAATAGGACAACTGCAGCTCACTCCAACAAAAAGGCCCAGTTTGTAGTTTGCTCTCTTGGTTCGGAGATGCTGATGGGAGCAAAGGAGCGAGAAGACACCATTAGCATTTCAGAGCAGCTGCTTGTTGGTATTGGGGGCTGAGTTCTGTATTGTTATAACTTTTTTTCTACTGTACAATGCTATGATTTACTGTGGGGGATTGTGTGTGGGAGCCGAGTGGAAGGAGGCACCAGAGGATGGGCTGAAGAAAGAAGGTCAGCAGCTAAATTCCAGCACCTTTGGTGGTCCCAGCAAACTATGTGACTGCAGCCAGCCAATAGGGTGGCTGTAGTTCACTCCAGCAAAAGGGCTGAGTTTGTAGTCTGCTCCCTCAGTTCAGAGATGCCGATGGAACAGTGGAGCGATTGGATGCCATTAGCAGTTCAGAGAAGCTGCTAGTTGGTATTGTGGGGGGGGGCTGAGTTCTGTAATGTTGTTGCTTTTTTTCTACTGTGCAATGCTGTGGTTTACTGTGGGGAATTGTTTATGGGAGCTGGTTGGACAGTGGAGGCACTAGAGGGCAGGCTGAGGGAGGGAGGTCAGCAGCCAAATTCCGTCACTGATGGTGGTTACAGTGGATCATTTGACTACAATCATCAAATATGGCACTGTAGTTCCTATTTAAAACTCAGAATTTCAAGTAACCCCTTGCATAAGTGACCCAGAAGCGTGAGTGTCATGATGCAGGAATGTGGCATCTAAGTGGCTTCTAGGACCATCAGCAGGGCATCTGCAGTGGGGGCCCACAGGCCGTGCTGGTCGGTGTAGGGTAGGCAAGTGTAGAAAGGGGGCAGAAAATACACTGTTAAATGTTGGTAGGGGTTGCAGCTGAGCCATATCTAAGGTCAGCTTGTAAATATATGACAGACTAGGGGAGTGCTAGAGAGGGCAGCCAGATCCTATCTGGAACCAGCCCACAAGAGTAACACAGGCAAGGGAGTGCAACTGGTCCCTATCTTGGGTCAGCTTACATTTGTAGTGAGATTCAAGGAAGCATAAGGAAGGAACCTCAGGCAAGAACAGTAATAGAAAAGTGTTCAAAAGTTAATATGTGGGGGACGGGGGGCATGCTGTAGTCACAGGGTGAAGCGGGTAGAGTGATGGAGTGCAGGGGGTTTGGGCTGGTGGTATTTCTGGGAACTCTCTGGGAGGTGGAGGATGCCTTGTTTTTCATCATATTAGGCAGCTGAGGGCAGAGATTTGGCAACTGAGACATGGGATAGGTGCACTGGTGGTGGGGATTCATAGGTTAATTATAGGAGGTGCTGAGGAGCCACAGGGCTTGGACACAGGTAAGGGAGACTAGGCAGGAGTGGAGCCAAGACAAGCAGTAAAGACTAGTGCGGGGGGTAGGATGGAACAGGAGATCAGGCAGGTCCCCTGGATACCCCTCCCTCAACAGAAGAGGCCCAGGAAGGGGAGTGGATAACAGTAAGAAGGAAAGGTAAGGCAGGAAGTGGAGTGGGTCCTTTGGGAGCATCTCCAGGGTATCCGATGAGGAACAAAGTCCTTTCACTGGACTAGGGGGGAGGTCAGCGAATGTGGTGAAAAGGAAGGGGACAGCAAGAGGGGGAGAGTTGGAGGAGAGGGGGGCATCAGGATTAGTAGGGAGAAGGGGTGAGAGGATGTGAGTCCAGGGAAGAGGGGAGTGTAGGTGGTGCAAGGAAGGGGCAGGGGGAACAGAGGGAGGGATAGGGTGTGTGCCGGAGGGGGAAGGTTCAGGAGGAGGGGAAAGAGATAGCGGGTGTAAAGGGTCAGGAGGGAGTACAAAAGGGGCAGGAGAGAAAGGAGGAGGCAGGTGGGAATGGGCAGCAGTATGGACAAAACAGAGTGAGGGCACTGGATGGGGGGACAAGGTAGTGATCTTGGGGCATTCACTTGTGAAGGGGGTGAGATAAGGGAAGGGTCAAACCATAAGAAAGTAGAATGTATACCAAGGATGATGGCATAGAAGGTGCGACCTCTAGTTGCACAGTGCTTGGGACAGGGAGGAGGGAAACCTCACATTATAGTGTACCTGGGTATGAATGACTTAACAGGATGTGAGGTGGGATAGTGCAAGATAGGTTAAAGGAGGTGGGGAGAATCTGCAGGGTGGAAGGGAAGTTGGCAGCCTTCTCGGAGGTGCTTTCAGTCCCGAGGGCTAGTACGGCAAGGAATGTAAGGATTGCCAAATTCAATGAATGGTTTAGAGGGTGGTGTGATGCAGAGGGAATGGGCACATTGGAAGGTGGGGGGGGACATGGGATAACAAGGACCTGTATGCACCTGACAGATTACTCCTAAGTAAAAAGTACACAAGGATCCAGAAGGGAAATCTGAAGGACTTCATGATTAAAAATCTAAGTTTAAACTGCCGGGGAGGGGCAAGAGGGTGCACAGCACCCTTAGTCACCTAGTTGAGGAGGCCGATAGGCCTACCCCCAAAGCAGTACAGCAGGAGGAGGGGAGGAATGGGAAGCATGGAGGAAGAAGGATGGGACATAGGGAAAGAGGATGAAAGGGGGAGGTCAGGAGTAAGGGACGTCCAGCGTTACAGTGGAGTGTGGTGTCTTTAAATGCCAGAAGTCTGGGCAAGAAAATGACAGAACTGCAGTCCTTGTTGGCTGAGGGAGAGGTGGCCATAGTGGCCGTCACATAGACTTGGGCCACACAAAACCATGATTGGGACCTAGCAGCTACCGGGTATAAAATGAACAGAAAGGATAGTGGGATGAGAAAAGAGGGGGAGTGGCCCTATACATGAAGAAGTTGATAATTGTACCAGAGAGGAAGATGCAGAGGGCAAGCCTGAAACTTTATGGGTGAAGATCCACTCCATTAAAGGGAGAAACTGAACCTACCAACTGCACATATGAACAAGAGAAACAATTTCTTTAATCTTCGTGCTGAGTTGGCTTGGAATAAGCTACCCCAGCAGTTGGTTGATATACCCAATCTGGAAGTATTGAAGAACAAATTAGATGAGCTTTATTATAATAAACAAAGAATGGGTTCAATCGTTCCCACTATTGTGGGAGACATTCTCGATGGGCCTCATGGCTCCCTTATGTCTTACTCCACTTAGTAAATGTAGTAAACTTAACTAAGGATGCGGTGGTCTACAGACCGCCTTCCCAGCATGAGGAATTGGATAGGGTACTGGGGTCCCAGATCATAGACACAGTATGTCCAGCGGAGGGGGGCAGTAGTAATAATGGTTGATTTCAAGCTACTTGAAGTGGACTGGAAAATCCTTGCTACTTCCTGCATTAGGAGACAAGTACTGCAGGATGCTTTCCAGAGTGCTTTCCTGACTCAAGGTGTCATGGAGCCCACTTGGGAGAGGGCTGTCCTGAATATGTCCCTGTTCAAATGTACACATGTTCAGGATGTGAAGGTGGATGTGCAGTTTGCAGGATGTGACCACTGTACAGTGTGGTGTCACCTTGATTTAGGCAGAGGGATGGCCAGGCCAAGATGAGGGTCTTGGCCTTTTGGAGAGATGACTTTGGTAGGATGGGAGAAGTTCTCAAAGGAAACCTTGCTGGGATCAAAGTGGGAATGGATGTGGAACAGAAATGGGCTAAGATGAAAAACAGATTGATGGAGGCCACTAGTGAGTGTGCCAAAATCAAAAGTAAGAATGCTAAGGCCAAAAAAAAAAAATATCTGGTTCAGCAGGTGGTGGCATAAGTGGTGGGGGCCATGAGAGCAGCCTTTAGAAAGTAAAATCATACTCAGAAGGAGGAGGATAGGATGGAGGGAAACAAAGGCAACGAGAGAGACTTGCCCAGGGGATACAAATGTTTGAGAAGGCTGTTTACAGTTATACAAGGGAGAAAAGAAAGAAAGGATGAGGCTTCTGGCTAAAAAAGGAGTGGGGCTGCGCAGAGGGCAGTGAAGAAAAGGGGGAGGTGTTTAATGGGTATTTGTGTGATCTTCATTCAGGAGAAGATGGACCAGCATCACAAGAGAGTAGGGGTTGGGGACTTGGGGGGGGAGTCACAAACAGCACAGTTGAAGCTGACAGGGTACTCATGGGCCTAAGGGCCCTTGAGGTGGAAAAATCACCAGGGCCAGATGCCATGCTCCCAAGAGTCCATAGAGAACTAGTTGAGGTTCTGGCATGTCACCTGGAAGACCTGTTTAACATTTCTATGGAATCTGGAAATATGCTCCAGGACTGAAAAATGGCACATGTGGTGGTTCTCCATAAATGTGAGCCAAGGGATGATCCAGGGAACTACAGACCAGTCAGTCTGACCTCAATACTGGGTAAGCTGATGGAGACCATCCTGAAAGAGCGATTGATCAGCTTTCTGCAGGAAAATGGCTCCAGGACAAGAGGTAGCATGGATTTGTGCTGGGGTAGTCCTGCAAACTAACCTAATTGAATTCTTCTATTGGGTTACTAGGACAATGGACAACAGCCAGGTGGCTGATGTCCTGCATCTGGACATCAACAAGGCCCTCAACTTGGTGCCTTATAAGAGACTGGCCAAGAAGCTGGAGGACCTAGGAGTGGGGGCTAAGCTTGCAGGATGGGTCAGAAATGGGTTGCAGGATAGAAGCCAAAGGATGTTAGTTGGGAGAGAACTCTCAGAAGTGCAACCTGTGACCAGTGGGGTTCTGCAGGGCTTGGTGTTTGATCTGCTGCTGTTTAACATCTTCGTAAGTGACATCATGAGTAGGATCAAGGGAAGAATCTGCCTGCTCATGGATGACACCAAGTTCTGTGGGAGAGTGGACACAGAAGAGGGAAGACAGAAATTCAAGGAGGACCTGACTAGGCTAGAAAAGTGGTCTGGCATTTGGCAGCTGAGGTTCAATGCTAAAAGTGCAGAGTTATCCACTTGGGGGCAAAGAATCTGGGGACCAAATACAGGTTGGGTGGAGTGGCAGTAACCAGGTCAGAGGAAGAAAAGGACCTGGGAGTAATAATCACAAATGCCCTGAAACACTTTACACACTGCAAGAGAACAGCAGCCAAAGCAAATCAGATGCTGAGCTAAGTAGCTAGGAGACTTACCACCAGGAAGACAGAGGTCATTCTGTTGCTGTTCAGGTCACTAGTAAGACCACACCTAGAGGACAGTGTGTAGTTTTGGTGGCAGTATCTTAAATAAGATATCGGCTTGCTGGAGACAGTTCAGAGAAGGGCAACCAGGACAATCCTGGGCCAGCAGGGCAACACCTGTGAGGAGAGGCTCAGAGAGCTCAATCCTGGGCCAGCAGGGCAACACCCATGAGGAGAGGCTCAGGGAGCTCAATCCTGGGCCAGCAGGGCAATGCCTGTGAGGAGAGGCTCAGAAAGCTCAATCCTGGGCCAGCAGGGCAACACCTGTGAGGAGAGGCTCAGGGAGCTCAATCCTGGGCCAGCAGGGCAACACCTGTGAGGAGAGGCTCAGGGAGCTCAGTACTGGGCCAGCAGGGCAACACCTGTGAGGAGAGGCTCAGGGAGCTCAATCCTGGGCCAGCAGGGCAACACCTGTGAGGAGAGGCTCAGGGAGCTCAACATCAATTCTCTTGAGGAAAAACAGGAGGGGAGACATGACTGAGACCTTCAAGCACCTTAAGGGTATTACCAGGGTGAGCACTGATGGCTTCTTCAGCCTTAGCGGGGCCAAGACCACTAGAGGGCACAGCCTAATGCAGGTGGGGGAAGGTTTAGGAGAGAGATGAGAAGGCACATTTTCACTGGGAGAGGTGGCCAAGTAGAATGAACTGCCATAGGAGGTGGTATCCCTAACATCAGAGGACAGCTTCAGGAAGGGCTTCGACAGGGTGAGGGGAAATTTGTGGATAGAAGAGGGTTGAGTGGGGAGAAGAGGGGGAAGTTGAGGGAGGTCAACAGGAAAATGGGGAGGGGGGCATTTCCCTTTGTAAATACATAGGGAGCTGCACAATTGAGCAGACTAGATAGACTAAAAGGCCTTTATCTGCTGGTATGTTCGCATGTATTGCAGTACAAATACCTTGACCTATTACTCTATCAGGACTTGAACTCACATGCTCATATTAACTCAACTTTTACTGTGTTTTGCTTAGCTAGGTGCTTTTTAAGTCTCTTCCTGTGTGCAAGAAAATGTATTGTTGAGCAAATGATCCTTCCACCTTTAGATTGTTTTGGGAAGCACCAAGTTTGGTCGAAAGCGACAATGCCGACTTCCCCCACAGCGACAGCACAATACTGATGCAGATATTTTGCCGCCTATTTCAAGGTGTTTTCTGTGGGGTCTGTGCCCCCACACTTCACGTGGGGGTTTCTGCCCCCACTCCCCGGACTTTAAGATTACAACTCGAGGTTGGAGTTGGTCTGGGGAGGCGAACAGTGGAGGAAGGTGAAACACAGAAAAAGGACCATTACTGCGAACGTTGCCATAATGGTCTTGTTTCCTGTTTCGCCATTGAGGTGTGGACAAAAAGGGGTGCACCAATTGTTTTGATGTGGTATATGTGGCTGCCCCCAAAGTGACTCTCAAACTCAGCTACCTCTTTAATGCACTTTGTAGGTTTGCCCTGAACTGTGCTCCTGTATACTTTGCTGCATAATGTATCTAAAACTGGGCTGGGTTAATTTGGAACTCAGCCATCTTAGGTGCCACATTCTGGGCAAACAAACTCCGAAGGTATGTCAGCAACCTTGATTTTCCAGGCCTTTAACCCTGCCTACCTTGTGTGCTCAGAGCTGTACAAAAGTCAGGTTATCCCTAAAAGGAAAAAGAAATCCAGGCGATCTGCCATGTGTTTCCAGCTCTCCAAACTCTAAAATATTTTACCCTCTTACTTTACTTGCTGCCCCTCCCTCCACACATTTAAACTGAACATGAAGCAGTACATTATTTCATCTTGTGACTGTCCTACTTAATTGACATTGTTTTCCATGTAAACTTGTATACACTTTTTTGTTGCTAACTTATGTGCAAATTCTTGCCACTGCTGTTTTATTTTATTTTATATCTGTCTTCCTCCCATTCCCATCTACCCCCAGGTAAGCAAGACTTTTGTTTTCTGTACAGCATGCCTAGTGAAAAAAAAAATTTAACTGAAATTAATAAATGATGAGCTTGTGACCTCTTTTCACGCTTTTAACTGTTCAGCAGTTGCCTCAGTAATGGCTCTCAGGTCATAAAACAAGTCTGAACTGAGAACTGCTGGCTTTTCTCAAGACATGACCTTCACATTTATTAGGAGTGGATTATGTTATCAGTAGAGACAGGAAAACATTAGCATGATTTTGCTGTCGCCAACAAGACTGGTCTTGTTTTTTAGTGCCAATAAGCGTAGCTTGTAGCACCTCTTGTAGTCATTCATACTGTTTTCTGAATTTAGGAAAGATTAGGTGTAACCCCTAGGTGGCGCTATCTCTAGGGTTACTACCCCTGCCTGTCCTCCTAACAACAGGTTGAGGGGCCCGGGTTCGATGCCTCCACCCAGAGCAACAATAGTGGGGGTATCTGCCTAGCCTGGTATAGCCCTCTGGGAAGCTATAACCACCCACAGACCCACCTAGTGACATTGTACTCCTTGAGGAGAAACAGCCCAGTACAGCAGGTAACACACAGTCAGCAAAGAACATTGATAATATGCACACACCTGTTGCACTTACCACCAGGGTCTGGCCTTCAGCAAATTCCCCTGAACCCCCGTGAAAGCAATGTTTGCAAGGCAAGTATACACTTTCAATACTGTAACCCAACTAATAATATGCTCATGCCGCAGGTTAAACGTGAAACAACAGATCAGATTTATTAAGGGGGTGTGATCAAGAAAGGGGGAGTGAGTTTAGATGAATGATTACTGATTAGATTCAGGTTACTATGCATGCACTTTTAGTCCCAAATAATAAGTCTGACAGCACTGGGTGCCCAGAATATTATGCTGGTTAGCCAGAATTGGTGCCCGGGGTTGGATGACGTTGCAGCTGTTGTTGTGGCCCTTGATGGAAAGAAAAACAGTTAGCATGCACAAACAGCTTT
This sequence comes from Neoceratodus forsteri, assembly GCA_016271365.2. Lineage (NCBI taxonomy): Eukaryota > Metazoa > Chordata > Ceratodontiformes > Ceratodontidae > Neoceratodus > Neoceratodus forsteri. The sequence goes on from CM057453.1 coordinate 1,284,001,814, forward strand.
GATTATTTGTAATCCTGGCCAGTTGGCACAGTCTGTTGTAACCTAGAAATCACTGAAGCAGTTAGATGGTACCACAATTAATTAAATGATTTGTTGCAGGGAGCTACCCTGGATTTACTCATGCTACTAGTTGGCTGTGATGAGTCTGTCGATATGGAGACCTCATGTAGATCACTGAAGAGCATGGGGAAGCTGAGCCATCATTACACATCTCCACTTCATGGCCTTTCCCTCCAGGTGGCCGCAACTTGCGAGTTGTCTGCTCAGGGGCTGGATCCCCAAAGCCAGTCTCTCGCCGAAGAGCAGTCTCTGGTGCAATGCAGTCGGTCTGGGCCTGGTTGGTAGAGGCTCGGGCTTGATGAACACTTTGGCAAAGTTCAGTTTGGTTTGCTGGTGAAGACTCCAGTTGGCTCAACAATCCGATCACAGGCAAAACAGGCCTCGACCCACAAATACCATTCAGCACATTTAACAAGAACAGCATTAACATTTCTCACTCTCAGTTTGGCTCTCAGGCCGATTGCTTGTACAGTAGCTTCACTGAGCAAACCTTTTAGTTCAGTAAACACAGAAACATAGAAACATAGACTTTGACAGCAGATAAGGACCGCTTGGCCCACCTAGTCTGCCCATTTCCCTACCTACAGGATAGGCTGCAGATCCTAGTTAACCAACAGCCTATTTCTTCCTACCCCCCACAAGAATTGCCTTATGTCTGTCCCATGCATTCTTGAATTCTCCCACAGTTTTAGACCCCACAACCTCCTCAGGAAGTCTGTTCCATGTGTCCACCACCCTCTCTGTGAAAAAATACTTCCTCACATTGCCCCGAACCGCCCTCTATCTTTAAATTGTGTCCCTTGTTCTTGCATCGTCTCTTTTTCTGAAAGATGCTACCCTCTTGGACTTTGTTGAGTCCACTGAGGTACTTAAAAGTTTCTATCATGTCCCCCTTCTCCCTTCTTTCCTTAAGGGTATACATATTAAGCTCCTTTAGTCTCTCCTCGTACAGCTTCTCTTGTAGACCCTGCACCATTTTAGTTGCCCTCCTCTGGACTGCCTCTATCCTGTCTATGTCCTTGTGAAGACGGGGTCTCCAGAACTGGACGCAGTACTCCAGATGGGGTCTCACCAACTGTCTGTACAGAGGGATAACAACTTCCTGTTTTCTGCTGGTGATGCCTCTCCCTATGCATCCCAGTATAACCCCAGCCCTCCCTACTGCCTTCTCACATTGCTTGCTAACCTTAAGGTCATCTGATATGATTACCCCCAGGTCCCTTTCCTTTTTTGTTGTTGTTACTACCTCCCCCCCATTGTGTAATCTTCCCTTGGGTAAAGCAGTCCCTCACACACTCTTAGGCCGATCGATTCACAGGAGATTTTGGTCGGTCCAAAATCTCAAGCTGTACTCCTAAACATCTCGGAGCTTGCTGCTGCAGTTAACAACTATTTTTCAGAACAATCTGGTTACTGCTATAAGGCAGTCCCAAATAGAAGGACCCCGGCAGGAAGGCAATTCAGGTCTTTCCCTACGGGCTCTCCAAGGCTCCTTTCTGGGAGCAGCTTCTTGACACCTTGAGCTGCTCACTCTCCACACTCACTGTAGTTTCCTCTAAATAACTTAAATTCAAACTGTCCCTCCTAAATAAAGGAAGAAGTTAGAGGAATCTGATTGGCTGTTCAGGCTGCCTAAAACAATTTAAGTCTTTCAATTGGTTACAGTTTAGGTGTCCAAACTTTGTCCCTGAAATTCTCCCGCAAGTCTATATTACACTCCCAAGAGTCTCTGGATGAAATCCCAGTTTGTGATTGGCTGATACACTAGCAAGAAGGTGGCTGCTGTATAAGATATTGTCCCATCCATGCAGTCCCACCAGTTTAAAAGTCTGGTGCAGCCAGGATATGTACTTTTATTGTATAATTCCCCCACAAACATATTGCCCCAACACTTCTTTTAAATGAACCCCATTCACTTACATTCACACTGTGGCTTGGCTGTCGCTGCCACCGAAACACTGTCCCCCTGGGTGGCAGGCGGCAACTTATGAATATTAATGCAGGTTCGTAAATAGTAATGAGCCACCGAAAATGCCCTCGCTCAAAATATTTTAAAATCACCTGAGCAGTTTCTGCGCCACATTGCTAAGGTCACTGGCCCCATACAGCTTGAGAGGGCACCCAATACCACTGAAGAGTTCTCTGTTCACCCACAAAATCATGGGGTGGCACATCAATGCGTTACCTGTGCATGTACGGTCGCCGGCATTACTGAAAACATGCCGGCAGCTCGTGATTGAATGTTAAGCCCATACTGGGCTAAATAAAGTAAACAGGCTGTGCAGAAGACTTTGGGGAAGCACAGAAACACCAGGGGAGTTCAAGGAGCAGAGTGAAATACTTGGGGACACCAGCAGCAGCGGGAGAGAAAACAGGAAATGAAGACATAAGGGCAATCAAGGTAAGCCCCCGGGGGAGAGGGGTTACATAGGGTTACGTTCACTCTGAGTGATTCTAACCCCAGGAGTCCTTCACTTAAATGTTTATACTTTATGCAGTCATCTCTACAAAGAGAGAGAGAGAGAGAGAGAGAGAGAGAGAGACAGATGCCCTGGAGGTAGAAGCTATGCAAATTTTAGAATTTGGAATGTAGGTTCAAACTCTGGCCATTGCTCAAATCTGTTTCTCCACTTGAAGAGAGCAGTTGCCCCATACAGAACTCCAGTATCAGCTGTTTGTCCAGTTGGGTTTCTTATTTTTGTAGTTTAACATGTTTCTTAGTTTATTGATTACTCAGTAGATAGGTTTTACAGTGATATGCAGTTCTCCGGTTCCCAATTAATTCCCAGGAGCCAGAGTATAGCCTAGCTGGCTATCATTTTTGATTTTTCTCTTTTTTTGTGAAAAATAGCAGTGGTTTACTATTTTTGTACTATTTAATTTACAAAGAATGGAGCACTTTCACTTTCCATTTTCTGTCTGTGCCCTTTCACATTAATTAATCGATTCCTGTTTCAAGACCTGCGATTTGACCTTTGACAGTTTTTTTAGTGCAAGAGCTGTTTTTACTATCGGCTGTTGCAGTGTAGCGTTTTGGGGAATCCTTTTTATTATGTAAGGGTTCTTCATACTTGCATGTCAGAGAGACCCTTTTGGACCATCTAAAATGTTAAAAATTGTTTCGAGCTCCTGGCAAGGGCAGATTGCCACAAGCTTTGTTTAAAGTGCCTAGGTCCACAATACCACTTTGTAAATCGTAAGTCCTGTCATTTGTTTTGCCCAAAAACCCTCAATAAAAAGGGGAATGAATGTAAAAAGAAGCATGCCTTCTCAGTCTGTCTCTATCACCTAAAAATAATAAAAAAAAAGGCTCTGAGGGTGGCCCTAGAGATGAGGGAAAGCATGCATCTGAAGGTCCATCTACTCATGTTCAGAAGCAAATAATGTAACAGGTGACAAGAAAAAGATAAAAGATGCACAGCCATCACATAGGCTTGGTAAAGACATGGGGGGGGGGCATGAATCCAGTGATGGCAAAACTATAAATAAAAGAGCATCAGAGCAGACATTGGAGATTGCGTCTGCCAAAAAGAAATTTAAAGCAAAGAATGTTAAGGCAGGCAGATGGCACAGACAAAATGCCCTCATCACAGGACACATCAAAAATGTGGCAATTTTTCCAGGCAATCTGAGCTATGGTAAATGTTTTTTTTTTTTTATTACTTTTTTCTCCCATGTGGGTCCCAGCCAGCCTCATCATCCTTGCATTCCCTGTGATCCATCCGTCATCTGACTTGCGCCATCTCCTACTGAGGGCAACCACCGATTACCCCACGGCTTACCCCCCGTGGCGGGGGCAGCAGGGGTTGATCAACTCCCCCACCACACAATGGATCCGCTCACAGTGGTCCCTCGGAGCAGCGCAGGACATCGCGGATGACCATCAAGCCGCAACAGCTGGGCACTCCCCTTTTTCCATGTTCTGTTGGAGGCAGGGCGTGCAATGCTGACAGGGGCTCCCTGCACATGTATCTGCACGCAGTGCGCCCGCTGGCTGCCCCGCCTACCACCCCATTCTACCAGGCCAGACGTGCTGACACCCAGCCTCTGCTAGGTGTCAGACTAACACCGGACACTATACCCAGACCCACCTCGAGAGAGGAGAGCAGTCCATAGGATGCTCAATCCACTCCCTCCCCTGCTGTCCCCCAGCAGCTCGAGCTCGCTCCCGAACCTGGGTTGCCGGCATGGTGCAAGGTAAGGCATCCAGCACCTCAACCCTCAGCACCACCGGGCCGGCAGCCATGGGAAATTTTAATAAGATATCTGCCACCCCTACTACCCAGGCTCAGGCTCCAACCTATCTGCCTGCAGAGGAGGAGGAGGAATAAGAATATTATGTACAAATGGAGGAAGGTGACCCCATGGAATTAGAGAGTGCACCTGAACAAAACTTTGAATCTTCTCCAAGGCATAATGAAGCATAATTCATCCCTTTTCTCATTTGTCAGACAGATGGTCGACACCCTCGGCATCCCCTCACTAGAGACAGAGGAGGATGAAGAGGATGCTGATTTTATGGACATGCTGGGGGTAGCTCCACCAAGAAGAATGTTACTCCCCATACATAAAGCACTTAAGAAGGCCATATCAAAAATCATATCCATACCCACCTCAGCTACAGCCATAGATAAGAAAATTGGAAGAAAATATCAGATGGGCAAGCAGGGAGTGAATACATGTATGCCCATCCTGATCATCACAGAGTGGTCCAGGCTGCTGCTTGTGGGAGAGCAAGAATCACTCTGTCTGTGCAGCCCCACAAAAAAATACTCTAAAAAATTGGATACTATGGCCAAAAAAGTTTATGCTATAGTTTCCCTTCTTATCAAGCAGGCAGCTTATACAGCATATATAGCATAGTACCGGAAAGCACTTTGTAACACAACTCTTGTACTGGCAGAAAAAGCAGATGGTGAATTGCCACAGGACCTGATTGCCACAGCAAGATCAGCCCTGGATACCACAATATATTATTTTCACAGTGCGGTATATACTAATGACACTGCTGCTAGAGTTTTGGCTCATACAGTGTCTTTAAAAGATTTTCCTGGCTGAGGATTACCATCTTTTCTCAGTATATACAAAATAAAGCAATGGATTTCTCCTTTGACAGAAATTCATTATTTGGTGACAAAACAGAGGCCTACATGAAACAAGCATTTGCCAATGCCGAACGTTCACTTGCAGGTATTTGCATTGGTGTTTGGCAGTTATGCAGGCCCCCCCCGTTGTATCCATGTCCCTTTAGCATCCATATCCCAACAGAGTACCTCTCTGCAGCTCCTCTTGCATCGGATCAACATTTCACCCTCATACTTCTTAAGTGTCTGTCTCAGGAACCCTAACACCCTGGGCGTGCTCAAGGGTATGAGCCTGTGTGGAAACTGTGCAACCCGTGCTTGTAACACAGTCATTCAGTGGAATTATTTCACCAAATTTTCAACATAGGCATTTTGTCACCTCTTGTCATGAACACTGTCACTATGATTTTCTTACTGTGTACTGAACACTGATTTCCCACAGCAACCATGTTATTCTGCACTGGGATGTGAAAAATGACAGCTGTACTGTTCATAAGAAGGTGTGGGAAAATGGAAATGTTGTAAATCTGGAGTGAAAATATGGCAAATTCGCCAAGTTACGAGTACTCGTGGAAACTGTGCAGTGCATGCTCGTAAGTCATTTTTTGTAATTTTTGTACTGAATTTTAAACATACTGTAGGCATTTTAGGATGTCTGCTCATGAACAGTTTCACTGTAATTTTCTTACTCTGTACCGAACATGATTTCCCACAGCGGCCGCACTATTTTACGCCGAAAGTGCGAAAACACATTTTGGCCAGGATGTGAAAAATGACAGCTGCACTGTTCATAAGGAGGTGTGGAAATATGCCTATGTTCAAAATCTGGAGTGAAAATATTACAAATTCACGAACTTACAAGTGTGCGTGGAAACTGCTCAACGCACACTTGTAAAACAATCATTTCTTTGAATTTTTCACCAAATTTGCAACATAGGCTTTTTGAGAGCCCACTTCGTGAACACCAACACTGTTGTTTCATTAATTGGTCCCAAAAGGTGATTCCGTACAGTGACCGCAAAATCACCTTTCGGGACTGAATAACGGCATGACAGTGACTTAATTCATGAGAAGGGGTGTCAAGAACTCCATGTTGAAAATTTGGTGCCAAAAATAGAAAAAATGGGCGAGATATCCAACTAAGTTGGAAAAACCCTATTTATGCCATTATACAGTTTACCGGCATTTCCTCGGTTCGCAGTTGGCTTTGAAGAGTGGAGACGTGTTCCCGTCCACGAAGATCATTGCGCTGGGCTCCGGAGGTAAGGCTGGGGTGAGGGGGGTGGGAGGTGGTGCCTAGAGGGTGGGCACGGTTGGCTGAGGAGGGGGCAAGGACTCACCAAGGGACTGTTTTCTTGTTTTACAGGAATTGGAAAAAAAATGGACGCTTTGGTACACTGGGGTGGGCTCCTGGCGTGCCACCTAGGTGGGGGGTGGGAGGTGGGAGCGAGAGGGTGAGCGGGTTGGTGGGGGTGAGGGACTCACCGAGGGACTGTTTTCTTGTTTCACAGGAATTGGGGAAAAAGAAAACAGACGCTATTGGTATTTGGGGTGGGCGCATGTGTCACCTACATGTTTGTTGGGGGACTGGAGTGGGATTGGGCACCCCACTGGCCATACAGTGTGTGGGAGGGGAGCATGAGCATGCTGGGGTGGGCTCCCAGCTTGCCAAGTGGTTGGTTTTTTTTGGGGGGGTGCTGCAGCCGACAGGGGATTGGGCACCCCCGTCAGCCACACAGTGTGATGGGGGGGAGCATGAGCCGAGGGGGATTGAGCACCCCCTTGGCACACAAGTTGGGGGCCGGGAAGAACAGTAAGGAGGGAGGGGGAGGACATTAGCAGAGGGAGGAAGCGGGAGGGATTTGATGCCGAACTGTGCATGACAGCAGTTCGGCTGACGTCGTATGCTAATTGCATACACGCTACCACCGCTGATTGCAGCGGACCTTTTCTTAGAAGTGAAGACCAATACAGCTGAACTGCTGTCATACACAGCTTGGCATGTATTGGTCCCATAGGGTCGCGCCTGCTACACTGAGCACTGCACTGGGGAAGAGGGTCACACACCTCCAAAAGTCATACTGTTGCAAGACGTTCCTTGTGCATGCGGGCAAGTGAACGTAAAAAGAGGATGAATACAGAACCAGTTTCAAAAATAACAATGAGAAGGAAAAGGCCTCTACCTCCTATAGGTCCTATGGAAGGGGAGGCAAAGGCAGGAACTACTTCTCAAGACCCTAAGTCTCTTATGCCCCCTATGAGTACCAGCTCACTCTTCAACAGAAAAAAAGTCTGCAGGAAATGGAAGTAAAAAAAAAACTAATTTCAAAAGCCATAGAAAAAGTCCCTGCCTCCCAGTAGGGTAGAGGCTTATTCTTTTTTCCATACATACTTTTTTGTTTTTCTATTTACTTCTCTTCCCCCTGGGGCCACGGCGTACACACGCGTGTACATGCACGGAGGCGCACGCACACGCCAGGATCCGGTGGCCCCTTCCACCCCTCCCCAGATTTGCGTCATCACTCCTGACTGCCTGTGCTACCCACTGGACCTCCACCCAGTGGGAGCAGGACTACAGTGGAGCAGGCATCTGCCCCATGGAAGGGAGAGCCATAGCTCGATCCTGTTCCAACCCTCCCCTCCCCAAGCTGGCACCCCGGCGGCCCTAGGTCATTCCCGAACCCAAGTTGCCAGCATGGCGCAAGGTAAGGTGCCAGTGCCATAGCCTAAAGAGGCTTATTCTTAAGATACTTCTTGACCCACCAGAAAATTGGGGCGTGGTAACCCATTTAGATCTCAGGGGGCCGATTCTCAAAGGGCTGGCGCAAGTCACACCGAAGGTGACTTGAGCCAAATGCTATTGTGCCAGGGACCCTATGCCTGATTCTGTATTGGGCAGGGTCCCCATGGTTAAGTCCCATGACATGCGCCAACCTGAGTGGTGTGCCAAACAAAGGGTGCACCTGCACAGGTTGCCACAAACCTGCGGCAATGTACTCAGTAAGGATGCAAGCCACCCCCAAGCCCCGATCCCCCCCCCCCAAAATCACCCTTTATGGAGAGAAAAGTATTTTATTTTTACTGTATAGCTCTGGTGGTCTAATAGACCCCCATCCCCCAGCCCAATTCCTGATTATATTACAGTATTCTAACGTTAGCAGCCCAGATCCATGATATTATTATTAAAAGACAGCAGCCCCAATCCCCGATATTAGTATAAAATGAAAGCAGCCCCAATCCTTGGTATTATTAGTAAGTTGGCCCTTGTGGGCTACCGAACCCCCCCCCCATAGCTCCAATCCCTGAAACAATTCCCCTTTCATATTTGGATAATTATTTGATGTTATATTTCATTCTGTAGCCCTGGTGGTCTAGTGGACCCCACCCCCTACCAGCAGTGCCCTCGCCTATTCCCCCCAACCCCGTACCAAGCCAGGGACTGGCACAGTTCACCATTCCATTGGCCCAGCCCTTGACTGAGCTCAGTATGAGCGTGCACTGTATATAGTATGCACTTACTGAATGATATCAGCTGTCATTCACTGAATGCGTATTTTGTACAGTACTTGCTCATACAGAGCTCAGTCAGGGGCTGGCCGTGGTGGTGAGCAGTGAGCTGTGTAATTATCCAAATATGAAAGGGGAATTGTTTTGGGGATCAGGGCTTGGGGTGGGGGTCTGGTAGCCCACGGGGGATAACATAGTATTATTATTGGGGATCGGGACTGCTCTCTTTTAGTACTATTATTGGGGATTGGGGCTGCTTTCATTTAATACAAATATCGGAGATTGGGGCTATTATATTTTGGTCATAATACTGGGGATCAGGGCTGCTATCTTTTAATAATAGTATCAGGGATTAGGGCTGCTAACATGTCACTGATAACACCTGGGATCAGGGATACTACAATTATAATACTAATATTGGGGATTGGGGATGGGGGCTGCTACAATTATCGTAATAATATCAGGGATGGGGACTGGGGCTGGGGGGGCTGCCTAACATATGGGGATCTGATGGGGGCATATTGTCAAAACCCCCAGTGGACGGCAAAGTACACTTACACCAGCTCCTCTGGGTATTGTTTGAGAATCTCAAATTAGGGGATGTGGCAGCCACCCTTTCAAAATAGGGCACAGCGGCTGTCGTGAACCCCCTTGCGCCATGTCGCAGCTGAGGTTTTGGTGCAACCATGGCGTAAGTCCACTTTGGTGGAAGCAGCCTGTGTCATGTCGCAGGCTGCTTCTGAGAATCCCGCATGGTGCAACTAATGGCACAAAGTAATACAGGTATTTGCATCATTCCTGTTGGAGCAAGTCACTTTGTGCCATGTGCAACCTTTTGAGAATCCGGCCCCAGGTTTCTGAATAAACACTTGAAAAATGAAAATTCAAGATGGTTACACTAAGGACAGTGAGACCATCTTTGTAGAAAGGCCCTTGGCTGAGATTCCTGGATCTGAAAGATGCCTATTTTCATATCCCAGTCAGACAGTCTCACAGACAATACCTTGGATTCTAGCTGGGGAAATGCCAGTACAATTTCACAGCTCTCTCATTTGGTCTCAGCTCTAAGGGTTTTCACAAAGTGCTTGGCTGTGGTGGTAGCACATTTGAGAAATCTCTGATTCTGCAATACATAGTACACCTACAGTTGTTAGGCCTATTGCCTTCAACTTTAAAGGTACACTTAGCAGCAGTATCCAAATACAGTACATATCAGCTGGCATGAAGTCTTTGGCCTCACAACCCATTTTAAAAAGTTTTTTTAAACTTATATTTTATTGGTTTAAGGTAAAACAACAACATACAGTATACACTCCTGCCAGACACTTAAAAATCATTGCAAAGAGCCATCTATGGACACAGTATCATTTTAATCTGAACAGTTAGGCTTAAGGAGCTGGGGTATATCACACACAGATTCTAAAAGAAAAATAGAACTCTGCATACCAAATATGCTGCAGCTTGCAACAGTACAGTGATCGTGCATTCAAAATTATATGTAACCCCTATGTGGCACTATCCCAAGGGCTACTACCCCTGCCTGCTTGGCTAGTGGCAGGTTAAGGGGCATGATTTCTGAAACAGGTGCCTCCACCCGGAGGTCAGGGTTGGTAGTGGTCAAGCTAACCTGGGCACAGCCCTCTGGGACACTGTAACCAACCTCTTTCCTTACTAGTGGCCAGAACAATACACAATAATTACTTTCACAATACCCCTGTTACACCACACAAGTACCCACACTGTTTGCACTTACCACCAGGGCTTTCCTCTGGCTCGGCCCTGGGGACTCCCTGTAAAACAAGGTTATACACAGCAAATAACAGTAGTACAGTACTTCTGCACAAACTGGAACCACAGTCTGGGCAAATGCAAACAAGAGTTAGATCTGATTTATTTAAGGGACTTGAACAAGGAAGGGGTGTAATCAGGTTAATTTGCTTAAAGGTTGTATCAATCAAACAATTATGCATGCACTTCAGGGTCCATAAACAGTCACACACTCTGGGTACCCAGATGGAGAATGGTGGGCTAGCCAGGAACGTTGCAGCTGGTTGGGGCCCTGTGATGGAAGAAAACAACATGCACAACGCACACTATTTGTAGTCCGGAGCCGGAGGGCTCAGTTCGTGAAAAGAAAACAACAAGACAATCAGATGACACACTTTTATATTAGGTTGTTGTTGCAGGAAGCTACCATCATGATTACTCATGATACCCAAGACTGGACACAGGCTGGATGAAAATCAAGACAACAGGTGGTTACTCTGGAGTGCCAGGAGAAGCAGGTCCCACACGATTCGCCGAGGCATCATTCCTGTTCAAGCGTGGAGCAGGGGGCTGATCCCCAGGCAGGTCTCTTGTCGGTGGCTTTCTCTGTGCAGTGGGATAATCTGGCAGGGCCAGTATGGCATGGCTCAGGCTGAATGGAGATGAATGTGGATTCAGTCTGATTAGGCTGGATAAAGCTTCCAGCAAGCAGAACACAGTTCACACAGTGGGGAACCAAATCACGACCCACTTTCAATACACAGTACATTTACATGTAAAGGATTCTACGGTACCAGCCAGCAGAACACAGTTCACACAGTGGGGAACCAAATCACAACCCACTGTCAATATGCAGCACATTTACATGTAAGGAAATTCTACTGTACCAGGCAAACCGCTCTCCGGTCACGATCGCAAAGTCTCTGCACAAACCGGGGATTCAAAAGCAGCTTGAAATCCTGACAGGCTGATTGCATTCAGCAGAATCTTCATTTTTTTTTCAGGTATAAGCCTGGTAAAAAAATCAGTGGCTTACTTTGTTCTCACAAACTTGGATTTAGTCCGAAATAATTCTCTTTTCTCCCTCTCATGGGCAGCAGGCAGACATGCAGGCCACAACTCAGGCCTTTTCACAGTTCTCCCGCTCTAAACTACTCAGACAGCTGCTTGACTGTCTCAAGCATGTTGCTTTTTTAGCTTGCAGCTTAGATTTGACTCAAACTGCAACAAGCCTGGGAATTTCCCCAATATCCAAAAGGTTCGGTCTGTCAGTCATGACAGGAGCTCCCCTTTCAGGTGCAAAAAGGCACCAAAAGCCCAAAACTACAATTCCTACAGATTTTGACTTCAGACAGCTCCTGTAGTCCGGCTCCATTCTAGGTCCCACCAGTACTGATTGGTCCAATTCGCAGTCCCGGGCCAAATGGTGGGGATAAACAAAACAGTCCTTGCTTCATAGAAGGCAGGTTAGACAAACTACGTTATCATTATCACTCTAAATGATTTTCAGCAAATAGTTACATCTTTCAACAGAGCTTCCTCTCAGATTACTTATGACTGCAATCCAGGTAGCTCTTAAAGAGACAGTACACAGAGGCTATACAGGCACTCTCTGGCAATCATATTTAAACTGCTAAAGCGCAGGACACCAGCCTGGCAGTGAGCATTTAGACAAGCTTGAGGAAGACTTTTCTGGAACCCCATTTGTAGGGGGGTTACATATATAATACCAAACAATTTATATTCAACTATATAGCGGATGTGATCCCATTCCAACCATGGGTTATAACTTTCATAAAATATATATATATTTTTTTTATTTATTTGTTTCAGATTTAGATCAATACCTTTGAGCTAGGGCTTGTTTACAAAGATTCCAAGTCAGAGAGAGAGAGAGAGAGAGAGAGACAGCACAATACAGTACAATACATGGGTTACAGATCAAGTAGGAGGAATGATCATCAAATAAGATATGTTTGCTGGGATACAGCTGTTGACAAAGAGCGAGAATATTACATGATTGCAAATGAAAGCAGAGTTACCACTTGAAGGATGCAGCAATAAACAACACTTAATCAGTGTAGTACAGCCCATGTGTAAGTGCCAGGTATTAAGGAAGGAGGGGCCTCCAGGTGAAGTGGAAGGAGGAGCAGGAACAGCCAGAGAAGGCGTTGTCATGATATAGTCAAATGGGCAGGGCAGAGAAGTGTGGGTGGGGGGGACAGGGGAGCGGGTAGGAAAGGGGTGTAAGAAGGAAGGGTAGGTCAGGTGTGGGAGGGGTGGTAAAGATGGAGTGGGGATTGGCCAAAGGTAGCTAATGGCATGTTAATGGCGAGTCTTTAGGCTAGCAAAAGTTATGTATTGTAGGAACAAGCATTTTCAAGTACAAGTTGCAAGCGGAGCCCAGATTTGACTGAGTTTTTCACAGTCGCAAAGTGCAAAGGGCAGACTATTGAACCATTCGGGTCCTTGATATGAGATGGATCTCTGAGTCAGTGTGGTGTGATTGAAAGGCACTAGGAGCCCACCTTTAGCTGTCCTTCTAGTGTTGACACTGGAATGCCCATATTTGAACAGGGAGGAGGTTGAGTCAGGGGTTTGGCCAAGTAAGGGGATTTATTTACCAACAGGCAAGTCTGGTACTGGGCCCTGGATTCGAGGGGAGCCATTTGGCTTCTTTGTATAGGGTGCAGGTTTGCTTTGGGGAGGTCAGCCCCTAGGATCAGACAGCATGTCTTTTTGAGTAGTATCGTGACCCTCTTTAACGTGGTGTAAGAGCCAGCACCATAGATGATGAGGCCGTAGTCTACGGTGGATAATACTGAGCAGCATGTAACTAGCTTTAAGGCATCTGGGGTCATGGACTGTCTGTGGCAAATGTAGGATGCCCAGTTTTGTGTTAGACATTTTGACCACATGGTCAATGTGTTCAGCGAAGGTGAGGGTGTTGTCTAGGTGAAAACCTAGATATTTAAAGGTGGATACTTGTTCCAGAGTGTCTCTCTTGGAGCTATGAATCAAGAGTGGGCTGAACTTTTTTTTTGCTCTGAGGGACAGTGATGAGCATGCTCTTAATCTCTTTATAATTGAGCAGCAGTTTGTTCTTAGCGAACTATTGCTCAAGTCCATGGAAGTTATCTTGCAGTTCAGCAGTGATTGCGGTCAGCTGTTTGCCAGAAACTGCGATGACCGCATCATCAGCATATAGTACTGAGTATGCTGGGCAGTTAGAGAGTAAGTTGTTGATGAATAAGCTAAAGAAGAGTGGCCCAATGATGGACCCTTGGGGGACTCCAAGGTTCACTTCCCTATGTTCTGAGATCTGGCCGCTAATTCTCACATGTTGTGTTCTGTGTGAGAGATAACTGTGGAACCAGGCCAAAGTGTTTGTGGATAGGCCAGTAGATAAGAGGCAGTTTAGTAGCAGGTGGTGATTAAGGGTATCAAATGCCTTTGTGAGGTCTATAAAGGTAGCCCCCATGGTGTGATCCTTGTCAAGGGCATTATAAATCTGAGAGGTGTAATCAATTAGTGCAGTGTGGGTTAAGTGTTTTTTTTGGAACCCGTGCAGTTGGTCACAGAGAAGGTTATTTTTGTCCAGGTATTTGGTGAGTTGGTCTGCAACCCGCTCACTCCTGGAGCTTTAATAGGGGGGGGAGAATGGAGATAGGTCAGTAATTGAGAGGTTTGTTCTATTCCCTGATTTAAAAAGTGGGGTGGCAAGTGCTGCCTTCCACTTGTCAGGGAGCACACCAGTTCTAAGTGAGACAGTAAAGATTTTTGAGAGAGTGTCAGCAAGTTTGTTGAGGGTGAGGGCTATCATCTTCATGTCTACTTGGTCATTCCCTATCCTAGTCTTTCCTAGAACCCACTTGACATACCTGATGGTCTCTGACTGGGTGACCAGCCTGAAATAGAAAGGAGGGGCTCCATTGCTACAGGGAGCTTGCTTGTTTGCTTTGGAGAGTTCACCTTGTGATGCCTGGGAGAGGTAGTCACAAGGAAGCACAGAGCTCAGGTTGGTGAATGCTTGGCACTACACCCACCTCAGAAGAACTCTTTTCCATTTTAATGTATTCAAGGTGGCAGGCTATAGTGCTAAAGTTACCGATAAATTGCCAACCAAGAAGTTGTAAAACAGTGTACAACCAACTTAAATGTAGACATCATTTCAGACAAAGCAATGCAAAAAAAATGAAGCTGTTGGGCTGAGCCCAGCATACCTGGTAGCATTATACTGGGATCAGTCCAGAGAGCAATGTCCAGTAGCTATAGCAGAGACATCTCATCTTTAGCTAAAAACTCACCTGGGGGCATGGCTTGGAAGCCAAGATGGAGACTGTCTTTGAGAACAGCAATCTTGAGGCCTCTGACAGCAAGGGGGCTGGTGAGACACAGCAGCATGTCATCAGAGAAGGAGGATCCTTGTGACACATCCCCAGGCAACCTGAAAGAAATCAGAGGGATGTTTGCCCAACTTCTAATTGAAATAGGCTATCTAAAAGTACAAAACTCTCTGACCAAACAAGACATAATATCTATATCACAGAGAGTTTCTGACAATGAGAGGCAAATCTTGATCCAGGGACATGCCACAGACTGGATGGAACTATACATCAGAGAACAAGAACATAGATACAGGCAAATGATGGTCAAGATAGATGACCTTGACAAGATGGGCAGGAGAAATAATCTCCATTTTGTTGGGATTCTGGAGGGGGCAGAAGGACACCATATATTTTCTATAGCAAATGCTACCTAACATGCTGAAGCACCAATGGTTGACCCAACTAGAGTTCGAGAGAACCCACCATTCCCTGCCCCCCCCAAAAAAAACCAGGGCAGCGACCACGGACGATGATTGCTAAATTCCTTAGATTCCATGTTAAGGAGAGAATTCTGATCCTGGCAAGAGAGCGTGGGCCTCTGCATTGGCAGGGACACCATATTTACTTCTCCCCCAATTACTTCCCAGTGCTGTCGGAGAGCTGTGAAGAATACATGGTGGCCAGACATGCCCTGATGGCCCTTCAAGTACAGTACAGCCTCCGGTACCTGGCAACACTACGGAATGCTAGAAATGGAGTCCAACACTCATTCCATGACCCAGAAAGTGCAGCAGCCTTTATAAAAAGATCATGGCCCAATGTGCACTTTCCAGAACCAGGCAGACGCTGAGGTCCAACTCCAATGGAGCATTCACTGAGCTCATCCCAAGCTCCTGAACGGCCAACACTGAAATCGGCTCCAAATATGGAAACCTTCCCCCAACCCAAACAAATGAAGGATTGCAGCCAGCTTCTCAAAAACGGGGCTGATGCACCACAAGAAAAAGGGCCACAAGCACCAGATCCACTGAGATAAGAGTGACCCATTATAAGAGCTGTGGCAGGAACAGGCCATAATCCTGTGAAAGTTCTGAGGGAAAAGCCTACAATGATTGCCAGCCACCTGCTTGAGTTACCGAAGTGGACCCAACCCAGCAGCCCAGACCCCAAAGACACTGTTACACAAACTTACTTGCGATGGCTATGGGCTCTGGGAATGCTCCGGGGGCAGCAGAGACTTCTTCCGGTCCCCTGACTGACAAAGGATGCCATTCCATCTCCTATGCGGCAGCAGTTGCAGCCCCTCCTATCCTGGCTACTTCATCCCTCTCCAGGGGTGATGATTGAGTCTGTCTTGAAGTCCTGAACTGGGCCATGCTAAACTGTGAGCTAGGCTTGTCAATGCTCGCCATTGGATAGGCCTATATGTTTACTTCTGAAATAGACCATGACCACTCACTGATCTTAAAGGGGACAGCAATCACCAAAGGTCTGGTATATCTGCTCCCTCCATCCCATGACAGTATATGGGGAGTAGCCTAACAGTTTGCTACACAATGGTTCCTAATTGGTTTTGTTTGTTTGTTTTTTTCTCCTTTCTCTCCTCTTCATTTGTCTTAATACTCACTGCATCGATGGTTATGTGCTCCTCTTCCAGGATGTACACTTCTTAGATAGATGAACGCTGTTCAGCACAAGGGCTGGGAAATCGCCACAACCCTCTGTGGAGTGCTAGAGCATGACATGTAAAGCACCAATTGCCAGCAGCTAAAGCCCCTCACATAGGGGGCTCGGCAATGCATCGGTGCCACTAGCATTCACCCACATTTAATATAAGCATACTCCAGTAGTGAAGCGGAGGTACCCACTTGGTACACAGCAGAAACAATCACAGGTTCTACCATTTAGGGCAACTAAATGGCCAATAATTAAACCAATTATTGGAACTAGCCAGTACCTCTGGCACCTCATAGAGGCCTCCATGCATCCACTGAGTCTGATCTTAAGTATAAATAAGGGCCCCCTGCACAAATCCCAACAAGTCTAGGCCCCTAGGCATATGAACTACCTCAGTGCTCGGTACTGACTATAGTACACTGGTAACCCCAAACTAGTGCAGGCATACTGCACCATAATTATTATCCCCACAGGCTGGGGGAAAAGGTTGGCTATAGACAAAGCTAATAAGCTGTGCTCCAAATCCCTCCTCTGACGAGACCAGGGGATGACATGACCTATACTAGTAACACATCCTCCCTAGCTGAAGGACAGGAGGTAGGACCACCATGCCAGTACAGAAATCCTTGTGCATTGTGCCTTCATGAGCACCTCAGAATCTGGAACCTGTTTTTAGAAAGACGGCACAAAAGATGTACCACCAGTTCCAGTACACAGTAGTTACTTGTTCATGTGTAAATAGTTGCACCCGTTGGGCTACATGTCTGTTATTGTTATTATGTGAGATAAGAAGGTGCCACTTAGTTTGTTATAGCAGTATGAATCTTCCTAGTCATACCCAAAGGTGGGAGTATGCCCCCTTGAGGCTGCCCCATATATATCAGGCTGTGAGACAATGCCACTACCCACTACCAAAATCAAAATGGCAGACATAATTTTAACTTCTTGAAATGTTTGGGCGTTAAACTCTCCCATAAAACGTAAACAGGTACTAGCCCACTTAAAAAAGCTCCATACTAAGGTGGCATTTCTCCAGGAGATAAAACTCTCGCACTTGGAGGTGGGGAAACTGAAAAAGGAGTTAGTGGGAACAGTGGTGCACAGCACCCATACCTCAGGAAAGAGACATTTCTCGTTTCGGATACACAAGACCCTCCCCTGGGTGCTGACTGTCACACAAACAGACAAAGAAGATAGATGGGTCATGGTGAAGGTCACTACTGCAGAGAGCTCCCTGATTCTACTTAACCTGTATGGCCCCAATGTAGAGGAACCAAAGATATCAGAAGCTCTGGCAGGCTACACCTTGCAGCACATCCCTATATTGGTAGCAGGGGACTTTAGCCTAACCCAAGACCCCCAGGTAGACAGATCCTACAATGCCCAGGAGCCACATATGAAGGCATCAGCAGTGGTACAACATCTAAAGGCAGAGCACAGCCTCACTGATGTGTGGTACCTACTGCACCCAAGGACCAGAGACTATACCTTCCAGTCTGGCATCCACCATACCCATAGTATATTAGACTACTGGTTATCCAGTCACCAGGTCACTCCAGCAATTTATGACTCCCAGATGCACCCTATAGTGATTTCTGACCATGCCCCAACTACAACCACTCTGAATTGGGGACCTCCTCAAACCAAATCAGCCAACTGGAGGTTGGACCCCTGTTGTTAAGACCCAGCATTCTTACCATGGGTACAGCAGGAGATTGCCAAATTCCTTAGCTTTAATGATAATAAGAGTGTAATGGACAGTACCCTGTGGGAGACCCTTAAGACATACCTAGGAGGTAGAATTATCAGGTACGCCTCACACGGAAGGTGAACCAGGGAGTTGGAAACAGCTAACCTGGAAACCAAGCTTAAGCAACTTGAACGCAAGCATAAGACCGATCCCAACGTGGATACTAAAGAGATACTCGATACTCGAGCAAAACTAAATGGTATGTATGCCAGTAAAGCTGAGCTTGCATTGATACAACTGAAGCATACATTCTGGGAAGGGGGGTAAGAAATCCAGTAAGATCCTAGCATACCGACTTAGGGAACAGAGAGCCGAGAGACACATCCCTGGACTTATGGGCCCCCATGGATGAGTGTTCACCTCCCAAGGGGACATATCCACAGTTATGGGGACATTTTACTCTAAGCTATATGCATTGACCAACCCACCCAACAGGCAAAATACCTCCACATTCCTATCCAAACTTAACCTCCTACAAATTTCACCGCAGTAGGCCCTGGACATGGACCACCCAGTCTCTATAGAGGAGATAACCAGTGTAATACTGGGAATGAACAAAAACAATTCACCGGGGGGCAATGGTTTCCCAGTTGATTTCTACCAGCAAGTCCATAGTGACATAGCATTAATGTTGCAGAGAGTGTACTGTATACCCACTCCATATCCACACAGGTGCTGCCATCCACAATGAAGGAGGTGGTAATAAACATCCTACTGCCAAAAGGAAAGCATCCTCTTCAACCAGCCAGTTATCCCCCAATATTCCTCATAAATGCAGACTCAAAGGTGCTGGCAAAGATATTGGCCAACAGAATTTAACTGATTCTGCCTAGCATTGTCCACCCCTCCAAGGTCAGCTTCCTAAAAGGAAGACTCAGCTTGAAACACATTAGAACATTTTTCAACCTGAGACATATAACTAAATCCTTATCCACCCCTGCAGGTGCTCTCACAATTGACTTCAAAAAAACCTTTGACTCTGCTGAATGGGAGTACCTCTTTTAGGTGCTAAGTCAATGGGGAATTGACCCCCTCTTCCTTAAGTGGGTACAAATGCTGTAAGCCACTCCCACAGCTAGAGTTCTTATGAATAGTACCCTCTACCCCCCCCTTCCCACTGTCAAGAGGCACCAGACAAGGTTGCCCCTTGTCCCCACACCTGTTTCTCCCAGCTATTGAACCCCTCATGGCAGCTCTGAGAGCCAATACTGCAGTCATCGGTATTCAGATGTGCTCTCAGGAATACTAGTCCTTATCCTATGCTGATGATTTTCTCATCGTCCTCAGTGATGCCCCAAATGCAATTTTACTATTATGCTAAATCCTGGAAGCATTCACAAATATGTCAGGACTTAAAGAAAACCACACCAAGTCAGAGGTACTGCTTCTTAATGCTCACTGCCAGGTTTTCACATTCCAACATACTAGCTGGAGATGGGCAACAGAAGGAATCACATATCTGGGAATCTGTATCACGCTCAATATGGCTGATCTCTGCAAAACAAACTTCTCACCACTAATAGCAGACCTAAGGATTCAGATAGACAAATGGAGGGCACTACACCTTTCCTTTACAGGCCAAATTGCAGCACTTAAAATGATGTCTGCCCCTAGGGTCCTCTATCTAATGGCTCACCGACCCATTCACATCCCGGACAAATGATTCTCCCTTTTCGATCAAATTATGGGACAATTAATGTGGGAGGGGAAACATCCGCACATCAGTTGCTCTAAATTACAATGACAGTGTGGGAGGGGGATGAGGGCTGCTGGACTTCGCTAATTATCATAGGGCTTTCATCATGACCCAAGTGTTGCAGGGGTTCCCTACCAAAGATGCAAATCCCCCCCAATTGGTACAGACAGAAGGGCAGATAGTGGGGGCTAAGATCCCATGGTTTCTCCTATATACCAACCCTGCACTGAATCAACAAAAATTCCCTACCCTGGCTGTATCCTTGCTGTGCTGGTGGAAAATAAAATGGGCTCTTAGTATTAAGAACCACCCTCTACTACTGGCAGCCTTGTGGGATAATCCCATGATCATGGTAGCCAAAAAAATACCACACTGGCCTACCTGGCACAAGCTGGGAATGCAAACTATACAAGATTCTGCCTCCCAAATCGTCCTTTGCTCTAAACATTCCAGGATCTAGTTCAGGAGTTTCAATTCCCCAAAGACTTCTGGAGATACCTCCAGGTAAGGGCCACCATCCAACACCAGGTACGCTACTACTCCATCCCCCCAGACTTCACCCATAACAAATGATATTAAGGCATGGTTAAGCACCAAGAAAGGAAGAGCAGGCTGGGTATATAGAACTCTGAGGGACAAAGACACAGATCCTATGATGCAGACTAAGAAGAAACGGTAACAGAAGCTTGACATGACCACTGGGAACACAGAAAGGCAGTCATGTTGGAAAAGGGCCCATACAGCATGCAGAGACACAAAAGCCCAACTGGTTCAGCTAAATATCCTGCACCAGTGGTATAGGACCCCACTGTACCTCCACCAGAAAGGCATTCTCCCAGATAACAAGTGCTGGAGATGCAATGATAGCCCCAGATCCCTATCCCACATACTATGGTCCTTCCCATTTATCCGGCTTTTTTGTGACCAGGTCATAAAGTTCTGTCAAACACTTCTACCCAAAACTGTCACTATAGACAAGCCCTTTGCTATTCTCGGTATTACCGGTACCCCCTCCACTTTGACTCATGCCATACAGTGGGGCACCAGTGCAACAATAGCCACCAAACAGCTTCTCCTTAGGAACTGGTGCTTCACAAAAAAATACTTTCCTTTCATGAATGGCTGACAGCAACCAGACAGACAGCATCAATGAAACGTCTCTCATACACTGCCTTGAACAAAACACAACTGCACAATGACATCTGGGCCCCCTTTAGCTGACTGATAGACTCAAATGGATGAATACAACTATGGGCCCAGACACACACACTTCAGGTAACAAGTATGCAACAAATCTCAGGGCTATCCCAAGAAAACTAAGTCCATGGTTAGCAACTAATCCTACATCCAGACCTTCAGCTGTTGTGTAAACAGTTTATACTGTATGTATCCACCTGCAAGAAACACCAATGTTATGTATGTCTCACAAACCTGTAAACAATGTTGTAAAGTTGGAAAATGTTCAATAAAAAATTTAACAATTAAAAAACAAACAAAAAAAACACCTAAAAGTCCAGTGCACACTAACCACCCCGTGTAGGTTGCCACTTTAAAAGTTCAAGATAGTGCTGGCCAGGTGGCACTGGAGATTGAGGATCTGGTTACTACACCTCATGCCATGCCAGCAACCGAGGTTTGGGAATGAGCCCAGACTGCCAGGGGTCAGCAGGGGCCAGAGAGGACTGAGCATCCAGAGGACTGCTCTCCTCTCTTGGGGGAAGGAGGTTCTGTCATCACACTTGTTGACTGCTCTCTGGCGGTGTCTGGAGAGCAGTATGAGTTGGGAGGCACGTAACCAGTGTCTCTACATCAGTGGGGAGCGGGGATGGGAGAAAAACATGAAAAGGGAGCTGGCAGGCTCCATGATGGCCTGTTGCATCCTCGTGGCTACCCCGGCTTCTGGATCATACTCTGGGGGTGGGTGAAAGCCGGTGCTCCCCTCCCTGGGCCCGCCACAGGGGGTAAGCCGTGAGGATATTACTGTGTCAGTTGGAGCTAGGACACTCGGGCACGGAGGATGAGTCCTTCCAAGAGAGGGGCATAGCTGCCTGCCAGGGTCCGGGGGACATAAAAAAACTTATATAAAAAAAACAAAAAAAGTTCAAGATAGAGTTTGAAGGGATGATCATGCACATTACATTCAGTAAGCATTTCAGGATAAAGTAAACCCCATAAATAGACATTGTCATCTGAGAAAAGGAAGAGAAAAAGAAACAAGCTACCCCAATTATTGGGACAAGCCCCCCAAGTCCCATCCCATGCTCTCCCAAGTGTAAGTACATCTAATCTTGGTGAGTTCAAGTCACTTCAGATGCCATCTTTCAATTCCTCTTGATCTCACCATCCAGTGGCCACACATTCTTGTTCTATCTGTTTGACCCTCTTACCTGCTTCTTTAGGGTTAGTAAATTGGAACGTGTGTCCTCCGTTTTGAATCTGGAGGCGGGCTTGCTTCAGGAGAGAATGTACCACTCCGAGGTTCTTAAGCTGTGCCCACACTGTGTCAAACATCTTCCTTCTAGAACATGTAGCAAAGGAAAGATCAGGGAATAAGTGCACAGTATGGCCTTCAAAATTGAAATGCTGAGAGTTCCAAGCCACCTGTAACATACCATCTCAGACAACCACTCCCTCCATAATAAGACCCACCATTTTTGGTACGTCCTGCTGAGTAGATGCTGACCTAGGGGATATCTGATAGGACTTTACCAGCTGAGATGCCATTTCCATTTGTAAGGCACCTGGCAACCAGGTTTTGAGAAAGGAGACCAGGTCTGTTCCTTCGGTCCTCTTTGGGAGTCCCACCAGATGGAGGTTCGCTGCTTGGTGAGCATTTTCTATGGCCTCCAACCTGTAACACAACTGTTGTTTTTCTTGTACCAACTTGCTAGAAGCAGTCAGGGCTTTAGTGGCTTTAGCCTCTGCCGAGGTCATTGTTTTCACTGTAGCTTCTGTTTTATTGTCATGATCACCCATTCTCTTAAGGATTGTCTCAACATTAAGATCAGTAGCCTTCTTGGAAAGTTGCAACACTTGCCATGGGTATGCAGGCGTGGAAGTCCCAGCCATTGTGGAAGTGTTGGTCAGCGCTTCAGTCGGCTGTGAATTTTTCCGAGCTCCACTGCCTCCCATATTTGATCTACCCATTGTTGCAAATGGTATCAAGCGAACCCCTGAAGGCAACTCTATCGCGTGATGGTAGTTTAAAGTTGGAGAAATAATAAAAAAAGCAATATTTTTATGTTGTAAGATCTGTTCTCTACAGAGCCGAGGTGAAGCACATCTTCTCAGCAAGCGTGCTTAACAGCACCCCACCAAAAGTTTTTTAATGGCCTAAGCCACTTGTACCTACCAGCGAGGGACCTTGCCCACCTTGGGACCTCAACATATGCCTTAACTATCTTATGGAGGCTCCGTTTGAGCCTATGGAAATTGCTGACCAGAAGTATGTCAAATGGAAAACCATATTCCTGGTTGCACTGACCTCTTTTAGGAGGGTAAGTGATTTGTAAGCCCTCTGCACAGAGCTGAATTACATAATTCCCCACAGAAATAAAGTAATTCTTAGAACCAACAGAAAATTCCTTCCTATGATGGTATTTGAATTCCTCCTGAATCAGTCAGTTACCCTCCCTGTACTCTACTCACAGCATTCCTTTTTTTAGGATCAGATAAGCTTTAGGGCTAAATTTTAATCTGACTTGATTTTTCAGTATGTTTGTAACCTGCTGTATCATCATATCCTGATCTACCTACTTTCCCTACCTAGGGTCTAGGAACCTAGTTTGCTTACTGAGCTCTATCTGGATTCATCAATTTTTTAACTTCTGCCTATTCAATGTCTTTACAAAAAAACATATTTCATCTGCTATCAATGTACATATACTGTTTTTACTTAATCAGAGTAATTTTTTAGAATAATGTGGTTCTAGTACAGTGGAGCCCACTTATAAGAACATCAGATAAGGGAACATTCTGTTTATAAGAACATGAAATTAATGTCCCGATTTTTCACAATGTTTTCCTATGGGCTTAGAGCCCGTTTATAGTGACTATCAGTTCGGTTAAAAGAACATTTATTTATGCTGCCTTGTGCTGTTAGAGTGTATGGAGATTGTCAGCTGTGAGCAAAATTGACAGCCCACACTCTCACAACCTGAATGGAGTAATTGGCGCCTTCCTGGTATGTGGCTAGGTGTTAATTGTCGTCATTACCCGTGACATCCAAGCACCTTCCTGGTATGTGGCTAGGTGTTAACTGCCATCACCTGTGGAATTTCATTTGTAACAAGCAGTGTAAAAGGTGCTGTGTTCCTAAAACTTTTAGGAAGAACAGAGGGACGAGAGATCAGATAATGAAGACAATAGCCCCTGGGACATCCTTGAACCACCTGCTGCCAACGAAATCAAGGACTGCATGCAAAAACTGCGGCGCTACATTCTAAGCAAGGATAGTGCTGATCTGACAACATTTTATGCCTTGGATGCTTACTTAGATGAACTGTCCCTAAAGAATGCAAGGCAACAGAAAATAACTGATTATTTTAAAATGTAGTACTTGATTGCCTGTCACTATTTTTTAGACATTGTTTTACAGTGCAGTACAGTACTGTACTAGTTTTATCTATTCGGATGCATTGCTGATTTTAATGATGTGAAATAAAAAAAAAACTTGTTACAGTTCTCTGAATGGAGCTCCTGTTTTACTTTCTCCTGCTCACTGTATTTTCATCCCCCCCCACCCCAGATGCTATTAAATGCGCCTAGACCACTCCCAGTTTACCGTCCTTGTTGCCTATTGGCTTAATCGCTTGAAGGCTTTCTAATCCTAATTGGTTTTTCCAAACCAGCCTGTCACTGCTTCTTTATAGCACCTCTAAACTCTCTCAGCCTCTAAGGACCACTAACTCCAACTTCAGTATTCTCCTTCCATAGTCCTAAATTATTACCACTGTCTCTTCCCACTATGTTTTGTCCTTCCTCATCTGTCCCCCTCCTCTTGATTCTCACCGATTCCTTTTACTCCTCAGTTTACCAAGCCCCTCTAACTAAAAATCCCACCATGCCTTTCCCCCCTGCTCTCTTAGCCCCTACCTTTATACTGGCCATTACTCCAGCTCCCCCTCAAGTACTCGGGTCTCATTTCCCTCTGCTCCGCCCCACCTGCCACGCTATCCTCAGTTCCTAGCCATCTGGCTTTCTTTTGTCTCCCAATCAGCTTCGCACCAAGTCCTCATCTCCCCCCCAAAATTTCACTTCCTTATTATTGCCCTGCATTTACTCGTGTCAGGCAATATCCATCCCAACCTCGGCCCTACTGCCCCTACCTCTAACAGTGCCACTCCTCCCTCCTATGTGAACAATTCTCATATATCTTCAGCCCTCCCTAAAGGACTGAAAATCCCTCACTTAAACATCTGCAGTCTCATTACTAAAATTGACTTTTAAGTTTTTACAACCAATGGTCATCTCCCGCACACCAGATATTTTAATTCTAACTGAAATCTGGCTCAATGACAAAATACCTGACCACTCTATCCTCATCCCAGGTTACTCTTTAATTAGGCAGGATAGGGCTGGCAGAGGAGGCGGTGTGGCCATGCATATCCTGTCCTCTCTTCAATTTACAACTATTCTATCCTCCTCACTCCCCTCCACCTATGAAGCCCTTATAATTAACATTACCCTGCCATTCTCCATCCCAGTCTTCGTAGCTGGAATCTACTGTCGTCCCAGAATCAAGCCCTCTGATTCACTCGAACTCATTACCAATATAACCTCCCTCTCACATACTGGTGAGTTATACATCCTGGGCAATGTAAACTTAAACTGGTTGGCCTCCACCACCTCCAAAATACAAAACGATATTACTGCCCTCAGTCTCTCCCAACTCATCCTAGAACCCACCTGCCTAAATCATAAAACCCTAAACCACTCCCTGATAGACTGGTCTCTCACCTCTCACCCCAACCATGTCATTAAATCAGGAATACTTCTGGATGCCCTCAGTGATCATCACCCAATCTATCTAATTAGAAAAGTTCATAGACCCAAATCACCTCATAAAATCCTTCAGCTCCACTTTTTTAGCTCCCTAGACCTCAACCCCCTTCTACATGATCTAGCTACAATTGATTGGGCCCCACTAGCCTCTGTCTTCTCCGTTGACCAAGCCCTTGCATGCTTCAAAGAGAACTTACTAGCAACCTGGAACTCGTTTGCTTCATTCAAACGAACTAGAGTACGTGGTAACCATCATCCCTGGATCACCACTGATTTACTGACCTGCCTTAGGGAACGAGACAAAGCTTGGAGAAAACATAAGACCACTCAGCTTCCTACAGATTACACCAAGTACTGCATGCTAAGAAATGCCTGCACAAAAGCTACCAGACTAGCCAAGTCTGAATATTTTAAATCTGCATTCCTAAACAATATTAACACCCCCCTCCAAATTCTGGAAAGTGGTCCATGCCCTTTTCTCCCCGCCTTCCCATCCACCACCCGTGCTTAAAATAAATAACTCATTAGAGTCTGACCCTAGTTTAGTGGCCAAGGAGTTTCACTCATATTACACATCATGCGCCTCCACCCTCCTTACATCCCTCCCCACTAACCTCTCCCCTCTTGCTCCCCCCATTCCCTTGCCCACCCCCCACACCCACACCCACTCCTCCTTCTCCTCCACAGCTGTCTCACCAGATGAAACACTTGCTGCCCTTCTCTCTCTCAATCCCTCTAAAGGCTCTTCACCGGATGACCTCGATCCTAAACTTCTCAACCTATCAACCCCAGCTATTCACTATCCCCTGTCTTTAATTCTAAACCTCTCCTTTTCATCCTCATCAGTCCCTCCATCATGGAACCATGCAGTTGTCCTCCCTCTCCCAAAGGGTGGTGACACCTCCTCCCCTGGCAACTATCATCCAGTCTCTCTCCTCCCCTCTCTGGCTAAGGTCTAAGAACACCTCATTCTCTACCAACTTGCCTCCTTTCTCTCTGACTCCTCATTTTTCACCCCATTTCAATCTGGCTTTTGGAAGAACCACTCCACCACTACCTCTCTCCTCAGGCTCACTGACTCCATCCTAACCGGGATGGATAAGGGCCTCATCATCTCTGTCATCTTTGTCGACCTTGCTAAGGCTTTCGACACAGTCTCACATGTCCTGCTTCTTGACTCCCTCACAGCAGCTGGCCTATCTTCTCCTGCCCACAACTGGTTCAGAGCCTATCTCACAGGCAGAACACAATCAGTCAGGATTCAGGATGCAATCTCCCCTCCCCTCTCTATCACCACAGGAGACCCACAGGGCTCTGTGCTAGGTCCTATCCTTCTCGCCATCTTCCTCAATGACCTGCCCCCAGTCTGCTCCCATCCTCCTCTATCCATATGTATGCCAATGACACTACTTGTTTACCTCTGGCATACACATTGCTAATGTAGCAACCACCCTACAGAGTGACTTCCACAAGGTTCAGCTTTGGTTTGCCTCACAACCAATTATTCCTCAATGCCAAAAAGACTGTCTCCATGACCTCTGGTACCAGGCAGAGACTCTCTAGGCTTCTTCCCTTATCCTCCTTCCACACCTTAGATGGGACTATCCTCGAGGACACCTCCTCATTCAGATACCTTGGGATTTGGTTGGACCAGCATCGACACCATCCTGAAAAAACTGCGCCCCAAGTTTGGTGCCATTTACATGAACAGTAGTTGCATCCCTCCTATGGCATGGTGTAAACTGGTCCGGAAAATGATCCTTCCCATTTTTGACTATTGTGATGTAGTCTATGGTGCCGCTCCCAAATTCTCCCTGACCAGAGTGGACTCTCTCTTTAACTCCTTCTGTTGTTTCACCTTGGATGCCCCATCTCATTCTTATCATTGTGACCTCTACTATGCCCTGTCCTTCCCCTCTCTTGCAAATTGGCACACTGTCCATTGTGCTAAACTCACTTCAAAAGTTTGTCTAGGGGAACTCCCCATGTACCACTCATGCTCCCTCTCTACCCCCTACCTCCCTCCCACTCCCTCAGAACCACTGATACTCGAACCTTACTAGTCCCCACTGTTCCACTCTGATTGGACAGACTGGTTTCTCTTACCACGTTCCAAAACTCTGGAATTCCCAACCCCCCCCCAAATATGGCACTCCTCCTCCCTTGCCTCTGCCTCACATAACCAGCTCTCCTCTAGCTGCTCCTGCTTTAATCCTCCTTAACGTTCACTACCGTGAGATTGCTCTCCAGGTCCACACCCAATCCCCAACCCCTTAAAGCCCCCATTGCCTTTTTCCCTGTCTTCCCCTGCTCCCCTCTCCCCATCTTCTCTGTCTAATTATCCTTGCCAATGTTCTTCTCCCTTGCAGGGTTCTCAGCACTGTGGAGGGGCTAGTTCTAGCATGGCTTTCTCCCCCTCATCTATCCATCTTCCCAACCTTCTATCCCTGTGTTATTCCCCTGCCTACCTACCCTCTTCTTTCTCACCCATATCCGTCTTTGCCCGGTTCTGCCCTGGCAGGGTTCTCAACATCCTGGAGGGGTTAGACATGGGCACGTCTTTTCCCTCCCTCTCTAACCTCCTCTCTATTCCTTCTCTAGTTAAATGTCTACAGCTGATTCTGCTCCTGGCAGGGTTCTTCAGCATCCTGGAGATGCTAGTCCTAGGCATAAATTCCCTCCTCTCCCTGACCTTCACCTCTCCCTCTGCCCCTTTCGTCTCACCTTTGTACCCCATTGCACTTATTTAACCTGCCTCTACATGACTGAGCTATACCATTGCCTCTCTGAACTGCTACTTCAGCCCACCCTTGATTGATTCTAACTACCTCACTCTTCAGTGCTTAGTACCAGTTACTGGTTCTAGTCCTGGCACCCTCTATATTTTTGCCTCACCTTCCTCTAGTTAGACCCTCCGTTCCCTCTTTCCCCTCCCCTCTTTAGCACTTCAATTGTTTACATTTTTTAAATGTACTGTTTTACCGGTTCCTAATTGTAATGCCAATTCTCCAATGTGTTGGCAATATTGTTGTTTTACTCCCTGTGCCTTATCCCCCATGTATGTTAACTGTGACTGTATGTACAATCAATGTTTTTATTCACTTCTATCCCCCAGGTTGCACCAGAAGATGAGCAACTTGTTCAGTGTGCCTTCCTGGAGAAACATTTCAATAAATAAATAAATAAATGTTTAATAAATCTTTTGCTACACTTAATGTTTTACTTATAGCTTTGTTTCACTTATTTTTCTATTACAATACTACCATCTTGCGGCTAAAATAGGGAATTGTGCCACACAGGAGGTTTAAACAGGGAGCCTGTTTATAAGAACACATTTTTTTGGCAAAAGGGGTGTTCTTATAAGCGGGCTCCACTGTACTGGTTCTTAGTTTCACATTTGTGTTAGAACTATCTGGAATGGGACCAAAATTCTATCAAAGATGTCTTCTTTGCCAATTTTTATGTAATGTATCCTTTCCAATTTCATGATGTCTTTTGTATAGTTGATCCAGGTTTCATATACTTATCTTTCCATTTTAGTAGTATACATTTGCTGGCAATTGTAAGGAGGGATTAACCCACGACAGGGCATGGGTTTATGCTATTTATTTTATGTAGTCTTGCTGGGGTGTAATATATTCTATGAAATGTATTGAGGTGAATTTGCTGTAATTTTGAGGTTTTAACTTCTTTAATCTGTATATTTATTATTTCTTGCCATGACTCTTCTGATAATTGTATTCCAAATTCCTGTGACCATTTATTTTTTAAGCTACTTAGATCTTGTCCAGATTCATTAATTATAGATTGATAGCTGAGGCATCACTGCCTTACCTACAGCCATGCTGGCGACCCATGTTCGAGATGCGAGCAGGTCACCAGTGGATGGCCAGGGAGGGAGTGGATCAAGCATCCAAAGGGCAGCTCTCCCCTCTTCCAGGGTGGAGTGGGACTAGAGCCGGTGCTTTCCAGGCCCCTAGCAGTGGCTGGATCACTGGCTCTACAGAGAAAGAGTAGACGCCTGGTATACCACATGTTGAAGTGTGCGGCTTGACCATTGGTGTCGTTGCACACTGTACCTCTGCACTCAGGCAAGGGAGAACACGGAGGCTGAAAATGTCATCAACCGGTGGATGAGGCCGGCTCCCCGCAGGAGCTGCACCTGGCCAGCTGGCACCTCTAAGCCAAGAGGTAAGAGTCAGTGGATGCCGGGGTGATGGAGCTGGGGGGGGGCGGTGAAAGGGGGCTGGATGTTGAGAGAGATATAGAAATCAGAAATTATAGATTGATAGATGCTAGCCTGGTGGCACTGAGGGCTGAGGTGATAGGCACTTTACCTCTCACCACACCAGTGACCCATGTTCGGGAACACGCATGGGCTGGTGGGGGTCAGATGGGGGGTCAGAGGGCTGGAAGAGGATAGAGAGGGACTACCAGACAGCTATCCTCTCCTGGATCGAGGAGGTAGGCTCTTCCAGTCTAAGACCACCACCACCATGTAGAGGCATGATGGTGGTGCAGGTATGAGTGGGAGTTGGGCGCTAGGCCAGGGGTAGGCAGAGCAGAGTCAGCCAGGCCAAGGCATGCGTGCCCACCTCCCATGTGCATGCCCGACCTTGTCCGGGGCTCTGGGGATTAAGGGGGAGAGAAATGCAGAAAAATGTAGGAGTTGCTGCTGGATGATGGCCCCAGGCCGGCTCCGGTAGTTCCACCGAGGCAAAGTGGGGGTGGCCTCAAATGATGGCGGATGCCCGCTACGGACACCTGACACAAGCCACTGGCCTGCTGGGGAGAGATAAACACCTACATGGAGAAAAATTATAGATTGATAGATTGCTGATTTCATTTTTATGTTTGCTTTCTTGTCCATATGGTTTTTAAAATGGGGAGAATTGTGATCATGTTAATGTTTCATTGCTTTTAGTTATAAAGTTTCTAATTTTGAGATATCAATAAAAGTCAGTTTGTGGTAAGTTGTACTGCCTTTTAAGCTGATCAAACATTTCAAAGATCAAATATAGTAATTGGACTATTTCCAGTAATCCTCTATTTTGCTAGATTTAAAATGCATTATCATTTATTGATGGTGGGAATAGAACATTATTATTTATAGGGGTGTATTGGTTAATTAAGTTTTCATCATTTATTTTGTTGTGGGCTTTATTCCAACACTTAAGAGTTGTTTGGGTTGTAAAATTTATAATGATTCTACTATTTTGGTAATAACCTGAGAATAGTACATATGAGTTTTGGATACAGATATAGGTCTTGTTCTATATCTGAAACTGTTTTTGTTTCTTTAAATTCGTGTATCCAGGTCCAAGCTATACTTATTTGGGTTGAAATGTAATATAAATAGAAATCAGGTAGGGCTAGACCCACTTGGGTTTTTGGTAATGTTAGCTTGTCATATGCAGTTCTTGTTCTTTTTATTCTTTCATATAACATTGTTTGTTATTTTTTTAAGTTTACTAAAAAACTTCTGATGGGATCGGAATTGACAGTGCTTGGAATAGATAGATGAGTTTGGGTAGCATTTTCATTTTGATTATATTTATTCTCCCAATTAGTGTTAATGGTAAAGTTATCCATTTTTTAGATCTATTTGAATTTTATCTAATAGTGGTGGGTAGTTGTCATAGAAAAGTTGTTCTACTCGGTGTGAGATGTTTACTCCTAAATAGTTTGTGGTTTTCTTAATTGGGCATGGGCAGTTTGCAAGGATTTTAAGGGGATGAATTTCATTGAATTGAATTTTTACTGTTTGGTTCCCGTTTACTTGCTCGTGCATTTTCTTTTGCAGCCCCTACCCTGTGGAATTCTCTACCTCGTCGGTTGAGAGAATGCCTGGCCATCGTGAGGTTTAAGCTAGAACTTAAGACCTATCTTTTTAGAATGGCCTTCCCAAACAATCTTAATGGGTCTAGTACGGTTTCCCGACTTGCATTCTCCCGACTAATTTTTTCCTGCTGTTGTTTCCCCGACTGCATTAATCCCTCCTGCACAGTTTCCTGTAGTACTGTCTGCCGACTCATAAACATAAAAAAAGATGGTTCAACTAACTTCAAACTGTCTGAATTAAATTCAAAAGCAGAATATAATTACCTCAATCTTTCAGCTTAAAGATGTCATTTGCCGAATAGTATAATAAACTAACTTTGAGCTGTCAGAAATCAATCGCAGTGTCACCCTAACTCAAGCTGACATGCAGGACAGGTGCATCACTGATGTCAATCACCATTAAAAAAAAAATATGCCAAGCGGGAAGAGAAGATAAGTAATATTTTGGCTGACCGGGAAGCAAGATCCGGAAAAGACTTTACAACATTAGGGAAAAAAGCATGGGACAGACGTGACCGACAGAACAGGCTTGTTAAGAACCTTTCCCCATTTGGACACTAACACTGCTGCTCACAGGAGCGGAGACACACAGACAGAGTACACTTGAATTCCAACTTCAAATTACCGCTGTCACAATCAATGTTACTGTGTCTTTCTTTCCCAAGACCACGGTCAGCTGCTGCCTTTCTCTGCCTCTCTGTCTGTCTCTCAAGAGAAGCCCACCCAATCCTGGATGCTGTGCCTGTCCTGCTGCTACGGCTTACTGTTGCCACCCTGCATCACAGCACAGACAGCCAAAGAGTGTCCAGCTACACACACACACACACACACACACACACACACACACACACACACACACACCGAGCAACACAGACAGACACACCAACAGCAAGATACGGAGTGGGGTGAGTGTGTTTTACACTGTCTCTCTCCTGCTCTGTCTTTCTCGCCGGACTGCACTGGGGAACTACCAGCCTTGATCACTTTTGCACAGTTGACAACAGTAAACCAGGGCCAGGGTGCTGTGCATTTACTACCTCTCTGTCTCTTTCATGGGCATCTTCACTCCTTGCTGTCTGTCTCTGACAAGGACCAGGTTAGGACAGCTTGACTACAGGTGGTGAACGGCACTGTTGAGAAGCTACAGAAGGTGGCTTGCAAGGCTCCGTGTGCAATTTAAGCTGTGCGATTTAATATGTGCTGCTCTGTGCAAAATATGTGCTGCATTTTGTAAATGCTGTTATCAAATGTTATCAAATGTCTGGAATGATTTCATATTTCGGGGAAAATGGTATTCGGGCAATAAAATGACGACAAACATGAGCAGTCAGGCAATTAATGTCGGTCAATTTTTTGTCGGGCAGCCACATTACGGGCAACCGTACGGATCCCATCTTAATTAATTAATTATTAGTACATCTGTGATTTTATGCTTGGTATTTTTGTAAAGCGCCTTGATTCTAAGAAAGGTGCTATATAAATAAAGTTTGCTTTGCTTTATATCCTGATGCTTTACCGAATTGTTCTACAACACTGATGAATTCTTTTATTGATTTTGTTGGATCTGTGAGATATAAAAGGGCATCATCTGCATACAAGCTAATTTGGTGAGTATGGTTATTCATTTTAATTCCTGATATATTATTATTTTGTTTAATGTTAATAGCTAGTGGCTGTATTCCTAATGCAATGATTAAGGGCGAAATTGGACATCCCTGTCTAGTTCCTCTTGCCAGTGTAATTTTTCCTGATGGATTATTGTTTGTTTTTATTGTGGTGATTGGGCTACTGTAGATGAGTTTGATCCAACTGGTAAACTGATTTTTGATTCCTGCTTTTTGAATTACCTGATTTAAGTATTGCCATTTGACCCCATCGAAAGCTTTTCCCACATCTATGGCAAGTAATATGGCATCTTGGGATTTGTTGTTTGCTATTATGTTTATGGTTCTTCTGATACTGCCCATTATTCGTCTTCCTTTTATGAATACGTTTTGGTTTTGTGATAGTATGGTAGGTAATATTTGTTCATGTCTAGTGGCTAATATTTTTGTGAAAAATATATAGTCTACATTCAGCAATGAAATTGGTCTATATGAGGAGCTTTCAGTATCATCTTTATCTTTTTTATGGAATAGGTGTATTGTGGATTCTTTAAAAGATTGTGGGATGTCTTGTAAAGTGTTAAATGAGTTACAACATTTTGTGAGTTTGGGAGCTAATATGGAATTTAGATGTTTGTATATTTCTATGCTTATTGCGTCAGGTGCCGATTCTTTACCGCTAGGTATAACTTGTATTGCTTTTTGTGTTTCTTGTAATGTGATTGGGTTATCTAGCATTTCTAATAATTTTTTGTGGGATTTCTGGAAACACAGTTTGTTCACAAAACTTGTCTGGATCTGATGTGTTATTTGGGAGTTCAGAAGAATATAATTCTTGGTAGTAATTAACAAATTGTTGGTTGATTTCTTTGGAGTTATCTCTGATATTTCCTTGTGGGTCTTTAATTTTAACAATTGTGTTTTTTTCTTTTCCTTTTTTTAATTGTCAGGCAAAGAGTTTCAATGGCTTGTCTGACATAAAATAATATTTAGATTGTGCTAGAAGAATTTGATGTTCTGCTTTTTCTGTTATGATGATATAATATTCTATTTTTTTGAGTAAACTTTTCATAGGTTTTTGGGTCCAAGGTAGTCACATGTATTTGTTTTAAATATTGGATGCCTTTTTCAATTGGTTTTACTTATTTTGTCTCTTCTGTTTGTTTTTTTTTATATATTGTATCCAACCGCTAAGCCAGGCCTTGATGGCAAACCACTCTATCAATATGATTGAAGCTGTGTTTGAATTTTGTTGGAAGAAGTTTCCTATTTCTTCTTGTATTTTGTATTTATTATAGTGTCATTTAATATTAGATGATCAGTACAGGATTGTATTCTTATCTCTTGTTTTTGTAGTATCTTAAGAGCCATAATTCAAGGGGAATGGTCTGAGATTATAATTCCTGTATATATTATTTCTTTGAGTTAGTATTTTACCGTAGAGTTTCAGAAATCAAAAAGAAGTCTATATGTGTATATAGTTGCTGGATATTTGAAAAGTATGAACATTTTCTTTCATCTAAGTGTATTTCTCTACAGGGGTCAATTAATTTTAAGTTGTGTATAAAGGTTTGAATAACTGTTTTTGCTGATTTGTAGAATTTGTCAATTCCTGTTGACCTGTCTATCTTAGTGAATGCTATATTAAAATCTCCTCCAATTACATGTGGTGTCTGATTTCAGATACCCAGTGCATTCTAGTCCAGGTGAGGAAAAGTTGCATAGCCTGGACCTAAAGCAAGAACTGGCTGTCGACATGGATCAGAGAAAAGATGTCAGGAGTCAGAGTACCAAGGTTTTTGTTACGTATGGTGAGGTTGGCAAAGGCAAACCAGCTACAAAGAGATATGTCCCTCACTGAATAATTTCCTACATTCAGTTTTGTGATGAAAAAGATGGAAAAATGCCACCAAGAGGCTTAAGGGCACACTCTACAAGGGATACCTCAACCTCTGTGGCATCCTCAAGGGGCATCCCGTTGTTAGACATTTGCAGCTACCTGGAAAACAGTACGCACCTTCACAAAGCACTACTGTTTGGACATACATAGAAACATAGAAAGTGATGGCAGATAAGGACTGTTCCACCCACCTAGTCGGCACATTTTCCTTGCCTACTTAGTGTGAGACTTACCTACCCTTATGTATAGCTAGGGTTCCCTTATGTCTCTCCCCAGCATTCTTGAATTCCCCCACCATCCTTGCCTCACCACCTCCTCTGGAAGGTTTTTCCATGCACCCACTACCCTTTCCATGAAAAAAAATACTTTCTCACATTACCCCTGAGTCTGCCCCCTCCAGTCTCATATCATTACCCCTTGTTCATGAGCATCTTTTTCTCTGAAAGATGCTACCCTCTTGTGTCTTATTTATGCCCTTGAGGTATTTGAAAGTCATATCACCCTCTCTCTCCTCTCCTCTAGGGTATATATGTTGAGGTCCCCAGTCTCTCCTCATATGAATTTTGGTGCAGGCCCTGCACGATGTTTGTTGCACTTCTTACAGCTGCCTCAATTCTGTCTATGTCCTTCCAGAGGTTTGGCCTCCGGAACTAGACACAGTAGTCCAGATGAGGTCTCACCAATGATTTGTACAGTGGTAACACCACCTTCTTTTTTCTTTTATTTATTTAGTTTTTGTTGACCAGGTAAGTGCACTAGAAAAATTCTGCCTGTTTTCAGGCATGACCCGGGGGATGGGGATACAGATGAATGCCAACTGAACTTGAACCAGATTAAGCTGTTTGTAATATTTTTAGTGAATGGGGGAAATTTGGCCAGGACACCAAGGAAACTTCCCCTACTCTTTTCGAGAAGTGCCATGGGATCTTTAACATCCACCTTAACTACCACCAGAACAAGCAGATGGTGCCCCAGTTTAACATCTCATCTGAAAGACGGCACCTCAGGAGTGCAGCACCCCACTCATGCTGCACTGCAGTGTCAGCACTGGGACAGTAACCCAAGTGCCTGGTGTAGAGATAGAACCCATAGCCTTCTGATCTCCTGGCCTCAGAGGCAAGTATGCTACCAGCTGAGCCACTGACACTGATTCTGTTCTATTGATTCTATTTGTGATACCTCTCCCAATGCATCCCAGCATCCTACTGGCTTTCCCTTCAGCCTTTTTACATTGATTGGTCACCTTTAGGTCATCAGATATGACTACCCCCTGGTCCTTTTCCTGTTGATGACCATCAACACCCCCCCCCATCATGTACTCCTCCACTGGGTTTCTTCAGCCTAAGTACATGATTTTGCATTTTTTTTACATTGAAACTTAGCTGCCACACTCTGGACCACTCCTCTAGCTTTCTTAGATCTCCTCATTTTTTACGTGCCCCCCCAGAGTGTCAACCTGTTGCAGATCTTAGTGTAGTCTGCAAAGAGGCATACCTTCCCTTCCCTTCCAGCCCTTATGAAATGTCACTTATGAAGACATTAAAGAGGACTGGCCCCAGAACTGATCGCTGTGGTACCCCATTAGTCAGCCTCCTTTCCACAGATTGAATTATGTTTACCACCACCCTCTGTGTTCTATCCCTCAGCCAATTACTGACCCAGCTTACAACCTTGTGACCCACTCCCAGGCTGCTCAACTTGTTTACAAGCCTCTTATGTGGAATGGTATCAAAGGCCTTGCTGAAGTCCAGGTAGGCCACATCTGCTGCCCCTCCCTGATACAATTCCCTGGTTACCCAGTCAAAGAAATCTATCAGATGAGTTTGACAAGACCTACCTACTGCGAATCCTTGTTGCCCTGGATCCTGTGCTCTACTGGATTCAAGATGAATCACAATCTTTTCCTTTAGCAGTTATTCCATTAATTTCTCCAACACCGAGGTCAGGCTGACTTGTCATTCTCCTCCCTGCTCCCACATTTGTGGAGAGGGACTACATTGGCCCGCCACCAGTCCTCCGGAACCACACCCATTTCCAGTGATTTATGGAACAGGGTTGTCATGCCAGCACCTCTCTTAGCTCTTTTAATATTCTTGGATGAATCCTGTCCAGCCCCATTACTTTCTCCTCTTTCAGCTTTGTGAGTTCCCTTGGTACTCTTTCCTCCATAAATGGACTTATGTCCACCTCGCCTCCGTTGATGCTCCAAACTCCTAACTGTGGTCCCTCTCCTTCCCCTTCTTCTGTGAGTATTATACTGTGAATACAGTCCAAAAGGCATGGAACTGCTGTCTTGATGAACCTTTCTCCTAACTAGGTTCTGAACCCAGCCTTCCAAGGTACTGCTACTGAGCCTGCATAAAGTATAAACATTTAAGTGAGGGATTCCTGAGATTAGAAGAAAAAATACTCAGCATAGTAATGTTGTTTCTTCTTAAGGGATCTCTCACTATGTTTATACTCCCTCCCTCTGCTTCCCTTTCCCAGACCTGAAGTAGGGCACACAAGAATAAGTTCTTTTTCATTGAGGTTGCTTAAACATTACTATTGCAGTTCCTATAATTGTAAGTTCATTGTTAGGGCTTATATGGCACATTTTCTCAAATCTGCTTTCAGTTTGTTTGGTGCTTTTTAAAACTGTATGAAACATTTTCTAACATTTTATGGCAACCTTTTTAACTATTTTTACTAGCTGCTGCTCCAGCCTAGCTTGGAAACAGATCTGAGCAATGGCCAGAGAGGAGCACAGATGCAGAGTTTGAACTTATGTTCCAAACTCTAAAATTTGCATAGTTTCTATCACCAAGGTGTCACTCTCAGCTGAGATAACTGCTTAAAACATAAGGGATCCCATGAGAAGAACCAACATTATTAGAGCGAATAATTTTTTTGTTAGCTGCATGATGTCAGTGCTGATGTCAGTGATATGCCTTTAAGGGCTTGGAGTAGGTCGCAGACCATGGAACTGTTAGTTCTATATTTCAGTCAACCTAATTAGTTCCAGCTGGGGCATGTGTAGATTTGAATGCAATTTGGCAGGATGCAGCACTTGTGATTGCCCTACCAGTGAGCTGTAGTTCTTATATTTTCACAATTCTTTTTTTTTTTTTTTAATATGGACTTTATCCCCTGGCTGTCTCCACTGGCCCACTTCTGCAGTCAACCACCAGCCACATCACCCCACCTCCAGGACTTACCCCATCTACTTCTTACCTTGTTGTGAGAGTGGGTGCCATGGATGGTGGTGGGGCGGTGCTTGCATGGTCACAGCATCCTCCTGCCAACAAGGTTTCTTTTCCACCCATTTACTCCTTTGAGTCAGAGCTGGTGGCATGCGATGGTGCACACGTAGACCATGAAAATGGTGAATACTCTCAATGCCAGCCTTCAGCTCTCCGTTCTGGTGACCACTGCAGCACCACCTATCCTTCTATCCCAAAGGGGGGAGAGCCATCAATGGACATTCAATCCTCCCCCCCACCAACCCTGGTCAATTCTT
The DNA here is from genome assembly GCA_016271365.2 of Neoceratodus forsteri. Classification (NCBI taxonomy): domain Eukaryota; kingdom Metazoa; phylum Chordata; order Ceratodontiformes; family Ceratodontidae; genus Neoceratodus; species Neoceratodus forsteri. The sequence goes on from CM057453.1 coordinate 1,284,040,530, forward strand.
GAACCCGGGTTGCCAGTGTGGGGAGAGGTGACGCATCCAGCACCTCAGCCCTCCATGCCATCTGCCCAACTACAAGTTTATTGTAGGTCAAATTTCCTTTAACAATATTGTTTGTGGCCTTGAGGGGGGCTAAACCTGTAACCCATTGTTTTACAGTTCTGTGCTTTTACCCTTTGTACCATTCAGACAGAACTATATTTTTGCAATTCTTTCCCCATTTCCTTCATTACTGAGGGAACTGACATAAAAAGAAGATTACTATCCTTTGGACTTCACTTGCTTTGGCTGCTTGTCTATACATGACATTTTAATGCCCTGTTTATGACATCATAATTATCTCTGCAGCAACAGACTGGGATGTCATAAACAGAATTGTGACTGCAGAAATAGATGAGCAGACAGAGCAGCTAGGGCAGAGATCCTAGAACCAACCTTTAGTGTTAAGCAGAAAAAAAATACAATAAATGGTTCCCTACCTGGCTGTGGAGGATGGAAAGCTGCAAGGCTGCCACTCCCCTTATTCTCCGTCTTGTTGCTGGACTGTGCTTGAGTCTTCTAGCCAGGCTGTTAACATGAAAAAGTGTAGAATGGCAGTAACATAAATAGCATAAATACTGAAATGTCTATGACTAGCAACAAAATGTTTATAGCATAATATTAAGAGAATGATAAATATAAAAATGAGTATATCACACACCAAAATAGGTTTGCTACATCCTGAAATGGGTATGAGATATATCAAACTGGATATGACATATACTAAAATAGAAATCACACTTATTAACATAAGTGTGACATATACCAAAAGGGCTAGGACACATACTGAAACAGGTAAGACGCATACTAAAATAGATATGACACATACCGAAATTTATATAACTCATGACACACATCAAAATGGGTATGACACAAACTGAATGGATATGGTATACCAAAATGGATATGATACATAAAGAAATAATTGTGATACATATTGAAATGGATATGGCCTATACTGAAATGGTAATGACACATAGCAAAATGGGCATGACATACCAAAATGAGTAGGACACACACCAAAATGGGTTTGACACCAACTGAAATGAATATGACACACACTGAAAATGGCATGACACATGCTGAATTAATAATGACACATACCAAAATGGATATGCCCTATACTGAAATAGATATGGCACATAGTGAAATGGGTATGACATAAACTGAAATGGCTATGACACACACTGAACTTAGTATGACACATACTAAAATAATTATGACACATAGCTTAATGGATATGACCCATACTGAAATATACGTGACACATGGTGAAATGGTGTGACAAAAAACTGAAATGAATATGACACATACTGAAATAATTAGGACACAAACCCAAATGGGTATGACACATACTGAAATTGATATGGCAAATACCAAAATGGGTATGACATGTTCCAAAATGGATGTGACACACATTGAAATGGGTATGACACACACCAAAGTGTGCATGACACACATGAAATGTTTATAATACACACTGAAAAGGGTATGACACACACCAAAAGGTTTTTGACACACACCTAAATGGGTATGGCACATACCGAAAAAATTATGAAACATGCCAAACTTCTTCTGCCTTGTTGGTCTCCACTGGTGTCCCCCAGATATCTGTCCTGGGGCTCATTCTCTTTTCCCTCTATGTTAACTCTCTTCCCTAGGCCTGCCTCTCCTGTCACTTCCTACTATACACAGATGATTTAATCCTCTACCATAGTGACTTGTCCTTGACCAGCTTCTCCTCTACACTCACCACCACTTACTGTAATGCTCAAAAGTGGTTCACCACAAACGGACTGCTGGTTAATGCGAAGAAGACCTAGGCAATGCTGTTTGGCTCCAAGCCCAAACTTACCAAATTAGCTCTAGCCAATAACACACTCAACATTCATTCCCCTGACAGTTCACCCCTTGCGAATGTCAGCTCCTTTAAATACCTATGCATCACCCTCAACCCCACTCTCTCTTTCTCTGACCATAGAGATTTTAATATGTTGCATAAATCAAAAACTGGGGATAAGCTACTGACTAATCAACCTCACTCCTGAAGCCTGTGTCACAATTGCTCAGAGCAACCTCCTCCCTCTTATGGACTATGGCTCCTCCATCTATTCACAAACCTCCTACACTAACCTGTCAAGACTAAACACATCTTACAACAACATCTGCCACTTTGCCCTGCTGGCTCCTTACTCCTCCCACCACTGCACCCTATATCAGAAACTTGGATGGCTCCCCCTCAAGCCAGAAGTAGCTACCTTCTGACTTGCACCATAGGCATGGCGATCTGCAATCTTACAACATCCCCACTCTCTCGCCCCTACTTTGGCTTAAGACATTTAGCCATGACCTCTGCCACTCTGCAAGCCTTGTGCTGGAATGCCCACAAGTCCCCACTTGCATGGGTCAAAGGTCTTTCTCTCTTGCCGCCCCTACCCTTTGGAACAGCCTGCAATCCTCCCTGAGAGCCCTTGACTAACCAAGGCACTTCTGCTGTTTCCTCAGGATGCACCTACTGACCACTACAACCCTGCTCTTCCTCCTCTCGCAGATTTGTGAAGTAGCCCTTTCCCTGTTTATGCATTCTAAGTTTACAAATAACTTGTTTTTAATGCACTGTGCTTTTTTGCTATTTCTGTTAATTCTTGTGTACTCTTTGGGTGTTACGCTCTGCCTCCCCTTACACAACCTCTGTATAATTCTCACATTATTTATGTTTACCTAGTGCGTTGTACTGTCTTTGGTGTTCAGTGTTTGTACTCTGATGTATTGTATTGCTGTATTCTTGTGCTGTCTCAGTGGCCCGTGTCATGCCTGAAAACAGTCCTTGGATCAGTGCGCCTACCCAGTTAACAAATAAATACATATACGACACATATGAAAATGGATATGACATATAATGAAATACGGATGACATATACTAAAATGGCTATGACACAAACTGAAATGATTATGACACATACGGAAATAATTAGGACACATGCTGAAATTGACATGACCTATACTGAAATGGATAACAAAATGGGTATGACACATACTAATATGAAAATGGAACATACTGAAATGGATAGATTATATTAGAACACACTCCAAAATAAAACTAACATACAGTCAAGAGCATATAGCCAACTGCATTGTGCATATATGTAGCAAAACTTGCAAGGTAAAGCCGAAACAGATTGTAAAGTGTACCAAAATGGCCATGTAACACATCGAAATGATTGTAAGACACGCCAATATGAGTATAACACATATGGAACTCAGTATAACATATACTGAATGGACTGTAACACATGGTGAAAAGCACATAACTTGGGTAACCAATCACAATGCAATATCACTTTGTGAGATGCTGTAGGACTCCAGCAGTTCTTGTTCAGCTTCAGTGCAGGTAAGATCTCCCTAAATTCTGTGACTCAAGAATATGTACTGTACTATGTATATTATTAAACTAGTATTTTGCTACTGTCTCTGTTTTTTTAAGAGGTCCTTTGTTTTCAAATTTTTTTTCTGGCTCCCAACGAAAAATACTGTTTTATGTGTTCCCTACATAATAACAGATAAAGGCATCCTGTACTTCTGATGCTTGGTGAAGCTGTACAGCATTTTATTTAGCATTATATTTTATTTGCCCTGTACAAGAGGAATGTGACCAAAAAATTGGTTGCTCCCGCTTTAGCTCATCCCTATGTGTTTTAGTTGAATTTCACCAGCTTACTGAAAGCTAGTTTTTCTTTGTTGCCTTATTAAAACTAATTTAAGTATTTTGCTGCTGTTATTTTGAGCAGTAAAATAGATTCTTTACCATGTACTCTTTAACTGTAAGGGCTAGACACACATTTGTATATTATGGGAAGGCTGAGAATCTCTTCTTTTCAACAATATAAACTATTTGTTTCTAGCACATACTATTATGGAAGAAACAGACATATTATCAATCTCTTTTTTCTGCTTAAAAATGGCAATTATTAAAACCAGTTATCCAGCAGTTATTAATTTCCTTGGAATATTGCCCCCCCGGATAGCCAGGGCCCGAATAGTCACTAACAGGGTTAGAGGGTGGGCTAACATGGGTTTGTATGAGCACTCCCAGCCGACCCACATTCAGAAGCCATGGGAGAGCCCAGCAAACCCAGGAGTGCAAATGCACTGACATGCCACTAGGCCTGTGCAAATGAGGGGGTCTCCTCATGCATACTGGTACAGCGGTATTGTCAAAGTTTTGAGGCAGAGGTAAATCCCCCAAGTGGTGCTGTATACTGCTGCTGCAAACCACTTCTTATCTGAGTGCTAAGCCAGTGTCCCCACCCTTCCCGAAGACAGGGTGGCTGAATTGCATCTGCCCACCCCTAAATACCCATTTCTATACAATAATGGTACCCTGGTGTCTAGTGGTCCCCCCACCCCCTGAGCACCCATTTTAACAGCGTATTCCTGCCCTATTGTCTAATGGTACCTCCTGATTGCCCATGTTCTGCTTTATAAGTATCCTGGTGGTCTACACATGCTCACTGACAGCTTATATGGTGACTGGCTGAGGAGGTGAGAGGAGGGCGGTACTGGTCACTGGTATTGGGGCATGTGGGGAGGTGGTATGTCAGTGGGTGAGTCAGCTGGGATGACAGTGGACCAACACTGCTTTGTCACAAATATTTAACCATCTGGTCATGGGGGGGGACACTGGACACCAGGGCATTCACTTTTATTAAATGGGCTATCAGGGGGTTGGGGACATGTTAGACCACTGGTCATAGCTATAAAGCATAACACGGGTGATGGGGGGTACTTCTAGACACAAGGGCATGAGTACTCTGTTGACAAGGATGCTCGGGGGGGGGTTGGAGGGTACCACTAGACATCAAGGCAACTTTACTGTGTTAAAATGAGTGCTTGGGGGTGGGCAGCTGTAATGCAGCCACCTTGCCTTTGGGAGGGTGGGGGTGAGGGTTTAATACCCATTTAAGAGGTGGTTTGCAGCAGCAGTGAAGAACACCACTTGGGGGTCTGTTTACCACCGCCATAACCCTTTGAAGATGTAGATGCACCAGTATACATGAAGGGACCCCCTCATCTGCATAGGCACAGTGGTATGTTAGCACATTGGCACTGCCAGGTTTGAGCAGTGCTCCCAAGGGTTCTGAATATAGGCCAGCTGGAAGTGCTCACACAAACCTGTATTAGCACACTCGCTAACCCTGTTATCAGGTGCACTAACCTTTGAATATCAGGCCCAGGGAATCTGGGGGGAAATGGCAGGGAAATCAATAAATGCTGGATGATGGGCTTCACAAACTGCTATGTTTGAGAAAAAATAAAACATTGCTAATGGGTCAGTTTCTGCCATAAGGGCATGTGCTAGAAAGAAATCATTCATATTGCGAGAAAGAGAAGATTCAGCTTTCCAACGGTATAGAATATGTGTTTCTAGCCCTTATGGTTACAGAGAAAATGGCAAAAGAATGTGCTTTACTGCTCACACTAAAAGTGGCAAAATACTGACATTAGTTTTAAAAAGGCAACAAAGAAAAACTCTAGCTTTCAGTAAGCTTGTGACAGTCAGTTAAAACGCACAGGGATGAGCTAAAATAAAATACAATTCAGTACAAAGGGTTTGGCAAGCTCAACCCATCACATTTACAATACATCTTTATAACATTTATAGGGGTTCACTTGGTGTGTGACCAAACAAAAGCATACAATTAAGGTACCAGTGCTCCCCCACCACTCTGCTCCTTAAAATCATGCAATTTATTCAAATAACGCCAGTATTTTTACTTGTTTTAGATTGTTAGAGGGGTTCTTTGTTTCATCTTGTAGCTGAATTATCAAGCCTGACCACCACAACAAGATGACCATCTCATCAGTCAGGAAAAAATAATAATATTTTACATTGCCATTCTGATCTGAGGTTCCTCTGCTTTCTCTCTGTCTTATGGGGAAGCAGTTCTCTGGCTTCATTGCTTATATCATGTGCTCGGACCAATAAGAGGTTCACAGGGGAGCTTACCAATTAGGAGAAGGCCACAGTTTACCTTGTTGTGGTGGTCGGGCCTGATCATAATTCAGCTGAAAGATGAGACCAAGAACCCCTCTAACAATCTAAAATAAGCAAAAATAATGTCGTTATTTGAATAAATTGCAGACTTTTAAGCAGCAGAGTGGGGAGCACTGATACCTTAATTGTATGCAAATAGAATAAAATGCAAAATAAAATTTTGTACAACTTCACAAAGCATCAGAAGAAGTACAGGATGACTTCATCTGTTATTATGTATAACCTTACACAGGGCACAAATAAAACATAATTTTTTGGGGGGGGACAAAGAAAACTTTTGAAAATAAAGGTATTCTTTAAAAAAAACAGGGACAGTAGCAAAATACCAATTTAATAAGTAAGTAATAACCCTTGACAGGGTGTGAGTTTATAGGCATTTAATGCATTCCTGGGGTGCATTGTGAGGCATGAGGCCACAGGTCCCATGGATGACTCTTACACTCTGCCTCTCCCGTTGTAAGCAGGTGGCTGGGCAGACAAGTGGGGGGGGGCCACAACATGCTGTCACACCAAGTGCTTCAGAAGGGGACTGCATGGCCAACACACCCAGTCACTGCTGCCACTCTCTGTCTCTCTCACTTTCCCCATTGCAGCCTTATATACCCTTTCCCTCACCCCAACAGTCTCAGGCTACTCTGAAGATACCGCTCACACAGGGCTTAACAGAGGGAATGCTGCCTGGCCGAGGCATGTGAGGGTAACCAGTAACGTACTTGGGAAGGCAGGGAGGGATGGCAAATCCTGCTGAAGGAATTCTATGTTTGGTCTATGCCTCGCTGTCACTTGCTCCTTCTGTCACTCCGTATGGCTCAGTTTGTCTCAGAGGACACCATGCACACACAAGTTGCTTGGGCACAGAACAAGGGTAGAGATACGGTCACAATACAGAAATCCAGCTGCATGTCAGAAGGAATGCTTATGATTCACCACAAGTCTACACAGACAGAGTGCAGCACTTGAGGTACAAATGTCCAGGTCTCTGCTCGCCAGTTGGGGGGAGGCCTCTCACTGTGTCTGGAAAATCAGTCGGACATGCTTCCGCACTCACTCTTGTCTCCCATATCAGGCACTTCTACCACATGTTGCCTTGTGGTCACTGTTACGCTCCCTGGTCCCAACACAGAACAGGATGGGGAACACAGACGGATTAGACTGTCATGCTATCACTGTGGGGCAAGGGAATGTGCCAGTGCTGCAAAGTGGAAAACCAGACAAAGAGATAGTAGAACACTATGTCTAAGCTGGATGTAGTGACAAACGGACACAGAGATACAGACACACACACTGCACACTGTGCTAATTCTTCATTACATCACTCGCCCACTCTCCCTATGTGTGTGTCTCTCTCTCTCTCTCGCTGTGTGTCTCCCACTATCAATTTCCCCCTGGGGCTGTCTCGCTTGCCCATACTGTTTAATGGCTGCCATTGCCTTTCTCAAGTCAGCAACGAGTGCCGACGGCTATTGTCCTGAGTTCCTCCGTGGAACCGAGCATTACAAAAGGAATTTAATGCATGGCCATGCAGAGGGACTCCACCAATGGGGTTGCATGTTTTAAGCAACCCATGTTATAATATTCATTGTACATATTCCTGGGTCACAGAATTTAAAGGGGAACTGTCAGCTTCCCTGGAAGAAGACAGAGGGACCTATAGGTCCCACTGAGTTAAAATGTACCGTGGTGAAATTATTTTTAATAACTTACAAGGCTGCAGTCTTACCATTTATCTGGTTGATCCTGCAACCCTCTGCCCACCATTACTGTCCCACAGTCCCCTGCAGCCAGCCCTCTGATGATATGCCTAATGGGCTATGCCGTGGGGAACTCCTATGTGCCACTCTAGTTCTTGACAAGAATAATACATATACAGTGCATGTTTGTGCTTCAAGTGCTGGTACTGATCACTTTCCTCAGTTGATCGGCACTGGCATTAGAAGCACAAACATGTACTGTATATGTGTTATTCTTGTCAAGCACTATAGTGGAACGTAGGAGTCCCCTGCGGCTTAGCCTAGCAGGCATGTCATCAGAGGGCTGACTGCAAGGGATTGTTGGACAGTAATGGTGTGCGGAGGGTTGCGGAATCAACCAGATAAATGGTAAGACTGCAGCCTTGTAAGTTATTAAAAATATTTCACCACAGTGCATTTTAGCTCAGTGGGGCCTATAGGTCCTGTTGTCTTCTGGAGAAGCTAACAGTTCCCCTTTGAATTTTGTGACTCAGGAATATGTACTATGCATATTATTACACTAGTATTTTGCTACTGCCCAGTTTATTTTAGAGGACCTTTGTTTTGAAAAGTTTTCTCTGGCTCCCAACAAAAGAATACTGTTTTATTTGTTCCCTTTGTAAGGTTATACATAATAACAGATAAAGACATCCAGTACTTCTCTTTCTGATGCTTTGCAAAATTATGCAGTATGTTATTTTGAATTAGATTTCATTTGCCCTGTATAAGAGGAGCATGACCCACAAATCTGTTGCTTCAGCTTTATCTCATCCCTATGTGTTTTAACTGAATTTCACCAGCTTAGTGAAGTTAGGATTTTTAGTATGCTGTGACTTCGGCAAACTGCAAGTGGGCATCTACCAAAATGGTGACCCCCTTACGGCGACTGTCCCAACAGCGAGGGCGTAGGGAGGGTCAACCAGATGGGGAGGGTTTGCCAAAGGCAATAGAATGTTGTGTGCATATACGGGCGTGGGGGGTGAGCATGCCTAGTGAGGGGCAGGAGGGTTCATGAGGGGTGGTGTCGTGGATTGCCACTAAGCTGGCACCATAGGTGCCGGAACCGGGGGCGGAAGGGGCGTATGGAACTGGGGCGGAAGGGCGGTAGTCTTCCACTTTTATTTCTGTATGGCAAAACTAGTAGAAAAAGTGCCCTTTGTTCCATTATAAGTACCCTTTTGATTCTCAGCCCCCTCAGCTTTTACCATCTTCCGGCACCCTTGGCTGGCACTGTGGCGTGGTGGGGTGGGTGCTGGCCTGTGGTGGCAGTGTTGCAGGGTTTGGGACTGGGAGCTGGCATATTTTGTTGCTCCCAGCCTGAGACAGGGAATTTTTTTTCCATAGATGCACTCCCCCCAACATGTACCCCCTTGGAGTTGAGAATCTATAGTAGGGGCTGTGTGGGTCGAAGCCCCCACGGGAGGTGCGGGGGGGCACGGCCCCTCGCATTAAAGAAAAATACAGAGTTTTGTGCCGCTTCCACTGGCGCTGAGTTGCATATAGCCAAAACCGAATTTTGGCGATGTATATCCTCTCATAAGGACGCATTGCCGTTTTGCAATCGCCCTTATGACATAGAACCAGGGTTTTCCTTTGCTGCCTTTTTAAAACTAATGTCAGTATTTTGCCGCTTTTATTGTGAGTAATAAAACACATTCTTTTGCCATTTACTCTTTAAATGTATGAGCTAGAAACACATATTCTGTACTTTTGGAAAGTTGGATCTCCTCTTTCTAGCAATATGAAATTATTTTTTTCTAGCACATGCCATTATGGAAGAAACAGACCCATTATCAATGTTCTATTTTTTTCCAAAAATGGCAGGTAGTGAAGCCCGTTATCCAGCATTTATTGATTTCCCTGCCATTTCCTTCCAGATACCATGGGCCCAATATTCAAAGGTTAGTGCAACTAATAACAGGGTTAGTGTGTGTGTGTGCTAACATGGGTTTGTGAGCACTCCTGACCAGCCCATATTCAGAAGCCCAGGGAGTGCCCTTCACACTCGGCAGCATCAAAGCACTAACATACTACTGTGTCTATGAAAATTAAGGAATCGCCTCATGTATAGTGGCACACCTGCATCTTCAAAAGTATGTGGCAGTGGTAAACAGCCAACCAGATAGTGTTTTTCACTGCTGCATCAAACCACCACTTAACTGAGTGCTAAACCCGTACCCCCACCCTCCCGAAGGTAGTAAGGCTGTATCGTAGCCACCTGTACCAAAGCATCCATTTCAACACAGTAAAGTTGTCCTGGTGTCTAGTTCTAGTGGTACCCCCCACACACCACCTGAGCACCCATATTGACAGAATATTCATGCCCTAGTGTCTTGAGGTACCCCCCGATCACCCATGTTATACTTTATGCCTTGATCTAGTGTTGCCCCACATCTGCTGTTTGACTGCTTCATAAAAGTGAAGATGCCCTGGTGTCCAGTGGTTCCCCCCCACCCTATCACATGTTTACACACTTCTGATGAAGCAGTGGTGGTGAAGTGTCTACCCACATGACTTGCCCACTCACCTGCCTCAACACACACACCCATACCCATGTGGCTGGTGATCATCCGAGCATGCTACAGTGACTGGCATAGCACTCCTCTCACCTCCTCTGCCAGCCACTGCATAAGCTGTCAGTGAGCATGCATAGACCACCAGGGCATAGCTATAAAGCAAAACTTGGGTGATCATGAGGTACCATTAGACACTAGGGCAAGAATACTCTGTTTAAATGGGTGCTCAGGGGTTGGGGGTACCACTAGACACCAGGGTACTTTTACTGTGTAGAACCAAGTGTTTGGGGTGGGTGGCTGCAATACAGCAACCCTGCCTTCGGGGGCGGGTGGGAGCATGAGCTTAGTGCCCAATTGAGATGTAGTTTTTAGCAGCGGTAAACAGCACCACTTGGGGGTGGGTCCTCTGCCACAAAATGTTGACAATGCTTTACTGGTGCGCATGAGGGGACACCCTCATTTGCATAGGCCTAGTGATATGTTAGTTCATTTGCACTCCCAGGTTTGCTGGGCTCTCCCGTGACTTCTGATTATGGGCTGACTGGGAGCGCTCATGCAAACCTATGCTAGCCCACCCACGAACCCTGTAAGTGGTATGCTAACCTTTGACTATGGGGCCCATGCTATCTTCTGGGAAATATTGCAAGGAAATGAATTACTACTGGATAACTGGCTTCACTAATTGCCATTTCTGAAAAAAAAAATAGAACATCGATAATAGGTCTGTTTCTTCCAAAATGGCATGTGCTAGAAATAAATAGTTGATATTGTTGGAAAGAGGAGATTCTCACCCTTCCAATGGTATATAATGTATTTTTCTAGCCCTTATGGTTACAGAGTAAATGGCAAAGAATTTGGTTTACTGCTCAAATTAACAGCAGCAAAATACTGCCATTAGTTTTAAAACGGCAACAAAGAAAAACACACTGGAGCAACAGATTTTTTGGTCACGTTCCTCTTGTACAGGGAAAATAAAATCTAATGCAAAATAAAATGCAGTACAACTTCACCAAGCATCAGAAGTACAGGATGCCTTTATCTGTTATTATGCATAACTTACACAGGCAGGGGACAAATTAAACTTTTTTTTTGGGGTGGGCAGAGAAAACTTTTAAAAACACAGACACAGTAGCAACATACCAGTTTAATAATCATATTAATAATCCAAGAGGGTAGCATCTTTCAGAAAAAGAGATGTGCAAGAACAAGGGGACAAAAGGGGACACAATTTGAAGATAGAGGGAGGATAGCTCAGGGGCAGTGTGAGGTAGTATTTTTTCACAGAGAGGGTGGTGGACACATGGAACCACCTTCCTGAGGAGGTTGTGGGCTCTAAAACTGTGGAAGAATTCAAGAATGCAGGGGACAGACATAAGGCAATTCTTGTGGGGGGTAGGAAGAATTACGCTGTTGGTTAACAAGGATCTGCAGCTTATCCATTAGGTAGGGAAATGGGCAGACTAGGTGGGCCAAGCGGTCCTTATCTGCTGTCAAAGTCTATGTTTCTATGTTTCTATACATAGCACAGTGCATCAATCAATTAATCAATTAATCAATCAATCAATCAATCAATCTTTATTTTACCAGGCGAAAGCAACATTGAGCGAGCTCATTTGCAAGGTGGACCTGGACAAATGCACATAAAAGTAAACAATGTACAAAGGGAAATGGATGTACAATCGAGGAATACAATGTAGAGGAGGGCATAAAACATAGTACAGTATTAGGCAAGGTCTATACAGGCAAATATGCAAGAAGCTAAGAAAAAAATATTGTCAATATACATTATTATACATTATGTACATGAACAGTTCAAGAAAAGGGGTAGGAGGGGTGATAGGGAGACGAAGGGAGAAGGAATGATAAACAGGGAATCACAAGGCCTGGGGACGAATGTCCAAGACTAATTTTACTGGTCTCGGGGGGGGGGGGGGAGGAGTTACAGGATTCTATAAAGGAATGAAAGAATAGCTTTTTGAAGGAGGAGAAGGTTGTCGGGGCAGCCAGCTTCACAGTTTTTTGTAATTTGTTCCATAGATGAGGTAGTACATAGCTTATAGATGCTTTACCAAAGCATGAATTAACTTTTAGGAATGTATAAGGAGATAAATGAGAGGCTGTGCTAGGAGTAATTGCCTACAGCACATGGGGCAAGCAATCAGAGATATACTGGGGAAGTTTATGTGTGATAGCTCTAAAAGTCCAAAAGGCGGCATTTCTTTGCCTTCTGAACTTGAGGGATGTCCAGCCTACTGCGGCATACAAAGAGCAGAGGTGGGTGAGGTATGGTAGACAAGAGATAAATCTCAAAGCTTGGTGATAGAGCGAGTCAAGTTTAGAGAGTGCGGAGGCAGAGCCTTGGCCATAGAGGAAGTCGGCATAATCCAATAAGGATAGAAAGGTGGTTTGGACCAGTCTTTTTTTGGCGTCGTGGGATAGGAGATGCTTGATCTAGAAGAACAGGCCCAGTCTCTGCCTTAGCTTCTTTGATAGTTCCTCAATATGGTCAGAGAATGTAAGCTTGTATTCTATCCAGAGTCACAGATATTTAAATTTTGTCACATATTCAATAGGTTCTCCCAGACATGATAGAATCTGTGGAGTTAAGCTATGTAGGGAAGGTTTTTGACCCATGGCAGAAAATGAGAAAAGTATGGCCTTTGTTTTTTTTGCATTTAGAAGTAGTTTCAGGCTCAATAAGTTTAACTACAACTGACTAAAGTCCACCTGTAGGTCCTTACAGGCCTGCTCCAGGGTAGGCCTAGCAATGTATATGATCATGTCATCAGTGAGTAGATGAATGTCGTATGCTTTGATTCCAGAGTCAATGCTGTTAATATACAGAGTAAAGAGCAGTGGTCCTAAAATGGACCCTTGCGGCATACCTCTTTGGAGCAATTTTAGGGGAGAGAGATCCCCTTGGGCTTTAACCAGTTGGAATCTCCCAGAGAGGTAACCATTGAACCATTTCAAGGCAGAAGAGTCTAGGCCAATGCTTTGAAGAGTGTCCAACAGCAGGCCATGGTCCACTGTATCGAATGCCTTGCTAAGATCAAGAAACAAGGCACATACATATTTCTTGACATCCAAAGAATTTTGCCAGTCATTGTTTACCTTTGTGGGTGTGGATATTGTACTGTGACAAGCTCTGAATCCTGACTGGGCAGGTAAGCAGATTGGTGTAGTCCAAGTACTTCCTAAGCTGCATATTAATCACTTTCTCGAGCAGTTTAGAGAGGATGGGAAGTAGAGATATCAGTCTTTAATTGTTTAGATCACTTGGGTCACCAGATTCGAGTAGGGGAATAACATGGGCAGTTTTCCAAATGGGAGGGAGGTCTCCTTGGGCAAGAGATAGATTAAAGAGGTGGGTGATAGGTGCTGATAATACATGGGAGGCGAGCTTCAGAAAATAGAGGTTGATAAGGTCAGCACCCGCACTTTTCCTGGTATCCAGGGCTAGCAGTAGATCTTTCACTTGTTTCAATGGCACAGGGCTAAAGGAGAAGGTCATGTCAGGGATAGAGGTAATGCTAATGGGTCTAACAGTATCCTGACTGCAAAGTTGTGTGTGGAGATTATAGGTGGGTGAGGAGTCAAAGGCGAGCCCAGTGGTGGCAAAGTGGTTGTTAAGCAGATCTAGGATTGTGTGTTTGTCAGTGAATATGGAGCCACCAGAGAGGATTTTGGCTGGGAGAGAATTTGCTGATTCATGCCCTTCTATGACCTTAATGGTCTTCCAAAACTTAGAAGCACACTTAGATGATGAGTCCAGCTCATGCTGAAAATACTTAGCTTTTTCTGATCTGACAAGTTTAGTACAAGTGTTCCTAGCCATTTTGAAAGACAACCAGTTGGCAGGGAGCTTGGTTTTACTTACTTTTTTCCAAAGAACATCCCTATTAAGTAAAACGGCCTTCAGGTTGACCGTAAACCATGGGCACAAGTTTTTCTTTGAGTGAACTTTAACCAATGGAGAGTGTCTATCTATACCTGAAAATACAATCCTTTGAAAGGATTCATAATCTTTGCACACTGACTTGGCTAGATAAAAATCTTGCCAACTAGTTTTGTAGTTCAGTAAGGAATGCTAGAGGAGCAAAGTTACATTTGCTTGTTTGGTATATATATATATATATATATATCTATCTTGAAGAGGAGACTGGTTTGGGGACGGACCTCACACAAGCAATGGAACAATGGCCACTAAGGTCGGTGAAAAAACACCTGAATGGGTGAAAAGGTGAGGCTTATTAACTAGAATAAGTTCAATTAAGGTACTGTTGGCAGGATTTTTCTTATTAGGGCGTGTGACTTCAGGAATTAGTTGCGTAAGGCCGAAGGTGTCACATAGTTCTTTAAGGGATTCAGAGCTTGCTGAGAGCCAGTTGAGGCTGAGGTCTCCCAAAATGATGATTTCTGAGGTCGACATGTTCATGTTGTTGCGTTCGTGGTCTAGCACCTTTAGGCCTGCCAAGGGTGGGCGGTAGCATCCAATAACGCAAAATGATTGGGAGAAAGAGAGCTGAACCTTCAGGGTCAAACTTTCAAACTACTTAGGCAAAGAGGTTGAATTGGTAGTGGTCACCAATAATTTATCTAGTATATATACAGCTACTCCACCCCCTCTGGTAGGTCAGTCAGTTCAGAAGACGTTATAGGACAGAATGTTTATGGCAGAATCCAGAGTAGAAGGGCTGAGCCAGGTTTCGGTTACTACCAGTATGTCAGGCATAGTATGGAGGGTCCAGGGCTGAATGGAATCAAACTTCTTCAGAAGACTACAAACATTAATATAAAGGAATTTTATACCCCTGAGGTGAGCTAAATCTAAGGGAGCTGTTGTCAAAGTGAATGGTCCAGGGTCCAGTTTGACATTGCCTGGACAGAGTAATAATATCAGCAACATTTTACTCAGGGCACTTAGTAGCAGTTTAAGGATATGGGTACATTCTCTTTTGCGATGGGGAGAGAAACTAGATGAAGAGTAAACACCTTGGTAACTTAGTGGTCCTAACACTGCATAGAGCAGTACCCTAGTCTCACAAAAAACTGAGTGGAAGAGGGACAGATGGGGTATGATTGGGTGGTTAAAGTACAGTCAAAGGAAGACAGAGGTTCCAGGATTCCAAGGCAGCTGAAAGGAAGGTTCCAATAAAAAGAGGAAACCAGGTAGTGGATGGCAGTGAACGTCCTGCCCCAAGGAGATATAATGTACTCCACCTGTAAACGGTCAGTATGTGGCTCTAGGGGAGTGAAGAGGAAGGTAGATACAATGCAAAGTAATAATAAAGAGCTCTGCATTGTGTGGTCCTGGATACAGTGGGGAGTATAAGGCTGCCAGACAGACAGCAAAACTTAAGTACTGCTGTGCGTAACGCAGGAAAATAGTACTGGTAATATGAGTGCTGTACAATGAAGAAGAAGAAGAATCAGCATTTATATAGCGCTTTTCATACACAGTGTATCCCAAAGCACTTTACAAGCAATGCAAGACTGGTAGTGAAGTGACTGAATGTGTGGTGGCGACATCATCACCCACACACAGCCTGGATAATTGCATGAACCAGTTTATGGGAAGTGGAATGTTGGCCAGGACACCGGGAATGTTCCCTACTCTTTGTGAAGAGTGCCCTGGGTTCTTTTATTTCCACCTGGACACCCACCAGGACAACACCAGGATGGGCAGAAGGGACCTAGGTTTAACGTCTCATCCAAAGGATGGCACACCCCAGCAGTACAGCACCCCCCAATACTGCACTCGGATGCCAATAATTTTTAGGTGCAAGTCCAATCTCAGTGTGGGACAAGAACCCACAACCTTCTGATCTGGGGGTGGATGTGCTACCAACTGAGCCACGCCGATAGTGGTCATGAGAGAAGCTGGAATAATAAGCTGCTCCATGGGAGCTGATGAGCTAAGCTATATTACGTAGCCAGAATGCAACTATGCCAGAATGCAATCTAGTTACACTAGATAGGGAATGTGATTGGCAAGAAACAGTGTTTCTGTCACTTTAAGCTTGAGGAGCTGGCTGGCAGTAGCCTGTATGAGTGAGCTACTAAGCCAGGGCAGGGTTTAAGTGCATTTAAACAGGACAGGGGATGGGGGTGGGTGGGTTGGCCAAAAAATCAAGGTCCTAGGGCAGCCTTCCTGGAGGTAATCAGTCCCCGAAGGAGAGTCCATACCTGGGCTTCTGTGAGGGGCTGGTGGCTTCAGACCAGGACCATGGATGGCAGTCTGGCAGGTTGGGTTCATCAGAGAACCATGGCTATGGCACTCAGACCACCTGGGCTTCTGTGAGGGGGCTGGTGGCTTCGGACCCAGACCACAGATGGCAGTCTGGCAGGTTAGGTTCATCAGGCTGTGGCACTCAGACCACCTGAAAAGAGAAGGACAGGGGGAAGTTAAATAAGAGAAGCTATGGGGTGGGGGACTGTTCGTGGAGCTAAAAAGAAATGCAAAATGGCTTAAACGGGGGTGGATTGCAGACCAAAATGTTAGGCAAGGTGCCACAAGGTCTGAGAGAGCAAGAGCAGGGCTAATTAAAACACAATACCAAAGTAAAAAGGTGAAAAAGAGGGGGCATGCATTTAAGACTTGAGCTGAGATAGCTACTGGGTCTTAAGAGGGAACACTCTACAGGCACTTTAATTCAGCAAAACTTGAACTCTAAAATACTAGCAAGACAGTATTAACAGAAATCAAAACTCATTAAAATATAATTCAAGCATTAACAGTACAGAGCAATGCAGAGCTATACAGAGCCAATCGGAGTGTTCCAGTGGTTAACTACAGCCAATGGGTCACAGCAGGAATAGACGCCTGACTTAAACCCAGAAACAACTGTCCTCATGTAAAAAAGAAAAATCAAGGTCCTAGGGTTCTCTTCCTGGAGGTAATCAGTCCCCAAGGGAGATTCCATACCTGGGCTTCTGTGAGAAACTGGTGGCTTCAGACCCGGACCATGGATGGCAGTCTGGCAGGTCGGGTTCATCAGAGAACCATGGCTGTGGCACTCGGACTACCTATTCCTGAGTCACAGAATTTTTATGTGCGATTACTTTTTGCTCCTCCTCTGGCATACCTGGTGACATGCGTTCAAGCACAGCAGTGCTTGGGGTTGTGCCTGACCCACCAATAAGTTGTGCCAATGTGTGCTATAAAACCAGTACTGTGATGTCTGGTGTCTTGGAAAAGAATAGTTTTATCTTGCTCTCACTAAGAGCTTGCATTCTTTAGTTTGCTCATTGAAACTCTGCAATTGATTAAGTTTCTAAAAGTCCAGTCACTGGGCAAAGGCTCTTTCTAGTAAATGGACCCTGCTGTTTAAATAAAATGTCAGGTTCCAAACAAAAATTTCTTGTGTCTCTTAGAATAAAAACAAATAAAATAAAATAAAAAATATTTTTTGTTACACCATGCATTGTTTTGCACATAACAGTTCATATGCTAGTCTCATCAAGGCGTAAACTATTCATTAATTGTTTTTGCATTACTGTAAAAGGTTGAGGCTAGTTCAGAGTTGCTAATTATTTTATACTAAATTTAGACTTGTATGTAGCTTTTCACTCCAGGGATCGGGTTAATTTCTATGCTTGTCTATAACCCACTGCGTAAGAAAACAATTGTGTTTCTTATAAGTTTATATCTGTTTACCTTAATGGGGGGAAGTGGGGGAAAATAAATGCTTGCTACTGGTCTGCTGTATAAAAGAACAGCTGCAGTGAATTATTTATGGTTCCTCATGTATTTCAACTGATTTTACAGAACTGGGAACCAATCGATACCTTCCTTCAGCCCCTATTTAGGTTATGTGGCATTGAACTGATCTATGTAAACTGCTTCCTTTGTCAGTAATTTCTTGTTATAATTTCCACCCATTCTTTCCTTTGTGACCTTCTCCAGTCCAAATCATTTAAGTGACAGTAGTGATGGGATTCATCCCAGAATTCTAAAAGAACTAAGGGTAGAACTAGTGACACCACTGACTACCCTCTTTAACAAATCATGGGAGGATGGGGTGGTACCTGAGGACTGGAGGAGGGCAGATGTGATTTCACTTCACAAAAGTGGGAGCAGGCGAAGCGGAAACTACAGACCTGTTAGTTTAACCTCAGTGGTAGGAAAATGATGGAATCACTTCTGAAGGAAAGAATTGTAGAGTACCTAGAGGCCAGAGGGCACAGGACCCAAGGCAGCATGGATTCACAGAGGGAAGGTCATGCCAGACAAATCTGATAGATTTCTTTGACTGGGTGACCAAAGTAGTAGATCAGGGAGGGGCTGTGGACATGGCCTACCTAGACTTCAACAAGGCATTTGACACAGTCCACACAAAAGATTAATATACAAGTTAGCCAGCCTGGAGTGGGTCCCAAGATGACAGCCTGGGTAAAGAATTGGCTGGAGAATAGGACACAGAGGTAATAGTAAATGAGTCCACTCTGAAGAAGGGGGTTACTAATTGGGGTGCATGAGAGTTCAGTGTTAGGACTGGCCCTCTTCAATGTCTTTATAAGTGACATTGCAGAGGGACTGGAAGAAAAGTATGTCTCTTTGCAGATGACACAAAGATCTGCAACAGAGTTGATGCACAAAGTGGGGTGGAAAGGATGAGAAGGGACTTACAGAAGTTAGAGGAATGGTCAAATGTATGGCAGCTTAGAGTCAATGCTAAGTGCAAGGTAATGCACCTGGGAAACAAAAACTCAGGGGAAGAGTACACAATGGGGGGTGAGATACTAACAACAACAAAAATGGAAAGGGACCTGGGGGTAGTCATATCAGATGACCTAAAGGTGGGCAAGCAATGTGAGAGGGCAGCAAGGAAGGCTGGGGGGATACTGGGATGCATAGGGAGAGGCATCACCAGTAGAAAACAGGAACTTGTTATCTCTCTGTACAGACAGCTGGTGAGATCCCATCTGGAGTACTGCGTGCAGTTCTGGATACCCAATCTCTGCAAAGATATAGACAGAATGGAAGCTGTCCAGAGGAGGGCAACTAAAATGGTGCAGGGTCTGCACCGGAAGACATATGAAGAGAGACTTAAGGAGCTTAATATGTGTAGCCTCAAGGAAAGAAGGGAGAGGGGGGACATGATAGAAACTTTCAAGTACCTTGAGGGAATCAACAAAGTGCAAGAGGGTGGCATCTTTCAGAAAAAGAGGTGTGTAAGAACAAGGGGGCACAATTTGAAGATGTGGGGGTGGCTCAGAGGTAATGTAAGGAAGTATTTTTTCACAGAGAGGGTTGTGGATGCATGCAATGGCCTTCCAGAGGAGGTTGTGGAGTCAAAAACAGTGGTGGAATTCAAGCATGCATGGGACAGTCATAAGGCAATTCTAGGGGGTGGGGGTAGGGAGAAGTAGGCTGCTGGTTAACTAGGATCTGCAGCTTATCCATTAGGTAGGGAAATGGGCAGACTGGGTGGGCCAAGCGGTCCTTATCTGCCGTCAAATTCTATGTTTCTGTGTTCTCTAGTTTTATATTCCCTGTATTTGCCTATGCGAACCCTCAATTGTTTCATTTTTCCCATGTAGATTTTATCACATGGGCATTTAATGGCATATGTAACTCACATGCTTTGACATATAATATTTCAATTTCAATTTCTTTCCCCCACCTATGTTTTGTAGAATGTTAATTACATAGGTGTCATGACAATGAATGCAGTTTCAACATGGGTAATTGCGCTTCAGGTCACAGGTACACAAAAAAATTCCCTTCCTACTCCTTTCGATCCATATGCATGACTTTATCCCCTATACATTTGTTTCTCTGGGAACTATTAAAGGTTTTCTCGAGAAGGCCACCTCTTTCGCTGGGGTGGATGTCAGGGCATTCCAGTGTTTTTTTAGCATTCCTGTGATTGAATAAAAGCAGTCATTATGTCTAGTGCTGAACAAAATTTGATCTGCATGGTTATCTTTTTATTTAGTTCCTGTTTTTGACAGATGCTCTGTTCAAGCTGTCTGCTCTCTCCTCAGCCTTTTGAATAGTCTCAATGCTATATCCCCTACCCTGCAATCTCTCCATTATATCCTTACATGAAGTAATAAAATATTCAGTTTTGAAACAATTTCTTTTCGCCTGCACTAATCGGTTGTAATACATTGAGTCAGTTGGAGACCTGGGGCCAGATTAAAAAAAAATCACAAATAACAGCGCAAATGTTTGTGCAGTGCCTTACGATTGCACAGGTTCCAGAAGTTGCTATTCAAAGTTGGATAGTGCACTGCCCTATCTGACTACTTGAATAGGGCCAGACGAACTTAGCTGTGGAAAGCAACTGCTAACACTAGCACTGCCCTGACATCAATGTTGGGTAAGTTACTTTTTCTATTACTTTCTATTTCTTTTGAAAACCTGTTCCAGGAAGCTCTGTGCAGTCACTAGCAATGATGGAGAAGTACTAGAACGAATAACACACCTTACAGTTACAGTTACTTATGTCTTTTTATACAAAAGTAATACGTAACTGTAACTGACTACATTTATTTGAAAGTAACTAGTAACTAACCTATTACTCTCAAAAAATGTAATCTGTTATATTTTTTATTACTTTTGTATTGTTTTTGTAGTGAACAAAAATGTAACTGTAACTGTTAGGTGTATTACTTTTTCTAGTTCTTCTCCATCCTTAGATGACTGGGCTAGGCTTTCAAAAAAAGAGTAATAGAAAAACTAACTTACCCAACACTGCCTGACATCCAGCCAGATGAATGGCCCTGCAACGAATAGCACAGGTGCACTATTTCCTATTCATGAAAGCTCCCATGTAAATGAGACCATTGGACTTGCAAGGCACTAGGTGGCCATTTAGGCATGGAGGTAGTAGGTGTGTCTCAGGAAACCCAGTGGGTGCCAAGCAAAGAGGGAGCTCACCCTCAAGGAAGCCATTGCAAGGCTGTGAGGTAAGGCACTCCAGTAACACAAAAGATTCACAAACTCCAGCTGGTATAGTGCAAGTGGTTTTATTCCAAAGTCATGTCAGCTCAGCTCAAACAGATACTGTAGAAGACATGGTCCCAATGTTTTAGCACCATACTAGGGCCTTCGTCAGGGGGGGTGTCTACGTTTCTCACCACCACCCAATTTAAAGTAAAAATTTCATTGTTACTTATTAAGTAAAACACAAAAATAATGTGAAACTTTTTTTGGGCACCCGATATCAACACATTTTGTAAAAAGAATTAATTTTTATAGGAACTGATTTCTTTTATGTGATCTCTGTTTTTTGTGGTGTATCACGTTAAACGTTTACTTTAAATTGGGTGGTGGTGAGCAGCTTAGGCACACCCCTGATAAACTTATGGGGCAAGCACTGAGACCATGTCTTCTACGTATCTGTTGAGCTGAACTGATATGAGTGAAAATAAAACCACTTGCACTATACCGTCTGGAGTTTGTGAATCTTTTGTGTTACTGGAGTGCCTTACCTCACAGCCTTGCTAGGTGGCCATTTGCACGCCCATTATGTGCCCATTTACATAGACTGGGGGTGGCTTAGCATGCCCCCCAGCCCCTGCTGGATGCAACTGCAGTCCCTGGTATTCTAGTGCCTCTGCCCCCCTTTGCTGACTGCTGTCTCGAGTATGTAAAAAGTTTCCCTGATGGTCTAGTTGTTCATCCCCTCCCTTCCCCCGATTGCCGATCGCCATCCCTGTATAAAATAAAATAAATACCCTGGTAGTCTAGTGGTCCCTCACCCTCACCTAGGTATGCATGGAAATGTACTATGTCAGTACTTGTGCCTTCCCAGATAACAATAATGTTAATAAAATGTTTGCATAGAATGATGTTTGTACTGAATGAATTATTGTTATGTATGTATCTTTGTTCAAAATGATCCACATATAGGTTTGCTTAAGAGGGCACCATGCTGGATCCCATAGCCATCCCGCTTACTTGCAGATAAAAATCTTGTTCATATCTGAAATAATTTTGAGAACGTAATAATTCTGCAAGATGTATAAGAAATGCATTTGGTGGTTTATTCTTGGTTGTCTCCCTGTCCAGTACCTCCTTGAGTACACCACAGCCCAATTCATGTGGTATGGAAGTTTACAACTCCTTTAAATCCCACGTGATTAAGTAACAACCACTCAAGTCCCTGTCTCCTCTGTTAAATTCATTCAACATTCATCTAACATTTGTACCTTACCAAAAATCCACAAAAGTCTGGAGAAACCACCAGGCAGGCCTATTGTGTCTGGCATGAACTTGGTACTGGAACTTCTATACATCTATGTGGATTTCTACATCAGAGTTTTTGTAGAAAACACAACATTATACTTAAGAGACAATGGGAGTTATATATGCCATTAAGTGCCCATATGATAAAATCTACATAAGAAAGATGAGGAGACGACTGAGGGTTTACGTAGGTGAAAAGAAGACATATATTAGAAGACAAAATGAGACATTTGCCATAGCCAGGCATTTTAAAATACAGAACCATACACCACCATCACTTAGATTGTTTGGACTGGGGAGGGTCACGAAGGGCAGAATGGGTGGGAATTATGACAAGAAATTACTGACAAAGGAAGCATTTTACAAAGATCAATTCAATGCTATATACCCTAAATACAGGTTGAATGAAGGTATCGATTGGTTGCCTATTCTGTAAAAATCAGTTGAAATACACAAGGAACCATACTGTAAATAATTCACTGCGGTTGTTCTTCTATAGAGCAGGCCAGTAGCAAGCATTTATTTTCGAATGGCCCCCCATTTAGATACACTGATATAAACATATGAGAAACACTACTGATTTATTATACAGTGGGTTTCAGACGAGCATAGAATTACTCCCCACCCATCCCTGGATCAAAAACAGCATGTATGTCTAAATTTAGTATGAAACAATTATCAACTCTGAACTAGCTACAACCTTTTACAGTAATGCAGAAACAATTAATGAATAGTTTATACCTTGATGAGACTAGCATATGAACTGCTGTATGCAGAACAATGAACAGTGTAAGAATTAATCTTTTTATATTTCATTTTATTTGTTGTTATTCTAAGAGACACAATAAACCTTTGTTTGGAACCTGACATTTGAATTAATCAAGGGGTTCTATTTAATGGAAAGTGCCTTTGCACAGTGACTTGACTTTCAGAACTTTATCAACTGCAGAGTTATAGTGAACCAACTAAAGAATGCAACCTCTTAATGTGAACAAGGTAAAATTTTTCTTTTTTATGACAACAGACACCACAGTGCTGTTTTGTAGCACGCACTGGTGCCATCTATTGATGGGTCAGATGCAACTCCAAGCACTTCTGTGCTTAAGCACATGGTACCAGTATGATGACATCATCATGTACTTTACCACGGGTGCATGTATGATCTCACCCAATTCTGACTTCTGTGCACAGTATAAATAGTGTGCCTGAAGGCATGCACACTGCTCTAGTGAAGGGGTGCACTAAGAGCCATTTTGGGAGACTCTACCATTTAGGTATGTCTGCTTTTAGGACTTAAACTTTTGATCTGATGAAAAGGAGGTAAACAATATGAATTTGTGGCTAAGTATTTGCGGTTCTCTCTCGCAGGCTCCCATTAAGAAGGTCAAAGGCAATTTGGTAACAAGAAGTAAAGAATAAACAAACTACTTTTGGGGCATTTTTTCACTGCATAGTGTGCTGGGTATAATACATATGTAATTTTGCACAATGTATGAGGGAATATTGAATTTATGAAACTTGTTACTTATTTGGTGAATTTCTGCATAGCACTTTTGAGGTGGCTTCAGTTAAAGTAGATATTTGGTTGTTAGCAGCATGAATGTTAAAGGTTATAAGGAGTTTTTAAGGCTTCGGGTCATGAACAGTGTGGGACAAAACATCAGGAACGTGGTGGCAAGAACATCGCCGACAGCAATAGCGCAGGCACAACAGAAAGCAGTCAGGAATGTTGCAGGGATGCAGACCGCATGGGCAAACAGTGAATGCTGAAACAAGGGTGGAAAATACATCACAAGCACAAATGCCACCGGCACAACCAACATGGCCTGGAACAGTGCAGGGGACGCAGACCGCAGGGGCAAACAGTGAACGCCCAAACAAAGGTGGACAAATCAACATATGCCAGACATGCTGCTACACAACATGAGGCAGGGAACAACAGTGTCCAGCAGAACACTGCAGAGGGCAGCAATGGCCTTGGCACACACAAGGACACCCGCACAGTAGGGGGTACCGGTGCCTGCGCACAGCACAATGTGGCAGAACTAGGTATGGCAACAGGGGTCGAGTACCCCAGTGGGAGGCTAGCATGCCCCCCCAAATGCCACCATGCACAGATGCACATAGGGAGAAAGCCACAGATAGCAACCCCCACAATGTACATGGGGCACTGATGCCAGGTGTGCTGACTGGTGGACCACCAGCTGCCACAGGACTGCCATGCAACGGTGTGGTGGCCAGATGCAGCTGCAACCCAGTACAATGTGCACACCCCACAGAACATTCAACAGTGTGGTAGGAGGGGGATACAGCCATAACACTGTGGTGGGCATGTGTCCCCAGGTGATCACTCCCAGCCATGATGCACATAGGCACACCCATGGGGGACAGCATGGCTCGGATGAGCCACAGGTGGACAAGAGGCATCAGGCAGTGAAGGTGGACACTGCCACCCACACAGGCATGCAGAGATAGGAATTCCACAGACAAACATGGCCACGGGATGAGTAGGGGCCATGTACAGTGGACATGGGCTGCAGGGGCCCTAACACATGCCAACCTGCTGGAGCCCAGGGACAACATGCGGCCAGTGTATACCCCAGTGGCTGAGCCACAACTGATGTACCACTGGCTGTGGGGACTGCAATGCACACAGTGTCCAATGACAATGCCAGAGGTCCATGCCAACACAACACACACAGTGCCCCCGCCAGCAGACACCAGGCATGACCAACACAACACCCATGGCAATGGCACACACATGCCACCGATGCACAGCCAAGTGGTGCACAGGACAGTGACCTGTGTAACATGCAGCCCCAGCATGGCACAGATGCAGACATGCACTGCACAGAGCACACACCCCAGGGTTGGCATGCCAGTCATGCACATGGCATTGTCACGGCACCACTGCAGACACCATATGCACCTGCAGTGGCAGTGACCACCTCACACTGCACCACAGCCTGCATGCAGACATCCACACCAACCGGTGCACCCCCCCAGTGGTGCACAACCCCAATGGTAACAGAGGCACTGCCCCCAGCACAGATAGCACAGGAGCCCAACACCTGCACAGCCATCCCCCTGTGACAGAGTGACACCCCACGGCAACACAGTCCCCCATGACAAAGCATTAACCTAGTACAGCACAGCACCCCCGGCACAACAATGCCCCAGATCAGCACAGTCCCCCATGACAGAGCATCAATCCTAGTACAGCACAGCACAGCCCCCACTTTGATAGTGCATCACCCCATATCGGCATAGTACCCCCGTGCAGGGCAATACCCTGATAACAGCACAGCCCCCACCTTGACAGTGCATCTCCCCATATTGGCACAGTACCCCACCTTGTGCAGGGCAATACCCTGAAAACAGCACAGTACCCCCACCTTGACATTGCATCTCCCCATATTAGCACAGTACCCCCCCTTGTGCAGGGCAATACCCTGAAAACAGCACAGTACCCACACCTTGACAGTGCATCTCCCCATATCGGCACAGTAACCCCCCAGGTGTGTGTGGTAGCACACTGTACAGGTGGTCAGCAGTCACTGGCACCCTCATATGGCATGGTGGTGGTCAGTCCGCACCCAGCAGCTGCAGTCACTGGCATGGTCCTGGTCAGACCTGCAGCTGGAAGTTATGGGCGATGCCACGTAGATAGTCATATGTGGGTCTGGTGCCGTACTCCCCAACAATGTGCTGTATGTGTTCCGTCGAGTCCCTGAACCACTTCTGTGATTGTGGTGCATAGCGCCCAATGATGCATTGCTCTATCTTCAGGTCATTGAGCTGCTGCTGTAACTTCAGGGTGTCAATGAACTTCCACAGGCTGGGGTGCATGCACCTATTAGGATGCTGAAGGCATGGTGCCACCCTTCCACAGAGTTGTTGGTGCGGGCACTGCCAGTCCTGGCTGCATCATAACAGCTCCACAGGTCAACGGGGAACAGGGGGCACCTGCAGACGCCACCATGGATGGGGCACCCTACTCATGTGTCCTCGAAGTAGTCTACTATTGATGCTAGCAGCTCGTCATGTGTGATGTAGAATTTGAATGACCTGAGTACCTCAAAGACGGTGGACATCTCCCTTGGGGGGACGAAGGCAAGCACAGGCAGCAGGCGCACATGGAGTGCAAAGTCCTTGTCCTCTGTGTAGCGGTGCATGGCCTCAGGAACCTCCTGGACCTTCCTCCACAGGGTCTGGCACAGGTTGAAGAAACAGCCATGCTGACTGGCATCTGGGAATACAATGGTAAAGGACTTTATCACAACCTGCTCGAAGTCTGTGATTATCACAGATGGCTTGAAGTCCTCTCAGAGCTCCCTCACTGCAGTGAACGCCCTTGTGTACGTCACCCCTGTCTTGTTTGGCAGCAGGAGGTACACAGTGGGTACTACGGTGCATTATTGCTCCCCATGTATGGTGTAGAGCTGTGCAAAGTGTGGAGGTGCTGTCTTGAATGTGCCATCTGCATACCATATATGGCACTGTGACAGCAGCTGCAGGTTCCTGTCTGTGGTGTATATCAGTATTCTTGATGCACGGCCACTGTCATGGAGCAGGAACTGGGCTCCATCATGTATCACAGTGTACACATCTGGGATGGTGAGGTCCTCTAGTGAGGTTGGCGAGGTGGTAGCTGGCTGGTGGCTGTCCATGCATGGTAGACACTCCTTTTCAGGAGGTGTATGCTGGGAAGTCTACCGGATATGGTGGTGGTTATGTTGCTACTGCATGCTGCCACCACCTGGTGGAGTGTCTCCATCATTTGTAGGGCCTTCTGCTTTATATCTGTGACAGCCTCCCAGACATCTATGGCCCCATGGTCGGCTTCATGGTTGTGGTTGTCCACCACCCTGATGACCTCCTCCCCTGAGGTGTGGATGTGCCCAGGGCATTTCACCCTGTAATTCTCCAAGCATTTGCAATATCTTTTTTCCACCAGGTTCCGCTCCTTGTAGTACAGGTATCCCTCATGTTGTGGTAGGGTCTTCCCCTTTTGGCTGTTCACATAGTGCAGTGGCATGGTTCTGCGGACTGCTCACATGCCTCCCACACAGTGTTTGTTCTCTGCACAGCTCTCCCATGCACCTTAGTGTGGTCTGTATGCTGTGCTGCCTTATGGGAGCGCCGCTGGGTGTGGGAGTGACAGCACCTCCCCGGCTCATAGGTGTGTTTGTTAGCCCTATATCCATGCTGTGGTGCCATGCCCCACCCCCTGTGTGTCCTGCTGTCTGTCAGCATTGTGTGCTTCGCTTGCCTGGGTTGGTGCGGGAACGTTTCACATGCTGTGGTGTTCCCCCTGTGTGGCCTTTCACCTTGCTGTTGTGAGTGGTGCATCGCTGGGTGCAGGTGTTGTGTCCTGGGAGTCACCTCCTGCCCCTCTCCCTCTCTCCACATGCTGCATGCCCCTTGTGTGGCTGAGTCTCCCTTGTAGCCCTGTGGTGGCATTCAGACTATCGTACCCCATGTGTGGTCTTGCTCCTTACCGGTCAGCCCTGTGGCTTGCTTGCCCCCTTCTTAGGGTCCATCTGCCACACTGTGCACCTTCTGCCTCCCTCTGTGCTCTGGTTGCATCTTGCTCCATGGCACCTGTGTTGTTTTCCATCTTGCTGACCCCATTGTGTATCCAGTTGTGCTGCCCTGCCGGCTGCCTCAAGGTTTTGCTGATGCTGGGTGTCCCTCTCCGTGCGGTTCCTTGTGCAAGCCTCCACTGCTGCCACTGTGTTGTGCTACTTTGCTTGTGGGTTGGCGGCATTTGTGCTCAGCGTTGTTGGGTCCACTGCTATGTTCTTGTTCGCAGCATTACTTCCGCGTTGTTCTGCCCACGTTGTTTCCTCCGCGATGTTTGTGGCGTGAAACATTTATAAGTGGTTTAATTTGGGTGGTTAATTTTAGTTATAATGTGTTACTAAGTAATTTTTACATATTTTCAGAAAATTTCTTGAATGAGAGCACAATTAAAACAGGATACAGGGGAATAACATAGTCTCATTGGTATTATTAAAACAATAATATAAAATAGGTTGAGGAAATTAATATATATATTTACCGTTTGTTATGCTTAATAGGAATTCAATAATTTTTATCTATTAGCTTATATATTAAGTGAATATAGGCCACTATTTGATGTATATCTGCATATACTTAGTTTTGATATTTTGTTTGATAAACATGGGTAAATTATACCTGTGTATATTTTTTTGTTTTAATTTTTGTAAGTAAGTAAGTAAACCTTTATATATAGAGTGCCTAGTCCCTGGGGCTCATGGCACTGTACAAAATTCAAACAATTCATAAACAAGTACAGTTATACAAACAAATAAAACTTATATTACCCAACCAACTATCCAAATTAAAATAATAAATTAAAATCAAATAAATAATAATAATAAACAATGATAAAATTCCTGCTAGACAACCAGTGAGTCAGGGCCATTACTTATAATCCAAAGACCTCCATGAAAAGGTATTATTTCAAACCCCTCTTAAAGGCCTCCAGAGAGGGATCCTCCTCCATCAAGGATCTTGGAAGCAAGTTCCACAGGGTTGGGCCAGCTACCTCAAAGGCTCTATCCCCAGATTATTTCAGCATGCCCTAAAAAACACTAGGAAGCCCTTCTCAGAGGAGCAGAGAGGGTGGAGGGTATGATGAGGAGTTATGTTATGCAAATAGCTAGGGCCCAGTCTGTAGAGGGCTTTATAGGTCAGAAAACTGACCAACCAGCACGAGTGAGAGAATCAAACCCCAAGAAATGCCACATGACAGGGACTTAAGGTGAGAAGAACTATTCCCCATAACCACCATCTGCGTCCTGACTTTAAGAAAGACTGAAACCAGTTGATGACATTACTGGTGAGTCCACAGAGCTCCCTAAGGTGATCCAACAACATACCATAGTCCACAGTGTTAAATGCTGAGGAGAGGTTGAGTAGAATGAGAACTGACCATTCTATTTTATCTCTCGCCCTAAGGAGATCATTTTGCTCTCAGGCTATTGTGGTCTCCTTACTATACCTGGACCTGAGTCCCAACTGGAAAGGCTCATAGATGTCAAAGGCAATGATATGTGCCTCAAGCTGCACAGACAGTATTTTCTCAATAACTTTTCCCAAAAAGGGAAAGTTAGAGACTGGTCTATAGTTCATTCAGCAGTCCGGGTCCAAAGAAGGTTCTTTAGTAAGGGCTTCACCAGTGCCTCTTCCAACGTGCTAGGGAAGAACTCATCTAGAGTGAGCACTGGACAGTCTCAGTGAACACTGGATCTATGGACTCCACACAGCCCAGTAGGAGATGTGTCAGGCCTGGGTCCAATTCACAACATGTGGGCCACACCTTTCAAATAAGCTCACTGATGTCTTCCACCCCCACTGGCCTAAACTCACTCCACACAGGAGGAGTGCTCCTATTGATGATGATCTCTCCACCGTGGGGCCGCAACAGCCTCATTAGGGCAATCCCACACCTGATAGAAGAGAGTAAACTGCTTGTACCTGGTGGCTGACACAGCTCTAACTGGCTGAAGATAGGCAGATGAAGCATCCTGTCCACTGTCTGGAAGAACCGAGCCAGTTTGTTCCTCTCTGCAGCAAAATCCCCAGACAGGAACTTTGCCTTCTTATGGGTGATTGCTCTTTGATACTCATCACAGTGAGTTCTCAAAGCCAGTCTGTCCTCCTCAGTCCTGGACCTCCACCAACAACATTCCAACCTCCGACCCCTGGTCTTCATCTCCCTGAGCTCCCCATCAAACCATGGGGATCTCAAGCGAGAACATTTGGGTCATATATGAACTGGTGCAACAGAGTTGAGATCCAAGGAAACGGCCCTATTATAAGCTATCACTGCTTCTCCCACACCTGCCCCACATGCAGCCAACACACCCAAGAGATCCATCACCACCTGATATCCTACTGGGGACAACCCCTTTAAAGGATGGTAGCAGGCCCTCTCCACAGGAGATGGACTACTGGTGGGGCCCCAAATGAGAACTGCACTATGCAGTGGTCAGACCACATGACCAGATCAATCTCAAGGTTGTCTACCTCGAACCCCAGTGACAATAACAAGTCCAAGGCATGACCATATCCATGGGTTGCAGTAGCTGTTCCATGCATCCACCACCCTCTCTGTGAAAAAATACTTCCTCACATTGATCCTGAACCGCTCCCCCTCTATCTTCAAATTGTGTCCCCTTGTTCTTGCACATCTCTTTTTTTGAAAGATGATACCCTCTTGAACTTTGTTGATTTCACTGAGGTACTTAAAAGTTTCTATCATGTCCCCCCTCTCCCTCCTTTCCTCAAGGATATACGTATTAAGCTCCTTTAGTCCCTCCTCATATGGTTTCTCTTGCAGACCCTGCACCATTTTAGTTGCCCTCCTCTGGACTGCCTCTATCCTGTCTATGTCCTTGTGGAGAGGGGATCTCCAGAACTGGACGCAGTACTCCAGATGGGGTCTCACCAACTGTCTGAACAGAGGGATATCAACTTCCTGTTTTCTGCTGGTGATGCCTTTCCCCATACATCCCAGTGTCCCCGCAGCCCTCTCTACTGCCTTCTCACATTGCTTGCTAACCTTAAGGTCATCTGATATGATTACCCCCAGGCCCCTTTCCATTTTTGTTGTTGTTACTACCATGAAGCTACTACTGAATTTTTACATACATTTTCTGAATTTATTTTGAAATATAATGCCTTTTCATTTTTAGGGAGTTATTATCTACAAACAAAAGGAACAACAATGAGAACTACTTTTGCCCTCAGCCTTGCTAATTTATACATGGGACAGTGGGAGAATTTGTATGTGAGAGACCCTATGCATAACCCCTTTTTTGGAAGATTAGCTTATATAAGCACATTAGTGTCAGTGGCTCAGTAAGTAACACACTCGCCTCTGAGGCCAAGAGATCAGAGGGCTGTGGGTTCAGTTCCCACATCTGGCACTTGGGCTAATATCCCAGTACTGACACTGTAGTGCAGCATGAGAGGGGTGCTGCACTTCTGAGGTGCCATCTTTCGGATGAGACGTTAAACCGAGGTCCCGTCTGCCTGGATTGGTGGTAGTTCAGGTGGATGGTAAAGATCCCATTGCACTTATCGAAAAGAGTAGGGGAATTTTTTATTAAGTAAAAGAAACATAAGATCAGGCATAGAAACAATTTGGAAATAAAGCTAAAGAAATATGGATAAATTGTATACAACAGTCATATACAGTATACAGTAAGCAAAAAGAATGCAGAAAAGAAACATACATTCAGTGAATCTCAAAAAACTTAACAGCAGCAACTAATGTAAAAAATCTATATGTTTCCAAAAGGAAGTAAAATGGTGCAATGGGAGCTGTTTGTGCTCTAACTCCATAATGGTCAATAATGCATTTTCTATATGTTGTATAATAGTAAATGGACAGGTTGGAATTTGTTGTAATACATATTGACATCTAGCTTGCCACATATAATATTTACAGATAGCAAAAAGCACTCTGAGAGTACTAGGATGAAATTTTGTCCAAGGAGCTGAGAAATCACCTAAAATTAAGACTTGATATGTGATTCTACTAAGAAAAGGCCATTTCCACTTATTGGCCAATGTTTTCCAAAACAGAAGAGCATCTGTACATTCAAAGAAAAAATGATCCATGGTTTCCTCTATCTGAATGCAGGAAGGTTTAGGGCAATACCTATCCTGAGATGATTTGTGTTTCAAATGTCCCCGTACTTGTAACCTGCCGTGGCAACACAGCCAGGCAACATCACACATGTGTAGTGGGATTCTTGTTTCTCGAAGAATATCTAGAGCACAAGTCATTCGGGATGAATGACATTTAGGAAACTGTAGCACCGGTTTAGAAACATTTACAAAAGCAACATAAAGTTGTTTTCTGGTGAGCGTCAAGATAGTTGCTTTACTAAATTTCCAAACCCTCAGCTTACGAAAACCATCTACGGCATAAGATGGAAAACCAGAAACATGGAAAGGTATAGGCGGGAGTTTATCCCAAGTAGTCATGATAGGATCCACAGCTTTGTTGACCCATGTATCGCAAATATGAGACAAGTATCTAAAGCTCTGAAAAAGGTGGAAAAGAAAAAAAGAAAGAAAAAAACAATCGGGTGTATCATACCAAGCCCACTCTGATGTACCGGTAAATAAGTTACATCATGTTTAACTGGATTAAGGTGGCTGCCCCAAACCATCTGAAAAAGTACACTAAATATTCTGGTTTCTAGGTGTTTGGGAGGGGCATATACATGACTAAGAAATAAAAAAATAGGAAGTAAAATTTTTTTAACCACTAATACCCTCTTCCTCTTTCCCAATCTCCAAGCTTTCCAGAGGCGAACCTTACATTCCCCAAGCAAAAGGCGTTTTTCCCAGTTATAGGTAGCTCCATCTGCAACATTGAACCATATTCCCAAAATTTGCTGAGGAGAAGTACAAATTCTAATACCACCCACTCCTGTCACAATGGCAGACTCAGGATCCAAAGGAATGGAGACACTTTTCTGTAGATTAAGAGTGTCGCCTGAAATCGAAGAGAAAGTCTGAAATATCTGAACCGCTCTGTCTCCGGAGTCTTGATTTTGGGCACATAATACTACATCATCAGCGTATGCAGAAATCTTTACAGGGATTAAATCAGGGTGGGGTGTTAAACCAATAATTCTGGAGCCCCATCTAATCTGTCGAATAATGGGATCCAATGCAAAAGTATACAACAACAGACTAAACAGACAACCTTGACGAAGCCCAACCTTCTGGAGGAGAGTTTTACCTTTGAACCCATTAATTACAGGAATAAAAAAATATGCTAGGGAAAATATACGGGTGAGCCAATGCAAAAAAATCGTTGGGATACCATAAAGTGTCATGACCTGAAGTAAATAAGAGTGTTGTACGGAGTCAAAGGCTTTTGCTTGGTCTAGTTAAAGAACAAAACCCAAAATTCTGTTATGTTGCTGAGCCTCAAAAATCTCACATAAGAGAAATAGATTAGTCTGAATAGAGCATCCCGGTATAGCGCACGATTGGGCTGGATCTATGAGGTCAGGAGCAACCTGACGTGGCGAAACTGAGTATTCGAGATAGAATTTTGAAGTCTGTGTTGAGAAGATGAAGGGGTCTCCAATTAGTTAGAGAGCATGTATCTCCTTTTTTATAGAGAAATTTTAAAAAAGACATACCAAAATCAGGAATCGTATCTGAGGTATGTAGGATATAATTATAAACTTGAGTTAATACTTCTAATAAATTATCCCGAAATGTTTTGTAGAACTCATGTGTAAGGTCATCAGGACCCGGAGCCACCTTCAGCCTAAGGTGGGAGATAGCACAAGCAACTTTGTCTTGAGTTATCAGGGCAACAAGGTCTGGAACTTGGTGTATAGAAAGTTGTGGGGCCGGGGCTGAGAAAACAGTGGATAAATCAGGTGGTTTGAGGGGTAATGTACAAAATTGTGTTTGTAAATGAGAATGAACAATAGAGAGCATACCAGGGATATTGTGAACAATATTACCATGTAGATCCTAAAGACCATGCATAACAGTAGACTGAAGTCTGTCTTTGTAAGCCAAAAATGGGTTTGCAGAAGGGGAAACTGAAGTATCCACCCGCATGAAAAAGTCTAAAGTCCGGGCGCTGTCATATTGGTGGGCAAACATACAATGTTTAATATTGGCAATTTGAGAAGAATAATCGACAGGAGAAGAAACAGAAAGGGACATCAAGTTATATAATTGATTTCTATAACGTAAATATGTAAGGTACTCATCTCTGACCACCCGCTTCCCCAGAGTTTGAAAAAAATGACGAATATCTAATTTCGTATCTTTCCACCAGGCCCAGATGGAATCATAACAGCAGAGAATTGAAATTCGGGCCTGAAAGAGAGTACGGACTTGTGCCTGTACAGAAAGGGGAGAAAACAAAGAATTATTCAGCTTCCACTGAGGAAAAGTCAAAATAAAGGACATTGAAGCAGTATCTAGAAGAAAAACACCGGTTAGTAAATAGTGGTCAGAAAGTGCAGTGGGACATAAGGAAACCCGACTGGGAATGCAATATCGAGAGACAAAAAAAATAATCAATACGAGTGTGATACAGTGATCTGTGATATGTGTATCCAGCAGCAGAGTGCAGGGAACGATATGCATCTGTTAGACCCGCATCCCTAATCAGAGTGGATAAAGCAAGGGAATCACAACATATCTTTTTCCCTGTAGCCGTTCTGTATGCAACATCAATAGAACAGTTAAAGTCCCCTCCCCAAATAACATGTTTCCGGGTACATAAAAATGATTTAATAAGATCAAATAAAGAAATACGAGCAGCTTTAGTCTGTGGGCCATAAACAACAATTATACGAAAAGGTGGGGTGTGAATAGAACAGTCAAGGATAAGTGCCCTACCAGGAAAAACATCCACAATGCGGGTCACGGAAAATATTGGGGAGAAAAACAGAATAGCCACACCATCAGCTGAATCGCTCCCAAAAGTCCAATAGGAGGGGCCTTTAATCCACCCCCGCTTAAGCTGTTGAATCTCAAATAGGGTAGTTAAATGAGTTTCCTGTAGTAAGAGGATATCTAAGGGAAGGGAAGCAGCAAGATGGAAGAAAACCATCCATCTCCTGTAGATTTTCAAGCTACAAACATTAAAGGAGACTATTCGGATAGTAGTCAGAACAGTATATTACTCAACCACTCCCATCCGTAACAGTCATATTTTTTCATTTCTTACTCCCTTTTTTCGTTTTAGCGAGTTTTTTCCGAGAAACATCAGGAGGTTTGGAAACAGTGAGGTGCATGTCCGATGGTAGGACAGAGGCATTGGAATCACCATCAGTTTCATCCCTGCCACCCTTCAGACAATCAACAGGATTGGAGAGAGGAAGATCAGGGGTTGTCAAGGTTTTGCGTGCAGTAGCCCTAGTGACTCGCCTGCCCAGTTGAAACCCCTCAGAATCCAAAATGGGAGTATCAGGAGTGGAAAGGGGGGTAGGATGAGGGATACAGTCTACATGCAGCTCAGCAAGGGAGGAGTCTCCATCTCAGAAGAGGGGTCTAGTACCACCTGTGGGTCAATTAGTACTGGTGAGGGGAGAACGGAGGGGGACAAGACTTCTGTGGGGTGGGATACAGGAACTGAAGAAGCAGAATGGTCTTGGGCCTTATCCTGAGCCTTCTGAACAAGAATTTCAGAATTCTCCCTCTCAGTACGGTTCTTACTAGCCCAGGGACATTGGTGGTATGCATGACCTGTTTCATTGCATAAATTGCATTGAAAAACATTATTACATGAAACACTAGTATGTCCGTACCCCCCACATAAACTACATTTTAACAGGTCACAAGTACTGCTTAAATGTGTGTGAGCTCCGCATTTATAGCAGGCTCTCGGCTGTCCTCCATAAAAAACAGACACCCCTATCCTTACTTAAGAAAAAACTGTTAGGTAAGTGTACAACTTCAGAGTTTACCTGTAAAACCTTTACTCGAAACCTCCAACCCCCATCCAGAGCCCTTCATCGTCTAAAATAGCTCCGGGGGGGATAAAACATTACACCGATTTTGCAACCAATGGTAGATGTCACTTATGCTAACACCCTCATTCCTGAACATAATAGTAACAGTGCGTACTGTTGGTTTAGTGAGGGGAATAACATAAAAAGGAGTCCAGAGAGGGGTAGTCTTCAGTGTAGCATATTTATGCCAAAACCTATCCAAACCAGCTGTAGTTTTAAAACTGACATCAAAGGTCTCCTCCCCAGATATATGAATCAGGGCATAGATGTCCGAAGCCTGAAAATGCATGGCACCTTTTAAGAGAGTCCGAGCCACATAATAACGATCAGGAAACTCAGAAAGACCACCCTTATAGCGTAGATGGACTGCATTGCATCTGGGTGCCTGTTCAAGTTTATTTTTAAATAAATCCGAGAGGACAGGCCCTTTGCCAGGAGCAGATGGGTGATCTGGGGGGTTGTAAGGTAGTGCTCATGGTCGAAGTTCCCTCCCCAGGAGTATCCAGAAGAGTTGGAGGTGGTTGAATAGATTCCAAAAGGAAGGAGGCCGAACCAGGAGCAACACCAGGGGTCTGGCTAGAGGGAAGAGTAGGCTGGAGAGGAGGGGAACCCTCCGATACCTGTGATAAAGTAATAAGGGGTACATCTGTATCTAAGGGTTCCTTATGAGATCCAGTGTTACTAATAGCAGAAACATTATCCCTAGAATCCATAATATCCCCCCAAGTAGCCCCAGAAACAATATTTTGAACAGAAACATCACTGTCCTGGGTAGCACAATTGTCTGTCAAGTGAGGTACCTCGGTGGAGCTCAGGAGTGTTGCAGGCCTGCTAGGGGAGAACAGAACCCCATGTTTCTCAGCGTCTCAAGAGGGATCCAGAGTCCAGGTTCCCGAGGTAGAATGTGTCCATCCCGTGCGGTGTAGAGCAGCAGAAGCGGTCCAGGTAGAGTCAGAAATGTCTGTGGAAGTCCGTAAGCCAAAATGGGAGTGAATAATATCAGCAGCGGAGGGAGTAGACCTAGTAGCCATAGGGAGGTCTGAGGAACATAGCGGATCCAAAATAAGTAAGTCTGATGCCCCCAAATGTGACTCTTCAGTCGCGTCGACTCTCTGAACAGGTAAACTGGAAATAACAGGGGGAGCAGCCAGCGATACACTCCGTGCAGTCTTACCATCGCGTTCCATAGTGGAAACCTGCAAACTTGGTGAGGAAACATTGCAAGGCTCCAGAGATTCCTTGGTAGCAAATTCAGAAAGCTGTGGCAAATGAAACGTGGAATCCATTGCTGCAGTCGGAGAGTGAGTCGATTCACCGGGTAAGAGTGAAGCAGGAGCTGCTGCAGCCAGCAGCTGAGCACCAGAAGAGAGATCCTCACTGTAGCAGGACTGAACAGTAACTGAAACATCCATTGCGGTGACCAGAGTTCCCCCTACTGACAAGAGTAGGGAAATTTCCCTGGTGTCCTGACCAAGTTTCCCTCATTCATTAAAAATACCACCAACAGCTGAATCTGGTTCGAGGTCAGTTGACATTCATCTGTATCCCCCTCCCTCGAGTCGTGCCTGAAAATAGGCAGGATTTGTTTAGTGCACTTACCCGGTTAACAAAAACTAAATAAAATAATAAATAAATTGATGACATTTTTATTATATGGAATGGTAGCCTTACAGGATTTGACAAAAATTATCACTTTTCTACATAATTCAAATTTGAATCTGTACTTCACTTATGTTGCTAGCAGAGAGAATGTTTGTTTTCTAGACCTTTGTAGCATGAAGAAGTCAGAAGGGACAATTGCGATAAATATCTATAGAAAACCATGTGAGAGAAATACACTTCTTTTGTCAAGCAGCTGTCATCTGAGGCATATAGTGAGAAACATTCCAAAAGGACAGTTCCTCGGACTGAGGAGGAACTGCACGAATTTGACAAGTTTTGACTCTGTAACTATTGATTGACAGAACGGGTTCATAGAATGTGGCTATTCTGCCACTCATGTGAAGGCCACTTATCAAGAAGTTAGGAACACATCAAGACAAGACATTGTGTCATCAAATAGAGTAAAAATGCAGACAGTTCAGCAATTGAATTTTGTTACGACTTACTCAGTACATGCTTCAAAAGTAGCAGACATTATAAAGAAAAATTGGAACATTCTAAAAGGGGACCATAATCTGAAAGAATATCATGATACCACCACAAGACTCTCCTGTAGATGTGCAGAGACCCTGAGGGACCTGTTGGTCCATAGCAGACAAACTACCCCTGTACAACATATATGACTGAAATCTAGAGTAGGTTGCCACAGATGTCAGAGGTGTATATATTGCCCTACTATACAAACTAGTAAATAATTTACTACATTTTCAGCAAACAAGACATACACCATTAGGCAACTTATAACCTGTGATACATGTGGAGTTATTTATCTTGCATCCTGTAGTTGTAAATCATTCTACTGTACATTGGCAAAACAAAAAGAAGCATTAAACAAAGAGTTGGTGAACATATTAGGACAATCAGAAATAATGATCTGAGTTATACAACTGCACATCACATTATGCAAAGTACAAATAAGTCTGACCATGTGTTAACATTCCAAGGAATAGAGAAAGTTTACAAGAACCCAAGATGGGGAGATCATGACAACTTCATCCTAGCCAGAGAAGGCTTCTGGATATGCACTCTAGTATCCTATAAAAGTCCTGGCTTGAATGAAGGATTCAATACCAAACCATATCTGAAAAAGTAATAAATCAGAATAATGGATTGTTAGTCACTTTAGTATACAAGTGCACTTTAACAAGCTATATCAACCCAGCGATATTTTTCTTTTCTTTTTTTTTTCCCCACTTAGTCTTTTTGCTGCCTTGCTCCACTAGCCAGGCCATCCACCCGGTCACTGACCCCTTGGCTGCGTCACCCCCACATGAGCCATTCTCCCAGGACCCCCTGGATTGCCCTCCAGAGCGGGGACG
This sequence comes from Neoceratodus forsteri, assembly GCA_016271365.2. Classification (NCBI taxonomy): domain Eukaryota; kingdom Metazoa; phylum Chordata; order Ceratodontiformes; family Ceratodontidae; genus Neoceratodus; species Neoceratodus forsteri. The sequence continues at coordinate 1,284,079,591 of CM057453.1, forward strand.
TGGCATCCGGCCCAAAAGTGCCATGAACAATGGGATAGGGCAGAAGTCAGCCTGGGGAGCTGATTTGCAGCCGAGGGGTGGGCTTCATGTAGGCAGCGGAGCAGGCTTACATTTTTTCCCCCTGTAGGTGGGGGGCGGGAACGTGCAATGATGCCTGCATCTGTCCCACCCCTTGGAGACTTTGCTGATGCCAGTCACTGTGGAGCCCCTGGCCTCTGCTAGGGGTCCATCATGTGCCGGTGACATCCTGCACCCTCCCCAGGAAAAGGAGGGCAGTCATAGGATGCTCACTCTATCTTCTCCTGGCTGGCCCTCTGATGATCCGGGTCCATTCCTGAACCCAGGTCACTGGCGTTGCAAGCGGAAATTCAACCGCTGTGCCAATGGTCCACCAGCGATATTTTTCTGTCTAATGATTTTGTTAGCTAAATATAGCTTTAGCTTTTTTTAATATACCATGTATTACTGTATTAATGTTTGTTTGTATATTCATGTTCAAAAATAAGAACGGTGAAACAGCCTTATTAATTATTATAACTGTACATATATTAGGCTTTTTAACTTATTTTAGTGTCTTGTTGTTAGGGAACCAGTAACAATGTTAGATATATGCACTTCTATCACTAGGGCACTTTTGTTTGTGTCTTTATTTTGGTACTGATCACATGTTCTAACCAAGTGCTTTCTGATGATGTCATAGAGACATAGGTATATAAATGTTGCCTTTTCGTGTGTTAGTTAGATCCATTGAGAAAGAGAGAGGAATCTTCCGAAACACTTCTGGAACTTTTTGCACATTGCTAATAAAATGAAACACTTTTAAGAAGACTGTCTGAGCATCTGTTACTTCAGGTGTTGAGTGTGGGATTCATGCCCATGTAAGTTACCTGTCCAACTGAACTCAAATGATTTGAATAGGAGGAGCAGTATCCAGCCCACTAAATGTAAGAACTGGTGTTCCATGGGGACCAATACTGGGTCCTCTAGTTTATTCAGTATTTGTCAACCTCATGCTACTTTAACCATCGGGATCGAGTAGACTCATGTATGCTGATGACTTAATGATATTCAGAAGCAACAATTCCACCTCTACTTTGAACTTAACCCTAACCAAAGACTTCTCATCAGCATTTAAGTGGTTCTCTCAAAACAGACTGATTATTAACTTGAAGAAAACTAAAATCATGATTTTTCATTCTCAATGTAGGCTCTCTAGAACTAAACCAAATCTTGCCATCCAAACTCCCAATGGTTCCTTGATTGAACAGGTAGCAGATTTGAAGTATCTGGGGGTGACGCTAGGCCCCTCTCTTATATTCGCTACCCATATAGGACAAATAATCAAGAAAGTGAATCAGACTTGAGGTCTGTTATAGGTTGAAACATGTGCTAGCACCAGAAGCAAGATTAGCAATAGGAAGGGGTACCATGCTTCCCATACTTGACTACTGTTCCCCCATCTTCTCCCATGCCTCCCCTCAACTTATCAACAGACTGAATATTGCCTATAACAATATATGTAGGTTTGTCTCCATAGCCCCCTTCTACACTGAAAACTGCTCCTTATATAAACTAACTGAGTGGCTCCCCCACCCCCCCAGGCCAGTAGGGACCAGCTATTTGGATACCTAATATTCAAAGCCCTACATGAAGGTTCTAAATCTCCACTTTCTGAATTACTATCCATTAGACATAACTCTCATCTACTGAGGTCATCTTTCAATTGATTACAGGACTTGTCTACTGAGGTCATCCTTCAACCGATTACAGGGACTGTCATAAACTATCTACTGCCATAGGACAGAGATCTTTCTCTGGTGCAGCGCCTACATTTTGGAACTCCCTCCCAGAGGAACTATTATCCCTAGATCCACCCCACACCTTCAAAAAGCTCTCCATTATAGCACTACCCAAAAGGGCGACATGTAATTGTTAACCCTCCTGTGATGTAAGGTAACTAACTGTAACCGATACCTGTTGAATCTAGTAATGATAAACAAAATAATGTGCCTATAACTTATATTCTAATAAGTCCTTCTAATTGTGTCTTGTGTTGAACTGCATTGACTTTAACTGAAATCTATATAACTCCATTCTGTTATTAACTGTTATGTTCCATCTGTTGCTTTGTTAACTGTTTCTGTAACCAGAAAAATGTGTTGTACTTGTGTATTACATGTGCCATCTATATGTCTTGGGTCATACCTAAAAATGGTTCTTGATACCAGTGTACTTATCTGGTGATCAAAAACATAAATTAAATAAAAAAAATAATTATAAATGTTGAATGTACAGTTTGTCCCCATAAAATGTAAATTAAGGAGCACTTGAGGGTGATTAATAAATGGGATCATCCCATTAGTTAACAGTTTTGAGAGGCCTACCTGGTTAATATAGCATGTATTAAATTGGCAGGGATAGAGGAGGCACATATTTCAATAAGTTCTAGCCAGAGCCACCAATAGGGCTGTGAAGAGCTACCAAGTGATCAAAGTTACACATGTGCATAGGAATTAGTCAATGCCCATGTGTAACGTGATCATTTTAGCAGGTGACCAAAGTTACACATGTGCGTAGGAATTATTCAACACCCGTGTGCAACGTAGCCATTTCTGGTAGGTGTTACACTAAATTTTCAACATGGCTTTTTTGGGACCACTCCTCATTAAGCGTGCCAGCGTCATTTTGTTCACTTGTCCCGAAAGGTGATTTTGTAGAGCGAATGCGCTACTCTGTGCCCCAGGTGCAAAAACACATGTTGGACAGGTGGTGGAAAATGACAGCTGTACTGTTTTGAAGGAGGTGTGTAAAAATGGCAATGTTGAAAACATGGAGTGAAAATATTAAAAATTGGTGAAGTTAGGAGCATGTGTAGAAACTGCGCAACACACACTTGTAACACAGTCATTTTTTTGGAACTTTTTCGCCAAATTTGCAACATGGGCTTTTTGGGAACCCACCTTATGAACAGTCACACTGCCATTTTGTGAATCATTCCTGAAAGGTGATTCCACGCAGTGACCACAAAATCACCTTTTGCGACTGGGTAACAAAATGGCAGTGACAATTTTCATGAGGTGGGGTCTCAAGAACCTCATGTTGAAAATTTAGAGCAAAAATTCCAAAAATGGCTGATTTAGCAGCATAAGTTGAAAACCCCATTGAATGGCATTATAGCACGCTTACCTTAGATTCTTCAGTTCGTGGTTCGGCTTTGAAGAGTGCAGACGTGTCCCAGTCCAGAGATGAAGATAGTGCTGACCTCTGAAGGTAAGTATAGGGTAAGGGGGTGTGGGTAGGTGGGTGCTCAGTGGGAGGGTGTGGATGGGGGAGGGTGACCGGAATGACGATGCAGGACTGTTTTCTTTTTGACAGGAAAAAAACAAACAAAAAAAGAGTTGAGTGATGACGAGGGACCATTTTCTTGTTTACAGGAAACAGGGGAAAAAAACATTTGGGCACACTGGGGTGGGCTCCAGTGTCCATATAACTGGGGGTTGTGCAGGATGCAGACATGGGGATTGGTCACTCGGATGTTCCTGAGGTGGGGGAAGAAATAAAAAATGGTGGGCAAACTGGGGTGGGCTCCCAGTGTGCCACATGAGTTGGGGGGGTACAGACAAAAATTTGGCCACACTGGGGTGGGCTCCCAGTGTGCTACTTGAGTTGGTGGGGGCACAGAATGCTGCAGTGCTGGTGGCAGTGCCGCAACTGCGCATACGCGACACTGGCTCATGCGTGATTGTGGTGAATGGCATTTTACCATTCACATGATGGTGCCAGCTGAACTGCGCATACACATGAGTCATGCATGCGCAGTTCATGCACCAGAATGCAGAAGTAACAGCCAAAATAGTGCGGCTGTTATTCTGTAGTAGCCAATCGTGGTGGAGGGGTACATGCTCCATTGGGCTTTTGGAAGGATACTTCCAAAAGTCCAATGGAAGGTTCCACGACTGGCCATTTTTAGAGCTATTATCTGATCCCAATAGGGCTGTAGGGTCCATCCACAGCCCTAATAAAAGAAGGAGACAATATGCAGCTCCTCCTACAAAAAGAATCACAGTGGATTTTCAAACTACAAGCAGTGAAGCCCACATGCTTTATTGAAGACATGGATTGGACCAAACATTTTATGGTTTATTATAGCCCAGACCTGTCAAAGTTTCATACATTGTTTTTTTTTAGAAATATAAATTGTCCCATTAACACTTTCAGTATACATCTGTCATTTGCTGTTATGATTGAATTTAGACCTTTGGATTCAAGCTAAGTGTCTATACCATTTTATTTGTATAACTAGTATGTATTTGCAAGGAGTTGTTATGAATTCCTTCAGGTTGTTGGTACTTTGCTAAATAATTTTATTGTCAGCTTGTCATATCTTTTCAGATATAACTGGACAGTGTTCTGGAATAAACAACTGATGGGCCACTATTTTCTGGATTCAGCCTAATACCATTCTGCACCATCTCATTCTTAAAAAATGAACCCTGTAGCCTTACGCTATTCCTACTATTTTTCTAGGAACTGTGATGTGCCTGGTGTTTAGTCTAAATGCTGATTTAACACCTAGGTCACCTAGTTATGCAGACTCATTGTTTACAATTTAAGTTTTGTATCTACCTTTGGTACTTTTCTGATACTTTTTTAACACTGTCTCCCTTTATCTTCATCGCACTAATGTAATTTCACCCTTTATCCTCATCACACTAATGTAATTTTGCTCTTCACATTTTCATCTTTTGATTTTTTGTCTACTTCTCGTCTTGTGCCTCTGGTTTGTCCTTGAAGTTTGACTACTAATTCTATTGTCCTTTACCCATCCTCCTGACCATTTACCTTTTCTGGATTTTGTGCGCACTTCTGTAATAAAAATGCCAAGCATGATAGAGATAGTAATGTTTTGAATTATATTTGAGGTGGAAGCATGTTTTTGTTATGGTTATACAAGCTACAGGATATCTGTTTAAGACTCTGGAGTGAGCAAAGACAGGGATGGCGTGTCAGTTCCTGAGAGTTCCACAGATAGCAATGGGATATTGAGGATGATGAAAAAGGTTTCCAGGTCAGCCCCAGAGGCGTGCTAGAAAAAGGAAATATATAACAAGCATTTGACAATGCCGAAAGTTCGCCATTGGTATTGGTATTGCTGTTGTCACTGTTACTACATCGTGAGGAAAAGGTAATGATAACGAGAACACAAGAGGCATAGAATTAAGCAGTCCAGATGCATTAGCTATTTAAAAGGAACATCATGTGACCCATGTCCAAATTAAAAGAGCAGGTCATTTTACAAAAGAAAAGTTTGTAACAGGTACAGCTGCCACGTTACAGTAAACCCACAAAAATATAGGTAAAAATGAAGGACTTGCTTGATTGTAGATTGCCACTGGGTAGTCCTGGGGAGATGTCATCCACCACATCTGTAAATAGAGGTGGGCAAGCCAGGAATTTTTTATTTAGAGCCAAGCCACAGCTAAGCCAGGGGTCTGGCTTGACTCTCTATGAGTCAAAATATGAGCCAAGCCCTGGCTACTGCATGCTGCTCTCTCCATAGAAGTAGAACATTTTAGACACTACACTAGCTGCTCAGGCTGACAAAAATACTTACTTTGACTTAACTTTGGCTCTCAATTTCTAATAGAGGCTAAGCCAAGCCAGGCACCTGCTGTGGCTTGCCCACCTCTACCTGTAAAAGGAGAGACAAGGGGGTCACAAAGGAGCTGCAGTTCTTAGGGAGGGTGAAATAGGACAGAAATAAAATTATACTTATCTGATGGGGTCGGAGTCCATGTCCTGTCAGACCTGTAGAGATAGAAGAAACAAGCATTTGCCAATGCCGAATGGTTGCTTGCTGGCATTAGCAGTGGAAGTGCAGGAGTTAGACAGATGTAGTATAGGAATGGTAGTGAAGTATTGAACTGACGCCAAGTCCACCCCCACCCTGCAGAGATGGACAGGCATTGGGGGGTGCCGTGGGTCATTGCCCATAAGAATCATGACATTTCACCTCACCGTACCCTGCAGACACTTACAAGTGTTGAGGTGTGCCTTGCGGTGTTCTGGCTTTACACTCACCCCATTCCATAAGGAAATACACTGAAATGGGTGCAGTATAGGAGAATGGGATGAACTCTGGGGCCAAAAAGCCCAAGGCACACCTCGATGCCTGTCACTGGCTACAGGGTGGGGGGTGGAATGGCATGAGCATTACTACTGACAATCTCAAGCCACACCCCTGACGCCTGTCAGTCTCTACAGGGTAGGGCGTTATGGTCAGAAACCCTAATGCCCTGGGCATTTCTTGGCGTTTTTACTCCAAGTTTTCAACATGGGCTTTTTGTGATCCCACCACATGAACAGTGACACTATCAGTTCATTAGCGGAAAGGTGATTTTGCACAGCGACTGTGCCATTTGGTGCCACAGGTGCGAAAACATATTTCGAACAGGATGTGAAAAATGACAGCTGTACTGTTCATGAGGAGGTGTAAAAAAATGGCAATGCTGAAAATCTGAAGTAAAAATATAAAAAAACTGGTGAAGTCATGAGCGTGCATAAAAACTGCACAACACACACCCAGAATTATCTTAGGGATTTTTTACACCAGATTTTCAACATAGGCATTTTGGGACCTCCACTCATGAACAGATACATAGATACATAGATACATAGACAGTGTCGGCAGATAAGGGCCTATGGCCCACCTAGTCTGCCCATTTGAGCTTGTAAGTTCAGTTTGTTTTCCTAGAAGTCTATTTCCCCTTACCCCTGACCTCTAGAATTCCTTTATGTCTATCCCATGCATTCTTAAATCCCGTGATTGTTTCAGCTCCCACCACTTCCTCTGGCAGGGTGTTCCACTTGTCCACCACCCGTTCTGTGAAGAAATTCTTTCTCATGTTTCCTCTGAATCGTCCTCCCTCCAACTTCATCCCATGCCCTCTAGTCCTGAAACATCTTTTTCGCTTAAAAATAGTGTTTTCCTGCAGTGTCACTGTGATTTTCTTAATCTGTCCCAAACACTGATTTCCCACAGCAACCACGCTATTCTGCGCTGGAAGTGTGAAAACACATTTCATCCAGGATGTGAAAAATGACAGCTGTACTGTTCATAAGGAGGTGTGGCAAAATGCCAATGATGAAAATCTGGAGTGAAAATATTACAAATTCGTTAAGTTACAAATGTGTGTGGAAACTGCACAATGCACACTCGTAACACAGTCATTTTATGGACTTTTGTCACCAAATTTTCAACACTAGCATTTTAAGACCTCTGCTCATGAACATTGTCACTGTGATTTTCTTAATCTGTCCCAAACATTGATTTCGCACACCGACCGTGCCATTGTGCATGTATGCAAAGAAACACATTTTGGGTGAGATGTGAAAAATGACAGCTGTACTGTTCATAAGGAGGTGTTATAAAATGCAATGTTGAAAATCTGGAGTGAAAATATAAAAAACTCTTGAAGTCATTTTTGGGGAATTTTTTCACCAAATTTTCACCATAGGGTTTTTGGGGGCCTGCCTCATGAACTGTGATACTGTCATTTTGTTAATAGGTCCCAAAAGGTGGTTCCACGCAGTGACTGCGAAATCACCTTCCGGGACTGAATAACAAAATGACAGTGACTGAGTTCATGAGGTGGGGTCCCAAGAACCCCATGTTGAAAATTTGGTGAACAAATTCCTAAAAATGGCCGTGATATCCACTTAAGTTGAAAAAACCCTGTTTATGCCATTATACAGCTTACCGGCATTTCTTCAGTTCGCGGTCAGCTTTGAAGAGTGAAGACGTGTTCCCGGTTCAATGAAAATTATTGCGCTGGGCTCCAGAGGTAAGTATGGGGTGAGTAGGGGTGTGGGGAGGTGGGGTGCACAGAGGGTGGGTGTGGGTTAGGCGAGGGGTGCCACAGATAGAGCGGGACCATTTTCTTTATTTTTACAGGAAAAAAAACACTGCAGGACTATTGGCATGCCGGGGATGGGCTCCCAGCATGCCACCTGGATGTTTGTTGGGGAAGGTGGAGCGGAGCCAATGAGGACTGGGTACCCCATTGGCCATACAGTGTGCTGGGGGGGACGCATGAGCTGAGAAAGGATTGGGCACCCCCCTCGGCAGACAACAAATGGAGAGGGGGTGCATCATGCTGACAGGGATTGGGCTACCCTGTTAGCAAATGAACTGGGAAGGGGATCATGCCGAGAGGGGGATTGGACACCCTCGTCGGCTTTTATTTAATTTATTTATTTATTGAAATGTCTCACCAGGAAGGCACACTGAAGGGCGGTCCATGGCTTTTTGTTGGCTTTGTGGGGACTGTGAGAGGCTGATGGAGAAGCCATCACCATGGTGACACCCATACAATGCAGCTGTGTAATTGGGTCCTGCAGTCAGGGACACCCCGCAGCAAAAACAGCTGATTACGCAGTGACGGGATGCTCCCTGTTTGCAGCGGCCAAAATTCTTTGAGCATAGTGGCATGCTCATTAACCACCATCATCGACAGCCTGTTCCTCTATTTGCCACTGCAGAGATCAGCCCCAGAATGGACTGCTGCCATTTGGCACAACACTGCCGTGCCTCCACAACTCGCTTGTGAAGGAAGCTGATGCAATGTGTTTCTTGCACATGCGTTCAAGCTACACAAAATAGGTTAGTTAAAAAGAAAAAGATGTAAGATGAGCAAAAGCAGAGTAAAAGTGTGGTTTGGGGAAGGTAGCTTACCTAAAACCCCTTTGTCCATATCGGCGGTTAAGTGGCCAGTAATTTATGTAGTAGGCCAGGTGGCTAGTGGGGGGGGGGCTAGCAGCCCTTTTTGTCTTTTGTCCAATCCCCTTTTAAAACTGCCCACTGACTTACAGGATGCCACCTCTTTGAGTAGCTCATTCCACATAGTGACCACCCTTTTTGCAAAGAAGTGCCTCCTCATTTCCCTCCTGAATCTGATGAGGACAACAGACTGACTGACTGCAAATGGGACAAATAATCAACAGATATTGTCTTTCATACTCAGTGAAGATGTTATGCCTGATTGCCCGTGGTCATGAGCTGTCGAAAAGCAATATTTATTTCCAACTATTTGGCTGTAGAAACATTGACTTTGATGGCAGAGAAGGACCACTTGGCCCACCTAGTCTGCCCATTTCCTTATCTACAGGATAAGCTGCAGATCCTAGTTAACCAACAGCCCATTTCTTCCTATCCCTCACAAGAATTGCCTTATGCCTGTCCCATGCATACTTGAATTCTCCCACAGTTTTAGACCCCACACCCTCCTCAGGAAGGCTGTTCCATGCGTCCACCACCCTCTCTGTGAAAAATACTTCCTCACATTGCCCCTGAACTGTCCCCACTCTCTCTTATCTTCAGATTGTGTCCCCTTGTTCTTGCATATCTTGACCAACTGTCTGTACAGAGGGATAACAACTTCCTGTTTTCTGCTGGTGATGTCTCTCTCTATACATCCCAGTATCCCCCAGCCCTCCCTACTGCCTTCTCAGATTGCTTGCTTACCTTAAGGTCATCTGATATGATTACCCCCAGGTCCCTTTCCATTTTTGTTGTTGTTACTACCTCCCCCCCTACTGTGTAATCGTCCCCTGGGTTTTTGTTTCCCAGGTGCATTATTTTGCACTTCTTTGCATTGAATCCAAGCTGTCATACTTCTGTAAGGCCCAGAAGCTCTCACGGTTTGAGTTTAATTCTTAACCCACCAACTTATCCAATCACAGACAGACGAGACCGGTGGTTACATTGCAAACCCCACCCTCCTCCCCCCACTTACCTTGGTCTAGGGAGCACAAGACTATTAGCAATGCCAAAGCAATGAATTAGTATGCTGCTATAACCTGGAAGTTCTGCAGGCAGAACAGAACAGAACAGAAGCCAAAGCAGAGTCACTCTGTAACGAGGTGGATAGGCTGGTGAGGAGAGGCTGGTCCTGGGGCTGAAGAGTGGTCCATTGGTAAGAAGGGTAGTTGGCTTAGGAGAAGAGTGGTCCTGTTTTAGGGAGGGTGGTCAGCTGGGGGTCAGGAACCTGGAAGGGTGGGGTGCAGGGAGGGTGGTCTGTCAGGCCAGCAAAATGCGTGCAATGTGTGTCTGGTCCAGTCAGATCAGCTTTTACTGGTCTGGTTCTTGGTCCAGTTTCCACTTTCCACTCATATTTTGTGGGTGTGCAGATCAGAAATAGTAACCCACACCCTGTCCTTACTGCTTTTATATAAACAGAGACACAGACCCTTCAAAATGTGGGGACACATCACTAAATCACGGAGATAAAGCAGAGAGCAGCATATATGAACAGAGACACAGACTCTTCAAAATGTGGGGACACATCACTAAATCACGGAGATAAAAGCAGAGAGCAGCATATATGAACAGAGACACAGACCCTTCAAAATGTGGGGACGCATCACTAAATCACGGAGATAAAAGCAGAGAGCAGCATATATGAACAGAGACACAGACTCTTCAAAATGTGGGGACACATCACTAAATCATGGAGATAAAAGCAAACAATACTACAAGCTACTGCTCAACTTCAGAATTCCAAAGCGGGTGAAATCACAGTTGCAAATTAATATTCAGAGGAAAGGAGGGCTAAAATAAAGGCAGCACTATGATAGGCACTATATATAAGGCTCTCTGTAAAGCTTTTGGGACTTCCTAGATTTAAATAACTCACTTTTATAATGTGCTGGGATGGACCCCTCTAGCATGCGAATTATGAGGAACAAATAATGCACGTAAGTCGGTTTATAGAAAAACAAAGTTATCACAGCCACCACTTAGACTTTTTTTTTAGCTCTCCTGCCGACCTGTAATAAAAATGGTTCAGGAGTCAGGACCCACCCTTGTTGTTCTCAGACTATTTTCTCATTTTGATGCTAGTAGTCTTCTTCTTCTTGACATCTGTCTGACAAGCGGCAGTCGAGTACTCAGCTGGGCATCCCATCCCATTACTAACAAGGCAGACCACTGTCGAACAGGCCACAACTTTCTTTAAAAAAAAAAAAACAGAATGGTGAGTGAGAGCCAGACCAGAGTGGCAAGATGGAGTTTATCTCCTCCCTGATGGCATGCCTGTAGCAGTTTCTACATTAGACACCCCTTAACCGCAGCACTGTCACTGCACCCAAACAATCTGATAGGACAGAGCTGGCGGTACTAAGTCCAGAGACAGTCCTGTTCCAGTCAAAGCCCCTAAACTGCAGGACTGACCCTGGATTGAACCCTTCTACCTGGTCCTTGCCTGCCATTGGTCACACTGAATTAAAGGGCCTCAGGTGGCAGGATTTCAGTATGGCAGTAATCTCACCCTGGATTGTCTCGGCACGTGGCAACTGCAAACTAAAACAAGCATTTGTCAGTGCCGAACATTGGTTGCTTGTAAAACAATTTGATGTTTTTCAAAAAAAGCCCAATGGGGAGTCTAGTCTGAATACCCACAAGACCTCCCATGTTGCAGCACCACCCCAGGTGTGGCCTCACCATCGATCTATGTAGGAGTAACACTACCTCCCTTTTTCTGTTGGTAATACCCCTCCCTGTGCACCCCAGCATCCTACTAGCCTTTCCTACTGCCTTATAACACTGCTTTGCTACCTTCAGGTCATCAGATAAGATGACCCCTAGATCCCTGAGGTGATGCTGGTGACAACCCATTTATACCATGAGCAATTAGGATTTATGGTAGCATAGTAAGTAGGGACATTACAGCACACTATAGTAGGTGTGCCAGGAGGTCCTTTTGTGTTTTCATCTAATTGTTCTTGGTAAATGAGGTGAAATCGAAATTGGTAGGCTGAGCAGGGTAGATGAATGCTGGGATTAATAAAGGGAAAAAGTATGAGTACCATAGGTGGCTGAAATAAATTGATAGGGAAGGTTGTTTGTAATAGTTGTCAGAGCGCAGTAAACAGCATGGAAGGTCAGGCGCCAGATGAGGGTCAGCACTGTTGTAAGAGAAAGGAAGCAGTGCTGGGTATGGCATGCTGATACATTAACCACTTTTTTTTTTTTTGCAATGAATTTCCTTACTTTTTGAGATAGTGTACTAGTACTGGACCCTGTGCTCGAATTCTTGTGTAGATGAGCATATGTATGTAGGTGTTAAATAAAGTTTGATAGATTGATTGATTGAGTTGTGGAAGCGCATACAGACATAGAAACATAGAAATTGTTAGCAGATAAGGACCGCTAGGCCTATCTAGTCTGCCCATAAGCCCTGTACTTGATTACGACTTCTGACCCTCACTCTAGAGGCTGACTGGCCTATAGTTCCCTGCTTCCTCCCTACTGCAGGATTTGTGTAGAGGGACCACATGCACCATCCTCCAATCCTCTGGTACCACTCCTGTGTTGAGTGACTCTGTAGATATGGCTGCCAGAAGTTGAAACATAGAAATTGTCAGCAGATAAGGACCACTAGGCCAATCCAGTCTGACCATAAGCCGTGTACTGGACTACAGCTTCTGACCCTCCCTCAGCTGTACCACTATGGTTCTCCCATACCTGTCCCATGCATGTTTAACTCCCGCTACAGTACTCGCTCCCACCACCTCCTGCAGCAGGCCATTCCCGCTATCCACCACTGTACTGTTCATGAGGCAGTGCGGATAAATTGCAATGCTGAAAATTTGGAGTGATAATATTAAAAATTGATCAAGTTACGCTCGTGAGTAGGACAATTTAAATGAGTGCTCGTAACTTAAGTGTTTGCTCCAAATATTCAAAATGGGCTTTTTTGGACCCCACATCATGAACAGGGGCACTATCATTTCAGTACTCTATCCCAAAAGGTGATTTCATGCAGACACTGTGCCATTCCACACCACAGGTGCGAAAATACATTTTGGGCAGGATGTGAAAAATGACATCTTTACTGTTCATGAGGTGGTATGAAACAATGGCTATGTTGAAAATTTTGAGTCAAAATATTAAAAATAACCAAAGTTACGTACATGCATATAAAAATTTCAATGAACGCATGTAACTCGTCCATTTTTCAGCATTTTTACAATACATTTTCAGCATGGGCTTTTTGGGACCACACCTCCTGAATAGTGGCACTGTCATTTCATTAATCAGTCCCAAAAGGTGATTCCGCAGAGTGACTGCAAAATCACCTTTCAGGACTGAGTAACAAAATGACAGTGACAGTGTTCATGAGGTGGGGTCCCAAGAATCCCGTGTTGAAAATTTGGTGCAAACATCTCAAAAAATGGCTGAGATATCAACATAAGTTGAAACCACCATTGACAGATATTATACAGTGCTTACCTTGGTTGTTCAGTTAGTGGTTTGGCTTTGAAGAATGCAGATGTGTCCCGGTGCAGAGAAGATGACAGCGCTTGACCTCTGGTAAGTATGGTGTAAGGGGGGGGTGCAGCGAGGTGAGTGCTCAGTGGGAGGGTCAGGACGAGGATGAGGGGGATACGGGAGACGAGGGACTGTTTTCTTTTTTGCAAGGTAAAAAAAAATAATAAAGACATCGGGGGACCCTTTTTTTTTTTTTTTTTCAGGATAAAAAAAATGATGAGTGACAGATTTCTTTCTTTCTGGAAGAGTTTGTTGTACAATTGAGGACACTGGTGGATTGGGCACCCCCAGTGTCAGTATCTTATGTTTGGGGGGAGGTGTAGGGTGGTGGGTGCTTAGAGAGAGGGTTGTGTAGGGGGAATAACATAAAACAAAAAGGGGCAGTTTTCAGCAATGCGAGAGGGAGAGAGAGGATGTGAGGAGCCAACTGCAGCAGCTCGCACATTGGGCTGTGCGGTGATTGGCAACTCTGCTGCATCATGCAGCTTTTCTGTTATGCTCTGCTGTACCCCCAATCAAGGCCAACAGATAATGGGCCGACAGAAGCAAGCCGAACTGCACTGATGAGGAAAGAGACAGATGGGATTGGGGGGGCACGTGAGCCAGGCTGATCAGAACATGTAACTGCTGTTTGCTGGGCAGTGTCCTGCAGATGACAAGAAAAAGCCACATTATGATTGGTTATACTGGGCGTTATACTGGGAGGTATAGACATACAGAAGGCCAAGGCCCATATAAGCATGTCTCCAGCCGAGCTGGTATATACCAAATTTATTATAGTAGTATTGTATCAAGTTTATGTTTAAAACTGACATGATCAACATTTTCTACTAGAGAACTAGGAAGTGAATTCCATAATGGAATTATCCTTTGTGTATAATAAAATCTCCTTTTATTTGTTTTAGGATATGTAAGGGTCAATTGATATTTATGACTTCTTAAATTACATTTATGTTTGTTATAAGACATGTCTAGTTGTGTACGTAACTCATCATCATTTTGGATCTTGTGCATGAATAAGACATCCCCTCTTTTTCTTCTTTGTTCCAGGGAATACATTCCCAGCTCTTCCAGTCTTTTCTCATAACTTTTGTTTGAAATGTCACTTACTAATTTTGTTATTCTCCGTTGAACCCCCTCCATTCTATTTATGTCTCGCCTGAGATAGGGGCTCCACAAGGGGGAACAATAATCCAGGTGTGGCCTCACATAGGCCCTATACAGTGGCATGATACATCTTCTGTCTCTGGATGCAAAGCTTCTCTTTATACATCCTATTAACCTATTTGTCTTAGTTATAATATTGTTATAATGAATTTGGAAGTTTAGAGCAGAATCTATTGTTACACCTAGATCTTTTTGTTGCGTTACAGATCTTAATACATGACCCTTTAATGTATATTGGTAGTGCCGATTTTTTTCCCAAAATGCATAATAACGCATTTGTCAGTGTTAAACAACATTTGTTTTTTGTCGGCCCATATTTCAATTTTTTTTAAATCACCGGCAAGATTTTGGTAATCTGTTAGGGTTTTAATCTGTGATGTTATTTTAGTATCATCAGCAAATTTTATAGAAAAGCTTTTTAAATCAGACGTCATGTCTGATATAAATATATCAAATAGGACTGGACCCAGGACTGATCCCTGAGGAACTCCACTAGTCAATGATCGTGTTCCGGATATGAGTCCTCTTATACTTACACATTGGGTGCGATCATTTAGCCATTCTTCTACCCAATTTGTAATTTGATTCTTAATTCCTAAAGATCTCATTTTCTCTATTAAGAGTCCATGCGGTACTTTATCAAATGCCTTACGAAGATCGAGAAATACTACGTCCAATGTTTTATTGTTTTCCAAGCTTTTACTTATGTACTCATAAAAAGCTATGTTGCCTGATAAACAAGACCTATTTTTCCTAAATCCGTGTTGTGATTTATCTTCCAGTCCCCTATATTGTAGGTCAGTTTCTATCCTAGTTTTGAGTATTGATTCAAAGATTTTACCCACTATACTAGTTAAACTGATAGGTCTGTAATTTTGTATGTGTGACTGATTACCCTTTTTGAAGATTGGGGTCACGATAGCTGTTTTCCAGTCGTTTGGAACTTCA
Source organism: Neoceratodus forsteri (assembly GCA_016271365.2). Lineage (NCBI taxonomy): Eukaryota > Metazoa > Chordata > Ceratodontiformes > Ceratodontidae > Neoceratodus > Neoceratodus forsteri. The sequence goes on from CM057453.1 coordinate 1,284,095,036, forward strand.
CCAGTGTTTAATGACATATTGAAAAGTTTATATAACAGATTTACAAGCCACTCTTTGATTTCTTTCAATAATCTTGGGTGTAATTTATCTGGTCTGGGTGATTTACTTATATTTAGTTTGTTTAAATTAATCTTAATCTCCTCTTTAGTTTTCTCACTTACAAAATCCCTTACAATTGAATTGTTTATTGATTGATTTGTGTTTGTTGATTTGTTATTAAAAACTGAACAAAAATATTTATTAAATTCCTCTGAACTTTCTTGAAGTGATATTTCATTGTTGTCTATGATTAATGGTCCTACAGTTTTTTGTGTTGGATTTTTTATTATTTATATGAGAGTAAAAGCTTTTTCCACCGTCTTTAATATAGGCTAGATTTGTTTCAGATCTTATCTTTTAATTTTTTTATTTTGGTTTTACAGTCTTTAGAAATGTCCTGTATTTCCATATATTGTACTCACTACCTTCTCTTTTCATGGCTCTGAAGTATCTCTGTTTTTGTTTAATTAATTTGAGAATGGATGGAGTTATCCATGGTGGAATTTTGCCTTTTTTATTATACACTGTCCGATTTAGAATATATTTATTTTCCAACCCTAGAATTTTGTTTTTGATTTTTACCCATAAATCATTACATTTCATTAATTTGTTGTCCCATCTCCAATTAAATAAATTGTGTTTTAGTTCGGTGAAATTTGCTCTATTGTAATTTTTAACAATTGTTTTACCTATTACAGATTTTGTTTGCGTAAAACTATTAAAGGTAATTATCATGTGATCACTACATAACAGTGGTGGTTTAACCATAATGTTTTTTATTTTGTGTGGAATATCTGTTAATACTAAATCCAGTACATTGTTATTTCGAGTAGGTTTATGAATTATTTGGTGTAAACCATTTGTTAGACATGTGTCTAAAAATGAGTTCTCATTATTGTTACTAACTATGTTATCTTTCCAATTTATCCCTGGGAAATTGAAGTCTCCCATTAATATGGTTTCGTTAGAATTTGACTTGTTATTTATGTTTTCTATAATGTCTTGATTTATTGTTTGATTCAAATCTGGCGGCCTCTAACAAAGACCAATAAGAAGTTTAGGTAATTTATCCCCCAATAATTCAACCCAAATGATTTCGCATGCCGTGCTATCGATCAGATCAATAATTTGTTTTGATTTTATATTCTTTTTTACAAATAAAGCCACTCCTCCCCCTTTTTTGTCCTTTCTATTTTTATAATATGTTTTGTAGCCTGGTATGGTATTGCACCATTCAGAATCTTCATTCCACCATGTTTCAGTTACTGCCGCTATATCTATTCTTTCATTATTTAAGATTATTTGGAATTCAGCCATTTTTGCTCCGTGTAAACTCCTTGCATTTGTTGATAGAAAGTTTAATCCTGTTTTCCTTGTGCATGTACTTCCTGTATTATTTTTTTTTTATTTTAGGGATTTGTTTAAAATCAGGTTTAACAGTTTTATAATTATTGGTCAAGTGCTCCCTACCCCCTTTCTTATTAGTTTTTTTTGGTGTAGTAATCGCATCGTGGATAATGCACCCCAATAATCTTGAACCTTGTTTGTTTAAGTGCAAACCGTCATATCCATACAGTTCATTTCTGTTTTCAAATTTTTCCCAGGTCCTTATACAAGGAATGTTATTCATCAGGCACCACCTACATAACCAGTTATTAAAGGATTTAATTTTTCTGGTTCTGTGGTAACTTACCCTTAGTACTGGTAAAACTTCAGATATAATAGGATTTGCATTTAGATCTTGTATACATTTAACAGAATTTTCCATGTCCCTAATTGTTTCATCTACTTCCTGTTTCCCGAAATTATTGGTTCCAACATGTAACATTGGTGTGTCTTTTTTTTTCCCCAAGTGCAGACCATTTCAGGCAAAATGGCATCATGATCAGCCTGACTGATGACTGGTGTAGCACTGTCCTGCCCCTTGCAGATCATTCTGCACTGGACAGACAGTGACACACCTCTTAAAAGTCACTCTACTGCAAGAAGTTTGCTGTGCATGTGTGCATGGCGAACTTAAAAAAGAACTAAACAATTAGATGTGAAATTTCATTTTTAGTGGGGTCCTGCTTCTCCCCACTTTTAAAGCTGGAAGAGACTGAGGGGCTGTGAGGTCAAGTGACTTGCCTTGATTCACACAACGTGTAAATGGCTTGAGTTGGGATTTGAACTTGGGCCTTGTGGTTTGTGCTCCAACCTCTAGACCATTCTACCTCCTATTTGAACTAAATCAGGCTTGGCCTACAGTATTCATTTTGTATGGTTTTATTGCTTATGTTAATGGAAAATCTCTACCAACACAATAAGAAAAAAGTATTCCAATATGTGACATGACCAGATGGGATATGATTAGCCATTGCTTACAGCCTATTACAGGCATCAATGGATGATATTGTGCTAATTTAAATATTTTTTCTTGTTGCTGCATTTTTTTATTTGCCCTATTTTATTGACTTTGAAGGCACACTTTCCTCCTCCATAGCTCCCCTACCACCAGCTCCCTTATTTTAACTGCAGAGAGAACCACCATGATGACTGCCCCCTCACTACCTAACAAGCCCCACAAATTTCCCATGTGGCAAAGTCCCCCCTCCCGGGGGAAGGACAATTAATGGAGGCTACAACCAACCAAACTATGTAGTAGTTGTGGAGATGTCATAAGTGTTGGCTGGAGAAATAGCTGCATTTGCTGTCCCAAACCTAGCACAACTGTGTGTCAGGAAGGGGCCTGGGAAGGAAGGGGGACTATTTTGCCACTGGGGGGGCAGTCAAGCAGCAACAGAAGTAGTGATTCACTCTAGTAACATTGTGCATTCCATGTGGACTGAGCTCAGCCTCTATCAGTTCCAATCTGGACCCTTGGGCTTCAACCACAAACCCACATCCATTGCATGGTATGTGAACGTAGGCAGCATTAGGTTGACAGCCTTTTTAGAGGTTTTAACTAGAATATTCCCTCTGAGCAGTTACTATTGGTGGATGATAGCAGTTTATTATCAGGTACAACTACCTAACTAAATTCCATTTCCGAGAGTCAACTAGTGCCTTTACCACACTGGACTCGAAATCAATGAAATGCCAGCCATGTTCTTTGTTCAGTTCTTCCCCTAATCCAGACTTGCAAACAATAGAAACTGAGATTTATAATACCCACAGTAGTACTGTCAAGTCTCTTATCTTCTATGAATGCACAATGAGCAATCCAAGAATGTGTTCAGTCAGAGTGACATCCAGTGGCTCAAAACAAGATTGCCTTGAAACATTTTATAAACCAACATAAGTAGGAGCTCTGCTAAGAACCGGGGTCTGCACCAGTTACCAAGTGGGGAGTGGCCAGCTCCAAACAAATCAAACACAAAGTGTGGTGGCACACCTAAACAACAGAAAATATGTGAACCCACACAAATATACTGCAAAAAAAGTAATTTATTTTGATCCCTGACATACCACAGACCACAGATAAAGCAAAAATGTTATACAAATGAGAGACATAGAACAAACACCCCTCGGACGATTGTTGTATGTTGCCCCCTGCTTGCACAGCATAAATTAGATTTTTTCAGTACATTCACTTATTGTCTGTTGTGTAGGAGGGCACCACATTTTGTGTCTGAAACATTTTATAGTATATGGTTAACCCTTGTTGTACTTGGATGTCTATCGTAACTAAAAAGCTGCTGTACCATAATGCAACGGTCATAGAATGTTGCTGTACCCTTCTGTGGTACAACAGCTTTATAAATTAAAATGTAAACCATTACCACCTGCCTTTGTACTCTCACCCCCTCCCCACACACCTACAAAACCAGACCCTCCCCTAAAATAACATCTTTGGTTGTTTTGTCATTTTAAAGAAAAGAAACCCACCCTCACCTGGGTGCATTTTCAGTAGCTGGGTGAGGGTGGATTTCTGTTTCTTTCAAATAATAAAACATAAACTAAAGAAGAAAGAAGCAAAAAGACATTACACTGAAGAGTTTCCTGTTTCAAACCATATCTTATACAATAGAGCTTTGCAAACCTCCCGAAGTTCAACCTGGCGAACTTTGACCACTGAACCATGTAAAGTTCGCCAAAGTTCTCTTACCTAGAAGGCACTAAGGATCCACTCTATGTGTAGTACTAATGTAACAAGCACTGTTTTGTAAGAATTGTCCTTTTATTATTTTAGTTTATTATTTTTGTTCAGAACATTTTATGGAAAAAATAAAATGATAAATGCTTCCAGTGTTTTTTATGCACTAAAGTGATTGGTCTGCCTGTTTTGTTATCCTGACTACCCACACCCCACAACAAGGTCAGATTAATTTGTGGTGGTTTGACCATTAAAAAGCATGAGACAGAATAAATAAATAAATTGAATATCATAAATAACTGGGCTGATGGAGCACCCAAAACATCAGGACGGTGCAACTGGCTACATTAAGGGGTACTGGTTCCAAAAATTGTGTCCATTCAGTCAGTGCTAAACATGGACAATGCTACTACAAGTAATAAACAAGAATCCATGACTAAGTAACAATACTCAAGTAAAATGAATTTTAAATGTTTGTCATTTGTAAGACCTATATGTATTCCCACAAAATATCAGTACAGAATCACACAGTGTGAGCTACCGGTTCCAGAAATTGTGTGTCCATTTGGGCTGTACCACACACAGGCAGTGCATCCAGTTCTACCATGGATTAGTGTTGTACACACTGGTTTCATAGGTAATGTTGCCCCCCAAAAAAAAAAACTATATATAAAGCATTTGTAGGCCTGTGAGAAATTCATCAAACATTAAAGACTGAGTGAAGACAACAGTGCAGCATCCCACGGTGCTGAGCTACTGGTTCCAAAACTTGTGCACCCATTGGGGTGACAGTGGCACACATGGACAAGGCGTCCAAGTCTGCCATGGTTTCACATGGGCAACGCTGGCCCATAAATGATTTATTCAGCCTGGGTATGTCTGTCAAAATGTCACCAAACTATGAAGACTGACTGAAGACAACAGCACCGCATCCCATGGTGCTGAGCTACTGGTTCAAAACTTGTGCGCCCACTGAGGGGATGGTGGCACAAATGACCAAGGCCTCCAGTTCTGCCATGGTTTCACATGGGCAAAGCTGGCCCCAAAATTATTTATTCAGCCTGTGTATGTCTGTCAAAATGTCACCAAACAATAAAGACTTACTGAAGAAAACAGTGCAGCACCCTACAGCGTCAGCTACTGGCTCCAAAATTGTGTTCCCACTGGGGGACAGTGGCACACATGGGCAAGGCATCCAGTTCCACCATGGTTTCACATGGGCAACATTGCCCCCAAAATTATTTATTTAGCCTGTGCTGGCCTGTCAGAAATTCACCACACATTAAAGACTGAATAAAGACAACAGTGCAGCATCCCACAGTGTGAGCAACTGCTTCCTAAAATTATGCACCCACTGCGTGGACAGTGGCACACATTGAAAAGTGTCCAGTTCTGTCATGGTTTCACATGGGAAATGTTGCCCCCAAATTATTTATTAAGCCTGTGTAGCCCTGTCAAAAAATCACACACATTAAGGACTGACTAATGACACCAGTGCAGCATTCCACAGTGTCAGCCACTGGTTCCAAAATTGTGTTCCCACTGGGGGACAGTGGCACACATGGAAAAGGCATCCAGTTCTGCAATGGTTTCACATCGGCAACATTGCCCCAAAAATTATTTAATTTGCCTGTGTTGGCCTGTCAGAAATTCACCACACATTAAAGACTGAATAAAGACAACAGTGGTCACCAAGGAACTGGATCAGAGAGGGCAGTAGATGTTGCTTATCTGGATTTCAAAAAGGCATTTGACTCCATGCCCCACAGGAGACTCTGTATAAAATGTCATGCCTGGGGCTGGGACAGAGGGTGGTTAATTGGGTGGGAAGCTGGCTGGGGGACAGGAGGCAGAGAGTCATAATAAATGGGGTAGCATCCAGAGAGGGCATGGACACAAGTGTGTTCCCTCAGGTATCAGTGTTGGGGCCCCTACAATTCAATCTATTTGCTTGGGACATTGTGGAGGGCCTTGAAGGGGGTATGAGTCTGTTCACAGACAACATTAAAATATGCAATAGGGTAGACACTCTGGAAGGGGTAGAAAGAATGAGAAGAGATTTGGGGATGCTCGAGGCATGGTCAAAGAGGTGGTAGCTGTCATTCAACATAGAAAAGTGTAAAATCATGCATCTTGGTTACAGGAACCAGAGGGCAGGGTACTGTTTGGGGGACACAGATCTGGAGATAACAGAACAGGAATGGGACCTAGGCATCACTATATCGGGGGACCTGAAGGTGGAAAGACACTGCAGGAGTGCAGTGGCTAGGGGTAGCAGAATGCTGGGATGCATCGGAAGGGGGATCACCAGTAGAAAAAGGGAGGTCACATTACCCTTGTACACCCATCTGGTTAGACCAAATTTGGAATATGGAGTCCAGTTCTGGAGGCCATACCTCAAAAAGGATGTGGGGAGGTTGATGCAAGTTCAGAGGAGAGCAACAAAGATAGTACAGGGGTTCAGCCACCCGTCCTATGAAGGAAAGGTTGAGAGATTTAAACATGTACTCCCTGGAACAGAGGAGGGGGGGAATATGGTTGAGACCTTAAGTGTATAAACCAGGAGCCAGTGGAGAGCATCTTCCAGCTGAAGGGAAATCAGAGGATGAGGGGGCATGGCTTGCAGGTGGAGGGGGGGAGTTCAAGGGTAACATTAGGAGGTACTGTTTCACAGAGAGGGTGGTGGATAAGTGGAATAGGCTCCCAGAGGGGGTGGTTAGAGAAGCAACAGTGGAAGGCTTCAAAACAGCATGAGACAACCACAGGGGAGTGTTGAGGGTGGGGGGAGCATGTCCTAGCGGATAGCTAGACAAATGGGCAGACTGAGTGGGCCTATTGGTCCTTTTCTGCCATCACAGAATGAATCTATGAATTCACAGTGTGAGCAACTGGTTCAAAAAATTGTGTGCCCACTGGGACAGTACCACACATAGCGAGTGCATCCAGTTCTGCCATGGATCAGTGTTGTCCACACTTCATGGGCAATGTTGCTCCAAAAGTTATGCATGCAGCCTGTGTAGGCCTGTCAAAAATTCAAACACTGTTCGGCCCCAAGCTGACATTTTTTTAATAAGGTTAAGCATAGAACCTTTCAACTTATATACATATATATGCTCAGGGCTGAAAGAGTATATATATATATATATATATATATATATATGTATATATATATATATATATATATACTATATTATATATATATATATATATATATATATATGTATATATATGTGTGTGTGTATATATATATGTATATATATATGTGTGTGTGTGTGTGTGTATATATATATATATATATATATATATATATATATATATATATATATATATACATATATATATGTGTTATTATATATATATATATATATATATATATATATATATATATATATATATATATATAGCATGGTAGTACTACCATAGTTAGGATGAGTAGCACTTTTAAGGTTAAAGGGTCAAACTTTGCACCTTAATAACTTTACCACCGTTCAATGGATTTGCCTGACATTTGGAATGCTTGATCAAAAACCATACATCTTGGGATCTGCCAATGTTTGTACCGGCCAAATATACGGCCGCGGAGTTATTATGTGATTCATGCATGCTGACACGTGTTTCTGGCGAATTCTTTGCTCATGCCTACAGGTCGGCCAGAGTCCCCGATGTGCCTTTCAAAGATTTTGTGAAAAAATATTAAATGGTTCAAAAGTTATTCAAAAAACAATTTCCCATTATAAGTCAGTGGGAAAAGTTAACAAAAAGTTCGACAGTGTCGCAAATGCACTTTTTAGTGCCGCAAATTGCCCTTGTAGTGTCGCAAATCTGCCATTTTGTTTTCAGTTAGCGATCAGAAAAATGCTTGCCATTTAAATTTGGGACCCTCTAGCAACACAGTTCTTTTTGTGTTCACTTAGTCGGACTCTGAGGATGCTAGCCATGTCTTTATTTTGGGATAAAACACCCTAGAAATATGTTTTTCAAATTTCTGGAAAAAGTAGTGTAGCAAAGTAGTGTTGCACTCACGACATTTCTGCAAATGCTTACGAAAGCTTTCACAAATCACGACACTACTTTTTCAGACTATGGCCAAAATGACAGCAGTTCTTTGCCACCCTGCTGCAAAAGAATGGTTTGGTCTTTTGAGCTGAAATTTAGAGGGAACGCAGCCAACATCTCACAGATGTACCTTTTGTGGTTTGGTGAAAAAATAGTGCATGGCTGCAAAGTTACGGTACTCTGAATTTGGCATTTTTTCCCATAGACTAACATGGTGGCGTACGTCGCGTCTTTCGGGGTTCGTCTCTTGAAAACGATGGGAGATACAGATTTTTTGTTGCAAGTTATGTAATTGCAAAAACCTAGCCAGGAAAATCATGATTTTTGAGAAATTTTAATTTTTTTCTGCGTCGCGTGGTTGCTGAGATATTAGCAATTAAGTACTTCCAATGCTCGTTTTAAGCTCCGATGCCCATTACAATGCATATATTCTTTATGTTTCTCTATGAACTTGTTCAGCAAAAACAGGGTATGCGCTTCCATTACTGTTACAGTTACTGTTTCCACTTGCGTTTATGTCCCCGTTTGCATTACCGTGTATGCCACCGTGTGCGTTACCCTTTGCGTTGTCATTGCGCTTGTGTTTTCGTTACTGTTACCATTTGTGTTTCTTGGCTAGTTTTGCACTTAGTTCCCTAGTAGGGGGCTAAGCATTTTTCTGACAAAAGTCCGTGATCTTGAAGTTGCTTTTCTAGATACGGTCCCCGAAAGGCGTGGCGTACACCGTAATGTTAGCCTATGGGAAAACGTGTCAACTTTGGAGTGACATAACTTTTCAGCCCTCTAATATTTTGTCACCAAACCACCAAAAGGCACATCTGTGGGATCTTGGCTTTCTTCTCTCTTATTTCAGCCCAAAAGACCAAACTGTTCTTTTGCAGCAGAGTGGCAAAAATTTCCTATTCTTTTGGGCATGGTGTTGCAAAGTAGTGTTGTGATTTGCGACACTTTAGCAAAAAAAAATCACGAAAGTGTCGAATGTGCGACACTACTTTACGACACTACTGTTTACCAAAATTTCAAAAACATATTTCTGGGCTGTTTAAACCCCCCCACCCCAAAAGACATGGCTAGCATCCTCAGGATTCGACTAGCTGAACGCAGCAAGAACTGTGTCCCTAGAGGGTCCCACATTTAAATGCCAAGCATTTCTGTGACCACCAACTGAAAACAAGATGACGGATTTAAACATAGAAACATAGAATCTGATGGCAGATAAGGACCGCTTTGCCCACCTAGTCTGCCCATTTCCCTACCTAACGGATAAGCTGCAGATCCTAGATAACCAACAGCCTACTTCCTCCTACCCCCCACTAGAATTGCCTTATGTCTGTCCCATGCATTCTTGAATTCCCCCACTGTTTTTGACTCTATGACCTCCTCAGGAAGGTTGTTCCATGCATCTACAACCCTCTCTGCGAAGAAATATCTCCATTACCTCTGAGCCGCCCCCATCTTTAAATTGTGCCCCTTGTTCTTGCACATCTCTTTTGAAAGATGCTACCCTCTTGGACTTTGTTGATTCCTTAAAGTATTTGAAAGTTTCTATCATGTCCCTCCTCTCCTCCTTTCCTCGAGGGTATACATCTTAAGCTCCTTTAGCCTTTCTTCATATGTCTTCTGGTGCAGACTCTGCACCATTTTGGTTGCCCTCCTCTAGACAGCCTCCACCCTGCCTATGTCTTTGCAGAGATGGGGTCTCCAGAACTGTACACAGTACTCCAGATGTCATCTTACCAACTGTCTGTACAGGGGGCCAACAACTTCCTGTTTTCTATCGGTGATGCTTCTCCTTATGCATCCTAGCATCCCCCCAGCCCTCCTTACTGCCTTCTCACATTGTTGGCCCACCTTTAGGTCATCTGACATGACTACCCCAAGGTCCCTTTCCATTTTTGTTGTTGTCAGTATCTCACCCCCCCCATTGTGTACTCTTGCCCTGGGTTTTTGTTTCTGAGGTGCATTACTTTGCACTTCTTTGCATTGAATCTAAGCTGCCATACATTTGACCATTCCTCCAACCTTAACAAGTCCCTTTTCATCATTTCCACCCCTCCTTGCATATCAACCCTGTTGCAGATCTTTGTGTCACCTGCAAAGAGACATACCTTCCCCTCCAGTCCCTACGCAATGTCACTTATAAAGACATTAAAAAGGACCGGCCCCAGTACTGAACCCTGCGGTACCCCACTAGTAACCCTCCTTTCTTCACTGTGGACTCCATTTACTATTTTCCGCTGTGTCCTGTTGTCCAGCCAATTTTTTACCCAGGGTACCACCCTGGGACCCACTCCCAGGCTGGCTAATTTGTTTATTAATCTTTTGTACGAGACTGTGTCAAATGCCTTGCTAAAGTCTAGGTAGACCATGTCCACAGTCCCTCCCTGGTCTACTACTTTGGTCACCCAGTCAAATAAATCAATTAGATTTGTTTGACATGACCTTCCTGCTGTGAATCCATGCGGCCTTGGGTCCTGTGCCCCACTGTCCTCTAGGTACTCAACAATACTTTCCTTCAGAAGTGATTCCATCATTTTCCCTACCACAGAGGTCAAAGTGACAGGTCTGTAGTTTCCTGCCTCTGTCTTCCTCCCACTTTTGTGAAGGGGAATCACATCCGCCCTCCTCCAGTCCTCATGTACCACACCATCCTCCCATGATTTATTAAAAAAGATAGCCAGTGGTGTTACTAGTTCTTCCCTTAGTTCTTTTAGAATTCTGGGGTGAATCCCATCAGGCCCCATTGCTTTATCCACCTTCAGTTTTAAGAGTTCTTTCAGAACCCTTTCTTCTGTGAAAGGACTAATATCAACCCCCTATCCAGAGTGCTTCTACTGACTGGATTAGGTCTCTCCCCTGCTTTTCCATTGTGAATACTGAGCAGAAATATTCATTCAGTATCCCTGCTTTTTCACTGTTGCTCTCTGCCCAACCACCTTCCTCTTTATTCAGCCTCAGTATCCCTGCCTTCATCTTTCTTTGCTCCCTAATGTACCTATAAAAGGTTTTATCCCCATTCTTAACCGACTTGGCTATCTTTTCCTCAGTTTGGGTCTTTGCTATTCTGACTGCATTTCCCGCTTCCTTCAGCTTTAACTGGTACAGTTTTCTGTCCTGCTCCTTCTGTGTTTCCTTATACTTCCTGAATGCTATCTTTTTCTCCCTTACCTTCCCCACCACTTCTTTTGAGAACCATAGTGTTTTTTTCTTTCATTTTGATTTATTTGCTTCACACAAAGGCTTGTTGCCTCTGTGATGGCAGTTTTGATGTTTTCCCATTGTTGCTCTACTCCACCTTCTTGCCTGTTTGCTAGTGCTTTTCCGAGGCACTCTCCCATTTTGACAAAATCCGCCCTCCTGAAGTCCAGTACCTTCACTTTTGTGTGGCTTGACTCTACAGCTAAGTTTATCATGAACCACACTGTTTGGTGGTTGCTTGTTCCCAGATGGCTACCCACTTCAAGATCAGAGATCCTCTCTCCATCCCCATTTGAGAGTACCAGGTCTAAGATTGCTCTCTCCCGAGTGGGTTCCAAAACTAGCTGTCTGAGGCATGCCCCCTGTAGGGCATTGAGAATGGCCTTGCTCTTGGATGTGGCTGCAGCAAAGGTGCTCCAGTTAACATCTGGCATATTTGCAACACTACAGGGGTCATTTATAACACTAAAAAATGCATTTGTGACACTGTCGAGCTTTTTGTTAACTTTTCCCATTGACTATAATGGGAAACTTGTTTCTTGAATAACTTTTGAACCGTTTAATATTTTTTTATGAAATCTTTGAAAAGCACATCAGAGACCCTGGCTGCATGTTCCCAGAAGGTTTTGGACTGGTCACACAGACTGTGCGACCTGTAGGCATGAGCAAAGAATGCGCAAGAATGTGTAATTACCACATTCTCCTGCGCTGTGTAGCTCCGCAACTGTATATCCGACCATTACAAAATTTGGCAGATCCACAGATCTATGGTACTGGTCCATGCTTGCTAAATTTCAGGCAAATCTGTCATGCAGTGGCAAAGTTATTAAGCTGCAAAATTTCAGAGTTTAACCTTAAAATGGGGACTCAACCCTAACTATAGTGTGTGTGTGTGTGTGTGTGTGTATATGAGTGTGTAGGCTACTGGTTCCAGAAAAAAAACACTAATGGTCACAGACGCTCTCCTCACTCACCTCATGATCCTCCTCTGTTGGCACAGTTGGAAGTGTAGGGGATTTATCTTTTATAAACCATGGCAAAAATGTGTTTGGAAACAGGGACAGGTTAATTTTTTAAAAAGCGTACATCTCCACATTTTGGGTTGGCAGGCACATTCTCCTGTTGGTAACAATATTGCTTTCAGCACTGAAAACTCTCTCTGAGTATGTACCTGCAGGTGGGCAACTGAGGTGCTCAACAGCTACCTGTGTCAAAGGGGGCCAAATGGTCTTTTTTTTGTACCAGTACAATAGAAACTCATCTCTTTCTGCTAGTGGCACATTCTCATCCAGGGAGTCCTGAACCATCTTGTTTGCTAGCATCTCAGGCATCACTGTGTCAGAAAATGACCTGCTTTGCTTTTCCATCAAGCCATAGTCAGGGAGTTGTTCCCATAGTGGTTTGTCATCAATAGCTGTATTTCTGTGGGGTGCAGCAGGAACAGGAGTAGTAGTAGCAGGTTGACTTGAAGATGGAGACACAAATTAGTGACTCCTGTGATGTTCACTATAGCAGTGCAAACACATGGGGATCCTCCTTCTTCCTTCTCCTCCACCTGGCCTATCAGTGCGATTGATGAGTGCTGTTCTTCTGCTCTATTTCTGTTCTTTTTTTGTGCCAGTTGTACATAACCCAGATGGATAAGCCAGGCTTTATAGGACTGCTGATTCTTACTGCATTCTTGTGCATTAAAGAATGTCTCAAATGTGTTTTTGAACCAAGGGTCCAAGAAAGTGGCCAGGATGTAGTGGTCATCTGTACACAGTTGTGAAATGTGTGTGTCATTCCAGAAATGTGAACTTATCCTTTCTACGAGGTTGACAACAGTAGTATCCTTCTTTTTCTCATATTGAGTTTTCATATGAAGAAGCCACAGGTTAATGCGAGCAATGAGGGGGAGTACCTGGCTTAGACCAGCTGCATCAGCACTTACTGCCCTTGTGGCCTCCTCAAATGATTTCACCAGAGTGCAGAGGGTCTCCATCAGGTGCCACTGATTTGGGCTGATGTTGCTGACTCTCTTGCCAATACCATGCTCAGTGGTATACTGGTTGATAGCCTTCTGTTGTTCTGGCAGCCAATCCATAATGTAATAGGTGGCGCTCCATTATGTTGCCGTATCCTCTTTTAGGTGGTAGAGGGGCAGGTGATTCCGCTGCTGAATGTTACGTAACAGCTTCTGTGCCTTTACAGAATGGCTAAAATGACCACAAACATTTTTGGCCAAACCTACACGTCTGCGCAGTGGTGCCTTCCTCATCTAGGAATCCCTGAACTACCAGATTTATACAGTGAGCAAAACATGGAATGTGTATAATAAAGACAGTCAATTGTCTTCACATTGTTCTTTGCATTATCTGTTATTGTAAAACCTGGTGTCAGTCAGTGTGGTGTCAGCCACTCATCCAACTTCTGCTGAAGGAAAAGTAACAAGTGTTCTGCACAATGGTCATTGTCAAAGCCAGCAATACATAAAGCTGCCTTCTTCCAGAGGTTGGGGGGCCCCAGTGACTTGCGGCTACTGCTTCTACTGCTGCTAGCACTTAACTCAGAGGAGGGGAAGGAGGAAGAGGAGGGGAAGGAAGAGGGGAAACTGACCCAATGGGCAGTCACTGCCATGTAATCAGCAGTCTGACCAGTGGTCCACATGTCAGTGGTGATGTGAATGAGTAGATCAAGCGATGATTTCAGCGCAAGTGAAACAGTCTTGTAGACACTCCGATACCAATCAAAAAGAGCCACTGGGGAAAAGTAGGTATGGCTGGGCACACTGTTCCTTGCCACAGCAACTTGCATTAGCAATTCAAAACCAGCATTGCTCACAAAGGAGAATGGCAGCAAGTCAGTGGCTAGCAGTTCCACAATTTTGCCTGTTATTTTGGCTTTATATTTCTGGCCCTTTTCCAGGAACTCGACCAGTGAGAGCTGAGTGCTTTTTTTCTCCTGGATGCAACGGTTGCCTACTATTTTGCCACATTGGGGATGCAACTGACTAGGGATTTGCTGCCCCTCAGCGGTGTGGGGATCAGTGGGCTAAAGAACTGATGAATGGAAGATGTTGGAGTGGTATACTTTCATTTTACCAAAATGGAAAAGCCTGACACCCAGAAGCCCGACACCACATTCCCGACACACAATATCCTGAGATTGGAATTATGCCCATGACAGAGTTTGTTGTATTTTTGTATATAAACATTTTTATTCAAACCAACATCAATACAAACAATACAACAATATCAGTGTCAGAAAACCCAGATTAACAGAATAACAAATACAGCCTAGAGTAAAACATACGACCATAAGTCTTAGTACTATAAAATACTTTGAAATAAAATACTTTAAACATACTTTAAAAAGCTTTGGATGCTGGCCCTTCCCCCCATCACCAACCCACCTTAACAAAACATTATTACTTCTCAGAAGCAATTCCAATTAAATCTCCATTCTGTACACCTAAATACATTAACCATTTACCCCACACCCCAAAAAATCTAGGTAAGGCATTCCACCTTTGAAATAATGCTTGATAGAAAGAAGCTGCTTTATGTAATGCCTGTTTCCACCACCGAAGGGACTGAAGGGCCTTAGACCACCAATCCAAAAGTAAAAGTCTCTTAGTCTCTAAGGCCGCAGCATAAAGAAACCCCTTATATTGCCGAGAGGAGTCATCCAAAAGATCAGAGTCCCCCAAAATCAAAAAAACAGGAGACTTTAGAACGGGGATTTTCAGAACATCTTCCAAACAGTCAAAAATACTATCCCACCAAGGATTTAGTAAATCACACTCCCATAAAATATGAAAAATTGAACCAGAGGCTGAGTGATAGCGCCAACATAAATCTGAGCTTAACAGGCCTAGTCTGACCAACTGCACCGGAGTTCAATGCCACCTACACAAAATATTTTTTGTATTAATTGCAACTTGTGATCAGGAGGCGAAGTGTGTGCAGCCACCCAACATTGAGTCCACCCCTCCTCATCTAGACCATACTGCATATCAGTTATCCATTTTAACCTATGCAAATCCCAATTTGGCAAAAAATATTTCTGTAAATTCTTATACAAACAACTAATATGCCCCTTAGGAAGTTTTAGCTATTTTCCCAACAAACCTGTAAAATCCACTCAACAACATAATAATTCCTAAGAAACATCTTTGACAGGGCATGCCTAAGCTAAAAGTATTGCCACAGCTCTCTCGGTGGCAAGTGATACTTACACTGCAAGTCTTGAAAGGTAACCATCAAACCCATCCCCCAATCCACCAAATCACTCAAAGTATTCACCCTTTTGGTCAGCCAGGATCCCCAACAGATAGTGGTGTTTCCTATCTGCAAATCCGGATTCCCCCACAATGGTTCCCATTTACCAAAGAAAGAAGCATCCTGTCCTAAAATCTTAAAAAAACCTACCCCACGCCCACTGTGATTAAATCATAGGGGTTGTAAGAACTTGAGAATGTGTCCCAATACTTTTTAGAAAAATCACCAACTGGGTCTTCCCCACCAAACGCTGTTCTACCTCTACCCAGAGGGGCAAGCCCATGTAAGAGGCTGAAACCCAATTCAAGGTCTGCTTTACCCCATGACATATATGGTGTGCCCAAAATCAAGGCATATTCCATCCTCCTGACACCCCAGGAGCCCAAAGCATCCATCTGCTAAACCGAGGGGTGGATCCCTCCCAAATAAAATCAGCCACAACTCTGTCCAACTTAACCCAATATCTCTGGAGAATAATAAAAGGTAAATTATACAATTTATAAAAAAGGCATGGAAAAATCATAATTTTAATGGTAGTTATCTTGCCCAGGAGAGACAAATTAAGTTTCATCCAATGTAACAAATCCACCTTAATCTCCTCCAAAACCCTGGTTACATTTTTAGAGCACATATCCATAAGCTGAGCTGAGATATACATCCCTAATTACTTCACACCCCCTGGTGACCATCTTAAAGTATGGGAACCCAGCACAGCCCAGCTGTTATCTGCATTAAACAAAGGTAAAATCTCTGTTTTTTTCCCAGTTTATATGCAACCCAGAAATGGTGGTAAAGGAATCAATTATTTCCTATGCTTTTGGGGGTGGGCATTCCACCCTCAATAGTAACAGCAACAAATCATCAGTGTACAATAAAGTGAAGAAAGACTTCTCCTCCACCTTTATCCCCACGACTCCCGGGTTTTGTGATAATGCCAAATTTAGAGGCTCAATAGCAAGCAGAAATAATGATGGACTGAGTGGACACCCTTGCCTCATTCCTCTCGATAAACAAAAGGGTTTCGACAACACCCCATTAGCCCCTACCCTCGCCCACAGATTGGAATATAGACAACTAATCCAGCAACAGAACTTTGGGCCCAGACCAGCCCTAGCAACCACAAAATGAAAATACATCCATTCAATGGAGTCAAACACTTTTTCTACATCTAAACTCACCAAAGCAGCAGAGTCTGGCCCATGCACCACCACCTATATCAGGGTTATAACTCCTCACAGATTGTCACTGCCCTGCCTGCCCTTCATAAACCCTGATTGGGCCTTGCTGACAAAAAGACCCTTTCTCCGATCATGTAGCAAGACTCTTAACCAAAATTTTACAGTCAACATTCAAAAGTGAGATAGACCTATAATTAACACACGAAGTAGGGTCCCTCCCAAGGTTCAGCGGGGCAGTGAGTTTGTTTTATTAAGTAAGGGGGGTGCAGGGGCAAAGTCCCCTGCATTGGGGGTGTGGGAGAGGGTGAAGCCCTCTGAAACATTAAATAAACTCCGCTGTCAGCCGTTAGGATTTTGTGTGTTGGGAAAGTGGTATTGGGATACCGGGTGTCAGGGAAGAGCCTGTCAGGCTCATGTAGTAAATCCATTGGAGTTGTACATTGGCTACCACCTGAAGGACTTTCTTCCATCTCCTCTCTACCTGGTCTCCTAGGAGTCCTAATTTTCTCCTCCCCCTGGCCATCATCATCATCATCATCATCATCATCATCATCATCAGCTTCGCTGCCTGATGGTCCTTCTGCTGACACTGTGTGCTGGCATGCCTTCTCATATGTAAATCTGTGGGACTTCAGCAAATGCCTTTTCATGATAGATGATCCCAGCCTTATTCTCTCCTTACCCTGACTCAGCCTGTCTTTACATAAAAGACACGCTGCATGTGTCCTTGATTTTTTGTCCTCTTTAAAGAAGTCCCACACCACCAACATCACTAGTTGGGTCTTTCCTACTGGCACTGTCCTAATGGGTGGGCTGTTTGGGGCTGCATCCACATCATCTCCCTCCTCTTTTTCCTCCACCAGTTCGCCAGGGTCAGGGAATGTTTCTTCTTCCTCCTCTACCATGTATCATGAGCCACCAGTTATGCCTATGTCTTCATCATGTGCTGTGGCCTCACTTTTTCTTTGGTTTTACCACCACTTTTGGTCTTTTGGGATCTCTTATGTGTACCTGCCCCAAGTTGAACTCACTCCTGTTCCACCTCCTCCTCCCCAGAACTGCTGCTGCTATTACTTTTATCAGGCATATAATCACAGTCCAAATCTCTGCCCCCAAGAAGCTCTGCCAAATCACTTTTCTCCTCATCCTCCACCTGATTCACTCCCTGATGCACTCCTTTCTTATTGCTTTTTTTTTCTACAGTGATTGCATGTGTTGTATCCCTTGTAGTGCTACTGCGAGTGGTTCCTATAATGTGGGATACTCTATGGACTATTCGACCACTACTGTCAGGATGGAAGCTGTCCAGAGGAGGGCAACTAAAATGGTGCAGGGTCTGCACCGGAAGACATATGAAGAGAGACTTAAGGAGCTTAATATGTATAGCCTCGAGGAAAGGAGGGAGAGGGGGGACATGGTAGAAATTTTCAAGTACCTCAAGGGAATCAACGAAGTCCAAGAGGGTAGCATCTTTCAAAAAAAGAGGTGTGCAAGAACAAGAGGGCACAATTTGAAGATGGGGGGTGGCTCAGAGATAATTTAAGGATATTTTTCACAGAGAGGGTTGTGGATGCATGGAAGCGGCCTTCGGAGGAGGTTGTGGAGTCAAAATCAGTGGTGGAATTCAAGCATGCATGGGATAGTCATAAGGCAATTCTGGGGGGTGGGGGTAGGAAGAAGTAGGCTGCTGGTTAACTAGGATCTGCAGCTTATCCAGTAGGTAGGGAAATGGGCAGACTGGGTGGGCCAAGCGGTCCTTATCTGCCATCAAATTCTATGTTTCTATGTTACTGTCATCTTCCTCTGCACTTGTAGTTCCAGCAGAGGCAGAGGGTTTATGACCAAGCCCACTATGTGTTTGTTTTCCTTTGATGTGACTGGAATCGGAAGATCCCATGCTATCATCTCGTTGACCTGTCTGTTGTTCCATTTCCTAATGCTTGCTACAGGACTCAGCCACTTGAGTGACGAGAATGATGAAGACTTACATTTTTGTATTTTTGTTGGTTTTTTTTTTATATTTTAATTTTTTTGTCAGTGACAGACATACTTTTATTTAATTTTGTGATTTTATCTATTTATTTTTTAATTTTTAGTTTATCTATGGAAGACATAATTATTTAATTTTGAGATTGTTTAAATTTTTTATTTTATTTTTATTTTTTGTGGGATGCCACCAAGATGCCACCTACAGGAGCCAGGCATCAGCAGTCTGACAGCTGGTACACACTTGTTGCCCACTACCCAGATCACACTGCAAATGGATACTTTAGGACACATGAGAAGGAGGAGGAGAAAGAAACATGTTTTTAAAGTTTTTTTATGGGATACCACCAAGGTGCCACATACAGGGGACGGGCACCAGCACACTGCCAGCAGGTACACACTTTCTGCCCACCACCCAGATCACACTGCAAAAGGATGAGTCAGGATTCAGCAGGAGGAGGAGGGGGAAGAAACCAATTTTTAAAATGTTTTTATGGGCTGCCACCAAGGTGCCACCTAGAGGGGCCAGGCAGGCTGCCAGCTGGTACACACTTGTTTGCCCACTGCACAAATCAACTGCACAGAGCACCATGCAAAATACTGCCTCAGTACTCAGAAGGAAGAGGAGGAGGAAGAAGAAACAATTTTAAGTTTTATATGAGATGCCACCAAGGTGCCACCTGCAGGGGCTAGGCACCAGCACGCTGCCAACTGGTGCACATGTGCTGCCCACTGCTCAGATCACACTACAAAGGGCTGATTCAGGACTCAGGAGGAGGAGGAGGAGGAAAAAACATTTTTTAAGCTTTTTATGGGATTCCACCAAGGTGCCATCTACAGGGGCTGGGCACCAGCAGGCTGCCAGCTGGTATACACTTGCTGCCCACCATGCAGATCATACTGCAAGATGCTGCTTCAGGATGCAGGAGGAGGAGGAGGAGGAGGAAGAAACTATTTTTTTTTAAGTTTTTTCATGGGATGCTACCAAGGTGCCACCTACATAGGATGGGTATTGGCATGCTGCCAGCTGATACACACTTGCTACCCACTACCCAGATCACACTGCCAAGATCATACTGCAAAGGGCTGCTTCCAGACTAAGGAGGAGGAGGAAGAAACAATTGTTTTTTTAAGTTGTTTTTTTTTCTTATGTGATGCCACCAAGGTGCCACCTACAGGAGTCAGGCACTTGCACACTGCCATGTGGTACACAATTGCTGCCCAGTGCCCAGCTCATATGGTAAAAAGCTGCTTCAGGACTCAGAAGGAAGAATAAACTTTTTGACATTTTTATGTGATGCCACCAAGGTGACACCTAGAAGGGCTGGGCATTGGCATGCTGCCAGCTGTTACACATTTGCTGCCCACTGCCCATATCTCACTGCAAAAGGCTGATTTAGTACTCAGGAGGAGGAGGAGGAGGAAGAAACCATTTTGTATAAAGTTTTTTTGATAGGATTCCACAAAGGTGTCACCTACCAAGGGCCAGGCACTGGCACCCTGCCAGCTCAGCTGGCACACACTTGCTGGCCACTGCCCAGATCTCACTGTAAAAGGCTGCTTCAGGACTCAGGAGGCAGAGAAAGGCAATAATGACTAAATAAACTGCCACAAAAAGAACTGAAAGGGGAAACTAGTGAAGAGGATACCACCAAGGTGCCAACTAGCTTTGGACAGGCACTGTCCTGCTGCAAGCTGGCACACTGCCCAGCCCAGTAAAATTTATTTTTTTTGTAACTGAGTAACTCCTAAAAGACTTCCATGCCTTGCTAAAATGCTACTTTGGAAAAAAAAAAAGAAAAAATGGACACTGGTAGGCTGCCACCTCATGTGCCCCATCTGTCACAGCCCAGCCGAAAGCACACTCCTCCAGTCCCACCTGTCCAGCTAGCCTCTGATCCCAGAGGCCTGCAGCAAGCCTGCAAGCTGGAGCACTGATGCTGCTTTTTATGTTTGCTTGCACGCATGTGCAAGAAACATAGTGCCATCATCCGAGTTTTTGGAGGTGTGTCAGTGTGTTGGCAGGCGCGGCCGCAGTTCTCTATGGCAGCTCCAAAATGCAGTGGAGTACAGTTGAAAGGGGGAGCTACACTTCAGTGAGCAGCGATCAGATATCATCTGCTCATGCGCAGCTCCCCCCCACACACACACACACACACACACACACACACAAACACACGCACTCCATACCGCGTGCTGCCCCCATGCACACACTGTACAGAAGGGGTGCCGAATCCTCCGCCGGCTGTGCTGCATCCCACGTTTCCACATGCCACGCTGGGTGCCCACCCCATCGTGGCAAGTCAATCAAATAGCTGACGGGGTTGCCCAATCCTCAGCCGGCTCCACTGTCCCCCCCCCGAGAGTACAGGGTGCCATGCTGGGAGCCCACCCCAGCGTGGCAACTGATGCTATGGCAAATGAAGGTGCCCAATCCCCTGTTGGCTCCACGCGCCCCCAACCAGCTATCCTTGTGCCACGCTGGGAGCCCACCCCAGTGTGGCAAACGTCCCGCGTCGTCATTGTGGTCCAAAAAACCTGCAAATTAAAAACTGTCCCTCGGTTCTTCGCCCTCCCACAACCCGCACCCACCCACTGCGCACTCCTGCCTCCCCACAATCCGCCTACCCCATACTTACTCTCCGACCTCGGCGACACGATCTTCGGTGGACCAGGAACACGTCTGCACTCTTCAAAGCTGACCGCGAACTGAGGAAATGCCGGTAAGCTGTATAATGGGATAGATTGGGTTTTTTCAACTTTGTTGCATATCTCAGGCGTTTTTTGGAATTTTTGCACCAAATTTTCAACATAGGGTTTTTGGGACCCCTTCACGTGAATGCTGTCACTGTCATGTCGTTATTCAGGCCCGAAGGGTGATTTCGCAGTCACTACGTGAAATCACCTTTCGGGACCAATTAGTGAAATGACACTGCCAGAGTTCATAAGGTGGGCTCTCACGAAGCCTATTTTGAAAATTTGGTGGAAAAATTCCAAAAAATGACTGTTTTACGAGCATGCATTGCGCAGTTCCTATGCAGGCTCATAAGTTCTCGAATTTTCAATATTTTCACTCCAGATTTTCAACATTGCCATTTTACCATACCTTCTTATGAGCAGTACAGCTGTCATTTTTCACATCTCACCCAAAACATGTTTCCGCCCATGTAGCGCACAGTGGCGCAGTTGGTGTGCGAAATCAATCTACAGAACAAATTAAGAAAATCACAGTGACACTGTTCATGAGCAGAGGTCTTAAAATGGTTACATTGAAAATTTGGTGAAAAAATCCCTAAATATGACTATTTTACGAGTGTGCGTTGCGCAGTTCCTACGCACGCTCGTAATTTGCGAATTTTCAATATTTTCACTCCAGATTTTCAACATTGCCATTTTATTACACCTCCTTATGAGCAGTACAGCTGTCATTTGTCACATCTTGCCCAAAACATGTTTCCGTCCATGTAGCGCACAATGGCGCAGTCGGTGTGCGAAATCAATGTATGGGACACATTAAGAAAATCACAGAGACACTGTTCATGAGCAGAGGTCTTAAAATGGCTATGTTGAAAATTTGGTGAAAAAATTCCTAAAAACGACTGTTTTACGAGCGTGCATTGCACGGTTCCTACGCACGCTTGTAAGTTTGCGAATTTTCAATATTTTCACTCCAGATTTTCAACATTGCCATTTTATTATACTTCCTTATGAACAGCACAGCTGCCATTTTTCATGTTTTCCAAAATGTGTTTTCGCACATGTAGCGCACAATGGAGCAGTCAGTGTGCGAAAGCAATGTTTGGGACAGATTAAGAAAATCACAGTTACACTGTTCATGAGCACAGGTCTTAAAATGGCTATGTTGAAAATTTGGTGACAAAAGTCCATAAAATTATTGTATCACGAGTGAGCATTGCGCAGTTTCCACGCAGCCTCGTAAGTTCATGACTTTGTAATATTTTCAGTCCAGATTTTCACCAGTGGCATTTTTCCACACTTCCTTATGAACAGTACAGCTGTCATTTTTCACAACATGGCTGAAATGTGTTTTCACACTTTCAGCACAGAGATGCGTGGTCGCTGTGGGAAATCATTGTTTGGGACAGATAAAGAAAATCACAGTGACACTGTTCATGATCAGAGGTCCCCAAATGCCTCTGTTGACAATCTGCTGTAAAAAAAATCCCCAAACTAATTACATTATGGGTGTGCGTTGCACAGTTTCTATGCACGCTCGTGACTTCACCAGTTTTTTTAATATTTTTACTGTAGATTTGCAACATTGCCATTTTTTACACCTCACCATGAACAGTACAGCTGTCATTTTTTACATCCTGTTCGGAATGTGTTTGCACCTGTGGTGCTAAATGCCGTAGTCGCTGTGCATAAGCAGCTTTCGGCTAGCAAACTGATATTGCCACTGTTCATGAGGCAGGGTCACAAAAAAACCATGTTGAAAATTTGGAGTGAAAATACCAACGAATGCCTGAGGTATTAGGGTTTCCAACCATAACGCCCAACCCTGTAGAGAATGACAGGCATCAGGGGATGTGACTTGGGATTCTTGCCTGCAATGCTCATAACATTCCACACCCTGCAGCCAGTGAGAGGCATCGAGGTATGCCCTGGACTCTTTGCCCCCAAAGTTCACCCCATTCTCCTATACCGCACCCATCTCACCATATTTCCTGATGGAATGGGGTTCGCATAAGAGCCAAAGACCCCAAGGCACACCGTGACACTTGTCAGTGTCTACAGATTGGGGTGTGGTGAAATGGCGTATCCGTTATGCCTGACGACCCAAAGGCACAACCCAATGCCTGTCACTCTCTGCAGGGTGGTGGTGGGGTTGGCTTCAGTTCAATACTTCACTGCCATTCCTATTACGCTGCTCTGTAACTTCTACACTACCACTGCCAGTGCCAGCAAGCAAACATTCGGCATTGACAAATGCTTGTTTAATTCCTTTTCCTCCCCTTCCCAAGTTGCAGACCTTAACTTCAGAAAACTGTCTATTTGAACTATTTGGTGAAAACAGAAAAAAAAAAATCATTTTCTCCTAGATAATCTAACTAGATTTGTAGAACATGCTGCCTGAGGTACCTATCAGCTCAAAGCTAAGAGTGTGAGTGTGCTCTCCTGCTGGCTCATGTTAGGTTGAGCTGCGTAGCTGCATCAAAGAAGCTGGGACTAGCCTGTGAGTCACAGTAAAGTTAATTGTTTCAAGTGCGAGCTGCACTTTGTGGTTCAACTGGTTTGACAAGCCTGCATTATTCAGACCAGGGTGAACCAGTCAAGCTAAAAGTCTGCCTATTTTTTTCCAAAAGTTTGCCACTGTCAGAAAAATTGAACACCCGAACTTTGAGGCGTTCAATTCTTTTGTAGAACCAAACTTGCAGCCCTACTATACAAAATAAAACCTGGACAACCGTGCACAAGAAGGCTGTAGTTTTATCTTGGGGTTCCGTTGACATTAGGATCCTCTCAAGCTTCACTTTTGAGCTCTCTGTGATGTCATCAGGACCCCCCCTGTTAAACACAGCCTTGTTGTGCATGGCTGCCCATGCATTAGCTGGGTCTACTAGTAATTCTTGTAATCGCTCTGACTGACTCTCCTTATCCCGATGCTGGGTGCCCAAAACACAGGTGCCCTACATCGGGATTTTCCCTGCAGCTGAGTTTATTTTATGTTTCAGGTGGCTGCTCCCCCCCCCCCACTTTAGGATTACAACTCTGCAGTGGGCAAATCCCGATGTCGGCACCTGTGTTTCAGACACCTGGTGTTGGGATAGTGAGCGTCAAGCAGAGCAATCACAGGAAGTTAAATGGATACCCATTAGTCTCTATATAAATCCTCTTTCCCTCCCTTCTGCCCTGCCCTCTCTCTCTCTCTCTCTGTCTGGGCCCAAGGCACAGTTACAAGAAACTTTGTTAAGTGATTGTAGTGACCACTCAGTTATGATCGGGTTTTGCACTGGAAATTGACCATGTGGGAAGGGGTTGGCAGTCACCATGGTAATGGCCCTCATCCACAAAGCATGGCAACCCTCAATAAACTGGTCATAGAATTTAGTGGCAATCCTTGCCTATAGGTGCTACAGGCATGCAGTAGGGGTTTTGCAGTTCTGTGACAGGGATAGCAGAAACTGGTGAGGAATGTAGTTATGGGAAAGACATCGCAGTCAGACCTCAATAAAGGAGGATCAAGGCTTGAGGGGTTCCACCATATGCCAAGGAGTGCCAGCACTTGGGTTTAGATAGGGAGACCACTGCACTACCATAGAAATTATGTGAACGACATGGAAAAATTGACTGAGACCGGCAGGACCGCCGGTGCAGTGGCAGGGTGTCCATCTGTGGGGCTGACATCCCGGGTTTGGGAATGGACTCGGAAGTCAGGGGACTGGTCGGGGGAGAAGGATTGAGTGTCCCAAGGACTGCTTTCCTTCTCTGGGGGGTAAGAGGAAAGAGCACCCGGCACTATGGGGACCCCTGGCAGAGGCCAGGGGTACTGCTGCGAGCAGCGCCACTCATTTGGGGGTGGGGTGGACACTGGCATCATTGCATGTCCCCCCCGGACAAAAACTCAGTAAAAATTAATGTTGTCTGCTAATGATGGCTCTCGCCTCCGCTTCTGCTGCTGACGGAGGACTGCCAAGGGGGTGGTCTCACTACTGCGGCCCCACCCTGGGGATCAAGCCATGGCTTGTGACTATGTTTCCTGGGAAGGGGGCAACTGCTTGGTGGCTCCACCCAGGGGAGTAAGCCTGGGGATGAGGGGGCAGTGAGCGGGAACAGGGACCAGACCTCTGGCAAGGAGACACAGCCAGTAAAAAAAAAATATTTACTGAGATCAACCTAGTGGGGAACATCACATAATGGATGGAGCAGGTGGGGAGGGGGGATCCTGCTCATTTTCATCAGTTGCAATATAATACCATGTGAATGGTGTTCTGCCATACTGCAATTCCATGGAAGCCACATACCAGCAAGTCAGTGGGAGCAGACCCCATATGCACCCACAGGTAAGGTACTCTTAAACATACTGTTACACTGTATAGGTAACTTCAGGTGGTGGTGGTGTACAGGGTAATTTCTGGGGAAAAAAAGCAGGCATGTAGCAGCTACAGTCGGGAATATAGGAGACACCCTATTTAGGGGTTAGATGACAGCAGTTCAGGAAGGGCAAAAGGGGAACATTGGTAAAAGGGATGAGAAAGAGGCAGGGAGTACAGGGAGAGCTATACCTAGAAATCACAACTGTAAAAGGGAAAGCATGTAACACCCTTTCTAGGGTAAGGTGTTAAAGTAAATCCTCATAGAAGGTGTAGGCGGGAATGGAGCAAGAAGATGGAAGGGACCATAGAGACAAGCTACATTTGGAGGCAGAAGGGAGGAACTCATATTAGGAAATATGGAAGTGGTGCAGCACAATGGTTGTAGAGTTATAGTATTCCAGTAGACATTCTGGAGATTGAGGTACTACCCATTCTGCATGCACATCTCTGGGTTGAGGGCAGAAGTTGCTGGTCTGCATGCCAAGCTGATTAAGATCCAGAGGACCCCTTGCCCCACCCAGAGGCCACCAAGTCTGCTGCCATTGCCCTAGAGGTTGCTTAGGCAGAGAGTGGCTGGCTGGACCTTGGTGGGCTCTGGGAGGGTGGGGGTGGCAGATCAGGGGCACATTTCTCAGCCTGTGCCAATACAGAATTCCTTCACTGTTCTGTTAGGACTGGACTGCTGAGAGAAGGCACGCAAAGTGGTGGCACGGGAGAATGTAGGGGGTCCTCAAATGGGGAGGCCTTAATGTGGGAGGTAGAGGACCCCAGCAGTGCAGAAAGCAGCTTCTTGTGAGAGACTTAACTGCAAGGGTGACAGATTTGAGAGCAGGAGGGGGTGGAGAGAGGGAGGGAGGTTAGGTGCTTACCTGGCACCTCGGTTTGGAAGGGTGGATAGTGAATCCTAAGGATTGCTAGGGCGGTAGGGCAGGGGGAGTTGGATGTCACTGTCCTCCTGGGAACAAATGTTCTATTGAAGCATGGGACTGGGGTAGTACATGGAGAGTTTAGGGAACTGGGTAGGGGGGCCTAAGGCAAGCAGCATGAATGGTGGCATCCACTGAAGTGCTACCTGTCTATGGCTGATGGGAGGATAGAGTACTCCATTCCAGGAGCTGACAGAATGGTGCAGGGAGGAGGAATTCAGCTTCATTGGAGACTGGGCCAGCCTGGAAGGATATGGGTCTATACAGAGGTGATGGCCGGCATCCTTCTGTGAAGGATACTACAGTTCTGAGTGGAAGGTTTAAATTTTACTTTGATGAACATTTAAACTTGCTGAGGGGGGAGGCAGTAATACAAAGGGAGGTATCAGGAAGAGAGAGGTTGAGGGGAGGGAAAGTTCCCTGGGGCACAAGGCAAAGGAGGCAGAAGGTTAGTAGGGGACAAGAGGGACAAGAACAGAAGATGTGAAAAGAGAGATGTTGAGGAAGCAAGGCACGAAAAGGGTAGTGGGGGGGTGCGGAATGTTTCAAGTGGCAGCAAAGGCAGGAAGGGGAGAAAGGGAGTTACAGGTAGTGAGGGAGCCGGATGTGGACAGTCATGTGTGCTAATGTGAGGAGTCTTGGGAATAAGATTCAAGACCTGGAAGCTATCATGGCGGAGGCAGGCATCAATCTTGTGGCTATAACTAAGTCATGGTGCACAGGGAGACATGACTGGGACATGGTAACGTCCAATTTTCAGTCTTTTGCCATTTTTCAGTGAGGTTACATATATAATTTGCAGAGAGTAAGAATTATACAAATAAAACTAGGTAAATAGCACAAAATATGCAATAATTTAAATATAGCATATGTTCCCCAGTATAAAAAACGATTTTGAACAGTTACAAAAGTGCAGTAGATGAACCTTGTAATTTAATACAGTTGCAGTGATTGATTACATTTATATTCAGGTTTTCTTTATAAAGATATAGCTATGACACAGAACAAATGTCAGAACATACATTGTTCCTGTTCCTAGCTGTAGAGAATTTTAGTCATTTGTCCATAATTTGATATAACATTTGGAATCATTAATGCTCTTGAATGAACCTCTGTCAATGAATAATTATGTTGGGAGGAATACGATAGCAAGACCTTTAAATTTTGAGGTGTATCTAATTTAAGAGATTTGAAATCTATATGCCCAGGCTCTTTCTCATCTAGCTTCTAACAAAAGTAAATGCATTGTTTCAAACGTTGAACAATGATGAGTTTGGTATGAACAAGGTAAAATAAATCTTGCTGAACTATTATAAAGTTTGTCTAATACAGATAATAATACCTTATACCAATGCCAGTAAACCAAAGACCCATATTCCAGTACTGGTAAAATCAAATTATTTACTATCTTTAATTGATCTTCAGAGACCAAACATTTGGAAATATGTCAAAGTCCTCCTAGTCACTTGTTTCTTTTTTCATTATGTATGTGACAAGAGGGCCAAAATTGATTTCTGAGCCTGTAATCACACCTTAATATGTATGCTCATATACACTTTCTAATTTATAACCCAGCACAGTAATGTGCTTCTGTTTATCCTCTGGTAACTGTTCCAAGTACATATGACTTTATCATGACATTGTAAAAATGGGTAAAAGCAAGACCCTACTGGAAACAAGATGTTGAAACTCAGCAGGACTATTCTGTGTAAATAAACAATAAAAAAATTGCTGGGAGTTGCAGGACTTTTCCTGTCATATGAACTTAGCACATGCTTCATCAACAGCTAAGACCTTTTTTAAATGAATTTTCCCTTTGCATACAACTAAGCATAACAAGTTCACTAATAAAACAGCAAGTGCTTGTTAAGGCATTGGCCAATGCTTTTTTAGTACTAGCTTCAAATCAGGTAAACTGATATTGAGTACATAGTGGATCATGTTTTCAGAGGGGGGAATGCTGATTCATACTATAGACATAGGGACAGAAGTGGGGGAGGAAGCCTATCTGGACCACCCCTCCACTGCTCTGCGGTAGTACCTTACTGGAGTTCCTCACATAATATAACAGTTGAGTCTATCCTTGAACTCTTAGTTTTGCAGTTTATAGTGTTATCTGGCAGTCGATTCCACACATCTTTAACTCTCTGTGTGCAAAAGAATTTACGACTAGTAGTATTAAATTGGTTTTGCTTTAATTGCCTAATACACCCCCCTCTGGTTACAGTAACTGGTCTTTGCTTAAATTCCAAATTTAGTAACAAAGGTACAAAGGAAAGGAGATCTCCTTTAATTATTCTACTCTGCAGACTGTATAACACCAGTGTATTTAGTTGTTCAGTATATGTTAATTGTTTAATTTCCCGTATAAGTCTGGTTGCTTTTCGCTGAACTCTTGCCACCTGATTTATATCCCCTCTGTGGTGCCATGTTCAAAGCTATGAGCCAAAATCTAAAAGTGGCACGAAGTTGCATTCCACTTTGTCAGCGTCCTCCCAGCTGCTCCAAAACCCGAGCACCCTGTTTACTCTTTTTATTGCTTTATCTCCTATCACTGGTGTGGCCCTACTCTGTCGGCTCCTCCCAAGCCCCATCTCTGCCTTCCCTGGTTCTAACCTGCTAACTACCTAAATTCAGTTCAATGTCTCCACTTTGGCAGTGGAAAAAGCAGGTGCATGAGAAATGAGAGATCGTTGCTTACAGTTTGGGTGAGATGAAAAGGTGGGTTAATCCTGCCATCTAGTGGCTGATATCCTGAGATTCACATTTCCTAAGTATTTTTACACATGGCAGTAGTAACAAACTCTGATCAGGGCCAACGAGGCTGCATAATGCTATTTTATGGGGATTAGGAGCCATCTACAGGGAAATTGCTTTTATGTGAAACCTCAGGTAGCTCAAGACTTCTTTTGAACTGCCAGCCAACAACAATATTCCCTTGTGATTGCTGGCCATGTTAAAGTTAACACATTCTCTGGTGTCCACAGGTACATCCCACCCTCTGACTGCTGAGCCCATTAATAAAAAATCATTCCCTGGTGTGCAGTGGCTCCATCATTGTCCGATCTCCTGCCGTGTTAATAACAAATATTTCCCTTGCTGCAGTATAAGGTCAGTCTGGTCCAGTGGTATGGAGTGATGAGGCAGGAACATGATCAGGTTGTCGAGAATCAGAGAGAAGACTGAGCATTCATCAGACAGTTGTCCTGTCCCTGGGTGGGAAGGCATGCTGACTTGACCTTGCTTCCCACAGGTGAAGGCAGTAATCCGGGGAATGCAGAAATGGCTAGCACAGGCTACCCACCTACCTCAGTCACACACTACCACCTGGATGACTGGCTTAGTTCTAGATGTGAGTGACTGGTTGGGGGGAGGATGTCTCACCCCTTCCTGGCCTATCATGGGGGGGACAATCCATGGGGAACTTTGGACTCAGTGGTCTGGGACAGGGGAGTGGCAGACAGGGGAGGTGGGGACAGGGCTGAGAGCCTGCCTCAGTTAACTAGCAAGGCAAAAATGTTTATGGAGGGGGGAAATGCTGCAGTATGTATGATCTTAACACATACAGTATACACAACCCTCCCATAATGGGAGTTACAGTAAACCTACCAAGTATAGGTAATATGTACAGGATCTCCTACCAGGGTACTATGGAGCCAGAGGGAGGAGTCTTAAAGGGATGAGGTTTCTTAGACCTGTAGAATAAGGATCCACAGTTCGTAGATAGTTACTAGGAAGGATAAGAAAGGTTAGACATATTGTTATATTTATCTGATGGGGAAAGAGTTCACATCTTGTGAAACCTGTGAAAGTAAAGAGAAAAAGGTTAATATGGAGTAAATACAGCAGTGGGAACAATAGAGAGGACAGAGATAGAAAGGGGTACAGTATAGCGTAAAAGGAAAAAAAAATATTGCTTTAGATAGAAAGTTACAGAATTAAATGAAGTAACAGATACAGAGGCATGTTTAATTTAAGTAGTATACTAATATCATTAACCGTTTACCAAGAACATCAAATACAAAAGACAAAAAACACAATAATGAAATGTTTGTAACCAAGTTATTCCTCAGACCCACCCCCTGAGGAAGGCCCATTGAAGAGTGGAAGCACTGTGACTAGTGGGTGCACACCAGCATATTGCCGGAAACTAAATCTTGCACTGAATCGGTGAGTGCTGAGCTTTCTTTTCTTGTCTTATTACAAACTGACTGCTTTGCTCATGCACCACCTTTTCCAGTGTGCACCACTCTACACTACTTACACTATAGCCACAGCACTGACCACTGACCATTACAGGACTGACACTTGCACCCCTACAGTTACAGGACTGTACTCCCCCGAGACTCACATTACTGAAACCCTCCACTGTCAGTCACAGCACAGGGCACCCACCCCTGACAGTCACAGAACTGATCCCTATTCCCAATGGTCACAACACTACACCCCACCACCATGACAACACTGCCCCCGTACTCCCCTAAAGTCACATGGATGACATTCTCCACAGGCAGTTACAGTAGTAATCCCCACCCCTAACAGTCACAACTCTGTACCTCAGTCACAGCACTGAAGACCACCCCACGCAGCCAGACTGACTCCCCCCCCCGAACAATCACTTAGTTTGGCACCTTATACAACCTTCCTGCCGCATGTACAACTTCCTACAAACACTTCAGTCCCTCAAAGCTGTAGTATTGTGCAGAAGCGGACCTCCCAAAAGTCACAAGAATGACCCTTACTCTGACAGTCACATAAATGACACCCTATCCCTGACAGTTACATATCTGGCCCTCTTCCCCATAATCACAAGACTGTACCACTACTTTGACAGTCACCCCCCCCCCACGGTCACAAGACTGTAACACCCCCTCCTTCACAGTCATGGGATAATACCCCCCCCCCCACAGTCACAGGACTGTACCACCACCCCCCAACTCACAGGACTGTACCACCCCATTGACAGTCACAGGACTGACACCCTCCATTGACAGTCATGACAATGATCACCCACCTCTGGCAGTGGCAGCACTGTTCCGCACCCCTGAGAGTCACAACACTTTCTTACTATTTCCAACAGTCACAGGACTGCCCCCCCAAACCTTGCAGTCACAGCAAATCCCCCCTGAGAGTCAAAGCACTGATCGCCATCCCCCCATAGCAACAGGACTGGTCAAAGCACTACACCCCACACCCCCATCTTACATCACTGATTATTCATCCCCAGTAGTCACAGCACAGTCACCTCACCCTCAAAAGTCACAACACCCTCTGCCATAAGTCACAGCAGTAATTTCGATCCCCTGACAATAACAGCACTAAGCCATGACTTCTAATGGTCAATGCACTGACCACTCATCCACAACAGCCACAGCACTGCCCCCTCCCCACAACAGTCATGGGACTAACCCCCACCCCGACAGTCACAGACCTGAACCACCCCTTCAATAGTCACAGAACTATCACCTTCCACTGTCAGTCATGGTGGCCACCTACTCGGCCACCTACTCGACAGTCACAGTGCTGATTTTCATCCCCCAACAGTGACAGCACTGACCTCTACCCACAATGGTCACAGCACTACCCACCACCACTGTCAAAGCACTGTCCCCATACATCCGCAACAGTAACAGGGCTGATACCCTCCACAGACAGTCACAACAGTGATCCACACTCCCAACAGTCACCACACTGCCCCTCCATTCCCAAAAGTAACAGCCCTGCCCCCTACCTGGCAGTCATGCAACTGGTCACCCACCCCCTGACAATAATCACACTGGCTCCCCATGCTTGACCATTTCAGCACTGACACCCCCAACCACAAAAATCACAGTACAGACCTCCACCGTTAACATAGCACTGCCTCTGAACCTCCCTCAAAATTCATAGGACTTACCTTCCCCTTTACAGCAATGCACCTGACAGTCACAGCACTGACCACCAACCACTGGCAGTCCTAGCACTGACCACACCTCAGTCATAAAATCTCTTAAAACATTGGTTAAGTACTGGCAAACGATTGCAGAGAGTGCAGGGGTCAAACTGGCACTGGCCTACTAGACAAACTCTGGTAGATATTGTGTTAGGCTAGTAAGCTCTTCCTTTAACTATCCCTGCAGACTTGTACTGGAGAGTGTAACCAATAAGTACATCAGCTGGGCTAATGGAAGAGTCTGTGGGGTTAGTGAATTTCTCCAGTCACTAGTCCTGCTGGCTAGTGGCTGCAAAACTTAACTTAGACCCCTGGAGTTGGTCATGCCATCCACAAGATGGCCCTCTAGACATTCTTGTCCACTGACCGGCCCTAAAGTTGAGAAGCCTGCTAGGAGTCATAAAACCCACATCCCAGCCCCCCCCCCACAACTGGACCACTCTTTCAGTACTAGTTCCTTAAGTTCTTATACTTCTACCTGGACACCCAAAATGACAGCAACAGAGATGGGTAGAAGGGACGTCGGTTTAATCCCTCATGCAAGGGACAGCACACCATGACAGTACAGGATTACTCCATATACTATATTGTTGTGCCAGTGTTCACAGTATGACCGTGAATATCCTAATAATCAGACTGCCCATACTGTATATGTGGTATGTCATACTTATTTTAGTTCTAGAGTACGTGGGACTCTTGAATGTACTGTAAATACTAGATAACCAACAAATGGAAAAAGATACATCTGCAAGTACTTCACAGTTCTGTTGTATAAGATACACATAATATAGAATGATCCTAAACAGACACCAAGCGGTACAGCACATGGACAACAAACTCTGATATTAAAATTTACATTGCTTGGCTTGTGAAACAGGCTTCTGGAATGTATAAATTCACAGCTGCTTAAGTAAGGGATTTACACATGTGTACATCATGATGCGGGCATCGCAGAAAAAAGCCTGGCTTTCTCAGTCCCAGGCTGGAATATCTCTTAGCATGTCCTACAGCCACATGTGTAACATAGAGTCATAGTCATTCTCCAATCATACTGAACATGCCATCCCTTACAAAGATTTCTTTGGAATACCATTGTTTTTTCTTTTTGACATTGAGTTAACTTTATTGGTTTTCTCAACAAACAAACAATATACAAACAGACAATGAACACATAACCAATCCCCCCCTGCCCCTCCCACCATCCATCCCCAAGGCATCAGGTGACTACTCCGAAAGCTAACCTACCATTTGGAACAGATGTAGGCTAAACAGTTTGTAAAGAGTACAGGGTCTGTAACTTGCCCCATATTTTGTTGAATCTTTTGAGGCAATTGTGTGTACTCGCAATTAACCACTCAGAGTTTAAGTTAAAGAGAAGTTCCTGCAGCCAGTCAGTGCAGCTGAGAGCATTTGTATCCTGACAGTGGTGCAGAACCAATTTTTTAACTGACATAGCAATTAAAGCCAAGTAATATCTGTGTTCTTGAATCCTCACCCCAGTGTAGTCCCCCACCAGACAAACCTCCAGTAAGAAGTAACTGTCTATGCCCAGTAAAGAGTTGGATTTTTGCCTAATGAGTGACCACAAGTTGGCAACCTTGGGACAGTCCCAAAATATATGTAGAAGGGAGCCTTCTGCTTGAAGACATCTTACACAGTTTGGAGAAAGAGTTCTGCCCATTTTATAAAATTTGACTGGGGTAAAATACATTTTGTTAAGTATCTGGAATTGCATGAGCGGCAACCCATCTTGTGTAATGTAAGTGTGGCAGTCTTTCCAGATTTTACCCCAATCAAACCTTGAATGCGAAAATTGTGAATTCCAATATCCAGGAACCCCGTCTACAGCAGGGTAGGCTCTATCATAAAGATTAACATATATCTTAGACACAGCATGCAGCATAATAGCTAATTCACTGAGTGGATGCATAAATAATATGGCATCACTGTTTCCTGTAGTGAACTCCAAACTGTGCACCAGCAAATGACGGAGTTGAACTACTTTAAAGATACTGGTCTTTTCTAACTTGTAGGACTGAATAATGTCATCTGAAGTTAAACAAACCCCGTCCCATACTAGATCCCCGATACTCACTGATGCCAATTGCGGCAGCCAGAAAGCTGGTATGAGCCTTCCTCCTATTTTGAAATTGGGGGTTGCCTAATAATGGTTGTTTAGGATTCCACTTGTGCTTGCATGTCAAAAAGGGGCATAGTTGGGAGTGGGCCCTCACTCAGTCAGACAGTTACGTAGTCTAGAGGGGAGGTCCTTGGGTTTGATATGCATAAGAGCTCTTGGAGACAAGCCTGAGGAAGCAATTAATTCCTGTTCGATTGTAAGCCATATCGTGTTATGTGACGGGGAGTCCTGGTCTCCCACTGGTGTAAACCATCTCAAGTACTTACTGGCCTGTCTTGCACAGTAATACAACCCAAAATGGGGGCGTCTGAGACCCCCACCAGTCTTGGGAGCTGCCAGTTTGTAATATGCTCTCCTCGAGGGTTTACTCACCAGATATAATCAGAAATAGTGGCATACAGTTTCTTAACCCATATTAGGAGCAACCATAAGTTCATCATATTGATAGGCTAGAAAAGACGTGGGAGTATATTCATTTTTACCAGGCTTCTGTGGCCCCAGAAGGATAAAGGTAAAACCTTTCAACTGGAAATATCCTGCTGTATAACCTGGAACAGGGCATCAAGGTTAAGCTGTCTTAAACTCCTGTCACTCTTAGTCAGACTAATACCTAAATATTTAAGGCTTTTTGATGTCCAAGATAATCCCAGATCAGTTATGTCCACTTTAAGTACCCTTGAATTTAGAGGGAAAACCAACGTTTTCTCCAGATTAACCCTGTAGTTAGAGTGCTTACCGTAGTCCTTGATGGTCTCCAAAACTGTCAGTATAGATGTATGGGGGTGTGATAGGTGAAGTAATATATTGTCAGCATACACTGACAGTTCTAACTCATGAGTCCTCACCTGTACACCCCTTAAATCTGAGTTCCCTTTCAGCTTAACCAACAGTGGTTCCAGGTAAAGATTAAATAACAAGGGTGATTGGGGTCAGCCTTGCCTAGTGAGGAATACCATTGTAATACCTGTTCTTTACCATTATACCACCACTGCGCTTTCCAGTGTATTACCATTGTGGGTTTCATAAATGGTATCACAGTGGATTTGTTCCAATTCCATTGTGTAACCATTATGATACCATGCAGACAGTAGTAGTTCACTGGCAACACCACCTCTGCTGGTACCACAGTGGTAACAATGTGTACCATTGTGATACCACTGTTTGTTGGTATCACAGTGGTTTTGTTCCAATTCCAGTGGGATACTAGTGTGTCAACTGTGATATCATCAACGCCCAGTGGTAGCACAGTGGCAAACTCTTGTGCAACAGTAGCACAGTGGTGCATACCAGTGTGATACCACTGCACTTGGTATCAGAATGGATTTGTTTTAATTCCATTGCAATATTATTGTGACCACTATGGAGCCATGTGTCAGTGGCAGCACAATGAGTGCACCTGCAGTGGAAATACAATGGTCTCATTCCATGCCTTATACTGGTGGTAGCACAATGGTCATGCAGCATGGTATCACAGTAGTCTGCGTGGGTCACTGGTAGCACATGGACCACATTGTAGGGGAAAACCTGCCGGCAGAGTGATCCAAAAAAAAAAATAAGTAAGGCACATCCAACAAGATCAGACTCCTAGGACTCAAACCCCTAATGTTTTTATTTGTGTACTTTATACGCTTTGCATTCTTCCACTCTGTCTGCATTAATGAGGTTTCTCTGCAGTAAAACACCTTCCTTTTGTGAAAGTGGAAACTTAACAGCATAGTAGAGCTATTTCAAATGCTATGTCACTAACCACTTAACAATTGAAGGCCTAGTGTCATAATACTTGGGGTAGCACTGTTACAGGTTAGCATCCTAGCACAGGTAAGAGATCTGGTTCCTATGGAGCCTGGGATAAGGGTGTCTTGGGAGAACATGGTACCTGTAAAACAAGAATTGCAATGGGGTCACAAAGGATCTACAGCTCTTTATGAACTATTACCAACAAGGTAGGGTAAACAAAAAACAATACTTATCTGATACGTTTGGTCAGTGTCCTCCTACACCTGGTCAACGTCCTGTCAGACCTATCGATATAAAAGGGAAAATGGGTCATTATAAAGAACAAAATATTGATCAGCTACTGTAAGTCAGTTGGGATTACCCGGTAGAGGTTGAAAAATAAAGTGGTTTGTATTTGTGGGTGTTGATGGGGGAGATACTGCACCTGTACCACACCAACGAATCTGGTGTTAGAATAGACTGGTCACTCAGGGGCCATCATAGTGGGGAGGATTCAGTGTCCCTAGGACTGATCTCTGTTGGGGCTGAGGGCCATGTTGCTCCACCCATCAACCAACAGAGGGCGGGATGAAGACACCAGGGACCCAATATTCAAAAATGCCAAAAGTGGAGCGCAATAATTAGTGCTGTGCTTTGTGATATTGCATGTGTGCAAAACTGCCATATTCAGATGGAAAGCACATGGCACTAGTCCTCTGAATATAGGGACATTGTGTTGAGGCATTAAGCTACCTAGTGCCACCTGATAGTGCACCCAAAGCTAGGCCCTGCAATGGCTTGTATGTGGTCTGCAGTATTCAAATGTCCCCCTGCAAATTAGTCCATTGGGCATACAAAAGCACCAAGGATCATTTGCATGCCCATTATGGGCTCATTTGCATGGGAGTGAGACTGCTTTGCCCAGCCACCCCCCCAACTATCTCAACCAAGTGAGTTGTCCCTTGTGCTAGTGGCATCTCTCCACCCTCCAAACCCAGTCTCATGAAAGACAGATATATCCCTGGCATCCAGTGATGCCCCCCATACCCAGTCCAGTAATGAAAGATTTATCTTTGGCATCGAGTGGTCTCTTGCCCCACCTGATTGCAGTCCCATTCAGGAATGGTATATCCTGGCATCCAGTGGTCCCTCCCCACACCCAATCCCAATCCATGTAGAAAAACAATTTCTTTGGTGTCCAGTGGTCTCTCCCCACACAATCCCTATCTTGGGAACATCATCCCACCCAGTTTCCAGATGCTCCCCTCATGACAGTCACACTGTCCTTGCATGGCAGGGTCAAAAAAGCACAAAGAATGAACCACTACTGCACTGAGGACCATAACAAAAGTAAGTAGTCGGGTTGTAGCAATCTAAGTAATTGACCATTTGGTCAGGTCTTTCTTTCATATTTGGAAATAAATCCACTTTGATTGCTACAGCCTGACTGCTTACTTTTGCTATGGTCTTGAGTGCAGTAGCAGTTCATTCTTTGTGTTCTTGTGTGTTGGCTGGGATGCCCTTCTAACTACTGCAGCGACCTGCTAACGCTACTCGCAGCACCTACCTCTGGGACTGCATCAGGAGCAAATAAATCCTACCCCCCAACAAAGCCCAGTCCTGAACTGTGCACAGCTTCCCCCAACCCATAACCCAGCTGGTGGCTAGTGACCTCCCTCACAGCCTTGGCACTGACACTGACCCTTGGTCCCCCTACCTATCTGTCAGTGCCACAGTTCAATGACGGCGAGTGGCATAGCCCGCCTTTCACAACCATGGTTGCCTTCCATCTATCTGTATCAGGGAGTGCAGCCTATGAATAGGACAAAGCACATCACTGTGCCATATATAGTAAATAAGCTGTGCTCCCTGCTAGAGATAGATGCTGGGTGGCCGTGGTCGTGTGAGGTGGGCTGTGCCACCCGTCGTCATTGAATTGCAGCAGTGACAGACTGGTAGGGGAACTGGAGGCTGGGTGTAGGTGCTTTGGGTAAGAGGGAGGGCCACTAGCTACTAACTGGGTATGGACTGGGGGGCACTGCTCATGGTTCGGAATGGGACTTTGTTGAGGGAGGCAGGACTTCTTTACTACTGCCATGCCAAGGACAGTACTACTGTTGGGAGGCACTGGCAAACTGAGACTCGTTTTCAGGATGGGGATCAGCTATGGAGAGAGATCACTGGACACCAGAGTAACTGTGTTCCAACACTCTGTAACTGGACTTGGATTGGGTGGGGGAAGTGACCACTGGATGCCAGGGATATATCCTCCATTAATGGGACTGGGTTTGGAGGGACAGGGGCACCACTGGAAAGCAAGGATATATCTTCCTGTAATGGGACTGGGATCATGTGGGAGGAAGGGATCACTGGATGGCAGGGATACTTATTTCATTAACGGGACTGGGTTCAGAGGGAGGGGACACCACTTGTCTCCAGGGAATACTGTCTTGGGATGAGAGGGCACCGACACACTACCTCAAGCAACTGCTAGGGCTGTGCCGGATTAAGGCGAAGGTTAGGTCAGCAGTATTTTCTCTGCACAAGGGGACCATCCAAAGTGCTCTAGCACAGAGCAAATACTGTGAGTATTGAACTGCACCAATATTCAGGTTCCCACCCCTGATTTGCATAATTTGCTTTGCATCCCCTCCCTGGTTTACCTGGCGCAAACCCGGTTTGCCCACTTTAACCGGTCTTTTAAATATACGACACTGGTGCAAAACCCAGTTTGCTCAGGTAAACTAGGATCTGCACCTGGGCAAACATTTGAATATCAGGCCCCAGCTGTTATACTCCCCTCCACAATCAATAGGACTCCAGATCAAACTGGTAGAGAGTTTTGGGGGGGTTACCATGTCTGATGAGAGTCTACAGAATGGGGGGAATGAGGGTGATGACCTTTCCCCTCCTGCCTCCCCCATGGAGGGAATCAGTGGCTGTTCTGAAGGTCCAAATTTAGTACCTGGGATAGTGGATGATGTTGCTAGGTGGCTGGTGGCAATATGGTACTTCTTGGTGATAGAAGGAAAAAACAACGGCATTGCAGGTATATGGAAATCTTTAATCAGTGCATAGTATATGCACAGCCGCTCAGCAGTACAGGCTACAACCTCAACTAGTTTTGCACCAAACGTGCGTCATCAGGAGGATAGTCTACCTACAATCCACACCTTTAAAAAGTTAACATTTAAAGTGACAGTACCACATTACCATACACCTCGATATACAAAAAAAACCTACAAGAAAAACTGATATTGATATATCACTATATATAAAAAAATATACAAGACATATGCAAATAAATCACTGTAGATCAAAATAACTAAAAATAAATCTTGCATTTAAAACAATATATTGAATGCCCTATTAAATATGTTAATCTATCTAGGACAAACCTGGTCCTTTAACCATTAATCTTACCAGTAACCCTTATGACCAGGTGACTTTTGCAGACTTACTAACAAAGTCCAAATAT
This sequence comes from Neoceratodus forsteri, assembly GCA_016271365.2. NCBI lineage: Eukaryota > Metazoa > Chordata > Ceratodontiformes > Ceratodontidae > Neoceratodus > Neoceratodus forsteri. The sequence continues at coordinate 1,284,135,080 of CM057453.1, forward strand.
GTAACATATTTTGCTAGTTTTCCAAAAAAAATTTTCAAGCAATTGTATGTATAAGCATACACATCGTATCAACACCGTCTAGGGAGAAAAGAGAGAAAAAAAGAAAAGACGTATGTTTATAACAACAATATACATCATCATATATCCAGTATCATCTTAAATCATTAATACACCATAGATAGAAATACAAACTACTATTTCTTATCTAAATAGCTTTTTTAAAAAAAAAAAAATAATTTCTTCTTTCTCATATTTATCAAAGGAATAACATCAACTTCGTCATTTAAACTCGGTGACTTAAGGCCACCAAAAGTGTATATCCAATATGCCTCTCTATTAAGTAACAAATCATTGATATTTCCACCTCAGGATCCAAGTTTAACCCATTCGATCCTGCAGAATTTAAAAACATGTTTCACACCATCCACCCCGTTTACATACATGTGCAGCTAATGCACTTCTGTCATCATTTTTTCTATACTGCGCATATGTTCACCAATTCGAACCTTAAGTTGGCGTGTAGTCTTGCCAACATAAAATGCACTGCATGTGCACGCTGCCAGATACACCAAGTTCTCAGTGACACAGCTAAAGAAGGACTGCATTTTATACGTTCTACCAGAATTAACAGTTGTAAATGTTGTGCTTTTTACAATAGTAGCACAATATTTACAATTTCCACATGCATAGGTGCCATTAGGTTTATATGTAACCAAGTTTTAACATCCTGCATCACATTTTGGTTAGGTTGGTAACTATTGGTAACGACATCACCAAGATTTTTACCATGACGATATACTATGCGTGGCAAAATACTTGCTACCTCCTTAAGTTTGGGTTTCAGACTTAAGAGTGGCCAATGTTTCCTAATAACATCACCAACAGCACCAGACTGTTTACAGTATGTCGTAACAAAATAGATGAACTTTTCAGTTGAATCAAGTTTAACCTTAGGTTTCATTACATCCTCACGTTTTCTAGTAGAGACATCATCCATGGCATCTTCCACTAATTGTCTCGAATATCCTCTGTCTAGAAACCTACCACACATCTCTGTGCCTTCTTTCACAAAATCGCCATCCAAGCTGCAATTTCTCCGTACCCTGAGCAATTGGGCTGAGTAATTGGGCCCTGGGAATGTTGTTAATCATAGACCTGGGATGGCAACTAGATGCATGCAGAAGGGAATTTCTATCAGTGTTTTTCCTAAAAAGAGAGGTCTGTATGCCATCATCAACATCTCTTCTGATTTCCAGATCAAAAAATGTGATCATATCTTTGTCACTTGTCACACTGAACTTCAAATTAGGATTATTGGTTTCCAAATATAGAACGAATTCCCTCAACTCACATGCAGTACCCTTCCAGATCAAGTCGTCAATAAAGCGACGCCACAGATCAATCCTACAGTAACAAGCATTTATCAATGCTGAACGTTCGCTTGCAGGTATTTGCAGTGCTGTTTGGCACGTATGGTGCTTTACCCTAATACCCTGTGCGATTGCTTGTATTTGCACAATAAAATTTCAGCATGACCTTTTTGTTACCCCCATTGTGCGTTACATAGGCGCAAACACGTTTTGGGCAGGATGTGAAAAATGACAGCTGTACTGCTCATAAGGAAGTGTGGTAAAATGGCAATGTTGAACATCTGGAGTGGAAATATTGAAAATTCGCAAACCTACGAGCGTGCGTGGGAACTGTGCAACGCACGCTCGTAAAACAGTCATTGTTAGGAATTTTTCACCAAATTTTCAACATTGGCATTTTAAAACCTGCTAATGAACAGTGTCACTGTGATTTTCTTACTGTGTCCCATACATTGATTTTGCACACCGACTGCGCCATTGTGCGCTACATGGGCAGAAACACGTTTTGGGCAGGATGTGAAAATGACAGCTGTACTGCTCATAAGGAGGTGTGGTAAAATGGCAATGTTGAAAATCTGGAGTGAAAATTCGAATTTCAAACTGGCAAGCGTAAGGAACTACTGCACAACGACGTCAGAACAGTTATTTTAGGAATTTGTTCACCAAATTTCAACATAGCCATTTTAAGATCTCTGCTCATGAACAGTGACACTGTGATTTTCTTAATGTGTCCCATACACTGAGTTCCTCGCACACCGACTGTGCCATTGTAGCGCTACATGGGCGGAAACATCGTTTTGGGCAAGATGAAAATGACAGCTGCACTGCTCATAGGAGGTGTGGTAAAATGGCAATGTTGAAAATGTGGAGTGAAAATATTGAAAATTCGCAAACTTACGAGCGTGCATAGGAACTGCGCAATGAACACTTGTAAAACAGTCATTTTTAGGAATTTTGTCACCAAATTTTCCACACAGCCATTTTAAGACCTCTGCTCATGAACAGTGTCACTGTGATTTCCTTAATGTGTCCCATACATTGAGTTCACACACCGACTGCGCCATTGTGCGCCACATGGGCAGAAACATGTTTTGGGCAGGATGTGAAAAATGACAGCTGTACTGCTCATGAGGAGGTGTGATAAAATGGCAATGTTGAAAATCTGGAGTGAAAATATTGAAAATTCGCAAACTTACGAGCGTGCATAGGAACTGCTCAACGCAGACTCATAAAACAGTCATTTTTAGGAATTTATTCACCAAATGTTCAAAACAGCCATTTTAAGACCTCTGCTCATGATCAGTGTCACTGTGATTTTCTTAATGTGTCCCATACATTGAGTTCGCACACCGACTGCGCCATTGTGCGCTACATGGGTGGAAACATGTTTTGGGCAGGATGTGAAAAATGACAGCTATACTGCTCATGAGGAGGTGTGGTAAAATGGCAATGTTGAAAATCTGGAGTGCAAATATTGAAGAATTTGCAACGTCTAGCGCATATGAACTGCATAGCTACTTTGTAAAACAGTCATTTTAGGAATTTTTCACCAAATTTTCAACATAGCCATTTTAAGACCTCTGCTAATGAACAGTGTCACCGTGATTTTCTTAATGCGTCCCATACATTGATTTCACACACCGACTACGCCGTTGTGCGCTACATGGGCGGAAACACATTTTGGGCAGGATGTGAAAAATGACAGCTATACTTCTCATAAGGAGGTGTGGTAAAATGGCAATTTTGAAAATCTGGAGTGAAAATATTGAAAATTTGTGAACTTACGAGCCTACATAGGAACTGTGCAATGCACGCTCGTAAAACAGTCATTTTTTGGAATTTTTGCACCAAATTTTCAACATGGGGTTTTTGGTACCCCTTCTCATGAATGATGTCACTGTCATGGCATTATTTGGGCCCGAAGGATGATTTCACGCAGTGATTGCGCAAATTTTCAACATTGGCATTTTAAAACCTCTGCTAATGAACAGTGTCACTGTGATTTTCTTACTGTGTCCCATACATTGATTTCGCACACCGACTGCGCCATTGTGCACTACATGGGCGGAAACACGTTTTGGGCAGGATGTGAAAAATGACAGCTGTACTGCTCATAAGGAGATGTGCTAAAATGGCAATGCTGAAAATCTGGAGTGAAAATTCGCAATTCAAGAAATCTCATTTGTGCGCATGGGAACTGCACAATGCACGCTCGTAAAACCGTTATTTTTAGGAATTTGTTCACCAAATTTTCAACATAGCCATTTTAAGATCTCTTCTCATGAACAATGACACTGTGATTTTCTTAATGTGTCCCATACACTGAGTTCGCACACCGACTGTGCCATTGTGCGCTACATGGGCGGAAACACGTTTTGGGCAAGATGTGAAAAATGACAGCTACACTGCTCATAAGGAGGTGTGGTAAAATGGCAATGTTGAAAATGTGGAGTGAAAATATTGAAAATTCGCAAACTTACGAGCGTGCATAAGAACTGCGCAATGAACACTCGTAAAACAGTCATTTTTAGGAATTTTGTCACCAAATTTTCCACACAGCCATTTTAAGACCTCTGCTCATGAACGGTGTCATTGTGATTTCCTTAATGTGTCCCATACTTTGAGTTCACACACCGACTGCGCCATTGTGCGCTACATGGGCGGAAACATGTTTTGGGCAGGATGTAAAAAATGACAGCTGTACTGCTCATGAGGAGGTGTGGTAAAATGGTAATGTTGAAAATCTGGAGTGAAAATATTGAAAATTCGCAAACTTACGAGGCCCTGCGTAGGAACTGCATAGCGCACACTCAGTAAAACAGTCATTTTTGGAATTTTTGCACCATTTTCAACATGGGGTTTTGGAACCCCTTCTCATGAATGATGTCACTGTCATGGCATTTGGGCCCGGCGATGATTTCACGCAGTGACCGCGCAGTGACTGCGAAATCACCTTCGGGCCCGAATAACGCCATGACAGTGACATCATTCATGAGAAGGGATCCCAAAAACCCCATATTGAAAATTTGGTGCAAAAATTCCAAAAAATGCCCGAGATATGCAATAAAGTTGAAACTCCCTATCTAGCCCATTATACAGCTTACCGGCATTTACTCAGTTCGCAGTCGGCTTTGAAGAGTGCAGACGTGTTCCCGGTCCACCGAAGATCGTCGCGCCGGACTCGGAGTAGTATGGGGTGGAGGGGGTGGAGAGGCAGGTGTGCAGTGGGTGGGTGGGTTGTGGAGGGGGCAGGAGACTGCGTGGATCGTTTTACTTTACAGGTTATTTTTTTAATTGACGATGTGGGACGTTTGCCATGCTGGGGTGGGCTCCCAGTGTGGCACAAGGATGGCTGGGGGGGCCAAGGAGCTGACTGGGGATTGGGCACCCCCGTCAGCAAACAACGGGGACGTTTGCCACGCTGGGGTGGGCTTCCAGTGTGCAGAAGGATGGCTTAGGGGGCCGTGGAGCCGATGGGGGATTGGGCACCCCGGTCGGCAAGCTAACAGGGGACATTTGCCACGCTGGTGGGGCTCAGCATGGCAGCAAGGATTTGGGGCGCGTGATGCGGCGAGGGCGTGGATGCGGGGACGGTGTGATGTTTGTATGACAGCGGTGGTTTTCGGCGAAGACCACCGCTGTCATACATAGTTCCCGCATCCATTGGTGCAGGATCACCCGCCTGCTCAACTGAGCAGTGGATTTAACGGGAGGCACACCTCCAAAGTGTGCTACTCTCCAATGTTCCTTGCGCATGCGCGCAAGTAAACGTAAAAAGGATTGACCTCTTCATCATAGACCACTATTTTCTCCCATAGACCCAAATAAAGGTTAGCATAATTGGGTGCAAATGTAGCACCCATTGCTGTACCTTTAGTCTGGAGAAAGTACTCACCTTGAAACGAAAAAAACATTTTTTTCCAACACATTTTCAGCACAGTTTAAAATAAATCTCATCTTCTGTTCGTCCAATGTTAAATCCATACTTAGCCAATGATCCAATGCTAATAGCCCCCCTGCATGTGGTATATTTGAATATAGGGACCCTATATCCATTGAAACAAGGAGGGAGTCAGAGTCACAGATGACTCGGTGCGGTCGAGAGGGCTAGTGGCTATGGCGCCTTCCCCCACTCCCACCCCCGATTCCAAGCGGACAAGACGACTCGGTGTGGTTGAGAGGGCTAGTGGCTACGGCGCCTCCCCCACCCCACCCCCGATTCCAAGCAGACAAGACGACTCAGTGCGGTCGAGAGGGCTAGGTGGCTGTGGCGCCTCCCACCCCCACCCCATTCCAAGCGGACAAGACGACTGCGCGGTCGAGAGGGCTAGTGGCTACGGCGCCTCCCCACCCCCACCCCCGATTGCAAGTGGACAAGGTAGGGACTATCTGGCAGTGAACCACCAAGCTTGATGCTTCCTTCAAGAACTCTGTTGTGCTGCTGGAATTTGAATCTTGGCACCATTTTTTAGTCGGCGCATATGTGGAGATAGTCTCTTGCAGGGGCTCATTTACAGTGTTTCCTTTATATTTCTACATTACTGACTGGTGCCTTAAGACCTGTGGTTTTGAATCCTTGGCGCCTTTTTTTACTGAATTCGACTGTTGCCTTAAGGCTTGCTCCGGGGTTAATTTACGGCTTTCTGGCACTATAATCCCAGTCGGAGCTGCAACTGAGCACCCTAGCAGCAGTAACTCTTTTAAATTTAACTATTATGACTGCAATTGCTATCGATGACTAAGACTTGTGCCAGGTCTAATTTAGGGCTTCTCTAATATTAAATCTGTAATCGGAGCTGCAGTTTATGCCCTAGCAGCAGTAACTGGCTCATTTAATTAATTTCTGTACAGTTTTTTGCAGTTACGTGTAAGAGCGAGTACCATAGGCTGAAGTTGCAAGGTATATGTTAGTTTATTTTTAGTTAAGTTAGTCAGGGCCGAGCAGACAGATGAAAATAGTTAGCCCACGTTCGACGGTTTCAGGAAATATCTAAAAGAGAAAAATGTTAGTGTTTTTTCTCTTTAGATATTTCCTGAAGAAGACCTAAGGTCGAAACGTAGATTTTTAACTCTATTTTCTATTTTCAGCGTGCATTTAATATAACCATTTTGTTTTGCTTTTAGACCACATGCTGACGCAGCTCCTTGTCTTTGTTTTTTTAACTTTGTTAGTTTACCGAGGCTTTCCGGATTAGATCTTACAGCTTATGTTTAAAGTTGCAGTCCTATCAATGCTCTCTTGCTGTATCCCTTCCCCCTTTGTTCCCCTGCAGAGACCAGATAAAAACCTTACCTATCCTCTGCTTTCTCCACAGATGACTCGGTGAGGTCGAGAGGGCTAGTGGCTACGGCAACCTCCTCCACCCCCACCCCCCGATTCCAAGCGGACAAGGTACGGGACTATCTGGCAGTGAACCACCGAGCTTGCTGCTTCCTTCAAGGACTCTGTTGTGCTGTTGGAATTTGGCCCCGCCGACGCAGGGCGTCGGCTCCCCACCACCCCCACCACCACTCTTGGTGAGCACTCCCTTTTATAGGGAACTGTAACCCGATCAGCCAATTTTCCCATTAGCAGCTTATATTGTTTAACCACTAGAGGCTGCTCTACTGCCTGATCTCCTGTTTCTCTGGCTGTCCTTGTGCCTCCAGCTCTTAGTGTCAGGATGATTACTATAATTTTCTGCTTGCCATTTGTGCTCCTCCCTGCCCAGTCCCCCATCGTACCCTGATGTACCCAGCTCCCCCCCCATTTGGCCCGCAGTCTGAACGCTTGGCAGCTAGTCTTATTCTGGGTAACCACCAGCCCCCCCATGCACCTGTTATAGGAGCTTGGCAGTTAGCTCACACTCCTCTTAACTACTATGCAGGCCTGCCTTACCAAGCAACCCTGGCTGCTCCCCTAGGGACTGTCCTTACCCAGAAACCTCAATATGCAACACAGTCATCCACCCTAGACTTTCATTACCTCCTTCAGGGTTACCTTAAGGCTCATGCAATACCCATTCCCACCATCTCCACCACTTTACCACATTCCCTGATATCCCACTACAAAAAGGGAAGTGTTCCAGGTACCCCTCCTCAAGATTCCTCCTTCTCCTCCTCCTCTTGTCTGGGAATATCCATCCTAATCCTGGACCACAAATTGGCATGATGCCACCCCAACGTACCCCAGGCCAGTTGCACATTGCCTCTCTCAATATTTGTAGCATCCTAAAAAAGTGGGACTCCTTCCAGGCCTGGGTACTTCAACATCAACCGGATGTCATTGCAGTGTGTGAAACCTGGCTCACCCCTCGGACCCCGGATTCCTCCGTATCATTGCCTGGGTTCACCCTTTACCGTGCAGATCGTCATGGTATGCGAGGGGGTGGCTGTGCCCTCTACACTAAGGATACCTTACAAGGTCATCTGCTCCACTCCCCTCATCTGGGGGCTGGCACACAGGCCCTCACAGTCAAGCTGGCTCTGGGAAGAGCCCAAAACCCATTGTACATTACAACAGTATACATTCCCCCAAGGGACCAAAAATCAGCTTTCCAAGCAGTATTGTCACATCTGGACACATTACCATCACAGTCGGAACTACTTGTGCTTGGTGATTTTAATATCAATTGGCTAAGTAAGGATGCCATCCCACACATTGATCTCACCACAGCCCAAGACCTAACTCAATTGGTCACTTCCCCTACCCGTTTGGATCCATGTACTGGATCCTCCTCCCTACTGGACCTCATTTTTTCCAATTGCCCGGGTAAGATTCTGAACGTTTCTGTCCTTCCAGATGCCCTCAGTGACCATTCTCCAGTTCTCTGCTCCTGGTCCTGTAAAATCCCAAGATCCCCTCCTAAAATAATTGTGCAACGTAAACTTGGTCCTGGTAATTTGGCACAATTAAAAGCGCACCTCAGGGTCATGGATTGGTCCTTCATTTTTAATACTGTAAACCTAGACAGTGCCTTGGACTTATTTACCCGGTCCTTCAATAATATCTGTGATCTCTATGCACCATTCACGAAAAGAATGGTTAAAGGCAATCATGTACCTTGGTTCACTGAATGGCTCAAGACTTTAATGTGAACCAGAGACTCACTATGGTACCTCTCCATTGAGTCCGGCCTCCCCCAAGATAGACAGAATTATAGAATGGCTAGTAACAAGTGCACCTGGGCCATTCGTAGGGCAAAAGCAGAATACTATAAATCCGCCTTAACCTCATCCTGGGGCTCTGACCGTAAGTTTTGGAACAACATTAAGGAAATTTGTGGTAAGGTCCCCAACCTGGTCCCCTCCCAAGTCTTGTCAAATGAGTCCTTGACCTCTGACCCTACTCACATTGCTGCAGCTTTCAGTGATGCCTTCTCCAATCTTAGCCATGTTCTCCCCCTGAATTTCTATGACCCACCTGCTCCTAGCTCACCCACCCCGCACCCCGGTGCCCCCCCTTTACCTTCGCTACATCTCTCCCATGTCAGCTGAACCATATCTTATGGCTGCCCTTAGTCATGCCTCCTCCAACGCCGACTCCCTTGACCTCAGAATTCTTCAGCTCTCCTAAGGAAGTCCTTGCCCTCTCACCCACATTTTAAACCTCTCCTCCCTAGGCAAATTCCTGCCATTTGAATCCGCCTACATCGCCCATATTTAAAGGTGGGGACGGCTCCTCTGTTAACAATTACCACCCTATCTCCGTACTCCCCCCCCCAAGGCCTTAGAGAGGATAGTGTCGGATCAGCTCACTGACCACCTCAATAAATATGACCTACTCTGCAAACAACAACATGGTTTCCACAAAGGTCACAGCACGACTACTGCCCTGCTTGATCTAACATCTCACATCCACACTGCACTGGATAAAGGCCACATCACAGGTGCGATCTTCATTGACCTCACCAAGGCCTTTGATACCGTCCACCATTCACTACTCCAAACCTCTTTGCCCAACCTGGGTCTCTCACAGGAAGCAGTGGGATGGTTCGCTGACTATCTTGCCAACCGACCCTTCAAGTTAAAATTGGCAATACCCTATCACCTAAATCTCCTGCCCTCTCAGGGGTCCCACAAGGGTCCATTTTGGGTCCCCTCCTTTTCAGCCTCTTCCTAAACTCCCTCCCTGCATCCTGCACCTCCAACTTATTACTATATGCAGATGATGCTGTCATATTCTCCTCCAGTCCTGACCCCTCCCTACTCCACCACTCCCTCCAGTCCTCCTTTAAGGCTGTTGAAAGTTGGCTCTCCTCACAACGCCTTATTATTAACTATAAAAGACCAAGGGTATGCTATTCACACATCCGCAGAATTCCAGAATTGGGCTTTTCCCACAAATATTATCAGCGTCCCAGACTCCCCTTGAATTTGTGCATTCATTTAAATACCTGGGCATCACTTTGGACGCTGGCCTTACCTATCATGAGCATATACAACAATTATCCAAGGCTCTAAATATCCGGCTAGGGCTCTTGCACCACTATAAACATTGCCTTACCCCGGAGGCCCTTAAGCTTGCTATTTCCTCCTCGGTACTCTCCCTGCTAGACTATGGTCTCCTGACTTTTGAAGGGGCTAGCTCCTCAGCCCTTGATAGTCTTAGACTCATCCTAAACAAGGCTTGTCATCTTATATTAGGATGTGACAGACTCACCCATACCTGTGCTCTATATAAGGACACCAATTGGCTTAACCTTGACAACAGAATCAAATTCCACACTTGTGTCTTGGCAAAAAAAATTACCCTTGGCCTCTCCCCCACGGCACTCACCCCTTTAATCACTAAGGACTCAAAAGTTAAGCACACCAGTAGCTCTGACACCCATCGTTTCTCCATCCCCTCCTGTCGCACAGCTCAGTTCCAAAGATCCTTTTGTTACAGGGCACCCTTGTGGATGAACAACTTACCCTCCTCCTTGCATTTTGATCATAGAATTGGTCACTTTAAAACTCACCTCAGGGCTCACCTTCGATCCACAAGTGACTGCGCCTGTACGTGAATCGGTGCCACCTGTTCCGTCTGCTTCTGACAGTGGCCTCTGGCCTGCCTCTGCAAACAGCTCTTAATCTCCCCCCCTCTCAGGGATGTTAAGCCCATTTTTTTTTTCTTCAACTGCCTCAAACTGTACTAATTCTTGATTGTTAGCCTAACTGTTCCTGTTATTAACATAGTTCTACTCTGTAACAAGTACTGTACTGATTATCTGTCCTCACTGTATTGTATATCTGTAGATATTCTATGTGACGTGGAACCTTTGTAAAGGAGTCTTTGACTCAAAGGTATTTCTGATCTCTGAAATAAATAAATAAATAAATAAATAACTGGATGTCCTGCAATATTCCCAATATATCAGCTGAATCTTTAACAAAAGATCGCAATTTAGGCACATACTGCTTGATATATTTATCAACATATCGTCATAGTGGTTCAGTTAATGAACCAATGCCTGCCACTATCGGTCTACCAGGGGGGTTCTCCAAATCTTTATGTATCTTAGGTAATACATAAATTGTTGATCTTACAGGATGTGCAACTACCATAACGGAATGTTCTTTCTGGTCTATCATTCCCTCCAAAAGTGCTGCATCAAGCATTTGGTCAATATCAGATTTAAACTTGTTAGTGGGATCCCCCCAAAGTTTCTTATAAAAATTATAATCTGCCAATTGTTTTTTTGATTTCAGCGATATATTTCATTGTGTCCATAACGACTATGGTACCTCCCTTATCAGCAGGCTTAATAACCAATAATGGATTATCCTGTAATTATTTTACAGCCGCTTTTTCATTATTAGATAAATTAACATAGTTAGAACGATCATTCATAGAAACATAGAAACATAGAAGTTGACGGCAGATAAGGACCGCAAGGTTCATCCAGTCTGCCCATTTCTTTTTCTACCTTATAAATGTGCCATCGGCCTTTGCTCTGTCAGTGGCCTATCTATTCATACTCATTTGTATTGCTCCCTTATGCCTATCCCATGCCTGTTTGAAGCCCTGCACTGTATTCATAGCCACCACTTCTTGAGGTAGACCATTCCATGCATCCACCACCCTTTCTAGAAAAAGAATTTCCTCACATTCCCTTTAATCGGCCCCCTCTAATCTCATGCTGTGTCCTCTTGTCCTGCTATTTTCTTATATTGAAACATGTTAGACTCTTTCACCTTGTTAATGCCCTTAAGGTGTTTGAATGCCTCGATCATATCACCTCTCTCTCCTCCTTTGCTCAAGGATACATATTGAGCTCTGTTAATCTGTCCTCATATGTCTTCTGATGCAGTCCCTGCACCATTTTGGTTGCCCTTCTCTGGACTGCCTCAATTTGGTTAATGTCCTTGTGAAGTGCTTGGCCTCCAGTGCTGCCGCCGAGTACTCAGATGGGAACCTAGCCAGTGTCTTGTAAAGAGGATTATTACCTCCCTCTTCGACTTGCAGATACCCTACTAATACACCCTAACACCCCCTAGCCTTACCTACTGCTTTAGAGGTCTGCTTGGATGATTTCAGGTCATCAGTGATGATGATGCCCAAGTCTCTTTCTTCCTTTGTGACTGCTAGCAACTCCCCTCCCAGCCTATAGGTGGCGTCAGGGTTTCTCTTCCCTATGTGCATGATCTTGCACTTCTTTGCATTAAATCCCAGTTGCCACTCTTCTGACCATTTTGCTGGTTTATCCAGATCTCTTCTCATTCTGCCCACCCCATCTGGATCATCTACTCTGTTGCAGATCTTGGTGTCATCTGCAAACAGACAAGCCTTACCATCTAGTCCATCTGCAAGGTCACTAATGAAGATGTTGAAGAGGACTGGCCCCAGGACTGATCCCTGAGGTACCCCACTTGTGACGTGCATCTCTTCTGACTGTATACCATTTACCACCACTCTCTGTTTTCTGCCCGTCAACCAGTTTGCCACCTAGTTGACCAACTTCTGACCCACCCTGAGCCTACTCAGCTTATTAATCAATCTTCTGTGTGGAACAGTATCGAAAGCTTTTCTGAAGTCAAGGTAGGCAACATCAACTGCTCCCACTTGGTCAACCACTCTGGTTACCCAGTCAAAGAAATCTATGAGATTAGTTTGACAGGACCTTCCTTTTGTAAACCCATGCTGTCTTGGATCCTGTGCCCCTATGGATTCCTGGTGTTGCACTATCCTTTCCTTAAGGAGTGCCTCCATAATCTTGCCCACTACTGAGGTAAGACTGACTGGTCTGTAGTTCCCTGCCTCCTCCCTGCTACCACTTTTGTGGAGCTGGATTCATACTAATAGCTTCCACATCACTCAATACAGCTCTTTCAAAGATTCTAACTATATCAGAATAGGGCAGGTTAAATGTAGATGGTAATCTTATAGGGGGAACACCACCAGGTGTTGCTGATGGTACACCTACTATAACCACAGAGACATCATTTGGATTAATAACAGTATTATACCCCATATCTGCAGCAAAAAATGATCTAAGGTTTAATGTTCTGGAAAGGCGCTTGATATCCAAGTAAACCTCAAAATGATTAATGTTAGTTGTAGGTACAAAAGTCAACCCTTTTTGCAATACCTGGATCTCAATATCAGATAAGGATACCTGTGATATATTTACCACAATATTCTCCGGTACGTGAGTAGTTGTTAATACCCTCTCCAACTGCCCCTCTGATTTCCTCTTCCTTGCCTGATAGCGTTTGCCCCCCCTCCGCATCTGTTTGGGTACCGGAGGTAATGTTGATGGTATGGGCGCTCGGAGTTTCCCTGATTCTCCTGTATATTGATTCCCAAATTCCTGTGTTCCTGAAACTGTACTTGCTTCTCGCTCTTCCTTGGTTGGGAATATCTGGACATCTTGGGAGTAGAGACAGTTAATCTTGCTGGTAATTCCTCTTGTTCATCTTCCAGAAATGGATCTTTAGTGTTGTCAGAATCACTTGTACTAGTATAGTTAGAAGATGATGGAGAAATGCCTCTTTTACGCAGAATTGATTTCGGACCAGTAGCTGCCCCTGTATATACACCACCTTTATTACCAAAAAATTTTTTTTATTGTTTTTGTTGCTGTTTCCTTGGTGTATTAGATCTCTTATTCCAGGTAAACACCCGGTCCAGAATATAATCTTGTCTATCCCGTTCAAAATTTCTTAAGCTTTCTTTGTTTAATTTTGTTTTCTTCTATATTAATTACTTCCTGAAGTTGTTGTTCATAAACCAGAAATCTAGGATCCTCTTTATAACGTAATACAATCTCTTCCTTAGCTTTAATATCTGCTTCAATAATTGGTTGCTGATTAACATAATCCTTAATGACAGCTTGCATCAGGGCATCTGTTCCCAATTGTAACCCTCTGTTCCAATCAGAAACAAAGGATGGTGGGTCCGTATCATAACCCTGTGTATTGAGGGCTCATTAGTAAGTCTGCAAAAGTCACCTGGTCATAATGGTTACTGGTAAGATTAATGGTTAAAGGACCAGATTTGTCCTAGATAGATTAACATATTTAATAGGGCATTCAATATATTGTTTTAAATGCAATATTTATTTTTAGTTATTTTGATCTACAGTGATTTATTTGCATATGTCTTGTATATATTTTTTATGTATAGTGATATATCAATATCAGTTTTTCATGTAAGGTTTTTTTGTATATAGAGGTGTATGGTAATGTGGTACTGTCACTTTAAATGTTAGCTTTTTAAAGGTGTGGATTGTAGGTAGACTATCCTCCTGATGACGCACGTTTGGTGCGAAACTAGTTGAGGTCGTAGCCTGTACTGCTGAGCGGCTGTGCATATACTATGCACTGATTAAAGATTTCCATATACCTGCGGTGCCGTTGTTTTTTCCTTTTATCTCTACGTTTACCAATTAGCACGCATTAGTGGAGCTGAGGATTTCATTTATTCTACATCTTGGTGATGCAGGGCCTACAGAAAGTGGGGCACCATTCTGGCCTATCAGTTTCTATTTTCTCCTCATTTTCATGTCCAACCATTTCTTGTAACACAGAGCGTAGTCTAGTCAGTTCCACTATGCCTCGGCAACAAGAAATTTGTCGACCATTGTCACAGCAACAGCACAACACCGCCAACTGGTGTTGTGCTGTCACTGGGAGAACAAGTGTTAGAAGCTCCCCACACCCCCCATGCAGAAGGCTCTGCCCCCCGCACTAAAGATTGCTAGCTCCAGTCAGAGCTAGTTTGGGGAGGGAGGCAAACACCCCACAGGCAATAGTGTCGGGAAACGTGGAGACCATCACAGCGAACTGCTGAAAATGTCACTGTGATGGTCTTCGCGGTATTCCTGTCGCTGTGCCGTTGGTATACAGTCTAGTCAGACCTTGACATACACGTCATCCTAAGTATCTCTGACCTCTACACCACTGAAAGGTAGCATTAAACCCACTAACAAGTTTATAAATTGTTTGACTGACCTGAATGGACCAAGCTGAACCTCAGGCCACAGGGATTTTTTCACAAAGGGACCCACTGCCTAGGGTGAATAGCTTCAGTGAGCATTTAATGACACATTCCCAAAATGCAGGTAATGTAAACCCAGCCAGGTATATAAATCACTGGACAGTTTGTTGTATCAAAGCCTGTTAAACAGATACACTTCGATAAATAAATAAATAAATAAAAAAAACTGGGAAGACACTTTAGGTGCTTTACCAATAGAACACATTTTCTTGAGAATAAATGGAACTTTGTGTGCCCCCAGTCTGTATAGCTAACTAGCCTAAAGCTCAAACACTAGCCTCACCTCCTTCCTCTAACCAAGACACTAGCCCCCCTCCACAGACCCCTCTGACACTAGCCCCTTCCCTCCACAGCACCTGACACTAGCATGCTTCACTTACAGCCCCCATGACAGTAGTGTTCTTGAATGTACACCCCCTACAGTCCCCAAAACCTCTACAGCTCCCCCCATCACCCCCAGGCAATAAACCCTTCCCCCCACTTCCTGATACAACCCAGACACACCAATCCTTGCCCTTTTCACCACAATCCATCTGAACACCCCTCCCTCTCTAGGCACCCCACTTTCTTTTTTTTTATTTACTGTACTTTATTAATTCAAAACCGTGTAAACATAAAAGACATACATACAGCAACACAGCATGTGAAGTACATAGAGCATGGGAACATGCAAGGGAATAGTTAAGTATTACAATAAACAAAATAGCACAATATAATACAATACACAACAAATAAGGCCACCCTCCCAAGCCCCCCCTTCCCTATGCGCCCATCTCACCTTTCACCCACCCCAGAGACATGGTTTGAAATTAATATGAGTGCGCTAGCTACACAGTAAACCTTACCAACATCCAGCAAAATATCCTTGTACCCATAGCCATAGCTAGTGGTACTTAATGACTCTTGGAGCAGATACTAAGAACTAAAGAACATTTCTTAGCATGATCTGCTCAGGGGGAGAGTGAGCTATTAGAAGAGCTTCCAGCTTATTCCATTTTTTGGCATATGCTGGGAGATGATGTCTAATACTAGCAAACGTTTTCTCTACTCTAAGGTTAAGCAGGATTTCATTCAACCACTCTGCATAGGTAATTACTTCTTGATCAAGCCAGTGACGTAAAATCAACCTATCCACAGATAAGGATATTAATGAGATATGGAACTTCCTCTCCATCTCTGGAATATCCGCCACATTACCCAGTATGCAAATTTCAGGGGGTGAAATAATTTTGTAGTCCTAGCAGGGGGTCTAATTCTGTTTTGATCTTTTCCCACAGGGGTGTGACTGTGGGGCATTCCCATAGGATGTGAAGGAGGTTCCCTTCTGCCATGCTACATCTTGTGCATTGATTAGTGGGACGCCTACCCATCCTATATAAGTGGCGTGGGGTGAAGTATATATTGTGTAAAATGTGGAACTGTGTAAGGTGTAGCTTATCATTTGATACAAATTGGTACATGTCTGTCCAGAGTTTGTCCCAATTGATGGAAGCATTGGGAAAGTTGGACACCCAGTAATTAGATTTGCCTGTTGCTCCTGGGAATATTTGTTCAAACAATAGCGAGACCAGGTGGGAGACTGCATGCAGTTGTGATGCTAGGGAGATTATTTGATTGAGAAGTTCGCCACGATCTATGGTCCAATTGTTTATTCCAAACCAGGCAATTAATAAGTGCCTCAATTGGAATACTTTGAAGATACACCTCGTGGGAGGATGGAGATGAGTCAGCAGATCTCTGCTGTCAGGAATTTGCCTTCCCACCTGGAGGCCTGAGACCATTTTTCCTTGTAATTCAGGGAAACTGAGGTGAGACAGCATCGTACCTCCTATTTTAAAATTAAGTTTCCCACATAGTGGCTGTGACATGTCTTGTGAATTATTGTACTGCAGGGCTCTGCATAATTGAGCACGGACCCGTAAAGAGGTTTTCATTACTGTAATTTTGAGGCATGTCGGTAGCTTACTGGGGGATGTATAAAAGAGACTGACCGGGGAAATACCTAGTAGTTGAAGCTGCTGCATTTCAATTTGAAGCCAGATTGGAGTGTAAGGGGGTCTCCAAAGCATTTATGGACCATCTTGCATAGTTGGAAAGGTGGATAGCCAGATAGTAGCTTTAGAAATTAAGGAGTGTAAGTCCTCCTAAATGCCTTGGAGCCCTTAGCTTGGCATAGGCCTGATGAGGGCTTTTGCCCTTACAAATGAATCATGATATAATTGAGTGAAGGTGCTGAAACCAGCTACGGGGAAGAAAAACATTTAGCATATTCAAAGGGTAGAATATGCGGGGGAGCACATTCATTTTTACTACACTAATGCATGCCTGTAGGGAGTGGGAGAAGAAATTCCATCTGTCAAGATCCTGCTTGATGGCTTCTACTATTTTATTTAGGTTAAGCTGTTTCACTAGTGATGGTTTCTGGCATAAAAGGATACCAAGGTATTTCATACTCGTTACCCAAGTTAGCCCTAGATAGGCATAGTCGGCAGGGATGGTTTTGGGGTTCAAAGGCATTATAGAGGTTTTCTCTATGTTGAGTTTGTATCCAGAAAACTTCCCAAATTCAGTAATGAGACTGAGCACCTCTGGTATGGATGAATGCAAATTAGATAGGAGTAGCAGGATGTCACCTGCATACACGGAGATTCTGAGATCAAAGGCTCCGACTGAAATACCTGAAATTAAGGGGGAAGTTTTAAGAAGATATACCAGTGGCTCCATGTATAGGTTAAATAGCAAAGGGGATAAGGGACATCCCTGCCGAGTGGCTGAAGAAAGAGAGATACCTTTAGAAAGCATCCCATTGCAGTACACCTTTGCTTATGGGTTAGTGTATAGTACATATTCAATTTATAAAGTTGCCAGAAAACTGAATTTTCCCAATACCAAAAACATAAAGTCCCACTGAACCCTGTCAAATGACTTCTCTGCATTTAGGGAGACCAGGGCCAAGGGAAGGCCCACCTCCCCAGATGCAGAAAAGACATGTGTTAATTTCCACAGATGGTCAGTTGAGAACCTACCCTTCATGAAACCAACTTGCTCTGGTCCATTCAACCTGACCCATACTCTCATGATCCTGGAAAAGAGAACTTTTGCAAAAATCTTCATGTCATAGTTCATGAGGGAAATGGGGCAGTAGCTGGAAACCCTATCTGCAGATTTATCTGGCTTAGGTAAGACAATTATTACTGCCTCCAGAAGGCAGCAGTCTGTGATACCGTTTTGACAAAGAAAAGAAAAATCTGATGGAGAATGGGGGCCAATTCCTTGGCTACAGTTTTATAAAAATTAGAGGGGAAGCCATCTGGCCCTGGGGCTTTGTCAGATGGGAGAGAGCTTATGGTATCAAGGATTTCCAGGGTGGAAATGGGGTGCTCCAGGAGTGCTCTCTCATTATGAGTCAGGACAGGCAGCTGAGCAGAGTTCAGGTATGCTCGGACCATCTCCTGGGAGAGGGGATTGATTTGAGATGAGTATAGTTCACCATAAAATGTATCAAATTCATGGGCAATTTCTGTCAGGGATGTCTTAAGTGACCCATCCGCTTGGGATGAAATTGCCTGGATCAGCCTAGAGGCCTCCTGTTGTCTTAGGTGGAGGGCTAGAAGGGACCTGCCTTGTCTCCTTGATCTACATATGTTGAATGAGTTTTAAGAATAGTATATTCAGCCTTCTCTCTTAGGCAGTTGACGTATTGATGTCTTCACTTAGTCAGGGTAGCTTGTTTGGCCTTGGATGAGTCCAAAAGTGGATCTTGTTCGAGGGTTTTTAGAAGAGTCAGCAGAGCCTGTAGTAGGGCTTCATGCTTTCTCTTTCTGGTGGCCAATATTTGGATAAACTCCCCTCTCAGGGCGTACTTAAAGGAAAACTAGACCTTGTCACAATCTGGAATAGAGCCTTCATTCTGACCTATGAATTGACTGATGAATGCTTTAATACCATTCAGTATCTGGGGATCTTTTAATACAGTAGTTGTACATTTAGCTTCCAGATATGATCTCTCTTAATATTGGGGAAGGGGGTGTATTCTATCCATATAGGGGAGTGGTCTGATAGGACATGTGCCAAGATCCCACTATGTGCCACCTCAGGCAGGGAACTGATGCTAAGCAGGAAAAAGTCTATGCAGGAATAAGAATTGTGTGCTGGGGAGTAGAATGTATACTTTTGCTCCTCTGGGTAGATCACTCTTCGTGGGTCACATGAACCTCCCATATTCAAGAGCTCTTGGAGGGCCAGCTGGGTGGGAGAAGGCAGCACAGATTGGTGGCTTGACCTGTCAAGGTTTGGGGTCAAGGTCACATTCCAATCCGCTGCCAGGAGTATTGGCAGGTGAGCATAAGGGACAATTAGGGTGATGAGATGTGAGAAAAATTCAGGTGATGGGATATTCGGCCCATAAAAACTTCCCAAAAGCATTTTAGATTGGTCTAGTATGCTGTGGAGCAGTATATAGTGATCCATTGGGTTGGCAATACTGTGTTTTATGCTAAAATTAACTCCCTTAAAAAACAATATTGCCACACCTCTTTGCCGAGTGGAGTTTCCAGCAGCAAACACCTAACCCACATTCTGCTGATGGAAGAGTAAGTTCTCCACAGACAGAATGTGGGTCTCTTGCAGGTATGCTATTCTGCACTGGAGAATCTGCAGGTGTTCGAGAATTTGGTACATTTTCCCTCTTGCTCTTGCCCCTTTAATATTCCATGAGATGTATTTCATCCGTATGGATTACTATAGGGTGGGTACAAAAGCACGAGGTTGATTATCAAGGACTTTGCATAAAAGGCTTCATTCCACAGTAAATCCCATATCTCCATTCCCAGTTCCCAAAGAAGTATATGTCCCAACTGACCCACTCCCCCTGCCCTCCCCTGTCCCAACAGACAAATCCTTAACCTTCTTGATATACACTTGGAAAAAAGTAATATGGCCCCAGACCCAGCGTAAGACATCTCATACTAGGCGTAGGTTTAAGGGGATTAGCAGTAGGTTTCACCTTGGTTAACAATACCTGCAATACAACCAGAACCATCCCTGTAAAAGAGAATTAAGTAATACATAACCCCGCCACCCCCAGTCCTAACGACTGATGCTCCTCCACATTCCTGGTCATGATGAGACACTCTTCTCCTTGTAGAAGATTCCCTCACCCTGCCCCCCCCTCCCTCCCACAGCAAGAATACTAACCCACTTGAAAGTTTTAAGCATTAACACTAACTATCAAAACTTGTTATATGAACCAGTAAGGTAATTAGAGCAATCCTACAACCTAACTAGTGAAATAATAGTAAAACTGGTAGTTATTGGTTAGCCCCATTCATGCACCATTATTACTCTGGCCCAGTACATTCAATTGCAGTTAAAGTAAAGCAAACCCAACAGATGTTATTCTGCTCCAAAATAAAATTCAGTCTCTTTCAAGAAAAGCTCCTGCATGCAATTATTCTATGAGGTGTTCGTAAAAACATCAAAGAAAATATTCAATGTCTTACTCGTTGGGTACTGGCCAGCAACATAAGGAAGGCTATATTCGCCGTACTAACAAAAATTATAATGTGGCCTAGTCAGCTCATAACTAAAGATCACAGGGCTTGCAGCTTCCTGCAAGGCAGGGCCAGCAAATTTTAGCTGTATGCCCCATGTGATTGTCAGGAACACTCAGGTCCTGTCTAAATTATTGGGGCTCAGTGTCATTAGGAAAGCCATCCAGGTGATTCTCGATCCCTAGTACTTAGATCTGTGAGCCAGTCTTTCATAGCAATGCAGTGATGTTACCCACTGAGGTGATGCACAAGTGGACCCTTGTGATGAAATGATAAGAACTGTGGGCAGATAAGCTATGTTCAGACTGGTTCTGCCCTGGAAAGATTTAGGAAAATTAGGTTGCGACTGAAATAGTCCCTATATACGAACATACGAACAAATGAAATTTGCCAGCAGATAAAGTCCTAGAGGTCTATCAAGTCTGCTCGAATTTGCAGTTAGCACCCCTTATAGAACAGTGCCGGTAGAGACTCAGTCCTCTTTAATGAGATACTCCCATATCGTCCACTGTTTATCCAGAAAAGTTCCAAAAAATAAAGTAACTTATTTAGTAGCTAAAGGTCCAGGAACATAAAGAGAAGGCTTTGTTCACCTTGTTAACACAAAGTATAACAGCTCTAGTTTGCTGGGTGTAGTAACTTTGGCCACCACAAGGTGGAGCCAGAAGACTTCGTTAATACACTTCCATGGCATAGTAGCTGGCTTTTAGGCCCTTACCAGACTGTTAGGTGCCCAGTAGTGTTAAAAGGGTCGCCCATGCGCTCACAGTTCTAATTTAAGTCTACGAAGCAGTCCCTTAGGGCATTACAGAGGTGTTTCCAAAACGCAGTGTTCCTTTACTCTGGTGATGCACAACAAACAAAATTACATTCTGCCCTCCTCACCAGAATAACTCTGAGTACAGCGATTTTAACATAGTAGTGGCCTGTTCAATGCCGTCAAAACTGTGCCACGTGTCCCTGTGCAGGACTTGTAAGGTTGCCGGATATTTCATTCTGTATTTCACTCCTGCTGCAATTAGTTTGGTCACAACATGGTGTAGCTCTGTCCTCTTCATTCACATTGATTTAGGGAGGTCTTGTGTGATCCAGATCCGGCGGCCTTCCCATTGTAGCTCATGCAGCTCCCTCACTTTATTTAAAATATGCTGCTTATCTAAGAAGTTCAAAAGGCAGAAGATTAGGGACCTCGGAGGAGATTCCGGAGCAGGAGTTGGTCAGAGCGACCTGTGGGCATGCTCTACCGTATATTCAGAGCTGTTTGGGAAGGGCCAATGATCTTAGTACAGAACTTTTGTACAAATAGCACTGGTGCTGACCATTCTTCACCTTCAGGGAGCCCAAGGATGACTAAATTGTTTCTGCAGGACCACCCTTCGAAGTCCTCCAGCTTAGATTCCATGGACCTGATGCATCGTCGTAGCTGGGCCATGTCTGGTTCTACTTGGGTCCTCCAGTCGTCCAGTGAGGAAATTCTAGTTTCATTATCTCCAGTACATCTGGTGAGTAGCTCCAGGGATATTCTCACATTTTGTTATGTCCTGCACCAGTGTATCTAGTGTGATCTTGAGAGGAGTCAGCACCTCCAGAAACTTTGCCTGTAAGCGCGACCTGGGAAGTCACAGTGGAAGCTGTGCTTTAGAGTGCTTCGTTGTTTTGTCCCATGCCAGCGTTGGTGGGAGAGTATGGTGTGGTAGCAAATCCCTCATTCCTGCCTCCATACCAGGGTTTCTTTTATCAAGCAAGCTACTAGCCAACTTCAGAAGACCACGATGTGCCAGGATTGCTGCAAGGTCTTTCAGGTTAGATATTTTAAACAATGTTTTTTAGTGGGAGTAGCAGGAGCAGTGGGAGATACGTCTGTAGGCAGCCATCACGTGTCCCTAGGTGCCCCACTTTCTAATCTCTGTGGATCTCATCTCCCTCCTGTCCCTTGACTCCCAGAATTCCCTCCCTCCACCTTTCTTGTCCTGCTCCTCACTCCCAGAGTTCCAATCTACCCTATCTGTATCCCTCTCAGCCTTGGTTACTTGCTGCTCCTTCCGCTGATATCTCCTCTACCTCACACTCTGCCCTTTCCCTCTCTCCTCCTTCACCCTATGCCCTGCACCTAGCCCCTTCCCCATCCCACTGACCCCACCTACTCACTCTGTTTATTGCCTTTAACCCTCACCCCTTTTTTCTTTGAACCTCTTAGTGACCAATAATCCTTATCCCGAGGTCTTTGATCCTTAGTCTGTAGTCTCAGCTTGTTGCTTTGTCTTGAAACTGATGACACTATTGAAATGTATATATACACTCATATTCTACAATATTTATCTATACTATTTTTATATCTGCTGTTGTTATATTGTTAATTTTTATCTTGTTTGCTCTCCATTGTATTGCACTGTGTTATACTGTTTGTTGTATCCCTGGGTCGACCCTGAAAAAGGGACTGTAATTGTCTCAGTGGACTTACCTGGTGACTAAAACTCATATACTGTAAATAAATAAATAAAAATAAGCCACACCCCTTCCTTCTTAGCCATTCAAGAATCAACCATACCCTTGTTGTACACCTTCTCTGCAAAGTCCTCCTGGACATCACCTACTCAGACACCAGAGCCACGCATACACCCTTCCTTCTACACTCTCCTTCCATGTGCCATAAAACTAGCCCCTCCCTCCTCCCTCCCTCCAAAGCTCCTGACCGCAGCTTACCCACTTTCCAAAGCCCCAAAGACTATCACCTCCTTCCCAGAACACTAGCCCTTCAGCCCCCAACACTAACCCCATCTCCTTTGCTGGGGTCAAAACTGGCACCATCCCACTAGCAAATGCTGGTAGATTTTGTATACAGCTATTAAGATTTCCCTTTAGGTAGCCCTGCAGTCATGTGCTGCAAAGGGTAACACTTCGATAAGTATATCAACTGGGACAGTGGAAAATTCTGAGGGGATTTTCCCCAGTCAGTAGCCCTGATGGCTAGGGGCTTCAAACCTTAGTTTTGACCCCTGATTTTAATATGACTTACCTGCTCTGTTCAAGTCACAGTGCACAGAGTTGGGTTCTTTTGGGTTTGGGATAATCTGGTAGATCCTAAAAGGAAAGCACAGAGAAGGTTGCAGAGATGCACAGGGTCTGAGGTCCTAGAGGAGAGATTATAGGAGTCAGAATTAAACAAGATACTTATTTGAAAGATAGACAGCCAACATCTGGCCAGACTATGGAAATAAAGATTAAACTAGGTAAGTATGAGGTACTTATAGTAGCGTGAGTAGAGATAGGGAGCGGAGCGATACAAAGGGTACTATACAGCATAGGAGTAAGTTGAAAAGATAGTTAAAGAACATTTCTCTACTATAATAACAAACTTACAAACACTAGATTTATACCAATTGTATTTTAATTTTTTTTGTAGTTATTTTTTCCCCCTTGCCGTTGGTCTACTTAATATTGTAGGTAACGCAACACTTTTTTCACTAAGTCTTTCAAAATGTATCTTGCACTTCCCTGCTAACCACACCATTGCTGTTTGTGATATAACAATCTGCCATGGTGAGCACTAAAAACACAAGGCATTGTGAAGTTAACAGGGGAGAGGCAAACATTTTGTATACAGACTTTTCAGATGGACTGTAAAGATGTACTGAAAATTTTGGAAAGGAACATTGACAATTAAAAAAATAATTTTCTAGTAAACTGTAAACAGTTGGATCTTATTATAAATCATGTACTGAAGTGCAGAGCTGCTCTTTAACATCAAGGTAAGAGCAACAGAGATATAGTGATAGAGGATAAAATAAAACAAAACAAAAAAAAATGCAACTTCCTGCAGTAGCCTTTGTTCCCCCCCATAATCCCCAGTCATGTTCTCTGACTCAGTCAGCTGAGCAAACCATCCCATCCCAAAAACTTAATATCCTTACTGGCCCACAATCCATTATTGACAGAGACACTGACTGAAAGCTACCTTGCAGGAGGACTGACCTAAGTGTCTCAGTGCAGAGCAGACCGCAACTAGATGATCAAGTACCCCCCATTTTCAACACTGCCAACACAATATCCTCTCCCTCCTACCCCAGCTACACCAACTGCACATCCAGCACTCACTGCAACCTCCCCTTCGTCTACCTTCCTGCAACCTTCAATTCCCCCATGCATCTGATGACCTCTGTAGGCCTGGGGTGTAGCCAGACAATATACAAATGTACACCAGGACCGTGTTTGTTGTCTCATTAGGCACAATACATACAACTTTTGTATCTCATGACAGTGGTTGTTGCCATGCATGGGTAAATACAAATGCCATGCATTGTTCCCTAAGACACCCACATACCAGCCCAGAGCCTGTAAAGTTGTATTGTCCTTGGCATGCAAAGAGAGTATTAGTGACCAGTCCTTCTAGTTTTGACTCCTATGAATAAAATTACAGAAAGGTTCAGTATTTTCTTTTGTCAGTTTTCATGGAAAAAGGAAGCAGTTCAGAGCCTATTTGCTACCCCCCTTAAATAAAATTGCACACCATGAAGTGCTTGGAGTATGCCTGCCTACACCCATGCTGTAGGCCACTATTGGGGTTGCTATGGGAGTTGGAAGGCAAATTCTTCCTCCCCAGGCTGCCACAAATTGGAGACTCCGGCTTACTGTCAAATTCAGGTTGACCACATAGTGCAATGCCTCTGGGCTATCGAGGCAGCCTGTAACTAACTCATTTAAACATTTTTTATTTACCTTTAAAAGAATTGAAGTAATGAGCAATAACAGACCAATCTACATACCTGTAAGTATAGTTCTACTGTTGTAATTCCTTTCACATTCACACTGTGGCAAAGGGAGGTTTAGTCTTTGGGTCTGCCACTCACTGGTGCAGATGTTCAAATGGGAAAGGAAAGGAGCCTGAAA
Organism: Neoceratodus forsteri; assembly: GCA_016271365.2. NCBI lineage: Eukaryota > Metazoa > Chordata > Ceratodontiformes > Ceratodontidae > Neoceratodus > Neoceratodus forsteri. The sequence goes on from CM057453.1 coordinate 1,284,160,351, forward strand.
TGATTAAAAAAAAGCCTTTTAAGGGTAGATATGAAAGGAGCCAGATTCTGCATGGAAGGCATATACCATCAGGTGGACACAGGACTTAGGGCAAAGGAATGTAGGTGAGGCACTATGGGAGATTGTGATCTGGGTGGCTGGGACTTCAATACAGTGGCAATTGTGGGTGGACAGAAAAGTGGGGCCCCAACTGAGGTCCACCCCCTTAAGTGCAGGCTGGGGGATGTTTATATTTATTTAAAGGAAGGTGCGGGGATGAAGCCCTCTTGCAATGGGGCCAACATGCAGTTCGACCAGCAAGGTGCACAATGCAATTGCTGGGCATGTATCTTGCTGTTGCCTGTTTTTCCATGCACTGATCACCTTCGTCCAATTTTGTTTTCACTCTATTGTGGGTATCTCTACTGTATGTGATGGGCAACAGCTCAGCATTATGGCATGCAGTGCTTCACTCCCCCCAACCCTGCTCTAAGCAGAGACCATGTGATAGACTGAGGTCATGGTGTCACCGCTTCCCAGCTGCCAGCAGTTCAATGCTAGTTCATGGTACCCCACCTACCCCCAAACACATGACTGTGGTTTGACCAAATGCTTAGGTCTCAACACCTCTGACACACTGCTGCTACATAGAAGTGATGGAGAGGCCCCACTACAATGTTTTAGTGTCCTGAGCAATCACGACCACCACCCACAAAAATACAGACACTTGATCAGCTAGTCACTACATCAGTGCATGATTGCATCATGAAATATCGGTATCTCTGATGGTGACTATAGCTGCTAGGAGAGGGGAAGGCTGAAAATGCAGCGACATCAGATATCCCCAGCAACACAGCACTACAAGGCAACTGGGAGGGTTGGCGAGCCCTGTAGATACTCAGGACTCCATGTTTGGGCCTGAAAAAAAGTAAATGCCCGAAAAGTCCCCCTGCGTAGCCTACGGTAAGTCCTTAAGTCATCCACCCTCTTCCTAAAGCAAACATTTCTCACCCTCCACCACAATCTTCTTTTTGTTGTTAAATAGGTTTGGTTCCCTGGCACTGCATGCCAGAAGTCAAGGATACCTCCAAACCCACCTAACCCCCCCATAGTTTTGTGACCTATATGCCAATGGTGGGTCCCTTCCCCTCCTGATCTCTGATCCATAATTTTAGGGAGGGAGCAACAGTATATAAATCCTGGCTACCTTAAGTCTTCACCCTCCCACAGTGCACCTGCTCCATTAAAGTTCAAAGACCCTGCGCACAGCAGTTTGTGTCTGTGGTCTAACCTGCCTTGAATTACTTAGAGTATTTGGATTTTTGCAACTTGGTATTTTCAGCAGGTTACTACATCATGTTGTTTTGCACATCTATTCTTCCTTTCTTTTGTGTACAGCTATCTCTTCCATGGTCACCTGCTCCATTAATGCATACTACTAGTAGTAACATGGAGCACCAGACAGGGGAGAGCAGAGCAGTCTGCACACTGATGATGCTGTGAGGAAGACTACACCCACCTTCCAGATTCTGCACATGCTTCTGCCACACTATAGCTTCTAGTACCTTAAAGAAGTTAGCAAGCTGTGAGACACAGCAATCAAGTTAGCCAGAAGGTGATTTCCCTAAATCTGAACCAGAGGAGCACCACTGAAATATAACTGAGGTACTGAAGAGTCAAGGTTACTTGAAGACACTTTCTTTTTTTAATACAGCTTTTTCCCCCCTCTGGTGTAGCACACACAGTCCTCTGGCTTTAGGGCTAGCACCAATGGTGGGATTGACCCTGTCTGCTATTAGCCTCACTTGTCACTCCACAGTGACTGGCATAAATCCTGCTGTGAGTGCCATGGGGGGGTGGGGGCACTCTGAATGTGCATTCAAAAACTCAGTTACCGTAGCTTACCTAATTGAGTATCTAGGTGCTGGGCTACCTTTATGCACTCAAAGGGACAGCAGTCTCGGCTTCAGCACACAATCTACCCAATGTAAAATATTAAGTCTTAGGCATCACAATTCTGTGGCAAAATGAACTTTGTTAGAAGCAAAACAATTTACAACCACCGCAGCTATGGTAAGACATTTCAACCAATTTTACAGGACTTCTGCATCATCGGGAGGGTGATGAGGCAGTACTCCTGCGAAACCAGTAGAGGTGAGGTGTCCTACATGAGTTGTGGGCAGTTGTGAATTGTTCTGCACCATATAAAGAAGATTTTGCGCACAGAATTGTGGTACTTTTCTGCACTGCTGATCACCAGGGATGCATCTAGAATTGTTTCATGGGGGCAACTCTTTCCCAAAATGTAAAATATTACCATTTAAAGCTAAGATTAGGTTTAAAGAGATTTTTGCTGGACTAAAGAGGTTGTGGGTGCTGCTTGGATACATAGCTGGTACTGACCACCCCTATATATTTGCTTTCCAGTACCCGCACCTTATTTTGCAGCCTGTTTCCCCAAGGTCTGTCCCAGCCTACAGACCATTGCTGGAATCCTCAGTTTTTTTCCTTCTAATCCCACCAACACATCCTCTCCCCTCTGCATTCCCTGAAAAGTACATCATCCCTGAATCACCATCGTCACCCTCCAGCACTGTCCTACTACTATTTAAACAATTATTACTGCAAACTGTATTGAAAAGTATTTGTTTTATGTAATTCTCTACTGTGAAAAGTTCTTGGGCAAGAAAACAGGATTACAGTACTAAATATTTGAAAGACAAACTTGTTTTGAATCATGGAAGGAAACTATCTCAATATGTAGAAACAGTAATCTATGTGAATTTACCTGGATCTGTTTAAAAATGCAAGCAGTTTATTCCTGAGTCTGCAGCAGTTCATTGTAATGTATCACTGCATAACCAGAAATTCAATCTACATCTGCCTTTGACTTAGAGTTGCCCAGGGTCCTAATGCCGGTCATATCTTCAACTGACAGCAAAATAAACTTAGAAACTGGTGATCATAATCCTGTGTTTTTAAAACTCTACAGAACTCTTTCTTCAGTGCCCCTGCAGGAGGGGAAGGGAGAGGGGGTTGTGAGGTCCATGGAGAGGAAGGCAGTGGAAAACCAAAACTATGGATATGACTCTAGCACCGTGCAAATACACACAACAGCTGTCCTGCAAGTCCCTCTTCTAATCTACTTCATAGCAAAAAGACAGCATGGCTTTGCCATGCAACCTTAAAAATAGCAAAAAAAAAATGTTTTGGCAGGATAAAACTGTAAAGGTCACCATGGTCCTCTTTTCAAAGTTGTCCTGTGTTGAGGTATAGTGTATTAGTTACAGTTGTGACAGTTTCCGTGCAAACAGGCAAGATGCGTTATACTAGCTAACAGTATAAGCATACAATGTACATTAATTAAGGCAGTTTACAATGGCAATATAAACAGTATTTAGATTTACACTTACAGGGGGTTCTATGTCATAATGGCGATTGCAGAAAGGTGATCGCTGTTAGGGCAAGTGTACATCGCTGAAAATCAATTTTGGCGATGTAACACTCGCAATGCTCAGCAAAATGGTGCTGGAGACTTGTGTTTTTTTATGTTCCCCCCCACACCCACCTACTAAAAGATTCTCAGCTCTGGGGGGATGCATGTCGGGGGTATGTGTGCAAAAGCTGCAAAACAAAAAAATTAATGGCTGGGCAGTACAAAACAAACTTGCGCCCGGTACCAAACCCAGCACCCTCACAACCCTAGCCTGTCACCAACCCACCATGCCACAGGGCCAGCGCGGCAGCCCACTGCCGCAGTACACCTCAGAAACCCTCCCTCCCCTTCTGCCTGTTTCATAGCGTGCTCGCCTCCCGTGCACGTGTACATATAGTGACATCCTGTCACTATTTTTGCTGCCCTCTAACCAGTCACCCTCCCTGTCCAGTAGCCCTGTGCAGATGGTGCCATTATTGAGTTACCCTTTTGGAAAGTGCTCAATAGTGGTTGTCCTCATCACAGGCTACCCTTACAGGCAGGTACCAATGCTATTAGTCTGGAGAGGTTTACCCCTGAGGGGAGGCCACACCATCATAGTAACAGTCATAGGACTCTAAGAGTTCTGATTGTAGAGTAATTTTAAATTCAGTCATGGGTTTACTCCCCTCTGGATTTTGGAGACAGGGAATTCCAAGTCTTGGGAATGAGGTAATCTAGGCTGATTTTCCTGTAGTTGGTTTGGATCCTAGTTACACAGAGGCATCTGTTTTTTTTTTGTTTATTTTTATTGCTTTTAAAAAACATAACAAATAGCAAAATATTTAAACAACACTGGTTACAGAGATTAGCAGTGAGTTAGATACAAGAGCTTACAAAAGTTCACTCCATATCCAGAGTTAGTACATAAGGAGATACCACAAATTTAGACTAAACTCAATGCAGATATTAGCTGTTTCAGCTATGTGCAGCAATGCAACAGATTTTAAGTGAAAAATGAAGTCCAAAAAGTTCAAAACTGGGGCAGTCCACAACCCATACGTCATTTCAGCTAACATTACAATACAAGCTAGTCCATATAATGTAAAAGACATTCAAAATATTGTAGATATCAGCTGCAGAAACAACCATGCAAGTAATTAAAAGCAACCTTGCCACCCAATCCTTAATTAAAGTGCAGACTGTCTCATTTGCTCAAAGCGCAAATGTAGTTTATATTTGGAATAAACAAATAACATTTAAACATTGTGTAAAAATATAAGTTTGTTCACTCACAACCTGAAACACGGTTCTGCTCACACTAGTTACCAAAATGGATCATTTGATAGTCTAGAACAGTAACAAACTGCTCTAATTTTAAAAGATCAACCAAGTTCAGCTAATGAGGGAAGGCACTAAGAAGGTATAAAATAAACAGGTACCTGTGTTGGCATACTGAGTGGTGGTCTCCAGAAATGATTAGAGATATGTACAGGTTTGGGAGGTGATGTGTGCATTTAGTTCACTTGATCAATAAGCCACAAGGAAGTGGCCATCTTGACCCCAGGTTGTTGCCGGAGACAGATACCCATGCTTGCACGAGTAAATTTAAGCTATTTTGGAATTTAATGCTAGCCTTTACCTGCATATTGTTCAAACCAGTCATGACGGGGTCTCCATCACTCTCATCTACAGACATACTGTACTATGCAAACAGTTTGTACAGATCCAGTTCATCTCAGGCAGAGCCACAGAGAATACAAACAGTTTTTACACAGTCACACCAGTGCTCTCCCTCAGATACATGAGACACATTTTGACCATGAAAATTGGATTTTAAGGCTTCCAGCTTTTTATCTGCCTCTGCTGGGTCAGAGTACACAAATGTTTTGCCTGCCTGCATAACTTATCCAAAACTTAGCTGGAAATTTCAGGCCATGGGTTGCACCAATGACTTTGAGACTGGTGTAGACTGCGTCAAAGGATTTTCTCCTCTTCCTTGTCTCATAACTGAGATTGGGAAACAAACGTGGAATCCCCTCTGGTGTAAGGAACTGTTTGTTTTTGGCCACTTGTAAAATTTGATCCTTGAGTGAGGGCCACTGGTTATTAAAAGTAAAGTTTGCAGTTGTTCCATGTCTGTCGGCCACCACTGTGGGGTGATGTGATATGTATTAATAATAAATCCTGTAAGATTTAAGTCTAAAAGTTTATTTAGAAGATCAGTGGTGTATTTGACCAGAGCCAGACCCTCTGAGTCCTCTTAGAGGCCCAAGAGTCTCATATTCACCATTCAAGCGCAATTTTTTTAAGTGTTCCAGTCTTAGTCTCAGCATCTTATTCTCTTTTATGATCCCTGTAATACTGTGGATGTTGAATCAGCCGAGTCAATCACTAGTTTCACCTCAGATGAAATGACCTCTATTCTTGCCTCCAGTGCACTGACTTTATTCCCAATTCCCTTGACCTGCTTGATGAGGTCTTGGATGGCCTGTATGAGAGCAGCATTAGAAGGCTCCAGCATTCTTCTCATCCTGCTTGCCTGCCTGTCCTGTGCTGCTATTTCAGGCCATTTGCCAGCTTTTCCTTTACTGGTCATTTGCAGATATTTTTTTCTGGGGTTCCCCATGTCTGTGGTTGTTCAAATTTTTCACCGTCCCAAGATGACACCGAGAGCTATTCAAATATTTAAAAATAAAAGGACGTTTAGCAAGGTTTATGGTTTATATTGCAGGATATAAAAAGAAATTTGAGCAGCACACTGAAAGGCGTCCGATCCTGCTGTCTGCCAGCCAGGCCTCCACAAGGCCTCTATTTCTGATGTCATAAAATCTACTATGAAGGGAAGGATGGCTAGTTGTAGCAGGACGATGATCTCTCACCCAGTGTTGGAATTACATTTCATGAGCTTTGGGAGCTAGGGGGCCCATAAGGGTGCTTTCTTTATTTTGAGCCCCACTTCCAATTATAAGTCAATGGCAGTGATGCATGCGCTACCGGGGCTCACTTCAGAGCTAGAGGGGCCTAGCCCTTGCAAGCCCCCCTGTAATTCCAACACTGCTTGTTCCTCCCAAACCTTTTCTGCCCACACCCAGTGCAACACCCCCTGAGAACACACAGCAGCTGACAAGTAAACTCACGCTGCCCATCTAAGCAAGAGTTAGCAATAACAAAATCCATGAACAGTTTATCAAGGGAAATAGCAGCAGAAGTGCCTAAAGAAAGATATGACACTCTATTATATTAGCAAAACTTGTTGTTTCATCAGCCATACAGTTCTAAAGCCTGGAAGACTTGGGATACCTGTTATAGGGAGTAATGCCACACTTGTGCATGCAAGGAGACTGTCTTTGCGTCCCACTCTCAGTATCATGCTATATACTGGTCATGCAAGGTGAGTTATACTTGGCACTGTCTACCTTTCCATCATATGTGTACAACAAGCTGTGCAAATTCCAGACTACATCAGTGAGAAGGAGAGGTAATTAAAGTGAGGTAAAAGGAAACGTTATGTATAGAAAGGGGAGAGGTGCAAATACTGTACATACAGGCCACTGTATAACCCCAGCTATAATCTTTTGTTGCCCCCCTCCTTGATGACTAGGGTATGCTGATGGAATTCATGGGGATTGGAGCATACAACTACCTATAATACTTACCTGACCTTCCAGGACTTGGGGTGACCTCCCAGGCTGACAGATACATTCAGGACCAGTGCAGGGCTGCAAAGCAATAGGGATCTAAGTCTAGTTGCTTGGTTTGTGTAATGCTGTTGAATACTGTTTACTTTGGGCTTCTGTCTTTCATCTCCACCCTCAAAGAGAAGCCTGGCAGGGACCAGGCCAAAGGACATGAGAGGGTCCACCAGAAGATGTAGAGTGTTGGAGAAGGAGGAGGGGCAGGAGGAGGATGAGCAAAACACCTAATGCTAGAGGGCAGGGGGCTGCTGGGTATTTGGAGTAGGGGGAGTGGTTCGCCGGTCTTAGAACCACATGCATTAGCCTTTCAATTATCAAAGAAATAACGTCCAACAATAACAGACTGTCCAGAACTTGAATAACATTTATCCTGGGTATCCATTTAATCGAATAGCTCATGAACATATAGTAATCAGATACTAATTGTGATACAATGGTTTCATGACATCCAAAGTCCATTGATTCAGTCTTTAATTCTCAAGGGTGAAAATCCAACATTTCACAAGGGAATGTCTTCACCCATACAATTTCAGAATCCAAATTAATTTCAGGGCTGCAGGCAAACCAACAAGTACAGGGCACATTAATTCCAAAATCACATTAGGCTCTCTCCACCAATTCCAAAGCTCTCACACAAGACAGCAGGTCCACTTACTCTTCAGACAGATTTTAGGGGTTTGGACACCTGGCATGAGTCTCTGGGGCATTTTATCTCTAGGAGGACTGCCCTGAAAATGTACAGCACATTGCACTGACTTGGTATACAGGTATCAGATCTGCATGTTGAAAGAGTGTCTTAATGTGAACTCTTACAAGCCCCAGAGGGATGAGAGGTTTAACCCCCCCCCACCACCATGTGATGGTATGGCAGAAGGCATGTGCACTTAGATGTCTAGGTAATTCCAAACTAGTTCCCTACCCTTTTTCCACCTCAGAGGTATTCAGAACTTGCAGCTTTCAATTTAAAAAGGTCACAGAGGGCAAGCGCCCACCAGAGGACCACAGCTTCACAGGTCCTGCCAACTCCATCCTCTCCCACGTTGGTCCTACATGGCAGAGAGTTCCAGGCCAAATTACAAATCTAAGTTCCCATTTTCTTCATCCTCCTGCCTGGTTGCAGGGAGGGAGGGAGAGAGGGAACCAGGTGCCACATTGTACAGTCTTTAAAGCTCAGACAATGTACATTTCATGTGCAAACCAGGAAAGTATAGCACTGCCACTGTCATTGCTAAAATGACATACCATAGACCATAGTCTTTTGCAAGTAGTGTAGCTTTGTTTACTCAAAATGTGCCCTGGTACAAGCTGCGTAAGCTCCTGTAGGAATGCCTGCAGAATCCATCAAACATTATTCCAACTGGTGTTGTGTGTTCCTGTGTCATCAGAGAGTGAAAGTTCATTTCACATCAGGATTTCCAGCAAACAAACTCTCTTTTCTCTTTGAAAACTCTCTCTCTATCAAGAGCCTTCTGTTAGATGGGGCTTCACCCCATAGTGGGCACTTCACACAATGGCTGACACCATGATTCCTGAGGATTTTTGCTGATAAACACTTCTGGGAACAGGCCCTATTGGAGGGGACACAGGCATATAGTTCCTGGCAGGTAGCTTCCCTCTGGCTCCCCGACTGACAGCAGCTCTGCAGAAACTATCAACTGGATCCTCCCCTTTAGAATCCTGTGGCAGATGAACATGACCTAGTCTTCCTTGGAGCTCCTGAGGTTAACCCATTCAGGTCTGTAGACCTACAGAGGTGCCTGGGGCTTCCATGGGGCTACACTTTTCTTAGAGTTAGCTACTATGAAACCCAGTACAGCAGCTGCTGTACTTAGTTAGCTTGTCAATATATTAGATATTGTGAGCAGTATGGTATAACCACAGACCAGGAGACACAGTGTGGTGTTTTAATATTGCAACAGATAGTGCACTGGAAACTGTCAGACATACAAGTTTAGCAAGGCATGATATTTATTTAATTCAAAAGTTTTATCAGGAAAAGCATATTGAGCTATCAGCTCATTTTCAGATACATCTGGGGGGCTCAATCCAGTTTACTAATCAAATTGATACAATAAGATATCATTCTAAAAAGCAGCAGCTGTGAAGTGAAATTTTGGCAAGCATGACATACCACACAATAGCATACAACACAAGGGCCTCTTCATTTTTCCTAAGTGAATGAAGAGGTCCCTTACAGAAAACATATAGTATAGGCATGTACAGGGGAAGGAGTGAAAAGTGTGCAAATGTTAAATTAGCTATGCAAGGGAGCCCCTAGTGGTAATGTATTGCATGTGAAATACTAGGCAGCTGGGTTACTGTGTGGTTGATTTAGGATAAGAAGAGTTTAGCTGACTTGGAGACAAAGGCCCACATTTTCAAAAGAGATGGGCGGTGCATCTCTGAAAAAAACAGATGAGCTGCCATCTCAAAAATTGCTCCAAACTGCCATAATAAAAATGGGCATATGGGCTGCCCAAATCAAGATGGGTCATGGGCCAAAATTAATGTATGCGGCCCAAGCAGAGGGGGTGTGACCAATAAATATTCCGCCCAATGGAATATTCAGGAAAGATGGGCTGCCCAAGTGCAGTAGATGAGCCGCGCAAAGTTAGGCATGAAAAAGCATGCCTAACTTAGCTGGCCACCCACGAGCAGGCTGTGGTGCTGCAGACAGCAGTATGGCAGCCTACCATCCCTGGTAGTCCAGTGGCAATGGCAGCCTCATTCCTGATGCCCATGTCTGGACCTAAAATCCCCCTTTTTCATAGTGTGAGAGAACCCTCCTCCCGAATTGCCCATCACCATAATGTAATGAGAGACCCCCATTTCCATAGTATAGAGACCTTCTCCCTGATAATTCCACATATCCACAGAGATCTCTAAAGACCTGCAAACCATAGTGAGTATCCCTCATTTCAGGCCCTATCCCTCCTTAATAATCCCATTCCATATCTGCTCCAAATGTAGATTCCTCCTCATCTCATATTCATCCAGTTCTGTGTGAATAAAGATATCCACTCATTATTTTCCATAGAGAACGGCCCCCACCCTATTAGAATGACCCCCACCCTGCACTACCCATGCTGGTGACTGACACAGCCTTCCAAACCTTGCCATGGCCAGCTGCCAACAGTTTGGACCATGATCTGCTGTACTGTACAAAGTGCATGCCCATTGGCTGTCCAATGTGCTCGTGCTCTGTACAGTACAGCAGATCATGGTTTAAACAGTCTGTGGCTGGCTTTGGCAGGATGTGGAGTGCTGTGCCAGTTGCCGACACAAGTGGTGCGGGGTGGGGGTCATGCCTGGTGGGGTGGGGGTTGCTGCACTATGGAAAAATAATTGGCAGGCATCTTTATTCACACAGAGGGCTGGACTGGATATGATGGAGGGGAAGTTACACTTGGAGCAGATACAGGGTGGGATTGTTGTGCGAAGGGAGATCGGGGTACCAAAGTGGGGGGATACTTCACTATAGGACAGGTGCGTTGGGGTCTGTGGATACACGGTCGGGGATCAGGCAGGGAGGGGGTACACTACACTATGGAAACAGGGGTTTCTCTATTACATTATGGTGATGGGCACTGGGCAGGGAGGGGGGATCCCTAATGGCCGTGGGGTTGCTGCAGCCCATACATGGGCATCGGTGATCGGGGCTTGGGGAGGGTGTAGGCTGGGCCAGAGCAACTTGCTGGGTGCAGCCATGCTAACTAGATGCAAATGGGGCCACAATGGGCATGCAAATGGTCCATTTGCATAGTCAGGCTGAATAGCAGAAATTTGGGACCGGTGCATCTTGGGATGTGCCACGCATCCCTATTCTCAGTATTCAACCCATCTCCCGGGATGCACCGACGCATTGTCAGCCTCCCCCATTTGTGCCACCTGCACATGTTGCTATATTCAGACATGATGCATGATCTGTTGGGATTGTGCATCTTGTTTGAATATACCATTTGGTTGCCCCAGTGCAACTTTTTTGGGGGTGCATCCAGACCACTAAAATAAATAACTAATAATTTAAATAAATAAAATAAAATAAACCATGGGGTCCCACCTTGATGATTGGTGGTTTGACTTGCTCACATTGGAATTCCGATCTGATAATTAAGAGGACTGTTTTTTATGGAGTTTAAAGTAAGAAAAGCCAATTCAGGCAGGCTATATGTTTAATTTCTTAGATTTGCCATGTTGTGGGGGGGGGTATTTTGTGAGCAATGCAAAGGTTAGAGCGTGCTAGTTTTGGTATGGGTTTAGAGTTTTGGGAGTTGTGGTTCTCCTTTTAGCTTGCTCCCTTTGATCATCTATGAAATTTCCTGGGTGGAATCACTTTACTATAAAGGAGCCAACTAGGCAGTGCAGTCTATTTAAGAGAAGCCACTGCAGGCATTTCAGAGTTGGGGAAGTAGGGACCAAATCACGGGGTCCCACCTTGACGATTGGTGGTTTGGCTTACTCACATTGGAATTCCAATCTGGTAACTAAGAGGACCCCTTTTTCATGGAGTTTAAAGCAAGAAAAGCCAATTCAGGCAGTTTATATGTTTCTCAGATTTGCCATGTTGGGGGGGGGGGGCTTGTGCACTGGATCCCCGCCCCATGGAGAGATAATTGTCAACTAGCCCCTGCAGTATATACCTAATAACAATTTTGTGAAAGAAAAAAAAGAAACAAAAAATGTACTCTACAGAAACAGTTCCAAGAAAACTAAGTGATGTTCAAAGATTATTCATGTGTCCCTGTTCTTAAAACCTGCTTTGGGGAAACTTACTTTCTTCTGAGTTGTTCTGCAGCAGCAGTTCCTCCTTTGCAGTATCCATCACTGTCTTGGCCACAAGATTTGCTCATACTGACACTCCTTCCAGAGTTCCTGATCCTGACAAGTTCATCTGTTTGCAGCTGCCTCTCTGACAGGGGCCAGACCATCTCTCTCCTTGGGAGACATATCTGTAAGTGATCCCAAGAGGAACAGGGATGATGACTTTGAAGTGTTGTGCCTCGATCCACTGTTGTAGCTCCTGCTTCTCTGGTGGCACGGTGAGCAAGAACATTGGACTGGAGATCTTTTTATTCTCAGTTTGTGTTGTTTCAGCTTTACAATAGGCCAGGTTTCTGGACCAGGGCTTTTGTGTGTATCCTTCTGCTGAGACACATTATGTTTGGGTGATGCTGGCATTTTCAACTACCCCTGTGAAGGTGCAGGTTGAGAGTCGTGCTTATCCACGCATTGGGATTCTGGGTTTGTGGCACTGGGCCAGTGTCTGAAGATTCATTGGTGGGTTTCCTCTGCTGTTTTAAAGGTTTGCTAGACCCATTTCTCAGCAGTGTTACCATGGCTAGGTATTTCAGGCTATAGGACAACCTAGGCCCTGCATATCTTTTGATACCTCCCCATATCATTTTTGTTTTCCTGCAAACTCTGCAGAGAAATCTTACAAAATTATTATCCAGTGCCCATTCCATTGAAAGGCTTTTCCTCTCTCTAGCAAGTGATCGACTTTTTTCCTTATCGCTGATATGTGTGTGTGTGTGGGGGGGGGGGGGGGAGTGGGAGGCACCACAAATTACTTGAACAAATGTTTACTGCTCTCTTCTTTTATTTCTACCACGTGGGTTCCACATGTGATATGTTGTGCTCCCATCTTGTCTCCAAGTTATACATGTATCCGAGGGCTGGCAGCATCTATACATTATAAATATTATTTTTCCATTTCCTATGGACATCTAGATTTCTAGGTCTCTTTGCTTAACTTTGATGTGACCAGGTCACCATGGGTGTCATAATCATTGCCTTATGGACTCAAATAAAGTTTTGGGGTCTGGGTCAATAACTCCTGATGGGGTAGTGTAGCATTGATTGAATTTAAGTTTTACAGTGCCTCCATCCTGAGAAAGGTCAAAGGGTGCAAAGCAGTGGCCTGCATTATCCTTGGGTGACACAGGTGATTGAGTTCTTTGACTGGGTAACCAAGGAAGTGGATCAGGGAGGAGCAGTTGACGTAGCCTACCTGGACTTCACGAAGGTTTTCAACACCATTCCACAAAGAAGATTGGTGAGCCAGCTGAGAAGCCTGGGAGTGGGTCCTAAAGTAATAAGATGGGTGGAGAGCTGACTGGACAATAGGAGTCAGAGGGTGGTTATAAATGGCGGCCACTCTGGAGAGGGCAAAGTGACCAGTGGAGTGCCACAAGAGTCAGTTTTAGGCCCAGTCCTCCTCAATGTCTTTATAAGCAACATTGCAGAAGAACTGGAAGAGAAGGTATGTCTGTTTGTGGATGATGCAAAAATCTGCAACAGAATGGACACACGGGGGGGGGTAGAAAGAATGACAGAAGATCTAAAAAAAGCTGGAAGAATGGTCATGGGTTTGGCAGCTGGGCTTCAATGCAAAAAAGTGCAAAATCATGCACTTAGGGCAGAGAAACCCAGGGGCAACGCATCAACTGAGAGAAGTACTAGCAGTCACAAAACAGGAAAGGGACCTGGGGTAATCATTTCTGTTGTCCTGAAGGTATGTAAACAGTGAGACAAAGCAGTGGGAAAGGCTAGCAGGATGCTTGGATTCATAGGCAGGTGTATCACCAGCAGAAAGAGGGAGGTAATAATACCCCTGTATAGATCACTAGTGAGATCCCCTCTTGAACACTGTGTCCAGTTCTGGAGGCCCCACCTCTGAGAGGACATAGACAGGGTGAAGGTGGTACAAAGGAGGGCAGCCAGAATGGTATAGGGCCTGCATCAGTAGCCCTGCAATAAAAGGGTTAAGGAATTAAATATGTACTCCCTAGATGGAAGGAGGGAAAGGGAGGATATGATAGAAACATTCAAAGACCTCACAGGTATAAACAAGGTATAGGAAGGGAGCATTTTCTGAAGTAAAGGATGCTCAAACACAAGGAGTCACACTGTAAAGCTTGTGTGGAGGGGGCTGAGAGGAAATGTGAGGAAGTACTTCTTCACAGAAAGAGTGGTGGATGCTTGGAACAGCCTACCAGCTGAGGTGGTGGGGGCTAAAATGGTTACAGGATTCAAGAAAGCGTGGGGTAGACACAAGGGGAATTTAGAACTAAGGCAAGGGGGTGCAAACTGGAGACCGAATAGGGTCTGTGGTAGCACTGTAGGTAGGGAAAACAGGGCAGTCTAGGTGGGCCAAAAGGTCCTTATCTGCTGACAACTTCTATGTTTCTATGACAGCGGACAGACTTATGGCCAGGGTGGTGTTGCCCACGAGAGGTGGTAGAAAGGATAGATCTAATTATGCATGGGGGTATGAATGATCTGAGCAAGCAGAGTATGAAACAGGTGAATGCAAACTTCTGTGTTCTGGGAAAGGTAGAAAGGGAGAGAGCCGGCAGCCTTCTTTGCGGTACTACCGCAGCCATACCTGAACCTTAATGCATGGTTAAAGGGTTGGTGCAGGGAGGAAGGATTTCAGTTCCTTGGGGACTGGGGCCCAACTTGGAAGGACTGGAGGTTATTCAAAAGGGATGGCTTGCATCCCAACAAGGAGGGTAGGAGGGTTCTGGGAGAAAGGGAGAAAGGTGGGCATAAGACATAGTTAGTTTTAACTAGTATGGGGAAAGTCAGAGTGGCAAGACATACATAAATGTCACGAACAAAGGGTGCCTTGCTGGCCTCCCCACACTGAACTCAGCAGGATGACGTAAACCTGTGGAAAAGGGAAGGGGTGGTGAGGGGAAATGTAGACTGTCATGTACCAATGCTAGGAGTCAGGGAAACAAAATGCCAGCACTTCAGGCACTGGTCATGTAGGAGGGACATGACCTGGTGGCAGTAGCAGAGATGTGGGCAACCTCGTATCATAACTAGGACATGATCATATCAGGCTACACCCTATTAAAGGAGTAGTACATCCTCATATCTTGTAACTGTTATTGTTTCCTTGTCAACAGATAACTATTTTCATTTAACTGTTGGGGATATATGTGTCTGCTTTAGCTTGTTTTCACTATACACACCAGCCCCTGTAACTAGCCTGGGGATCTCCATTTTCTGGTTGTTGAAATCTCATTGTCTTCATTGTCTCCGAGAGCTGCATTAGCATATTAGAACATGATGCCACAGCACCATTCACACCATGTATTTCTATGTTGAAAGTACACATACCATGAAAAAACTCTCTAGAAACACACATAATGAATGCAATTTAAAGGGAAAAAAACTGCATTACATCTAAGTTTGTAAATCTAATTGAAGGCAGATGTGGTATTTCACACCTTGCTGCAATTTGTTTTGTTGAATTCTAAGTAAGCAGACAGGCATACTGTAGAGTCTAAAAGGTACTGATACATCATGTTCTCATATGCTAATGCAGCTTTCAGACACAATGAGATTTCAACAGCCATAAAATGGAGATCCCCAGGATAGTTACAGGGATTGGTACGAACAGTGAAAATAAACTAAGGCAAATACATTTATCCCCAACAGCTACACAGAAAGAGTTGTCTGTTGACAAGGAAACAAATAACATTAACAAGATATGAGGCTGTACTGCTCCTTTATGAAAGGACAGGGCAAATGGCAAGGTAGGAGAGGTAGCACTGTACTGTATGTTAAGGAGGGAATTGTAGCAATAAAAATTGGTAGTCTTGAGGGGGGGCAGGTGTGAAATCTATTTGGTACTAGCAGGAATTAGGAAGGGGAAACATTCTGATTGTGGTGGTCTACAGGCTACTGGTCCAGAGTCAAGGGGTAGACAGGGCACTGGAAGAGACACTTAAGAAAGCAGTAAGTTGGAGAGTCACGTGATGCTGTGCAGGGGATAGAACGTGATCGTCAGAGCTCCGCTCTCTCGCCGACCCAAACCGCTATTAACGTCCATTTACTCTGGCTATTTCCCCGATATTACAAGAAATTAAGAGATCGAGAGTCAAAAGGTGGTGTTTGGTCACTATCTGCAGCTGAGCATTTCTGCAACATGTCTATGCAGCAAGTAGTTGAGGAGGCCATGCAGGAGTCAGAAGCTAAGCGCCATTGCCGTAGTTCCTCTCCCCAAAGTCCTCCGGAGGAGCTCTCGCCCTCACATGTCTATCCAGAGCTATCAACTATCAAAGAGGCTTTGATGAAGTTAATTGAAGATGTTGCGGATTTCAAACCTGCACTTACCCAGCTAGCTCACAGGGTAACAGATGCAGAAGGCAGAATAGCCTCTGTGGAAAGAAAGCAGGATAAAATGGAGCCTGAGGTGGTGGAAGTTAAAAGGACTTTAACCGAAGTGGAAGATTGCCTTGACGATTTAGAGGGGAGAAACAGGAGGAACAACCTGGTGCTGATAGGGCTGCCTGAAGGGGAAGAGGGCCCTAATACAATACAGTTTCTACAACGTTTTCTGAAGAAAACTGTGGGTCCCTCCCCAAATGGTCCAAGTTTATTATTGAAAGAGCACACAGATCTTTGAGGGCAAAACCCACTCCGGCTGACCCGCCTAGGCCTATAATCTTTAAACTACTAAACTACCTAGTCCGGGAATTCATTCACAGGGAAGCTAGAAAATTATCAGCTATTCTGTGGGAAGGTAGAAAATTGAGGCTGGTTCCTGATTTAACATTGAAACCCATCAGCTAAGAGCTTCATTTCACCCCATCACTTCCAAGTTGTGGGCAGCTGGCATAAAGCATCGTATGTTATACCCGGCTCATCCGGAAGTGTCCTTAAAGGAAGGAGCTAAGCGTTTTGACACCGTAGAGGATACTGTAAAAACTTTAAAAAAAAGTTATCCCGATTTATTTCCTAAATGAGAAGGTTCTGGTCTAGTTATAAGAGGACTTAAAAGATCAGCTTCAAGAACATTCGAGAAGGATTGTATATCACCGTACTGTCTAAATACTTTTAGGCAGTTCTGTCCTACTAAATGCTTGCTAAAAGAAGAGCATGTATTTTTTCTAATTGAATGGGAAAAGTTTACTCTTTGGGACACTATTGGATTCTTTTTATGTTGATTCTGATTGTTTGTTCCTTATTTATTCTCTGGTTGACTTATGAAGATGTTGTGAGGGATGCCATAGTTTGGTTTGTCCGTTAGATGGCACCAAATACTTCTGGTTAAATGACAAGTGTTTATTGTCAGATCTCTTGATTTAAGTTCCCTGATTTCTCAGTACTATAGTTATTTCGGCATCTCCCTCTCTCAGTTTTGATTTCGGTGGTGGTTTACTTCCCATTGTGTTTTCGGCTCAGGGGAAGAGATAGATAAGTTTCCTTTTTTGACTTTGGACAGTTAGTGACACTGAACAGCACTCCCAGGGGAGAGTTGTGACGATTTAGTCCCATAACAGCTTTGTTGCTTCTTTCTCACTGTTTCTTGTTTAGTTCCATCGTTATTGGACCAGTTAGCTATTCTGGCATAATTTACACTAATTATAGTCATCCTGGGAAAGTGCTTCATAGCCTATATGGGAGCTTGGGTCATAGGCTTAAACGGAAGTCTAGTAGGCCATTAAATATGTTTGGATGTTATCTTTGCACCGGGATCAGTATGGTCCCTCAAGGGAATATTCCTACCAGGATCCCAAGCCTGATTTATTTTATTATCTAATGCTCTGGAGTTTTCTTTGCCATATATAAATGTTAGAGTCCTAGTAGGATCAAGTTAGATAAAAGTCAACGGTCATGTAAGCTGAATAGTAATAGGTTTCCTTTTCTTGACTATCTCTGGAAATCCGGTTTCCTAACTAATGTTGGGAGTGACATATAGTATCCCTTTTGTTATACCATCTTATTTAGGTGGGGAGAACATATAGGGATAGGAGGATGGTAGCTGTCCCACGAGCTACTCCCATACTTTTTCTTGTTCGGGGGTTGGGGAGGTGGCAGAGCGACCCTCGCTTCTTTGTGAGTATCATGGACCGTGTGGTAAGGTGGAGGCTTAGGGCCTGGGTATGGAGACTTGTATATAGTTCAAAATTTTTGAGTGTTAGCTGAATTTCAGGGCGTTTGGAGGATATATTCGTGATAGCTTTTTTTTTTTTTTTGGGGAGAGTGGGGGTGGCAGCAGAACAGCCCTTCAACCACCTTTTATTACATGGCACAATTAAGGATTAATTTATGTCCAACAGCTTGAATATTCTCTCGTGGAACATAAAAGGGGGGAAGATAATAAGAAGAAATATATTGTTTTAAACCATCTTGCCAAGTATGACCCTTCCATAGTGTTTCTTCAAGAAACACATATGCTTCCAGAACAGTTACAGTTCTTTAAAAAGAGCTGGGTAGGCCAAGCCTTTGGAGCGGGATTCAGCTCTAATAAACGTGGGGTGGCCTTGCTGCTTGCCAAAAAAATACCCTTTACTCCTGTGGAGTCTATTACTGACCCTGAGGGGAGGTTTATTTTTGTTGTAGGCAAACTGGGCAGTTTTGATATAGTATTGGGATCAGTTTATGGCCCTAATGTGGAACCCCCCCTCTCCTTTTTTACTCAACTAGCTATGGTATTGGCCCCTTTTTTACAACATCCTATTATAATTGGAGGAGACTGGAATTTAGTTCAAGCAAATGATCTGGACCGTACTTACCAAAGGGGAGTGGGACTGTCTTCAACACAAAAAGCCCTAGGTGAATTTACCTCCTCCTTGGGCCTTATAGACCCTTGGAGAGTACTTAATCCATCAGGAAAAGAGTTTACTTTTTTTTCCGCAGTACACAAAAGCTATTCTCGTATTGACTACTTTCTAGTAAGTCAACAACTAATTTCATGTATGATGGATTCCAAAATACTAGCTCGAGTAGTTTCTGACTACTCCCCAATACTTATTCAGATAGAAATACCTAACATCCCTATCAGGTCGCATACATGGTCCTTAAACAATAGATTATTAAAAGACAAGCTAATCACTTCAAAATTCCAATATTTTTTGCAGGATTCCATTAAAGTTAATTATAATTCGATCCCTGCTGTGGATCAGGTCTGGGCAGCTTTAAAAGCAACTTGGAGGGGGGAACTTATATGTATTGCTACAGTACAAAAAAAGAAAAAGATCAGTCAAGTGAATAATTGCCTGCAGAGAATTAAAAGTTTGGAAAATAAAGGGGTGGACAAACTTTCATCTTTAGGAGACCAGGAACTTACTAGGCTAAGAGCACACTATGCTAGTATTTTACTGGAGAGGGTGGATAGGTCAGCTTCACTATTAAAGGCTTCTTTTACTGGCCAAGGTAGTAAAGCAGGTAAATTACTTGCTTGGCAACTAAAGCAGCAGTCAGCATCCAAATGGATCACAGCTATTAAACATCTTCAATCAGGATCTTTGGTGGTTAGTCTGCCGGAGATTCTAACTCTATTTCGGGAGTACTATAAGGCACTGTACTCTCCGGGCCCGTTGCTGGGGGTCCATATTGAGAAAATGGCAGCATTTTTGGAGAAAGCTGGTTTACCCACCTTGTCCAGTGATAGTCAAACCCTCTTAGTAGCCCCAATCACTAGGGAAGAAATTTCAGCAGTGATCGATTCTTTAAAACCAGATAAGGCACCAGGCCCAGATGGGTTCACAGGCCTATTTTATAAAACCTTTAAAAAATATCTTACCCCTCTGTTGCTACAGCTCTATAGTTATTGGAGCTCCTTCCCAGCCCTGGATCAGTCACTATTTGAAGCGAGAATAATCCTTCTACCTAAGCCGGGGAAGGATCCGTCAGTGATCAGTAGTTACAGACCTATTTCACTACTGAACATTGATGTCAAAATACATGCAAAAATCCTGGCTAACAGGTTGGGGGGAGTATGGAAATGTCTATTAAGCCCTGAACACGCAGGGTTTGTGGCAGGGCGCGCTTCAGCGGATCATTTTAGGAAATTGTTCCACCTGATTTCTGCATCCAGGGACCCTGAGCTAGAAGCGGCCCTGGTGTCCCTGGATGCAGAAAAAGCATTTGATAGGGTGGAGTGGAAATATATGTTTGAGGTCCTTTTAAAATTTGGTATACCGCAACCCTTCATTAACCAAATTCGGGTTTTGTATTGCTGTCCGTCAGCACGTCTGCAATGTAATAACCATATTTCTGATGTTTTCCCGCTGCGTCAAGGTACCCGACAGGGCTGCCCTCTTTCCCCCTATTTATTTAATCTATACATAGAACCCTTAGCTAGAGTTCTTAATTTGGATCCGGAGATAAAAGGTATCCGATTGGAACACCTTGAATTTAAGCTATCCCTGTTTGCTGATGACTTACTATTTCATATATCGAGCAGTAGACAGTACCTCCCCTGTGCTCTCCAAATTATTTCTCAGTTTAGTGAATTTTCACGTTATAAACTTAATAAAAATAAAACTATGGTATATTCCTTATCTCCTCTTTTTACGAGAGACCTAGTTGAAAACAAGGGCCTCCAATGGGAAAAAGAATACCTAACCTACCTGGGTATCAAAATCTCTAAAGACATGTCTACTCTTAAGGATCTCAACTTAGTCCCACTGATAAAATCTACTAAAGAAGATCTGGCGAGGTGGAACAATTTACCGCTATCTTTTTGGGGAAGGGCTAATGTTCTCAAAATGTCAATTTTGCCCAGTTTTTTTTACCCCTTGAGTAATCTTAATATTTACCTCCCCAAGTCTTTTTTCTTATCGCTTCAAAGGCTCTGCTCAGACTTCCTTTGGAAAGGGAAAGCTCCGCGTAGGGTTTACGGAAAACTTACCCACCCTAGAGCAGTGGGGGGGCTTCAATTACCTGACTATTATGTCTATTATCTGGCAATTCGTGCTAATAGATTTTTACATTGGTTTACATCTGCACATTGGATAGCCCCCCTTGGCTGCTCTTAGACAATCAACAGGCTGGTTCTTGTAATATGGACCTGGAGGCTTTCCTATTTAATTCATGGTCGAATATCCCAGAAAAACTTAGGAACTCTCCCCTCGGGTGGGATGTGAGAGCTTTACAGCAATTATGCTCTTTGCTTCAAATTTCCACTATAAAAGACCTGAAGCAACCCTTGCTAAATAACCCAAACTTAAAAATAGATAAGAAAACAATGAAAACATTTTTCGGAGGATCCCACAATAAGCTATACCTAGCCGATTTTGTTTCGGGTAACTTGGTCATATCTATCTCTACTCTACAAATAAAGTTTAAGGTGCCTCGGTTTCAGTTATATCAAATACGGCAGTGTATTAATCACTTTCTGGGTAAACCTCCATGGTTGGACAACGCGGGGGTAGTATTAAATAACCTCTGGTCAATATCCAAGGGGCGGAAAGCGATAGCTTAATTGCATAAGAGAATTGTAAACTATGTTGTGTCAAAGGTTTCCCCTATAGCCTACTATTGTAAAAATAATTACAACAAGGACTTCTCAGATAAAACTTGGGAAAAGATCTGGATGGATAATTATCTCTTAATTAAACAGGACCGGCTAAGAAACACTCAGTTCAATATTCTTCATAACTTATATTTTACGCCCGCTAAATTATTCCAGATTGGGAGGCTAGCCTCAGCAGAATGTGAGGATTGTGGCTCTGAGCTCGCTACCTTACATCACAAATTATGGTTGTGCCCTAAAATAGTTAAATTCTGGAATTCGGTAAAACAGTGGGTGGCGTCCTACCTTAAAATTGCCACATATTTTAATGAGGACACCTGTTTGTCAGGTATGTATTCAACGATCCCTATGTATTCTCAAAAAATGCAATTAGCATTGGTGGCTATGGTCACTAAGTTAGTAATACTTAAACACTGGAAGGAGGAATGGGAACCTTCAGTTGGGGAATGGTGGGTGGAATTTCTTACCTCTCTAAATGCAGAAAGATGTGTAGTCTGGTTCTCCCACTCTGGCAAGAAGTTCCAAGAATGCTGGGGTGAACTTTTTTCAATTCTTAAGGACAAATTTGGTTATTGAACTAATTTCCACCACTCCCTTTTACTTTTCCCTCTATTAGGCCTAAGACTCCTCGGTCATAAGTCTACCATAGATGTTTGTTGCGCTAGATACCCTTTTGTTAAGAGATGGTTATATTTCTATGCTTCTTTAAGGGGGCATAGTAACTTCCAACATGTTTCTTTCAGCTCATTATTTCTTTGTTCTTTTTTTATATTTTGGTTCTCCTTGTGTTGTACCTTTCTTTCGTTGTTTCCTCCCTTCTACTATTCTTTGTGTTGGATTGGTTAAGGGCTGTGCCATGAACTTGTACTTGTACTATTTAAGGACCCATTCATGGGCCTACATGGTTTGTACAATATCAGTTGTAGAAGCATCTAGATTATGGTAAAAGGGCTGCTGCCGGTTGGGTGGGGAGGGCCTTGTCTTAGTTATACTTGGGTTTTTTTTTGTGTGTCTTTTATGTTGTTTTATGTTATGGCATATGAACAAATCTGTGATTGTCTAACTAAGACAGAATGTTGGTTTGAGACCTTTGGTATTTATGAGTTTCTGTAATTTATTTTTTCTAAAAAAATAGTTATTTGCAAAAAAAAAAAAGACAGCAGTAAGTCTTAGGGATGTGGTGGTAGTTTGGGATTTCAACATGCTGGATATGGACTGGAAAGTTCCAATCGTGGCAAGTACTAGGAATCCGATTCTGGTGGTTGCCTGCCAGGAGGTGTTTCTAGAGCAGTTAGCTCAGGGTCCAACAAGGGAAGAGACACAGCTGGATCTGGTGCTCACCAACTGTCAGAGGATTCAAAATGCAGCCGTCCTGGACCCACTCAGTTCCAGCAATCACAGCACAGTAGCACTGGAGGTCCAGGCTGAGACAGGCAAAGGGGAAAAGAGAATAAGGGTATAGGACTTTAATAAAGGGGACTTCAGTAAAATGAGGGGAAAACAGGAGACTAGCATGTAGGATATAATGAAGGTAGGGGTGCAAGAGCAAAGTGGGCAGCATTTAAAAAGGTGATGATAGAAGCAGCAGCAGATAGCTCCCTTTCAAAGGTATCCAAGGGAAAAAGGGCTAAAGAGGCCAATGTGGCTTGTAGCCAAAGTAAAGGCAGCAGTAAGAACCAAAAGGAGGGAATTCTCCAAGTGTAAGGATAGTCAAAGGGAGGAAGACAGGGTGAAGTATCTGGAAGCAACAAAAGAAACCACCAGGAAGGTGAGGGAGGCCAAAGTGGAGATCGAGCTCTGGTTGGCAACAGGGGTGAATAAAGGAGAAAAGACATTCTTCCGGTACATCTGGTGAGAAGCACAAAGTCAAAGGGGGTATAGTTAGACTTAAGAGCAATGAGGGGTGGGAGGAGAGAGACAAGGGAAGGCAGAGATAGTGAATAATTATTTTTGTTTGTTATTTACTAAGGAGAACGATGGACCACTGCCAGATTGTGGGATTAGGAAGTGAGGGAGCAAAAATGCTGGGGCAAAAGTCCAGATAACAGAGAAAAAGGTGTTGGAAAAGCTAGCAGGGTTGAACCAGATAAATATATGGGACCTGACAGCTTGCACCTGTGAGGTACTAGGGGTTACAGCAGGGCCACTAGCAGATATTTTCAATAGCTCTCTAGCCACAGGGTGGGAGTGGGGGTCCCTAGGGACTGTGGTTGTGGTTCAGCTACACAAGACTGGGAAGAGGGATGAGCTAGGGAACTATAGGCCAGTCAGCTTGATGTCTATAATGGGGAAAGTCATGGAGTCTCTACTGATGGAGGACCTGGTGAACGTCTTAGAAGGAAATGGTCTGCAGAAGCCAAGACAGCATAAGTTCATGAGTGGAAGGTCTTGCCAGATAAATGTGGTTGAGTTTTTCGAGTGAGTTACCACAACAGAAAACAAGTGGCAGGCAATTGATATGGCATCAGGATAGCAAAAATGGCTGCACTCCAGAAAAAATGCTTGCAGAAACTATGCTTAGTAGCAAATATTGATATTTTTTCCACTCAAATGCTGGAGGACTTGTAAGTTGCATGGTCCCATTGACTGAGTACACCTTGACTTCAGTAAGGCCTTTGACTCAGTCCCTCACAGGAGGATGGTCAAAAAGATTAGAGACCTTGAGGTAGAGGAAATGATGAAGAATTGGGTAGGGAGCTGGCAGATGGGTAGAACCAATGGGTGGTACTACAGTTAATGGGTAGTTTTCAGAGGTGAGAGAAGTGACCAACAGGGTACATCAGGGGCCAGTACTGGGACCAGTCATCTTCAATATTTTCCTCTGTGACATAGGTGAAGGTATCAAGGGTAAGATCTGCTTCTTAGCAGATGACACAAAGATCTACACAAGGGTAGACATGGAGGAAGGGAAACAGGAACTAAGGGAGGATCTGAACAAGCTGGAAAGCTGGTCAAAGATTTGGAAGCTGAACTTAAATGTACAAATGTACATGTACATTAGGAGTAGGTGCCCAAGTGTGCAATACAAGATGGGGGTTGGTGCTGGATAGCACTCTGGAAGAAAATGATTCAGGGGATCCTGAAAACATCTGCACACTGTAACAGGGCAGTGAGTAAAGCAAGTCCTTCCAAGCCTACTTTGCCTAGGTGCTCCCTTACTAGCCACCCCAATTACACACATCAGCAACTAATCCCTGTCCTGCACCATAGTCCCTGGTGCTTGGAGAATTGCTAAAATATCTCTGGTTCTAAAAAAAAAAAGGACCCCCAAGCTTCTTGACAATTACAGACCTATTGTGCTACTCCCTTTACTCAGTAAATTACTTGAACAGTTTGTAGCCTTCCAATTGACAGACTCTTTCCAGACACATAACCATCTCCTGTCCAGTCAGCACAGATTTAGAAAAGAGCTCAGTACCACCACTGCTCTGACTTGTTTTATCAATTACATCAAACGTGCCATGGATGGTAAGTTCCTTACTGAAGTCATCTTTATTGACCTCTCTAAGGCCTTTGACACCATAGATCACACATTGCTCCACTTCAAACTAATTTCTGTGGGCCTCCCATACCAAGCTGCCTCTTGGTTCATGAGCTATCTCTCTGGGAGGCACTAGTACGTCCACTTAAATAGAACAGTTTCCACCCCCACCCCAGTACATCTTGGTGCCCCTCAGGGTTCCATTCCTGGTTTGCTCCTCTTCTCTGTTTTTATAGAAGACCTCCTTACATACCCTCACACTGTGCATTGATCATGTATATGAATGATACTGTTTTGAATCTCAGCTCTCCCTCCATCACCACTATTGATGCACAGCTCCAGGAGGATTTTTCCCAGGTTCAGGACTGGCTCTGCAACAACAAACTGATCTGAACTTCTCTAAGACCCAGTCTATGCTATTTGGGTCTCCAGCCAGACTCCAGTCCTGTACTACGCCCCTCTCTATCCGTTGACAGAATGGATCACCCATATTAATAGTGACGGACTTTAAATACCTTGGAATTACCGTGGACCCTGCTCTGGACTTCCCCCTTCATATCTCCCTTGCCTATAAGGCAGTTAACTCAAGACTTGGCCTAGCTTACCATGCAAGGCGGTCCCTTATACTCAAGGCCAGACTTGCTATCGCACAGGGTATCCTCCTCCTCCTCCCTGTCTCCAATATGGACAGCTAATCTTTTCCCATGTGTCCAAAACTGCCCTAAGCAACTGGGAGGTGTCCTACAAAAACACCTGTTGCATCTCCTTAGCTTCCCCTCAACTCACGCATCACTGTGCCCTTTATGCCTCCTTGGGATGGCTCCCTCTACTGCAGCTATGTCCTATGCCTTAGGGTGTTTTACTGATAAATTCTGAAGACCTCACCCACATCCCATTGCCCTCCCCCCAGTACTACAACAGGTCTATGCACTCATATTCAATGATAATGCCCTCCTCCAGGTTCCTAGGTGCTCATCTAATATGGGGGAACAGGCTTTCTCAGTCTTTGCACCAAAATTCTGGAACTCACTCACATTAGAAATTCACAATTTTTCCTCACAAGGGCTCTTCAAGGGTGTCCTCTTCAGGCAACTTATGGGGTTGACATCTTGTCACGGTGCTGATTTACTCCCCCTCTTCCCATGCTGTTATCCATTTTAATTGCCCGCTTGTTCTGGAGCATGCCATCTAGTCATGGTGTGCCCCAGCAGGCAATCATAAGCCTGTATATTGTGATGCTCAGCAACAGACTCCCCCCTTTTACTTCAAAGAGGTTACTAAGCACAAGGCTAAAAATTACATACACAAAGTACTTGGTAAATCAAGATTCAGCGGGGACAATCTAGATCTGAAATTTCTTGCCCTCACCCTCGAGGAAACTCTTATACCTCTTACCAAGATTCTGAACCTTTCTCTTAGACTTGGGCAATTCCTGCCAAAATGGAAACAGGCCCTAGTGACCCCGGTGCACAAAGGTGGAGATAGGGCACACCACACGAACTACAGGCCAATCTCCATTCTACCTCCTCTATTGAAAGCACTAGAGCATATAATTGCAGATCAGCTTGTGGAATACCTTGACAAATACAATATCCAATGTCCCCAGTAGTATGGCTTTCGTAAAGGTCATAGTACTACCACTGCACTGTTAGAATTCACTGGTTTCATACATAACTTACTCGATCAAGGCCATCTGGTAGGGGCTGCCTTTATCGACCTGACGAAGGCCTTTGATACTGTGAACCACTCACTGCTACTCAGGCAATTATCACTCGCAGGGGTGTCTAATGATGCGGTCAGCTGGTTTAATAGCTACTTAGAAGACCATTCACAGCAGGTCAAGATAACCAATGTTCTCTCTGAAAGGAAGCCAGTCTATTCTGGAGTGCCTCAGGGATCTATACTGGGCCTCCTTCTTTTCAATATCTTCTTGAATAACCTCCCACAAGCCTGTCAAGAACAGATTCTGCTCTACACCGATGATGCCGTGATCTACTCTAGTAACCCCGACCCTAATATCCTCCAGGATAACCTTCAACACAGTTTCTTGGAAGTGGAAAAGTGGTTCAACACTCAAAAACTGGTGCTAAATTATAAAAAGACCAAAGTGATGCTTTTCAGCAATGCCCATAAGAAACACAAGTCCAAACTCTTGACTATCACAAACTGCATTGGCACCATGCTTGAACAGATCCACTCCTTCAAATATCTAGGAGTCACTGTTGATAGCTTACTCACCTACTCACAACGTACTGATAACACAGCCTGAGCTATCAACATAAGGACTGGTCTACTCCCGAGGCGCTAAGAATAGCAATTTTCAGCTCCGTCATTACCATCATTGATTATGGGCTGGTTGTTTATGGTGCTGCCTCTGCTACATCCCTTCACAGAATTACTGTTGCTCTTAACAAAGCATGCAGACGCCTTACTGGGGCTTCCCACCTCATACACACATGTGACCTATATGCTCAGACCGGGTGGCTTCAATTATTCAGTTGGATCCAATATCAAACCTGTCTACTTGCCAAGAAGGCACACCTTGGATTGCTACCCCCTGGGTTCCAACAGCTCCTTAGCCCTTGTCACAGTATGCAACGTACTCGCAGCTTGGCAACTCAGGTCTTTACTCTTCCCAGATGCCGCACCACCTTAGGTCAGCAGTTTTTCACTTATAGAGCCCCCTATATGGCTCAACTTCATGAGTAGGGACATCTCTGCTGAGTCAAAACTTTCAAGCACAAATTCTGGCAGTATCTATTAGCAAACAAAATATGTGACTGTTGCTCTTAACAGCCTTCTGCTCACGTTATCTTTGTCCTTATACCTTTTGGTGCTCTTAACTCTCGGCACTTCATTTCAATCCTACCCTTGAGCCTTTTCCCCTCCACCTGTCACCCTGCATCTTCCCTGCTTGTGCATCTTTGTTCTTTTCCCCTGCTCCTTCTCACCTTCCCCCTTCCACCTCCACTCATTCTTATCTCATGCCAGCTCTTTTGCAACACTCTTCCCCTTCTTCCCCCTACGTTTCTTTCTCTTACCTTCTCTACCACCCATATTATTCTCTCTCTCTCTCTTGGGTTTTTGACAAAGTTTGCTAGGCTACCACCTCCCCTGGCTAAACACTACCTCTTCTCCTTCTACTATTAATTTGCCTCTCTGCCCCCTCCCTTTGCCAGCACTCCACCTTCTCTCCACACTCACCCCATTCCCCTCCTTCCACGTCCCTTCCCCTCATCTCTCTATCCCCATCACATCCTTCGCAACTCTGCTCCTTCCCCCTCCACCTCCACCTCCTGTGCAACTCTTCTCCTTCCCCTTTCATTTCTCCTGTCCCCACCTTACACCCCATTACTTTCTGTCCTAGATTTTGACAAGGCCTCCCAGGCTGCCCACTCCTGTAGCTCCCTTTACTGTTTTATTGAGTAACAGTCAGTGCTATTTTGATTGCTTTCTATGCATTGGTTTTTTGAAAGTATATTCTTGGTGTCTACTATTTACTTATCTATTGTTTACCTTGTTTTGTTTTTGTACTACTGACCGGGAACCTTTGTAAATTAGTTGTACTGCTCAAAGGTATTGTAATCCAAGACTCAATAAATAAATAAAATTTATGTTTACATATATATATATATATATATATATATATATATATATATGTATGTGTGTGTGTGTGTGTGTGTGTGTGTGTGTGTGTTTCTATAACATATCATAATGTGTATGTAATATACATATCCCTCTCTCTCTCTCTCTCTCTATATATATATATATATATAAAATAACTGGTTACAGTTTTTTTCCCATAGGGAAACTGGGTTATAATTCTGTCATTATAACCAGCCAGTTACAATGACATTTGCACCCAGTTTCCCTAGTACTGGGCATGCGCCAGCTCCATGCTGGATATTCAGGGTCCGAAACTTGGCTTCGGCATGTGCCCCCCAAAAAACCCTCATTTCCACAGTTGTAAACAACACTGCTTACCAAAAAATAGTAAACCTTACTCTTGCGAAGTACCAGGTGCTAACTGTGAACTTCCACTTCTGTGCCGTTCTCTGCCGTCCCGCTGCTCAACAGTCTGTAGGACTCGGCACCAGATTTGGCAGTAAGTTCTTTTTGGAAAAAAATAACTAAATAAAAGGGCACAAAGCTGTATTTTCAATCAAAAATGTTAAAAACAAAGAGTGTAAGAAATGCTTTACAGCAGGAGCTGAGCAGCCACTGACCACACTCAAATCCCAACAGTCTGCATTCCATCTCCGATCACAGATACATTTATTTTGGGTAAATGCTATGGCAAAAAAATGATCCCCAGCAATTATACAAAATAAAGGATGGGTAGGTGTGTGAAACTCGGATCTTACACACCCACTCGGGGTGGGATGCCTTAACAAACCCCCTGAGCTTTGCTCTCGGGGTTTATGTGGCATCCCACCCCTTGGGGGGGGTGTAAAATCCTTGCTATAACAACCTACCCATCCATTAATCTCTATATAGTTAACCCCCCACCGGCCACTTGTTTAACCAGTAAGCAGACCTCCCATATTTCTGTCTAGGGGTAAGAGGGGTTGGGGGTACAGAAACAAGATTACACACAATGACCATTACTAAACCCAGGGCCTGAGGAAAGAACTTTTGCTAGGGGCTATGATAGATCTGAATGTCTAGAGGGGTACTCAGTAATTCAACACAGGAAGCAGTGAAAAGAATGTCCAAACCAGGTTGGGGTTCTAGAATGTGGCTTTATTCCAAAGGATGGTACACAAAAGCAAAGGTGGACCCCCAAGGGTTTACACTTCAAGGCACAAGGCAATGCAGAACAATCAAATGTCTGTAGCGGACAGAAACTCTAAACATCCCGTATTGCATAGGACTTTGAACTTTCTTCGGTGGCAAAGCCTCAGCTGAAAACATACATTTCTTCTAGTGGCACTGGCCACAATGGAGCACACAATTTTTTCTAGTGGCACTGGCCACAACTTAGAACATTTCCCATATGGCATAGGATTTAAATATTTGGCAATATGGCAGCTGGCCATGACTGAGCACACTGGTGCTTAAAATTAGCACAACCCACACGGGGGGGTAAACTTTCTCTTCAGGCATTGGCCACCATGTCCTGAATAAGCAGGCACTCTTATGAAACCTGTAGTGTTGAACTGGTCACTCCAGATGGGGGATTGCCCACCTTTTGCTTCCCCAGTCCATACCCAGCCATTCTTTCAGAGTTACACCTCAACATTTAGTAAAATAATAAAACTATGCATCCTGGAATGTCTGTGACACTTAGCATTAGAAACACACTACTTCTGAGTGTAAATTAAAGTCCTGAACAATGTGCCAAGTCTCACAGGGGACTCTACGATTGTCAGCCAATTTTAGGAAAAGATGAGAACAGTCTCAGGCAGAACAGAACTTGGTGTCTTTGTCCCTTTATCAGAGCACACTCCAGAAGAAAACATAGGCACATTCCTCCTGGGATACCCAAAGTCAGATTACTCACAGTTGTACAAACAGGCAGCTTCAATGTCCTGGATCAAAGTCAGGGGATTGCCCCTCGGCTCCATTCTGCAGCCCTTCTCATCTCACAGGGGATGAGAAAAAAATCAGGAACTCCTGCAAGACAGTTTCCACCACTTCTACTGGTAGACAGATGGTTCTCAGCACTAGGGTAAGAAAACAGGCTCTCCTCAGAGCCCACACTGCAGCTCCTCACTCCTCCACTGCTCACTCTGATCTCCATTCACAGATTCTCTGACACTGACTTGAAGACTAACTGAAAGTTCTAAAGCTCCCCACTCACAGCTAGCCACCATGGCTTATGCAGCTGCGGGAGTTCTAAATGACATCACCTCTCTCCTCTCAACTGAGACCAAGTAAACAGAGAGGGAGCAGGTGAAAATCCATATAACTAGTTATTCACCAGATGCCTTCCCTACCTAGCACTGACACTGATGGGATTCTAGACATATATATATATATATATATATATATATATATATATATATATATATTATGTGCACGCAGATAGTCTACCATAGTTAGGTTGAGGAGCCATTTCTATGTTAAACCCCAAAATTTTGCACCTTAATAACTTTGCAACTGTTTGATGGATTTGCCTGAAATTTGGAATTTATGATCAAGAACCATAGACCTTGGGATCTGCCAAGTTTCGTACTGGTCAGATATACGGCTGTGGAGTTATTAAGTGTGATCTGTGCGCGCATTTATGCTTTTCTGGAATTCTGTGGTCGCACCTACAGGTCATACAGTTTGCATGACCAGCCCAAAATCTTCAGGGAATGTGCAGCCAGGGTCCCCAATGTGACTTTTGAAGATTTCATGAAAAAATATTAAACGGTTCAAAAGTTATTCAAAAAACAGTTTCCCATTATAAGTCAATGGGAAAAGTTAACAAAAAGTTCAACACTTTCGCAAATGCATTTTTACTTTCACAAATGGGCCTGTTACTTTCGCAAATTGGCCATTTTGTTTTCAGTTGGTGATCAGAAAAATGGTTGGCATTTAAATTTGGGACCTCTAGCAACCTAATTTTTTTGTATTCACCTAGTCGGGCCCTGAGGATGCTTGCCATGTCTTTATTTTGTGGTAAAACACCCCAGAAATATGTTTTTCAAATTTCTAGAAAAAGTACTTTTGCAAATTACTTTTGTGCTCACGAAAGTGTCGCAAATTTTTGTGAAAGCTTTCGCAAATTGCGACAGTAATTTTCTAGTCTGTGGGAAAATGACAGCAATTCTTTGGCACTGCACTGCAAAATAACCGTTGGGAGTTTTGGGCTGAAATTTGAAGGGAACGCAGCCAGCATCTCACAGATGTGCCTTTCAGTGTTGTATTGAAAAAATATTACATGGCGGCAAAGTTATGGCACTCCAAAGTTGACAGTTTTTCCCATAGGATAACATTATGGCGCCCAAAGCATTACAGGAATCCTTTGGCACCCTGCTGCAAAATAACGGTTTGGTCTTTTTTCCTGAAATTTGGAGGGAAGACAGCCAACAGTACACAGATGTGCCTTTCAGTAGTTTGGTGAAAAAATATCACATGGCGGCAAAGTTATGGCACTCCAAAATTGACGTTTTTTCCCATAGGATAACATTACGGCGCCCGACACTTAACAGAAATCATTTGGAGCCCTGCTGCAAAATAACGGTTTGGTCTTTTTTCCTGAAATTTGAGGAAGACAGCCAACAGCCCACAGATGTGCCTTTCAGTAGTTTGGTGAAAAACATTACAGGAGAGCAAAGTTATGGTGCTCAACTTTTCTTTTTATAGGATAACATTACGAGCGTTAGCTGCACCTTTCAGGGCCCGTATCGAAACGGTCGAGATCACGGACTTTTCAGGAGAAAATTTTTAGCTCCCCTAATGGGGCTAAGATCCAAATTAGCCAGGACAGTTGTAAATAATATGACTTTTAAATTTTTTACATCGTGACGGTTCCTGAGATATAATGTATTTAGTATTCCAAGATCTCATTTTCTTCGCCGATACTCATTATTTTGCATACATTATTTATACTCACTGTCTTTCTCAATGCAGGTTTTGGGGAAAACCAGTCTGTGCACTTACATTACTGTTACTGTTGCCCTTTCCGCTTGCGGATCCGTACCATTTCACTTACCATTGACGTCTGCGCCACCATGTGCGTTATCCTTGCGTTTTCATTTGCGCTTGCGTTTCTGTTATTTTTGCCATTTCTGTCTACAGTACTGTTTATCTTACTGTTTCACTTTACATCACCATGCCCATTGACATTTCTGTTTGCAGGCACCATGTTACTATGTGATAACACACGTGGCAGACCATTCCTGTCTCACGCACCATATCGTACCCTTTCTGTTCTCATTCATGCTTGTGTTACCATGTGCGCCACTGTTAGCATTTCTGTTTGCGTTGCTGTCCCTGTTAGTATGCCACGGGCCCCGCTCCCGCTAACGCATTATGCAGTGGGGACAGCAGAGAAGCCCACCGCTCTCACCGCTGCATCATTCACTATTTCTCGTTATCATTCTCAAAAGAAGGAAATTAGAGGCAAAAACTCCGCTTAATGCATTAGTTGGTTGTTCCACGGTGACAAAAGTGAGGAAA
Source organism: Neoceratodus forsteri (assembly GCA_016271365.2). Lineage (NCBI taxonomy): Eukaryota > Metazoa > Chordata > Ceratodontiformes > Ceratodontidae > Neoceratodus > Neoceratodus forsteri. The sequence continues at coordinate 1,284,193,314 of CM057453.1, forward strand.
TTCGCTGTTGGGGTTGAAAATTCTTGACCCCCGCCCACTCCCCCAACTGGCATTGGGGGTGCGATTGGGATCGTGGGTTCTAACTCACCCCATTCTCCTATACTTCTGCTGTTTTACACATGTCGGGGGAGTGAGGCTGATGATCCCAATGCGCACCCCAATGCCGGTTGGGGTGGGCGGGGGTCCAAGGGGTTTAACCCCAACAGCTAATTTCCTCACTTTTTTCGCTGTGGAACAACCCTAACTAATGCATTAAATGGAGTTTTTGCCCTAATTTCCTTCTTTGAGAATGATAACGAAATAGTGAATGTATTGTATGTAGAGCACGGGCCCAAGGGCCCCAAGGCCCGCTGCATAATGCATAATTCCTCACTTTTGTCACTGTGGAACAACCCTAACTAATGCATTAAACGGAGTTTTTGCCTCATATATATATATATATATATATATATATAATTTCACACTTTAACCTTAAATGGGGTACTAACCTAACTATAGTGGCATTACCGTGCCACTATAATATGTGTGTATATGTGTATGTGTGTATGTGTGTATGTGTATGTGTGTATATGTGTGTGTGTGTGTGTGTGTGTATTATATATATATATATATATATATATATTACCCCATTTAAGGTTAAAGTGTGAATGTGGCAGCTTAATAACTTTGCCACTATATAATGGATATGCCTGATATTTTGCAAGCACAGAATGACACCATAGATCTCTGGATCTGCCAAGTTTTGTAATGGTCAGATATACGGTTGTGGAGTTACATAGCACCATAGAATGTGGTATTTATGCTTTTTTGCACATGTTTTGCTCACGCCTACAGGTTGCACAGTCTGTGTGACTGGTCCAAAACCTTCAGGGAACATGCAGCCAGGGTCCCTGATGTGCCTTTCAAAGATGTCGTGAAAAAATATTAAACAGTTCAAATGTTATTCAAAAAAACAAGTTTCCCATTATAGTCAACGGGAAAAGTTAACAAAAAGTTCGACAGTGTCACTAATGCAATTTTTAGTGTTGCAAATGACCCCTGTAGTGTGGCAAATCTACCATCTTGTTTTCAGTTGGTGGTCACAGAAATGCTTGGCATGAAAATTTGGGACCCTCTAGGGACACAGTTCTTGCTGCGTTCACCTAGTTGAGCCCTGAGGATGCTAGCCATGTCTTTTTTGGAGGGTTAAACACCCCAGAAATATGTTTTTGAAATGTTTGTAAACAGTAGTTTCACAAAGTAGTGTCACACATTCAACACTTTCATGCTTTTTTTTGTGACAGTGTCTCAAATCACGACACTACTTTGTGACACTATGCCCAAAAGAATAGCAAATCTTTGCCACCCTGCTGCAAAAGAACAGTTTTGTCTTTTGGGCTGAAATCTGGAGGGAAGAAAGTCAGGATCCCACAGATGTGCCTTTTTGTGGTTTGGTGACAAAATATTAGAGGGCTGCAAAATTACATCACTCGGAAGTTGACAATTTTCCCCATAGGCTAACATTATGGTGTCCGCCGCGCGTTTTGGGGCCCGTATCTCAGAAACGCTTTCAGATACGGACTTTTTGTTGGAAAAATATTTAGCCCTTGCCCCTAGGGGCTAAGTGCAAAACTAGCAAGAAAAGTAATAAATTATATGACATTTTAATTTTTTTCCTACGTCCTACGGTTCCTGAGATATAAGCAATTTAGTATTCCAAGTGTTAATTTTCTGCTCCGAGGCCTATTATTATGCATACATTCTTTGTAATCACTGTGTTTCTCAATGCAGCTTTTGGGGGAAAAAAGTGTGTGCGTTTTCATTACTGTTACAGTTAAGCGTTTCCACCCGCTTCCATAACCGCTTGCTTAGTGTTCTTTACCACGCCACCGTAAAGTACCCTTTGCGCTTAATTTACGCTTATGTTTGCATTACTGTTAACATTTGTGTTTCGATGACTGTTTTATTTGTGTTTCCTTTTGCATCACTGTGTGCATTTCTCTTTGCGTTATGTTCGCGCTTTCGTTTGCATTTCTGTTTGTGTTTCTTGGCGTAATTTTGCTGTTACCATAAGGCCTTGATTTCAATTCAAGCTACATGACCATGTGTGTAATAATTTGCATTTTCACGCGCTTGTGTTTGTAGGTTTGTGTTTTCATTAACGCTTGCACTTGTGTTTCTATTACCGTTTGTATTATCATTTACGTTTGCATCACCATGTGCGTTACCGTTTGCGCTTGTGTTTGCATTACCATTACTTCACTATTTATAGTGCACAGTCTCAAAAAGAAGGGAAATTCATGGCAAAAAAATCCGTTTAATGCATCAGTTAGGATTGTTCCACAGCGATAAAAGCGAGGAAATTTAGTGTTAGGGTTGAAAACCCTAACTGCGCATCCCCCCCCACCACCACATTCACACAAACATGCAAGTAGGGGAAGGACCAAGGCAACACAACCAATCACACCCAACCAGCAACAGGTAACAGGAATAACTTACAACTATCTAAACCACAGAACCACACACCCATGCTCCCATCGGGCTGTGGCATGGGGTCGTCACTGCTATCTGTCATCCCGGACATTCCACGCACCGTTAAACACATATCATGCTATGACACTTTCGTGTTTGTGAAAGTATTTTGTGAAAGTATGCGCCTAATGACTGCACATCTTTGCCTTCATCCTGCCAAGCAAACGGTTGGGTCATTTGGGCTGACATTTGCAGGGTGGCAAGACCTGGTCCCACAGATGTGCTTTTTCCTGCTATTGTGCTAAAATACTTAAGGATTGCAAAGTTACAGTGTTCCAAAATTGAGCAATTTGCTGTAGACTCACATTTCAGCATGCATGATGCCTTTCGCCACCCATATGTTGAAAATGAAGCGAGGTACACCATTTTTGCTACTGCCAGCTTGGTTCACCTTTATGTGAACTAACCTCAAAGAACAACTTTGTAACTAATGTGTCATATTTGATGTGTGTATGGTGGTGGTGGTGGTGGGGTGGGGAATGTGCAGTTAGGGTTTTCAACCCTAACACCGAATTTCCTTGCTTTTGTCGCTGTGGAACAACCTTAACTGATGTATTAAACTGATTTTTTTGCCATGAATATATATATATATATTTTTTTTTTTTGCAAAAACTTCTTTAATGCATGAGTTAGAGTTAAACCAACAAAAGTAGGAAATGTGAGGTTTACCCTAACATTACTCCCCCACCCCTGCTCACAGGTGAGGTTGTCTGACCCATCAACCCTAACACTCACCCCATTCCATTACAAAATAAGGTGACATGGGTACAGCATAGCAGAATGGGGTGAGTGTTAGGGATGATGGGCCCAAGACAGCCCCCCCACCTGTGAGCATGTGTAGGGTGGGGAATGGGGTGTTAGGGTTTGAAACCCTAATGCCACATTTACCTACTTTTGTCAGTTTAACCCTAACTGATGTATTAACAACATTTTTGCAATTTATTTCCTTACTTTTTGAGATAGTATAATCATACCTAACCTAGAAGCGTAGCTCACCCTCTGAAACAAATGTGTCACCATGTGTAAAAAAAAAAAATCATTACTGTGTATGATCTTTGTTATATGCTAACAACCTGTAAAACATGTTTTGTTCTCTGTACTTTATGTATGACACGAAACCTTTGTAAATGAGTCTTTGATTCAAAGCTCTTTCTGAATATCTCAAATAAATAAATAAAAAAATAAAATAAAAATATTTACAGTCACAGAGGAGCACAGCTCCAAAGTCTCCACTTAGTAGAGTGCGAACACTCGAGTTGTGTCCAGGATAAGCTCTTTATTGTTAAAAAATCACAGCAGATAAAAACGGACCATACACCTCCCTCAGCTAAATATTTTCATGCCACCATGGGCGCTTTCTCAAAGCTGCAGGCGCAGTATAGGAAATCACTTAAAAAGCACCTCATTAGAGTGACAGTACAATTCTATTGCACCTTATTCACAAGCTATATACACAAATAGTAAAAATGTGACATAAATTACAAATACACATATCAATAAATGCATAATATAAAGAACACCACCAATAAATGCAATAATAATAATAAGATGAACTATAAAACTGGAAAGGGGGATATAGGAAAGAAAAAAGGAAAAGGTAGCTTGATTTATTTAACTTGCATGTAATTATTTTTGCACATAAATATACAATAAACATATCATGATCAAATCAAATTTATGATTTATTTAAAAAAGGGATAAGTTGAAAGGAATCATTCAGATCAGGAAATACATATGATTTTAATCTATATTGCCAATAGGTTGTTCTCTGCAATAGGATCATGTCCAAATCACCTCCCCTGATTTATTCATATATCCTCTCCACACCCTGAAAATAAAATTGGTGGTCTGTGCCCATTCTTTGTACATGTTGTGCTAGGCCACTTACTCCATCCAACTTAGAAATACTACACACATGTACACCTATACATCCTTTTAACTTCCTTTTGTTCTTGCCTACGTAGAAAGCTGGGCACTTTGTGCATGTGGCTAGATATACAATATTTTCTGTGGAACAAGTAATAAAATCTAAAATCAGATATTTCCTCTCACTACATGGGCTGCGAAAATATTTTCTAGTGGTGCTGAATTTACAATATATACAATTACCAAACTTGTGGTTCCCCACAAGTAAATTTGTATATTTAGCATGGCCCTCACATTTTTCCCAGTGTGCATTTTGAACTAACAAATCTTTTAAACTAGAACCTTGTTTGAAAACCATTCTGGGTACATTTTCTACAACTTTATTCAGCTTCCTATCTGTATTAAGCAAATGACAATTTTTCTGAACAATTTTATTTACTAAGTGTGCTTGAGGAATAAAGGTAGTAACAAAAATGGGTGTTTTATTATTATTACAGTTAAATCTACTGCCTCTGATTGTATTCCTATCATTTGTACAACTGCTAGTGGCTAAGAATGAATCTCTAGTTATACCATTCACTCTCTCTAGCATTCTCGACCACTTCAGAGTTATAGCCTCCAGATAAGAATCTATCTGATAAAATGTCTGCCTGTACATCATAATCTGTCACATTTGTACAGCATTGCTTTTTTCTCATAAACTGCCCTACTTGTATATTTCTCTTCATAAATCCTGGATGGCAGCTTTTGTAATGTAAAAGTGAATTTTTGTCAATTACTTTTCTATACAGATTTGTTACTAAATTCCCTTCTGGTGTTTTAGTAATAGTGACATCCAAGTAATTAATGGAATTACGATCATATGTCATTGTAAATCTTAAATTATCATTTGTTCCTTCTAGATATTTCACAAATTGATGAAATTCATCTTCAGATCTATTCCATATAAAAAAGAGATCATTGATAAATCTTTTATAAAGATCTATTTTGTCCAAAAATGGATTTTCCTCACTATAAACAGCATTGTTTTCCCACTGGGACATACAGAGAATTGCATAATTGGGGGCCAGAGCTGCCCCCATAGCTGTCCCCTGTTTGTGGATGTACATTTTATCTTTGACAAGAGATATTTTACAAGTTAAAACTTTTTCAGTTAGAGTGGTCAAAAATTCAATAAAGGCTGAGCTGTACAGCATATTATAATACAAGGTGTCACAGATGACTTCCAGCTCTTCCCCTATGGAGGATGTTGGTGTATAAGGACTGTATGTCCATTGTCAGAAAATACCGATCAGGTTCCACACCAACATCCCCCAATATGTTAAGCAGCTCAGATGTATCCCTTAGGTAGGATCTAGTGTGTTAGGCTACTTCCTTTATATGACCATCTTCAAATCAGGCCAGGAGCTCAGTTAATAAGCCATTACTGGCCACTATGGGTCAGGCAGGTGGATTATTGAGGCATTGATGTACAGTTTTTTAGGAAGCCCATAAAGGGCTGACCTCACAGGATAATTAACTTTCACAAATTCATGTGTTTCTCTTGTATTGAAGTTATTTAACAATGCCTCATTCAATATAATATCAATGTCCACCTTAAAGAATCAGCTTCCTCTTTAAATCAAGGCCCTATCTCCCCCGTCTTGCCCTTCGATTAGCCATCCCTAGCTCCATCCTTCCCCTAGTAGACTATGGCATAATTATATGTAGCACCACCTCTGACACTGCCCTGTCCAGCATAAAATGCACTCTCAACAAAGCCTGCCGGCTGGCCACAGGCTGTGATCGCCTCACACATACCTGTGACCTCTACCTACAGTCATCCTGGCTAAATTTCCAGGGGCGATTTCTCTATAAGTCCTGCCTAATGGCCAAAAAAAATACAACTAGGGTTAGCTCCCCCAGGCTGTCTATTGCTCCTTCAAGAGTGCATGCCGACAAGGGCCACTAGAAGCTCTAGCACTACTAGTTTCCGCATCCCCTTCGCAAGGACCACTGCTGGCCAAAGATCCTTTTCCTACAGGGCTCCCCACTGGATCAACTCCCTCCTGGATGCTGCCCTCATAATTCCTAGGATAGGGCCATTTAAGCCAGTGCTGCGTACCCATATCCTGTTAAACAGCTACTGTGACTGCTAATCTAAACTACTCTTTATAGCTTTGGTTTCTCTGTTACTATCAAAACTCTGTAAATAATAGTGTCATAGATCGTTTTGCTCTACCGGTGGTGCCCTGAATGTGTTTTAGCCCATGGTTGCCTCTGTTCAGTATTCTTACTCTGTGTATGTTCTAACTAATGTCATTGACGCGAAGCCTTTGTAAATGAGTCCCTGACTCAAAGGGTTGTAATTCCTAGACTGAATACAAAGAAATAAAAAAAATAAAGGAGTCTGTGGGGTCTTTTTCCAAAGGGGCATAACATACAATGTCAGACAGCTGTAACATTTCTTTTTCACATTCTGCCCTTCCCCACACAATAGATCCCCCCCCCCCTTATCTGCAGGTTTTACCATGATATTATCGTTTTTCCTTACATTTTGAATAGCCTTTTTTTGCTTAGCAGTACAATTATGGTATCTTGCTGTTTTTAACTGTTTAAACATACATTTGAAATTACGCATGCATATTTTTTCAAACAAAGAAACCGTAACATTAGGGGGTGGGATAAAGGTGGAATCAGGTTTGAACACATTAGATACAACTTGTTGTTTAATGACAGTATCATTAGAGTGATTCATATCATTTCCCTTAGTGTCTCCATGACCAATTTCATCCTCACCCTCCTTGTAGAAAAATGCTCCCAGATGTAATTTGCGGGTGAATTTATAAAAATCAACAACTGTTCCATACTCATCAATTTCTTCTGTGGGAATGAATGTAAGACCTTTTTGGAAACATGGTGTACTCATTGTCACTAAGGCAGTGGTTAGAAATGTTTATAACAATGTTGTTTTTATCAACATTCTAGGTATAGTTCAGTACCTGCTTCCCCGATGACTCCAGCCGTTCTGACTGTGGTAGCGGTTCAATCTGTAGTTGTAGGCTCCCCATTGATGTGTGGCTCAATATCACTATGACCAACTCAGCTTTTTTAGATTCAGGTAAAGTGGATTTTCCCATAGGCCAGCCCAGTGGTGCTGAGGGTTGAGGCACTGGAAGCCACACCTCGTGCCATACTGTGACCCAGGTTCGGGAGCTAGCTTGGCCCACTGGGGGTTGGCAGGGTAGGGAGAGGATCAAGCATCCAATGACAGCTGGCCTCTCCTGACGATGGGTGGGCATGTCATCCTGCTCCTTGGCTAACTCCTGGTGAAGGCTGGGGGCAGTGCTAGAGCCAGGGAGACAAGAAGCATAGAATCATGACATGCACGTGTGCCTCCACACATGTGCATTCATGGCTGCAAGGGGAAAGAACCAGGAAAAATGTGAAAAATGGCTGCAGGCTCTATGAAGTCCCCTCCAGCAAGCCAGTGCCACTGCCTCAGGGACCATCCGTAATTGCCTGATCCGGATATGTTCACAGGAGAGGGGGAGGAAGGCCCTCCCACCTTCCACCGCACCACAGGGGAGGAATGCATGGGAGAACCAGGGCTTGGGGGTACCAGGAGGAGTGGTGACCAGGAGACTGGAGGAGGAGGACAGATCCCCTGCCTGCAAGCCAAGGAGGAAAAACACAATATGGAAAAAAAAAAAGAGGATTTGCCCTTGAATCAGGAAACACCAGCTACACAGAGATTAATTCAAACAGTGAACCAGTGTGTAACATTAAATCCTTTAATCAATCCAGTGCCTGAAATACAAGGTATGGACCGAGTGCAGAACCAAATTCTTTAATCAACCCGATGTCCAAAATTCAAGCAATGAGATTACTGGAATGCAGTTTGAGACGGAGTCCACGCATTGTCAGGTTTCAAATAAACCAACAGGACATGACACAAGAGGAAAGGGATGAAAATACAGGAAGAGGAGAGAAAAGGGGCCTGAGGATATCGAGCCAGAAGTCAACAGGAAGCCTACAACTACAGACGGAACCACTTCCACAGTCAGAACAGCTGGAGTCATTGGTGCAGCAGGTACTGAACTATACGCAGAATGCTGAGGATACCACTGCAGCTGTTTTTGTAGACCTCACCAAGGCCTTCGACCTGGTTGAGCATAGTTACTGTCAGGGGTCCTACAGAACCTACAATTTTCAAGGGATGTTATTAATTGGTTCACAGATTACTAAAGGAATAGAACTCACATTAGTTCTACTAGTGGTGGATGTTCCTTGCCTAAACTGATCCTTTGTGGTGTCCCAGAGGGGTCAATTTTAGGACCACTGATTTTTTAACTTTATATGAATACTGTACCTAGAGTCTGTACTCAGACTTCTATGATTATGTATGCAGATGATGCAGTATTGCATGGGATAGGCTCAAGTTCTAAAGGCTCCCTTGAGAAGGTCCAGGTTGATTTTGATATTTTTCAGAATTGGTTAACTTCAAATTGTATGGTCTTAAACCATAAAAAACACAAAAGTTATGGTGTTTTCGAATAAATAAAAATGTAAAGACTTACTTTCGATCTCTGACCTCAATGGAAATATTATTGAATTGGTAGAAAACTTTAGATACCTTGGATTAATCTTGGATTCTAAATTATCTTTTGAGTTACATATAAATAGTGTTAGGAAGACTATCTACCAGAAGCTAGGAGGTTTACGTAGAGTTTAATCTTGCCTAACCAGTGGGGCTAGGTTTCTACTGGCACATAGTTTGCTATTAAGTGTATTAGACTATGGCCTTATTGTCTATTCAGCAGCTAGCTCCAAGTTGCTGGATCGGCTCTGGGTCACATACAATGCAATAAATAGGTTTATGTTAAACGCCCCTTTTCGAACCCATCATTGCCTTTTATATAGACAGTCCCATAGTCTATCTTTGGATAACAGAATTTTATTGAGAGTGTTTACCTTTCTATTTAAAAGCATCTCAGTTTTTTTCCCAACTCAGTTTCAACTTTATTTCCACAATTTGTTAATGGCTGTGGTACTAGATCCCAGAACAGAATTACAGTACATTTGAGGTTCCTTTGTTCAGGGAAGTAATTGGTCAGAGATCATAACTTTACCATGCTCCCATCTTTTTTAATTCTATGCCAGGTGAACTGGTTAACTGTAGAACAGTTTTTAATTTTAAAAGGAAACTTATTCTCTTTTTGAAGGATAAACAGAAATGCACATGTAATTTATGGTATCAGAAATGTTATTGTAATATTGTATGTTTGCATGTTTTTTCTATCTGTAATTGAACTGTATGTTAGAGTTGATGTTTTTATGTATTTTTTGTATTTACATGTCGCCTGTGAAAATGGGCATTTTTGCTCATGAGGCCTACAAGAATAAAAAATAAATGAAATGAAGTAAGTGAAAACATCAATGAAATGGGAAAACATTCAGAGGGTGGGGGACCACTAGATACCAGGGATAAAGGACCTTGGTGGCAGAACACCACAATTCATAAAAAATAAAAAATAAATAAATAAAGAATAAAACTAAAATAAAATACATATTAAAAAATAAACATATGGGGACTGAGGGTGGGGGTGGCACTAGACACCAGGGATATTTACAGAGCGGTATAAATGGGATGACAACCAGATGGCTATATTTTTTGGACCAGATGGTCCCCAAAGTTTTTTTCACAACCAGATGGCCATGCCGAGAATCCTTTTTCACCAGCCGACTTCCTTTTTCACCATCCTGTTTTTATCATGGCGAGAAAGGAAATTGGCTGGCAAAAAAGGATTTCTCCTTTTCACGACCAGATGGCCATGCCCGTAATCCTTTTTTGCCACAGCAATTCCTTTTTCAACATCCTTTTTCATCATAGTGAAAAAGGAAATTGGCTGGCAAAAAAGGATTGCCACCATAGCCATCTGGTTGTGAAAAGGGGAAATCCTTTTTTGCCATGACGAAAAAGTACTGATGAAAAAGGAGGTTAGTGAGTGGCAAAAAAGGAATAAAATAGTAAAAAAAAATTTCTAGCAGCATACAAGAGTTGGAAAACACAAAGAACAGCTCATCAACTCCCAGTGAACAAGATGCAAAGTTCAATGTCTGAAACAGACATCCCTGGGCACAGTTATGACAGTTTTTTTTCAGCCAAAAATACAAAAAACCAAGATGGCGGCTCAAGAAAAAGGATTTTTTTTCTGGAGAACAAGGGTTGGCCCCTCAAGAAAAAGGATCCTTCTTCGTCAGAGCAAAATCCTTTTTTGTTCCAAGAATCTATCCTGCAAAGTAAAAGTCTCATTAAAAATAATGGGACCTTAAAAATGCAATAACTTTGGAACGGATTAATATTTTTTCACCAAATAAACACAGAGTGGTTCTGTGACCCAAGGTCTTTCTACCATAAAAATTTCAGACCACAAATCAACACCGTCTATGCGCAGGACGATGAGAAAAAAACTGCAAAAAGTGGCACATTTTAAGGCTTTTCACTATTCAGGTCTCATAATGTGCACATCCGACCAGAACAAAACCTGGCACATCAGGAGATCTACCTCACAGGACAGTGCATAGCAAATTTGGTGCAAATCCATTGAACGGCTACAAAGTTATTAAAGTGCAAAATGTGAGGTTTAACATTAAAGTGCCAGCTCAACCCTAGCTATAGTGGCACTACCTGTGTATATATATATATATATATATATATACATATATATGTGTGTGTGTGTGTATGTGTGTGTGTACTCCCCCATAGTGTGGGCTTCCCTTGCTGCCACTTTCCGCCCAATTGTGCCTGCAGTCCCAGTCCTGTAGAGGGCCCCTGAATGTTCCTCAGAGCCCCATTGTTTCCCTTCCTGCTAAGGGGACTGGCGGAGCAAAGGAGAATAAAAATAAAGTAAAACTGCCCACTTGGCAGTTCAGCTGATTGCTGCATGACTCAAGTCTGTGAGCTGCCGAAGTCATCTCTCTCCTTCTATCTGTGTGAGAGCTGTGGTGCTCAGATGTAAAAGTCGCTCCATGTGGCTGCTGTTGCTCTGTTTCTGTGTGCCCTGGTTCCTGTGAGCATGTAGTTGTTAAAGGGGGTCTGAAGGCACTGGGGAGGTGAAAATAAAATGTTTTTAAAGCACTGTTAAGCTCTATATCATTAAAGGGCACCTGTTACTTTAAGGGCAGCAGAGACTGTGTTATAAATATTAATGAGCCTGCCTGTGTCCTGGGGGGGGGGGATAGCGCTACAGAGGTAGTGATGGGTGAAAGAAGCCCTTGTTAAGCCCCTTTGGGTAATGGGATGCAAGGGCAGAGAAGCAGCCACAAGAGTATGGGGGAAAATAAATGTAAAGCCTTACTGTTTGCCTGTAAAGTGAGTGTAAAAAATTTGGGACATTGTGAACAGATTTTCTAGCAGCTATCTTGGCAGCCTTGTGACCTCAGCACAGCTAATGAGGAGTCTGGGAGCCCAAGGAGCTACAGAGATGGTTTCTGGGAAAAGGGATGGTGCCAAGTTTTGCCTCCCAAACAGCCAGCCAATAGGGCATCGAGTGAGGCCATTGACTACTATTTTTCTGATTGACAGTTTGCATCAGTCAATCAGTGGCTGCCATGTTCCCCTGAGAGATTGTTCTGGCCAATCAGGAGCTGCTCTGGCTCTTGAAAACCATGTGGAGAGAGGCAATTCAGTCAGTTTTAGCTGGAGACCCTCCTGAGGGAGGAGGCTCCTGCCCCTTGCTTCTGGATGGTGTGTGTATGTAACCTACCCCCACCAGCCCCCCTTATTTCTACTAGCAGGGCTGCTCCTCTCACATCTAGGCACCACGAGAGGGGTGGGGGTAGTCACTACAATTATCTCAGAGTCTCTGTGGACCCATTACTTCTACTTCTGAGCCTGCCATCCTTCAGGCAGGCAAACCAAGTGTGGCAACTTCCTGGCTCACACATGTGGGGACCATTTAGCATGGCCATCAACCTGGGTCCCTGGGAGAAAATGTTTGCTCAGCATTATGCTAGGTTTGTACTTCTGGTCAGGAGCACCCAAGTAAATCCGGACACTGGAAGCAATAACTATAATGTCCAAACCAGGTTGGGATTCTAGAGTGTGGCTTTTATTCACATAACACAGAGGATAACAAAGCAAAGATGGACCCCCACAGGGCTACTCTCATTGGTAATGCAGATTACTGAGCCAGGTACAGAGCACACTTCCTCACTATGAACCCTCAGGTTCTGAATGGATCTGGGCACACATGCCCAAACTGGTACACTTCTCTTCTTTTCCTTGACTTGGCTCCCCAGCCAGTACTAGGACACTTTTCCATATTGCATGGAGGTTGATAGTGGCTCCCTAAACCACACACGAGCACATTCTGGCTTTCAGGGAAAATCCAAAATCCCACATCTGGGTGCTTTCCTCAGGCATTGGCCAAATGCGCTGAGAGAAAACATACAGTAGGTGCCCAAACTGAACCCAGAGAGGTAAACCTGGTTACTCCAGATGGGGGGTCTCCCACCTTTTGCTCCCAAATCTATACTTGACCATTCATTTGGTTACAACACCTTTCTCTGAAAACACTGTTTGTAGATGCTCTCCCAAAATGTTTTGCACGTTTAATGTTCTACTTTTCACTGGAGGTGTCCTGACTTTAAAAGTTCTGTATGTGGCTATGTCTTTGCCCTAGACCCCCACTGTTGCAGATGCTTCCAAGTAATACACAATCTAAAAGTTCTGTACTTGGCAAGTCTTCCTTTGACCCCACAGTAGGCAGATACTTTTACTTAAAGCACAGTCTTGGTGAACATAGTGTCTTTGTCAGAGCAAAACTCACTACGGTATTGCCGGTGCCCCAGGGCTTCTTTCCCACAGCAATCTCTGGTACTCACAGAACAAAATGACTCTCAGGCAGCTTCTCCCTCTCCAGGCTGGACCAGGGGATCGCCCCTGAATCCTGGAATCCCCCCATCCCTCTGGGGATGGGGCATTGGAAAACCTCCCAGGAAAGGTCTCTACCACTTCACACAACTGGTCTTCTGTGTTCCTCTGTAGGGTGAGAACACACAACCCCTTTTCCTAAGGTAGCTCTCTAACAGAGCTAGGTCTGAGGAACTACACACTGAAGCTCTTCTCACTCTCCTGAGTCTCTCTTGAAACTGGCTTGACTCTCCCAACATTCTACTGCTAACCCCTGCAGCTAGCATTCCATTGTGGCTTATGCTGCTGTGAGAATTCTAAGGTGAAATCATCATTACTGCAGCTCAGCAGAAACTAAAAACAGAGGGTGGGATTTTCAGACTGCGTCAGGCAGGGGCGTAAGCCTAGGCACAGTGCAACTGGGCTGCACCAGGGCATGGACCAGGCGATATTCAATGGTGCTTCGCCATGGCTCAGCACCTTTGAATATGGCACTGAGGGCGCATGCACAGGTGCGGTGCAGTGGCACTGCACCAGCACAAGTGGCAGTACGGAGCTGGATGTACTAAGTGCAGTTATGCTTAGGTGCATCACCCATTTATATTCAGCACTTGGCATGTAAATGAGGCCATTATGCATGCAGATGTCCATTCACATATCGGGACTGTGTAGTACAGTATGGTCTGTACACCCATTGGTCTACACAGTGGACCAATAGGCATACAAATAGTACTGTATGCTGTCAGTCAGTGGGCAGCATGTGGGCGGGGTGGCGCTGCCCACCGCTGACTGGGTGGGTGCTGTGTGGACTATCATGGACTGAATGCAGTAATGAAGTCAGATGCCCACTCGATGCCCTGGACGGAGGAACTCCTGGACAAGTTGGGAGCGGTGACCTGCCTTACAGTGATTGACCTGACAAAGGGGTATCGGCAGGTAGAGTTAACTGACAGAGCTAGGGAGAGGTCAGCCTTCATCACTCTGATAGGGTTATTTGAATTTAAAGTAATGCCTTTTGGAATGAAGAACGCCCTGGCCACTTTCCAGTGGTTGGTGAACCAGGTGTTAAATAGTGCTGAGGAGTACACTGTGGCATACCTGGATGACACTGCCATCTTTAGTGCCAGCTGGGAAGAACACCTGTCCCACCTTAGGGAAGTGCTGGGCAGGATACGGAGGACTGAGCTCACTGTCAAAGATGAGAAGTGCTAGGTGGCCATGGCTGAAGTGGCATACCTTGGGCATGTTGTAGGCTGGGGAGAGCTTCGTCCTAACCAAGTGAAAATAGAGGCGATCAAGGCATGGCCCTGACCCGAAACACAGAAGCAGGTCAAGAGTTTTCTAGGGACAGCAGGGTACTATAGGAAATTTGTACCCAGTTACAGTGCCCTGGCTGCTCCTCTCTCTGACCTGGTAAAGAAAAGGATGCCAAAGAAAATTACCTGGGAACCAGCCTGTGAAAAAGCCTTTACCAGACTGAAGGAGGCACTGTGAAGTGCTCCTGCATTGACAAGTCCTCACTATAGCAAACCCTTTATAGTCCAGGCTGGTGCCTCAGATGTGAGTGTTGGGGCAGTACTGAGTCAGACATCCAACAAAGAGAAAGTTCACCCTGTTGTGTACCTGAGTAAAATGTTACTTCCCAGGGAGCAGGCACACGCTACTGTGGAAAAAGAGTGTCTTGCCATGATGTGGGCCCTAAAGAAGCTAGACCCATATTTATACGGGCAGCATTTTCAGGGAACAGACTGACCACAACCCCCAGTTTGGCTGACACAAATGGGAAAAACTAATGGTAGACTATTAAGATGGAATCTTGCCTTGCAAGGGTATGACATGACGATCTTACATAGGGCTGGAGCAACCAATCAGAACACAGATGGCTTGTCGCATTTATATGAGGAGTAAACTGACTTAGGGAGCTCTTACCATGCAGGGGATAGAGCCCCCAAATTCAGTCTAGGTGGGGAGGATTGTGACACTTGGCCATCTGGTTATGATTATTGTATAATATTGGTATTATAAATACATGGTCTGTGTATGACCATTTCAGTGGGAGAGATTTGGTCTTTAAATTACAAGGTCAGCAGCTGAAATCACAGGATGTATTACACTGACCAGGAGATTCCTGTAATTAAGATTTCCTTAAAGAAATGGCATTTTATTACCTTTTTATGACATACTCAGGCTTTTGAAGTTGAAACAAAATCTAAAGTTTATGATGTCAGGAATGAAAGTGTAATTTGGCTGTTCCTATCAAGTTTAACACCTAAGTGACAAATGCTGGGATTGCTAAGATCAAAGAGACATATTTAATTAAAGGAAGTCATATTTAGGAAATGTGTTTTTTTTTCTTCTGATGTTTCAGTAATTAAAGATACCTCCTGGTAGGAAATCATGTTTGTAATTTTATATTCTAAAAGGAGGAGCTAGATGACTCATCAAGTGGGTATGGAAATAGAGTTGAAAATGTATCAGTGTATCTGAAATGTTAGACAGGGATATATTTAACTGTAAAAATTGATTAGCGTTTTGCTCATAAAAGTGTTAAATCTTTGTGAAAATGCATAGCTCTTGCCTTACTGTGTTTAACAAACAAGGCACTTCTTGAAAATCTATATAAATACTTTCAGTGCAGTTAGCATAGTCCCAAGAAAAAAACTGCTAATCAATTATTTAAAACCCTGTTAGATATCATCTTGGGCTCTTAAGAAACACAGTTCTCTGACATCTAACTTTAAACGCATTTACAGAGGTAATACATTAGATAGAAAAGACCTAAATGTATTGTGGTAGGAGTTTTATTCTGTAATGTTTCCCATTTTCTGTATTGTATCTTACTTATTTTCATATTTTTAGTAAAATCACATTTTCTTGAAATACTGCCTGTCTTCCCAGTTCTTTTTGCGTGTGAAGTGCCTGTATTTTAAGTCTGACAACTGTTTATAAGTCTTGATGGTGTTACTTAGTTTGAAAAGAGTAAGAATATACCTAAGGGCCCAGGTATTCAAAAGGGTTGCACCATGCGCAATAGGGATGCACCAGCGCAAGTCCGAAAATGAGCCATTCTGCGATATTCAGCGGGAGGCAGATGCACACCCCAAATCACACTGCGCAAGAGTGCAATGATAATGAATGCATGCGCAACTGAAGGGGGAGGAACCATGCATGAATGGCGCAGTGCGATATTCAATAACATGCACCATGCGCAATAGGGGAGCAAGCGGAAGTTGTGCGATAGCGGAAATGAGCCAAAATAAAAAGGAACAAGAGAGAGGCACAAGAACGCTACAGGGAAGACACATGTTGCTGAACTATAGCCAGCCATACAGGCAACACAAACGCACAGGGCAGGACAGAGACAGAGCACCTGGAACCCCCAGGAACAGGGAAGGTGTGGGGAGCCACAGCCACAGCGCAGTGCAGAAGGGGGAAGTGCCACACAGCACTGAGGCCACCACAAGAAGGTGTTCCCAGTGCAGGGGAAGTAGCAGCCAGGACAGTGGGGGGAACAAAGAAACAGCTGCCAGGGGAGGAACACAAGCCAAGGACATGACCAGTGCCACCATCCAGATGGAGGCAGTTATGAGGGGGGTGAGAAGGCAGGCAGGCAGCAGGGGGGCATGGCCGTGGAAGGGCCCATCGGTGGTATACCCCCAACAGGCAGTACTGAGCCTGCACCAGCTTCGAGCTGTACACCAATACTGAGATCGTGGGCTGGTACCGCCTGAACTGGGCAATTCTGAGGTGGCTCTGTGAGCTGTGTAGTGATGTGATGCAGGCACCCACACGACGGAGCCATGCTCTGTCAGTGGAGACAAAAGTGACAGCTTGCATGTGCTAGCTCACCACGGTTACCTTCCAGAGACTAACAGGGGACATGACATGCATAACCCAGTCAGCCGCATCATGCCACCTCACCCAATTCCTCAGTGCACTGCTGCCACATGCTGCGGAGTACATCCATTTCCCCAGCACACCGGCGGAGCGCACAGCAAACATACAGGAGTTACACAGAGTAGCACGTATGCCTGGCATGCTAGGGACAATAGACTGCACCCATATGGCCATCCGCACACCACCTGGCCCCGAAGGGGCTGCATACATGAATTGGAAGGGGTATGCAAGCATCAACTGCCAGGTGGTGTGCGATGCCAGGGGGCACATAATCAATGTCTGTGCCATGCACCCTGAGGGAGCACATGATGCCTTCATCTGGCACCAGTCAGCACTGTGCCACAGATTCAAGAGTGGGGACATCCCTACTGGCCACTTAGTGGGTGAGTATGCAAACCACGTGGAAAGACATGGAGCTTTGGAGGGGCATAGTCAGAGGTGACATGGGTATTGGCCTAGATGGCCCAAGGCAGGGCGACGCTGATCACCAAACTAACTTCCACCCTCTACACACAGGTGACAGTGGATACCCACTCCGTCCCTGGCTGCTCACACCATACCGTCGGCCCGCGACCCCATCGCAGCAACACTACAATGAGGCACATGTAACCACATGCAATGTCATCGAGCGGGTGTTCGGGATGCTGAAGGCACGTTTCCGTTGCCTGGACACGTCTGACGGTGCCCTACAGTACAGCCCCTCAAAGGCCTGTGGGTTATTCCTGGCCTGTTGCATCCTGCACAACATGGCCAATGACTGTGGGATAGCTGTACAGGTCAAAGAGGGGGACAGCAATGGGGATGATGAGGACGCTGGTGAAGATGGTGATGGGCAGCCTCCCCTTGGGCGAAGGGACCCCCGACTGATCCGGCTGGCACAGCTGCACCGGGACACCATCACAGAGGAGCACTTCAGCCAACCCAGGTAAGTCATGGGGCCATGGGTAACCACCAGTGGCAAAGGCACAACCCACAAACATGCATGGACAGACACCGGGGTGCATGTCATCAAGGGAAGCGGTCGAGCATGGAATCGCACACGCCGCCAGTGATGGGCAAGGTCTAACACGGCACGTGGTCACACACACACACACACCTCTCACAAGACATGCACAAAGGGTAGGAGGCATGCCGACCTCAACCGCCACCCCTAGCCACACACACATGTCCACAGACCACCACGCCCAGTACCTGTCATTGTGCATGTGTCAGACGTTGGGCACCATTGCACAGTGGTGGACAGCGCAACGCAGGCATCATCATGCACATGCCACAGTGGACAGGAGCCGGGAGGGTGTGCAGATGGAACGTGTGTGTGCCTGCAGGGCCGGGTACCCTACCCGTGCATTGTACACTGAACAACACAATGCACACAGGGCAGCATCAGACAGTAGCCGTGCTGGGAGACAGGTCAGTCACGTGCCATAGTGCCACAGCTGCCATGGATGCATGAGTGGCCCCACCGAGACCCGCTAGCAGTGACAGGCTGACCAATGGCCTCATGGGGTGGCACCGACGGTCCCCAAGGGGTTCCACTGTGTGAACGTGACTGTGCTCGCGCAGGGGTCTGCAGCACACCGAACATGCCTGCTCCAGGAGTGCTCAGGATGCCCACAGCTGAACCCGGTGTCAACAAGGAGGGTGTCGCACGATGCCGGGAATGGAGGGTGGACATTGCACTGTGCGGTGTCTGCGATGCATGGACAAATAACTGTGTGCCCATTGTGGCCATGACAGCTGTGATTGCGTGTGTCTGCCTGTCAATGGCAGAGGTCACATCCTCCTGCAACTGGTCCATCCCTGCCAGGAGCAGAGCGATGTCTCTGCTGCGCCGCTCCTCTGCCTGGCGCAGAGCCACTCTGAGTGCATCCACCGCCGTCACAAGCCGCACCTGCTGATTGACTGATGCTTGGAGTATGCGGGTGTGCTCATCTAAGAGGTCATCTGCCTGATCGGCATGCTGTCCCTCATGGTGTTCATGGCCCTGATGGTCAGCACCCCTTGAGGGTGGGTGCTGCTCACCAGGACCAGGCCTGGGCATGTCCACAGGTGGTGCACTGACGCCGCCCCCTGACACTCTACCCCCATGGCCATTGGCCGACTGCTGATACTGCCCCTTCCGGCTGCCACTCTCCAGGGCTCAATGGTGCCGCCGCAGTGGCCGCAACAGCCCCACTGTCCTGGACACACACCAGTGCTGCCCCACTGGTGCAGACAGGCAAAGGCTGGGACTGTGATGTCATGCAGGCCTCCACGGCGGCACCACCCACGGCCATACCCGTGATGTCACCTGCTGTGTGGCCATCTTGTGGCCCACACATATCACTGCCCATGACGTTAGCTCCACCATCATCAGTGACGGATCTGGCACCAGCCCGAGTCTCAGCATGCTGGCATCCATGGACGCTGGCAGGGCCTCCTCCGCACCTGCTCCAACAACATCAGTCTGGACGTCCAGGCGAGCCCACTGTCGCCCTGACCCTCGTATGCCTGTGGAGGTGGACGGGCCCTCCTCTATCTCCATGCTACTGCCCTCAGTGGAGAAGCCCACCACCACTGACCCATGTAGATGCTCAGGAGCTGTAAGGGAAAAACAGTAGCATTAATGTATGTGACCTACCCTGTCCCCCCCATTGACAGACCAGGACCTACCATGCAGTGACGGGCTACCACCTGTCTGGAATCCACCACCCAAAACACCCTCGATGGCACAAACGCTGCATGCTGCCAGCAACCCACTCTTCTTGTGGGGTCAGGCATTGCACCTCCGGCTGTCCCCCACCGGTCGCAGACTGTGCTGCCCTGATGGCAGCCACCTTCTCCTTAATCTTCCACCTGTCCATGCCCATCTTCTTTTTGCACTCCTGCACGGACCGCTGGTGGCTGCCATGCAGGTTAATGGCACGCGCCACCTCTTCCTGCAGCAGCATGGGCCTGTGGTGTTCCCTGGTGTCCGCTGAGCAGCGGCTCCTGGTCAAGGTAGGCCTCAAACAGGGTATCTGTTTCTGCCTTGGTGAAGATAGGCCTCCTCTTCCACCCATGTCTCTGTTCCTCTTCTTCCACCTCACGATTGGTCATTATTCCTCCTGTGAGAGTGACAGGTGTTACCTGTGACTGTGCAGTCCCATGCATGTCCCAAACACCACAGTCCACACTCCCAAAGAGCATGCAACTCACCACAATAGACTGAAGTAACCAACTATGGCCAGTGCAGCCCAATGTCGCAGTTTTATAGCGCAACGCATGCGAATGAGGCGAGGTGCATTTTTAAGTAGATGCAAATGCAGTATCTTCACCACTGAATGGCTGATTAGCTGATTTGCATATGCCAGCTGAATATAGCGCCGTTGCGCTTTGCGCAATTGTGCTGAACGTGCTCAGCCAAGGGCGCAGTTCTGTGACATGCGCAGTACACACCTAACTGCGCATGCCCAGGGTGATGATGCAGGCACCTGCCATGCTGCTGACACGCTGTGTGTGGGAGGCAATGCAGGGCATGGCCACCATTGTGCCAGTGGTGCTACTGCGCTGTTCACATACATGGTGCTGTGACACTGGGGCGCCATAGGCGCACTGGGGCCACAGCTATGTAGGCCGCTACAGGAGGTGGCACACTGGCACCCAATTGTGCTATACACATTGGGTTCCAATCGTGCTGTGGCTGTCCATGCGCAAGAGACCCTTGACCCTGTGCTCGACCTTTGCCCCCTAGGCGCCATGCGTCAGGCATAGGTGCACCACTATTACGCTATTCGGTGACAATGCGATAGGGAATGGCAGCGCTGTACCACGCAGCATCTGCATGTGGCGGGACCGCGCTGCTGAGTGCCATTTTGAATCCAACTATCTGCTGAGATGGCGCGGAGAAGGGCAGTTATGTGGAGCCAGGTGGAGCTAGCGAATCTGGTGGCCATTGTAGAGCCCCATGCTGGGGCTCTATATGGTGAAGCACCCCTGGACAGGGCCAGGAGTGCAGTTTGGCAGGAGGTGGCTGATGCACTGGAGGAGGCCATGAGAATCGGGCGCATGGCAGAGCAGTGTCGCCACAGGTACGGGGACCTCAGGCGCAGGGACCCGGACCTGTTTGCTCACCTGTGGGCACGTGCCAGGAGGAGCACGGTGCCACGGCCAGGTAGGTGCCCCATCCATACACTGTTATCGTCCATACAGGTATCACAGTTGCATGTGTCTAGCACATGGGAAGGGGCCATCCAGTGTTGGCCGTGGTGGTGGTATCGGAGTGGGGTGTGGATGGGTATGGCCGTGTGGAATTGCACACACATGGGGGCGGGAGGACTTTACTACTGTATTGTACTTATGTTCCTCTCTCCATGTTTGCACCTTAGGCCCAGAAGAGCGCAGGCTGGTGAGGGAGAGGAGGCACCGCCTGGAGGACCAGCAGGCTGGGAGGGGTGAAGGTCTGCAGAGGCGCAGGGACCAGCCTGATGATGGTGAGTGCCTTACATCCATGATTACTATTGCATGCTGTGTAACTGGGCGGGCAGTGGGGCATGGCCACCATGCATTGACACCACTGCCATGCATGCAACTTGTTACAGTCAGCACTTTCCCGTGGCACTGCATGTCTGGGAGTGCATCAATGGTGGTCCATGCATGCACTGGGCACATGGCTGTGCCACTGCCTTCAGACCACATAGCCAAGTCACTGTACTGCCACGGTGGTGCTGTGCAGGACATGGGCGGTGGGTGTGTGCAGTGGTCCACATGGCTGTGGGTGCCTGGGTAGGCAGGTCTTGTGGACACGGTCACTGTGGGTGGTCACACACCATCACAGGGGCGTGGCACATGGCTGTATGCCATGCACAATGGGTGGGCTGCAGGGGGCTGGACAGTCACACTTATTGACTCTGCTCCCTCGTCCTAGGTGGACGGTGACTCCAGGCAATTGAAAGAGGACTGCAGGAGCTGCTACAGGTGACGAGGGTGACCCTGGAGCTCCTCTAACGGATGGACCACCACAGGGTGAGGAGGCAGAGGAGACATCAGCACCACGTGGAGGATGACCAGGGCAGACGATAGCCCATCCATGCCCCTAAATATACCTTCCCCCCCTGGACCCACCCTCACACCCCTTCTTCCCTCTCCCATATGTTCACCCCTGCCCCTTACCCGCCCCCACCTGGTATGTGGCCCTTCCCCCCATTGTACATACTTATAAATAGTTTTTTTGGTTACCTTGGCCTCTGATTTGCAGCAGGCTACAGGTGCTCAGCTGCAGTGGTGTGCATGGTGTTAGGGGCATGTGTGTGTGTCCAGAAGGGAACCGCCTATGGTGTGGGCAGGGGGATCAGTCACTGTCTGTGGTTTGTGTGTTGTACTCTGTGCACCGAATGCCTGTGTGCAGTGGTCCATGGGGCCTGCACTGTGTGCATGGCACTGCTGTCAGACCGTCCATGGCCTGTGCAGCTGACACCCTTGCATGTCTGTGATATGCACGGTCTGCTGGCATGTCAGTGGTGGCTGACCATGCTGGATAACAACTGTACCCGGCACAATGCCAGGTTGCCTGCCATCACCAGTATGGTGCATGTCTGCCTCCGGTGGCACTGTGGCCTCCGCTGTTGTTGTCTCCCCTCCATGCTGTCGCTTGTGTCTGTTGCAGGGGATGTGCTCCAGTGTCTGTCACTTGTGCTCCGGCAGCACGCTGGTGGCATACAGCTTCATGGTGCCTGCGCAGGGTGGCTGGCACACCTGTGCCATGTAGGGGTGCTGGACGTGTTTACATGGCAGCTGTGGCCTCACGCCAGTGGCTTGGTTGCCCCGCTACTGTGTCCCTGTGTTGGTGTGCCCTTGGGTATGGGGGGGTGTTTGTCCATGCACTGTGTTGCATCCTGTGTGGCGCATGCTTCCATGCAACACTGTGTGTGTCTGTGCTGGCTGTTGTGGCCAGTGCCGGGACAGGATGTGTCCTTGGGAGGGTGTGCAGGGTGCTGTACCGCTGGTGGTGGGGTCTGGGGCATGCCCTGTTGCATGTAGGGTACCTTGTGTGGTGAAGCATGGTCGGTCTCTCAGCTGTACCTCGGGGGGGACATGCAGGGTGGCACTGTGTATGCTGTTGTTGCATTGCTGTCTGCTGCCACCCGCAGCAGGGTGCACATGATGGGGCTGCCTTACATGGCTCCGTGGTGCACAGGGTTGCATTGTCACAGTGGGGATGGTGGCATGCATGGGGTGTCCTGCACTGTTGGGCACTACTCCTGGGAAGGGTGTGTGGTGATCGTGGTGCAGGGTGTGCTCTGCATTGGTGGGATGGTGTGGCATGGGGTGGTTGGTCCTCCTTGTGTGCCAGTCACAGCTTGCCAGGGGGAGTGCTGGGGCACCATGGCCCGGCTTTGGGTTGGTTGCTGGTATCCATGGGCCAGTGGTTATTCCAGCTCTCCCCCAGTTGTGCAGTGCATGGGGTGTGGGGGATAATGTCTGTTCTGCTATGTGCACATCTGCCCATCTGTGGCATGGGTGGTGGGCCCCTGCATCCCTAGTTGTGCTGTTGCATTGCTACCCTGCTCCACGGGGCATCCCTGGTTCCGCTATGGTGCATCTGGATTGCTCTGCTGAGCATCCCTTGCTATGCTATGGCGCATCAGAAATGCACAACTGCACATCCCTGGTTATGCTATGGCGCCGGTGGTGTGATATTCAGTCGTGTGCTGTAGGTGCATCTTGGCTTGCGCAGCTTTTGAATATCATGCTTCTTGTGCATGAGCGCAGTGGACTTGCATTTGCTCCTGCTGTTGTGCACTTTTTGGGTGCAGTTTGAATACCTGGGCCAATGTCTCATAGTTTTAAGGGTTCATTTTGGATTCGTGGTTAGGTGCCCTTAGGCGCAAGATATATTGCATCCCCCCAAAGAGAATATTATCTGAGCCTGTACATTTAGGTATGCTAGTATAAGGTTTACAGTTTGAATCCCCCAGAACTTGAGGCTAAAAGTGATTTGGACTGAAAAGCAGACAGGAGGGTTACCCTGTCTGTTACCTGTTCACACTATTGCGCTCTGAGGTTGGCACCGTGGGAGCAGAGGGTCTGACCTGCAGAGTGCATTTGTGACAAGGTCCACCTACTGTTACATCAGCTATATCACATTAACTCCACCTGCTGTTACATCAGCTATATTACATCTCCCTTTTTTTCAGTTCAGTTCTTTTATCAAAATCAACAGTTAGCAAAAAAGAAAAAAGAAACGGTGTTTGTAACCACAGTTAGGGCCAGTGGTTACAAGCATATAGCCCTGTTGGGACCTGGTCTTTACCACCAGCTGCAATTTTCTTATTCTTTTGTCCTAAGTATAATCTTGATATCTTCTCACAGCTTTGATCTCACTGCCACATCTTGTAGTTCTAGTTATCGTTCCGGGTGATTGCTCCGGCTGTATATTTTCCTTGTGAATGTCAGACAGCTCAGCAGGTACGGATACATTAGGTTGCTCATTGCTCTCTGAATGTTCATCTGGTATGATTGGGCTTGACACTTCAAAGAAGTCAGGGATCATTGCAAGGAATGTTTCCTCCTGTTTCTTCCTTAGATGTTTTTGGTTTCTTCTGTACATTTTACCATCAGTCGTACATACTATATATGATATGGGAGAATCGTGATTGGCCACAGCAACTGCAGGTTGCCACTTCTCCTCATGCCTAATCCGTACTAGGTCTCCCTACTGAGTGACTGACAACTCCTGTACATGCCTATCGTGGTAGTAATTCTGAGGAAACTGTCTTGATGTCAGCTTGTATTTTACATCAGTCTTGTGTTCAGGTTTTAAAAGCAATGTCGATGCTGGCAACTTAGATTTGAACCTGCATCCTGTAAGTAACTGTGCCAGAGAAAATCCAATTCCTTCCATAGGTGTGTTCCTCCTGTATTCTAACAGTGCACAATAGGGGTCTCCACCACTTTCTTGTGCCTTTTTCAGTAAGCTTTTTATTCTTTCCACATTCCTCTCTGCTTGTCCATTGGACTGTGGGAGTCCTGGACTAGATGCAGAGTGTTTCAGTTCCCAGCTATCCACAAACATTCTGAACTCTGAACTAGAAAACTGTGAACTGTTATCTGACATTGCCACATCTGGTATGCCATATCTGGCAAACAATGACTTCATAGTCATAATAACTGTCTGCTTATTTTTGTGTCAACTTTCTTCTTTGCTCCAGTCACCAGCTTTCAGGGACTCTCTCAGGTGTGCCAACACCCAAGCAGCACTACCACCCTGCCTGAATCCCTTCCCGGCCAAGGAATCGGGGACAAGGTCCTCTCCAATTGGAACCCTAGAGGAGAGGAGAGGACCTGGGGAGAGTTGATTGGGTCAGGACCAGCGGTGGATGTGTGTGCCGCCCCCTCGGGACTGCTGTTGCCCCCTGGCAGCCAGGGTTTTCCATTTTTTTATTTCCCCTCAGGCATGCGGACATGCAACGATGTCAACGTGGAGGATGCGCACCTCCCCCCTTCAAAAGATGTCTGCCACTGCCTCTTCCCATTCTAGTCCCCACAAGGATGCAGTGGACCCGGTCTCCACCAGGAGCTGCTACAAAGCAGTGAATCCACAGTATCCACCCCAGGAGAGGAGAGTAGTCCTCCTGACGCTCAATCCTCTCCTCCCCTTGCCGACCCCCGTTGTTCGAAGTCCGCTCCCGAACCCAGATCGCTGGCATGGCACGAGGTGTGGCATCCAGTGCCTCAACCCTCAGTGCCACCAGGCCGGCTCGTGATAACTGTCTTGCTTGTAGACTCACTGAGTTTATTTATTTCTGGGTATTTGGAGTAATAGTTCACTTAGAGAAGATATTCGGTTCTACTGAACTGAAAGAGGTCAGCTCCTATTTTAGCCCAAGGTCTGTCAGGTACTGTATGTCATAAGGCAACAGAGGTTCTTTAGTACTATTGTTTTTATTTGCGTTGCAAACAACGCATTGTGAAACTGTTTCTTCAATCTGTTTTGACATCCCAGGCCAGTACAGAATATCTCATGCTCTCTGTTTACATTTTAAAATGCCAAAGTGGCCTTCATACATTTTCTGGAGCATCTGTTTCCTCATTTGTTGTGGAACTATCAGTTTTGGTCCTTTGAACAGTAGTTGGCCAAGGGAAGTGATTTCTTCATAAAAAGTACAATAATTTTTGATTTCTATTGGCACTTTGTCTCCTTCTGTAGGCAATCCATTTAGCACAACTGCTCTGAGCTGCTGCAGTATCATGTCTTTATCTGTGGCTGACTGGAACTCTTGTAGTTTCCCTGCTGAAATAACAGTCCCCTATGCTTAGCAGGGGCAGACATTTGTCTGTGGACATTCCTCTCTGTGTTGACACCTGGGCTGGGAGGGGGTGGGAGTGGGCTGGTAGGAAAGGGGAAGCCTTGCCCATTAGGGGTGGGCACAGGTAGGAGGTGTTCCCAGGAGAAGTGAAAGGTAGACGCCAAGGGGGGAGGAGCAACAACCTACATAAGGTTGGTGCCAGAGGGGTTTGCCCTCTGCCTCTCCTCTTGGATGAAGGACCTCTCCTGGGAACAGCCTCACAGTTTCAGCACAGCTTCAATGGCAAGGGACACATCTGAATAGACGGTAAAGCCTGGCTTTGATGGGGGCTCACCTGGTGCAAGAGGCCACTGGCACAGGCCAAGTTGGTAGTGGCCACCACACGTCCCTAGTATGCCACCACATGTGGCACCTGGGTGTCGGTCCCTGGCCAAGTGGCTTGTTGGGAAAGGATTCCACTGTGTTGTCCCATAGCCTGGGACTGGGTGAAGAGGTTGGTGTTCGGTGGGCTGCGGATCTGAAGTGTCCATCCTCTGGGATACAAGAATGCAGTAAAGTAAAAATGAATAGAAATGCTGATGGCACGGCAGCATGGAATGGCTTTCCATTCTCGTCCGGGCGCTGCTAAGAAGGGGAAGACAGAGAATGCATGGTGCGGTGACATGGCCTAGCACACTGCACGCCACCTCCACGTGGCTTAAACCCCCCCCGGTCTTTATCTCGGTAAGAAAGAATGGCCCGCAAAACCTTACCTCGCCTGGCTGCACCTTTTCCAGCTTGGTCTCCCTGAAACATTCCTTTGGTGAGGAAGCTGGAGTGTGGTGGATCTCAGATCTGAGGCATCTGCCCTCCCCAGACAAAACCATGCTGCTAGCAGCAGTTGTTAATTATCTCCACTGCTGTCATGTGGCTACTTCCCCTCCCTCCCCATGGGCTGCAGCTTGTGGGGGAAGAAGAGCCCGTAAACCTCTGTCTACTGGCTGGTGCCCAGTCAGGTCAGTCTTACCTTGAGTTCCTGGGTCATATCTCAGCAGTGGTCAGGTCTCTGGTCCTAGCAGGAGGCACTGGCAGACAAGGATAGGGGAGGTCATGGCCTGGAAGTTGCCACTCTGGGAGTAGCAGTGGGTGCAGTGTGCAGTGGGGGGAGGGGTTACTCTCCTGGTCCATCAGGGCTGGCTGTGCCTTCTTTTTGGAAATGTATAATGGAGACCAATGGGGGCCTGCGGTGTGGGGGCAGATGCCAAAGCCACGTGGCCCCCCTACAGAGAGGTTATAACAGCGGGGATCAGTATCAGTATGTGTGACTGAAAAGGTTCCTAAGCAGCTTGTGAAGAGAGCTCATGGAACATTTTTTTATAGATATAGATATATATATTAATATCTCTCTCTATATATATATATATCTATATATATAGATATATATATAAAACATTTTATGTATATAATAATGAAGTGTAGGCCGATACAGATATAGATATGTATGACTTACAAAAGAAGCATGGTAGAGATGAGCGGTGGTTGAGTGCAGCATGTGCAAATCAAATGAATGTCTGTAACTACAGATGAGGAAGAACAGAATGAATCACATTATAGAGCACAGTACACAGAAAGAAACTGCCATCTGGTGGACAACAGGAAGGTTCGCACAATCAGGTGCAACAAAGGTCAGCTCCTGGGTAGCCTGATCGGAGCCTGAAATTAACTGGAAACTTCATCATTTAAAAAAAAAATATGTAAATTATTTTAAAAAAAGAAAGAAAAAGGATTAAAGAATGAAGAAGGAAATGTGTATGTATATATGGATATGCAAAGGATACAGACAGGGATCAGGGCACTCAGACAGCTAGGGGTGACCTCAGGTGAGGCAGCATGCAAGAACCTGTCTGAGAGCGCGCTGAAGGAACAAGATATTAATGCATTCTTGGTTTGACAGGATCTCCGGTCAAGGTGCTACGGAAGTGGTACTACAGCCAGAGAAGGTCAGGTCTTTGTGTGTGTTTGGTGGTCTGTTTTTCAGCTTTGGGCCAGGATGGAGGAAGAAGGCAAATCAAGCGAAGGTAACCTGGAGAACCACCTAGTAAACCTGGTATGGAGCAAGGACAAAGCATGGAGGGATGCCTTGTTTTAGGGTTGAGCCAGGGAAGGTGAGGACCAACAGTAGCTGCAGAGGAGTCGGTTTCATTCAATGGGCTGCAGCTGGTATCAGAGGATCATGCGTTAACTCTGCTATCAGAACCAGAGCACATCCAGCCACCCAAGAAGGCTAAGAAACAACAACCAGCAGGTAATCCTGATCTGGCGAGTGTGTCAGTAGATGAGCTAAGGGCACTGCTCAGGCAGTCATCAGAGGGGCTGCAGCAGGCACCTGCACATTAGGACAGAAAATCTCACAAGGTGGCAGAGAATGTACAACTCCCAGAGGGGAAGGGCATTCTAGAGCTGAGGATAACTGGGGTGGTTCAGTTGGCACCTCAAGTTTCAGCCCCTCAGAAGAAAAGCCCGGAGTCTCATCTCCTCGGTGATCTTGTTCAAAGCCAGATGTCCGCTGAGGTTTCAACAGCAAGGCAGAACTGGTTAGGATCGAACGGTAGCTGGGCCTTTCTTGGGCCAGGCAGGGCTGGAACAAAAGCTGGATATGGTGCTGGCCTACACTGCAGCCTTAGAGAAGGCTCAGGCCTGACCGGGGGCATTGGTCCCATGATCAACTGGTGCAGAGATGGCGGTTGAGCCGGCTGCTAGTAGTCCAGGGCCAGCGGCACAGAGAGCCAGAGGTTTTGTGAGCCGGGTGAACCAGTGGGTTCTCACTTACTGGAAAAGATAAGACAACAGATTATCAAAGGGGAGTTCCTAGATGTATTTATGCTGTTGAATAGACCTAGAGAACCCGAAGAGGAAAAAGATAAAAAAGACAAAGACAAAGATGGTGGTGTGGAAAGGAAAAGGAAAGTGCCAATTAAAAGATAATGGAAGCATTGGTTAGCTGGCTTTTCAATTTATACAGGCTTGCTGGCATAGGGCAACCCAACCAAGGCAGGGGGCCTATGGGTTTACCTGAGCAGGGTTATGGTCATGTGGGCGGCGAAGTCAGGGGGTGGTTAGAATATGATGAGGAGTTTAGGAGATGCATGCAGTATGACATACTGTAAGTTAGACGTGGGACATGTTGAATTTACCTCTGCTTTGGGCTATTGACATTGGTGGAGGAGTCCAGCACACTGACAGCTATTTTTCCGTTGCACACCAACAGCCATTTTCCCATCAGAAAGCTATGGTGCCCCAAAAAAGGGTCATCAGAGAATAGGGAAAAACAGGGAGGGGGACATTGCTACCCATACAACCAAGGCACTTGCAAGGCAGAGCAGTACAAATATAAGTATGAGTGCTTGGCATGTGGCAGGTTTCACCCCTTCACCCAATGTAGGTGGGGTCCCGGCTCCAGGTCCTTTCACTCCCTACAAAAGAGGGTGGCACAAAGCTCCCAACACCCATAGGGGTGGACCATCTTAAAGAAAGATTAGGGCACTATCCAGACACTGCAGCCACGCGATTCCTGGTAGAGGGGTTCAGAACAGGATTTTGGATCCCGTATGAAGGTCCACACCAACCTTATGAGGCAGAGAACCTGAAATCATCCAGGGAGTGACTAGTGGTAGTCCGGGAGAAACTGAAAAAGGAGATATCAACAGGTAGGGTGAGTGGTCCATTCATGGAACCACCTAGCAAAGTATTTTGGGTGTCTCCAATTGGGCTAGTATCAAAGAAAAACCCTGGGGGAATTCAGGATGATCAACCATCTATCCTACCCAGAAGGGGAGTCAATGAACCATTTCATAAATCCAGCGCACATGGCAGTGTTGTATGCGCATTTCGACAATGCAGTAGAGGTGATTCGGATTGCCGGACAAGGGGCCCAACTGGGAAAGGCAGACATTAAATCAGCCTTTAGGCTTTTATCAGTACATCCAGATGACAGAGACCTGTTGGGAATGAAATCTGAAGGACAATACTTAAGGGATAACTGCACGCCCATGGGCTGCACGGTAGCATGCGCAGTGTTTGAGCAATTTAGAATGGCACTGTAGTGGGTTACTAGGAAGAAAGCAGGAAGAGAAGAGATCATCCATTACTTGGATGAGTTTTTGCTCATGGGTCAGGCAGGAACCAACAATTGTGCTCAGATCATAGAGGCCTTTCACGAGGTGTGTTCGATTTGGGTATACCACTAGCCCAGAACAAAACCGAAGGCCCCACTACCACCCTCGCTTTTCTGGGCACTGAGATTGACATGGACAGGTGGCCTTGGAATGTAGGATTCCACAAGAGAAATTGGATGCTTTACAAGAACTTATGGGGAAAGTGTAGTGGGCAAAAAAAACGACACTCCACAAATTACAACAACTGGTAGGCCACCTGAATTTCGCATACAAAATCATGCCTATGGGTAGGATGTTTATGCGGCATCTCGCGCAGAGGGGGACGGGTTGCTCCATACCCCATCATAGAATTCGAGTGACAGAATCTATGAGGGAGGACCTGGGGGTTTGACGGACCTTTCTTGGTTCTTTCAATGGTAAGGCATTCTGGCAGGCCCCAGCAACCAGCGAGGAAATTTGAGCTCTTCACTGATGCTGTGGGTGGCCTTGGTTCCGGGACATACTTCCAAGGGCAATGGTGTATGAGTTAGTGGCATGACTCATGCCACACGGGAGGATTGCTCAGACAGGTGACTCTACTGGAATATTTTCCAGTAGTAGTGGCAGTGGTGATATGGGGTGACCAGTTCAAGGACAGAGCTATCATGTTCAGGTCAGACAATATGGTGTGGTTTATACCATCAATCGGCAGTTAGGGGGAAAAGAGCCTCTGGGGATCTCATGAAGGTTTTTGTATTGAGATGTCTGTTGTTGAACTTTAAATTCAGGGCACAACATGTGTCTGGAATAGACAATGGAATTGCTAATGCTCTTTCACGTTCACAGTGGTGGAGATTTTGTCAGCTGGCACCAACACTGGAGAGATGCCCCAGGAAAGTTCCACCATACCTGTGGGAGTTGGTAACACCGAAGCCTGGGAATTGATCAGGGGTTGTTTGGCACCAAGTACTCGAGCGGTCTATTAGAGGGGGTAGATAGTTTTCTGTGCATCAGACAGGGAGAAGGGTGGGACAACAGTTGGCCTATCCCAGTGGAGCACTTGTGTGCGTACGTCCTCTATATGAGGCAGAGTGGGAGTTCACGGGTGGTAGCCAGGCAACATTTAGCAGGGATTGCCTGGTTCTTTAAAGTAATGGGGTATGCAGATCACACTGGGGCCTTCCCCTTGAGCAAATTGCTAGAGGGCTGAGCCCGGGGGACTCCGAGGAGACCAGATGGTAGGTGTCTGCTCTGCCCAGAGCTTTTGAGCCAGATCTGGGGGGTGCTTGTAGACATGTACTCTTCAGAATTAGAAGCCCACTTGTTTAGCGCAGTTTATATGGTAGCATTCTGTGTCACCTTCCGGGTTTCTGAGTGTAACCCAGCAAGGCAGCAAGGTTGCCGTTGATTATTGTACTGTATGATTTTGTACCTTCTAATGTCACATGTATATGTATATGTATATACTGTATAAACTGTAATTTAATTGTAAGTCTGCACCTATTATGTTCTGTATCTTATGTTTGTATTTACTTTCTTTCATCTGTTATACACCTGTACCTGAACCAGGTCCACCTTGTAAATGAGCTGTCTCAATGGTGTTTCACCTGGATAAATAAAGATTGTTTGATTGATTGATTGATTGATTACCCGTGGAACTGACAGATGAAGATGTCAAGCTCACAAACTAAGGCAGGTTTATCCATCTACGGAAGAGCAAAATGGACAGCAGGGCCAGTGGGTGCTGGTGCTGCCTCAGGTCCCCACCTGGGGGTGCAATGGGAAGTACGGGCTGTGGTATCGGAGTACATGACACGTAGAACTGAGTATGGTATAGCATTTTTTCACCATGATGATGGGTCCCCAGTCACGGTCTTTCAGTTCAGGTGGGTGTTGAGCATGAGCCTGGAAAGATTGGTATTGGATGCGAGGGGGTACAACACTCACTCGTTTAGGATTGGTGCTGCATCGTATGCCTAGCCGGCGGGATTCACAGACGAGCAAATTCAGACATTAGGAAGATGGGGGGGTCACGTGATGCAGCGAGCCTAGGAAGATGCCTTTGCTAACCTCTCCTGCTCACCACTGCTATTTTTATATATTTTTTATCAGACTATAAGGCTGTGAACCTAGCAAAGGTAACCCAGAGGTGTGGGAAGCACTGCAGAACTGTGCTGGGGTAGTTTTGAGAGAATGGAGTTCGATATGAAGAAGTTACAGCCTAAGCACACGCCTCCAGCCATTCCTGAGAAGGCCCCAAAAAAGCCACGTGCTAATGCCTCGACCACTGTGCAGGCAGCAGCACAGCAGAATCCCGATCAAGAACCTTTAACGCTCACCAGGTTTTTGGCCGAGTTCCGCCCGTTTCAAGAAGAAGTGAAAAACCTCACATTGGAAATGAAAACTATTTCTCAGGCTATTGAAGACATAGCTTTGAGGACATCAGATTCCGAGACTCATCTTACCTCACTGGAGAGAAGAATAGACAAGCAGGATCCTGAGCTGGTTCAAATCAAGCAAAAAAATCACCAAAATGGAGCAGAAATTGGAAGACCTGGAGGGCCGTAGCCGCAGGAACAACGTGGTGATCATCGGCCTCCCTGAGTTGGAAGAAGGGCAGGATGCCGTCTTATTTGTCCAGAAGTTCTTAGAGAAAGTTGTAGGGCCCTCTCCCTACAGTCCTCACTACATTATAGAGCAGGCCCATAGAGCATTGAGGCCAAAGCCTCTGATCGGGGCTCCCCCCGACCTTTAATTTTTTGCTTCTTAAATTTTTTGGAGAAGTGGCATTTTTTCACTAAAATAAGGGCTATACAGGAATTACAATGGGAAGGGGTGAAAATCAGAGTAGCCCAGGACTTACTGCTCACAGTACGACAACGGAGGTCCACCTTCCACCCCCTTGGTTACAAAGCTGATCACCGCTGGTCTCAAATTTAGGATGCAATACCCTGCTAAATTGCAGGTACAGTTATCGGGTCTGTGGCACTCGTATGATGATGTGGAATCAGCAACTGCTGGCCTCAAGACAGCTATGCCTCACCTATTCAGAGACACTTGAAGATACGCTGGATGTCATCGCAAAGCCCTATCCTGAGTGCAGGAGTTAAGATTGGCTGTATGGAGCATTGCCAAAGAAGGCTAGACCGGTGAAGTCTGGACTGGGCACTGTACTGTTATTCAGACCGGGACCTGTTTTCCTTAAGGCTCCATTAAGTGGCATAAAGCTGTATTTGCTGTGTTTTTGCTGATTCAATTCTTGTTATAGATAAAGCTGTTATAAGGTTAACATGGGATTTAACAGGGGAATAATATCTCGGGGTCATGTTTGCAGGGTTAGCTGGGTTCCTCAAGGAATCGAACTGGAGTTATGGGTAAGCCTCAGGGATTTGGTAAGGCACTTACGGATAGGAAATCTATAAAGGATGTCCCCACGGGTAAACAATAAGGCCATTGCTAAGTTTGGGCTAGGTCTTGACTATGGTATGTACCAGGAACATTAATTTGATTCGGCTAAACCCCCTGTATTCTTTTCCCCCTCCTGAAATCAAATGCTTGGTTAGGGGTAGGTGTTCTCTCTCCGAAGCGGGCATGAATTAGCATATACAGGGAGGATAATATTGCAGTGAGGGCGCAGCTGGATTGGAAAACAGGTGGGGGGGCACAACAATGATAGCAGAGGGGTTTGCACTTCCCTTTCTTACTGAGAGTTTCCTCGGATTTTTCTCTTTTTGTTTTGTGTTTGTTGCCATTTTTTCATTTTCCTCTGCTTTCAGACCACAGGGTGGACTTAAATGGGATAAGAGCTGAGGCAGTTGCAGCTGGGTGCCACACGAGGGGAGCAGAGCTTCAGTTTTGGAGGCAGCTACCATCAAGCTGAGGAGCTTGGTTTGTTTAGCGTTTCCCTACGAAGGAATAGCCGGGGGGATGCTATTAACGAATGTTCCGACAGCTCCTTTATCAGGGTGAGGGTTGCTGCTTTTCACCTTATATAACCTCTCTCCTTGGTGGAATAATTTTGGAAGGTTATATTTTGGCTTGCTGTCGGGGTAGGCAGTCGTTGCTGTTCCGCGATTGGAGGAGCTGCTGGAACAAATGGGGATATGCTTTTTACTTTGCTCCGAGGAATATTTGGAGGGCCATTCTTTTGAACCATGGCACTGGGAAAGAGTAATGGACCACCTAGAGTCTGGGTACTCAAGGCAGTTTCAAAATAAAGGGGGCCAACTGGGAATAAAGCTGTTTACAGAATGGGTGGAAAGTGCAGTTAGGTTTAAAGGGGCCTAAAAGAACAGGTTTCATTCCGGTTAGACAGCTTTCTGAAGTTAATAAGCCCATTGAGCTTATCCTTGCTCCTCACTAATTTCCATATACAGAGTTAATAAGGAGATTTTGGAGGAGGGAGGGCAGATGGGGAAGGCGATTTTTGCGGAGAGCTGCTAAATGTAGCTACGAAAAAAAGAGGGTGGGAGGGTCGGGGACTTAAGAATGCATAGGGTTGGGGATATTTCTTTGGTTACTTTTTGGGGTATTGGGAATATGGTGGATTGGGGGTGGGGGAGGGTCGGGAGGGCACAGTCGGAACCAATAGAGTCTGTGTTTGCCTTCTAGTTTTCCTTACCATTTAGTATCACTTCTATTTACTGGATAAGACGGATGGCTAATGATCTTTGTTTTTCTACCTGGAATGTCAAGGGGGTCTGTAAAAAAACAAAACAATACAGGATTTTGAAACATATGGATATTTTGCACACTAACATTGCTTTTATTCAAGAATCCCATTTGTTAGACTTGGAAGCCATTCAGATGAGATGTTTGCAGATAGGGCAGGTCTTCTCTGCTCAGGGTACTTCTCAGAGTTGCGGGGTCTGAATCCTTATCAGCAGGAATATCCCATTTAGGGTTTTGCAGGAAATTAAAGACCCACATGGCAGGTATATACTGGTAAAGGGTACTATGTACTCCATGGAATTCGTGTTGGGTAGCATCTATGGTCCTAACAGGGATGACCCTCTTTTCTTTATGCAACTACACAATAATATCCTATCCTTATTGCCCTCCACTATAATTTTAGGGGGAGACTGGAACTTAGTGATGGACCTGGGTAAGGACCACTCTGGTTCTGTCTCAGGTATAACTTCCCCAGTTACACGACCTAATGGATAGACTGGGCTTGTGCGAAATATGGAGGGTTCTACACACTGAGAATAGGGAATACACTTTTATATCCCCTGTTCACAGGTCGGCATCCGGCATTGATTACCTGTTGTTACCCCAGGCACTACTGCCGGGTGTAACAGTCTCAGTCATTCACCCCGGTCCCCCTTCTGACCACTCCCTGGTGCTATGTAAATTGGTTCTAACTTCCTTACCCAAGCGTCAATCTAGATGGAAATTGAATGACCAATTGCTTAAGAACTCCAAAAGTAGGGATTGTATTAAAGAACATATCACACAATTTTTTGAGCTGAATTGTACCCAAGGGATTAGGCCTGACTTATTATGGTATGCCTTTAAGGCATATCTCCAGGGTATTTTAATTGGGATGGCCTCTGCATGGAAGAGGAGGCAGGAGGAAAAGCAGAGGGCACTGCTTGCTCAAGTCAGATCATTGGAAATCAATCCACAATTGAATTCTTTGGATGAGGCTAAACATAACCTTGCTAAATTGAGGGATTCCTATACAAGCTTGCTAAATGAAAAAGCAGAATTTGCCATTCTTCGCACGAAAGCCTCCTATATCGATCAGGGAGAGAAAGCGGGGAAATTGTTGCCCCAAAGAGTTAAGCAACTTGAATTGGCCCATTTTATCCCCCCTATTCGTTCCAGTATGGATGGAGCCCTGAAATGTTCTCCTCAAGAGATTGTCTCAGATTTTTCCAATTATTATAAAAAGTTATATGGTGACATGCCTAATCCACCCTCTAATTCCATGCTTTCCTCTTACTTAGCAGAGACCCAGCTACCCCGTCTTTCTGAACCTCTGAGTAGGAAGTTGATAGCCCCTATCACTACCTCGGAAATTATGGCGGTGATTCGGGGCCTTCCTTCGGACAAAACACCAGGAATGAATGTTTTTTTGTTTAATTTTTGTAAGTGTTTTAAAGACTTAGTTGACCCACATCTCCTTTCCCTTTTTCAACACATCCTATCCGGCACACAGGTTGATCCCACTCTCTTTGAAGTACTTATTGTATTACTGCTAAAGGCAGGTAAAAATTTAGAGTGTGTGGAAAGCTACAGACCCATTTCATTGTTGAACCAGGATATCAAAATTTTAACCACAATTTTGGCTGACTGGCTTGGGTTAGTTCTCCCTGGACTAAGAGGCACACATCATGTGGGTTTCATGAAGAGCAGATCATCTTCAGATCACCTTCGCACTCTCGCCCATGTCTTCTTGGCCTCCAGGGATGCCCCCTTTCCAGTGGCGTTGGTGTCCCTGGACGTCGAGAAGGCTTTTGACAGAGTGAATTGGAATTTTTTGCTTCAAACCTTAAAAGCTTTTGGTTTTCCCCAACAATTCCAGATGTGGGTGAAGGCTCTTTATCAGAATCCTACTGCCAGGATTTCTGGTAATGGGGCAATCTCTGAGACTTTTACCTTATATTCGGGTACAAGGCAAGGTTGTCCCCTTTCTCCTCTGCTCTTTAACTTTTATTTGGAATCTTTAATCCACAGATTAGTTTTGTGTCCAAGGGTTCAGGGGCTTACTATTCTAGGTACCGAGCTCAAAGTAGCCACTTATGCGGACGACCTCCTCTTACAGTTATCTAATCCAGAAACATCTATCCCAGCCATGCTGGACATAATTGAGCAATTCAGTAAATTATCGAATTACAAGTTAAATGTCAGAAAGTCTATTGTATTCCCTCTAAACCATAGAATCTTTAAGAATAATATCACGGCCCTCGGTCTATTATGGTCCAGGGACTCCTTGAGGTATTTGGGCATTGAACTAACCAGGGATACACAACTTACTATCAAGAAAAACTTGGAGGCGACATTATTGATGGTGTCCAAGGATTTAAGTCGCTGGTCGACCCTCTCCATTTCTTTATGGGGGAGAATAAATCTGGTCAAGATGAATGTTCTACCGAGGTTACTATACCCCCTTCAATTACTTAACATTTTGGTATCTGGAGGCTGGATCAAAAAAGCTCAAAGTTTAATAACAGATTTTATTTGGGCTAAAAAGAAACTGAGACTAGCCTACCATAAGCTTGCTGTGCCTAAATTTAAGGGTGGCTTACGGCTTCCATACCTCAGTTTGTATTACTGGGCTTGTAACGCTGCCAAATACCTCAAGTG
The DNA here is from genome assembly GCA_016271365.2 of Neoceratodus forsteri. Classification (NCBI taxonomy): domain Eukaryota; kingdom Metazoa; phylum Chordata; order Ceratodontiformes; family Ceratodontidae; genus Neoceratodus; species Neoceratodus forsteri. The sequence goes on from CM057453.1 coordinate 1,284,231,194, forward strand.
GTTGGATCTTGATATTTCCACTTACGTCCCAACTTGGCTCAAAATAGAATGGGAACTGATTTGATCAGTTAAGTTAGCCCCTTCCACATTACTGTTCCTTAACACATCTTCCCTGCAGAAAAAATTAAAAGAGACTACAATTGCAACATCTATTAGAATCCATTCACAGCTGTGCAGATTTTTAAAATATAAACACTGTCTAGATGCATCACAATCGATCTGGAATATCCCAGCTTTTAAAATAAACAACAAGATGTTTTCCCCCTCGTGGCTACCTAAATTGGGAGAAGGAAGACTGTCTTCATTTCTCAAGGAAGATGGAACATGGCTATCTATAGATGGTTTTATGTCAAAGTTTAGACTACAAAAGACAGAGTATTTTAAAGTTTTGCAGCTCAGACATCTCCATGTTAAAAAATTTGAAGACGGCTATCCTCTATCCTGCAATTTCTCTTTTCAATTGGACCTGGGCCCCTTAGCTTATTCCCCAAAGGCAATTTCCTAACTATATAACATCCTATACGACTGGCGTTTTCCGGATCAGTTTGGACCTACAGAATTTTGGTCTGATTCTTTCCCACAATGGGACAAGGACTGGTCGGCTATATGGAGCAATTGCCACTGCTTTGTCACACAAGATAGGTTGCGTTTAATGCAGTTTAATATCCTGCACAATCTTTACTATTCTTCTCAGAAATTGGCCAAATGGGGTGTAATAAGTTCTAACAAATATACGAGGTGCATGCAGGTGGAAGGATTGTTGTTTCATATTTTCTGGGAATGTCTTAAGATAACCCCCTATGGGAGAGTATTAAGGATAGGGCTGACCCCTTGCTCGGATTAACAGACCTATTTACCCTGGAGGTTTGTCTGTTGGGGGATTATTCAGGGATTTCAGTTAAGAAGCGGAAATGTTATATTGCTTTGATTTCCATGTCAGTTAAAAAGCTGGTACTTAAATATTGGAAAAGTACAGATGTTGTCTCTTATTCTGAATGGCATAATGAGTTACTAGCTAATCTTCGAGTGGAGAGGACTATCTCGAGTCTTAACGATAATAATTCCAAATACGAGAGAATTTGGGCCCCATTACATACTTTATATTCTATTTAGATCTTTTTTCACATAATTATAATCTCTGGATTGATAAGTCTCCGGACTGTGTGTGGGGCGGGTATATGGGGATGTAATTGGGGAGGGATGGGATCATGTACCCTGTTTTTATATATGTGTATCTGGTTTTGATATCATGATCCTGTCTGGTGTTTTTGTTGAAACTTTAATAAACATTATATTAAAAAAAAGACATTAGGTAGATGGAGGTCACAGGCTTTTGGGGGTTATGTAAGACCACCTATGCTTTAACCTCTTTTCTTTGTCTTGACAAGTGGCAGGTTTTAGAGAAAGCAGATCTAGGTATGTGGGCACTCCTTCATGTACTGGGTGGCCATACATGCAGGCATGAGCCAGTGCGGAAGAAATTTGAACTTTGACCAGCGGGCCTTCGAGGTGCTATGGTTGGGCAGCAGGGACATGTGTTGGTACAGCTTTCTCCCAAAAGTGTTAGAGGAAGGTTGTTAAAGGGGCCCACCACAGATTTTGATCATCCACTTAGGGGGAAATGACATGGGAACCCTGTCATCTGTTGACCTTCTCAGACAAACAAAAGAGGACTTAAAATATTTGAAGGGCATCTGGCCTGAACTGCATATAATATGGTCACATGTTATCCAGAGAAGCCAGTGGCACCACACACGCAACCCCAAGGACTTGGAAAAGGTTAGGTGGCTACACAATGCCACCATGAGGGCAGTTATGGGAAACATAAGTGGCACTTTGATCAGACACAATGATATCAGAGTTAAAAACACAGAACTATATACTGGAGATGGGGTACACTTGTTGAGTGCAGATCTAGATAGATATCTAGAGAACATGAGCAGAGCTCTGGAGAGAAGATTAGAGTGATTTGCTTGTGGGAGGGTGAGCCGGGAAGGCTCACCCTGTGGTGGCTAGGTGGTATTGGTTGGTTGATGCAGAGGTGTAAAGGTGGATCTTGCAGACAGATCACTCAGAGGCTGACGGGAGTGCTGGGCTGCCTGGCGGAGCTCACTACTTTAAGAATGTGGTGGTAGTCGGGCGGCAGCCTCTTTGGGTGAGAGCCTGTGGTGACATGGTGTCCTTGAACGGGGTGGGGGAGATGTCTCGGTAGCTGGTCGAGAGCCACTTCTCATGCCCGGAGGCTGTGTCCCTCTCATGGGCTTGCAATGTTTAGCAGCTTCCCCCAGATAAAGAGAAGGCTGGTGTTTGGAATAATAATATAGACCAACCAAAACCACCTGGCAGTGCACGTCCAGCATCTATTCATGGTTGATTAATAAACACTTGGCTGTGGCCATTACTCTCCACTGCTTGGTGTGTGTGTCTCAGTTTGTTCAGGTGGATTGGAGGGGGGTCTGTGCCCTATAAGACAATAACAGAGCTCCCTATGCTTAGCCATGGGCAGACATTTATCTGTGGGTGTGCCTCCTTGCGATGACACCTGGGTAAGGGGTGGGGTGGGAGTGGGCAGGTACTTGTAATAAGTAGAGGGCATGAAAACCCTCCCATGTTCTCTTATAGTGAGCCATGGAGCCCCATAGGCTAGCTTTGAGCTGTTCAGATCTTAGATTAAACAACAATTCCTTCAGCCATTATAAATATGATATGTCCTCTCTGTCCAGCCAGTGTCTTAACACTAATTTCTTTAGTGCCACGTGGAACCTGTGAATACGTACAGAGACTTGGGAAAAGTCACCGAGGAGGCAAATATCTGGGGTAAATAAGTCATCTATAGCCAGTAAGGGGGTCAGCCTTATTTTGGATCATGGCCTCAAACATTTTACCAAAGGACACTCCCAGAATATGTTTATAGCTTACCCTTTTGAGTCCCACATCTGGTGCACATAGAGAAGGGGGTTCGCCCCACCTTGTATAACTTCAAGGGGGTCCAATACATATCTTATAATATCTGATACTGGGTAAGACGGAGTCTATCTTGGGGTATGTAAGTATGCAAGTCTTTCCAGACCCTCTCCTATCTACCAACAGAGTTAGGGACCTGGTTAGCCCAGAATTTGGGATCTCTGTATTGAGCATCGAAAGATTTGGACAAGAGAGAAGCATATAGCATTGATACAGCATGAGGTTTACCACATGTTCCCATGAGACCCTAAAGTCACTCCGCTGTCTCAGTGTCCCAGACCAAGATCTTCGAAAACTGAAACAAAAGGTGTCTTAATTGGTACACTTTAAAGACCTTTTCCTTCAGAACCTGAAATTGGGCCATGATAGAGGAGGTGGATTGACAGCTTCCCTCTAAGAAGAAAACTCCGGTATTGGAGTCCCTAAGTGAGGAAATCCAAGAGGGCAGGATGCATTTTCCCCCCAGTTTAAAATTAGGATTCCCTATCACTGGCTGGAGAGAACTGGAAATGTGCTTATATTTCAAAAAAGTACACAACTGGGTATATATTCTTACAGAGGAAGCAATAGGTGAGTCACACAAATTCTTAGGTAAAACCTTAGGAGATATATAAAGCATTGCTAATAGGGAGATACCAGCATTTAAAATCAGTTCACGCTCAAGGGTCAGCCATGCAGGAACATTAGGGTCTGAGGCGGAGTTATCAGGGGGCGATACCCACCGCAAACACTTGCCCAATTGGCTTGCCCAGAAATATAGGCCAAAATGCGGAAGTCTCAACCCACCAAACAGTTTGGAGGCCACCAGTTTATTGTAGGCTCTTCTGGCAGTTTTGCCTTTCCAAATGGATCAGGAGATAATTGAGTGTGTTTTTTTTAAACCACGTTATGGGGATCCATGAATTTAACATACTAAGAAGGTAAAATAACCTTGGCAAAATATTCATTTTAATTAGGTTAATGCACCCCCAAAGTGAAATGGGAAGGGATTGCCCCCTGGCAAGGTCTTGTTGAATGGTAAGTAGTAAAGGGTCAAGATTAGCTTTTCATAATTGGATTTCTCCCCTTGTTAGAAAAGGCCCCAAGTATTTTAAGCTAGATTGGCTCCATTGTAGCACTAGCGGAGTGATATCATGCTTGGTGAGTCTCCCATTCAAGCGGAAAACTGTGGTTTTACTTAAATTAATTTTATAGTTGGACACTGCACTGTATTCCTTCGAGGACAGAAAGAACAACCGTGAATGAATGCATGGGGTGTTTGATATGAAGCAACACATCATCAGCATAAGCTGACAGTTTAAAAGTCTGGGATCCCATCATAATGCCCTGGATGCTGACTCTTAGATCAATCATATACAGATTGCTTAAGTTCTAGAATAGCCCCTGCTGTGCACTGGGGAAATACAACTCTCATTTGGTCAATAGTGCTATCAGACATGCTAGTTAGTTCTGGAGGACTGTTGCTTGTTTAAATATTGGTAACGAAAGTCATGCCTGACTTAATAAAGTCCTCCTCAGGTCCATGAGCTCCCTTTGCAGGCTTTGGAGCCTGACCGATTGTACTACCACCCTCTGATCCTGTTGCCATGTTACCCGGTGATCAGAGGTGGCTATGGCTAAGATGGCTGCCCTATTTGTTGTCCTGGGGCTCTTAGCCCAGTATCTTAATTTCAAAGGGTTCCTGGCCATAACACATTTATTTTTGCCCCTTTGGTATTTATGCAAGGCTGCACTAGTGTCCGATGCAGCTGGGTGGTCAGTGGGAATTCTCAGTGTTGAGCCTGGGGTTGGGCTCTTTTCACCAACAGCAGCTAGACACAAGCCTTGTATGGCTGGATCCACTTTGATTTAATGGCAGAGTGGGCCAAAGATGCTGACGTTTGTTTCCCCTCCCAGTCTTTTATCTGCTGCAGCAATTCAGGTTGGGGAACCAGCGGGAGCAATGGTGCTGGTGGCTGGAGGTGCATGGCAGTCTGTGTGGAGCCATCAGTTATGCCCCACATAGAGGGTTACACAGAACTTAAGGAGGATGAGGATGGCAAGAATGGGGGGGGCTGGGTTTGGGTGATGTTGAGTGGTGGGTGAGCTCAGTTTCTAAGGAGCAGTTCCAGTGGAAGTCAAACTGACTGACAGGCCCAGCTGCTGTAATGTCCAGTCAGTCAGGTCCCCAGACCATTTCACATGCTGCACTGATCTGCCTATAATGAGCTACTTGTTGGGGAAGAAAAACAAATTGATGCATCTGTGCTGAGAACACAGTTGCCCAGCTTGAAATGATCAGGCAAAGCAGGAGAGATTCTCTTCCCTGTCTGGAGTCAACAATCCTCTGGCTTGCAGCAAGTACTGTACCTGCATGACCGTTGCAGCTGCAGTTGCCATGCCTGGGACCAGAGACAGCATTATGGTGTGCAAAACAGTGCCCACATGCAGCAGCCCAGTGTGCCTTCCTGCCATGGGCAATGGTGTCAGCGTTAGGATCCTTAGACCAGCTCTGGCTGGTCTAAGCATGGGCAGGATCTGTTGGTAAGGAGATGGTGTGGCAGTGTTGTGTTGCATGCCCCCTGTCTGTCATGATGCAGCCTGCTGTGTGCTGCAAGCCTAGCACAAGCCTGTCTGGTGCAGGTGGCCCCACTTTAGATATAAGCAGCATTATAAAACTGGAAATGATGCATGGTCTGTTGCAGCGTGCCCCTTGCATCATTTCTGTTTGATACAAGCACTGAGTGTTATTCTGTGGCCTTTGAAAATCAGGCACCAGAAGTTACATTTACAACAGAAAAAGAAAAAGAAAAAAATGAAAGCAAAACAGAAAGAAGGGGAAAGAAACTGAAATTGGGCAATTATTGCAGCTCCTCAATCAGATTAGAATTATAGAAAAGAACATGTCCCCCCATACTTTGGAACAAACTCAGTTGGAACTTATAAAATTAAAGGATTCCTACTTGGACCTTCTGAGGGAGAGGGCAGAATTTCTGATTTTGAAATTGAATGCTACTTACATTGACCAAGGGGAGAAGGTAGGTCACCTTCTAGCCACTCGAGTTAAGCAGCAAGAATCTGCTAGATTTATTGCCTCAATCTGGTCTTCCGACGGGGTATTGGTAAATACCCAGAAAGAAATTACTGCAGAGTTTCAGAAATTCTTCCAATTGTTGTACAGCCCGATGGTTGACACCCCCCCCCCGCTTAAAGATATGGATCTCTATTTAGCTGAATCTCATCTGCCTTCTCTCTCAGAAAAGCAACAAATAGCATTATGTACCCCAATAACTGAAGCGGAGATCCTAAAAGCCATAGATGGCCTCCTCCTCGATAAATCCCCCGGACCAGATGGGTTTTCGTCTAATTTTTATAAAAGGTTCACAAAACAACTTGCCCCCTTACTCCTCTCTCTGTTCCAACAGATTCTTGCAGGTAATAGCGCAGATGATACACTGTTTGAGGCTTTGATAATTCTATTGCCAAAACCTGGTAAAGCTTCTGTATACATGGCCAATTATAGGCCTATATCTTTACTTAATCAGGATGTTAAAATTTTGAGTAAATTGTTAGCAGATCGTCTTAACGCGGTCCTTCCTGATCTAATAGGAGCGGAACAGGTGGGCTTCATGAAGGGGAGGTCAGCCAGTGACCATCTACGTGCCCTTGCCCATGTCTTCTCAGCGTCCAGGGATGCAGAATACCCAGCTGCCCTGGTGTCCCTGGATGCCGAGAAGGCATCGACAGAGTAAATTGGAACTTCCTTTTCCGGGCACTACATGCTTTTGGTTTTCCCCCAGATTTCCAAAACTGGATACAGGCGCTTTACAAGGCCCCCACTGCCAGGGTTCTATGCAATGGGTGTACCTCCGATTTATTTCCCTTGGGTTCGGGCACCAGGCAAGGTTGTCCCCTATCTCCATTACTTTTCAACTTATACATGGAGCCACTCATTTGAAGACTGACTGCCAGTCCTACGATCCAAGGTATCACCATGCAAGGTATTGAAGTTAAAATCTCGGCTATGCAGATGATCTTTTACTTCAAATTTCTCACCGGAAAATCTATTCCGATCTATTGGAAGTTATTAAAGAGTATAGTCAGTTTTCTAATTATAAATTGAACGGGGAAAAAACTGTGATTTTCCCTCTCAATCAGAGAGTGATGAAGCATGAAGTTAGTGCACTAGGTCTGTTCTGGGAAAAGAAATCAATGAAATATTTAGGCATTGCCCTCACAAGAAGTGTCACACAGTTGCAGAAGAACAACCTGGATTCCTTATTGCAGGTCATTGCCTAAGATTTAAATAGGTGGTCCCTTCTCCCATTGACTGTTTGGGGTAGAATCAACCTCATTAAAATGAATGTCTTCCCTCGGCTGTATTATCCACTGAGTCTCTTGAATATATGGCTACCTCAGTCATGGTTCAAGAAGGTACATAGCATTTTTGCTAATTTTATTTGGGCGGAATGCCCCGCTTGGCGTTTACGTTAGCGCCCCAAACTCAAGGTGGACTTTATGCGCTGCATGTTACCCTTTACTATTGGGCCAGCCATGTAAGCAAATACCTGAGGTGGCTTAAGATAAATGATCTGGAAGAGCCCCATGGGTATAAACCCCTCTGGATTAAAATAGAATTAGCCCTAATCCGATATTATAATCTCTCTCCTGTGGCACTGCTTTTTGTGAAACCCAAGAACCTCCCAAAGCAGCTTTGTTTGACACCTATTGCAACGTCTGTGAGGGTACACTCCCAATTTTGTAGTTTTATAAAATACAACCACTGTTTAGATCTGGAGCAAACGTTGATAGGCAACCCCAATATTAAAATAGATGGGAGGGTTCTCTCTCTCCAAAATGGCTCCCACAGGCTAAGGAGGTCAAACTTACATGCTTTTGGAATGAGACCAAAGGGGAATGGTTTTCATCACCAGAAATTTTAGACAAGTTGGGAGTTTTGGCCTCTAATATTTTTAAGATCTTCCAGCTGCGGCACATTCTTGTGAAGGTCATAGGGATTAAGGCCCAGCCATCCAAGAGCCCTCCTTTTAGGGTGACTCTAGCTCAAATGGCAGGCCTTCCACATGCCGTATCGAAGATTTTCAATGTTCTATACGATTGGATTTATCTCAGACCCTTTGGACCTTCAGACTACTGGGCAGAGCTCCTTCCTGAGATACCCATTAATTGGGAGACACTGTGGGAAGGGTGTCATAAATTTATCGCACAGGATAGGCTCCGACTCATGCAGTTCCAAATTTTGCATAATTTATATCCCAAAAAATGGCTAAACTTGGTATTGCTTCTTCTGCCAACTGTACAAGGTGTGCCCATGGGAAGGGCAATTTATTGCACATTTTCTGGCTCTGTCCCAAGATAGCCTCCCTATGGTCGCAAATTAAACAAAAAGCAGATCCCCTGCTAGGGCTCAATGATTTGTTTTCAGCAAGAATTTGCCTCTTAGGAGACTATTCTGAAATCCCAATAACTACATGTAAATATCACATGGCATTAATGTCTGTTGGTTAAAAATTAGTACTCAGACATTGGAAAGATAGCTAAGAAATACTATATACTGAATGGTTGAAGGAGCTCCTGGCTAATCTTAGAGTGGAAAAAATGATAGCTAGTCTACTGAACAAAATGAGTAAGTTTAATAAAATCTGGGCCCCGTTACTAACTCTTTATTCTCTTCAGACATATTAATGTAATGGATCCCCGAGGGTAAGGGTATGAATGAGCCACTGTCCCGGAGAAGCAAACCAGGGAAGGGGAGGGGATGGAGGGGGGGCAGTGAGATGCTGTAGAAGAGGTTTTCTTTGGGGTGTTTTCTTCCTTTTTTTTTTCCCCCTGATGTCTTGGAGTTGGGGAGGAGGGGTATGGGGGAAAGGAAGGGGGACTAGGTTTATGCTTATGGTTTTGCTGAAGGCATATATCAATATTTTTCTGCATTATGTGATCATGTTGTATTGTGTGTTAAACTTCCAATAAACTTTGAATTAAAAAAAAAAAACTGAAATTGGGGGTTGGGGAAGGTCGAAAGAAAGGAGGGTGACAAAAGGTTGTGGGGTGGGGTATGTGCTGAAAGGAGAACAAACTAAGAATAAGAAAAATAAAAAAAAAAGACAAGAAGCTGATTCTCAAACTGGCCCTATGATCAATGCAAGCTATGTCATACAGCAGTTTGTGCAAATCACTGATCGCTGCTGTACCAGGGACCCTGTGCCTGATTCCTGTACTGGAGTGGTCCTGGCACCAGACACCCACTGTCTGTGGAAGCTGTTCCCATGCACCAAATGCAGGGCACATGGGAGGGGATTGCTGCAAGTTGTGGGATGTCCTGCTGGCTCAGTGCCAGGTGGTAGTGCGTGTTGTACCCAGATCAATGAGGATATCAGAGTGTCAGCAGCAACACATCACCTTACTGGCAAGTCCTCAGCACTGCAATGCCTCACCATGGTGTGCACCAAGGACAAGTAGTAGACACTTCCAGAGACATTTATGCAAGTCTGAACACTGTTCCTTAACAAGCATCCTTGTTCTGCCTTTCCCCAAGTACACCTGGGCACAGGTCGCAGAGGACAAGATGGGGTGGGTTGGGTGGAGGGGGGTGGAAAAGACCCATGATGGGGATGAGGACTGATGATGCCATAATGACAAAGCGGCAGTGGTATGACTGGTACCGTGTGGGGGGAAGGTCCCGGAGGGCACAACCTGCCATGGTTGGATGCCGCTGGCTGACCTGTGAGGCAGTTGCTGCATTTTGAAGGCTATGCTGGTGCTGCCATGTGGCACAGTTGGGAGCAAAGCACAATCTGAGGCAGCAATGCCCATACCATCCCACTTGACCTCTGTTGGAGGGCTACCATCATGGAGACATCAGTACACAGTGCCAGATCTGGGCCGTCTGTGGTACTGGAGGCTCCCAGGCCATATCTGGAGCTGCACATCCCCAGCAGCATGGATGTCTGGCACTCAGACCACCACCAGACAGAGGTTGCTCATATGGGACATAGCTCAGCATGTGCCCGTACTGCTACTCCCAGTGCTGCTGCTGCCACGGCTACCCATGGAGCTATCACTTTGGCTGCTTCTGCACCAACTTCTCTAGGTCCCATAATGATCCCAGCTCTGCATGGAGGGTGTTGGATCCTTGCAAGGAGATGGTTTCTCCAAGCCACATCAACAACAACGTTGTTGAAATGCGGTACAGTGACAACCACAATGTCAACAGGTGAAATTTCGCCTGTCAAACATTGGCTGTTTTTTTTCAGGAGGCTTCACCCCATCCCCCATGTGGGGCTTCAGCCTCACCCTGATCTTTAGAGATCCAACCTAAGCTGGACTTGACTCTGAAGGGGGCGATAATGGGGAAACGGCAACATTTTGCCAGCAGGACCATTACTATAATTTCAAATTTCATTGAAATTGTTGCTGTAATGACTTTCACTGTCAAAATGTCGCTGTTTCAATGTGATACACAGGGAGACCTTCCCCCACTGGTTCATGGGGCACACATGCACTCCCCTTCCCTGCATGGCACACCTCATGGTTCACAGTGTCCAGTGCACACTTGGGCTGCCTGCTCAAGTCATCTGTGGCCGTGAGAGTCATGGGCATGGGAGTGCCTCACACTCAGCACTGTCCGCTGCAGTGGTGCATGGGCAGTTAGACCAGCTGTCGGCTGTTCTACACCCTGCCGAGCCCTGTGCCTGTTGCGGCTGTCTGACAGTCCCACATATGGGGATATTGCAGCACCACTGTGGCACAAGCCCACCTATATGAGGGTGCAACTGTTCGTTGGCAATAGGAGTGGCACAAACCTGACTGGCACAGGTGGCCCCCCCATCCAGTGCGGCCTGCATTTGGGAATAGGTAATGGTGCATGGGGTGGTGCACAGGCCCCTTGTGTTAATCCTCTGTGGTGCAGGCACTGTGCACCATTCCTGGGGATTGAGAATTGTGTCCAAGAATTTAAAATTTTACAACAGAAAAAGAAAGAATATGTAACCCAGTGTGCCCCATTGTCCCCGTGTGCTGGCGCTTTTGGTATCCACTGTTATCTCCCTCATGCAGCATGCTGTTTCTTCCTCTGGGGCATAACTTTGGTCATGAGCCACCGGCGTGGTGTGTCAGCCGGCGCTCACTTAAGCGCGTGAAGCGCTTTGAAGTTGTGACCTCTGCTGCAGTCCAGGAGCAGGGAGGTTGTCCATGGTCCTGGTGCCCCTCCTGATGTATTGGGGGACAGGAAACCTGAAAGGAATCGGGGCAGAAGCCCATTGCTGCTACACGGTGGGGGTTTTAACAGCGGGGCCGGTCAGGGGCTCATAAATATTAATGAGCGCCCCCATGCATATGAATGAGGATGCTGCCTGCCACCTGGGGGGACAGAGTTATGGTAGCAGTGATGGTTAAACCATTGGGGCTACAGGAACAAGAGTGGGCTCGTTTAACAGAGGACACTTAGTGCTATAACCCGGTGGGGTATTTGTGCACCGAGAGGTTTGTGTTGGGCTGCACCAGAGGTTAAAAGGGGAGAGACTGCATAAAACTGAATGTGACTCCATAGAACTGTATGGGAGCTGACATGTTGGTGACATTTAACCCCCCCTTATTGCAGCCAGTCATTGATCTAGGCACCCAAACTGGACACAGAGGGACTCCTGAAAAAAGGAGGGGACTAATTCTGGCACCTAGGTAATGCCCCAATAAACGAGCAGGAAATATTGATCACTATGGATACTGATTATTGAAAGGCTTCAACAGCCAATCAGAGAGCTGGGGTTTTGAGTGATACAGTGTGGACTTTCTGGGATTTTTTCAGTCTGTAGTTGGGCTTTGTATGAGTCAGGACTGTGTTGAGAGATTGGGCATTGCACTTCAGGGACTTTCTCAGACCCCGATTTGAAGAGGGTTGTCTGCAGAAGTGGATTGGAAAGGGGACAGTAGGAGGAACATTTGTGCTGAGGTTCTGGTTCCCCAGGTACTTGCTGCTGGACTGATCAAGAAGGGCAAAGAGAGAAAGAGACTGGACTGTGATTCCCCAGGTACAGAGAAGCTGCTTGTGGTTAAATAGAGAGACTGAATGCTGTAGAAACCCTGCACTGAAAAGCTGAACTTGCTGAAAGGACTGTGCGGATTAGTGGAATGTCATAGCCAGGACTGATAAGCCATTTTTGCCTGTGTTTGGGACTGCAATTTGAAATCTAAAGGGGCAGAGCATCAATGGTTATCAGGGTGCTTGCAGAAGCTGAGTGTGTGTCCTGTGTGAACTGGTTAAAGTGGCTGAGAGCTGAGCACCAGCTGCAGCCAAAGAAAAGGTGGGCACTGTTAAACTGGAAAAGCGTGGACTGGTGTGCAGGGGGTTGTTATTCATGAGCCCCCTCTGCAGAATTGCACTTGTACTAATGAATCTGAGGCTAGCACCCTTCTAGGTGACATTGGACTTTAGTGGAGAAACTGCAAAATAACTTTTCTTGTATGAGAGCTCAGTGCAGGGACTGCAGGAGGACCCCCACCATTCCGGAGTCCTCACTCAGAGCCAGGGAGGGGACTTGCTAACCTCTTCCAAGTAGGACTCACTGTCTCAGGAGATCAACAGTGCCTGCTGGGATGCTAGGGTATATGCGATCCATGGTTGGGAGCTGGGCTGTGGAGCCACTCCCAGGTCTGGGCCTTCTGGGGCTGTTGCTGTCCTGCCACAGTGCTCTGCGATGGGCCAGAAGCAGCTGAAGGTGACAAGTGCACAAAAGAGAAAAACACCTGCCTCAAATAATGAAGGGGGTGCTCAACCTTATGCAGCCCCAGCCTAAGGTACTGCAATATTATATTGTAATCTGAAAGTGGTTTGTAAAACACACTGATAGGGTGAGCACATAGGTCTGGAAGACGTTAGTATGTAGTCACACACAGAAACCATAAAAATTCAAACTTGAATTCTTTTTAATTTAGTCTGTAGTTCCAAAATAATGTATGCTATAAAAAATACATACATATTTTATATAAACCAACGTTATACAGTACAAAAGTAGAGCCAACAATCTTTTTAAAGTGCATAAGTGCTTTCTAAACTTTTTTAGCATGGTTACAAAAATGATTGTACAGACCTGCTCTAATCCCACAGCCTGCCAGCCGCCCCAGCAAAGAACCCCAGTACTTTGGCTTCCGCCTTCATCAGGGGGTGTGGCCAGACCAAAATGTCCCTATCCTTATATACACCCAAGTGCATGTGCAAATTAATGAAATTAAATAAATCCCCTTGGGTTCAGTACTCTATTCACAGATGCAGATAACGGGCCCTTGAATTGCTACAACACAATGGCTGAGCATTGATTTGAGATGCCTAAGTACAATTTAAAGGCAGTTTCATACAAATCAATTAATTACTCTTTACCTACAGACTATCAAATAACTTCAGAATTAATTCTGTTCACTTCTGTCAAAAACAACCACTTATAAAATCGAGTGTGCTGCTATAGAAAAATATATAATGTTAAGGACTCATTATAAAGATGCATTTGTCTATAACACCTGACACTTCACTGTTAGAAAAACACTTCTTTTGTCAGTAATTCCACACTTCTGTAGTGTTGCAAACTTCTCCATTGTTAATAAATAAATTCACTGGCTGATAAATCAATTCAAAGCTAATTCCTGTGCATAAAAGAACAGCAATGTATGATGTCATAACTGAATACAAAAACATTTCAATGCAGTAAAATGCAAAGTGCCATAGACACGTTATAAATATATGATTGTCCATAGCAGTTAATGTCCATTGGTAAAACACCTTTGTCTCATTGGTCATTCTGTACTCTAGTGGTTCTATGAGCATCTTAATTTTGCTGATGTCCTCATTTACTTTCTTGCTCAGCCTTATTTGCTTTCACAGTCATTTTGTTTTACTGCATATCTTGATGCTATAAAATAAACACAATAAAAACTTTTGTAAGTACACTCGTTTGTTCTATTGTGCATTCATTTATTAACATTCAATGTACTTAGTTGTAGCTATATGTAGCTATATGTACTCAAAACCTTTACTCAGTTGTTAATTTTTAATGCTTTTCCTCAAAATGTATTATTCCTTGAAGTTGTTGCCTTGAAATTCATCCGTGACCATGCATTGACAATAAGTAACATATATTCATAGAAATGTTTTCAAATCAAGGACGTCATTCAAACCTCTGGGTTTTAAACTGCCAAGACACCAAATCCAAGCTGTCTGCAGCTAACCCAGTTTCTCTTTGAGTGGGACATTTTTTTCTCTTTCCATTCCTTCCACGCTCCAAGCCAAGGAATTTAATATTCTTGGGATCTGCATTATGGTGGTTAAAAAAATGTAAGTCCCACTGAGTTATTCAAATTAGCATTTTTAATATTGCTGTTGTGTTCCTGTATTCACTTTTTCAGGGGATGTTTTGTCATACCTACATAAAACAGGTCACAGGGACGTACCAGTACATAAACCACGAAGGTGGTATGACAGGTAATACATTTATTTATTTTGTATCTAGCAGTAGTCACTGCATGAATAAAGGCATCAGTTTCAACTCTATACTGACAAACACTGCATGTTCTGTATTTCTTAAATCCCCTTGGCAGGGGTGGCAGCACATCCATTCGATACATTCATTATTTTGATTGCCTTCAGATTTGCTATGTACAACTACATCTTTGATGTTTTTGGCCCTTCTGAATGATGCCCATGTCTTCTTCCCAAACAATTTTGTGGCACTTTCATCATTCACAATAATGGGCTAGTATCTGTGAATGATGAAACCAATTTCCCCTGATACAGTATTGTGCTCTATGTTTAGAGTCACTGGTTCCCTTTCTTCTGTTTGTTTCTTATTGGTTACAAGCAACAAATCCTTTGCACTGTGGGTAAATTTGGAGACCGGCAATGGCACCACAATCTGCACAGGGGGTTGTATACAGACCCCCTTCTCAGGGGGAGGAAATGGACAAGGAAATGATAGAAAGTATACTTAGTAAGGCAGAAAAAGGGGAGATATTGCTGATGGGCGATCTGAATATGCCAGATGTTAACTGGAGTGCAGTTGCAGCAGCCACTTCGAAGAGTGGGGTTATTCTAGATGCCCTACAGGGGCATGCCTTAGACAACTAGTATTGGAGTCCACTCGAGGAGAACAATCTTAGACCTGGTTCTCTCAAATGGAGATGAAGAGAGGATCACAGATGTAGAAGTGGGTAGCCATCTGGGAACTAGCGACCATCGAACAGTATGGTTCAAATAAACACAGCAATAGAGTCAAGCCATACAAAGGCAAAGGTACTGGACTTTAGGAGAGCTGACTTTGCCAAAATGGGTGAGTGCCTAAGGAATGCACTAGCAAATGGGCAGGAAAGAGGGGTGGAAGAACAATGGGGAATAATAAAAACTGCCATCACAGAGGTAACTAGCCTTTGTGTGAAGCAAATAAACAAAACTAAACGATGTAAGAAACCACTATGGTTCTCAAAGGAAGTGGCAGTGAAGGTTCAAGAGAAAAAGAAAGCTTTCAGGAAGTACAAGGAATCACAGAAGTAGCAGGACAGAGAACTGTATCAGTTAAAGCAAAAGAAAGCTGGAAGGCAGTCAGAACAGCAAAAGGCCCAAACTGAGGAAAAATAGCCAACTCAGTTAAGAAGGATAAAACCTTTTATAGGTACATCAGGGCGAAGAGAAGACCAAGGAGGGATAGTGAGGCTTAATGGGGGTGGACAGAGGGTGACTGTGAAAAGGCAGAGATACTAAACAAATATTTTTGCTCTGTATTTACAAAGGAAGAGGAGTACCTAAAACATACAGTAGAAACACTCTGGATACAGAAGTTGATACCAGCCCATTTACAGAAGAAGGGTTCTGAAGAACTCTTAAAACTGAAGAGTGGACAAAGCAATGGGGCCTATTAAGATTCATCCCAGAATTCTAAAAAGAACTAAGGTGGAATTAGTGACACCACTGACTACCCTGTTTAACAAATCATGGGAGGATGGGGTGGTACCCGAGGACTGGAGGAGGGCAGATGTGATTCCCTTCACAAAAGTGGGAGCAAGGCAGAAGCAAGAAACTACAGACCTGTTAGTTTAACCTCAGTGGTAGGGAAATGATAGAATCACTCTGAAGGAAAGAGTTGTCGAGTATCTAGAGGCCAGAGGGCACAGGACCCAAGGCAACATGGATTCACAGTGGGAAGGTCATGCCAGACAAATCTGATAGATTTTTTTGACTGGGTGACCAAAGTAGTAGATCAGGGAGGGGCTGTGGACATGGCCTACCTAGACTTTAGCAAGGCATTTGACACAGTCCCACACAAAAGATTAATATACAAGTTAGCTAGCCTGGAAGTGGGTCCCAAGATGATAGCCTGGGTAAAAATTGGCTGGAGAATAGGACACAGAGAGTAATAGTAAATGGATTCCACTCTGAAGAAAGGGGGGTTACTAGTGGGGTACCACAGGGATCAGTATTAGGACCGGTCCTCTTCAATGTCTTTATAAGCGACATTGCAGAGAGACTGGAAGGAAAAGTATGTCTCTTTGCAGATGACACAAAGATCTGCAACAGAGCTGATGCACAGGGTGGGGTGGAAAGGATGAAAAGGGACATGGCAGGAGTTAGAGGAATGAGGTCAAATGTATGGCAGCTTAGATTCAATGCTAAGAAGTGCAAGGTAATGCACCTGGGAAACAAAAACCCAGGGGAAGAGTACACAATGGGGGGTGAGATACTAACAACAACAAAAATGGAAGGGGACCTGGGGGTAGTCATATCAGATGACCTAAAGGTGGGCAAGCAATGTGAGAGGGCAGCAAGGAGGGCTGGGGGATACTGGGATGCATAGGGAGAGGCATCACCAGTAGAAAACAGGAAGTTATTATCCCTCTGTACAGACAGCTGGTCAGACCCCATCTGGAGTACTGTGTGCAGTTCTGGAGACCCAGTCTTTGCAAAGACATAGACAGGATGGAATCTGTCCAGAGGAGGGCAACTAAAATGGTGCAGGGTCTGCACATGAAGACATATGAAGAGAGACTTAAGGAGCTTAATATGTATAGCCTCGAGGAAAGGAGGAGGAGGGGGGACAGTAGAAACTTTCAAATACCTCAAAGGAATCAACAAAGTCCAAGAGGGTAGCATCTTTCAAAAAGATGAGCAAGAACAAGGGCTAATTGGAAGAAAGGAGGGGCGGCTCAGAGGTAATTTAAGGAAGTATTTTTTCACAGAGAGGGTTGTGGATGCATGGAATGGCCTTCCGGAGGAGGTCGTGGAGTCAAAAACAGTGGTGGAATTCAAGCATGCATGGGACAGTCATAAGGCAATTCTAGGGGGTGGGGGTAGAAAGAAGTAGGCTGCTGGTTAACTAGGATCTGCAGCTTATCCAGTAGGCAGGGAAATGGGCAGACTGGGTGGGCCAAGCGGTCCTTATCTGCCGTCAAATTCTATGTTTCTATGTTTCTATGTCCTTAACCTTTACTCTTTCTAATGCTTCCTTTAATAGCTCTATATTGCACCCCCTTTGCAAACTGGGTCTGGGCCTTCTGGGGCTGGTGCTGTCCTGCCACAGTGCTCTGAAATGGGCCAGAAGCAGCTGAAGGTGACAAGTGGCTAGAACTACAATCAAGGTGACCAGCTGCAAGATCCTCCTCGAGCAAGTTCCATCCAGTCGGAGGGATCCTGGCCAGCCTGTGTTTATTGTTGTACTAACTCAAGGAGCTCCATATCCCCTGGTGGGGAAGTCATCAAACCGTGAGTACCCAGGACCTGGTTCCTGGGAGGGAAAATGGGAATTGTTTGTTAATCTTCCTACAAGTTTTCTGAATGTATTTCAGGGCCCTAACAGCCAGCTAAACCATGGCACCAATCAGGCCTACACCTAGTGACCCTAGAGACAATTTGGGGACACTGGTACCAGTGGGGAAGGGCTTGGCCTGTGGGCCCACATGTTACAACTGCATAATGCATTAACCTTACTTTTGCCTTCACAGCTACCATATGTCCAGGTATCCCTTTCCCTAGTCCTTACCCCCTGAATAAAGCTGTGTTTGTTGAAACTGCTGTGGTGGTGAACTTCATTGCATGCACTTATTGCTGAAATATATGGTCTATGGTGGAACAAGGTATTTGGAGACACAGTGTGCAGAGTGGTTGGTTGGGGAGGTGGGTAGGCACAGTATCCCAGGGGGCTATGCCAAGCAGATATCCGGCCCACTAATGCTTTACTCTGGGTGGAGGCACCGACCTATTTTCAATATTTCTGGGAACGAACCCCCAATTGTCACTGTAACAGGACCCAGGCCCCTTGCCCGGTATCAGAGACAGTGGGCAAGGGGGGTAGCCCATTGGCATATGGTGCAGGTTACAAATATAATAAAAAAATAAAAGTAAAAGAGGAAGAACATCTTCATCAGTGACATTGCGCAGGACCTAGAAGGCAGAATTTCACTGTTCGCTGATGACACAAAGCTCTGTAACAGAGTAGACACACCAGAGGGTGTAGACAGAATGAGAAGGGACCTGCAGAAACTTGAAGAATGGTCAGGAGTTTGGCAGTTGAAATTCAATGCAAAGAAGTGCAAGATAATGCATATGGGGCACAAAAACCCTGGCACAATATATCAGTTGGGGGTGAGGATATAGCATGCACCAAGCAGGAAAGGGATCTTGGGGTTATCATCTCTGATGACCTCAAGGTAGGGAAACAGTGTGACAAGGCAGCAGGTAAAGCAAATAGGATGCTGGGATGTATAGGCAGGAGCATCACCAGCAGGAAAAGGAGGTCATAATTCCGCCTATACAAGACACTAGTGAGGCCCCACCTGGAGTACAGTGTACAGTTCTGGAGACCATACCCACGTAAGGACATAGACAGGGTGGAGAAGGTTCAGAGGAGGGCAACAAAGATGGTGCATGGATTGCATCACAAGTCCTATGAAGACAGGTTGAAGGAACTGAACATGTACTCCCTGGAGGACAGGAGGGAGAGAGGGGATATGATAGAGACATACAAGTATCTTACAGGGAGGAACAGGGTGCAGGAATACACTATTTTTAAGCGAAAAGATGTTCCAGGACTAGAGGGTGGGATGAAGTTGGAGGGAGGATGATTCAGAGGAAACATGAGGAAGAATTTCTTCACAGAACGGGTGGTGAACAAGTGGAACACCCTGCCAGAGGAGAGTGGTGGGGGCTGAAACAATCACGGGATTTAAGAATGCATGGGATGGACATAAAGAAATTCTGGAGGTCAGGGGTAAGGGGCAACAGACTTCTAGAAAAATGTAAACTGACCTTACAAGCTCAAATGGGCAGACTGGGTGGGCCATAGGCCCTTATCTGCCGACACTGTCTATGTATCTATGTAAGAAGGGAAAGAAACTTAAATTGGGAGTTGGGAAGAAGGGCTAAAAGCAGTAGGGGTGAAAGATCGGGTCAGTGCTGAAACAAGGACAAACTAAGAAAAAGAAATCAAGAAAAAGACAATAAGTTACATTTACAACTGAAAAAGAAAGTAATAAAAATAAAAGCGAGCGAGAGAGAGAGAGAGAGAGAGCGAGTGAGAAGGGAAAGAAACAGAAATTGGGGGTTGTGGAGGTAGACTGAAAGGAGGAAGCATGACAAAAGATTGTGGGGTGGGTGTGTGTGTTGAAACAAGGAGGGCAGACTAAGAATAAGAAAAGAAAAAAAACAAAAGTTACATTTACAACAGAAAAAGAAGAGGCTTTAATAAAAAGTGAAAGCAGAAGAGTGAGAGAGAAAGGGAGAGAGAGAAGGCAAAGAAACTGAAACTGGTGGTTCGGGATGTGGGCTGAAAGGAGGAAATGATTGTGTGTGTGTGCTAAAACTAAAAGGAGGGTGAAGTAAAAAATCATTACTACAAGGCAAGGGGCCCCATATTCACAACGTTGTGCTATGCATAAACCGTTTACGCTGGGTTTGCACTGGGTTTGCGTGAGTCCCCTTTATTCAAAATACCAAATAGCAAGGGCAAACTGCGCTAGCACCGGGCACAATTATAATGTATGCACCATGCAAAGAGAAGGGACGTGTACATGAATACATGCGCTATGCTATTTTCAGTGTGTTAGCACAGTGCAAAGTGTGTTTGCATGACTTTGCGTAATACTTTGCGAGGCGCACTTTACCGCCCAGAAAAAGGTAGTCTTAACTCTGGTCAAAACAAGGATGGGGGCGTGGACACGGCAGCAATAGGCAACATGGCCATAAGTAACAATAGCATCATGGTGCACCTGATGGCTGCAGCCAATGAGGAGGCAGAGAGGGTGGATGGCCACCCTGGGCCACTCCATATGCCAAGAGACATACTGCACATACAGCCAGTTCCCCCATAGGGGTACTGTACCACAATCCAGCACACACATGCAGCACTGGGGGAATGGAGGGTACAGAGGGGAGGGTGTACAGGTGGCCAGGCTGCACCACATAGTAGGTGCTGCCACAAGGCTGGGGCCATCCATATAGTGCACATGTGTCAGTGACGGGAATACCCTCTCATCAGTGTGCCTGTAAGATGGTATGTGTCTGCCTCCTCCGGGGGCATATACCGCACACCTGACCGGGCTCCTCATCACACACAACTAGCCACGTGCCTGTTAGTATGGGAATCCCATACCACTGGTGCAGCGTATGTGGGTCACAGGACAGTATGACTGTGGTGTCCACTGTCAGAACACACCTCCCAGCTGTGCATGTCACTGTGTGGAGTGCAGCAGTCATTGATGCCTGACACACCATAGGCATTGCTATGTCCCTCACACTACCGGCCACCTCGTTACTGTAGTGTCTGCTATGCACTGTAGCAGGGACTACAGTTTGACTACTGCTTGCAACACCGACACCTGTGCCTGTGCTGCATAGTTCCCTGGGGCACAATGGTTTCTACTGTGGTGTGCAAATGTAGCCTGCAGCTACCACCATGCTCTTCCAGACTGACATACAGGTGGAGCGGTGGGACGCTGCAGTTGTGCTGGCAAATCAGGCCATAATGAGATGCTAATATGGATGTTTGCCCACTGACTGTCTAAGTAGGCTCATTTGCATATCACTTTTGAATATAGCAAATTTTTGTCCCAGGCAAATGTCTTAGCACTAGACAAACATGTTAGCGCTGCGCAAGCACTGCTCAAATGTGTTTGCGCGCCTTGCAAACTTGTTCGAACCATAGTACAGTTCTGCAGTATTTGGCCTGCATGGTTGTTTGCAGCTTTAGTGAATCCATTTCTTTGCTAGCACATACATTGGCTACGTAGTTCACCTTTACTTTCCTTCATGTCACTATGCACTGGGCTGCTGTTGTGGTTTGCACTTCCTGGAAGCTATGTTCAGAGCTGTCTTATTTGCTGGGCTATTTTTGCACTGCACTCCCAGTCCTGTTTGCATGGCTTCATTTGCACACTATATTCAGGTGCTTTAGCCCTGGGACTATTCCTTTGAATGTAGCTTGCAAATGGTTCCAGGCTAATTTAGCACACCGTTCAGTGCTAATTTTCCTCCGGGGCTAAGTTTTGACTATCTGGCCCAAGAAGTTTAAACAATAAAATATTTTATTTTATTACAACAGAAAAAAGAAAAGATAAAAAATAATGAAGATTAAGGAAGACTAGTGTGGGGGAGAGACAGTTTGGGGTATCATGGCCTATTCCACTGCTGTAGCAACCTGGGGAAAAAAAAGAGAAAAAGCAAGGACATGCTGCACAATCCTACAAAGCAGAAGCCCCTTGGCTAGCATGCCAGGAGCCAACTGAGCTAGCTTGCCACTTTAGTAAAAAAAAAATCAGATTTGAAAAAAATATTCTTGTGTTTTTTCCAAGTCATTGTGCTATTTAAAACGAACATGTTGTTCTCAACCTGATCATCCTAGACTAAGTTGTTTCCTTGGCCAGTCACCATTTATAAAAAACATAAAAAGAATTAGGACTAAGAAGGATAACAGTGGTTTGCATGGCAGTTTTCCAACAAAAGGCAGAAAAAAGCAGCAAGTTGAAAAATCATCTGCTATAAAGGAGGCAGTAGTGCAGTGCTTTAGGGCTCTGAGCTGCAAACCTGGAGACCAGGTTTTGAATCCCACTGCTCCCACTTGCTTACTGTGTGACCCTAAGCAAGTCACTTAACTTCCTTGTGCTCCCAGGTTGCACCTGAAAACAAGCTTCAGCTTAGTGTGCCTCTCCTGGTTAAACAATTTCCCCTTTCCTATAAGCAGCACTGTCAGCCATACTATTAATGCCACTGCTGAACTGTATTTGATAGAATAAAACAATTCTCAGACTTCGAGTGACACCAGAACTAGAAGCACATCCCTTTTCCCTACAAGTGGTGCACTCCCTGGCACATCATGCAAAAAAAAAAGAGAGCTCAGGTGCTGTGCCTTGTAAGAGGAATAAGGGACAAGGTAGTAGAAGTACTTCTTTCAAAAAAACAAAGGTCATCAGGGGTGTCAACAGCAGAGGCACTGAAAGGATGACTATATGTGCTTTCAATGTACCACTATGCCAGCGCTTTTATGACTCTGACTCCAACACAGACAACAACAACAGCGGAGGTAGCAACTTTGTGCCCAATGGGCTTGAGTTTGAGTCATCTGATTCTTCTTCTGATACTGATGTGGTGCACATAAATATCCCATCACACACCCTGGTGATGGGCCCGCGGAGAGGTCAACACAAATGGAGGTAACAAGGAGGATACTGTCTTCCTTGTTGATACCATTATTTTACATGAGGAGAAATAAGTCCCTGATGATAATGACATAACTGTTAACGCTAGCCAACATGTACCTATGGCAGGAGATAAAATTCAGAAGGGCATCCCTGGGTACGGAACCAATATTACACTGACCACCAAAATGCTTGTTGTGCAATAGGTACAATTTGTGAAAATGGTCAGCAAGAGGAGACAGGAACATTAGCTTGGTGCATCTACTTTACTAAGACACTTAAAGAGAATGCACCCAACTGCATGCAACAGAAAAGATTAGTCATCACTGTCTGGTGACACAGAGGATGAGGCAGATGACAGTCCCTAGAATGTGTTTCTTCTTTATCAAAAAGTGGTGGCATAGCCAGCTATTTTTTGACTCCACTTAAAAAGCAAACAAAGTGATCTTCCATCTTCATCAGCATCACCATCTGGCAACTTTGCATCTGACAGTTCCCATCAGTTACCTACTGTCCATTCCTCTCGCAACACACCATCTCACAATCCAAAACAGTTAACCATGCAAGAGTAATTTTAGAGGGCATGTAAATAGGATCACTCCCATCCAGCTGCTCAGAATTTAAATAAAGCAATAGCAGAAACGGTAGCTCTTGACTTGTGTCCTTTCTCTTTTGTTGAAGGTGTTGGCTTTATGCAAGTAATGCAGATTGCAGTTCCGCAATACCAAATGCCATCCAGAATATACTGTATTTCGCCACCAAAGCAGTACCAAATATCTGTTGTGAATTGTGTGAGAAAGTGACACAGACATTGAAACTTGAGACAGTGCCACAGATTTGTACTACAGTTGGTATGTGGACCAACAGCCAAACTGTGGACAGCATGATAGTTATTGGGCCCTGGGCATACTTTTGTGATTCTCCTGCCTCATCCTCTGTTTTGAACAAGTCAGCCATGACATTTAAGAAGCAGGCTGCCTTGTATATTATAGCTTTTAGTCTGAAGATCACACTGCAATGAACCTCTTGGAGGAATTAATAAGATGGTTTTCCAAATAGCTTACTCCTCGTGGCCTGTATACAGGTTTTTGTTGTCTGATAATGGGATTTACATTTTACGTGCTGTGAATGATGGAGGGTGAGTTGCACGTGTCTTGTTTGGGTCACACTTTCAATCTTGTAGTACATGATTTTCTTAAAGATGACAGAAGCGTTCAGAATGTATTGAGTGTTACGTGCAAAATATGTGGACATCAGTCATTCTGCTAAAGCATGCAAAATATTGAGGCAGCTGCAAAGGGACAATAATCTTCCACAACATCAGCTACAGCAAGAGGTAGTCACCTGGTGGAATTTCACCTTCTACATGGTACTACGGCTTCTTGAGCTAGCATAAACAGTGCAGTAATACACTATATATCACTCAATGAGAAAAGGGGATGTGTCACTCAATTCAGGCCAGTGGACCTGGTGGCACAATTGTGCTACATTCTTCTGCCATTTGAGGAAAACAATTGAGAAATGAGTTCAGACAATGCCAGTTTGAGTCAAATAATGTCCCTGACATTCCTTCTTAGGAATAAACTAGGAAAGCAGAAGGCAACACTTCTTGAGGAAGGTAGCGTGGTTTTTGGTGTAAAAAGTCTATGTCCCTGAAAAAATGCTAGATGAAATGATGAATACTATTTTGATTTCTAAACTGGTTTAGCACACTCTCTCCCATACGTCATTGCCAGCAGGAGAAACATCCAATGAAAAATATGAAGATGGTGACATTTTGTCAGGGCTACATGTTATTGTTAAAGACAGTAGTTCTTCCAGTGTTGCTTATGGTCACAGTGCTATTATTATGGCTGAAGACTATCTTGAAGACCCTGGAAAACTCAACATATAAGATGACCCTATGAAATCTTAGCACAGTAAGAGAAAATTCTGGCCTGCACTGTGCTGAATTGCCATTTTATGCTTAAGTTGCCCTCCAAATACAGTGTACTCTGAGAGAATCTTCAGCAATGCTGGTCGTGTTGCTTCTTGTCTGCGTAACCCTTAGTTGCATGAAAATGTGGACTTTTTGACATTCTTTAAATTTAACCTTGTTCTCTTCTTTGCTGGCTCTGCAGGTTCTCAGTCTCTACAAAGTCATTTTGATATTGATGATGATGAGCCTATATGTACTGATTAATTTGCAATTGTATCTGTGTGAGGGGTTATCCTGCATATGTATGTAAGGCCAGAGGGGACAAAACAAATTAATTACAAGAAAAATACAAAACAAAAAGATTAAGCATTTGTTATGTTAAATGGTAATTAAGAACAAAGTAAGTTTCATCCGTATTAAAAAAAAAGAAACAAACAAAAATGGGGGGGTTGTCGGACTCTAGCTAGAATGTAGAGTGTGGAATGAAACATCACAGGTGACTGCAGTGCTGACAAAAAGAAACACCAAAGCCAGCTTTAATACTGTGTCAGTTAAAACTTTGGCCTAAAAGAAAATTGGTGACAGCAAAGCAGTGGAGTGTCCATTGCTTTGTGCTCACTGGGTTCTTTGAAAAATTACGTAAGTTGCTTGCTTTGCCACATTTTTCTGTTGACCCTAATTTAAAGCTGACCACATCAAGGTAGTGGGTGGGGGGTCCTGGATTCCATGTTTCAGTCCACATTCTACTTTTGTGCTTTTAGGTTGGTCATTGTTAGGATCAAAAATAAAGGATTTTAAACAGCAGGATGTAATGTGTCTCACACAGTATACTCTGTACTTCTATGCCACTGCCCCTTTATATTTTGTGGTACTTTTCTCATAAATGTTTTTTTCTTTGCCACTTATCAATGTAGGCCCAAACCAGCCAAATCCAAATCCTTTGCAAAACCAAACCCAAGCTTGTCCTGGGTTTGGCAAATCCGAAACCAAATCCAAATCCACCTCCTTTTTGCCTATCCCTATTGTTGACATGGTCAATGACTCACTTCCTGCAGATAAACCTTGTGGTGGTTCATTTAGTGGGGGCAAACAACCAGCATATGGATGTCCTCTGTCATGTGGGGGAGGTGCCCATTGTGTAGTCTTGGCTTTCACTTCTGCTGAACCTGCTGATGAAATCTGACAGAACAGTAAGGCACATATACCTATAGTCCCTGCACCTGATGGTCTAGTTTCTCAGCATTTAAAGGTCCAGGCCCTTGGGCTCTCCAGTGATATTCTCAGAGTTCTGCAGGCATGTTGGAAGGAGTACAATTTGCAGGTGAAAGAGGTTCTCATGCTGGTGCATGGAGAACAGATTGCTGCTCCTCTCCTGTTCCTTAATGGGCATTCTTGGATACTGCTGGAATCTGCCACAGGCAGGACTATGAGCTACATTCCTCAAGATGCACCTGCCTGCCATTTCAGCATACCATGCTAAGACTGGTATGGCAATAGTAGCACAGAAGAAAGGGGTCACTCACTTTTTGAGTGGTTAGACCATTCGTCCACCTAAACCACCTTTACTATGGGACCTACCATGAAGGTTGTCGCAGATGATGGGTAAACCATTCAAACCTATGTTCAAGTCTTACATGTCACACTTGTCACAGAAGCTACTATTTTGATTGCCATCATCTCAGCTTGGTGAGTGAACTCTTGTTACTATCTGTGGACTCACCATATATGGTTTTCCACAAGGACAAGGTCATCCAATGTCCCGATGTAAAGTTCCTGCCCAAGGTAGTCTCTGCATTGCATCTGAATTAAACCACGAAACCAGTTGCTTGAAGGCAGGGCTATTGAGCTGAAGGAATCAACTTTACTTGTAAAAACAACAAAAGCCACTTCCAGGGATATGGTGCACCACAGTAAATGTAATCCAAAAAGCAAAACAATAATAAGTGGGACACTCACTGCATGAAAAAGAGGCTCAGTCCAGCAATATTTATGCAGTGTTGATGGATTGTTTATTTAGGTGCAAAGGACAAGAAAAGTGGGTGTTCAAACAAACCCAAGCTCAGACTCCGGGTCATCAACATTACCTAAACATTGCTGGACTGGGCCTTGTTTTAGTGTGGCAAGTGCCCCAGTTTTGGTACTTTGCTTTCTGGAACCAGTTTATTTATTTATTGAAATGTTTCACCAGGAAGGCACACTGAGCAATAAGTTGCTTGTCTCCTGGTGTGACCTGGGTGGTAGGGAACAATAGGATAGAATACAGAGAAATGTTACAATGTTGGAATACAGTTTGCTTACTTGCATACAATGAGAGCAGGAGGGATTACAGGTGAATAAGATTGGCTAACAATGTAACAGTTAAGTATAGTAGATATGAAGACACATATAGCAAATTGGAAACAGTTGGTGACAGATGGTAACACTGGAACACATATAATAACTTGGCAACAGTCTGTAGCACTAGATGGTAAGGTGATCCAATAGTAATTGGTAGCCATTAGTATAACATAGATATGCAAGATTTACAGTGATTGGAGTAAAGAGAGGCAGAATGGGAGGAGGGAATGAAAAATTGCGGAGGGTAGAATGGAAGAATGGAAAGGAAATTTATGGAGAGACGCAGACAGAACATGATTTTTGAGGCAAACAGAGATGACAAGTGGACTAAAGTGCATATAAGAGGGGTAGAGGTGTAGATTATAAGTGCTTAATTGAGTGTAGGGGTAGGCCAGTGTTAGGCTATGTTAACTGGAAGGGGGGTAGGAGGATAGGAGAGGTAGAGTGTGGCAGGGTGATGAGAGAGAGGTGTTGTAGGTTGGGGTATCCAAGGGGGGGAAGGGGGAGTTGAAATTCAACAGTGTTCTGTTATCCCTATGCGGGCAGGGTGGTGACAGCCCTATTGGTAGGACACCGGTTATAGGTGATGAGAGTTTCAACATGGACTAAACTGAAAGGTGGGGCCTTTTAAGTCAGTCACTGTGTGAGTCAGCTGAAGATGGTCACAGCAGCAAATGATCACGCAGCAAGCAGGACTGGTTGAGCTTGAGCTTATCAGGTGGGTAACAACTAGTTCTAACAGCCTAGCTTACCAGGGAGGATGGATGAGCACTTGGAATGCTGCCAGGGCTGCTTGATACATGCCACCTTGCCTGTAGAGAGAAGGGGGGGGGTACAGATGCTGTGAGCTAACAGCTGCTCTAGAGAGGCATGTTACCAGTCAGGAATGACAGCTGACTCTGCTGAGGGACACAGGGAGGAAGGCTGGAAGTTGAGGGAGACTTTGTGGGGGAAGGCTAGCAATCAGAACACTACGTAGGAAGCACACCTTGTGTGCTGCAAGGTCTGTGCAATGTGCCTATTGGGAGACAAAGCTGAAATCACTGTAGGGTGGTTGACAGTTTCAAGGATACATTCCGAGGTTTCAGTGGTAGTTGGAGGCACCAGGGGTGCAGGGAGGTGAGCAAACAGCTGAGAAAAATTAGGAGAGAGGAGGCTAGGGATGTATGCACTAGGCTGGAGTGGGCATGCCAAAGACATGTAGAAGAGGGTGACAGAGACTAAAATCTCTTGTAGTAGGGATGGTAGACAGACTTACGTGAAAAAGCGAGGTTACTGCCATGGTTAAAAGGGACTACCATTACCAGTGGACACCAGCAGCAGGTATATCATCATCTGACTATTTAGGTTGAGGGTGGGGTCAGCAGGCAACCGAGGCTGTTGGGAATAGTTCAGGCTCCATGACACCTGGCCTGCCAAGAAAGAGTAGGTAAATGGCAGAGTGGCAGCAAAGTTGTAGTCATTGGTGACTCTATAGTTAGGGCACTGGAGGAGGCATTACTGGACCAGGATGGTAACTAGGGTAAGTGGTTTGCCTGCCTAGATCCTAGGCCAATAGAGTGCTATCCAGGGTCAAGTACTGCAGCTGTGGGGAGGAGCAGACTGTTGTCAAAGGTGGCATGAATGACAAATGGAGCACTAGACCAGAGGACTTGAGGAAGTCATTCATTGAACTAGTGTTATCCTGAAGGAAAAGATAATCTGTACCCTCGATGGTCTTTTCAGTCCCAAAGTTGGTGAAGAGTGGCTGCAGGCCATTATGCAGGGTAATGTATGGCTAAGGATCGGGTGCAAGAAAGAGCATTTTCTGGCCAACTGTAGGGCCTTCGGGAAATGGATCCCTGGACTCTCAGTATAGACTGCACCTATATTAGAATGGAGTCGGTATATTGGCTAGCAGAATGGGCAAGTCAGTCAGGGGAGATTTGAACCAGAGGACAGGAGCAGGTGGCTGGTCCAGGAGCTCACCAAGGGCAGGAGGCAGATGCAGGGAATCACAGAGAAAAGGAGAGCAAAGCAGCAGAGCACCTGGAGGGGAGAACCCAGGGAGGAGAACTATATGGAAGACAAAAAAAATAATGAACTTGACAGCTAAACTGTGGTAACCCTGCCAGGGGAACTAACTATGCAGTGCAGCTCTTACATAAGGAAACATTTAAAAACTGAGATTGCATTTCCATTTGTTATTAGTTGGAGTGAACGAATGGTTGTTTAGTTTTATCAGTGCTGCAACTGTCAGTATTTAAGGGATTATAAATCAAGGCATCATTCTTAGTCAGTCAGGATTGTTTATTTCAAAACTTTCCAGGCGGTCTCAAAACCATAAGATGGCATGTCATGCAAGCATTCCTAATTTTTTGAAGTTCTAAGTTTAGAACTTGTCAGTGCATTTCTCACACAGGTTTTATAATTTTCTGTATAGTCAAGCATTTTTTTTTTGAATTTGTTTCAGCTTTTATAAATGGAAATCTTCTACATTAGTAATTTATTTATATGTACAGTTCCTGTGTCTTTTATGGTTATAAGAGTTTCTCCACAGGTTCTTCGCATATAGGAATGGTTTAGCCTTACTTCAAAGTTCTCTCATCCAAAGAACTCAAGAAGACACTTTAGACCATAAGGCAAGGCAATTTTATTTTTCTGGTGCCTTATCTGTGAGGCTCAGGGTGCCTTACAGCAGAGTATCAAATGACAAACGTTGAACAATAAATTGAATATTAACCCATACAACAACCAATTATAATGGTCGCCCTCAGCAGCAGTGTGTCATGCTGCAGTATCAATGACCTGTGTTTGGAAGTGAGCCTGGTAAGTCATGTCAAGAGGTAGGCCGGGCCAAGACAGCTGCTGCTCTGGGTGAGTTACACTACCACAGTGACCCTGCGGCTGGGGCAGGGAGCTTTCTCCTGCTACAGAAGAAGCTGTATGTTTGCAAGGCTGTTAAAGACACGCCCCTCACACTAGGGGAGGAGGGTGTGGAAGAAAATCTAGAGAGGAAAAACAGTAGCCATCTAAATGATGGCAAGTATGGCCTCATCAGGGTATATTCCATGAACAGGATTTATCCTTGCATGATGGGCTGCCAGCCAGAGGGAAAAACCTCTATATAAAAAAAATATTAAAACAAAGTACTGTAGGCAAGCTTGAACAGATAAACTTAAGTGCCTTCTTTAAAGCCTCCACCAAGGTGGCACTGTGGATACCGAGTTGCAGAGCATTCCAAGCTAATGGAGCAGCCACCCGAAATGCTTTGTACCTAGATAACTTTAATCCTGAGCATGGGACACTGAAAATACCAATCTTGGCAGAGTGGAGAGTGAATACAGTGATGCACATGGAGAGGAGCTCTTCCAAATAGTGTGGGCCTGCACCATGCTGGGCCTTGTATGTTAACAAGCCTATCTTGAAGTTGATCACCGAATAGGCAGCCAGTGCTGATCATGCAGCACTGGTCAGATATACTCTGACCATGAGGTCCCAGCAATCAGCTGAGTTGTTGCATTCTGGACCAGCTGCAGGCAGTGTATGAGATCTCCAGAAAACCCTAGCTGGACAGTATTGCAGCAGTCCAGTCTGGATGCAAGAAATGCACGTGCTAGTGTTGTCAGGCCCACTGGCACTAGATATGGCTTTATCTGGGTGAAGTTGATAAGTGAAAAAAGCCACGGAGGACTACAGCTGACACCTCATATTCTTGAGTCATGTTGTAGTCTAAAGTGACCCCCAGATGTTTCACTCTATCTACAGTTCTGAGTGTGATACCATTTAAAAATGATAAATTGGCATTATCACCCACTCTTGCTAAACCATGAGGACCCGACTCAGTCAGTAACACCTCATTTTACTAGGGCTGAATCTAAGCCAGCTGGAGGCCATCCAGTCATTAATTTTATCCCAACAATTGCTCAGCTCAGCACACAGACCATCTCAGTTCCATCTGGTGCACAAGACAGGTACAACTGGGTATAATCAGCATTGCAGTGAGACCCCCGACTGCACTGCCAATGATCTCACCCAAAGGCAACATGTGCACACACGAACAGCATGGGAGCAAGGATCATGTCTTGTGGCACTTTTTAGCTTGGCACAGCTACTTTGAAGATGAAATTACCCAAGGCTACCTGTTTTGTCCTGCCAGTGACGTAGAACTTAAACCACTGCAATGCCATACCAGTGAGTCCAACATAGTTTCTCAGGTGATCCAACAAAACTCCATAGTCCACAGTGTCAAACACCAATGAGAGATCAAGAAGAACCCAAATGGAGTATCATCCTCTATCTATCACCATGAGATCATTGAAGACCTTAATGAGTACCTCTCCATTCTGCACCAAGGCCTGAACCCTGATCAGAGAGGCTCATAGATGTCATACTTCTCCAGGTGCACTTCCAGCTGCACCATCGCATTTTCAACTACCTTCCCCCAGAAATGGGAAGTTTGAGACTGGCCTGTAATACACAGTAATGTCAGGTCCCAATGATGCCTTTTTTTTAGGAAGGGTCTCTTCACTCTCTTTTTCAGAGCAGTTAAAAAGACTCCCTCCTTCAGGAAACACCTGACAGTCTCTATGATAACCGGGTTCAGGGACTCCTGGTAGCTTCCATATAAACAACTGGAACCTGGTTCCATCAAACAGTAAGTAGGGCACAGCTCTGAGATCACCTTGAGCTCCTCTTTGACTAGATCTGGCTCAGATTCTCTCCATGGATGACTTTGCATCTATGCTTACCCTTGGCTGAGTACTGCCAGCCATGACAGGCTCTCATGGAGCTCCCAGTCCTTATGGAGGATATGTTGCCAGGGAAGCGATAATTAAACTCTTTACATAGTTCAATTGAAAATACTCTTCCAAACTGAAGACATGGTGGATTTACTATTGAAGAGTTGAGCTCTTTGGTTTTCCCCTTGCAGCAATCATCCTTGAGAGGAAACCTGTTTTTTACGGTGATTTTCCACTGATATTTTTATTTATTTATTAGATCATCGGTTTACAGACCTTTGAGTCATAGACTCATTTACAAAAGCACCTTGTCAAGAGAGCAATACATCACAGCAAACAAACAGTACAGTACATAACGCTTAGATTAAAAAAGCAACCAGTGTTACAGGCATTCACTGGTGGTAAACGCTTGGTAATAGGTAGATCACAGTAGTCATAATATAGGTACACGAGTACCATGTCAGGTAGTAACCAGAGATATTTTATTACATTAGTCAGCAGATGTTGTATGAGACCCCAGGAATATACAGCAAAAGTAGACAGGGCAGACCCAGCTTAGGGGTGAAAGTAAGGGGGCAGGTGGGGGATTATGTGCAGTTGCAGCAGCGAGTGCTTGTCAGATGGCTTCTGAGGGAGACCTTGAAAGGACCAAGCTTAATGGAGTCAGCTATATTGGCTGGGAGGGAATTGAACCAGGAGCGAGCCCGATAGCAAAAGGATCTCAGCGCCATAGAGGTCCTTACCCTGGGGACAATAAGGGAGGTTTTGACAGTGCTGCGGGTGGAGACTGAGGGGGAGGCACGCTGCAGGGAGGTGGCGACCACAGTGGGGGAGAGCCCTAGCAGGGTCTTTTTTTACAAGAAGGCAGGTTTGGAAGTGAAGTCTTTCTTCAAGGTTGAGCAAGTTGGTGGTGGAGTACAGCAGGCACGTATGGGTGCACCTAGAGGCTCCCAGCATTAGCCTGCAGGCCTTGTTTATAGAGAGATGAATTCTTGCAAGCGCAGTGTTGTTGGCTGCATCATATATGGGCAGCCCATAGTCGATTAGCGACAGGATAGAGGAGGTGATTGCCAATCTAAGGGCCTCTTGAGGTGGGCAGTCCCTATGGTGGTATAACAGTCCAGTCCTGACATTGGTGGCAGCAAAAAGGGCATTGATATGGGAATGGAAGGAGATTGCCGAATCAAAGGTAATGCTCAGACACTTGTAGGAGGAAACCTGCTCAATGGGGTTTAGTGTGCTAGGCAGTATCATGAGGTGGGGCACACTGGCTTTGCTTTGGCGATGCGAGAAGAGCATAGCTTTGGTCTTTTTTAGGTTCAGAACTAGCCTTCGTGATGTGAACCAATGCTCAGCTCTATCAAAAGCTTGTTGGAGGGTGGCCTGGAGTGTGTTGGGGTTGGGGTCAATGGCGAAGAGCACAGCATCATCCGCGTAGAGGAGAATCTTACTTGGGCAGACCAAGGGAAGGGAGTTGTGGTACAGACTGAAGAGGAGATACTTATGGGAATGAGTCCCCAGTGCCAATCTATCCTCCCTGGAGCAAGCCCTTCTCTAAGAATACTCAGACCTCATCTCTTAGTCTTGAACTGCCTCAACTCATCACAATACCATGGCAAGCTGCACTGGGAGATCAAGAGATGGACATGATTGGGTGCCTGGGAGTCCAAGGCAGCTGAAAGAGCTACATTGTATTGTAGCTCTCCACTGCCTTTGTGACTCCCTCAGCACAAGCTGTCATCATGCTCAAGACATCCATTACCATCCATGGTTTGCTAGGCTCCAGATTATGTTTAGTGCTGTAACGAATCATGTGTGTGTCTGCAGGAGGAGTATTTATATGGTGGGGGGCACATAGGACTCTCATGGCATGGTTATCTAAAAAAATGACTGGCTCAACCCTGATGTTGCAAATATCAAGACCCATAGAAAAGACATAGTCAAAAGCATGCCAATGCTCAAGGGTCCTAGAGGCAACTGCCTGTGTAAGGTCCAGTGATGTCATTAGCAGGAGAAACCATTGTCTAAAACATGAGGCCTTTCACTGACCCAGACGATGAAGTTTACCAACACCAGCAGTTTAAGGGAGCCCATGTCTAGGTCCCCTATGAAGTCTGCTAGTTCCTGCAAGAATTCATTCTCATGTCTCGGTGGGTGGTGTATGAGAATGATCTGTAACCTGCACCTGGTTCACACTTTGTTGCCATGCATTTATTTTACTTGGTCATTCCATGCAGTATGTCACGAATCTCAGAGTAGATTTAAAGCAGATGGCCATACCGCCACAATGCACTCCTGTCTTGGGCATTGGACCACCAAGTATCAGACCTGAACGAATACCTGCAGTACAAGACCCAAGTCAGCCTCCAATTAGGTCTTTGTGAAACATCTCAGATCAGCTGAGGAATTAATGATGAAATCCTCTAGCGCTGTGGATTTATTATTCAGTGACCTGGCATTACACAACACTGCTTAAAGGGGAGGAGCAGAGTCAACCGTTCCTCCAGTTACTTTGTTGCTGGACATAGCCAGAGCCATTGGAAAGGGAATCAGACAAGGAGCACCCCTCGCTTGGTTCCAGTTTTTCCCAGGGCGTGTCATTGTCCTCACATAATCTATCTGGCACTCTCTGATGTTTACCCCTAGAGCAGGCAGTCACCTATGGCCATGCCTTCTCAGGATTCCCAGTACTCTACAGTGAAAAAGAACTGCTGCTGAAGGGACAAAAGGAGACATCTTGAAAGAGCACAGAGGTTTAAGCGGGTCTGGGAGTAAAAGCAGCTTGATCAAAAGTCCTGGAAGTATATAATGCTTCAGCAAGTGATTAAAAAAAAAAGTCCCTGGGCAGTAGACTGGAACATTTTGAGCAGTGCAAAGTGTATTTGCACAGTGCAAACCCCCTTGTGTCTGGCTTTGCACCCACAGGGCCATAATGGAAAGTATTTTTTGCACGGAGCAAACTGCATGCACTCGTGTGAAGGTAATAATCAGCATGGGCAAACAAGGGGTGGAGTCATGGATAACATGCTCAAACACATAATGGAAACAGGTGTTGATGTGCAAAGTGTCTGCTAGCATGGGCAATATAAGGAGTGCAAAAACACCTTTTAAATGTGCACCGAGTGAGGAGCAGAAGCAGGAAGGCACACAGAAAAGCCAAAACAAGCTGGTGATGGCCTTCTGCCTAGTTCTGCTGGCTGTACTGGAGGAGGATGAATAGCACACATTCTCATAACATTGAACTGAACCATGGAATATTTTGCCAGCAGTTGTGTGGGACAATGGTGGTGGCCAGGATGATCCAGGGCAACATGATACACAGCTTGCCTTGTAGAATGGAGGGATGCATGCCTCGCATGGCATGCATGACCCAAGTGTGTATGGCTGATTGAGGACAAATTCACTCAACATAGGTGAGTAAACAGAGCACACTGCAATGGTGACAATTGTGCATTTAATGTGAATAATAGGTGGGAATGTGCTAAAGGTAACAATCTACAGACAGATAAAGGAGCATAGAATGTGTGTTGAAAGCAAATATATTTACTGTCATTTGGTGGGGGAGAAAATATAAGACAGCATCCTGCTGTCTGTCTGTGTGTGTCTGTGTGTGGGGGGGCTCATGTGCTGTGCATAGCATTCAATTTGGTCACTGACATGTGGGACACTGGCCTTCATAATGCAGGACACATTTCCATTTTTGTTCTTTCATTTTAGTTTATTTAGGGATAAGTACACAGCATCACATATGGGGATATAAGCCACAGCACTTAGAAACAAAGAAACATAGAAACTTAGAATTTGACGGCAGATAAGGACCACTTGGCCCACCCAGTCTGCCCATTTCCCTACCTAATGGATAAGCTGCAGATCCTAGTTAACCAGCAGCCTACTTCTTTCTGACCCCTTCCCCCAGAACTGCTTTATGACTTTCCCAGGCATGCTTGAACTCAACCACTGTTTTTGACTCCACAACCTCCTCCAGAAGGCCGTTCCATGCATCCACAACCCTCTCTGTGAAAAAAATACTTCCTTACATTACCTCTGAGCCACCCCCCCATCTTCAAATTGTGCCCCCTTGTTCTTGCACACTTCTTTTTTTGAAAGATGCTACGTCTTGGGCTTTGTTGATTCCCTTGAGGTACTTGAAAGTTTCTATCATGTCCTCCCTCTCCCTCCTTTCCTCGAGGCTATACATATTAAGCTCCTTTAGTCTCTCTTCATATGTCTTCGGTGCAGACCTGCACCATTTGAGTTGCCCTCATCTGCACAGCTTCCATCTTGTCTATGTCCTTGCGGAGATTGGGTCTCCAGAACTGCACACAGTACTCCAGATGGGGTCTCACCAGCTGTCTGTACAGAGGGATAACAACTTCATGTTTTCTACTGGTGATGCCTCTCCCTATGCATCCCAGTATCCCCCCAACCCTCCTTACTGCCCTCTCACATTGCTTGCCCATCTTTAAGTCATCTGATATGACTACCCCCAGGTCCCTTTCCATTTTTGTTGTTGTTAGTATCTCACCCCCCACTGTGTACTCGTCCCCTGGGTTTTTGTTTCCCAGGTGCATTACCTTGCACTTCTTAGCATTAAATCTAAGCTGCCATACATTTGACCATTCCTCTAACCTTGTCAAGTCCCTTCTCATCCTTTCCACCCCACCTAGTGCATCAACTCTGTTGCAGATCTTAGTGTCATCTGCAAATAGACATACTTCCTTCCAGTCCCTCTGCAATGTCGCTTATAAAAACATTGAGGGGGACCAGTCCTAATACTGAACCCTGCAGCACCCCACTAGTAACCCCCCTTTCTTCAGAGTGGACTCCATTTACTATTACCCTCTGTGCCCTATTCTCCAGCCAATTCTTTAACCAGGCTATCATCTTGGGACCCACTCTCAGGCTGGCTAACTTGTATGTTAATCTTTTGTGTGGGACTGAGTCAAATGCTTTGCTAAAGTCTAGGTAGGCCATGTCCACAGCCCCTCCCTGATCTACTACTTTGGTCACACAGTCAAAGAAATCTATTAGATTCATCTGGCATGACCTTCCCGCTGTGAATCCATGCTGCCTTGGGACCTGTGCCCCTCTGGCCTCTAGGTACATGACAATTCTTTCCTTCAGAAGTGACTCCATCATTTTCCCTATCACTGAGGTTAAACTAACAGGTCTGTAGTTTCCTGCTTCTGCCCTGCTCCCACTTTTGTGAAGAAGAATCACATCTGAACTCCTCCAGTTCTCAGGTCCCACCCCATCCTCCCATGATTTGTTAAAGAGTGTAGTCAGTGGTGACACTAGTTCTACCCTTAGTTCTTTTAAAATTCTCGGATGAATCCCATCAGGCCCCATTGCTTTGTCCACCTTCAGTTTTAAGAGTTCTTTCAGAACCCTTTCTTCTGTAAATGGGCTGGTATCAACTTCTGTATCCAGAGTGTTTCTATTGTTTGTTTTAGGTACCTCCCCCTCTTCATTTGTAAATACTGAGCAAAAATATTTGTTTAGTATCTCTGCCTTTTCACAGACACCCTCTGCCCACCCCCCCTTTATTAAGCCTTACTATCCCTCCTTTAGTCTTCCTTCGCTCCCTGATGTACCTAAAAAAGGTTTTATCCCCCTTCTTAACTGAGTTGGCTATCTTTTCCTCAGTTCGGGCCTTTGCTGTTCTGACTGCCTTCCCAGCTTCCTTTTGCTTTAACTGATACAATTCTCTGTCCTGCTCTTCTGTGATTCCTTGTACTTTCTGAATGCTTTCTTTTTCTCTTGAACCTTCACTGCCACCTCCTTCGAGAACTATAGTGGTTTCTTACATCGTTTAGTTTTGTTTATTTGCTTCACACAAAGGCTTGTTACCTCTGTGATGGCAGTTTTTATTATTCCTCATTGTTCTTCCACCCCTTCTTCCT
Source organism: Neoceratodus forsteri (assembly GCA_016271365.2). Classification (NCBI taxonomy): domain Eukaryota; kingdom Metazoa; phylum Chordata; order Ceratodontiformes; family Ceratodontidae; genus Neoceratodus; species Neoceratodus forsteri. The sequence continues at coordinate 1,284,268,696 of CM057453.1, forward strand.
GCCCATTTGCTAGTGCATTCCTTAGGCACTCACCCATTTTGGAAAAGTCAGCCCTCCTGAAGTCCAGTACTTTTGCCTTTGTATGGCATGACTCTATTGCTGTGTTTATTGTGAACCATACTGTTCGATGGTCGCTAGTTCCCAGATGGCTGCCCACTTCTACATCTGTGATCCTCTCTCCATCTCCATTTAGAGGACCAGGTCTAAGATTGCTCCCTCTCGAGTGGGTTCCAATACTAGTTGTCTAAGGCATGACCCTGTAGGCATCTAGAATAACCCCACTCTTAGAAGTGGCTGCTGCAAATGACCCAGTTAACATCTGGCATATTCAGATCACCCATCAGCAATATCTCCCTTTATCTGCCATTCTAAGTATACTTTCCTTGTCCATTTCCTCCCCCTGAGAGGGGGGTCTGTATACAACCCCTGTGCAGATTGTGGTGCCATTGCCTGCCTCCAAATTGACCCACAGTGCTTCTTCTCCTCCCTGTTTACCCTTTTGTTCTGTTGCTTTGATTCCTTCCCTTATGTAGAGAGCTACTCCTCCTCTTCTTTTACCCTCTTTGTCCCTCCTGTAGATAGTGTATCCTGGTATGTTTATGTCCCAGTCATGGTTCTGTGTGTACCATGATTCTGTGACTGCCACGATAACCTGATGTTCCTCCTCCATCAAGAAACCAGCGCCCTCCTTTGTGCACAGTTTATCTTTGCTTTGGCATATTTACATTTTATTAATTTCTACGGTACACGCCTGTATTTACAGCATCTACTCTTCATGGGCAGTACCTCTCCCAAGTGGAGCAGATGTGGGGCAGAGATGATTCACCGGAGACAATGAGGGATGTCGCTACAACAACAATAGGAACCCCACTCCTCCCCAAGTACAGAAACTAGATATGCACCCTAGCCCAACTCAAACAGTGCACTAGGCATAAAGTTAACAAACTTAAATGGTAAGATTAGTCCAGAAACAATAAATCACTCAAAAGTGTGGGTAACTCAACCTTCAGGATTTACCCGGTTGGTTCAAGCTGAGGATTATTTTTCACCTGAAAATTAAACAGACTGTCTTTATATTATTAGAAAAACTGGCAAGAAAATGGACACAGTAATGCAGATGTCAGGGAGCTGAGTAGAAAAACAAAAGAGGACCGTGAAAATAATAAAGTAACTCAATCGGACCTACAAAAGGATTTACTCAAAATGAAGAATAAAGCACTGACAACTGATGCTCTTGTTACTGCTAATGCTAGGAACATCCTTACCCTGAGTAGAAGAGTGGACCAACTTGAGAATATAACATTTTAAACATTTAAGCATAATAGGTCTACTTTTAAAAATGGAAGACCATTACCAGAGTCTCTGAAATCTTTTTTTTACTTTCTTTATGCTCCTTCTCCAGTTATGGGGATATACCCCATGAGACTTCTTACAGGGGCTACACCAGCCCTGTCACCCTGCCACCCCCTGCTTCTGTACTGTACTTTGGTGTATTCATGACCAGGTCCACCTTGCAAATGAGCCTTGCTCAATGGTGCCCGCCTGGATAAATAAAGATTTTGATTGATTGATTGATTGATTGATTGATTGATCCCCTGTGACTTAACACCACTCTCCTTCAAACTACATTGCTTGCTTCCCATGCTGCCCCCCCCATCCAGGACTGGCCCTGGATGCTGAGAGAACGTGACAGGAAGTTGGAGAGGGTGTCCTGGCTCGGAGAGTGTGGGTGCCTGCCGGGTTAACCTCCTGTATGAAGAAGGAATTTCCCCCTTTGTTACAGTCCAGCCCCACAGGATGTTGCCACACGTGACTATTCTAGCAGCCACAGATATAAAGCATGTGCATTTGCTGGGATGATCAACAGGCATTCTCTCCTCCCAGTTGTAGGCCCCTTCAACTGCACTGCCACCAGTGGTCACCTGGGAGAAAGTAGTGCAGTGGAATGTTGCCAACCCCCCACTTGAAGGTGGTGAGTGTCCTCTGGGATGCTCCTTCTTCCCCCCACAGCCAGCCCCCAACAACCTGTGACTACCTTTTAAACTCTGATTGCAAGAGTCATAAGCAGTCGCTCTAATGCTATTCAGATGGGCCAGCCATCTGAGAACTTACCAAAGCTATTTTTCTTGAAGCTCTTCATCTCCAAAAAGAAAATCCTCCCTATACAACAATGACATTTTGACTATAGGAGGCCTTGCCCGAGGTTCAATGTGGGGGATAGCTTGTCCCACAACCTCTACTTAAGCCCTCCTCTAACACACTTCTCTTGCTTAGGGAGTGTTTTTTCCCTGGGCTCCTGCATGGCTTGTGTGCCTGTGCTCGTTCAGTACACCTCTGCTGCCTGGTTTGTTCTTTCTCTCTCCCCTTCTCCCGCCTCCCTGAGTCCTGTGCTTCCCTTGTTTATCTCTCTCTTTCCCTGCTGCTGGTTCCTCCCCAATCCCTTTCACTCCCTCCTCTGCCCTGGGGCTTAGTTTCTCTTTCCTTCCATTCTTTTTTGGACGTTTATCAGCCCTCCTGGCAGTTACCTCCCATCCCAGATATGTCCCCTTCCTGTTCACTTTCTGTAGCATTAACTCCCCCTCCGGTATGGTCCATGGCCAACGCCAGTGCTACTCACTACCTGGCCCGACTTCCCACCAGTTCAGCTGCTTCTGACCACTCCTCCTCCTCCCAATTCCTTGCAAACCATTCCATATGGTGCACATCCTCGCAATTTCCTTCTGAACTCTACTAGCTCACTTGTCCTCTCCTGCTCCTCGGCCACAACCGGACTCTACTACTGCAGGTACCAACGGCTACTCAGTAAGTACTTCAATGTACTAATTCTGGCTGTATTGACTACTCATGCTTCCAGTACCTACTTCTCTCAACTATTTACTACCATAGCACAACTTATGATTATTTGGTGTGCAAGTACCTTTGATTTCTCTACTGATTCTCGTTTGGTTAGATACCTCCAAGGAACAGAGCGCAAAAGCGAATTCAATGCTTATTTTCACATCTGCTTCATTTCATCAGTACCCTTTTCATTGTTTAAGGTATACCAAATGGGGGTGTGTGTGTGTGTCAGGCACTCCTATGCAGTCAAACAGCATGAATGTTCTCTCCCCTTTGGAAGCCCCTCTTTCTACTAACTGACCTGTCGTAATGCTACTTACTCAGCCTGCAACAGAAATCAGAGCTTCCTCACAGCCTTTACTGTATACTACTGATGGCCTAGTATTCCTCAGCAACAGGACAGTCCCATTCAGAAATATAGCTTCAAATCAATAATTCGCCATTTAGCAGCTGACCTCTGCATATTCCTAACCTTCTCCTCTTACGTTTCAGAGCACATACCCTATTTACCTTTGTCTCCTGTGCTTACCATACCCTTCTTGTTATATGTTCCTCATTCCTTTTACCTACGATTTCTCATACTAATTACTTCTTTCTCATCCTGTATCAGCTCCGTTACTACTTCCCCTCTTCTATAGCAGTGTTGTGCATTGGCCAGCCCATACCAGCAGTATTCTGGTTTCCATCCCTAACTCGCACTTTTTGAGGTGCCGAGTGAAGGTAGGCTTGACCTGTCTACTGGGGATGGGATTCCGTTTCAGCCACTCCCACCAAGGATGGGAGCCATGTCTACATTCTATTGAGTCATACCGTACCTTCTCTACCTCATACCAGTTGCTGCTTCCCTTTGGGAATGGAACTACCTCCTACTTACCAACTTAACATTCTCCATCCCTAACTCTGCTTGGCAGCATCGAGTGCAGGTTAGCTAGCCCTGACTATCAGGTTTGGAAGCTATGTCATCAATCCACAGACTTATACCATACCTTCTCTACCTCATGCCAGTTGCTGCTTCCCTTCAGGAACAGAACTCTCACACTCTGCCTACCCTCATCATTCTACTTCTGCTGCTTTAGATCACCACCAACCACTTCTGCCATCCCTGATGGCTGCCAGAGTCTACAGTCTACTGCTTCATTTTATATGCTCTCAGCTGGTACCCCACTGCTGCTTCCCTTCAGGATCAGGACTTTGTCAGACTTGCTTCCCAATCTTACCTTGTCTGCAGCCTAGACTCCTCATCCTATTTGCCATCTTCCCTGGCCAGGAGCCTGACTCTGACATGCACTGTCTCCACTATCTGCATCTACACCGCTGCAGATTGCCATTTTCATTCTGGACCAGAACTTCAACCGGGTTATCTCTTCGTCCTGCATTCACTAGCTGCATCCAGTCCGGCTCATCTTGCCTCGAACAGCACGCCTAGATGCATCTACCTCCATTCCGCTGCTTCACATGTATTATTCTCTACCTGCTACTCAATGCCTCGACCCTTCTGGATCTGAACCTCCTACTGCTAGTGGTCTCTATTTCTCCTTGCCACAGCCATTCTTCCAGCTTCATCTCACAAGCAGTGCAGAGATTACCTTGCCTGGTCCTAGCCCAAGCTCACATCGCCATGTCCACTGTCTGCTTCTCTAGTTTGATTGCCTCATGGACTTTCTTGCTGCAGGTTCCCTGCACGGCTGCTGTATGAACCCATTTTCTTTTGCAGATTTGTATTTTTTTTTGTTATTTGCCTGGCTCCCACGGCTTTCAGAGGAGGACTTGTACCTCCTCCTACTCCGTCCGCCAGGGCAATTCCCATGGCATTCCATCCCCAGTTTCATCCGCTCGTAGGGGCCAGGGCTTTACATATTGTCCCCTGTTTTCTCCCCATTCCCTGAGATGTGTCTAAGCTTAGAACATATGCCCAGGCTTTGCCCGGCGTATACCAACAGCCACGCGTGTAACAATGCCCCCTTCCCCGACTCTAGTAGTAGAGCAGCCGGTGCCCCAAAAGCCCATGCATCCACCGGTTTCAGGGGCGTCGGGTGCTGGAAGCACCCATGGTATCCCACCCTATAGGGAGGAGAGCATCTGTAGGGATGGTCAATCCTCCCGACCCCCACTGACCCCCAGCAACCTGAGTCCGTTCCTGAACCCGGGTCACCAGCGTAGTTCTTTTGCAGATTTGGAACTTCATCCTCCATTGCTCCAGCACCTTCTATAATTTTCTCTAGTCGTTTCCAGCTTTCGTCAGATGTGGAACTCCTGTTGCTCCTAGTGCTTGGCTTGGCTCCTTGGCCTTCCATGGATCATAATCTGATGCCTTGTTTCAGCTTTCCTGCAGTTTGCTGCTGTTCACCATGGAACTGACTCAGTTCTTTACCTTTCTGCTCTGGATGTCATTCAGCATCGCCTGGCTCATGGCCTCCTCTGCTTATTCCTTCAGTTCCTCAGGATCCAATTCGGACTTCTTTTCCCATTTTGCATGGCTGCCTTCTAGTCTTTGCCTTGCTGGCTCGGGGCTTTGTACTGTTTGCTGTGGCTCTTTTGGGCCTTGTACCCTATCTCTGACCAGTACTCCTACCCATACATCTGCTCTTCCATATGATCCATCCCTTACTCTTACTCTGGCCTCTCTAACAGTACCCTTCCACTACTCATCGGATCACTAGTTCATTACTTTAGAGTAACACTATTGCCAGCAAACATTCCTCGACTTACATGCCTCATAGACTCTTACATTATTATTGGGTTTTATACTGTTCAATCAGTTCTTCACAATCATTCATGGAATCCCATTTGCCTGGACAATAGGAAGATCTTCTCCATCTCCACTGGATATACCCTTCAATTCCTGTCCATTCAATTACCCTGTCTTCCTCATATGCCTTGTCTCAGTGGCTATCCTCATACATGGAAAGGTTTAAATCCTTCCGTTATACTCTGACTTTGTAATCAGCATCACTTCTACAAATACCAGGAATCGCAAGATAACCCATTCAACCATGGACATTATCTGTTTTATCTTCTACAGCCTCTTCTTCCAACACCGACTCTGATGACCAGGTAACTCGACTCTTACTTCTGAACAGTCATTGCTCATTTTAGGCATTTCACAGATATCTTCCAGAATATGCTTCATGGGATCTCCACCACCTAGCTGATTACTGACTCCACACCATCCAAACCGTCAATTTCACTCATGGACATCGCCATTCCTTATACAATTATCCGTGCCTTTTCACCTAGTACCTTCAGCCGTGTTAACTGCTCTTTCAGCGGACCCTTCAGCCTCTTCTTTTCAAAGTACATTTATTAATCTCTATAGTGAAGACTGCTGCCGAGAACTGGCTCTCCTAAATTCTAACCGGCAATCCGTAACAGTCAAGACATATTCTCCAACTCAGTCTTGCCTCCCAATCGGTATTAATCAGCTGTAGCACTAAAATCCTATTGCATCCTGTACTAATCAATCTCACTACCAATCCAGCCTATAGACTCTTCTTCTCATTCCCTTCCCCCAAGTTTCTCCCAAGTACTTCAGCATCAGGATTACCTGTAAACTTAACCAACCTGGGCCACCACAGTGTATCTCCTAAACAATCACCACAGGAACACCCACATTTCAGGCAGCGTACCAGCAGAGGATTTGAGTTTAAAGTTATGACAATCATGACCAGAGAAGCCATCCATTCCTTATACTGAATTGCCAGTCATTCCCCATATATATTAGGCTACCATCTGGACTGCTCCGCAGATCTTCCTCTGTTGCTTTACCAATCACTTATGACATTATTTTTATCAGTCACTCAAAATCTCCTCTACTCATTTTACTCAGGGATGCTTACCTAGTGACTTATCACTCACTAATTGATTCTTTACCTCCAGACTACCTTTAATATCAAACCTTACACAAATTGGATCAGTCACCCATAACTTTGCAAATCATCATAACTCCCACAGTGTACTATCTGGTCTTATATCGATCAAATCATGCTCTCCCCACTCATTACTCCTTTACAATCCCTTTGGACATGCATCCTTCATCACCTCGGAAACATGGATTACATTAGCCCTTCTTTAACTGGATCTGCTCCACACATAGGATTCTACCATAACTACAGAAAGTACTCTTCATCCTCAGGATTATCATTCAGTCTGTGTCATCCTTGGATCGAAAACGAACCTTCACCTTCAGGGCACTTAAAGACTCTTCTACTCATTTCTACTCTTGGTAACTCCTTGTTCAATACAGAGCTCCTTGCCTCCAGACCATACCTTTACATTTAAACCTCTCACAAATTGGATCATTCACCAGTGTCTTCTTCTACCATTGCATTTCCACCATTCCCAGTTTAGTGCCTTATTGATCCAGTCATGCTCCCTCTGCTCTTTACACTTTTGTAGTTCTGTGGGACAAGCATCATTCATCATCTTGGAAACTTGGACTTCCTTAGCCCTCCTTCACCCGGATTTACTTCATACTTAGGATTCTATTGCTCATTCGGAACAGACCTGCTCTTTAACCTCAGGACCATCATTCAATAGGCATCATCCATGGATCGAGGATGGATTATCATCTCTCAAAGCAGCTCACCAACCTTAAATTAGCTATGGTTACTAGAACTTATGTCCTTATCCATTTAGTATGCCCAGAGGACAGGCAGACCTCTGGCCATGGGTCCTCAGAGGTTTCCTCCACCTGGGGGGTTTTCCTCTCCTGAGTGCCAGGGAGTCATACTCTCCATGAGTTGGGGGAGGTATCTTTTTGAGCCTTCTATTCCCTACAAATAAGTACCTACATACCTACTACTCAAGGGTGGGAATAGATTAAAGCCACAAAAAGTACTGCAAGTCACACAAGCACTATATATCCCCTCTCTCCCTATTGCTGTTCCACAAACATTGAATGGGAGGGCTTGCCCAAGGTTCAATGTGGGGAATAGCTCCTCCCACAAACTCTGCTTAAGCCCTCCTCTAACACACCTCTCTTGCTTAGGGAGTGTTTTTTCATCCACCACCATCCTCTCCTCCTCCTTCTCCGTCGCTCTTCTCACCCTTGTTCATGGGCCTTCCATTCCCTACAAATTACTATCTACATACCTACTACTCAAGGGCGGGAATAGAGTAAAGTCACAAAAAGTACTACATGTTACACAAGCACTATATACCCCATCTCTACCTAGTGCTGTTCCACACACATTGAACCAATGAGAACTATATAGAAAATAACTTCCATGAATTTGGCAATGGACCCTTAAACTGTGGAACCTGAAACAGACTAACTGCTGTTGAAATGGACATTGACCGTTTCATTTGCTTTTGAAACTGACCATGAGATTGTTATAAAAACTGCAAGAAGGAAAGGAGCCTTAGAATTTCACGCCGTAAAAATTTAAATTTTTTTCTAGATATATCGCGAATGACCCAAGCAGGCAGAATGCAGTTTTTGGCTTCTCAGGAGGAATTTATTGAATTAGGTGCCACTTGTTCATTTCCATACCCCACAAAATGTTTGGTTAATTTTAGATGGGGAAAGTTTATTTTCTTCAGTCCTGAGAAGGTTTCTACTTTTATTGGGCCATATGCACTATGTCAACACACCAAGTAACCTGGGTGCATTGGCATAGCTAAGTCTGAATGTGGCATAGCAGGGCCCCACAAACTCCATGTGACATGCATTAGGGGAGGGTGCAGGACATGTATGCATCAATCACCTGGCCATGAAGACAGCAGTGTACTGGGGGCATGTCGGGGGTGTGCCCGTACTCCACGCCATTCACAAAGGTGCATAGTACTGGGCGTGGGTGGTGCACCCTACACTGGGTAACACCCAGTTGTAAGGGACACATGCCCCCCAGGATGCTGCTACCAGCAGCGGTGTGGATGTGAGGGCACTGCAGACCCCTCACATGCTGCCCCAGCTCATGGATCAGCATGGAGGGCTGGGGCTGCGGACTGGGCACCCTCCCATCCCAAGCTTGCAACGCACATCACACCCGCCATTGTTTTACGTGCCCCGAGGGTGCAAGTGATCCATTCAAGGACCGGGTCTGGGCATTTCATTGGATGCACGCCTGGTGTGTAGAAATGTGTTCTGCATGTCTGCGCCCTGGGGGGTGGGGCTGTAGACAGATGGTGGCCGGTAGTGACTACCTGTCGGGGTGCACCTGTCCACAAGTGCGGAACTCCACGAGCGGGTAATGTGCCTCCGGCGCATATTACTCAGTCATATGTGTATAGGGCCCATTGTGACCAGAAAAAAGATCAGAGAAATGCAAGGCATGTAAGAGATGAGTGTGTCGAACAGCTGGAGCTATACATATCTAAATTATTTCCTTGACTCTGAAACCTTACATTTTTGTAACTGCAGAATTAATATAAATTTTTGTTTTCAAAAAATTCCAGTTTCCATTATAAATATATTTTGTACTATATATAAGTTTATGGGTCCATTTGGAGGGCCTCAAATGGATACAAGAATGTCGCCTCACACATTCTTAGGACCAGGGGACTGTGACTTGAAGGTGAGCAGTTATGTGGTCCTAAGGATGCAAGAGGCAACAGTCTTTGTTCTATAAGAGGCCCTCTAAATGGACCCATAAAATTATTATACAACGCTAAATGTATTCAATTATTATTTTTTTATTGAAAATGCTGATGGCACCAGCTGTTAGTGAGGAGCCCATTCCAATGGATCAGTGCATGAGGTACTCTTACGGTAATGAGTACCTCATATGCAACTGAAAAGAGGGCTGGGATACTCCCCCAATCTATAATTGTTATTGTAAATGCACTATAGCAAAACAAGCCATATCATTTCCCATTTTTTCATTTTTATTGATGGCCATTTTTTTATTACTTTTTTCTAATTGATTCAGTTTACTGACAATTGAGGGAGATTCCAGTGATTACTTAAAATAGCCACATTTTATAAACTGACACAAATGTTTGAACTGATTGTGACACTGCTTTCTATGCTCAGCTGAGTATGATAAATCATGATTACTGTACTATTGTAGAACTCTTTAAAGCAGCAGTACAATGAAATTGGGCTACAATTTGACTCTCTGTTTTTTCCCTGTAAAAGATTCCAGACATCTTCCAGTTTTTTTGTGCTGGTAAAATTTCGAGTTCCAACAAAATCTGAGTATTCTATAAATGTTTTACTTTAGTTTTTTAAAAAAGAAAAAAGATGGCTGCCACATTTGGCTTAGAAATAGCACTGTAGAGCTGCCAAGGGTTGCAACCAAGAAAATAAAGAAAAATCATACTGCGCAGCACAGGAAGTGCTTAGAAAATTAGATTTGACAGATATGACAATATTTTTATTAACTGTAGCTGAAACTATTTTTTTTGGAAAAAAATTGTTTATCACACTGCTGCTTTAAGTAGAGAAGCTTATATAGATGTAATAATAGATCTTACTTTGAGAGGGTTCCTGCAGTAGGTCATCACATGTAGGACTGCACCTTCTGGCATCAGGACCACACGGCAAACTTTTCCAGCAGTGTCTGGTGGGGGACCACCCACGAGACATCATGTGACGGACGTCAGCCTGATCCTATATAATGAGCGGTCCCCGCACCTGCCTACCAGTTCTTTCTCGCTTTCAACCTGTGCTAGTACCTCGCAGTAATCTGCAGGTTTGTCAATCACCATTTTCTTATTTTGTTTTACGATATCCAGTCTGTTTTTTGCACTTTATGTCTTCTCCATCTCTGCCTCCAAAGGCAAAGAAGAAGTGCAACAAGTGTGGGGCACAAATTCCCCACAAAGATGGCCATCATCTTTGCCTCTTCTGCCTAGGCCCAGACCATGACACGCGGACTGTCCTGACTGTCAAGCATTTAACCAGGCCACTCACAAATGACGACAGCAAGCTCTGGAGGCCCATCTCCGTAAGACCAGGATGGCTTCCCTCGAAAAGGAGATGCAGAAGCTTCAGGACACAGCTTCTTCCCCTTCATCAGAATCCAAGCAGAAGAAGAAAAAGGACAAGGAAAGGCATAGAGCAAAGGAGCATCCAGAGGACCGGGACCAATTCTCTGCTAGCAAGCCTTCGCTCAGCAAGGCCCTTTCCCTGCCATCCACCCTTGCGGTGACCCAGGCAGCTTTGGGGATGACATCCAGTGCTTCTGCCATCTTTTAGCCTATTTTGACTGGTAAGTCATCTGCTGGCTCCTCCAGTGAATGCCCATTCCTTGCCGGTAAGTTGGACCACAGCTCCTCCGGGGCCCGCCTGGCAGTAGATAAGTCGGACTCCTTCCAGAAGCAACCCATAGTCCACTTGACTCAGACCGATAAACAGGTCGAGGGCCCCTCCCTCTACAGCCCTGTCTCAGTATCGCCCTGTCAGTCGGTTGTCCAGCCTTCAGACGACTGCACGGGTGTTGCTCGCCCATCGGGGGGGCTAACGCTGTCTCACCAGATGTCTGGTAGAGTGCGCTGGCTTCTTCAAGTCAGCCTTCCCCCCCCGGGCCCTGCCAAGCTGGGAGACTTCCTCGCCACCTTCCCTGGTGATCTCTGCTGCCCCGTAGCCTACGTCTGGGACAGAGGAGGAAGATGGGCACCTAGAAGTGGTCCTTTCTTCATCCTCTCCTTTGGTGGTTCCTCAGATCTCCCTGTGGGATACTTTCCCTTCATCAGGCCCTAGTGTCACCCTGTCGTCGGGGCACCTGTCACCTGCTGCACCTTCTTTGATGTCAGGAGCACCGTCGTATTCTTCACATCAGCTCCCTTCATCAGGGCCCTCCATTCGGCCCTTCATGCAGGGTCTGACACCCATGGGTTCGATGTCAGCTCATCCTACACCAGATGTCCTGATGTTCACTCCTCTTTAGTCGATTAGTCCAATGACGGCTATTCCAATGTCAACTGTTGTGATGTCGGGTAATTTTCCTGGTCCTTTCAGACCGCTAGGGCCAGACCTGATATCCAGTACCTCTCTTTTCACTGGGCATCAGGCACCTCTTTTTCCACTGTTGGGCCTGACGATGCACCATTATTCCCAGGGCTACTTCCCTGGGTATCAGCAGGGATACCCATATTATCATAGGTACCCCCTGTCCTCAATATCCAGGTTTGTGGGCACACTATTATACACCCCAGTCAACCTGCCTCCTCCTCTTCCCCCACCTCCTCAGCCTCCACAACCAGACTTTCAATCTTTTATCCAGTCTTGGTGGAAGGACATAAGGTCCCAGCTAGTCTCAGATCTGGAACGTAAGCTTCCTAGCCTGGTGGCAGTGCCTCCTCCCTCTTTGTCGTCTGCCAGTTCACTGTATTCCACAGTGTATGTATCAGGCACCATTCCACAGGAGATCACCCTCCCGGACTTTGAATGTCTGGAAGGGGAAGAGCCCCCTGATTGTGATCATGACACATCAGTCTTCCTTGGATGAGCTTTCCTCTCCCCAAAGGGCAAAGAGTCGCCCCAAGTCTCCTCTGGAGGACCCCTCCTTCAGTGAGCTCTTCTGCATAATACAACATGCAAGTGGTTGGAATACTGAGGATATGGACCCCAAGAGGAAGCGTCTAGCTGAGCACTTGGATCTAGAAGCTGCCTCCCCCATACCATTTCCTTCTTGGACAGCTCCACACGAGGACCTTACTACCACCATTTGGTAGTTGCCACATTCAATTCCTGCTGTTCCTAAGAAGGCAGACAGGATTTACCACTCTCCTGAAGGTGTCCCCTTCCTGGACTCTCACCCCAAGGCAGACTCAATTGTCATTACTGCCGCTCATGACGGCTCAGCTAACCCCAAGTACATGAGCACGTACCCCCTCAGAAAAGGGAAGAAAGTTTATTCTTCAGCCACGTGTACCCTGTGCTCTCTGAGTTATGTGGTGCACGTGGTGTCCTTTCAAAAATCCACCATGGCTAAGCTTGAGGCCAAGATCTCGTCCATGGAGGATTCAGATCTCAAGGAGGAGACTGCTACAGAGCTTTGTCTGTCCAAAAATTTCCTGCAGACATGCTCTTCAGGCCACCTATGATTTGGTGGATGTGGTGGCCTGCTTCTCTGCCACCATGGTCAGCCTCAGGAGGCATGCTTGGCTTCGCATTTCTGGACTGTTGACGGATGTATAGGCAGCCATTCAGGATGCTCCCTTTCAAGGATTGGTCCTCTTTGACGGGGACACTAAAGATTTAATTACGGGCCTCCAAGATAGTGGTCAGGCCCTCAGATTGGTCTGTTCCATGTACAGGGCAGGCACTCAGAAGAAGCAGTCCTTTCTGTGCCAGTTTAAGTGCCAAGGGAAGCAATCAGCCCCAAAGAAGCAGTCCAAAAGACGAGCCACAGGCTCCTCTTTCTCCTCTCCACTGGCTGCCATATCCCAGAGATCAGTGGGAGGGCCCTTGCCCCCTTGCCCCTCTGCCTCCTGACTTGCCCAGTCTTCCCTCCCCTCTCCTCCACTTCAAAACGTGGAGTGAGTTGGGGGGAAGATTTGCCCTTCATGTCCAGGAGTGGGAGGGCATCAGCTCAGATGTATGGGTCCTGCAGCTCATCTCCTAAGGGCACACACTAGAGTTTTTGGAGTTTCCTCCAGACTCTCCTCCTGGTCGCTCACACTACTCCCCGTACCAAGCTACGTTGGTCGAGGAAGAGATCCAGACTCTGGAACTGAAGGCAGTGATAGAATCTGGGCCTGCCTCCCAGAGAGGAAGGGGTTTTTACTCACACTTCTTCCTGATCCCAAAAAAGACGGGCTACCTCAGACCAATCCTGGACCTCAGCAGTCTGAACCACTTTGTCGAGTACAAGAGGTTCTGCATGTTAACTGTCCAGAGTCTCCTGCCTCTTCTGCAGCAGGACCACTGGCTCTGTGCCCTACCTGCATATCCCAATTTTTCTGGGCCACTGTCATTTCCTGGGGTTTTGTTTCCAGGAGGAGGACTTCCAATTCACAGCCCTCACCTTTGGCCTTTCCTCAGCACCCAGGATCTTTACCAAGTGCCTAGCCATGGTAGCAGTGACTTTACGCCATCAGGGTATAGTGGTGTTCCCCTACCTGGACGACTGGCAATTGACAGCTCCATCCAGGGGCAGTCTTCTGGACTCCATCTTGATCACTTTAGACCTTTTTTCAAGACTGGGGATCACAGTCAATCTCCCCAAGTCATCTTTAATCCCTCTCAGAACCTTTGATTCATTGGGGTGGTTTTGGATATGGTCCAGTGAAGAGCCTTTCTACCCTTGGACAGGGTGGAGACTATTAGAGAGCAGGTCACCCTAGTGATCTCATCCAGATCTCTTCTGGCCAGAGCATTGCTACATTTGCTGGGCCTGATGGCAGCCTCTATCTCCGCAGTTCCTTTAGCCAGGTTGCATATGCGGATCTCCCAGTGGACGTTACATGCCCAATGGGACCAGCACTTGGACAACCTGGACCATTCTGTTCTGGTCTCCAGCACAGTCAAGAGGGCTCTCCTATGGTGGCTACACCCTCTGAATCTGTCCAAGAGACTTCCCTTTCGAAGTTCCCCTCCTCTTTGGACCCTCACCACAGACGCTTCCTGTCTGGGTTGGGGGGATGCACCTGGGAGACCATCAAACCCACGGTTTGTGGTCCCAGCTGGAGATGTCCTTGCACATCAATATTCTGGAGATGAGGGCAGTTCTTTACCCTCTTCAGGCTTTTCAGACCATCCTATCAAGAGGAACACTACTGATCCAGGTAACAACATGTCGGTAGTCTGGTACATCAATAAACAGGGAGTCACCCAGTCGTACCCCCTATGCAGAGAGGCGATGCGGATGTGGAATTGGGCAGTCCAGCATGATGTGTTTCTCACAGCCATGCATATTCCAGGCATTCACAATGTCCTGGTGGACAGCCTTAGTTGGACATCATCCCTCGCACATGAATGGGAAGTAAGTCAGGGGGTAGCAGATTCTCTCTTTCAGAGGTGGGGTCACCCAGACATTGATCTGTTTGCCTCCCCATCCAACACAAAGGTTTTCAGCTTCTGCTCACTTGTTCCAGAGCCTAGAACTTTCTGGCATGGCGCGTTGTCGCTATATTGGACAGGGAAGTTGTATGCCTTCCCTCCCTTTCCCGTTCTACAGAGGGTACTTCTCAAACTCCAGGCAGAGGGAGCTTGGATGATCCTGGTAGCTCCACTCTGGCTGAAGCAAATTTGGTTTCTGCTAATGCAGGAACTTTCAGTGGAACCCCCAGTTCCTTTACCTGCCAGGCACGATCTGTTGACTCAAGATCAAGGTAGGCTTGGTGCATCCAGGGCTCAGGACCCTGCATCTTCATGCGTGTCTCCTTCAGACATAATCAGGGCTCATTTTGGGGTCTCCCAAAAGGTTGTTCAGGTCCTGGTAGAGGTGAGGAAACCCTCCACCAGAGCCACCTGTACCATGAAAGGGAAGCATTTTTCTATTTGGGTGACTTCTAAAGGCTGGGACCCCTTTAGGTGCTCTGCTCCCCAGGTTATGGAGTACCTCCTGCACCTGTCTGATTCGGGTCTGTCGTATTCGTCCCTTAAGGTCCACTTGTCAGCCATCTCGGCCTACTATGTGTTGGTGGAAGGAAAACCCATGGCTCAGTTGGAGGTCTCTAAGACCTTTTTGAAAGGGATCCTCCATCTTAAACCCCCCATCTGTAACTCCACCCCACCTTGGGATTTGAATTTTGTGTTAGAGAAGCTAACGCTTCCTCCCTTTGAACCAGCGATGAGCTGTGACATTCGCTACGTTTCCTGGAAGGTGCTATTTTTGGTTGCCATTACTTCTGCTTGTAGGATTTGTGAGCTTTAGGCCCTGATGCATAAGGAGCCTTATCTGATTTTTCACAAGTACCAGGTAGTCCTGCATACTAATCCTAAATTTCTTCCCAAGGTGGTTTCTGAGTTCACCTTAAACCAGACGGTTGAACTCCCAGTTTATTACTCTGTTCATTCAAACAGGGAGGAGGATCTCCTTCACACCTTGGATGTTTATAGAATCCTCAGATGCTATGTTTACCGAACTAAGGAGTCTAGAAAATCTGATCAGCTTTTTTGTCTCCTTTGCCCCCAAATCCTTGGGGTCATCGGTTTCTAAACAGTGCCTTTCCAAGTGGCTCAGTAACTGCATTCGCTTCTGTTATCAGAAGTACAACAAACCTCTTCCGGGGGAGGTCAGAGGTCACTCTACTAGAGGCATGGCTACCTCTACAGCGTTCCTGCAAAATGTTTCTGTAGCAGAGATCTGTGTGGCAGCAACCTGGAGTTGCGTCTATACCTTCATGAAACATTACAGTCTGAAAACTGCCTCTAGGCGTAGTGCCGGATTTGGTCTTGCCGTCTTGCAGGGCCTACTGTCTTAGGTTGGTCCTGTGCTGTCTTTCAGTTGCTTCTCCTCCTGTGACTCTCTCGGTCTCTCTATGAGTGACTGCTTGGGATTCAGTTCTACATGTGATGACCTATTGCAGGAACCCGCTCGAAGAAAGATAATACAGTTACATAAGAACTTACCGTAACAGTTGATTTTCGAGAGAGGTTCCTGCATTAGGTCACCTTTTCCCTGCCTCCTTCCCCACAGTTTCTGCATTTCTTTTAGTCATTCTGAACTGGGCTCCAGGATTTCATCCTTTCTCCTGTCTCATCCTACTTGGATTTCCGGTAGGAGAACTGGAAGGCGTGTGCGGGGACCGCCCATTATATAGGGTCATGCTGACGTCTGTCTCATGACGTCTGGTGGGCAGTCCCTCACTAGACACTGCTATCAACATTTGCCGTGTGGTCCTGATGCCAGAGGATGCAGCCCTACATGTGATGACCTACTACAGGAATCTCTCTCGAAGATCTAGAGTTCCGGTAAGTTCTTAAGTAACTGTACTTTATTACACCTTTGTTTAGATCTCCCCAAGTTATTGAGAAAAACTGTTTTTCAGAATTTTTTTTTTATTTAGCCATATGGAACTTATATATATACTTAAGATTTATTTTCTTTGGATGTAAATGATATTTTAAAAATCAAATAAACAAAAGGTTTCAAAAAGGAAATGTACGCAGTATCATGGTCCAAATTCATCATGCAAGATGAAACAAGTTGTTTGCCATTAGAATTAAGGTTGTTCAGAATCTGATTCACAGAATCTGATTTGTTGAATACAATTTCTTTGGATTTCAGATTTTCTGAATTGATGGCCAAAAATTCCTAAATCTCAAAAAAAGAGTTAGAGAAAGAATTAGCATCCTATTCAGGTGCTGCATGTGACTATTGGTAAACCTCCCCCTAGGTACACACAGTAAAAGATGACTAGTTCTAGTGAGAAGAACAAAGACCTCCATCCTTCTCCCACCCTTATTTCCTACCTCCCTTACCTTAACAGTGACTGCTGCAGCCTGCTGCACTATTGGATTGGAATCACAAGGGTCTAGTTCTGGTTTCAGGTCCAGGGCATCTAAATTCCTCTTTCTTCACAGTCCGTTCAGTACAACTCCAAGGAACTGAGACCCCATCTCCCTAGCAGCTGAACCTGTCAGTGCTGCTGCCAACCACATATATCCATCACTGAGTTGCCCCACCCACTAGCCAATCTGGTTCTCACCTGAGTCAAACCCAGTTCCATTCTTCAGTGTTGCCTCATCCAAATTTGGTGAGACTGGGTACTCCAGCTAAAACAAACAACAACCCCTGGCTTGGTCATCATTGTCACTGTGTTACCTGGGAAAAACAACAGAAATGGCTGATCTAAATAAAACATGGGTAAAGCTGCTATGCCAGCTGCTATTCTGAGTGAGGCATCTGGGGGGTTACTAACGATTTTGTTCTGGTCATCCACCTCCATTGTTTTTTCCCTGGTTACACAGGGACAGGAGGAGATGAGCTCACGAGGGAGAGATGAAGGAGCTGAGATGGAAACCGAGCTGGGCATCGAGGAATGTTGAGAGCATAGGCCAGATAACTGAATGATACTGAGGGCGAGTGCCTAGGTAGGTAGACAGACAACATGACACGGAGGACGATGGCCCTGGTACATAAGAGGATGAGGTGAGCAAAGCCCAGCATAGTTTCATACAGTAGATGTGAACCCTGAGAAAAAGGCCTGAATGACCACCTGGGCAGGCTGGTGAACAGAATGGAAGGGGTGAAGCAGTAGGCTGAGGCCCCAGTCCAGAGTAAGGGTGAAGGAACAGAGGTTGTAGGGTGGTAAAATCTCGCTAGTCATACAGATGTATGCCTGACTACAGTTGGGGTAGGAACCTGGTGAAGGCTTATGATTGTGAAGGGTGAAACCTGATTGCTTTTGGGGTGTGTATCTGCATACAGCAGCAGGAAAAAGTATAGAAGCCCAAAAGCAACAGGACAAACAGGCACCAAGCAAAGAGTGAGGGCTGCAAACCAACAGAGGGAGCACAAACTGAGAATAAGTCCAGGGAGAAGCTACAGGCAAGAATGAGCCCAGGGGAGGCAACAGCAAATAGAAAATAAAAACAGAATTTGATGGCAGATAAGGGCCGCTAGCCCACCTAGTCTGCCAATTTAGCCTACCTACTGTAACACCGCAGACTCTACTTGATCTCCGGCTTTCCTTTCCTTTCCTTTCCTTTCCTTTCCTTTCCTTTCCTTTCCTTTCCTTTCCTTTCCTTTCCTTTCCTTTCCTGTTCCCTTATTCTTATCCCATGCCTTCTTGAATACTGTTACCATTTTTGCCCCCACCACCTCTGCTGGGAGGCACTTCCTGGCATCCGCCACTGTTTCTGTGAATAAGTACTTCCTCACATTTCCCCTGAGTCTAACCCCCTGCAGCTTCATGGCATATTCCCATGTTCTTGAGCATCTTTTTTTCTGAAAAAAACTTCCCTCTTGAATCTTATTTATACCCGTGAGGTATTTGAAGGCTTCCATCAGATCCCCCCTCTCTCTCTTCTTTCCTCCAGGGTGTACATATGAAAGTCCTTTAGTCTCTTCTCATAGGGCTTTTGATACAGACCCTGCACCATTTTAGTTGCTCTCCTCTGGACTTCTTCAACTCTGTCTATGTCCTTCCAGAGATCTGGTCTCCAGAACTGGACACAGTACTCTAGGTTTGGTCTCAGCAGTGATCCATACAGTGGTAACATCACCTCTCTTCCTGCTGGTGATTCCCTCTCTATGTACCCTAGAATCACACTAGTTCTCCCTACTGCTTTGTCACACTGTCTGATCACCTTTAGGTCATCAGATATGATTACCCCCAGGTCTCTTTCCAGTGTGGTGGTTGTTAATACTATGCCCCCCCATTTTGTACTCCGCCCCTGGGTTTCTGTGCCCCAAGTGCATGATTTTGCCCTTCTTTGCACTGAAACTCAGCTGCCACACTCTTGACCACTCCTCTATTAGATCTTTAGTCATTCTTTCCATTCCCCTTGGAGTGTCTACCCTATTACAGATGTTAGTGTCATCCACAAAAAGGTATACCTTCCCTTCTAGCCCCTCTGCAATGTTGCCAATAAAGACATTAAAGTGGACTGGTCCCAGTACTGATTTTTGTGGCACCCCCACTGGTTGCCCTCCCTTCCTCGGAGTGAACTCTGTTTACCATCACCCTCTATCTCCTATCCCCTAACTGTTTTCTTACCCAGTTTACCACCTTTGGCCCCACTCCTATGCTGCCCTGCTTGTTTATGAGTCTCTTATATGGAACAGTGTAGAAGGCCTTACTAAAAATCTAGAAACGCCACATCCACCACTCCATCCTGATCTACTTGTCTAGTCACATAATCAAAGAAATCTATCAGATTTGTTTGACATGATCTCTCTGCCCAGTGAATCCATATTGCCTTGGGTCTTGTAAGCCACTGGATTACTAAAATAGGAACTGGGATGGTGTATAACAATAGGCAGGGAGCCAGCAATGGGAGGGAGATACAGCAAGGAGCAGAAGAAGAAGAAGCAAAAAACAAACCAGCAGAAAAAGCAGCAGCAGCAGCAGCAGCAGGGGAAGGAGCAGAAGCAGCACACAGGGAACCCACTGGTGCACACCAGGAAGAACAGGAAGTGGTGGACCGCAAGAAAGAATGGAATCTGACAACCATGGCAGCATGGAATCAAGGCAACAGGGCCAGACCACAGCAGCATCATAGAAATGCTCAAAAACAAGTGTAACACAACAGAGCAGGAGAACAGAAGCAAGTGCAGAGACGTCCCAAGCTGCAGCAGTATGGCATGAGATGTAGGAGTCCAGGAATGGAAATGGCAGCCACATGGCTGTAAGCAAAGAAACCAGCTAGACATACATGGTTTAAGTACTGTTAGTGGGGTGGGGGCATGGCGAGACATCTGTCGCCTGTTGCCCCTCCGAACCATGGGGTGAGCCCTTCCCCTACATACATATATTTTTTTTTATTTAGTTATTCGGAAAAAACCTTTGAGCACACAATCTTTTACAAAGGTTGCACATCATAGATTGCAAAACAAAGTACAGTGGGAGAAAGTAAAGGTACATCACAGTGAGTGATACAGCTTGGATTCAGAACTTACAGAATAACTCAAAGCATAGATACAAGTTAAATAACAAGAAAAATCACTTTATGAGGGTGGGGGGGGGATAAGCAGCCACAAAGCGCCTTATCAGTAGTTCAGAGGGATGAGGATAGCTGGCAGAGGGGTGAAGAAGGGAGGTATGAGAGAGAGAGGTAAGTACTGTGGTGGAGGTGAGAGGGTGTGGGAAGAGGGACGATAAGGTATAGGGAGAAATGGTGGGGTGAGGGAGGCTGAGCAGAGAGGACATGCTAGAGTAAAATGGTGGGGTGTGAGGGGGCATGGTCAGGCAGCTAGCATTAGCAGTGACTGTTTGGGAAACTCACAGGACTGTGAGTTGGGGGAGGGGGGGTGGCAGGTGCCAGAGGAGCATGATGCAAACTGATAGCTGGGGCAAGTCATGAGATGGGACAGGAGGGGGTACCTGAGGCCTGCCTAGTGCTTGCTGGGTGCAGAGAGAGTAGGTTGGCTGGATTCAGGGGCAGGTGCACTTAGAGAGTGTTATTAGGTGCTGTTTGAGGACAGTTTTGAATTATGCCAGACAATTGGTGGCCAAGAGGTTCCCAGGAAGTTAATTTATCCATGGGGGGTCCGGTAGGCAAATGCATGTTGCCCAAGTGAGTTACGATGGAAGGGGATCACCAAGGCCCCTCTAGTTCTCCCTCTCGTGACCTGTAACAAGTTGGCTTTCTTGATCAAATTGCCTACACAAGGTGGTGTTTTACCCAATAGCGCCTTCTTCCCTAGGATGCAAGTCTGGAATTTGACCCTGTTTTTTTAACGACAGTCAATTTGCACCTTCATATAGAGTACAGGTGTGAGTGCCATGCTCAGCATCCAGGATGAGTCTGCAGGCTTTGTTGAGCGCAGTCTGAATCCTCTTGAGCACTGTATCCATTGTCACTCCATAGACCACTAGTGCATAGTCAATAGTAGATTACTATTGGGTCTCCTTCACCGTCACCCTTTTAAAGTAGAAGGTTGGGTGAGAATACTGGGTAGATACGTTGTTGGAGTGGTTCAAGCCAGGCTGAAAATAGGCAGGTGGTAGCACTGGCATAAGATTGGCGAAGGCCTTATTAAAGGCTTCTGCAATAGCTAGAGGGTCTGTAGTGGACTGAGAGGTGGAGGGCCACTGGAGAAAGGTATTGCCTGTGCCTGTACAGGACACCGATCTTGGTACTGACTGTCTTGACCAGAGAGTCAATATGGTGCACAAACATGAGGGTATCATTTATTATGACCCCCAGATACTTGAACAAGTGAACTTGTTCCAGCGGGTCACTGCACGAGATGGAGATGATGAGGGGGTGGTGCTTATTTTTGTTGTGGGGGCTGGACATAAGCAAGGCTTTGGTCTTCTTGTAGTTTAGTAGCAACTTATGACTACAGAACCAGTCCTTGAGTTTGGAGAAGGAGTTCTGCAGCTCAGATTGTAGGGCAGTCTGAGATGTACTGCTGCTCAGAAGCACAGCATCATATGCAAACAATATGAGTTTGGTGTCGCAGGCTGTGGGAAGGTCATTTAAGAAGAAGCTGAAGAGTAAGGGCCCCAGTATTGATCCGTGGGGTACCCCTATTGCCCAATTTTGACACATTGATTTCTCTGTATCAGGCAATCTTGGAACCAGCAAAGGGCATTGGGCACCACACCCATGTTTCGCAGTTGGGTCAGGAACAGGGGGTGGTTGACTGTATTGAAGGCTTTGGTGAGGTCAATAAAGACAGACCCCACCAGTTTACCTTCATCTAGGGCCTTATGTGCATAGTTTGTGTAGTCCGGCAGGGCAGTGGTGGTACTGTGATTTTGTCTGAAGCCATGCTGGTTGTGGCATAGTAGATTATACTTATTGAGGTAGTCAATGAGTTGACCCACCACAGTCTTTTCCAGTGCCTTGGACAGGGGGGAGAGGATCGGGATGGGTCTGTAGTTGGCTACCAGAGACTTGTCACTTCCTTTATGCACTGGTGTTACTAGGGCCTGCTTTCAAACCGCCCGAAATTGGGCCAGGGACTTATTTACAGCATGATAATGGGCACTATAAGAACATCCAGGGTGACAGATAGAAGTTTCATGTCTATCCCATCACTGCCCAGTTTGGTCTTACCAAGTATTTTCTTGACCACAGTAAGAGCCTCCTTCACCTTCACCCTTTTAAAGTAGAAGTTCAGGTGAGAATACTGGGTAGATACGTTGTTGGAGTGGTTCAAACCAGGTTGAAAATAGGCAGGTGGTAGCACTGGCATAAGATTGGTGAAGGCCTTATTAAAGGCTTCTGCAATAGCTAGAGGGTCTGTAGTGGGGGTGTTTACTGATACTGAGTGGCTGGGGGTGTTTTTTGTCCTCCTTTCCAAGGATGCTTTTGATGTTATCCCAGAATCTTTTCCCATCACCCCAAGAATTGCAAAGCTGGGCCTTGTGATAGTTGGCTTTGGCGAACCGGATTAGCTTGGTGCAGCGGTTTCTGGCTGTTCTGTAGCACTGGTAGTCATGCTTGCAACCTGTGTTTCTGGCCTACTCCCAGAGTATGTCCTGTTCTTTCAAGTGGAAGAGGATCTGCCCATCAATCCAGCCATTTGCCTGCTCCTGAATTTTTCTTTTTGTGAGCAGGGCATAGATGTCGCAAATGGAGCTAAAGCCCTTAATGAGGTAACTGAGGGCCTGATTAAGGGTAGGCGTCAGGTCAGTAGGAGTCCAGTCATGCAGGGCAAGGGCCGATTTGAGGGCTCCAAGTTTACCCTTCCTCAAGACCCTGCTTTCAATGAGGATGGGTGGGCTTTTGGTAAATTTATTAGACCACAGGAAAGTGATTGAGGAGTGGTCACTTAGCATGTCTGGGAGAACCTTGATCTCAGAGATCCGGGATGGTGAGCTTGCTAGGACCCAGTCAAGGAAGGTACTGTTTCCTGTCTTATAGTTTTGCCTAGTGGGGCAGGTGACAAGTTGTGTCAGGCTGAAGGTGACTATCAGAACCCTGGAAGGGGGCAGCCTCCTTTCCATCCCAGTTTATGTTAAAGTGTTAAAGTCCTCAGTAATGACAAGATCCATCCCCTCTGGAAGGGTGCCGATAATGTCCATAATTGTGGGAAAGCCTGCGGTGGCTTTCATGGGGGTAGGTAGATTGTGGCAAAGGAT
Organism: Neoceratodus forsteri; assembly: GCA_016271365.2. Lineage (NCBI taxonomy): Eukaryota > Metazoa > Chordata > Ceratodontiformes > Ceratodontidae > Neoceratodus > Neoceratodus forsteri. Next base: position 1,284,292,126 of record CM057453.1, read on the forward strand.
GAAAGTTTTGCCATTCTGGCCTACCTGAGCCTTTATCACTATTATCTCATGGTCCTCAGCTACCCTGGTTCCAGGGAGGACAGTGCACGGCAGAGAGTCCCTGGCATAGATGAGGCATCCCCCACCTCTCTTGCCTATTCTATCAATCCTGTATGCTTGGAAGCCTTTGAGGGCAACTTTGCTATCTTTAATCCTACTGGTCAACCAGGTCTTCGTTAGGCATAGGATGTCAGGAGTATGGAGGGCCATCCATGCCTGTAGTTGATCAAATTTTGCGGTTAACTGCAGATGTTCAGAGAGGCTATTTTTAGGCTTTTAACCTTATGAACACCAGGGCCCGTTGAAGTGAGTGGGCCTGGTTTCGAGTGAATGTTGCCAGAGAGGAGCAGAAGCATAAAGATGACCTTTCTGGAAGAAAGGTTTATGCTAAATTTGGCTGGTACCTTCCGCGGCCGAGGCTTCAGATGATTCAGGTGGTTGGACACTGACTTAATTATTGGGGTATAGCTAACCATTACTACCCCTATGTGAGGGGAGGGCATGTGGCAACCCATGTTTGTAGGGTAAGGCCGAGTGAGTCACTGCCCACAGCCAAGTAAGGCAGTCTCTGAAGGTGCGTTTGACAGCCATGCACTACCCAGTAGTGGTTCAGAGCGGGAAAGCAGCGTCCCAGCTAGGCATCTGGTGCCCGGTGCACCAAGCCAGGTAGCAAGAAGCAGAAGTAGATAACACCTTTTGATGGGGGACATGGCAGCTATAATGAGTAGGTTAAGGGCAATACATGTTATAATTTTAATAATATAGCCAGCATTAAACTTTAAAGCAGCTTTATTACTATGGAGTTGATGCTCCACTGTCGGAACTCAGAAGAATGAGGTTAAATTATGAAGTTCAGTGATTTTCCAGCCAGGTGGGCCATGAATTGTCAGATTTTTGGAGTGAAATTGTCTGTTTCTTTTGCATTTGTATTTTATTTTACTGGACTGTAATGTATTATATGTACTCTGTAAACAGCGATTATTCAAATAAAGCATTCAGAACTAAATGACAATACAACATTCAAAATGACTGGATATATAAATAGAAATTTAGTCTGAAACATCTTTGGCAGGAGGAAGATTTGAAAAAGAAAGATCTAGTATCTAGCAAGTCATTTCTGCCAAACAAACTTAAAGGAGAACTGCTGGGAACAATAACACAATTGGATCTCAGTTCAGGGTTCCAGTACCCTGAAAGCCCCTGCAGTCACATTGTACATTTGCTAATTTAAGTACCTCGTTACTCATAAATTCGGGGAATTGCAGCGGTGCAGCTGGCATTTTAAAATGGGAGGTACTCTCCATTGAAGATCACGCTGCAAACACTGCGATATACTGATGTGGCTTTGCCCCTTCCTGTATTGTGCCCATATGTTTGGAGATTTAATCATTTCTGTATCTACCATGCCCAGTGCTATTTTTACAGAATTAGCCTAAATACCATGTGTGCGCCAGACATGCAAAATCAAATTTTCAAACTGCAGTTTGCCCACATTTCACATGCCGGAGAGCCAGGGACTGAAGCTCAGGTTCTGGGAGTGGGACGTTGGCTTCCAGCCTGCACAGGCCTGCGGTATCATCGGGGGAAGTGAGTAGTCCCTCAGTAAGTGAACGCCAACCTGAATCTGCAACCAAACCAGTAAAGGCATGTCCCCTGGAGGTTATAAGACTACCTTGATCATCAGGAAGAAGCTCTACTGACCTGTAAATACAGTTTTATTAGCTGATGAACCTGCTGTAGCTACATCAACAGCAGTAGTTTCGGATAGAGGCAGTAGCAGAAAGTGGATAAAATAACAAAGAAACAACAGCCTCATCCGTTTGCCCCTGAATCTGCACTGAATAAATAGAAACATAGAAACATAGACAATGCTGACAGAAAAAGACCAATGGTCCATCCAGCCTGCCTGTGGTTCTCTATCCATCCCTGGGACCTAATCATCATCCAGGGAACTTACCCCCCGTCCTTCTCCACTCCCTACCCTGCTACTATTACCCCGAATAGCCACAATTGTCTTTACTCCGTCGCAGCCATGCTTGAAATCATTTACAGTTTTGGTTCCTACCACCTCAGCTGGAAGACTGTTCCAAGGTTCCACCACCCTCTCAATGAAGTAATACTTCTTCACATCCCTCTTAGACTTTCCCTCTTTCAGTTTCCATTTATGCCCTTGTGACCTCAGATTTGTATTTATGCAAAATATCTCCTCACAGTCCACCTTATTTATTACATTCAGGAATTTGAAGGTCTTTATCATATCACCCCTCTCCCTCTGGTCTCAAGCAAGTGCAGTACATGTTTAATGCCTCGAACCACTCCACATAAGAGCTGCCCTACTGGCTTTGTATCAGCCTGACCACCCCTTGTTGGACCACCTCCAGCCTCTCCTTATCTTTCCTGAGGTGAGGACTGCAGAACTGGATGCAGTACTCTAGATGCGGCCTTATCATTTGCCTATAAAGAGGTAGTATTACCTCTTTCCTTCTACTGTCTATACCCCTCCCAATACAACCTAACATCCTATTTGCCTTACTAATGGCCATAATGGCCATATTGCATTGACTTGATTGTTTGAGGATGTCTCTAACGGTGACTCCTATGTCCCTTTCCTCAGTCATAGTGCTCAGCTTTACCCCATCCATCCAGTACTCTGTGCTGGGGTTCTTACTCCCTAGGTGCATCACGTTGCACTTGTTGGTATTGACTTTCAACTGCCAGACTTAGACCACATCTCCAGTCTATGCAGCTCACTCTGCATTTCCCTAATTCCCTCACTGCTGTCAACCCTCCTGCAGAGATTTTTTTTTACCAGGAGATACACACTAAGCTGAAATCTTGTTTACAGCTGTGACCTGGGAGCACAAGGAAGTTAAGTGACTTGCTCAGGGTCACACAGTATGCACCTAGGTGGCTGTGGGATTCAAACCCAGGTCTCCAGATCTGCAGCTCAGAGCCATAACCCACTGCGCTATATATTTGTGTAATCTGCAAAGAGACACAGTTTGCCCTGGATTCCTTCTCCAGTGACACTAATAAACATATTGAAGAGGATCTGGGCCAGGACAGATCCCTGTGGTGCACCACTTGTGACCTCTCTCTCTTCCTATTTGACCCCATTTATCACTACCCTTTTCTGCCTCTCCCTCAGTCAATTTCCTACCCATCTTACTATTTCCCTAGCTGCACCAGATCATCCATCTTTTTCAGCAGTTGCCTATGAGACACTGAGTCAAATGCCTTGCTGAAATCAAAATAGAGTAGATCTATGGTGTGGCCTCAATCCAGTATCCTTGTCATCCAGTCAAAGAAAACTACTAGGTTCATCTGACAAGCTACCCTGCCACAAACCCAGGTTGTTTCCTATCCTGGAGGCCATTGCTCTCTAGGTAGTCTATGAGGTCCTCCTTGACTAGTGACTCCATCAGTTTTCCTACCATTGAGGTAAGACTGATGGGTCTGTAGTTCCCCACCTGCTCCCTCTTCCCCCCTTGTAGAGCAGCACCATATCTGCCACCCTCCAGTCCTTCAGAACTACCCCTGACTGTAGTGAGCGATTGCATAGCCCTACCAGGGGTTCAGACATGGCCAAAATAGTCATTTAGGATGGTTGCCTTTTGCCCATCCTCCTCTAAGACCCTACCCCCTTCAATAACTTAACAATTCTCCCCTTTTTTCCCCTAATATACCTGAAGAATTTCTTCTCTTTGCTCTTATCTCCTTCAGTGATATCTAGCTCAGTGTCAGCCTTAGCTTTCTTAACCATCCTCCTAGTTTCCCTGATTTTCCACTGGTATTCTCCCCATTCGTCCTCCTCCTACTTTTCTTTGTATGTTATGAAGGCCTTTCTTTTGGCCTGAACAGGTGCGATGACCCCTTCCAGGAACTACGTTGGCTGCTTATACCTGTGTCTCTTGGTTACTGCCCTCAGGCATATCTTTGATGCCTCAAGAATGGCTCCCTTTATTGCTCCATCTCTCCTCCACCCTTCCTATGCTGGCTACTCTGACTAACTTGTCTTGAACTAACTCTGGCATCCTGTTGAAGTTTGCGATTCCAAATTTGAAGACCTCAGCTTTTGATTGGGGTTTGCTGGTCTCCAGGGCTACCTCAAACCTGATAGAGTTTGGTCACCATTCCCTAGTGGCTCCCCCATCCACACTGCTCCTACCATCTCCGAGTTGGTGAGTACCACATTGAGGATGGCAGCCTGTCTGGTGGGTTCTCTAACTAACTGTATCAGCAGACAGTCCTGGACTGTATTCAGCAAGGCCTGACATCTGGTTCTTCTGGCAACCAGAACCTCCCAGTCGATGTCCGGGAGGTTCAGGTCAACCACTACCACCACCTTCCCCTTTGCCATGTCCCTGAGTAGTTCTTCCCCAAGCTCCCCGTTCCTTTCATGGTTCATGGCTGACCATGCCTGTAGCTGTACACCAATAACCTATCCTGGAGATGTAGTTAAAAAAGGTACCCTGCATCTCCCGAGCCTCCCCAACACTGCCCGAACCCTGGGATCCCCCTACCAGACAGACGGTCACCTTCCCCCAACAAGTCCCCAGCCACTGGTACATATTTTATTTGGAAAGCCTACACTTCCTTGTCAGAATTCCATTGCCTTTAGTGAATGTCCTATCAATGTGTCGAGTGAGCAATACTGCACACTATTCAGAGGCAAGTGTAATGGTCAGCTATGCATAGCAGGGTGCCTACTCCCCCTCCTCCTGAAGGATGAATGAGAGGAGGTGCCCCGGAGTCATTGTCCTGTAAACTGTTTATAGGGATTGAGCCTATAACCTGGCAGCTCATGGGCCACCCAGCAAAGTACAGTCCCCGAAAAGTGGCCCAGGGTGGCTCATCCCCCTACTTTCTCACATGGAACAGTAATCCTGTTCCCTGCCAGTTGGCTATTCAGTGGGCAGTATGCATCTATGATGCCCAAATGCAGGTCAAGTTCAAGGCAGTAAGAAGCCCAGGACAGCACTACAGCACTCCAAGGTGGCACTTGGGTAGTGGGGGGAGCAGTAGTGACTGGCTATTGAGTGATGAGGATACCCAGTAAACAAGGAGCCCAGAAGAGGAGTGGGGGAGCTTGAGAAGGAACAGAACAACATATGTGTAGGGGCTCAAGGTCTGTATCGCATATAGTAAATATTCAGTTCCAAAAATCAGGTAAGGTTACTGGAGCAGCTAGTCATCACTTGGTTCCCCTTTAGCTGGATGATCTGCTGCATTGTCTCTGTGGTCTACCTGTTTCTGGTGTCTGCCAACTTCCAAGCCTTCCTGGCCAACTTAGAGGCTATCAAGGGAGGTGCAGGTTTCTTCGTTGGAGTGGTAAAGGGAAACATTTCAATAAATAAATAAATAAACAAACAAATAAATAAAATATCTCTCGCCCGTAGCTCTTCCTGCACTTGGTCCTCCAATGTGGCCATCTGGAAAATTATTTACAATTTTCACTGGGAATTGAGTGAAGAATTTAAGTCCTTGGCCCTGCAGCATCTTCATGAAGGGGAGGTAAGTTTTTTCTTGGCCTTGAAGTGAAACAGGATAATCAAAGCTGAAATACACTCTCCTCCCTTAATGAATATGTCCTTAGCTTCCCACAGTCTAGCCAGGACATCTCCTTTGTTATTATATCTCAAGAAGCATGTAATAATAGTGTGGGGCTGAGCATCTGGAGCCATGGATTTGAGGCCTAGTGCCTGGTGTGTCCACTCTGTCTCCACTGTTCTGCCCATTGGTAAGTTCAGTGCTGTTCAGAGGAGGTTTTGGAGGAATAAAATAATGTCTGGTGCCTCTTCCCCTTCAGGAATGGCATAAAGGTGTATATTATTATGCTGACTTCAACTCTGCATCCTCCAGCTCATCTGCAATGTTCTGGATGGTTGAGTGGAGCTGGAGGACAGCCGACTCTGTTATAGCTACTCAACGGTTAGTGGTGGTGAGCTGGGCCTCCTGGTTGTTCCTCTCTCTCTTCTTGAGCTTGCTAACATCAATGCCAAGAGCCGCTGTGGCATTGCAGACTTCCTGCTGAAAGCTCCAAAGTTCTGGTATAAGAATGTCCATCTTATGATTAAGATGTTCCATTGGGGGGGGTCTGACTTTGATTTCTTTGTTTTGCAGCCACACGCTGGTAGCCTGAATGTGAAGAGGTAGCCAAGGCCTGTGAAAGCTTGCTTTCTGACCAGCCATCTCTGAATCCTTCACCATCTTCTGTGTCAAAGCCCATATTTTTCATTCTGGAGCCCTCCATAGATGGTACCTGAACTTCTCCCACTACTTCTATCAATTTGGTTTGATGAATTAAGGTCTAGTGTGGGGTTTTAAGGGAATTGCAGCTGCTATCTCATCCCTCAAGCTACCATCTCAAGGGTGAAGCCACTGGAAGTCAACTCATCTGTAATTTAAATGTCAGCCTGACAGTTTTCTTTAGAATGCTTAGAATTTTAGACAGATCTTGTTTTTTCCTATTCTAGAGTATGGATCTGCTATGCCTTCTTGCAATGAGGCTCCAACCTCTGATTTACCAGCAGTTAATAGAGGGACTTAAAATGTTTGTGATCCAATCAGATTGCAACTTTCTGTTTTCCATGTTAATAATATTTGTTCTTATCCTGACTGCAGTGTGATTTACTATGCATCGTATGTATTGATATATTGATGCTTCTTTTACTGTTATTTCCTATTTCCCCTTCCCCAGGACACATCTGGAAAAAAAAGCTTTTACCAGCTCAGTATGCCCTTCCTGGTAAAACATTTTTGAAATAAAAAACAAATAAAACCAAAAATCTGGGTGTACAATGGCAGCTATACATATCAGGAAGAATGGTTATACAACAAAGACATGTGACTGTGTGCTGATGCAGTAGGAGGCATGGGCATGTATTGAGAATGAATGTGATGGCAGGGGGTGGCTGCTGGAATGGAAGTGGGCAGGCCTGGGGAAGGGTATTACATTTTTAGAAATTTTTCCAATCCTTGCCTCATTTTAAAGTATGAGTGGACTACTGGAAAAAAAAGAAAGATGCTTTTCCACAGTGATTACTCCACAGTGGTGGAGGTGATTAACAAAAAAAGGTCTATAAAATATAAATCCATGATACACGTGCTTAAAGTGCCCCTGACACCACTAGAGAAACCTGTAAAAAATGTGAGATATAAAAACATTTCAGTTTATATTTCAAATGTTTTCCATAATTCTTTCCCTTTTTTCTTTATTATTGAGGATAATTGTATGAAAGAGAATTACTGCCCCTTAGACTTTCTCTGCTCTTTCTACTTGCCTACACCTGGTGTCATAATCCCCTGTTTATGGCACCCTAATTATCTCTACAGCAACAGACTGTGATGTCATAAAACAGAACTGTGATGTCAGGTGTAAGCAAGCAGCCAGACAAGACAGGGAAGAAATCCTGTTTACATGCAAATGTCCTTAGTAAAAAATAAGTTAGGGTGAGAATTACAGAAAAAATATTAAATACAATCCAAACTGTGTGTAAATATTACATTTTTTCAAAGTTGTCACAATGGCATCAAGGGCTCTTTAAGCTAAATGCCTGTAATCTAATATCAAATTTGGGGTCAGATATAGTAAGGGATGCGTGAATTGGATTGCTGATTTTCTTTCTTGTTTGCAGTTGGAAAATACAGTAGGCTGACTCCTTATTCTAACATGGTCAGGGAACAGGTGCCACCTCTACTGTGGGGGGAGGCGGGTTGCATGGAGAGAGACAGATCTTTTTAGTTATTCTTGGGCACGCTGAGGACTTCTGAATTCTCACTGCAAGTTTCAATGGGTTCCTCAAAAGGGGCAGGCTACAGGTAAGCTGGTTCAAATGAGAGGAACACATGATGCAATTCATGGTGCAATTAGCTTTGGTAGAAGTGGCATAGACCTTGGAAGTATCCCATCTGGCTGCTATTTAATGCTTAGTAAACCATGAGGACAACTGGACCCTGGATAGTCCAAAGTAGCAAAGAGGATGTTACATGGCTGGGCTAAGCTACAAGGGATGGAGGCATATCAGAAATAAAACATATTGGCTGAAGTATTGAAAAAGGTAGTACAACGCATCCTTGCAATATGCCCAATGGTGTACAAGGCCTGATTAATCACAGATGCACTCACTTTACTCTTCTTTGGGGAGCCCTTTTATTCACATATGCATTCGCTCTACTCTTTGGGGCATTCAAGGTATTGCAGACACAGCATGAAGACCTGTGACATGGAAGGAGGACATTACTGTGGTGCAGAGCATGATATTTATTTATATATTTATTTCAAAAGTTTCACCAGGAAAGACATACTGAGCTGACAGCACCTCATTGCCAGAGGGGTAATTGGGAAAAGAGAACAATCAGAACGATAAAAATGACACAAAATTACATGTTAGGAAGAAGAACAAATAACAAATACTAAGCTTCAATTAAATAAGCAAATTAAACAATTTATACCATATTGTGTTGTAAAACCAGGGATGTGGAGAAGATTGTAATCCAGAGGGTATCAAGAAGGAGCAAATAAAGTGCAAGGTACAGTAAGAGCAAAAGGGAAGGACAGCTATCATTTGGAATCAAGAGAGACTGAATCAAGATGCTCGGATAGTCCAGAAATAGCAGAAGGGGGTGGAACAACAGAAGAACAGGAGGATGAGATAGCAGGTAGAGAGTAGAGGGAATGTGGACAACTATCAGGAGCAACTGCAGGTTTGGGTGGAGAAGTCATGGAGTAGGGAGGAGAATGAGTGCAGAGAAGGGGCAGAGTGGATGTTTAGGGGGAGAGAGTTCCATAGTCTGGGGAAATGGTAAGAGAAAGCAGCCTGGCCAGCTGAAGATTTTTTGGGAGGGACAGCAAGGGAGATACAGCCAGAGTTACAAAGAGTATAACAGGTGTGTGCGTGGGGGGAGGGAATTGGAGAGGAGAGAGGTTAGGTAGGAGGGGAGGGAACCAATCCAGAATTTAAAGGTTAAGGAGGTGCAGTGAGCGAAGCATCTGACTTCAAGGGAGGGAAGGGCAGGGAGGAATAGATGGAACAATGGTGAGTTTGGGGTGGACAGTCCAAAGCAAAGTGGCAGAAGGAGTGAAACAGAGTGTCCAGTCTGGCTAGGGTTTTTTTTGGGAGCAGTACTGTAGATGATGTCACCATAATCAAAGATGGGGAAGATCATTTTCTGCACAATAGCCTGGTGAGCAGGAAGAGGGATGCAACCTCTATTCCTGTTTAATGCACCGAGTTTAGGGTGAAGTTTTTGTGGATGGCATCCACATGCCCGGACAAGTCAAGGTGATGTACAAGCCATACTCCTAAGTACTTAAATGAGGGTGCATCATCAATGCAGTTCCACCCAGGGTGTGGAAAGAGGGGATGGCAGTAAGCTTTGAGAGCTTCTGTCTGGTGCCAAAGATCATGGAGACCATTTTCTTGACATTGACTGATAACTAGTTAGACCAGAATCAGTGATGGACATTGTCGAAGTCCATCTGGAGCCTGGCCATCAGATCAGAGAGGGAGGATCCAGAGGTAAATATGACTGTATCATCTGTGTACATGTGGATGGACTCAAAGGAGCAGGCAGCAGGGAGGTCATTGAGGAAGACTGAGAAGAGTATCGGACCAAGGATGGACCCTTGAAGGACACCAGTTCAGACTGACTGAGTCCTCTTTCAAGATAAGAGTGGAACCAATTAGTTGAGGAGTCAGAGAGTCCTATTGCCTTATGCTTGTCAAGGTGGAGGGGTGGCCTGTGGTGTCGAAGGTTTCAGCCATGTTGACAAAAATTTTATTTATTTATTTAAAATTTTGATAACTGGGATAGGTTGAGCTGAGGCTCATTTCCAGGTGTGACCCAAGGAGGGGTTACAGTACATCAGGGAACAGGTAAGTTGACATGAGGGTGATACAAAACACAAGGCATCAAATGGGAAGAGCATGACAAAAAATGGTTGACTACACAAGCGGTGTTACAACAGAACAAAAAATGAATATGCCAGTAGGCAAGTTAAATGCAGATGGCTGAGATGAGAATGCCTTGATCCATTCCAGAGAGAATGGAGTTAGTGAGCTGGAGAAGGGAGGATGTAGTGGAGTGGAATTTATGGAAACTAGACTGGAAGGGGTGAAGAAAGAGGTGGAGTCAAGAAAGTAGGAGAGGTGAGCCAACATGAGGTGTTCTTGTAGATTAGCTAAGGTGGGGAGCAAGGAGATGGGGTGGTAGTTGCCAGAAAAGGTGGGGTCACCTCCTTTGGGGAGGGGTATAACAGTGGCCCATTTCCAGACATCAGGGACAAAGGCAAGGGTGAAAGAGAGATTAAGAAAGGAGGAGATAGGCAATGCAATGGCTGGCGCATAGAGGAGGAGGAGTTTAGGGTTGAGTCTGTCAGGGCTCTTGCCCTTGAGAGGATTTAGAGCCAGGAGAGTGTTGAGGAAATCAGTAGTGGAGACAGGAGGGGGGGGAGACTGGGTGGTAGGCCAGGGGAGGGAAGAGAGAATGGAAGAGGCACAGGAGGTGAAGAAAGAGTTGAGCTTGGAAGCAACAGAGAGGGGTTCAGAAATTGGGGTGTTTCCCACCTTCTGGACTGGGATGGAGGACTGCCTTGGGGGACAGAAGAGAGCATGGATAACCTTCCAGAACTTGGAGGGGTAGTTAAGGTTGTTCTGGAAGGCAGAGGTGAAGTACTCAGCCTTGGCAAGCCTAGTGGCTCTGGTACAGGCCTGCAAAGGGCAGCAGGGGAGCCAGAGGTACATAGGTGATATAGGTGAGACTGACAATGTTGAAGATGGACCAACAGGGTAGAGGGGAATGGATTAAGATAGTATGGCAGATGAGTCATGTGCCCATTAGTGGAACAACCCACGTTATTACCAGGGATATTGGGGTGATCTTAATAAATGGAGATGGGAATTCTCTGGCCAGATATCAGGTAGTGATGGTGATGAAGAAGGCAGCCTTGCTGAGTGCTACATGCCCATTGTGGGTGATCAACTGAACAGTAACCTAACCCCTGGGAGTGCCTTATTACTATTTATAGAGAGTTTATCCTGTTTAGGATTTGAATAGGCCCTACATACAGTATATGTTGACCTAAGATTAAAGATCAATGGCAACCGTTTCACATATTGTCAATAAAAGTTTGAATTTAAGTCCTTGGGTCATGATTAATGTTTTCTGAAAATTTCATGCTATTTGGTGTTGTGGTTTTCTTTAAATCAGCATTTGTTAACTTGCTCTGCAGTAACTGAAAACAGTCAGGCTGTTGCAGAAAAAGCTCACCTCTGGTGTTATGGGGCAGCATGGTGCAGCAGCCCCATCTGTGGAGTTAGGGGACAGGGGAATCTAGGGTAGAGCAGAGCACAGCAGCCCTGACTATGGAGATAGGAACAGGGGCAGCAGGGTGCAGTGGCCCTGACTGTTGGGGTTGGGGACAGAGAGCAGCAGGGTGTAGCAACCCCAACTATTTGGACAGAGGGCAGCAGGGTGCAGTAGCCCCAACTGTGTTGAAGACAGTGGGCAGTAGGGTGTAGTGCAGCAGCCTCAAATATGGGGTGGGAGAGAGGGGGCTTGTGGGGCAGGGGACAGGGGACAGCAGAGTGATGTATTTTCTCACACAAACCATCAAATAACTGAAATTTGTGAGTTTATACAGTACATATGCATGAAACAGCAGAGTGTGGCAGGCAGCTGTTTGTCAATCTGACAAGAAAAAATAATTGATCTTACGTGAACCTATTTATGGAGGCTATATCAAAGATAAACTACTTCTAAGAATGAATAAAATTTAGATTTATTTTATATCCATTAAATAAACAACCCAGTGTTAAAAAAGAGAGTTTTGATGAGAAAGAACCGACAGCTGTGATACAGACAAACTGATTTCTCACATTCATACCACTTCAGTTCAGCGCTGAAACTCAAATGATATCAACTTTTTATAAGAAGAGAATGATAGATTTTAAGCTATTAATCTAAACACAAACCAGAGACTGTGTTAGCAAAAACCACAGAGTGCAAACAATTAACTCTATAGACTGCTCTGACTGGGAAGTGAAACAGCTCTTCAGTCAAGCAGGGACTTAGATTGCTGAAGCAGTCAGCTACTCCAATATAATGTCATCACTTTCCAAGGCTCCCTCAGAGGGACAGAATCAGCCTGTTTTCAGTTACTGCAGAGCAAGTTAGCAAATACTGATTTAAAGAAAAACACAAAACCAAATAGCATGAAATTTTCAGGAAACACTAATCATGGCCCAGGGACTTAAAGCTTTTATTAACAATATGTCAGACAGTTGCCATTGATCTTTGACATAGGCCTAACTAAATATTTCAGCCAATCAGGAAGCTTTATTTTACCAACCCTTTTTATTATTTTTACAAAGGCCATGGATCAAATTATTGTTTTAAACATCCCCTTTATTATATTTGTCAATATACTGTACATCAGGAATAACAAAGGAAGAAATTCATGTTAAAAAAGAGAAATCAAACATTTTATATTCATGTTCCTAGTACATAGGACAAGTCCTATAGGTGCGACAACCAAAGCAGAAATGACACTAGGAAGCGAAAGAATACTTTTGATGTTATAGTGCATCCGATTTAGATTAATTTACACCAAAGAGAGAGTGCCAATTAAAAACAATCAATCATCTCCTTATTGTTAAAATTACACTGTTCACGATAGTGGAATTAATTATTTAGAATATCCACAGTATTATTTAAATGATAACAATAGTGCTTCTCAGCATATAGAAGAACAAAAAAGGACTCAATGTTAAATGCTCTTTATTCACTCAAAGAATAAATACTGGATCAAAATACTATTGCAGTTAGTCAGTGATATACAAAAGATTCAGGCCAGGTGGTCAGAGGTGAAAGCTTTATGAACAGCCATGTTGTCAAGGAAGGTCTGGAGAGATGTGAACAATCTGAAGGTGACAGAGAAGGTGAATACATTTTTCAACAGGTGAATGAGACTGATTTTCAGGTGGTATGTCATTCAAAGATCAGATTGCCCTAGCCTGTTTGTACTGGGTGTACTTGACCAAGGTGAGTATAGATAGCTTCAATCTTCAGCTGAGCAAGCTGATTACTGGGGTGGTGAGAATAGGCAGTTGGGGGGGGGGGTGAAGGGGGAGGGAAATCTGCCATCCACAGCAACATAAGTACGCAGGCTAGGGAATTTGATGCTTGATGTGGCCAAGTATTTAGTTTTCAGAGAGGCCTAAGTTAAAAGGCAGTTACCAGGGTTGCGTCAGTAGCCTGCCAGGACTCAAAGCATGAGCTGATTAACAGTGGCCTTGCTTGCCCAGTATCTGATTCACATCATTTACTAATGAACAACCTGGAAGAAAACTGTGAAAGAGTGTGGGACTGCCAAGAATGAACAGCATGTAAAACAGAGTTTGCAGTTTTTAATAAGGTTTACAATGTGTATTAAAGGTGTAGGCAACCACAACAAAGACAAAATCTTGGAGTCTGAACCTATTACTTGTGTTAGTGTAAAGGGGTGCATTTCCAATGACAGTTTTTGTCTTTTCTTGTTGTAATCATAACCTGTATTCTGAACAGTCCTTTACATAATAACAGAAAAATAGGTTTGAAAGACTTGTAGTCATAAGCAGTTGAAAATCAGGCTAGACCTACAGAAAAACAGTATTTGTAAAAATATACCTGTCCCACATTACCACAATAAAGTGCAACGATTAATGTCAGGATCTTGTTGACATTACTTCATTAGTGACGTCTGTTGCTATTTAAACATGCAAATGACCTTTAGAAGAAGGAACTAAATTCCTGATGTTGGCTCTAAACACACACTATAGTAAAGACTGGGCTGAGCTCTTCAGTAGTTGCTTCCAGTGCTGATTTTCCTGTAACCAGTACTTGACATCCTTGCAACTTTAAACGCTGATATTATCTGATCACATGAATGGGACATGTGATACTTTTCTTTCTCTTTCCCATGGCACTCTGACAGGGTCATTTTCCACTTGACTTGGCTGTGATGCCACAAGGACAAAAATGACTTTGACTGAACAAAAAATAGATTGCAAAGTAAAAAAAGAACAGTTACTGTAGCTTGTCCTTGACTTTCCCAAACTCAGTACATTTGTTTTGCGCCTTAGAACAAAGTTATGGCTATGTTGATTCAAATATGATGAACAATTACTCCAAATGGTGGTGGCTTGTCTGTGTGAAAGGATGAATCATGTGCCCTGACTGGAAAAGTTGAGGTTTTATAGATTTTATTATTCAACTCTTTTCTGATGTTTTAAGTAAGCAAGCCAGCCAAGTAATTTCAGAAGCCACTCTGCTGGTGTTTTTTTTATATAAAAGCCTCCAAGATGAATTGAAACAATTAAGCTAACCAAGTTTTCTCCTATTATAATGTGAGCAGGAGTTCACGTTATGAGATAGGAGAATATGAGCAGCATTCACAGAAGATGCAAGATGGCGAGGATTCGAGAAACCTCCTCCCCCACCCAGGGATCACCCAGGCCACCACCACTAGCTCAGAGCTTGCCAAGAAAGAGGAGTGGTTGGACCATAGTGGGCTCAGGGAGGGTGAGGGTGGTGGAAGAGAGGTGCATCCCTCCAGTGTTGCCTCTCCACAATTCATTTATCATTCTGGCGGAGTGTGGTTCCTCTCTGGAGGCATGCGCAGTGGAGACCAAGGAGGATGCTGGAAACCTCCACAAAGGAGACCCACAGGAGGGTGGCACAGGACCCCACAGGGGAAGGAAACAACTCCTGCTGGGGGACTCAATCATTAGGAGGGTAGAACTGGGGAGGGAGGGGAGGGGGTTGGGGAGAGGGAGGTAAGGTGCCTGCCTGGCGCCATGGCTTGGAAGGACAGGAAGAGAATTCTCAGGATAATGGGAGTAGCTGCATGGGGGAGGGAGCTGGATTTCATTGTCCACCTAGGGACAAATGACCTGTCTAGGAATTGGATCAGAGCAATGCAGCAGGAGTTTGTGGAGTTGGGAAGGGGTCTTAGACAAGTAGCATGCATGGTAACGTTCTCAGAAGTGCTGTCTGTCTATGGCATGGGTGAGGCTACGGTACTCTGCATTATGGAATTCAATGACTGGTTGAAAAACTGATGCGGGACTCAGGGATTTGGCTTCATTGGGGACAGGGGGTCCACCTTGAGGAATGGAGGCCTATACTGGCGTAATGGTCTACATCTGTCTCGGAGGGGAACCAGGATCCTAGGTGATAGGTTTAAATGCTTCATTGGCAAGCATTTAAACTAGCCAAGGGGGGAGGCACTGAAGAGAAGCAGAGAAATCCCAGCCCCCCCCACAAAACAGGGTAGTCAGTGAAGTAGACACAAAGGAAGAGAAGTCAATAGGGAGCAGGACAGGGGTAAATCCAGAAAAAGGCAAAGGCAGTAAGAAGAAAAAATTACTCACCTTAGTAATGTTGTTTCTTCTAATGGAATCTTGCTATATTATGACAATTGCAGTTTACCATGCGAACTGCTCGGAGGTGAAGAGTTAAGTTCCATGCCAGGCATGGAATCTTGTGTGACTCGAGTTGAAAACTCTGTCTGTTGTGCTTCAAACTGTAACTGTCAGATCTTTACGAGCAAAACTCACTAAGGTTCTGTGTGGAAGCTGTAAACCTACACTAGCCAACTGGCTACTAAATACTAACACATTTTCTGGTCCCAAAAGCAAGACTCAAGTCAGGGGACCAAGAAAATGAAAATACAAAAGCAAACAAAAATGGCAAACACTAGGTGCCAACATAGCACTACCAACCCGCATCCCAAAACAAAACAGAGGTTCTGAGAGGGGCAGGTAGGGGGGGAGGTCATAATATAGCAAGAATCCATTAGAAGAAACAACATTACTATGGTGAGTAATTTTTTCTTCAAACAACATGAAGTCTTGCTATATTATGACAATTCAGAACTTCACAGCAGTACTTCCATGGAGGAGGCAGAACCTACTTAGGGAATAGGCTCTGAAGCACAGCTGTGCCAAACCGAGCATCTCTCTAACCTGGATGTCCAAGGAGTAATGCTCAAGTGAAAGTGTGAACTGTTTCCAAGTAGCTGCTTGACATATCTCTATGATAGGGATGTCCCTGGCAGCAGCCAGGGACGCAGCTGTACCTCTGGTAGAGTGAGCCCTCAGGCCTGAAGGGGGAACCCTACCCAGTTTTTGATAACAAAACTGGATACAAGAAACAATCCACCTAGCAATGGATCTTTTAGTGGCAGGTTTCCCTTTACCTACCTCACCATAGGTGAGGAACAGTTGGAGGGAATCAAACCTGTGACCCTTAGTACGCTCTATGTAGTAGCTAAGGGCTCTTTTGACATCTAAACTGTGCAATCTCCTCTCACCAGAGGAGGAATGGTCAGTGAAGTACACAGGGAGAGACATAGATTGATTCAGGTGAAAATCCGAAACCACCTTGGGCAAGAATTTTCTATTAGTCCTGAGGACCACTTTATCCCTATGAAAGGAGATAAATCAGACTCCACTGACAATGCTTGTAGTTCACTTATGCTTCTTAGCAGAGTGATGGCTATAAAAACACAGTCTTCCAAGTCAAGAACATAAGCTCTGCTGAAGACATGGGCTCAAAGGAGGTTGCATAAGCTGGGCAATGCAAACATTAAGATCCATGCGGGGCAGGATCCCTGAATGGAGGGTTGATGTGAAGCAATCCCTTGAAAAACTTGGAGAATACCGGATGAGCTGAAAGAGAAGAGGGTTTACCTGCTGATAAGAAAGCAGACACTGCTGCCAGGTGCACTTTTGGGTAGCTGGTCTCAGACAGGCATTTAAGTGCACCATATAATCCAGAACTGTGGGCAAGCCGGCAGACTCTGGGGAAATACTCTTACCAGAGCACCATATGGAAAAATTTTCCATTTGGAATGATAAGTAGCCCTGGTAGAAGGCTTCCTCGAAGCCTTCAAAACATTGAGTACACCCTGAGAAAGGTGTAAGTCAGCAAACTCTAACTCTTCAAGAGCCAGGACTTGAGATTGAGAGATTTGAGATTCGGGTACCAAACTCTCCCCTGGGCACAGGTTAACAGATTGTGATTCCTGGGAAGGCACAGGGGAAGGTGGACTGCTAGGGACAGAAGAAGTGGATACCAGGGCTGTCTGGTCCAATCTGGAGCAATCAGGATCATCTTGCAAGGTTGAGACCCGATCTTGACTAGCACCTTGAAAAGGAGAGGGAAAGGGGGAAACGCATAGAGAAACTTCCCTTCCCAGTTGAGAAGGAAGGCGTCCAGAGGGACTGAGCCCAACACTGGGGGCCTGCAGCAAAAAAGAGGAAGTTGGTGATTGTCCGGGGCTGCAAAAAGATCTATCTGAGGAGTGCCCCACCTGGCAAACACCACCTCCAGGATAAGGGGATCCAGAGACCATTCGTGATGGCCCTGGGAAATCCTGCTGAGAGCATCTGCCAGGACATTGTCTTTGCCTGGGAGGTGAACTGCCATAAGGGAGGTGTTCAGGGAATAAGCCAGAGACCACAACTTCATCGCTTTGGTGCACAAGGCCGTAGACCGAGTGCCTCCTTGCTTGTTGATGTACCACATTGTAGTGGTGTTGTCTGTTCTGACTTGTACCACTTTGTTCTGAACAGATGTGGAAAAAGCTTGAAGTGCTAGAAAACTGCTCTGAGCTCCAACAGATTGATGTGGAGCAGAGATTCCCCAAGGGACCACAACCCTTGGTGGTGAGGTGCGCCTGTGAAACTCCCACCCCAAGAGGATGCATCTGTAGTAAGGGTCAAGGAATGAGACTGCGGGATAAGGGGAACTCCTTGTCTCAGATTGCTCTGATCCTGCCACCACTGTAGGGCCTGGATCAGGGTTCGAGTTACTGGGATCAGTTTGGTTAAAGGATCTCTCCTTTGAGACCAGAAGGCTCTCAAGTGGAACTGAATGTCCCTCATCTGAAATCTTGCTCCCTGCACTACTGCTGTGGAAGCAGCCATGTGCCCTAGGAGCTGCAAAAAATGCCTTGCTGGTCGAGAGACCTGCAGAGTGAAGGAGGAGGCCAGAGAAACCAGGGTCTTTGCTCTTTCTAGAGGAAGGAAGGCTCTGGCCTGTTGTGTGTTCAGTTCTGCGCCTATGAAGGTGAGTAGCTGAACAGGCTCTAGAACTGACTTTGGGAGATTGAGAAGGAAACCTAGAAATGTAAGCAGCTGCTGGGTAACCTGAAGGGTAGTTTGACCTGGGCTGGAGACTGGCCTACTGGGCCAGTCGTCCAGGTAAGAAAGATGGCAATCTTTGCCTTTTTAAATGAGCAACTACTACTGCCAGGCATTTGTGAATACCCTTGGGGCAGAGGTGAGGCCGAAGGGCATTGCTCTGAACTGGTAATGGCCTGAGGCAGTTCGAATCTGAGGTACTTTCGGTGGGAGCTTCTGATGAGAACATGGAAGTAGGCATCCTTGAGGTTCAGGGACGCTAGCCAATCCCCTGGCCTTAGAGAGGGTAAAATAATTCCCAGGGTCACCATTTTGAATTTTGGTTTTAAAAGGTGCTTGTTTAGGTATCTGAGATCCAGGATGGGCATGCATTCTCCTGTCTTTTTGGGGTGAAGGAAGTACCTGGAGTACAATCCTTTGCCCTGGTGTGGGGAGGAACCCTTTCTACAGCTCTGAGAGCCAGGAGGGTTGAAACTTCTGTTTCTAAGGTGAGAGCCTCTGATGGATTTGCAGGTGGAAAGGATCTGGTTCTCATCTCTGGAAATTTTTTGAAGCTGAGAACCAGACCCTGGCTTACTACTTCCAGGACCCACTTGTCTGATGTTAAAGACTTCCAGTCCTGGATGAAGTAAGCCAGCCTGCCCCCTACAGGTAATGGAGAATCGGCCCTGGCCCTCCCATCAGGGTGCCTGCTTGGCAGGGGCTTTAGGCTGAGGGGTGGGAGCAGGCCTGCTAGTACCCCGTATGCCTCTCCTCTGAAGAACCCCCTCTGGTGAGGCTGAAGAGGAGGCCTGGGCTTAGTAAAAGGCCTGTGAAAGGCCTGCCCCTGCCCTGGAAAGCTGCCTCTGAGGTGGCCTGCCTTTCCTTGGCCTGTGCCCTCTATAGGTGGTCCTATACTAGTCCATTTTCTTCATGTAATTCTCTGTCTGCTCCCCAAACAGAGAGTTATCAACAACAGGAAAATCCATGGCCTTAGCCTGAGTATCCTGTGACAGGGCAGTACATCTGAGCCAGGCCATTCTACGAAAAGCCACAGATGTAGCCATGACTCTCGAAGATACATCATTAGAGTCCACTGCAGCATGGAATTGCACCTTGGATGCCTCAATACCATCAGCAGCCACCTGCTCCAGCTCCTTGGCAAGCTGGTCAGGGATCTGTTTTGCTAGAGCCATAACAGTATCCCATCTGGATTTCTGATATCTTGCAACATAAGCCATATAATTTGCCTATCTGAAACCCAAAGATGCTGCCATGTACTGTTTCTTTGCCGTGGCATCAATCCTCCTGGAGTCCTTGTCAGGGGGGTGTGAAGCCAAAGGAATATTTGCCTTGTCACAGGCTGCAGCCTGCACTACCCCAACATGGCTGCATTGTTGTGAGAGGAACTCCGTGTCAGAGCCTCACAAAGTGTACCTCCTGTCCATTTTTTTATCCACAGGAAGTATAGAATGGGGAGCTTTTAAAATTTTTACTGTCTGTTTCCTGAAGGATTTGTGGATAGGAATAGACAGTCTCCTAGACTCTGGGATATCCATCATCTCTACATAGTCAGGCTCCTCTTGGTCATCTACAGCTTCTTCCATAGGAAGCTGGAGGTTTCAACCACTTTCTTATAAAAATAAAATGAGAAGGGACTCAGAAAGCCTGGGAGACACTTCTATAGGTCTGTCTGGAGAAATGTCGGTTCAATGGGTAGATCCAGACTCTCAAATCACATTCACTCTCCTCATAATCTCCCCGGTTCATAAAATCCTCTATATCATATTCCTGAACTGGAGGAACCGGCAGACCAACCAACTTACCTGATGGTGCCGTTCGGTCGTAACGGGAAAGCGACTGGACAATTTTGATCACTTTGGCTATCTTGCAGCAGTTGGAGAAAGACTTTTGGCTCCACACCTGCTGATTTCCTAGTCCTTTTAGCTGGAACTGACTCCTCTGAGTCAGCTCTCCTTTAGCCCGACGAAGACTCACCCTGGTCAGAGGGCACTCTCTCTGGTTCGGTTGGAACCGAACCAGACTAGCTATCTGGGTCAGCGGACTTCTTAGCCTCCCATTCCCTGAGCCTACCAACTCTTTTATCCAGGGTAGCTGCAGGGAAATTCAAACAAATCTGGCAGTCTGTATTGAGGTGGTCAAACCCCAGACAATAGACACATGTGGTGTGTGGGTCAGCCTTAGCAAAAGCTTCCCCACAGACACTACAGTGTTGAAACCCAGTGGGCCCAGTTTTTCTTTCGGATTTCTCAGACATAATGCCAGCCTAACCAGAAACTTGCCTGTTAACGGCCCTTAGCCAGGCAAGACACCCTTATCGTTTCCAGACCGTGTCACGGGTTGTGGAAAAAACCGTAATGAAATCCGGTTTTTTTAGAACCGATAAGAACCAGGAACCGCACTTCTAATACAATTTAAAATAGTTTTTACAACAACCTGATTGGTTCAAACCGAACCGATAATACCGTTTACAAGTTCCACACAGAATAAAATGTAAAACCTATCTATTACTTACGATACCACAGACAGAGCTTGAACCGACCAGTTGCGGTTTAATTTTAGACAAATGCGGTTTGAAAACCGAGAAAAAATACTTTAAAACCGACAAAATAAACCGAGCAGTAGGAGAAATCTCCGGAGCGACTGTTCAGTGAGGCGGAGTAAAGAATCTGACAGTTACAGTTTGAAGCACAACAGATAGAGTTTTCAACCGAGCTCGCGCTCAAGATTCCATGCCTGGCATGGAACTTAACTCTTTCACCTCCGGAGCAGTTCGAAGGCTGGGTCAAACTGCAATTGTCATAATATAGCAAGACTTCATGTTGTTTGAACAGGGATGGGCCTAAAAGGGATAAGGCTACCAAAAAATGGAGGGCGATGAGTACCAATGCCCATAGTCTGTGTAACAAGTTTCTTGAACTAGTGGCCTTGATGGAAGATGGACGTCTGGATATCATGGCAGTCACAGAAACATGGTACACAGAGAACCATGACTGGGATGTCAACATACCAGGATACACAATCTACAGGAGGGACAGGGAGGGTAAAAGAGGAGGAGGAGGAGTAGCTCTCTACATAAGGGAAGGAATCAAAGCAACAGAACTAAAGGGTAAACAGGGAGGGGAGGAGGCTTTGTGGGTCACCCTGGAGACAGGACATGGCACCACAATCCACATGGGGTTGTTAACAGACCCCTGTCTCAGGGGGAGGCAATGGACAAGGAAACAATAGAAGGAATCCTTAGAATTGCAGAAAAAGGAGAGATATTGTTGATGGGAGACCTGAATATGCCAGATGTTAACTGGAGCACCTTTACTGCAGCCACATCCAAAAGCAGGATCATTCTCGTTGCCCTATAGGGGGCATGCCTCAGGCAGCTAGTGTTGGAACCCACTCGGGAGGGAGCAGTCTTAGACCTGGTACTCTCAAATGGGGATGGAGAGAGGATCTCAGATTTAGGAGTGGGTAGCCATCTGGGAACAAGCGACCACCAAACAGTGTGGTTCACAATAAACACAGCTGTAGAGTCAAGCCATACAAAAGCAAAGGTGTTGGACTTTAGGAGGGCTGACTTTGGCAAAATGGGAGCTTGCCTCAGAAAAGCACTAGCAAACAGACAAGAAGGAAGGGTGGAAGAACAATGAGGAAAAATCAAAACTGCCATTACAGAGGCAACAAGCCTGTGTGTAAAGCAAATCAAGAAAACAAAACAAAGGAAAAAGCCATTATGGTTCTCAAAAGAGGTGGCAGGGAAGGTTAAGGAGAAAAGGATAGCATTCAGGAAATATAAGGAAACACAGAAGGAGCCAAACAGAGAACTGTATCAGTTAAAGCAGAAGGAGGAAGGGAAGGCAGTCAGAATAGCAAAGGCAAAAACTGAGGAACAGATAGCCAACTCTGTTAAGAAGGGGGATAAAACCTTTTATAGGTACATTAGGGAGCAAAGAAAGACCAAGGGAGAGATACTGAGCATTAATAAATGGAAGGGAATGTGGGTAGAGGGTGACAGTGAAAAAGCAGGAATACTGAACGAATACATCTGCTCAGTATTCACAAAAGAATAGGAGGTGGAGTTACCTAAACTAAACAATAGAAACACTCTGGATAGGGAGGTTGATACCAGTCCATTCACAGAAGAAAGGGTTCTGAAAGAACTCTTAAAACTGAAGGTAGACAAAGCAATGGGGCCTGACAGGATTCACCCCAGAATTCTAAAAGAACTAAGGGGAGAACCAGTAATATCACTGAGTACCCTCTTTAGCAAATCATGGGAGGATGGGGTGGTACTTGAGGACTGGAGGAGGGAAGATGTGATTCCAGTTCACAAAAGTGGGAGCAAGGCAGAAGCAAGAAACTACAGACCTGTTAGTTTGACCTCTGTGGTAGGTAAAATAATGGAATCACTTTTGAAAGAAAGAACTGTTGAATACCTAGAGGCCAGTGGGGCACAGGACCCAATGCAGCATGGATTCACAATGGGAAGGCTGTGGCAGACAAATCTAATATATTTCTTTGACTGGGTGATCAAAGGCCTTGGAGTGGGTCCAAAGGTGATAGCCTGGGTAAAAAATTGGCTAGACAAAAGGACGCGAGGTATGTCAGAGTCCCACTCTGAAAGAAAAGGAAGAGTTATTAAGCGTGGTACCATAGGGTTCAGTACTGGGACTGGTCTTCTTTAATGTCTTTATAAGTGACATTGTGGAGGGACTGAAAGGAAAAGTATGTCTCTTTGCAGACAACACCAAGATCTGCAAGAGGGATGATACACAAGGTGGGGGTGAAAAGGATGAGAAGGGACTTGGCAAGGTTGGAGGAAAGGTCAAATGTATGGCAGCTTACATACAATGCAAAGAAGTGCAAAGTAATGCACCTGGGAAACAAAAACCCAGGTGAAGAGTTCACAATGGGGGTGAGATACTAACAACAACAAAAATGGAAAGGGAGCGGCCGGTGGTGCTGAGGTTGAGGCACTGGACGCCACACCTCGCGCTACGCTGGCAACCCGAGTTCGGGAGCGAGCTCGGGAGCGGGGTCGGCAGGAAGGACTGGATTGAGCGTCTGAAGACAGCTCTCCCAGTCCTGTGAGAGTTTGGGATTTCTCTTTCTCTGGCATCCTGGCTGCAGTTGGGGGACTGCAGAGCATGGTAGCAGATGCCTGGGGATTGGAGCGTGGCAGGGATGTCCTCCGGTGTGTGAGCACGCTGCATCTGGCATGGGGACATCACTGCATGTCTGCACTTCAGGAGAAACCACAGAAATATCCCAGTCCTTCGGGTGAGGTGACGGTGATCAGAGGCAGTGCAACTGACCTCATGCCCAACACTGGCCGTCTCTCCAGTTCTCCTTGGGGTCTGGGGCCACTCCTAAGGACTGGGGGAGTGCCCAGTCCCCGCATACCCGACGTAGCCCAGAGTAGTCAGTTCAGGTGGGTGGTTGTGTCCGGCGGGTGGTGAAGAGACCCTGAGAGATGCCCTGAAGGCAGGGTGCATAAATAAACGTTACAAAAAAAAAATGGAAAGGAACCTGGGGGTTGTCATATCAGTGAACCTAAAGGTGTGCAAGCAATGTGAGAAGGCAGTAAAGAGGGCTGGGGGGATACTGGGATGCATAGGGAGAGGCATCACCAGTAGAAAACAGGAAGTTGTTATTCCTCTGTACAGACAGTTAGTGAGATCCCATCTGGAGTACTGCGTGCAGTTCTGGAGACCCCGTCTCCACAAGGACATAGACAGGATGGAGGCTGCACAGAGGAGGGCTACTAAAATGGTGCAGGGTCTGCACCAGACACCATAGAAAGAGAGGCTAAAGGAGCTTAATATGTATACTCTCGAGGAAAGGAGGGAGGAGGGGAAATTATAGAAACTTTCAAGTACCTCAAGGGAATCAACAAAGTCCAAGAGGGTAGCATCTTTCAGAAAAAGAGATTTGCAAGAACAAGGGGGCACAATTTGAAGACAGAGGGGGGATGGCTCAGAGGTAATGTGAGAAAGTATTTTTTCACAAAGAGGGCTGTGGATGCATGGAATGGCCTTCCTGAGGAGGTCATGGAGTCAAAAACAGTGGGGGAATTCAAGAATGCATGGAGCAGACATAAGGCAATTCTAGTGAGGGGTAGGAGGAAGTAGGCTGTTGGGTAACTAGGATCTGCAGCTTATCCATTAGGTAGGGAAATGTGCAGACTAGGTGGGCCAAGCAGTCCTTATCTGCCATCAAATTCTATGTTTCTATGATGCATTTTCTCTGAATATGGGGATGTCAGAGCACCTCAGCTTAAAAATATCAGTCTACAGTGGTAGAGATTAGTCCCAGTACATCCAAATGTATCTTGATATAATAGTACTTGCCTCTGGCTACCAGCGTAAATATCCTCTATGATGGAATCTTTAGAATTAGCCTGAACTGTTCTTAGAAGAGGACCATAGTAAACCTTATTGTTTCACCAGGGTCAGAGAAACACTGTTGTTATTTAGACTTTGGACACTGATCGTAAATTAACTTTATACAAAGTGAAGTTTGCCCAGAGAGCCAATTAAGTTTCATGTCTCTAGTGGAACACGTGTGCATATTCAAGATCCTTTGATGCAGTGCCTTTCTCTTTTCCATGCACTGGATCACAAGGTCACCTAATCCGAGCTAATACGTATTATCTGCCTGGCCTCTTACTGTATATAAGACAGCAGTCTCAAGGGTCCTGTGAACTGCACCATGAAGCTGAATGGTTTCAGTGCTCGAAGTCTGTCTTAGTGGAATGTAACATAACACAGACAAGGCAGAAAATGCTTACCAGTGTAGTGCACAAAATCACATATAAAGCATTTGTTGCAGTAAATAAAAATGTCGATTTTTAACACTGAACAAAAGATCTGTGTAAACTGTGTGAGATGGTAGTTATACTGAAATATGATGTATTTGGAACACCAGAAATTAAACTCTTGATTGGCTAAACATTATATAATGGCTTCTAATAGCAAGGGTAGCATTTTTGACATACTATAAATGTAATCAGTTTATGGTCTTTCTGATTTTTTGTCAAAGTGTAAATAAAAAATGTGAAAGCAAACATACAGACCCATTTTTTTCAATGCTTCATTTAAGTTCTGTCCTGCCCAGTCTGCCCCATCTGCTGGCACCCCACAGTCCTGCTACCCTCCTTCCTCTGCATTTGCCTCCACCTCCACCACTTGCTATGGACCAATATCTGGTCAGTGCCACAGGTGGTGGCGCAGAGCAAACAAGTGTGCCAGTGTCATCCTGCAGGTGGGGATTTTCCTCCTAATGTTCACCCCCAAAACCTGCCAGCATGCAATGACGGACACTTAAGTATGTTGCTGGCATCCGGCGGTTGCCCTTCCCCTTTGCTGTGCATCCACTGTGCTGCCACAAAGTGGCAGGCAAGTACCAGATTACAGAGTTCCCCCTCCCCCAGAGGGAGGAGAGCTGTCCAAGAGGCACTTAAGCCTCTCTCCCCTGCCCAGCCTTTTTGAAACCCAAGTGTGTTTCCAAACCCAGGTCGCCACTACAACAGATGGTATAGTACTACTGCTGTAGTAGCAGGCTGGGTTGACACAAGAGGCCTTTACACTACCAGATCTGTTCCAATGCCGGTGGTGCAGAAGAGATACACTGGTGGAGATCTGGAAGTGTAAAGAGCAACTGTAGCATTGTAAGCTGCTCCACTGCAGCACAGAGTGTTCCCTATTTTTTTGGGAACTGGAAGCGGAGTACACCAATACAGGCATTTTTTTGCAAGCGTGTAAAAACTCTGCTTTGCCTGCACTTGTACCACTCCCATTCACTAATTCCTCCACTGGAAATGCCCCCAAAACATGGGAAGATGATCAGGAATGCTGAAGAGCTGCAGCCTGTAAAAGAAAAAGGATGCGGTGCGATCGGAGTGGAGCAAGCTGATTCAGAGTGCAACACTCCAGGTAAGTTGTAATGTAAAAGTGCCTCTACAGTACATACCTATTCTCCAGAAACTGTTTAAAGACTGATAGAAATCTATCACAATTATGAAAAAGATATCTGAAATCCCTGCCCTATGTAGCAGTGAGTTTCTGAGTTGGATAAACCTACTCTGATGGTGGCTGCATGTGAAGCTGAAACACTAATCAGTTAAGAGACAGCCTTGGAGACACATTTAGCACACAGGTAACAGCCATCCTGAGCACCAAAAGACAGGCACAGTATCGGGGGGGGCGAGGCAGCAAGAGTGCATACCAAAAGCGTGACTACACAGCCCGGCCGAACAACAGCACAAGGGCGAGGTGCACCGCAAGCCAGCATGGGCGAATGCCCATGCAGAGAGATGGCGCACAGCGACTCAGACAGGGTCGACAGGCAGAGTGGTGAGCACAGGCAGGAAGCCGTGGCCACACACTGGGTGGCAGACACACTGGAGCCCCAGCCCACAGCACAGAGGCAGCATGGCCCATGCACCAAAGCAGTGCAATAGGACGGATGGTGAGCAGGCACCCTATGCCCCCCAGCAGAACATTCCCGATCGAGCGGTGGAACTGCCATTCGGTGAACATCCAGGGCCTGGCCAGGATGAATAATGCAGTGGAGGGGTGGAACCAGGTGTTCAATACCAGGCTCAGGGCATGCCACCCCAGTATCTGGAGACTGCTGGACTGTCTCTGTGAGGAGCGGCTGAGCGTGGTCCACACTGAGCAGTTGGTCTCAGCGGCAGAGGTCCCACATGCCCGTCGCTGCTACCGGGACTTGAACACCCACATCACTGCAGTGGTCACCGAGAATGAGACCAGGAGCCATTATGACTACCTCCATGGGCTGGCACACAACTTCACCTTCCATGTGTGACCAGCCACGGCCTGGTACTATTACTGCCCACCGTACCCTACCCCCCGTGGACCATCTCCTGTCCCTGTGCATCTGTGCCTGCATGCCTTGAGCTCCTGGCTGGCTCCATGCCCAGCAGTCAAGCGGTGCAGCCCAGTATGTGCACCCGCTTCCCCTTCCCTATTCCCCATAGTCACTCATTTGATGCTCGCTCCCCGCGCAGTCGCCCATTGGTGTGTTCACCCTTTCTGCATGCTCGCCCTTTGCATGCATTCACCCCGATAGTGCACTCACCCTTCCCGTGGTCGCCTGCTGTCAGTTGTTCTGTGGGGGACTCGCTCTTGGGGAGTCGCCTGCATGAAACAAAATTCACACTCACAAATGGTGAGGTCAAAGGCTGTGGTGTTTATGGAAAATAATACATTTGGCGTAGAGCTTTGACCTATTACAGCTATGCAAGCTATGATTATTAGACTACAAGTAGGAAACCCTGCCTAGTGGTTTCAATGAAGAACTGTGGACCTGGAGACCCAGATTTGAATCATACCACTGTCACATTCACTGCATAGACTTGAGCAAGACACATCACCACTTTATGCATAACCCTCCTCTCTCTCTCTCTCTCTCTCTCTCTCTCTCTTTACTTGTGCTTTACCTCCTCCTTGCAGAGACTGTTTTAACCACACACATTTTCATTTAACCTTTCTGTATATACCTAATAGCTTCTGACAACTGTTCATGGATTCTAAGGTATTGGGGACATAGTGTTTATAAAGGACACTACATAAAATGAAAATATTTCCTTTCTTGTCTTACTAGAAATGTAGATGAGAATCTTTTCAGCCATATCAGTCCTTGGAAAACTGGATTAGTACAATATCGTGATACTTTATATTGGACAAAGAAGTTGTTACAGTATACAGGATTTTGTGGCCCCATAGGTCCCTACTTACTTTAACCCTTAGGCTGCCAAGAGAATTAGACCATACAGGAATTCTGGACTGATATATAAGTCTGCAGCACAGCAAGGGTTAATACAGGGAAAAAATATACCTGACTGTGTGCCTCTTATTGTGACCTATAGTCCATTTGCATCATCCCAACAAAACAGGGTTAGTCTGTAGCTACAAGGTTCCTTAAAGAGCCATTACATCAGCACTCTCAATTAAAGAAGACTACAAATCATTATCAGTTTAGCCCTTCAATGTGTTTATTTTTAGCAGTAATAAACTATATTTCCACTTTATTTACTTTCTTAGACACAGAGCTCTATTTTGTAAAAACATTTTAGTAATAATGGGAGAAAGAAAATAAACAGTCACTATACCAGACCATGTGTGGCAGTGTTCATTATAATTTTCTGCAGTTTTGTTCATGGCTCAGTTGCCTAATTCAGTTATTTATGAAGTTCCTTCCAAAAATTTCTCCCTTGGATACCAGGTCAGAAGACCCTCCTCTGTGTGTTCTTCCTTCGTTATTTTCCAGCGGATTTTTTTCTTTAATTTTTAATCACAAATAGCAAGTCGCAGGTCGCAAAGTGCACAAGCTTTATGCAATCCTTAGGTTTTCAGCCTTGAAATGCTGGTGGCTTCTGTGCCATTTCTGTTGCCACTTGTTTCTTGCTGCATATTGTTGCTTATTCCATTTCAAAATAATCACCATTTCCACATGACTTGCTTGCGTTTCGGAGCATTGACGCTCCATCATCAGAGCTGATTCATTACAGGGATAGTCACCTTTTTGTGTGTAGAAGTAGTCAAGGCAACAATCAACATTAACCTTTTCTGCAGTTCCTTTTGCTTAATACAATACTCCAGAAGCTTATTTGTTGGTTTCATACAACTACTAAAGTCTTTCTGTAAAGGCAGATCACCGAAAAGATATTATTATAATATTCATTTGTGGCTAATTAAAAGTGGAAGTAAATTATACATCCATACATTACTCAGATTTTATACACATGTACCTTCTCCTAAAGTGCTTTGCAATTAGTACAAATGATTCCTAAACATAACATAATCAGCGAGGCTGCCTTGACTTGCCAACCAGGATGAGCCTCAGTTTGTGGCTCCCAGAGGCATTTACACAGCCCAGAATTGTGACTGGCTTTCACCTTTTTAAACCCTGGTGCATCTTTTTTGCCACCATGGGCTAGGGTTTTATCTGGCAAACAGCACCAGAACAGCCCGGTCTCATCTGCATTATAGAGCTGGTCTGTGACAAGACCGGTGTTCTCAACAATGTTAAGAAAGCTGCTGATGAATGGGGTGATAGATTGGTCAGCTGCACTGAGCCGCTCACCACAAAGACGGAGTTGTTGAATTCCATGACGGCACTTGAACCATGTCAACCACCCCTCACTGGCAGCAAATGGTTCTGTGCTGCCAAGACAAGAGTGAGACATAAGGCCTTCTTTTTTAAAAGGGGTCCAGAAAGTGGTGTCCCCTTCTCCCTCTCTTGTTGGAACCAGAGAAAGCAGCATCCCTCTGCTCATCCTTACATGGCCTCATGTTTTTTCTCTCTTCTCCAAATGATGGTGCCTTTTGGATATGCAGGCCTCTCAGAATTTGTTTATCATTCCAGTATTTACTGAAGGATAGTGCATGCATCTGTATATGTATCTGTTTTTTTCATCAGGTTCTCCACCCCTTCTTTATGGGTTATTTTGAATTGGAATATGCAGCAAGAAACAAGCAGCGACAGAAATGGCACAGAAGTCACCAGCATTTCACGGCTGAAACTGATAATGATTTGTGCCTTCTTTGATTGGGAGTGCTGATGAAACATCTCTTTAAGGAACCTTGTAGCTATTGAATTACCCTGCTATCAGCACCTAATAAATATTTTCAAGTTTCTCTAATGAAGGTTTGTAAGCGCACAACAATTTTTTCAAAAGTCAGGGTTAGTCTGTATCAGCATTGGTGATCAGAGCTGCAGCTTCAATGAGGTGGTCATGTGCAGATGTTCAAAGCTGTGCTTTAGTAGTGATGTACCTAGTGCAGCACAACAACATTATGTCACTACTGCAGCACAACAACGCTGTTCCTAGTATTAATTTCCCTGCTTAACAGTATTCCACCATATAGTACAAAGTATTACTAATGCATGGATCATACACCTGCAAATCTGACAATGTGGTTTACCTGATAATGTGCAAAAAATGTCCAGGAGGATGCTATGTGGGAGGAACCTGATAACTCCTCTAAACCTGGGTGAATCTCCACTGGAACACCATATCAAATAAGACAACTTGCACTTCACAGGGACACCACTTCACCAAACCTCAATACTCACATCTGGACTTATCAGTGCTGCTACTTAGAGGCAGCTTCAGAACTACACAGGAAAGAAGGACATGGGAACTTAATAAGTTTATAAAACTACTGGATTCAAAAAGGAGTTGCCCCAACAGGGACACATGTTTCTTGACACTCCATGGAGACCTCTGACCCATGTACTGTAATTACATTATTAGCAGTAAGGCACTGTTACAATTATGTATGCATTGTGCTGATATACATGCATGCCTAGGGGCATAGTGCAGTGCAAGACTGCAGTCTGAGTACCTTTAGCCCCTGGAAGTGCATTTATCTCAGCATAACGCACTTCCTGGAGGGTGCAAATAATTAAGAATTGATAGGATGCATGTTAGAATAAGTAATTCATTTATGTGAACAAGTTTAGACATTGAGACTTTGATATTGGATATGAAGAAGGTCAAAAGGTGAAATGCTTATAGAAGAAAGTTTTTTTTTTGGTCATGTTACTTTTATACAGCCTGTCTATGTGTAAGTATAAATTAAATGTGCAAATAGAGACTTGATGAGTAATACAATGATAGGAGGTCAAAAGGTAATGTGACAATTTAATAGCAAGGCAATGGAAATTACATGATGCCATGTTTGCCTAGTAACCAGGAACTTTAAAAGATCAACATGCCCCCATACAAACCAGCTCTGAGGATGGAAAAAAAGATCTCTGAACCATCAGCACGCTGAACGTAATTTGACCACATGACTGTGGAGAGGACAACTGGGCTGCTGGAAGCAGTAGAAGGAGCCAGCAATCCCGAATGGGAATTATAGCGATACAGTGTATAAATGGCTAAAGAAGCCTTCAAGGGCTCAGAACACTGCATGCAGATGGAAAAAGGAAGTCCAGAATCTAAATAAAAGCAGTGGTCTTCTATGATTATGAGGGATAAACACAGATTGGGCAGTTGAGCCACGAACAGATTCAGAATCCGATCCAGAGATGAGCATGTGGAGTCGGGTAAAGTGACTTTAACCCTAGCGGGTACATGACTTTGAAATTTATAGCTGATATAGCTTACAAGTTAAAAGATTTTTTCATTGACTCTCTTGCATTTTATAAATAAATCATTGGAACATATAGTTATGCTTTCAGAGTGTGATTTACAAAGCTATGCCTAGAAAAAAGCATAATAAGGGAAGTACAGATGGACAGTTTACATAAATAGTGGGCATTTAACTGAGTTTGAATTTCCATGCCATCAAGCACCCCTTACCTTTTAGCTCATGGTAAGAGGCTGAGCTCCACAGACATTCTTTCTTTCCCTTCATTCATACCCAGGAAACATCTGAGAGTTGCCACACTGGTGGATAATAGTAAATTCTGTGGGCCCTGAATTTTGTTGGAAGCAGTGCTCCTTCCTTATCCAGTTATGCACAGGCCCAGAAACATGACTTCTGGTTGGCATAACTGTACCTTTGCAGGATTGCACTTGAGGCCTGCTTTCTGTAGAAGGGTCAGGAGCTCTTCTAAGAGTTCCAGGTGCTTCTCCAAGTCCACAGTGGCTAAGAGAAGATCATCCACATATTGTAGAAAGCACTTTGGTGTTGAGAAGCCACTGATGGCATCCTTCATGTGGATGTGAAACAGGGAGGGGCTATTCTGGAATCCTTGAGGAAGTCAGTTCCAAGTGTATTGATGTCCTTCGAAGGTGAAGGCGAATCTGTATTGGCTCTCTTGGGCCAAAGGTAGGGACCAAAATCCATTGGAGATGTCCAGTGTACTGAACCACTGGTGTTCAGGTTTGAGAAGTTTGAGCACATTAAGGGCAAATGCCATAGTTGGAGCACAGCTGGGGGGTCAGTGATTAAGTCTGCAATAATCAATGATGAGTCTCCAACTATTGTTGGGTTTCTTTACAGGCCAGATAGGTGAATTGACTGTTGACACACAAGGCCTTATGACTCACTGCAGGACAAGTGAGTCAATGGTGGCCCTCAATGAGAGTAAGGCTTCAGTTGGAAATGGGTATTGCTTTTGGTGGGGTGGATCCTCCCCAGTGATCTGGAGGAGGGTGTCCATTCTTCCACAATGATGTTTGTGTCTGGCAAAGGCCTCTTTGTGCCCTTATAGGATTGGTTAGATCTGAGGTAGCAGCTTGTGATGATGCTGCATAATGATGGTGTCATACTCTTTGTCATTGAGGACCACAGCTGCCACCACATGTGAGTCAGAGATGAGTACCATGTGGAGTTGTCCACGTATTTGGAATAATAGCCTGTTGGCTAAATCCACAACACATCCATGATGTGACAGGAGATCAGTTCCCAAGATACTTTGGTGATGGCATAAGGTCATGAGGTCAAAACGATGTTCCACCACCAAGGTACCAATGATAACTGGTATGGGTTTGGATCGGTAGGTGGTAACCACAGTTCCACTGAAGGTCTGGGCAGAAGTTGCCCTTCCAATGGACCATGGAGATGACTTTGGGTTCTTGTGATGTAACACAGAGACAGTGGCTCCCATTTCTTGAAGTAGTTCCTGTTGGTGGCCCCATACCAGCACTTCTACACATGGTCAGCCAGTTTCATCCATCACCAGGGTAGTGATGATGTGTACCAGGGCCCAATACCATCATTCAGAATCCTCCTTCTCGGATGGGACCAGGGCCTGTGAAGACTGCATCCCGAAGCATCTGGGTACATTCATGCTAGGGACACTCCTGGGTCTCCTGGGCCTCCTCTGGATCTTCCTGGTATGGAGATGATGATGGAACACTTGCAAGGCCAAGAGCTGCAATCAGCTTTTGGGCAAGGCTCGTAACTTTGGGTTTCACTCTAGCTGCAAACTATTGGAGCCAGTTATTCTCCTGCAATTTCTTGTAGGTAGGGCCTGATCTCTTTTGGTTCTGGCCCTGGTAGTAGTTCCAGTTATCCAGCTTTTGCTTCGGGTTACATGGTCTCTATAACCTGTTCATCTTCTGCCCATGAGATATCAGAATAATAGCTAACAGTTTATTTTCTAGAATCCTATATACTGTAAGTCAGGAGAAGAATATCACAACCCTGTCTTAAATTCATTATATATCTCCCATTAAATAAAGGGAGAAAGGAAGCCAACAGGCCTGGAATACATGTTCCACATGGAGTGCAGAAGCTATGGCTCGTTCTGCATTTAGGGCAGTAAAAAATTCATGTAACCATTACAAGCGTGAAGGGGCCCAGTCCCCTTTCCAATGCTGAAAAATCAATATCTTGGTGACTGCAGAGACAAATGCCATATATTTTTTATCCACAGTTGTTTCTATATTCTTGTAACCCCCAAAATATAGATCTCCAGGGTAAAATATCTAGTATGGCCAAAGAATGGGGATACAAGTTGTTGAATCAAATGGCAACATTTTTTAATTCATGGGCAGGTCCAAAGGTCACGTAAGAGAGAGCCTTCTTCCTGTTTACAAGAGTCACAGAAGGGGAAGGGGGTACGGCCCATCCTGAACAGTTTAGCCGGTGTGTAATATAAGTTATGTAATATGTTGAACTGTGTTACCCTCAGATGGTTCTGCTTTAGGAACCTGTATAAATCTGATCAAATCTGCACCCAATATCCATTTGAACTGTTCAGTTGAAGGGCATGTTCCTAGTAAAAAGCAATGGGGTTATATTATTCCAGGCCCATTGGTTTATTTCCTGGTAAAGATTAGAGATAAATTTCAGTTGCACTGACAAGAAGGACATTTTGATAAATAAGCTCCTAACCGAGGAATGTCATGGAGGGCACCCAATAATTCTGATAAAGAATACCTCACCTTAGCATACAATAGGAAGAACTGTGGGGGAGATCAAGTTGTTTCCTAAATTCTGGAAAAGAAAGAATGGCATTGTCAGCTATTAAGTCCCCAATTGTCCTAACATCCTTTCCTTTCCAGCCAGTCTTTTGGAAGGTTTTTTATTAGTGAGTAGGTTTAGGTTGGAAAAGAAAGGTTGATTTCAATCCTTCAAATAAGGTATATGTAAAAATCTACAAAGCTGAGCATGAGCTCTTAAGGGCCATCCTATGGATGTTTGTTTAAGGGCTTTGGGCAGGTTGGCTAATGGGGTATACAATAGTGATGTTAGAGAAGCATGATATTTTTCTATTAAATTACATTCAATAATTAACCAGCTTGGTCTCATGCTCCTTTTCTATCATCACTGCTATAAACTCTCCTCTTGCTAGCTGAATGCATCTGTGATGTGTAGGCTCAGTCTTGCTGGGTTACCACAGCCCAGTTAGTGAGATCCTAGCCTGAATGGAGGAAACCCTGTCTGAGAAGTAGTAACCAAACTCCTCACATTTAGCAGATGAAAAAACTCTCACAGACTCCAGACATGTAAGATGAAGTAACCTATGCGCAGTCCAAAAGAGCTGAGCTGGTTGATTCCTCCCAGCAACAATCTCCCTGGACAGAAAACCTGCCTTTTTCTGGGTAATTGTCCTTTGGTATTGACCACATTGAATACTCAAATCCAGTTTGTCATCATGTCCCTGAATCTCCTTTAACAAAGCTCAAACCTCTTCCCCTTATCTTCATGTTCCTTAGATCAACATCGAACCATGGTGAGCCATAACATGAGATAAGGAGGTGTACATGGGTAGGTGCCATACAATTGCAGGCTGCCTTGATAGCCATGTTATAGGCCACCACAGCCTCCTCTGGTAATACCACACCACACCTGAGATGTCAAGCACAGCCAGGAGTCCTTCCGGCTGCTGCCCTCTTAAAGAGTGGTACTGGGCCATCTGAATAAGTGGTAGTCTATAAGAGAAGGCCCTGAAGGAGAATCTGATGACATAATGATCCAACTAACTGATTAGCTAAGTCTCAAGACGCTCTACCTTGAGCCCCAGGGCAAATACCAAGTCCAAGGCATGGCCATGTTGATGGGTCGCAGAAGTAACAACTTCTGTTCAGCAACCATATTTGAAATCAAGAGGGAAATGAGGACCCTTCCTAGTGAAACTCTTTCTATAAATAAATAAGTACAAAAATAAATCTAAATCATTTTTGACATTCAGAAATGTCAAGTGCTCTGCATTTTCAGATGAATGACTGAATCTTGTGTCAGTACTAATGTTACCAGCTAAAATGAATGATCTTTCCAAATTGACACTAGTTGGAGGAGAGTTCATGGACTTCACTGCAACTTGGACTTGGGCAGGCCAAAAATATTTGTTTAGATTTCCAATATTTCAAAGGATCAAAATTCCAATCAATGTTGGGCTGTGCCAGGTACAGCTCAACAGTGGTCTGTGCTGAGGTTGAGTTTGAAGAAGTTACTAAAGAAGTTATAGTCATATCTTGCAAGTGGCTCCAGGGATCTGAAGCTGAACTGTGTGGTTGTTGGACAGTGCTAGTTTATGATGCTGATAATACTACAACATTGGCAGAGGAAGAAGGAGAGGGGCAGAAGATGCTGTGTTGTTTTGAGAAGAGTCTGATTCTATACTTCTGACCATGATAGCCTGCACCTCATTTATCATTTCTTATCTGGTCATCTCTAATACAGTACCATCATCATTCAACAGTTGTTTTGACTTCTAACTGGGTCCAGGATTGTTACCCTAATGTATTGGTCAGTCACAAGCATTTTACACAGTTTTTTTCATACTCACTTTTAATCATTTATTTGGTCAGATCTTTTTGTATTCTGTAGGGTAGCCTGTTGGTATCATCAGTGGCGGCACGTGGAAAGGATTTGTCCTAGTTCTCCAGTGTCCCTAATCAGATTCAAGCAAAATGTTGAAATATTTATAAAGGATATCACCTGGCTCAGAGTTGCTGTGTTTGTACTCACTCCTCTGGTGATTTCCTCAAATGGCTGGAGGACTGAAATGACAAACATCAGCATGGCCCAAAGTAGTGGATTAATACAAACACCTGCACTGCCAATTTTTGTTTTCAATGATGTACTGCTTGACAGCTTCCTTTGGTTCTGGCAGCTGTGACAACCCACCTCTCCCTCTGGGCTGAAACAGCTTTTAGAGAGGTGTCTGTCCTCAGGTATTCGCTGCCACCAGCGGACTTTCCTTCCGGCACCTCTTTCAAGTGTACAAACTTGAATAATCACGATACCAGTGCACAAGTTAAAGTCTGGTAGTGTCTATTTCAGGTGGCGGATGCTGCACAGAGTTTACCTTAGCCAGTAGAAAATCAACTCTTACCTTAGAAAAATGACATCAGAGTCACCACTGTTGAGCAAATAAATAGCTTTTACTTAACAGAAAGTGCAATGAGCATTTACAGGATACGTATTTACAACACAAGAGAATAACACTCGTACAGGAAAAGTAAACAAATGTTTTTAAATAACAGATGGCAAAAGAAGAAAGCTAATACTGAAATATGCTATCACTAAACTTACCCTACCCTGTCCTTACAAGAGACACTGGACCCTGTTCTAACTGCCAGCTCCCACGGACATAGCTACAAGGTAGGCTCCAAGCTTATGTTTCCCCTCCCAGCTTTCCAAAGGCAAGAGAGAGAGTTCTCTGTCTCACAGAAGCTTATATACTCTATGGAGAATAGGTCATTTAATTGTCCCAATCAGAGTGAACACCTATTGGTGACCAATTATATTCCCTTTTCACCTTAAGTTTATATTTGAATGATCCAATCCATTCAAACTGCCCTGTGTCCGTGTCTGCAAGGTCTGTGTGTGTCTGGAGATGTCCACTCGAGATTTATGACCCGGCTCTTATCTAGCAGCTAGGAATTCTACAAGCTGGATGCTGCTGGAGGATTTCAGCCTCAGTGTATTTTTTTCACACTGCTAAAAAAATAAGACACCTACAGAATCCAAACCATTAACTCTTTCCTTCCCATTTCTGTCACAGCAGCTTTTTAATTATAAGTGGGATTCTATCTGGAAGAGATGTCCTGGACTAGCTTGTACTGAGGTAACGTGACTCCTCCTCTATTATACCTAATATCTGACATGCTTTGCTTAAGGGGCTGAAATAAATACAGATCCCATTAGCAGTGTCAAAAAAAATCCTTAATGATCTTGTCCTCATATAGAAAAGCGTTGAATTATTAAATGAAAACAATACACAAAACAGCAGATATGAACAAAGCCTCACTCCAAGGCCTTTATTATGTTTGACACAGTATCTGCTGCTAAAAAATCAACAGACAGTCCCTGAAATGTGACCCAGTGCTGTATTGGTTGTTTTAATTCCTCATTTATGTTATGGTGCTTGTGTTTAGAAGGAAAATAAATCATTCTCAGTGCATAAAACTGCATTTAGTAGTGGTAGTATTAGTAGTAGCATTAGTAGTATTAGTAGTAGCATTAGTATTAGTATTAGTATTAGTAGTAGTAGCGGTAGTAGTAGTAGTAGTAGCAATAGTGATTGTTAATTCTTGAAATCAAGGAAAGGATAACTCAATTGAGCGGAAGTTCATTTACTATGGAGTCCATCATTCATACAGCATACACAACAGTATAAAACAGTTATACAACATCATTAAAATGGAGCATACTTATCATCAAACTTAATAATTTAAGGAAAGTGCAGATAATTACAATGACAAATTCTAGGCAAGGTTACAGAATACAAATTTTCTAGCTAACAACAGCTTTTAGGCTGTATAGGTTCACTTAAAACCAAAGTTTTTATTGAACTCCATGAGGCTTTCTCTTTTAATTTTTAAAATTGTGGCAAACCATTCCAGGCTCTGGGTTCAAAACTAACAATAGCAGAGTTCCCTTTTGCTTTTCTTAATACTGGCATTTCACTGCCACCAAAATGCTCATCAAAACATGCCTAGTATGCAGTGACAGACATGAAGGATTCAGGCTGACAGCTTGTTCAGATATCTGTTGTCAGATCCCCCCCCCCAACAACAAGAGCCAAAGCTCATCTCAGTTTTTCACATACAGCATTGTAATGGTCCAGAATCCCTATTAAGGAAAATATTTTCTTGAAGGTATGTTACATTGAAGTTCAAGGTATTCAGGCAGCTGCCTATGCCTCATGTGTTCTCTCATCCTATATGACAGTAAGTCAACAGCTGTCATTTCTGACATTTTCTTTGGTATTGTAACAGCAACAGCATGGGTCAAAGGATATTTAGATTTACACTCATGTGCTTCTAAGATAAGGAGGGGGCGTTTGAACACATGGCCTCTACCAGTAATATTAGAAATCTTCTGAATGCTAGAATGAGATGCTGTTGGTGTTGCTGTATTGCTGTAGTGGCTGCCACTACTGACATTATCATCAGTCAGAGTTACCCGAGTGTAGTGAACTATCAATCTCACTTCCACCTCTAGTCTCAAAAATAAATTTCTCACTATGCAATGACATATATCTAGGTGCCTTTTCAGTGCAGAGGTTGACTATTTGCAATCTGAATATGATGCCACTGACTCAATAAAAGCACTAGTCTAAAAATATGATCAAACAAAAAATGATGTTTTTCTAGTTTTTGTGTCAGGCAGGTACTGCAGCTCAATCTCCATTTTGGAAGTTTTTC
This sequence comes from Neoceratodus forsteri, assembly GCA_016271365.2. NCBI lineage: Eukaryota > Metazoa > Chordata > Ceratodontiformes > Ceratodontidae > Neoceratodus > Neoceratodus forsteri. The sequence goes on from CM057453.1 coordinate 1,284,330,931, forward strand.
TCATCTCAAGATTCATCTTGGGCCTGCTTTTTCTTATTCCTTTCTTCTACCCCACTGTCCTCTTCCTCAAACATAACACCATTTCTTTATCCATTTCTTCATTTGAAATTTCCATCTCCTTATCCTGCACCTGCACCTCCTACTTTTTCCTTCTGATCACTGACTTCATCATCTTTGTCCTCATCCTCAAGCTCAGAGGAATCATTTGATGTTGCCTGTGAGGGACTACTGACATACGATGTAATTGTCTTATACATGGGAGTGCCCCTGTGAGTGGTACCATCCCAACCTTTAGGTTTTAGCTAAAGACATTTTTATGGCTGCATGAGTGGAGCCATGCTGATGCATAGCTATGACATAACAGAAGAAGGGACTGTGGAAGCATATGACTGGATACCTAGACTGTATCCTTCACAGTGGAATCAAAGCACATGTGGTCTTATCCATTCACCTCAGTGCTTTTCTTTTGTCAGTCCCCCTCCTCCCCTCCACCTGGCACTATTTTATTGCTGTGCACTTACTTTCACTTCATTTAATGCTGGTGTAAGTGTCCAGTGTGTGAGGAAATAGTGTACTGTGCTGAATAAACTGACATTAAGTGCTAAACCTCCATTGACTTGGACAGCTTCAGCATCATAGAGGTTGTGACTCGATCTTTTAAACTTTTTTTCCATTTGCTTCAATTTGCTGATGACAGTGAAAGGCAACACAGGTCGGAAGTGACAGACCGCGAGAGTGCTAGCTGAACTGACATCTGTAGCATGATAACCATGTATCATAGAGACTGTCTTTCTCTGGGTACTGTATGAAAACAACTTCTGCTTGACTGTTGTAATCAAACAAGTAAATCCCTGAGTGAGGCTCATGCCTGTTTACCATATGTAGGTAAAAACGTAATGTATTTTTTATGTAAAGTTAGGCATAGAACGTCAGTTTTTACCTACATGTAGTAACTAGGCATGAGGGTCACTCAGGGATTTACTTGTTTTATTACAAGAGAGTCAAGTAGAAGTTGCTTTCATACACAGAGAAAGACAGTCTCTATGATATGTGCCAATCATGCTACAGATGTCAGTTCAGCTAGTGGTCTTGTGGTCTGTCACGACTGAACAATGTTGCCTTTTTACTGTCATCTGTAAAGTGAAACAAATAGAAAATAGTTAAAAAGATTGAGTCGCAGCCTCTATGACGCTGAAGCTCTATAGTTGACTCCTGCCAAAGAGGTCTTTCAGTGGTCCTCACAATAACGAATACTGTACAAGTAAAACACCAAGGCAATGCCTCACCCCCCCACTCCAGTCAGCATCGCAACAAAGCAAACCACTGTACATGCTAGAAATATAAACTTTTGATGTACAACTTACACCAGGTTTGCAGTTTCATTCTAACTTGCAGTATTCTGTTATGGAGCACAAGCAGCATCCTGCTGGCCGAAGCTTCCACACATCCCCAATGAGATATGCACCAGTCCACAGTGTACACTCATTCACACGAGTCTGCAAACATTGTTTCCTTAGCAGGAAGTTCCCTCCTCTTTTTGTATTGTTTACTGACATTGAGAAAGTGAAGCCCATTTTAAACTGAGTGCTCCATCCATTGTAATTTTATGCTTGGAAATTCATGCTGTTACTGCGCATGCCCAGCCTCACCGTATGAATTTTCAAGCACAAAATTACAATGTATACTTGCAAACATTATGAAACAGGGCTGAATCTCAGCCTCTTAAAGTTAAAAATGGATTTCCCAAGACTCTGGCCCCTTGTTAGTTGCTATGTACCTGAACTGTCTTGATGAGTGTCTCCAAAGCACAGAGTATCAGTTGTATGCCAGTGACTTGGTACATGCCTCTGTTCCCTTATCTGTCATCAAGAAGCAAAACCAAACACTGCCTGTGAACTACAGAGCCTTTACTATACTTTCATTAAAATCAGGTTATGTTTCACTAAACTGATGCAAAGGTGCAGGGCCAGAACAGCACTGGCATTCCAATGCATCTGACATATACGTAAATCCAGTTTAAAATTCTTAACAGAATAACAAAAATAAATAGTTTGTAGAGGTTCATATCCTATCTAATATTGTTGCCCAGTCCTGGATGTTGGCTTGGATGTTGACCCTACACATATGGGGATGGCTATAAAGTTATAGTGCTGACACACTGATGGCTGACAGACCAAACCATATCATTATGTGCATTGTTGAACAGCTGAGCTGTACAGTCAACATCTAGAGATATATCTGTACCCTATGTCAAAAACCACCATACAGTGAACAGTACCATCAAGTCAAATTGCACTTAAAATTCCTAATATTGAACTTTGCAAATGTTACTTAATTTTAGCTAACCCATAAATGAAATTTGTTTGCTTCATCCGATAAAGTTTAACATTCGATCTACTAAGCATTTGTCAAAGCAAACCTTTAAAGAAATCAAAAAGCAAAAAGTTAAAAAGCCCAAATTACCATCAATGTTTTCCCTGTCACTGATATGCTTGAGGTTGCAGCCTCTATCATTGTGGTTCAGTTCAGGCTCTGACCAATAGGACTCCAGCCTTGAATGGGCATTTCTGCAGAGCTTGGAGTTGGATGAGATGCAGCCAAATGTTGTGTTCCCCATCCTTAACACAGTTTAAACTCTATTTTTATTTCCTAAAGGTCAGAGTTGGCTGCACAAGTTACAAAAGGTGGTGTGAGGGTAAAATTGCAGCGTCAGATCATTGATATACACCCTCATCCGGTTACAGCCAGCAGTGCAAAGCTATTTGGATGAAAGAAAACAGAGGTTTAAAAAAAAGACAAAGAAGGTGGCTACTAAGCAAGCAGAGTCCAAGCTCTGGTTGTTTTACTTTGTTAGTCAAAAAATAGTTTCAAGACCATGCTAAGGTACTACATAGGAATTACAATAACCATGTTAGTCTTCCATTGATCAATATTTATTAAAACATGCTTAAAACACTCCACACTATTCAGCCACAGTGTGGAGTGCGTTAAGCATGTTTTAATAAATATTGATCAATGAAATACCAATGTGGTTATTGTAATTCCTGTGGAGTACCTTAGCATGGTCTTGAAACAATTTTTTGTCTCACAAAACAGAGATTTCCCTCCTCTGCTAAGCCTTAACAAGCTGTGCTTGATCATTCCAGTTCCACCGAATTCTCCAGGCTGTAGTAATTGCACCATTTGTAGAGCATCCCCCCTCCATGGGAATGAACCAACTAGCTATTGAGTCTCTACATTCCCTGGGCCATTCAGATATGAAATATTTTTCAGATGTTTGCACAGGACAACAACATTTTGGTAGCTGCCCCTGGGCTATACAGTACACAGCAAATAGAAGCAGTGCACTGCAAGCAACCCCTCAGAAATGGTTCTGCTTCAAGTGGGAGGTAACATCTCCTTTTTGATCAGAGATGCAGTGTAGGTTGGTAGGAGATAGGTTGCAAGTACCTGCAGCAGTACGCAATGTAACTGAGAGGGTGGCAGTGGCATAAGGCTCCTAGGAGTGACTTACTTCCAGTGGGTAAACCCTGCAGTATGGAGGATCGTGGAGGTGATGGTAAAAAGTTAGTTACTCTGTAAGCCTCAAACTAAGCTGCAGTGTACCGTCTTTGCCTTCTCAGCTAGTGTGAATACAAACACTGTTTAGTTGGTGTTATGGAAGTGAAAAGGCATAGGCAGGCTACTTTCTAAGTAGCAGTGTTGCCACATTTGAATAATATGTAGGTGCTTGCATCACATAAAATGGAAATCAACTTGGGAGGCTGGCTGCAGAGGTAGTATTATTTTTGATGACTAGATGAATATTTTCAACAGAGCACTTGGCCTGGTGCTCTGGTGTATGCTGCTTAAAAGCTATTTTTCTGATTTCCAGCAAAAATTACAGTGCAGCTGCCATCAGCAGAACTCAGTTACACAAAATACTCTTCCATTTGAAATTCTGGACATTCCATTTTTTTATGGCTGCATAGTGACAGCTATGCTGATGTCTTGCTATTACATATTAGAAAAAGGGGGCTCTGGAATCATGTGACCAGATTCCAAACAAAGCACAAAATTGTGGAGTTGAAGCATTTCACTCCACTACTTGCACAGTCACTCCACTGTTCGAATTCAGTACTGCCTCTCTTCCCTCTGCCGCACTATTTTCTTGCTGCTGATCCCGATGCTTGCTCTCTCCATTCACTAGTTGGTCCAACATTTAATCACGCAGGTTGAAGCTTCCAAGTGTCCCTGATGAGATATGGCACTGATCCACAGTGTACACTCATTCATGAATGAGTCTGCAAACATTTTCTTCTTACCAGTAAAACACCCTCCTTGTTTCTACATTGTTGAAGCTGGGAATGTAAAGTCCATTTAAAACTGAGTGCTCTATCCATTGTAATGTTGTGCCTGAAAATTCATACCGTGATTCTGGGCATGTGCAGTAACGCATGAATTTTCAAGCACAAAATTACATTGGATGGAGCACTCAATTTGAAATGGGCTTCACTTTCCCAACTTCAAAAAAACAGTGAAGAAACGAGAAGGGTATTTTACTGCTAAGGAGAATATTCTTTCAGACTCACTAATGAATACATGTTCTGCAGATCGGTGCTGTATCTCATCAGGGATGCATGGAAGCTTCAGCTGCAGGACTAAAGGCTGGACCAAGCACAATGTATCTTTATCAAAATTAATGAGTAATTCTTACATTTCTGCTACAGTATGGGCTCCTTTCAGCTCCCCTCTGGTGCTCTTAAAGCAGAATAGCACTATAGCAGCCATGTTGGATCTGATCAGAACTTGGTTGTATAGCTGGATAGCTGGGCCAGACATACTTTTTTGGATGATTCAAGCATTCACTTTGAAGGTGAAATTTTAATCACCAGAATTACTTTTGTGGTGGGGGGGTGTTATTTTGTTGCCACTTTACAGCAGGAGAAATGCTTGACCCTCCCCTTTTGGTCAGATGAATTTTATATATTGTATGGTGTACACTGTACGTATGTCGTAGTATGTTTTATTGTTACACTAGGTTGCCATTGTAAATGAGCTGATACTCAGTGGTTATTCCTAATACACAACAACAACAACAAGCTGCAGTGCCTGCCTGAGTACTAGTCTGAACATCATTTTAATTCATTTCTTTGGGTAACATTTTCAATTTTTCTGAGGTTGAGGTTTTTATTAGCATAAATGTGAGATAAATGTCTTCCTACAGGATGTACAGTAACTACAGAGTGAAAATGCACCACACACACACACACACACACACACAGACAATACATCTTTATAGGGTTCCTCAAGATAATTACCACTTGTTACTATTCAGCTAGTTAAAGCAACAAAGATGAAATGCATTTAGATACCCACTAGAACTTGTATACACTGGATGAAGGGGGATAAAACCTTTTATTGGTATATTAGGGAGCATAGAAAGACAAAGGAAGGGATAGTGAGGCTGAATAGAATGGATGGTGGGTGGGCAGAGAGTGACAGTGAAAAAGCAGGGATACTGAATGAATACTTCTGTTCAGTATTCACAAAAGAGGAAGTTAGGGAAGCGCCTAATCCAATTAACAGAAGCACTCTGGAGAGGGGGGTCGATCCCAGTCCTTTCACAGAAGAAAGGGTTCTGAAAGAACTCCTAAAACTGAAGGTGGACAAAGCAATGGGGCCAGATGGAATTCACCCCAGAATTCTAAAAGAATTAAGCAGAGAACTAGTGACACAACTGACTACCCTTTATAACAAATCATGGGAGGATGGTGTGGTACCTGAGGACTAGAAGAAGGCTGATGTGATTCCCCTTCACAAAAGTGGGAGCAAGACAGAGGCAGAAAACTACAGATCTGTCAGTTTGACCTCTGTGGTAGGGAAATTGATGGAATCACTTCTGAAGGAAAGAATTGTTGAGTACCTAGAGGCCAGTGGGGCACAGGACCCAAGGCAGCATGGGTTCACAGCGGGAAGGTCATGTCAGACAAATCTAATTGATTTCTTTGACTGGGTGACCAAAGTAGTAGACCAGGAAGGGGCTGTGGTCATGACCTACCTAAACTTTAGCAAGACATTTGACACAGTCCCACACAAAAGATTAGTAGTCAGATTAACCAGCCTTGGAGTGGGTCCCAGGGTGGTAGTCTGGGTAAAACATTGGCTGAACAACAGAACACAGAAGATAATTGTAAATGGAGTGCACTCTGAAGAAAGAGGGGTTACTAGTGAGGTACCGCCTGGTTCAGTACTGGGTCCAGTCCTTTTTAATGTCTTTATAAGTGACATTGCAGAGGGACTGGAAGGAAAAGTATGCCTCTTTGCAGATGACACAAAGATCTGCAACCGGGTTGATACATAAGGAGGCATGGAAAGGATGAGAAGGGACTTGGCAAGGTTGGAGGAATGGTCAGAAGTATGGCAGCTTGGATTCAATGCAAAGAAGTGCAAGTAATGCACCTGGGAAACAAAACCCAGGGAAGATTACACAATATGGGGAGGTAGTAACAACAACAAAAATGGAAAGGGACATGGGGTAATCATATCAGATGACCTTAAGGTTGGCAAGCAATGTGAGAAGGTGATAGGGAGGGCTGGGGGATACTGGGATGTATAGGAGAGGTATCACCAGCAGAAAACAGGAAGTTGTTATCCCCTGTACAGACAGTTGGTGAGACCCCATCTGAGTACTGTGTCCAGTTCTGAGACCCCATCTCCATAAGGACATAGACAGGATGGAGGCAATTCAGAGGAGGCAACTAAAATGGTGCAGGGTCTGCAAGAGAAGCCATACGAGGAGAGTCTAAAGGAGCTTAATATGTATACCCTTGAGGAAAGGAGGGAGAGGAGGGATGATAGAAACGCTTAAGTAACTCAGTGGAATCAACAAAGTCCAAGAGGGTAGCATCTTTCAGAAAAGAGATGCAAGAACAAGGGACACAATTTGAAGATAGAGGGGAACGGCTCAGGGCAATGTGAGGAAGTATTTTTCACAGAGAGGGTGGTGGATGCATGGAACAGCCTTCCTGAGGAAGTTGTGGGGTCCAAAACTGTGGGAGAATTCAAGAATGCATGGGACAGACGTAAGGCAATTTTTTTGGGGGGTAGGAAAAAATAGGCTGTTGGTTAAATAGGATCTGCAGCTTATCCTCTACGAAGGGAAATGGGCAGACTAGGTGGGCCAAGCGGTCCTTATCTGCCGTCAGAGTCTATGTTTCTATGTTTCTATGACTAAGTTTGTAAGCTGGCACAGATGTTTATATAATTTTTTTGTAAATCTATGACCTTTCTAAATGTATAACCATTTGTCAAAATAGTTTACAGCTCTCCCCCCACCACACACACACATGCACACTCACACACTGGTGGTGCAGGATAGACTGTCTCGCATTGCTCCTTTAAAGGCTGAAATATTCCACAATTCAGTAATCATGATAATGAGTACATTGATTTGGAGGCTTGCTCAGCTGTCATTCACTCTTCCTCCTTTGCAGACTCGAAGATATTACTATATTGGTAGTAGTAACTAAAATAATTTTGCATTATGTTGCCTGTAGTGAGCACCAAGCCCCTGTTATTTTATGTATTGCTGAGTTCAGACAGGCATCCTGCCATATGGCTGCAGTCTGCTGCTTTTTTTAATGAGTAGTGGTAGAGGCAACAAGGTGAGGTAGTGCCCCCATTTTAATTTGTTTTAAATTGCAACTTACTGTATGTGCGCACCTTACACAGACAGTGCATGAATAGTTTAATGCAATACAGTGCACACTTTACAGCACAAGACCACAAATAAATTAAAAAAGTATGGATTCTGAGTATAATTTGGTTCCAGTCTGTCAGCATCTGTTTTCTTTTTAGTCTCTGATCTTTCTCCTATTCCAGTCACTCTCAGTCACACACAAGTTTCCTCTCAGTCTCAGCCCCTGCTGATTCACAGGCTGCTATGCTATACTTAGTTTTAGTCAAGAACTGCTGGCAGTGAAGCAGTGATTCAATTAGTTCTCTATTTTTTATTATTATTATTTTTTACCATTGCCTACCAGCTAGTGCCTGCTGAGCCACTTGCTCCCTTCACTTTGTCTGTCTGTCTGTCTGTCTCTCTCTCTCTCTCTCTCTCTCTCTCTCGCTGATGACCCTGCACACATGCTCAGCTTTATACCATTTTGAAGTCACATGGTTAGCAAGCAACTAAACAGGTAGGATTGGTTATTGAAGCCTAGTTATCTAATCTTGGACCATACAAGAGTCAGACTTCACCAGTTTTCCCATCTAGCCTGCAATTATGTGACTACTGTGACATGATGTGATGTGACCAGCGACTGCAGGGCTGATGCCACTAGCAACTCAGTCACAGTTGTCATTCATGTGTGGTGATCATGTCCCAAGGACACCATGGAGGAAGAGAGAAACTTGCCACAATGTGCAAGTGCAGCCACCTAGAGTCAGGAGAGCAAGCAGTCACAGTGTCAAGCTTCCTTGACTATGGCCTTACTGGAGCCTTTCATTCATTGACTTGGAACTGGACTCTCCTGGTTGAGGGCGTATTGGACCACTTCTATGAGTGAATGCTGGATCTGGGATGAGGGGGGCTATTTTGTGTGGAACAGTCTGCCCAGCCCTAATAGAAGGCCAACTGCCTTCATGGAATTCAATATAAGGAATGCTCCCAACAAGGTGGGTGAGCTTGAAGGCCTAATGCAATTTGAAAGCCAGGACAAGTTGCACTTGCAGAGAGGGGGAAAAAAATGACTGGGGCACCAGAACTGAGGGATACATAGAAACACAGAAACACAGAATTTGACGGCAGATAAGGACCGCTTGGCCCACCCATTCTGCCCATTTCCCTACCTAATGGATAAGCTGCAGATCCTAGTTGACCAGCAGCCTACTTCTTCCTACGCCCCCCCCCCCCAGAATTGCCTTATGACTGTCCCATGCATGCTTGAATTCCACCACTGTTTTTGACTCCACAACCTCCTCCGGAAGGCCGTTCCATGCATCCACAACCCTCTCTGTGAAAAATACTTCCTTAAATTACCTCTGAGCCACCCCTCTATCTTCAAATTGTGCCCCTTGTTCTTGCACACCTCTTTTTTGAAAGATACTACCCTCTTGGACTTTGTTGATTCCCTTGAGGTACTTGAAAGTTTTATCATGTCCCCTCTCCTCCTTTCCTTGAGGCTATACATATTAAGCTCCTTAAGTCTCTCTTCATATGTCTTCCGTGCAGACCCTGCACCATTTTAGTTGCCCTCCTCTGACAACTTCCATCCTGTTCATGTCTTTATGGAGATTGGGTCTCCAGAACTGCACACAGTACTCCAGATGGGGTCTCACCAGCTGTCTGTACAGAGGATAATAACTTCCTGTTTTCTACTGGTGATGCCTCTCCTATGCATCCCAGTAACCCCCAACCCTCCTTGCTGCCCTCTCACATTGCTTGCCCACCTTTAGGTCATCTGATGACTACCCCCAGGTCCCTTTCCATTTTTGTTGTTGTTAGTATCTCACCCCCCATTGTGTACTCTTCCCCTGGTTTTGTTTCCCAGGTGCATTACCTTGCACTTCTTAGCATTGAATCTAAGCTGCCATATATTTGACCATTCCTCTAACCTTGCCAAGTCCTTCTCATCCTTTCCACCCCACCCTGTGCATCAACTCTGTTGCAGATCTTAGTGTCATCTGCAAAGAGACATACTTTTCCTTCCAGTCCTTCCGCAATGTCGCTTATAAAGACATTGAAGAGGACCGGTCCTAATACTGAACCCTGCAGTACCCCACTAGTAACCCTCCTTTCTTCTGGGTGGACTCCATTTACTATTACTCTTTGTGTCCTATTCTCCAGCCAATTCTTTACCCAGGCTGTCATCTTGGGCCCACTCCCAGGCTGGCTAACTTGTATATTAATCTTTTGTGTGGGACTGTGTCAAATGCCTTGCTAAAGTCTAGGTAGGCCATGTCCACAGCCCCTCCCTGATCTACTACTTTGGTCACCCAGTCAAAGAAATCTATCAGATTTGTCTGGCATGACCTTCCTGCAGTGAATCTATGCTGCCTAGGGTCCTGTGCCCCTCTGGCCTCTAGATACTCGACAATTCTTTCCTTCAGAAGTGATTCCATCATTTTCCCTATCACTGAGGTTAAACTAACAGGTCTGTAGTTTCCTGCTTCTGCCTTGCTCCCACTTTTGTGAAGGGGAATCACATCTGCCCTCCTCCAGTCCTCGGGTACCACCCCATCCTCCCATGATTTGTTAAAGAGGGTAGTCAGTGGTGTCACTAGTTCTACCCTTAGTTCTTTTAGAATTCTGGAATGAATCCCATCAGGCCCCATTGCTTTGTCCACCTTCAGTTTTAAGAGTTCTTTTCAGAACCCTTTCTTCTGTAAATGGCTGGTATCAACGTCTGTATCCAGAGGCTTCTATTGTTTGTTTTAGGTACCTCCCCTCTTCATTTGTAAATACTGAGCAAAAATATTTGTTTAGTATCTCTGCCTTTTCACAGTCACTCTCTGCCCACCCTCCCTTTATTAAGCCTCACTATCCTCCCTTGGTCTTCCTTCGCTCTGATGTACCTATAAAGGTTTATCCCTTCTTAATTGAGTTGGCTATCTTTTCCTCGGTTTGGGCCTTTGCTGTTCTGACTGCCTTCCCAGCTTTCTTTTGCTTTAACTGATACAGTTCTCTGTCCTGCTCCTTCTGTGATTCCTTGTACTTCCTGAATGCTTTCTTTTTCTCTTGACCCTTCACTACCACTTCCTTTGAGAACCATAGTGGTTTCTTACATCATTTTGTTTTGTTTATTTGCGTCACACAAAGGCTTGTTACCTCTGTGATGGCAGTTTTTATTATTCCCCATTGTTCTTCCACCCCTCCTTCCTGCCCATTTGCTAGTGTAATCCTTAGGCACTCACCCATTTTGGCAAAGTCAGCCCTCCTAAAGTCCAGTACTTTTGCCTTTGTATGGCTTGACTCTATTGCTGTGTTTATTGTGAACCATACTGTTCGATGGTCGCTAGTTCCCAGATGGCTACCCACTTCTACATCTGTGATCCTCTCTCCATCTCCATTTGAGAGAACCAGGTCTACGATTGCTCCCTCTCGAGTGGGTTCCAATACTAGTTGTCTAAGGCATGCCCCCTGTAGGGCATCTAGAATTGATTGATAATATTGCTACTATACACAAGCAGTGATGGTTGAGGTCTGCATACATATTCAAAAAATGCATATTATACATAAAATCACAAAAACTACACATTTTCATATAGATTAATTACATCAGAAGTCAATGTTTAAAAATACTGGAACTGTTATTATATAAAACACATTAATACATGTTTACCCTTGCTTCACCAAAAGCAATTCTTAAGTCATGCCTAAGTAATGCACAAAGACTTACTACAAGTTTGAGTTCTCACTAATGGATTTTTCCACCTTGACTGTTTATGTAACTGATATCCAGTAATTTCATTTAGCAAAAGCAAACAATGAAGTTTAATATAAACATCAAAGAAGTAGTAGGAGGAACTGACCATAACGAGGTAACCTTCTTCCTGGTGACAAGGAAGGCTAGCCAGGTATTAGCAGGTAGCATCTGGAACTTCAGTAAGGTGGTCTTTGCCAAGATGAAGGACCTAGTGTTCAAAGGTCTGGAGCTGCTTCATGAGACTGGTAATGCAGAGGACATGTAGAATTTGTTGCAGATAACACTTGAAGCAGTTGCAGAGGCTTGCATCCACATAAGCAATAAGGGTACTAAAAAGCACCAAAACTAGCTCAACAGGGATATACAGTAGGGCAAACCCAGAATTAGCAGCTTAACCCTTGCGTTGGCACAAATTTTAAATTGCTTTTTTCGTTAGGAGTGCAACTGGTTATGGCACAAATCAATTAAAGCAGAAAACCCAGTGCAAACCCTCCCCCCCAAAATGGCAAATCATTCAAATATTGTAATTTTCTTTCTGTCTCAAATGGCTGCTCACTAATTTTGTATTCCAAAGAGGAGTGGAGGGTGTCTTAGTATTCAGTTCAGAGCTCTGACGTGAATCATCAGCACAGCTGTAACTGCCAGAGCTGACTACCCACCAATCACCAGCACATTGGCTGGGGACTGCACCGTATTTAAGATATGCCAGTTAAGCAGTGCATTTTATTTATAAGGAGCCAACAATGACAGTTACAGTTTAGAACAGGGACCCAGTTGATGTGTAGTCCACCATGACGTTTGGTGGCTGGGCTGATGATTCACATCAGAGCTCTGAAGTGAACACAAAGAGACCCCCACTCCCGTTTGGGATACAAAATCAGTAAGTAACCATTTTGAGGCAGAAACCAAACTGTAATATTTGAATGATTTGCCATTGGGGTGGGGAAGGGTGTGCACTGGGCTCTCTGCTTTATTTACAGTAAGGCAACTGATTCTGAACCAAAAGATATCAGTTGACCTCTGGAAAGAGATGAGGCGGCTCAAGCCAGAGAAGAATACAGAGCAACACTGACGGAATGCAAAGGTACACCAAAGAAAGCCAGGGTGGGACTAGAAGTCAGTATAGCAGTAAGAACTGTGGACACACCAAAGCCTACATGGGACGAAGGTGAAGGAGGTGTTTATGCCTCTTAAAAAAAGGGATTAGAGGGAAGAACCAGTGAGAAAAAATAGGGCCAGTGGCTGAGATGCTGAATGAATAATTTGCTTTGGTGCTCACCGCAGGGCCCCTCCTGCAGGGAAGGTGCCCATTGAGTGGACCCACAGCATCAGGAAGAGCCATGATCCAGATAACTACAGACTGGTCTGCCTGACTTCATTTCTGGGCAGGGTTTTGGCATCCATTATCAAGGGCACAAATAGAAAAAGACAAGCAAAGTCTTGCAATCCATTATCAAGGTCTCCTTGATGAAATACCACTAGCATCTTCCATATACTTTAACCCGGCAAGTAAAGGTATCATCACTTTTTCATTTTTTGTCAAAGGATCATTACACATTAGATGTTGCAAAGATATGATCAATTTCATAAGGATAAGTAAAATAAATAGAGAATAATATATGGGGTGGTGTGTGTAGTGAGATTTTACACATACCTGAGTTGTGGGATGCTAAATAAACCCCAGGGTGAAGCCTAAGGGGTTTATGAAATGCATCCCACAATAACAGTGTGTGCAAAATCGAGTTTTACACAACCACCCCATATTTTATTTTATATAATTGCTGGTATGCGCTTTTTCGCCTCAACAAGTATGTAAAATAAGGAAACAAATTGGTGTTCTGGCAGCTGTGGACCAGTCAGGATTCAGTTTGGTCCATGGTTTGCCACGTTACAGTGCTCCACTTATCTAAGGCAGGAAGAAGTGGAGAAACTAAAGGTTTTTTACTGTTTTTTTTCTCCTATGGTTAAATTCACCAGCTAATGGTGGTTGCGGAGCTGCGGTGTCCTTCCGGTATGAAGAGGTGGGTAGACCCTTTGGCTCTTGCGTGCAGACAGGGAAACTGACCATTGTGTTCATTTTCCATTTGGTTTTCCTTTTAGGGCAATGAGTAGAGGGAGAGACTTCTTTACTTTTCTTTTCAATAAAAAAAAAAATCAACTGACCGACAACTGCGAGGGGTGTTTCTCCTGGGAACGTCATTTAGTAAAGAAAGACTGGAGACTGGCGCATGCATGGTCTGAGGGAAACTCAGTGCATGTTTTCCATTATAACCTGCTGGTTATAACAAAATTACAACCGGGTTTCCCTATGAGAAAACGTGCATACCAGTAATTATATACAGTTTATACATAGCCAGACACAGTATATCACTATATAGAGGATATGAGATGGGCCAGACTTATATATCAGAAATAACTTCATGAGTTAGCCTAGACTTCAGTGACCTGGTGAGTGGTGTGGGTTGTAATGGAGGGTGCCAGTGAGGGTGATATGGAAGTGTACCTGTCAATACAGGAGCATGACACTGAGGCAGTAGAAGAAGTCTAAATCCAAGACCTGCTATCAGCCAACATAGCATGATCAGCACCGCAGTACTGCATCACCTGCTCTGCTGCGCTGCCAAGCCACATCATTTCACAGTGGAGAAAGAAAAGACATCATCTCAGTCACCACCCCTTCCTTCCAAAGTACACCTCTCACAAGTCCACTGCAGCAAAATAAATCAAAGAGCTCCTCTGCAGTGTGGGATTAGTTCACAGATGACACCACAAATCTGATGAAAGCATGTCACAGTCAGTGCAGTAGAAAGACTTACCAGGGTACGTGAAATCTACTCAAAGCTTGGGACCAGTGTTTTGGCAGATCCTTTAAAATGTGAACATAGGGGGCTGGCTCAGGGGCATGAAGTGCTGAGGTGCTGGTGCCTTACCTACTGCCATGCCAGGACCCAGGTTTGGGAACAGACTTGGGTTGCTGGGGGCAGCCGGGGTGGGAGAGAATCGAGCATCTGAGGAACTGCTATCTCTATCAGGCTGGGGAGGCATGTCAGCCCAGCCTATGACTGCCACCAGGTGGAGGCCTGGTGACAGTGCAGCACTGGCAGCAAGAACAGGAGGAGCTACAGCAATGTTGGGCATACGCACTGCCACACACATGTATGATACCTATGGCAAGGAGGGGGAGAAACAAAGAAAAGGACATCAGGGGCTTTGCAAAGCCTTGTCTGCTTATCCCGAGCCCACACCATGACCTGGGAGTATGCCTGGGGTCCACACTGGATTCACATAATAGGGGGAGCATGACCTTCCCCCTTTTGGCCCCACCATGAGGAGAAGAATTGTGGGAATAACTCTGACTGCAAGTGAGTCCTGGCTAGGTGGTGGCCAGCTTGGGGGACTCAGGGACAAGGCTAATAAGCTGCCCTGATGTGGAGCATCAACACCTTTATGGAAAACAAAAATGTGAACACTGCATTCTCCTAACTGCCACAGCCACTCACAGTCCCTACTCAGACCAGATGAGCCAACAGCAACAGCAATATATGGGCCAGTTATGGGAAGTGGTAGGTTAGTATGTTTCCTTCAAGTTGTCTAGCCACCATGGTGGTGGCCTGAGTTAACAGATGCCTCCCCAGGTTAATGCTCTTTTTCTCAAGAAATTCAACAACTACCAGCCAGCTCCAGGCGAGGTGTATGCACTGCAGCACTGGTGCTGAACTGGAACAAGCTACATTGCCTGAATTGTTACACTCCCACACTAAACTGCCGGGTACTAGCCCAAGTTCCATATGAACGACACAGTGTACTGGGGAATGATGGCCCTTGATCTTCAGTTCTTTATGATGGGAGACACTGGCTTTCAAGGACTCTTGCAGGAAGTTAAGTCAAAATCAAGTAATATAAAATGAAAAGCAAAAACACAGAAGTTGACTGGTTACACTAGCCGTACACAGTCTTCCCTGATTGACCTGTGCAGCCAGTGATGACACCACCTTGAGCAATCCAGAAGCATACCTGTTTCCTCCTGCTACTTCAAGTAATTTCATTTCCAGAGACATCTTGTCTCATATCTGGCTGCAGAAAACAATACAGCCACTTCCACATCATCCTCCTTTCATCATAAATCATGTGTTCTCTGCATATAAACAAAGTTAAAATTACTAATAACAGTGATGATAATAATTATTATAAATAATTACATTAAAATAAAAACCACAGATGTCGACTGGTTCTGAAAACAACACTTCCACTTCCACAGCATCTTCCATCATACATCATGAATCAAGTTTTCTTGGCACATAAATGAATTTAAAAAAATAATAATAAGCAACAATAATTATGTTAAAGCAGCAGTACTGGATAACCAGGACGTGATTTTCAAAATTGTAATTTTTGGCTGTACCTGTGTAGCCATAATTTTGGTTTCCATATCTGAAAAAGTAAATTTTCAGCGATCTTCAGTTTGAGAAATATTAAATAATTTTTACAGTTCTTGTGGATCCACAATAAATATGGCTGGTGCTGTATTAACAGATGCACTCCCCCTTCACATTTTAGCATGTCCTTTGTTTACTTCTGTTTGACCCTGTGCTTTGCGTTCCCACTCTGTCATTGTAGTATAGGACCTTATGCTTCCATTTGTCACGAAGTACCAGTGGTTAGTTTGCATATAGGAGCTGTGTATACATGACGGCTATTGGGAGTGAACAAGCTGTATCACCTGTAGGAATTCTACTTTTCTGGACTAGCCAGCTGACTTTTGTATGTTAAAAGGGAGTAGTATGTTGCAAACTGTTTAAGAAGAAATATTAAAAGGAAAGCAAACTGCTGGTTGAACTGTTTTGACCACCCTAATGAACTGGATTGAAAACTGTATTTGTTTGTGAAGTTGCTGACCCGATTCTGCAAACCTGTCGGCTCCAGTCTGCTTCTTTTGCACTAAAACATTGTGTTTCAGTCCCATATCAAGTCACAACACAAAAATAAGGAGTTCGGCAAGCTTGGAAGTGCATGATACCCAGGGGATATAGCACAAGCAGCAAACAACTTGTTTTCCGTAGAAAACAGAAATGGGTAAGCACCTTCACAGCCACTTAAAAAGGCTCTGTACACAGTATTTTTTTAATCATAACAATTGTAGAAACTTTACTGAATCATTTAAAAAATAGAATACCGCTCCCTGGTGCAAATCATCAGGCAGGGAATATACAGGTTTTTCGGCTGTCTGCCTCCCACTCTCCTGCAGCTATG
This sequence comes from Neoceratodus forsteri, assembly GCA_016271365.2. Taxonomy (NCBI): domain Eukaryota; kingdom Metazoa; phylum Chordata; order Ceratodontiformes; family Ceratodontidae; genus Neoceratodus; species Neoceratodus forsteri. The sequence goes on from CM057453.1 coordinate 1,284,347,586, forward strand.
CTGGATAAGCATTGGGTTCTTCCGGAACAAATCATCTCTAGTGTAGAGTCAATATACCAGACAGTGACAGACACTCAAGCCTCCATCACAGCGCTAACAGGCAAGGTCACCACTGTGGAGCAAAAGCTGACAGAAATAGACACCAAGCAGAGTGCTATGGCCGCCTGATTGCAAGCAGCTGAAGAGCAGGTTAATTGGGTCACACACAGAGTTGAGGATCTAGAGGGCCACAGGTCAAGGAAGAATCTGTGACATCTTGGGCTCTCAGAAGGCACAGAGGGGTAAGATCAGATAGTGTACCTCAGCCAGCACCTCTCCTAGTCGCTCTAACTTGAGACAACAATATATGACTTTGGGCTCGATAAAGCCCATAAAGTCTGCCATGAGAAAACCACTGGCCCAGTAGCAAACTGCATGTGACCCTTAATATTCAAATTGCTTCAGTTCCAGGATAAGGAGCTTATTCTGAAGAGGGTGAGGGAAATAAGAGACATCTCAGTTAACGGTTCTAAAATTTCCTTTTATTTGGACTACCCTTGGCTCGTACTTGAAAGAAGGCAGGCTTTTGCGAAAGTAAAAGCGGGACTCAGGAATGGGGAATTAACTTGCCTTTTGTACCTAGTCATGCTATCTGTGAACTTCAAAGAGCAAAAGCTTCTTTTTTCCACTCTGGTTGAAGCCGATGCATGCTTCCAGCAGGCCATTGGCTCCCCATGAGTCACCTGCCCTACCTCCAAGAACCAAGCCACTGAGATGGAGACCGAGCTTGTGCCTGCAGCTGCAGATGGGGGGAGGACTGATAACTGATAACTGTAAGCTGCTATTTCTAAAGCATACTCTCTGTTAAAGCCTACAAAATGTTAATCAGCTAAGTTAATTTTGAATGGTGTTTCTGGCACATTTTGCCATATTTCATGGTTGCTTTATGTCCCTTCTCTGCCCTCTACTCGAACTTTATAATAAAAACACAGCTCCATTATGCCTGGTGAAAGATTCATGTGTGAAATGACTGTGCATAGTTCATGACTTTTTGCTAGATCATCAAGCCCTGAACTCTGTACTGCAGGGAGGAGAGGATGATACTGCTAAAAACTTTAGAGACACGACTGAGTTTATGGTGACTGCAGGAAGCTCCCCGCTTTGCCTCTTTTCTCTTTCCTGAATCCCCAGCAAATGAGGGTGCATCATCGCTGTGGGACACAGAAGCAGGCTAAGGCCATAGGTAATTTCCAGCTACACATGGGGCATGTCTTTTAATATGCAGTCCAGATATGGTCAGCATGGCATTTCATTTGCGTGTTTGCATAAGGTGGATGGTTCTGCTGTATGTAGCCGCAGAGGATTGATTTGAACAAATGACTTGTTGACAATATCGAATAAATATGCCTGCCTGAAAACCTGTATATTCCCTGCCTGATGATTTGCACCAGGGAGTGGCATGCTATTTTTCAAATAATTTAATAAAGTTTCTGCAATCATGATAAAACAAGAATTGTTTACAGAACCTTTTTAAGTGGTTGTGGAGGTGCTGATCCATTTCTGTTTTCTACCGAAAACTGGTTGTTTGCTGCTTGTTTCTGTCTCGTATTTCCGTGCTGTAGAACAGGAAGTGAAGGGATGTTTACTACTGTAGTGCTACCCAGCATGCTGCAGATCAGGCCTACAATGGTGACACACTGGACGTATTCAGCAAAAGTAAATAAACAAAACCAGACTTTTGTGCAACAGAGAATGGCAGATCAGTGATTATCAGAATGAGGGCTTGTACATGCCATGGAAAACTGAGACATGGTTTACCAGTACTGCTGCTTTAAAATAAAAACCATAGAAGCCACTTTGTTCTGAAAACAATACATCTATCATCATCCTCCATCATTAATCAAGAAGCATGTTTCTTGGCATTAAAATAATAAATAAAAAGAAATAAAATTAAAAGTAATATAGTGTTTTCATGTCGTACTACTGTATTATCACAGTACTATTTATTATCATACCATGGTACAATTTTGTTTTTTAAATGCAATGTCAAAGCAAGAATGTGTATACACAACTTCCTTCTCCTCCTCTGCTGCTATCTTCTTGTGGGTGCTACTGTCTGTCATGAGTGTGATGGCATCGAAGATTTGGACAGTCAGGATCCTGAGACCATGAAAGTCATTTGGGAACTTTTGGATACTGAATGCTGGCGCTGCTCTGACATTTTCCTAAAAGACTCGAACGTGTAACCGGGGGACATTATGCAGCTTTATCTATTATAGCCACTGACTATAAAAAATAGTGATCCAATCAAATTCTGGCAAGGCCACAAAGTCATTTGGCAACACAGATGAAAGTGGCTTTGGTTTTTCACAAAGGCCTTTCAACACTGATCACTTCTGAAAGATGTTTCCATGCAACTGAATGCTTATCCTGTTTCAAGCTCAGCTTATCACAAATCAAGTTTATCCATTTAATTTTTCACATGTCCAGCCAATAGCATCTACTACTATTCTCACTACTAAATGTCCTGGTGTTAAGTATCCACAGTCTAGCTAACCACTCCCGCAGCAGCTGCAGCACAAGGACTACTCCAGTGCACACCGGCAGCACAATTAGTCCTACTCCCTATGATGCTGCGATGACTTTCACATTGTTGTCATCTACAAGCTCCCTCCTATGTGTCACTCATACAGAGTTGTTAGCAATTATGTAAGGCCTGTCACCCTACCACACCCACTGTTAATGAGACAGTGACCGAATGAGTGACTGGCCATGGACAGGAGCACAGTTTTCTAGTCTAAACTCATGTAGTCGATTGACTACATGTTAACTTTCACTGTCAGCAAGCAGTGGCTGTATATAAACTAAGTTCTAGTATAAAAAAAAAACACAAAAAAGTTAACAAACAACAACAAAAAATATCCATCAATGGATGGTAAAATATTGTGAAGGGCAATGTAATGCCCTAAATTCAATGTCTTCATTTGCTTTATGTTTGTTTGATGTGAATAATTGTGTGTGTGTGGTGTGCTCCTATATAAATGGAAAATTTGTGGTTCCAGAGAGAATATAACATATGAACATACAAAGAAGCCAGCAGAAGAAGGCCATTTAGTCTATCAAGTCTGCTCATATTGCAGGGTCCACAGCTTGAGCTAATGTCCCTGCCCTCTCTCCCCACTCCTCCCATCCTCCCTACCCATGATCATTACCTTCCCCTATGCCTGTCCCAGACTTTCTTAAAGCTTCCCACTGTCTTCAACGAGATGACCTCTTCTGGCAGAGCATTCCAAGTGTCCACCACCCTCTCTGTGAAGAAGTGCTTTCTGACCTTACTCCTAAACCTCCCACCCTCCAGCTTAAGACTGTGCGCCCTCGTGTTATGGTTGCCACTCAGCTTAAAGAGGCTGTCCTTATCAATCTTATTTATCCCTTTCAAGTATTTGAAGGTCCCAATCATATCCCCTCTCTCTCCTTTCTTCCAGGGAGTACATGTTCAGTGCCCTCAAACTCTCCTCATATGCCTTATCCTGCTGACCCACTATCATCTTTGTAGCCCTCTTCTGGACTTTCTCCAGCAGGTTAATGTCCTTTTTGAGGTGTGGGCACCAGTACTGAACTCCATACTCTAGATCCGGCCTTACTAGTGACATGTACAAGGCAGTGTAACCTCTCTCCTACTACTGATCTCCCTAGATATGCATCCCAGCGTCTTGTTTGCCTTTGCTGCTGCTTTCTTGCACTGTGTGGAGTGCTTCAGGTCACTAGTGATCATCACTCCCAGGTCCTTCTACTCCTCTGATGCAGATATTCGAACTCCACTCAGGTAGTACTCTTTCCTTGGATTCTTGGCTCCAATACGCATAACTTTGTATTTCTTGGCATTGAAGCTGAGCTGCCAGATCCTGGACCACCTCCCCAGGTTTTCCAGATCATCCTGTAGGTCCTGTATCCCTTCAGCTGTGTCCACTCTCCAGCAGAGCTTGGTGTCATCTGTGAATAGGCACATTTTGCCCTTAATGCCATCCCCAATGTCATTGATGAAGACATTGAACAACACTGGCAACAGCACCGAGCCCTGAGGGACCCCACTGGTTACTACTCTGGTGCCATATATCTCTCCCTTGACAACCACCCTCAGGGTTCTGTTCCTCAGCCAGATTTCCATCCATCTGGCCATCTTTTCCCCAACCCCAAGATCCACCAACTTCCTGATCAACCTTTTGTGGGGCACAGAGTCAAAGGCCTTGCTGTAATCAAGTTAGAGGATGTTTTCCACTTGGCCCCTGTCTATTGTCTTAGTGACACAGTCAAGAAGTCAATCAGATTCATTTGACACAATCCGGCCCCCCATGAACCCATGCTGCCTCGCATCCTGGAGACCATGCTCATCTAGATATTCCACCTACCTTTCCTTTAGCATGGTCTCCATGAGCTTGCCCACAATGGAGGTCAGACTGACTGGTCTGTAATTCCCTGGGTCATCCTTGGGACCACTTTTGAGGAGGGGCACATCATGTGTTGTTCTCCAGTCCTGCGGTACCACTCCTGACTCTAGTAAACTATTAAATAGGTCTGCCAGTGGCCCTGCCAACTCCTCACCCAGTTTCTTTAGTACCCTTTGATGTACTCTGTCCAGGCCTGGTGATTTGTCCACCTTCAATGCCAACAGCCCCTCCCTCACTCTATCCTCCTCTATCACTACATCTGTGTTCCCTTCCTCCTTTGCTCCTCTTTTCCCTCCTGAAGGCACTGGTCCATCTTTCTCCCTGGTGAAGATGGAACAGAAGTATTAATTTAGTATCTCTGCTTTTCCCCCATTATCCTCCATCCACTCTACCCCTTTCTTACGCATAACAATCCCTTCCTTCTTGTCCCTTTTCTCACTTATACAGCGAAAGAAAGCCTTCTCACCCTTCTTAATTCCTTCAGCTATCTGCAGCTCCTTCTGTGCCTTTGGATGCTGGATTTCCTTACTTGCCTCACTAGACAACATAGAAACATAGAAGTTGATGGCAGATAAGGCCCACAAGGCCCATCTAGTCTGCCCATTTCTTTTTCTTCCTTATGAATGTGCCATAGGCCTTTACTCTGTCACTGGCCTATCTATTCATACTCATCTGTATTACTCCCTTATGCCTATCCCATGCCTGTTTGAAGCCCTGCACTGTATTCTTATCCATCACTTTCTGAGGTAGGCCATTCCATGCATCCACCACCCTTTCTGTGAAAAAGAACTTCCTTACATTACCTCTTAATCGGCCTCCCTCTAATCTCATGCTGTGTCCTCTTGTCCTGCTATTTTTCTTATATTGAAACATGTTAGACTCTTTCACCTTGTTAATGCCCTTAAGGTGTTTGAATGTTACAATCATATCACATCTCTCCCTCCTTTGCTCCAGGGTATACATATTGAGTTCTGTTAATCTGTCCTCATATGTTTTCTGATGCAGTCCCTGCACCATTTTGGTTGCCCTTCTCTGGACTGCCTCCATTTTGTTAATGCCCTTGTGAAGGTGTGGCCTCCAGCACTGCACGCAGTACTCCAGATGGGGCCTAACCAGTGTCTTGTAAAGAGGGATTATTACCTTCCTCTTATGACTTGTGATATCCCTACTAATGCACCCCAACATCCCTTTAGCTTTACCTATTGCTTTAGTGGTCTGCTTGGATGATTTCAGGTCATCTGTGATGATGATGCCCAAGTCTCTTTCTTTCCTTGTGACTGCCAGCAACTCCACTCCCAACCTATAGGTGGCTTCAGGGTTTCTCTTCCCTATGTGCATGATCTTGCACTTCTTTGCGTTAAACCCCAGTTGCCAATCTTCTGACCATTTTGCCAGTTTATCCAGATCTCTTCTCATTCTGCCCACCCAATCTGGATAATCTACTCTGTTGCAGATCTTGGTGTTATCTGCAAATAGACAAATCTTACCCCCCAGTCCATCTGCGATGTCACTGATGAAGATATTAAAGAGGACTGACCCCAGGACTGATCACTGAGGTACTCTACTTGTGACTTGCATCTCTTCTGACTGAATACCATTTACCACCACTCTCTGTTTTCTGCCCGTCGACCAGCTTGCCACCCAGTTGACCAACTTTTGACCCACCCCGAGCCTACCCAGCGTGTTAATCAATCTTCTGTGTGGAACAGTATCGAAAGCTTTGCTGAAGTCAAAGTAGGTGACATCAACTGCTCCCCCTTGGTCCACCGCTCTGGTTACCCAGTCAAAGAATTCTATGATATTAGTTTGACAGGACCTTCCTGTTGTAAACCCATGCTGTCTTGGATACTAGGCTCCTATGGATTCTAGGTGTTACACTATCCTTTCCTTAAGGAGTGCCTCCATAATCGTGCCCACTACTGAGGTAAGACTGACTGGTCTGTAGTTCCCTGCCTCCTCCCTGCTACCACTCTTGTGTCGTGGGATCACATGAGCCCTCCAGTTTTCTGGGACATCTCCTGTGCTCAGAGACTCACTAAACAGTTCTGATAATGGCTCTGCTAGTTCCACCCTTATCTCCTCTAGTACCCTGGGATGTATGCCATCAGGTCACATTGCCTTGTCCACCCTTAGCTTATCAAGCTTTTGCAGGACCCTTTCTTTTGTGACAGGACTAATGCACACCTCCCTCCCCCCTGTGTCAATGGTGCTGAGCTGTGGGTCCTGCTCCACCTTCTCCTCAGTAAATACTGAGCAGAAGTATCTATTTAGGATAGATGCCTTTCCATGGTCCTCCTCCTCACACTCCCCCTTATCCACTTTGATCTTAGCAATACCCCCTCTGGACTTTCTCCTTTCACTAATGTATCTATAGAAAGTCTTGTCCCCTTCTTTTACTGTTCGTGTTAGTGTTACCTCGGTTTGGGCCTTTGCCTGCCGTACTGCCTTCCCTGCTTCCCTGAGGGGAATTTGGTATGCCCCCCTATCTTCGTCCAGCTGTGTTCCCTTATATTTCCTGAAGGACAGCCTTTTGGCTCTGACCTTTTCTGCTACTTTTTCTGAGAACCAAAGTGGTTTCCTTCTTCTTTTGCACTTCCTTTCTCTCTAACACAATGGGATGTTGCTTTAAGTATTGCATCCTTAATGCTTACCCACTTTGCCTGTACCCCCGCACCTGTATTTCTTCTTGCCAGGGCTAGCTTAACTCTTTTGCCCATCTTATCAAAGTCAGCTCCTCTGAAGTCCCATATTTTTGCCTTGGAATGGGATGATTTAGTTCTAGTGGCCAAATTGAACCTTACCATGTGATGGTCAGTGGACCCCAGGTGACCTTCGACCTGGAGATCTGTGATCCTTTCCCTGTTTGTCAGTACTAGATCTAGGATAGCCCGGCCTCTTGTGGGTTGTTGTACCAGTTGTGTGAGGTCCTCCTCCTGCAGGGAATCCACTATGTGTCTAGTTCTGGCAGATGTTCCTGCTGGTACTGACCAATCTGTATCTGGCATGTTGAAGTCCCCCATTATCAGAACCTCCCCTTTAGCTGTCATGTTTTGTTTATCTTCTAACAGTAATGTGTCTATGTCCTCCCCCTGGTCCGGAGGCCTGTAGACAACCCCAGTTCGTATAGCTGACCCATTTCCTGTTTCCAGGGTGACCCACAGTTCTTCTGGCTCCTTATGTGTATTCTGAATTTCTGTAGCTTTGATATTTTCATTGACATAAACGGCCACTCCAACCCCCCCCCTCCTTTTTGCACCTTGGTCTCTTCTGAACAGTACATACCCAGGTACTGAAGTCTCCCAAGTGTGGTTACTGGTAAATCATGTCTCGCTAATGGCTACTATGTCCAGTTTAGCCTCTGTCATTGTTGCCTGTAGGTCTGGGATCTTGTTTCCCCAGACTGTGAGCATTTATGTACATGATTTTCCATTGGCCAGAATTAGGTGTGTTAGTTGTTGAGCGAGGTCTGGTATTTCCCCTGTGCATCGTATGGGTGCATATGGGTGTGTTAGTTGTTGGGCAAGATCTGGCATTTCCCCCTGTGTGTCGTATGGGGAGCCGGACATTTTTCCTTACCTGATGATGCAAATGAACTATAAACATGCTGAACTCCTGTTTGACCACTAGCTGGGGGGGGAGGGGTGTTCTTCCCATTCAACGTATCAGGTGCTGCACCCCTCTCCTCATTTGCTACTTTAAATATTCTGCAAAGATGTCAAACTTCTGCCCCAATGCACTGACTCCCTCCTTAGTCAGATGCAGTCCATCAAAGTTAAAGAACTTTCTCTCCCAAAACTGTTGCCAGTAACCTACAAATGTGTGTCCTTTTTCCTGGCACCAGCCATTGAGTGATATGTTTAGCTCCCCTATCTCCCCTTCTCTGACCTTCCATCCATCTGCCCCCCTCTCCCAGACTGGCAGGATCTCAGAGAAGGAGATGCCGGATTAAATGGATGATAGTTTGTCACCCAACCTGGTCAGGTGTTCCTTGGTCTCCACAACTGACTGGCTGGCAAGATCATTAGTCTCTATGTGTACCAGGACGTCGATGTGTTCTCTTGCTTCCTGTACAGTTTTAGCAATGCAGTCAGTGTCTCTCCATGCTGATGTACCTGGGAGACATCTGACCATTACCCCAGCTGGAGATAGGTATCAAGTCCCCAAATCATGGAGTCTCCTATGATCAGAAGTATTTTTGATTTGCTTTTTGCTTTTTTTGGTTTTGGTTCCTGTTTTGGGTGAGTTTTGTTGTGCTAGCTCCTGTGCTGCAGTGTTCTCTGCCCCTTTGTTTGATTTTGGAGATAGAGGCAGATACCTGTTTGTAGTTTTTATATGGTTTGTGAAGATGATATGTTGGAGAGCACTGAGTGACGGGGCACTTGATTTGCCCCTCCTAACCAACTGCCAACCTCCTGGACCAACTACCCTCTGTGGTAACTTTCCCTATCCACCTCTCTCTTGGTGTTCCTGAATTTTCTATAGGTCAACTTCTTTTCCCTTACTGCCTGGTAACTGTCGGCACAGAGCTCAGCAATGAATATTTAAGCACTGAGGCATGGTTGAGAGTTAGAGTAACATTCTGTTAATCACTACCTAGAGATGTAATGTGGCATGAGTGCCTTATTTGTTTATTTATTTATTTTTGAATGAATGATTACCAGGTAGGTGCACTGGTCCAAAGGACTGTTTTCAGGCATGACCCAGGCCAGGAGGCACAAGGTACAATAATACACGATAAACAACTGTTGAACACTCAGATATCAGGGGGTAGATATATACAGCAGTAAGTAACAATAAAATAATAAAATAGTAGGGTAACATAGGTACACCAGTAGATGCAGTAATGATATCAACAGATGGCAGAATATAGGCGATGTACCTAAACAACAATATCAAAAACTTATTGGCCATCAGGGCTATTAATTGACTACTAATCTAACTCCTGGGAGTGCAATACTGCTGTTATAAAACATATTTCAAAAGAAAAGTGTTGAAAGTGTACCTTTGGAATGTATTCCTCATTAAGAGGGAGATTTTTAATAAAATAGTTCCACCACCAGCTCTTTATGAATGCTGGTTCTGATTCAAAATGCATTATTCCAGTCCTTCAGCAGTGCTAGTGAATGAAATGCTGGCAGGAAGAATTTATGTATCATGGTGATCAGACTGTACATGACAGTGTAACATAGATTAATGTAAGGGTCTCAGAATGCTGACAGCCAATCATAATGCTTCATTTCCAACCAGTGTGAAGCAATAAGTCATGACAGGGTGTGCATTATGGTGATAGAATTGCATGCCTCAGGTGCATTGGTAGGCATGAGATGCAGCCAAGTGTTGCTTAATGCACCTCAGAGGTATGATTATAGCACCATAATGGCACACCCTGGAGTGTCTTATTGCACTTGTAAGATGGCATTTAAATATATAAAGATAATTTTAAAAAGGTAAAAATAGTACCTGTCATTGAAATATGCTTCTATTTTAACTTTGAAGACAAAAAATAGTCCATATTCTGATAACTGGGGTGTAGCAAAAGAACATTAAAAGACAATGAAAACCATGTGCAACATGCATTTTAATTAAATGTTACCTTTCTGCATTTTAAACCAGTACAGGTATTTTAATGGAAATGTGTCCAAAACTGCTGAACCTGCCAGAATTTTTTTTTTTGGGGAGTGTAGGTTTCTCCTGAAACTTCCCATATATTATTCAAATGCATGCACTTTAATGAACTTCAGGAATTTATATAAGTAGTATGTGTCTGCTTCTGCCTATGCACAGTATGCATTTCCCACCTTTTTTCTCTCTTTCTGTTATTGCCTCTTTTCCTCACTCTCTTTGTTTTTTTTCTGTCTTTCCTCACATTCCACTTTAGAAATCTGTACCATGGAATGCAGAGATTCAAAATTCTGCACTATTCCACAGGTAAAATATTCTTTTTCCAACATACTGTACATATACCGTTTCACAGCTAAACACAACATACAACTCTATCTGTCAATTCGTCCTTCAAGCTCCCTACCGTTCCCATCACTGCACACTCTACCAGTCCCTAGGGTGCCTCCCTCTACAAGGTCGCTTTGATTATGCAATGAGCTGTCTGGTGGCCAGCTCACTCTGAAACCAACACCAGTCTTCCCCTACTCACCCCTCCTGACAGATAGAGTGGTCTCAAGGAAGCTTAGGGCATGCTCAGTCTCCCCCCCCCCGCTAGAAGTACAGCGCATCACCACTGCCATGGGAAATTGAGCTTTCTCAATCATAGCTCCCTCCTTATGGAACAACCTCCCACCATTCATTCTCTCATCCCCATCAACCAAGCTTTTAAAGAAAACCTGAAAGCATGGCTCCCTACGGCTGTAAACTGTCACTGCACTGTACAAAAACAGTAGGGCCTTCAAATCACCTATGCTCTATAAAGTGTAGGCAGGACTTACTGACCCTCCATCACCTGCCCCTTCTTTTCTTACCTCTGTCTTTCCTTACCCTACCCCCCACACACCCTTAAAACCCTCAAACCTACCCCTGGCCCTCACTGATTCTTTGATCTAATGAAACAATGAATGTGTTGATTGTCTAAAACTGCGCAGTTATTGTTATTACACCTGTATGGAACTGCACCGTGTAATTGTACACTGTTATTGTATGTAACTTGCACCATCTGTCTTAATCACTTGTCTTTGCTTATGTACATTGTCATAGTATAATCTAGCTTACCCACTGTATATTTCCTTCCTCACCACTGCATGTTGGGTGTTCGTGTATTATACCCAGTATATCCTATTGTTTCTGTGTTGTTTTTGCCACCTTGTGGCCCAGGTCATAACTAAAAATGTTCCTCTGGATCAGTGCACCTACCCGGTTACCAAAGACATAAATAAATAAACTTACACATATACACACAGACACACACAGACACACACACACACACACACACTACCTCATGTGAAGCCAGAGTTTCAATTTTATCTCCAGCAGGGTAAGCAGCAGCGATTTCCCTGGGAAACAGGTAAAGATAGGAGGAAGATTTTTTTATATCAGCAAAGAAACACTAGTAATGAAAACCATGAACAGTACTTAATGTTTCTAATTTATGTGTGTAAGGAGAGTGTAATGCTCATGGAAACAACATTTAATTTTTTTTGGTGGGGGGGTAGTTTCAATTTTAGGGCCTAGCTGAAGATTTGTAGTGAATAAAGGTGGCAGCCATGTGTGTGATGGAAGATCAGTTCTGGGTATAGGGGGATTGATTATCTCATTGTGTGATGTGGTTACTAACAAATCCTCTCAGGTTTAGGACCAGGATGACCATGCATTATGTAAGCAATAATACCCGACAGGGTGGGCGGTATTGGGCAATACCAGACCGCCCAGGGGCGTAATGAGACCTGACACCACAGGTGGAGGGCCGAATAGCCCCTGGATGGTCCGGTATTGCCCATACTGCCCACCCTAGAGGGTATTATTGTGCTTAGAAAATGGGTACTGTAGAATAAAATTAGTTTAGTAAAAACGCGATTGTAGAATATTAGTTTAAGATATATTTTTTTAATAAAATAGTTCCTCCACTAACACTAACCTTGTCCTGGTTGTCATGGTTACTCCTGTGTGTGTGTGTGCGTATGTGTGTGTGTCCCCACAATAGAGCACAGTATCATCAGTACAGCTCATAAGCAACGAAGTGTATACGACATTAGCTGTAAGGGAAAGTGTGTTCTGTTGCTTGTGGTTTCTTTTTTCTTTGCCTGCCATGCTAGGTTTGTGGTAGCGGGAGGAGCACAAGTGTCCTGAGAGCGACGATGAAGCAGAACATCGGGAGCTCTCCCATCATCATGTAATCAGGTGCGAGTTTCTGTTTTAAAATAGAGAGACTGATGGGGAAAACATTTGGAAAAGGCTGAGAGGGTGGTCAGTCGTAGAATTTTCTCGAGTCTCGCCGTAGCGGGAAGATGTCGAGTTCACTGAGAGGGACAAAGTATCAGAATACCGCAGCTCATGGGGTATCACGTACTGAGGTGCATGTTTCTACCTAAATCGACTGATGGTTGACTTACTGTGGGAGGAAAGCTGAGAGGGCGGGCGGCCATAGGATGTTTTAATTTAGTTAACTTAATTACTTTTGTGGCAGGAACCTTACAGCTGTTAGCTGTTGCCAGATAACTCTTTGAGGGGGGTGGTGAAGTGGATCATGGAGATTGTGCCCATTGCTCCTTAAATGAGCAGTAACCAGTTAATTAAATAAATTTAAGATATGTGCCTATTGTTGTGGGGGGAAACAAAAACAGAAAACGGCAAATTTCTTGGGGATTGAGTGTGGCTGACATGACGAGTCTCGCTAAGTGATGAGAAAAAACATGGTGGCAGTCTGAATTTGTGTGCTCAGTGCTTCAGCCAATGAAGAAGCAGGCTGGGCACTGAGATACTTGCCTGGGTATGAGGCAGGTATGTGCTGGGGCTTTTTATTTGGTGGGCATCTTTTAAAAGTTAATGTACCCCTGTGGAGTGGGTACCAGCCAATCAGATGCCTCCAAATAAAAAGCCCATTTTCCAAGCTGTAATAATGCATGGTCACCTGACTGGTTTTACCCAAATAATTTTCTTTGATTTTTAGACCCATTTAAAAATAAGTATTGCTGTAGCTCAGCACTAGGCCACAGCAGCCTTAGTGGGTAGCAGACTCCATCATAACATGGACAGTGTCAGTGGCTCAGTAGGTAGCACACTCGCCTCTGAGGCTGGGAGATCAGAGGGCTGTGGGTTCAGTTCCCACATCTAGCACTTGGGTCAATATCCCAGTACTGACACTGTAGTGCAGCATGAGAGGGGTGCTGCACTTCTGAGGTGCCGTCTTTCGGATGAGACGTAAAACCGAGGTCCCATCTGCCTGGATTGGTGGTAGTTCAGGTGGATGTTAAAGATCCCATGGCACTTATCGAAAAGAGTAGGGGAATTTCCCCGGTGTCCTGGCTAAATTTCCCTCATTCAGTAAAAAAATACCACCAACAGCTTAATCCGGTTCAAGGTCAGTTGGCATTCATCTGTATTCTCCCTCCCCCGGGTCGTGCCTGAAAATAGGCAGGATTTGTCTAGTGCACTTACCCGGTCAACAAAAGCTAAATAAAAAAAATAAAAAATAAATAACACTGCAAACATACTGTGGCACTGTACAACACTGCCATGTCAATATCATGTGCCACAAGTATGTTACAGTACCAAAAACCTATTGCTGACCTCAAGGCTCTTTTTTATCCTCTATTCATAGTCTGATTTACCCAATGCTAATTACTTTACTGGAAGCAGAAGTGGTTTGGCCAAATTATTTACACCAAACTGAATTTACGGTGCCAAACTCGATACTGTACTAAAGTTATTGATGGTCTCCTTCTCTAACCCTTACCTTGGGAACAATAATCTGTTGATACCAAGCTGGATAAAAGCAGGCTGTGCACACTAGCAGCTTCAATAGTCATAAAGACAGAGTGTGCATTGCTGTGGGTGTGTTGTGAGGCACAAGAGATAGCTGAGGGCCTTCAACCACCTAAGAAGTGCTGTTATCAAATATGCGCATTGGAGTACCTTATTGTGATAATGAACTGAGTATACTTTATTGTTTTTTTTTTGGACAGACAGCATAGTACAACACATTACATGCTCTAAAACTAATGCACAAAAACGTATTCTTAACTATACACAAGGGAATTATAGTGTATGGTGGAACGCTGTTCCGCATGGAAATCCATGCCTGGAACAGCGTTGTTGTCCTTCACTCGGTGCGTCATGATCTTGTTGTGCTGCACCCAGTGCGTCACTGGTGCAGCACAACAAGATCATTCACTATCAGCGCATGCACAATGTGGCCGAGCGCACGGGCAACACGGAAGGCGCACTTGGCGCAGACACAGAAGTAGCCTCCTAGCATTCACGAGTGGTATTTATGGTTGCCCATACACTATAAAGATTGTGTATGAGCAACATACCATACAACAAGGCAGTTTTGCGATCTTGAGGTTTCAGTAGTAGCGGACCTCTCGAGTCACGCTCTCGAGGTCTCAGGTCTACGGAGACCTCTCGATCGCAACTGCCTTGTTGTGTATGCTTGCGCATACACAATCCTCTATGTTACACAGTTGTCTGGACATTTCATATATAAACATATATGCAGGGAAATACATAACAAAAAGAGATATATACCCATGTCATACCAATGGTAAGCTTACAGTCCAAGGCTACACAAAAGTACATAAGAATCACATGAGTAGTGTAAGAGTATTTTTTTACCATCTCCTGGAGTACGCCTTCGGGGTATTATTGGTACTGGCTATCATTATTTTTCAGTTTTGAGAGCCATTAGTGGCTTCTGAAGCTACTCTGTGATAGGTGATATCTTGGTCCATCCAGTGTCTCAATATGACTATTTTAGCCATGGCAGCTACTTTCCCAGAATACATATTTCATGGGTAAATGCATCTTGTATTTCATAGGTAAATGCATCTTGAAGACCCTGGAGGGGGTCCAAGCTATTTGTAATTGCTTCCTACATTTATTGAACTTTGGTGTACTCCTAAAGAGAATGAAAAGTGACCCCTAACCAGCCGCACAATGAAAGCAGAGAGGAGTAGCCAGTTTCCCCATTTATATCATTTCAAAGAGGTATAAGTAAGTAATAAGCCATGACAGGGTGTGCATTAAAGGATTTTAATGCACGCCCCAGGGGAGTGCTAAGGCACGAGGCAGAAAGCCGAGTGTCCTTACGCCCCTGGGAAGTGCATTAAACTCCTTTAATGCGCACCCTGGAGTGGCTTATCACACTTATAAAATGGACCACCATCATAAATGAATTAGTTTGAGGTACTCTGATAGGAATTAAAACTTAATTACTATTTTCAAAAGAGCGTACAATACATTACCTCTAAAACATCTAAAAACTGAAAAAAGTAGTCCCTATTAGTGCATAAAATAGGGTATGTCAGCAATAGGTTAACTAGTACAGTATTTTGCAGTAAAAGTATTTATTAGTAGAGTTGGTTGAAAATAAATACTTTCTCCGTCACATGTAAATGTTATCATATAAATGCACTGTAACATTTGTAAATTTGTAAGACATAAGCAGTGTTTAAAAGTTAATTTTCATTACACTGTAGTTATATACTCTCATTGAAGGCAACCTTCTCTTTCTTTTTGTTTTTTACTTCTGTACTGTAGTCTAGTACATAAAGGAAAACTGCTATAGGATTGAGGTGAAAGGTTAGTAAGAAAAAAAAACTTTAAACCTGCCAGGTTCCCTTTTTTTTTGGTGGGCAAGGAGGGTAGAGTTAACCTGAAAACTCCTATATAAGATTCAAATGTAAGTGTTTTTATTAACATTAGCAATGTATTTGGGCACTTTGGGTCTGCCTCTGCCTATTTAACTGTGTTTTCCCACCTTTTCTTTTTGTTTATAAAGTATTACTGTATTGCCTACTTTCTTCATCCTGTTTTTTGTTTTCTGTTTTTCTCCACATTCAAGACATAGAATGTTTATCATGGAATACAGGGATTCAAAATTCTGCTCTATTCCACTTGTAGAATGTTATTCTCCTGACATTATGTACACACAGACAACAAAGGCTTGTTTTAGAGCCAGAGACTCAATTATATCACCGTCGGGGCAAGCATAAGACATTTCCCTGATGAGCAGGTAAAGACAGAGGGGGAATTTTTCACTGTTAGTAAACAAACAGTTGTAATGAAAACTATAAACAATACTTAATGTTTCTGATTTGTTTATGTGTGCAAGGAGAGTGTGATGATCAGGGAAACAATGTTTAATTAATTTATTTTATTTTTTATTTAGGTAGTTTTATTTTTAGGGCCCATTTGAAGGTTTTTTTACAGTGTAAAGGCAGCAGCCATGTTTATAATGGAAGATCAGTTCTGGTGGAAGGGGGACTGATGGACGATAGTTCTGGTTGTATGAGGACTGATTTGCTCATTGTGTGATGTGGTTTAGGACCAGGATGACTGTGCATATAAAGAGATTTAATGTACAGTCAGCTGATGTCTCTTGGCCAATGAGATTTCTAGATTTTTTTCTTGCATTTTATAATAAATATTATAAAATGGGAACGAAAAACCTCTAATTGTTATTAGCTAGAACCAGTCACCTGACCATGCATTAATACAGCTTAGAAAAGGGCATGGAGAATCGAGTCACCTGATTGGCCAGTTCCCTAGTCTGAGCCCTGATCTATCAGACAATAGAGCCCTGTAAATATCAATGCCAATTCTGGTGCCCCAAGACACAGCCCTTAAAATAACCGACTTTCAAACTTATATGC
Source organism: Neoceratodus forsteri (assembly GCA_016271365.2). Taxonomy (NCBI): domain Eukaryota; kingdom Metazoa; phylum Chordata; order Ceratodontiformes; family Ceratodontidae; genus Neoceratodus; species Neoceratodus forsteri. Next base: position 1,284,364,333 of record CM057453.1, read on the forward strand.
ACCATTTTTTTTCTCCTCCATTTAACGAGCTACCCAGGCCAACACTCCCCCTCTCTTTTTTTTTTAAGAAAAAGGAAAACAGCAGCCAAATGCAAATCCACAAAGAGTGCCTTGACCAGGCCACGGACCCCTCAATTTCTGGAACCTAAACAGTTTTTCAGAAATCCTCTGTACTGCAAGGGATCCAGCGTGCCTTGACCAGGCCATGGACCCCTCAATTTCTGGAACCTAAACAGTTTTGGAAATCCTCTGTACTGAAAGGGATCCAGCGTGCCTTGACCAGGCCATGGACCCCTCAATTTCTGGAACCTAAACAGTTTTTCAGAAATCCTCTGTACTGCAAGGGATCCAGCATGCCTTGACCAGGCCACGGACCCCTCAATTTCTGGAACCTAAACAGTTTTTCAGAAATCCTCTGTACTGCAAGGTACTAGCCCTGACTTTTGGATTTGGTACCAGTGGAAGCTGATTTCCAAGTGGCCCACACTATCTCCTGCTGAACACATCTCTAACTACTGTATCTCCCTCTGTGTCTCTAGTTGAATTTATGTGCTAGGGTTTAATCATTTAATTCTTACAGTCAATTTAAGTTCTGAGTTGATATTAGAAGTGAATTTTGAGCCTTGACTGTGTAAATCCTTCTTTTGCTCTCTGCCCTGCAACCTCTCTCCTCCCTCCTCCTCCTCCAGACCATCTGCTTTGCTCTCTGACCCTGCTCACTTCTATTATTCTCTTTGTTCTGATGTAACAAGCCTACTCTCCAGCCTTTAAAAATCCTGTTTTTCTACTTTATTTCAGGGATCCAGCATGCCTTGACCAGGCCATGGACCCCTCAATTTCTGGAACCTAAACAGTTTTTCAGAAATCCTCTGTACTGCAAGGTACTAGCCTTGACTTTTGGATTTTGTACCAGTGGAAGCTGATTTCCAAGTGGCCCACACTATCTCCTGCTGAACACATCTCTAACTACTGTATCTCCCTCTGTGTCTCTAGTTGAATTTATGTGCTAAGGTTTAATAATTTGTTTAATTCTTACAGTCATTTTAAGTTCTGAGTTGATATTAGAAGTGAATTTGTAGCTTTTTTTTTCCATTAGCAGACTATATCCTCTCACCACTAGAGGGCTATATCTCTATCTCTTTCTCTATCTAGTACGTAAGCCATGTGGGTTCCCTCTGCCTTTCTCTCACCTTTCCTCCTCCTCCTTGCCCTGCCCCCTCTCTCTCCCCCTGGTCCTAGCCACACACCCCACCCCACCCCGCCACCCTCTACTCTGGTTTCCACTGCTACTCAAGAGAACTCTCCACTTCCACTCGAGACTTGTGTTTGGTGCTCAGTTTGGATATTCCTGGTTACTTAACCTGACCACTACTCTCAACAAGTGTGTCCACCTCTCTTCTACACTGTACCACCTTGCAGTCCACATGGGATACCGCCTGGAACCTTGCAACTTCTACTCCTGGAAACAACGATCAAAACTATCTCTCAAAGAGCTGTGACTCTGCTCCTTAAAACTCCTGCTCCTCCTCCTTCTCATCTAAGGCAGCATCCATCCCAATCCTGGCCCTAGAAGCTCAGGCCACACACAAACTCCAGGTGCCCGTATCCTTGCAACCATTAATATCTGCAGCCTACTACCAAAGCTGAATGCACTCCAAGCCTTCATATGCCAACACAACCCTGACATCCTTGCAGTGGTGGAAACTTGGCTGACACCTAAAGTTCCTGACTCAGCAGTAACAATACAGGGCTACAGTGTCCACAGGCTGGACCGGATATCCAAAAAAGGGGGTGGTTGCTAAATCTATATCAAAGACTGCCTGTCTTGGCACCCTGTAGCAACTCCATCACTTTCTGCCTCGTTCCAGATTCTGCCAATTAAGATCATCCTAAGTCCCAACCATAAAGCCCTTACTATTGTCTCCATATACATCGCGCCCAGGGACCCTAAACATGGATTCAACGACGTCCTAAACTTTATCAACTCTCATCCTCCCGAAGCTGAACTTATTCTACCAGGGGATTTCAACATAAACTGGTTAGCATCGAGCGCCAGTGCCTATAAAGACTCCATCTCAGCTGCTAACCTTACACAAATGATAAACTCCCCTACTAGGATTAACTACAAGACTGGCACCAGTACCCTCTTGGATTGGGTCCTTACCACTCACCCCACAAGGATTTCTCTTATGACCATTCTCCCAGACTCTCTCAGTGACCACTTCCCAGTCATGCATGCATGGTCTAACAAATTCCTTAAGCCGCCTCCCAAAATTATCACTAGCAGAGTCCTTCCTAGTGGAAAACTTCCACATCTCAAACAACACCTGCTTCTACAAGACTGGCTACCCATCTATGAAGCAACCAATGTTAACTTGGCTCTTGATCACTTCATCTCAATTTTCAACAAAGCCTGCGACCTCTTTGCCCCTGCTAAAAGGCACAAAACAAAATCTCTCTCTAACCCATGGGTCACCGCGGCTCTTCTCTCACAGCTGAAACTAAGGGATCACCTCTGGGCAGTTGCCAGGGCCACTGGCAAACAACTGGACATCCAAAATTACAAACAAGCACGAAATGCCTGCACAAAAGCCATACGGCTAATGAAATCCACCTATTACAAAGATGGTCTCACCAATATATGGGAAAATGGTCGTGCTTTCTGGGACAATATCAAGGATGTCACAGGGAAGCAGCCAAAAACCTCTCTGGCCATGTTAATGGTTGATGGATCCTCAACCCTCGACCCCAAGGTGATCACAAACATCCTTAACACGGCTTTTTCAGACCTTAGTGCTGTTCTACCCCATGACTTTTTCGACAACAGGGCCTACTCCCCAAATACCTCAGCCCCTCAGTCTAACTATCCCCTCTTCTACTTCAGGGAGGTAAGCCTGAACAAAGCTCACCCCTATATTACTGTAGCTATCTCTAAATCTAGATCTAGTAGCGAAACCCTGGACCTTAAGCTTCTGTTGCTCACCCTCGATGAGGTAAGTCATCCATTAACAAAAATCCTAAACATCTCTCTCAGCTGTGGAAAATTCCCGGACCTATGGAAAACAGCCATCTTGACACCCATCCATAAAAGTGGGGACAAGACGAATCACTCAAATTATCGCCCTATCTCCATACTGCCCCCACTCTCTAAGGCACTCGAGCGCATCATGGCTGATCAACTTACTGACCACTTGGATAAATACAATATACCTTGTCACAACAACACGGCTTCCGAAAAGGTTACAGCACCACCACAGCCCTTCTTGAGTTCACTGGAGCTTTGCACAATCCCTTGACAACTGCCTTCTCACAGGGGCCATTTCGTCCAACCTCTCCAAGGCCTTGATACAGTACACCATGGTACTACTAATACACCAACTACTGAATGCCAGGCTATCACTGACTCTTTCTCTGGTTTAAAAGCTACTTAGAAAACCGGTCACAGAGAGTAAAATTGCGGACGCTTTCTAACACCCTGCCTGTTCTCAGGGTGTCCCACAGGGATCCATACTGGGCCCCTCCTTTTAGCCTTTTCTTAAACTCCCTCCCTTACCACTGCTCTGAGCAGATCATACTACATGCCAATGATGCTGTTGTATTCTCCACTCACAAAGATCCTGCAACTCTTCAACACAACCTTCAACTTGGTTTCAGTTCTATAGAGACATGGTTTCTTAATCATAAACTGGTCCTCAATGACAAGAAAACCAAATCTATGCTCTTCTGCAGCTCTCATAACCCACACAAGCTACACCACTTGGCTATCTCCACCACCCAGGGGAGCACTCTAGATCAGGTGGGGTCCTTCAAATACTTAGGGATACAGCTTGACCCTAATCTCGCCTATGGACTTCATGTAGATAATGTAGCTAGAGCTTCTGATACATGGCTTGGTCTCCTCTACAAACACAGACCACACCTCACGCCAGAAGCTTTGAAGGTTGCAGTCTTGAGCTCTGTGATCTCTGTAATAGACTATGGTCTCATCATTTATGGCTCAGCCACAACCACAACCCTTAGACGCCTCTCAACTGCCTTAAATAAGGCATGTTGGCTCATCACTGGTGCTCACCGTCTCACCCACACATGTGACCTGTACACTCAGACTGGCTGGCTCCAACTATCAAACCGCATAAAGTTTCTCACCTGTTCCATGGTGAAAAAAATCTACCTTGGTCTTGCACCTTCTGGTGTCTCAACTCTGTTACAACACAGAATTAACAAATGGTGCCTTAGGAAATCCACGCTACATCTACTGAAAGTCCCCCACTGTCACACTTCACAGGGACAATGCTCTTTTGCTTATCGAGCGCCACTCTGGTTCAATGGCCTCAGCCCAACCATCTCCTCTGCTCCAACAACTGGTATGTTTAAAACTAGGCTCCGGGACTATCTCACTACCAACAGGTCCTGTGACTGCCCAACTTAACCTTGTTTCTCCACTTCCCTTTCTGCTCTAGTTGTCCCCCCCCCTCCTCACTGGATTCTACCCTCACATCTTGGTATACCCAATGTTGCACTTTTCACCCTCTCCCCACCCTTCATACATTCCTTCTCCCCTCCTCCCCTCTTCCCTTTCCCTATGACTCTGGCATTTCTTATCTGTTGTCTATTTTCTCTGACAAATGCCGCTGGCTGCCCTGTTACAATGCTACCCTTGAATTGTATTAATCTGTACTCTGTTTGAAATGTCCACATTGTTGTAATGTCTGTCTTGATGTTCCCCATAACTTGTATTTCTGTGACGTGGAACCTTTTTAAAAGAGCCAAGGCTCAAAGGTATTTGTAATCCTAAACTTGATAAACAAATAAACAAACAAAAACAGAAATAAATGAGAGGAAAAAAGCAGTTACTCAATCGGCAATTTCCAAACGGCAAGACATACAAAGCGCGCTACCTCCAGTAGAGCAGAGGTACTTTCTTCGATTTCCGTACTGGAGATAGATGTCCATCTGTGATACAGAACATGAGAAAAGTACTGCTCTCATACACAGCAGTGCTTCTGAGGAGCCAACCATGTCACAGTATCAGTAGCGCAAAGGAAGGAAGACAAAGCTTAAAAAAAAGAAAATTACCTCTGTACAGCAGGCTTCCCTTTTAATTCAGACCCATGCAGCTCACCCAACCACCCCCACCACTCCCAAGCCAAGCTCTCCTGAATGCCACCACTGCACCTTCATCAGACTCCCCAATTAACCCTTGCATGGCCGCAGACTGATATTGCAGTCCAAAATTCCTATATGTTCTAATTCTGTCTGCAGCCTAAGGGTTAATAACTAACATGGTGATAGTGGAGAATTCTTACTGTCACTAACACAATGGTGCAATAAATACATAAAATAATAATAATACTGAACAGTTGCAAATAGATTCCTAGGACTGTCCATGGTGGTGGTGGTGGTGGTGGGGGGCACGAAACCAACACAACCAGCTCAAACTATGGAAGCTCCATTAGGACATAACTCCTTAGGTAAAATAAAAAAGCAACATCCAAATGCAGGTGGAGGAACTATTTCATCAACAAAAAAATCAAAACACTAAGACTATTCACATATAAACATAAAAAAATATTGTTTTAAACATAAAAAAAACTGTGCCCATTTTCTATGCGCAATAATACCCTCCAGGATGGGCTGTATTGGGAAATACCGGACCTTTCAGGGGCTATAAGGCCCTCCACCTGCGGCGTTGGGCTTTATTACGCCCCTGTGCGATCCGGTATTTCCCAATACCACCCACCCTGTCAGGTATTATTGCTTACGCAGTGAACGGTCAACCTGGCATTTAACTTCCTCACAAATCAAATTTCACCAGAGGCAATAGAAACTGCGCCAAGAAGAAATTTTTAGTGAAATGCTAAAACCAGGAGTGGGATGCGGGGGGCAGAAAGTACAGAAAACTGCCCTCCTTGGTTGCTTTGGAACCACAACTCTAAATACTGAATATTTTTAATTATCAACTAAGTCAGATACAGGAAAGGTTTGTAAGTACAGGCTTGAGCTTTGTCCCTAGCCCTATTATTAATCATTTCTGGAAATATATAGATTAGAGAAGATTCTTTAGAAAACTAAATCTAAAGAGACATTTTTCAACAATGTGTTTTCCTAATTTTGCAAGCCAACAAACCTTTCATTCTGCATCTTTACCATCATCATCACCAGTTGAATAAGAATGACTTGAATGGCATACTGATCATGGTTTCAATATTTTCCTGGACATATTGTGAGAATGCTACTGAATTACCTTTATTGGGACTTGTAAACTTGGCAGGAGATGAGGTCTTACACCATTCAAATGTAATACAGGTTTTAAACCACCTTCCACGTTTTGCCCTCCTGTATCTCTGTAACCAGCATTACTAATGCATCAAAGACTAGTGTTGCAGGGTTCTATGTGATAACAGCAAATCAATTTGGGTGAAGTCTTTTGCGCGACGGCAAAATGGCTAGTATGTAAATGGCGACCAACAATAAACAGCGATCACCAAAAGGGCAACAACACTGTTTTTGCCCGCCTCCACACCTCCTTCTATAGATAATCAATTCCAGGGGGCAAAAAACTTGGGATGGGGTGAACGTTGAAGGTTGCCATTTTTGCCATCGCCATTATTCTGTCGCCGTTCTTGTTGTCGCCCAAATGTTTTCGCCCAAATCATGGGATACCATGTTGACGGACATTAATGCCATGTTAGATTCAACATGGCCATCATATCACAGCAATATAACTAAGAAAGAAACTTTCCAATCATCCACAAATTGAAATAAAACAAGCAGATAAAAGTAGTTTAATTGTGGTCATGAATAAACCAGATTTATGCCAATGAAATTAACTAGCTGATCCAGACAACTACCACCACCTTCCACAAAATCCAGCTGAACATTTCAAATGTAGAATTCATCATGTTCTGTATGAAGCATGTGAAATGAATGAAATTACTGTTAAGGAGAGAGAGAGATTTCATATTAGTTCAGTTTTACCTATCATGCCACTTATATATGTACTTTCTAAGGTACCCAAATACCAAACCAACCCCCCAAGCAGCAAGGGTCACTAACCGATAAAAATGTTGATTTTCATGGATTTTTTCTTGCAGCAGTTTGTTGTAAAAAGTCCATCATACATTTGTGACACAATGCATATTCTTCAAGAAATGGAGGAGTTAGTTTGGTCTGAAAACCATCTTTGGTAGTGCATAGATGTAGTTTCCTTATACACATCAATATGACATCAGTTGGACCTGGCAGCTCTCATTTACCACTTTACAAAATGTGGTTTGTACAATACACTTCCTTGTGATTTTCTACTAACAACAATTGAACTCACCCTTTTCTCTAACTTTTTCAGGTTTGACAGCAAATTGTTGCTGCAAACATGCAATACAGCGATGGGAACCACGGTAGCCCCCTCTTATATCAACCTATTTCTGGGTTGATGGGAGGGGGCCATGGTATGCAACAGAGACCGGAACCCATACGTGCTCCAGATATACTTCTGAGCAGGTACATAGACAATATATTAGTCATGTGGAAGGGTGATGTCATTTCAGCTACTGAATTTGTCCACTTGCTCAATAAAAATGATTTAAATCACAAGTTCGCACATACAGTAAGCATAGGTCATATTAATTTCTTGTATCTTCAGTTCAGGTCAGAAACTGATAAACATGTTTAATCAGAAGGGTTTAGAAAACTTGCATCTGACAACACTTCTGGCACAAAGTGGCCACCTCAGTCATCTCAAACAAGCTCTCCCAACTGGACAGTTTGTCTAACTTCAGAGAAATTATTTATCTAGTCAAACTCTGAAAAACAAGTACAGGGTCTAAAAATGAGGTTTTTAATCAGAGGTTATAATGGCAACATCTTAAATGAGGTCATTAACAGAGCAAGAAATGTGGGCAGGTGTAGTCTTCTGCAACCCAAAGACAGAACAAGTACTACCCCTGTTAGAGTTACCTTCATAACTGAATTCAATCGTTTGGCCCAATCTGTGCTTTCAGTTATTCACATGTATTGATACATACTAGTGGGGGATCCAGCATTGACAGACTTGGTGTCCACAAACTTCTTAATTTCTTAAAGGAAGGGGCATAATTTGGGCAACATCATCACCAGTAGTACGTATAAACCCCCACTGACATAAAATATTTTGTCCTGGCTACCACCACAAGTTGGAAGCCACAACTGTAGCAGATGTACGGTCTGTAAACACTGTATTCAGGGAATCATGTTCAAAGCTCTGCATACACAGAAAACTGTTAAGAATGAGCAATTTATAAATTGCTCAACACCATTCATGATTTATGCCATTGTGCATCCCTATTCTATGGTTTACATAGGACAGACTATTCATCTGCTTCATAAATGCATGCAAGAGCACAAAGTTCGATTTCAACAGCTGTTCTGAATACTCCTCTAGGATTAAACTATGCTAAATTTTACAACAGTAGTCTGACTGATTTACATATTATGTTTTTTTTTTTTGGTTGAAAGTTTTTTATTATTTAAACTTCAGACGTTACATGTAAAAGGGTGCATGTACAATCTCGTAAGGGTTACAGGTTGTACATAAAGTTGTGATATTTGCTTACCATAGTCTACTGTAATCTTAAAAGGATTGCGCTTGTCCTGTCCTCATCAGAGCCAGCACTTAATGATATCTAACAATTAGGCGATATAGCATCTAAAAGAGAAAGCCAAACTAAACAGTAGGGGGTCTTCAAACTGCAAACATGACTGACTAGGCTCTGCTAAGTGGTGCTTACCTGGTGTGTTTAAGACATCTCCAATACTGAGCCATTGGCCACTTTACCAAACATTCCTCTGGATCCAGGACAGGACCTATAGCAGAAAGAAAAGGGCTACACATCTGCCACTTCTTGGAACAGAACAGGTTGATTAACAGTCCAGACAAGCCAAGACTATACTGCTAGCATGTTATGACTCCTGAGATATTGGGGACAGCTGGGAGAGGAAGGGAAGGGAAGAGGCACCCTGATGTAGATTGGTTCCATAATCAGGCCAGCCACTGACCTAGCTGATCAGCCTATATCTTCCCTGGGCTTCAGATACAAAACAAAGGGCATCCATACTGTGGGTTTTGAACATGTTCGTATCCCACCATGGGGTGGTGACAGAACTAAAATACTACTTTGAAAAGAATCTAATTATAAACCTCATGGCTCCACCCTCCCCTTTCCTCCCTCCCCCTTACTTCACTCTCCTGAGGTTTAATTCCCCAGTCACTCCCCAGGAGACCCTGTTAGCCCTTTCCTCACTAAACTCTCTCAAATTTAGCCCGGATGTCTTGGACCCTAAACTTCTCCTTCTGTCAACTCCTGCCATCACCTTCCCCCTTTACTTACCCCCTAAATCACTACTTCACCCTTTGAACTGTTCCTTAGTCTTGAAAGATTGCCAAGGTTCTCCCCCTCCACAAAGGTGGTGATATCTCCACTCCTGGCAACTTCAGCCCTATCTCCCTCCTCCCTTTGCTTGCAAAGCTACAGAAGAGACTACAGCTACTTATGGCTTGCAGACTTCCTTCACTCCTTCAACTTCCTCTCCTCCTTCCAGTCTGACTTTAGGAAGGATCATTCCATCAGCTCCTCATTATTTAGGGTCACTGACTCCATCCTCTCAGCGATGGATCAGGGGAACATCACAGTGGTCATTTTCATCGATCTGGCCAAAACCTCTGATTCTGTGTCCCACGCACTCCTCCTGGATAAGCTGAGCTATGTTGGCCTCTCAGCCCCTTCTGTCAACTGATTCCATTCCTACCTCTTGGACCATCAATAGCTGATACAGATAGGAGACATCATCTCCCCACCCCTTGCTATGCAGGCCAGGGCCCCACTGGGCTCCACGCTGGGTCTAATCCTCTTCTCCATCTTCCTAAATGACCTCCCCATCACCTGTGCCAACTTGCATATTCAAACGTATGCAGTTGACACAGTTCTCTACACCTCCGGTCCCTCGACTGTATCTCTGGAAGTCTCACTTCAGCAAGACTTTCACAGCGTTCTGCATTGGTTCCAGTCCAACCAACTTCAGGTCAACACAAAACAAAAATAGTGTGTATGACCTTTGGTACCATTCATAAGATGGCCTGGCTTGCCCCCATCCCTGTTTTCTCAATGCTGGATGGCACAATGCTTGACCAGTCCCAGCTTTTAAGTACCTTGTTGTGTGGTTAGATAGCAGGTTTGACTTCTCTGCCCACATTGGTGCCATTCATGTGACACTCCACCCAAACACGGTGCCCTGTATCACAATAAGAACTGCCTTTCTCCCCAGGTCCACCAGGAGCTGGTCACCAAAATGGTTCTCCTGGCTTCTGATTATGCGGATGTGGTTTATGGCACTGCCCCTTCCATCTCCCTTGCCAGACTGGACACACTCTGCAATGTCTTCTGCTGCTGTGCTACCAACTCACCCTCTTGTACTCACCACTGCTCCCTTTACTCATCCTATCCATCCTCCCTCTCCCCTCATGTTGACAGTCCCACTGTGCTTCTCTCATCTCTAAATTCTGGTTTGGGTCCCTCCCCTCATACCTATCCCATCTCCTCTCCCCTATTCCCTCCTCCTCCTCCTCCTACTTCCTGCACTCAAGAGATCCATGTACTTTCTCCCTTCCTTACCATCATGCCTCAGTCGGGAAATCTGCTTTCTCATACAGCATCCCTTTCCTCTGGTACCAGCTGTCATTCTCCGTCCATATCTCTCCTCCCTTCCCTCCATTAGATGCCAGCTAAAACTCCTCCTCCCTCCCTCCTGCTCCTGCCAACCCTCTTCCTGAACCTTTCCTCACCCATGCCTGGATTCTAACCACCCCTTTCCTCTCCCTCCCCCGAACCTCATAGTTTTGGCAACCTTGTTAAGTTTATCAACCTGTTTTGACTCTTACTTTCAGCATCAGCTCAGCCTCCCTTCAATCTGGCACTATGCACTTTGAGTTTACTTAATTTAAACAGAAGATTTGTATGCTAATTAATTTGTCCTCTGTATGCAATGTTTTGACATTTTTCTGTACTTCTCTTAACCTATGCTCTTTATGACATCCTCATTGTAACCACATCACCTCACTGGCTGTATTTTGTTTGTAATTTTGCTTCTCCCCTTCCCATTTCCTCTGGGTCACACCTGGAAACGAGCTTCAACTCAGTGTGCCTCTCCCAGTTACCAATTTAAAACAAATAAATAAATACGCAAATAATAAATATAAATTTGGTCATTTTGCATTTAGTAATTCTTGTGATTTGTCCATCTTGCAGGGATTTGACATATTATTTTCTTTTTGCAATGGTATAAGTAACCTGTATTATGATATCTATTGATCTTTTCAAACAGGCTCCTTGAGATACTCAGTATTGTTTTTTTCTCACTTGATGTAGTAAATCTGATGTTATTATGGATTACCTGCTCTAGTCTTTTACTAGCCCTTGTATTAATAACAAATATATATTAATTTTTTGTTTTATTTAATTTTGGGGTCGATAGAAATATGACAAAAAAAAAATTACAGCATTATATCTATTTCTTCCCTTCCCAGCTTGTCTCTGGTGATATGCTCTTCTGGTTATTGATAGCCTGGACTAGTCTTGTATTAACCCTTGTAATAATAGCTTATCCACCATCCTTTATGGGCCATGCTGGTTTTTGAATTATATGTTTTACCGCAATATGGGACACATATTCAAAAGTTAGTGTGGGTCCTAAGGGGTGTTTGCCCATGCTAACTGAGTTTTGCACCTGGTTAGTGGGTGGAGTCAATATTCAGAGACCCCTGTAGTGTGAACAAAACCAGTTAGTGCCTGAGACCTGACAATATAATGCCCATGCATATGAGGTGGTCCCCCCGCATATGGGCGCAGTGGCAATTTCAGAGGTTTGCATTGACAGTAAATTGCACCCAAAGGGGTGCTATTTACCACCTTTGTAAACCTAGTCTTAACAGGGTGCAAAGCTCTGGTGGTGGGACAGCTGTGTTGCAGCCGCCCCCCCCCACCTTCTGAATCCCCATGCCGGTGCAACAAAAAGATGCCCAGGTGTCTAGTGGCATCCCCCCCACCCTCCAATCCCACATCCTGGTCTGTTCTAATACTGCCCTGGTGTCTAGTGGCATCTTCCCTCCAAGCACCCATTCTGGTGCCTGCAATAGAGACCCTGGTGGCTAGTGGTACCCAGTTGTATGCCCATCCACTAAATGTGGATGAATGCCCTGGTGTCTAGTGTTACCCCCCCATTCCAAGCTCCCATTCTGGTGCCTGCTATAGAGTCTCTGGTAGCTAGCAGTACCCCCAACCCCTCAAATGCCCATGCCCTAAATAGAAATGTATGCCCTGGTATCTAGTGGTACCCTCCACCCAGGTGCTAAGGCAGATTTTGAGGGAGGCTAGATTCCCCCACTCTAGCATCCTGTCATGTATAGGTTCCTGTCCCCCCCAGATGTTTAGTTGCATCCTCCCCATCTCCGGGCCCATGTATCCGAACCAATCCCTGTCATCCAATAGTACTCCCCTGAACTGTTGGTTGCCACACAGACTGCTGAACAGTGGTGGTTCCACAGACCCCTGCCCACTCTGCCACACCCAGCACAGCACCCACCCTGACCCACTCTTTCTGAGCAGGATGGGACCATGTGGCACATCCCTCTATGGTGACCAGCACAGCCCTCCTCACACCTCCTCAGCCGGCCACAGTATGAGCTGCAATGAGTGCACCTACAGTACATGCTGACTGCAGCTCATATGGTGACTGGCCATGGAAGTGTGAGGAGGGCTGTGCTGTTCACTGTCGAGGGATACACTGCCTGGTGAAGGGGGGGCAGGGGGTGTGCTGTGCTTGGTGTAGGTGGAGTGGGTGAGGGGATGCTTAACTGCCACTGTTTGGCAGTCCATATGGTGACTGGCAGTCTGGGGTGTACCACTGGATGCCAGGGACTAGCTCTGGTACATGGGCCAGAAGATGGGGGGATGCCACTGGACACCTGGGGGACAGGGACCTATATGGGCCAGGAGACCGGAGTGGGGGGTCCGCTAGCCACCATAGACTCTACTGCAGGCACAGGGATGGGTGTTCAGAGGATGGGGGGGTGCCACTAGACACCAGGGCAACATTAAACCAGACCAGGATGGGGGATTGGAGAGTGGGGCAACACTGGAACAGACCGAGATGGGTGTTTGAGGGGGGTGCTGCTTGCCACTATGGATGACATCAGGTCAGGTGCAACCAGGCTGCTGCTTCCAATGAGAAATGTACCCATAATGGGCATGCTAATGGCCCTTAGCACCTTACATGCCCAATGGGCTTATTTCCACTTTGCGCCTGAATTTTGTGCCACAGCTCCCAGTGCTATCTGATCTGGGGGTGCAGTTCCCTATGGGCTGGATACAGCTGTGGTCTCATGCAGAGCCGCACCTGGGCTATGAGATGCTCAGTGACAATTCAATACACAGAAAAGTAAAAAGTCACGGCACTCACCCTTTCACACAAAATAAGATGGATTCCACAGTCCAGTACATTTGTAGGAAAATTCAAACTTTATTAAGCTAATGGTTTTTAAAACCTGGTGGGTCCAGGAGAACAGAAAACCCCTCCAAACATTTCATCTGCTTTGACAAAGCCTGTTGTCAGGTGAAATGTTAGGAGGGGTTTTCTGTTCTCCCAGACTCATCGGGTTTTAAAAACTTGCAATTTAATAAAGTTGGAATTTTCCTACAACCAAATTGGACTGTGGAATCCATCTTATTCTGTGTGAAAGGGTGAGTGCCGAGACGTTTTACTTTTCTGGGCTGGATACAGCCCAGGTTCATGTCAGGGAAGCACAACTTGATGCACAGGCTGATATTCAGTTGGACAGCACCGGTGCACTGTCCAACTGAATATCACAATCTCTGGGTGAGGCTCAAGTGCAGTGCAAACCTTTGCTCTTCACTTTTGTGCCTTTTTGAATAGCTAGCCCCGTATGTTTAAGACTGAGTTTTAATGCAAGTTGGTAACCCTGTGAGTTTGTATTTGAACAGATTACTGTGTTCAGGTGACTGCTAGCCTGGACTATTCTTCTTACTAACTTGCATTTTTTAGCACCACACAGGCTTATGAATTACATTTCTTACCACATTGTATGCTTTAAGATCAAGTTTTAATGCAACACGGCATTTTTGTGAGTTTGTATTTAAGCATGTTTTTTGATTAGTCCGATGCATAATTTACCTTATTATGCATTCAGGATTGAGTTTTAATGCAACTTGTTAACTCTTGCATTTGAACAGATTACTATGTTCGTGTGACTGATAGCCTGGACTATTCCTCTTCCTATTTTGCATTTTTTATGTACTACACAGGCTTATGAATTGCATTTCTTACCATGTTATGTTTAAGATCAAGTTTATTGCAAGCCAGCATTTTTGTGAGTTTGTACTTGAAAATGTTTTTTGATTAGTCCAAGGGTTCCCCAAGCTGATTGTTCTGATAATTGACTAAACACATTTACTAATTTCCGACACTATATGGTTACGATGCTCTGTTTGAACAAATTGTTTAGTGTCTTCCTAACTATATGTATTCATTTTTGTATTAGTGAATCTATCTATTTTATTTATTTATTTATTTCACAATTCGGATTAATACCTTTGAATGCAAAGACTGTTTTACAAAGGCTCCAAGTCGATGTATTTATTTATTTGCTTTTGTTTACCGGGTGAGTGCACTAGACAACCAAGTGCCTATTTTCAGGCACGACCTGGGAGGGTTACAATCGTACAAAAACATGAACATCAGGCATACGCAGGGTTAACATACATTAGGTTCATAGAAACATAGAAACATAGAAGTTGACAGCAGAAAAGGACCGCAAGGCCCATCCAGTCTGCCCATTTCTTTTTCTACCTTATAAATGTGCCATCGGCCTTTGCTCTGTCAGTGGCCTATCTATTCATAGTCATTTGTATTGCTCCCTTATGCCTATCCCATGCCTGTTTGAAGCTCTGCACTGTATTCATAGCCACCACTTCTTGTGGTAAGCCATTCCATGCATCCACCACCCTTTCTGTGAAAAGAATTTCTCACATTCCCCTTAATCGGCCTCCCTCTAATCTCATGCTGTGTCCTCTTGACCTGCTATTTTTCTTATATTTAAACATGTTAGACTCTTTCACCTTGTTTATGCCCTTAAGGTGTTTGAATGCCTCGATCATATCACCTCTCCCTCCTTTGCTCAAGGGTATACATATTGAGCTCCATTAATCTGTCCTCATATGTCTTCTGATGCAGTCCCTGCACCATTTTGGTTGCCTTCTCTGGACTGCCTCAATTTGGTTAATGTCCTTGTGAAGGTGTGGCTCCAATACTGCACCAGTACTCCAGATGGGGCCTAACCAGTGTCTTGTACAGAGGGATTATTACCTCCCTCTTACGACTTGTGATACCCCTACTAATACACCCTAACACCCCCCTAGCCTTACCTACTGCTTTAGAGGTCTGCTTGGATGATTTTAGGTCATCAGTGATGATGATGCCCAAGTCTTTTTCTTCCTTTGTGACTGCTAGCAACTCCCCTCCCAGCCTATAGGTGGCTTCAGGGTTTCTCTTCCCTATGTGCATGATTTTGCACTTCTTTGCATTAAATCCCAGTTGCCACTCTTCTGACCATTCTGCTAGTTTATCCAGATCTCTTCTCATTCTGCCCACCCCATCTGGATCATCTACTCTGTTGCAGATCTTGGTGTCATCTGCAAACAGACAAGCCTTACCTCTAATCCATCTGCAAGGTCACTAATGAAGATGTTGAAGAGGACTGGCCCCAGGACTGATCCCTGGGGTACCCCACTTGTGACTTGCATCTCTTCTGACTGTATACCATTTACCACCACGCTTGTTTTCTGCCCGTCAACCAGTTTGCCACCCTGTTGACAAACTTCTGACCCACCCCGAGCCTACCCAGCTTTTTTATCAATCTTCTATGCGGAACAGTGTCAAAAGCTTTGCTGAAGTCAAGGTAGGCGACATCAACTGCTCCCCCTTGGTCCACCACTCTGGTTACCCAGTCAAAGAAATCTATGAGATTAGTTTGACAGGACCTTCCTTTTGTAAACCCATGCTGTCTTGGATCCTGTGCCCCTATGGATTCCAGGTGTTGCACTATCCTTTCCTTAAGGAGTGCCTCCATAATCTTGCCCACTACTGAGGTAAGACTGACCGGTCTGTAGTTCCCCGCCTCCTCCCTGCTACCACTCTTGTGGAGCGGGATCACATGAGCCCTTCTCCAGTCTTCTGGGACCTCTCCTGTGCTCAGAGACTCACTAAACAATTCTGCTAATGGCTCTGCTAGTTCCTCCTTTAGCTCCTTAAGTACCCTGGGATGTATGCCATCAGGTCCCATTGCCTTATCCACCCTGAGCTTAGCAAGCTCTTGTAGGACCTCTTTCTTTGTGAAGGAGTAGTGCTCACCTCCCTCCCCTGTGTCCATGATGCTGAGCTGTGGGCCCTGTCCTACCTTCTCTTCAGTAAATACTGAGCAAAAGTATCTATTTAGGATAGATGCCTTTACAGGGTCCTCCTCCTCACATGCTCCCTTTTCTCCATTAAGCTTAGCAATACCCCTCTGGACTTTCTCCTTTCACTAATGTATCTATAGAAAGTCTTGTCACCTTCTTTACTGTTCGTGCTAGTGTTTCCTCAGTTTGGGACTTTGCCTGCCTTACTGCCTTACCTGCTTCCCTTAGGGCAGTTTGGTATGCCTCTCATCTTCATCCCGCTGTGTTCCCTTATATTTCCTGAAGGCCAGCCTTTGGCTCTGACCTTTCTGCTACTGTATTTGAGAACAAAGTGGTTTCCTTCTTCTTTGCACTTCCTTTTCTGTCTAACACAATGGGATGTTGCTTCCAGTATTGCATCCTTAATGCTTGCCCACTTTGCCTGCACCCTCACCTGTGTTTCTTTTGCCAGGGCTAGCTTAACTCTGTTGGCCATCTTATCAAAGTCAGCTCCTCTGAAGTCCCATATTTTTGCCTTGGAATGGGATGATTTAGATGTAGTAGCCAAATTGAACCATACCATGTGATGGTCACTGGCTCCCAGGTGACCTTCTACCTGGAGATCTGTGATCCTTCTTTGTTAGTCAGTACTAGATCTAGGATAGCCCTGTTCTCTTGTGGGTTGCTGTACCAGTTGTTTGAGGCCCTCCTGCAGGGAACCCACTATGAGTCTAGTTCTGGCAGATGTTCCTGCTGGTGTTGACCAATCTGTATCCGGCATGTTGAAGTCTCCCATTATCAGAACCTCCCTTTAGCTGTCATGTTTTGTATATCTTCTAACAGTAATGTGTCTATGTCATCCTCTGGTCTGGGGCCTGTAGACAACCCCAGTTCTTTTGGCTGTCCCATTTCCTGTTTCCAGGGTGACCCACAGTTCTTCTGGCTCCTTATGTGTATTCTGAATTTCTGTAGCTTTGATATTTTCATTAACATACAGGCCACTCCTCCCCCTTTGCACCTCGGTCTCTTCTGAACAATACATAGCCAGGTACTGAAGTCTTCAAGTGTGGTTACTGGTAAACCATGTCTCACTAATTGCTACTATGTCCAGTTTAGCCTCTGACATTATTGTCTGCAGGTCTGGGATCTTATTTCCCAGGCTGTGAGCATTTGTGTACATGATTTTCCATTGGCCAGATTTTGGTGTGTTAGTTGTTGGGTGAAGTTTGGCATTACCCCTGTGCGTCTTATGGGGAGACAAACCTTTTTGTTCAGGCACAATATGTAACATAAGAATAAGATACATAGAATAAAGTACATATGTAACATACGAATAAGGTGCATAGATTACAATTAGATTGAGCACATTGATAAAGTCAGCAATGAAGTACATAGATAACTACATGAGGTGGCAAATGGCTGAGTACAAGAATAGGTGACAGGAGTCTCCCGGCTATCTGAAGAATACCAAGGTACAAAGCAGCAGGATCAGACAGATCAGGGTACAAAGAGCATCAGGTAGATTAACAGGGAACAGCATCAGGATCAGTCAATTCAGGGTAATAGAGCACCAGTCATGGTATGTCAGATGACACGGGCTAGACCTGCTGGGCAAAGCGCAGGCTATAGCCATGGACTAGACACCCAGTGGTTGATACCAAGTGATAGCAGCTGAAGTACAGAGACAAGTTGAGGCTGATTTCGAGAAGCCCCATAGGGAGGCTTTGAAGCAGGAATGTGATTCGGAGGTGTGAGTACAGGGTGGCAGGGAGTTCCACAGCTTTGGTGCGAAGGCAGGGAAGGCCAGGTCGCCCATTTGGGTGTGTGTTTTTGGAACTAGGAGGACCTAAGAGTAGCTGGATTGTAGGTGATGGGGGGGCTGCAGGAGTGAGGGACAGGGCAAGCGCAGAAGGGGTGGCAGTTTGGATTACGTTGTCTATAAAGTTGCCAAGGATGGCAGTTCAGATTACGTTGTCTATAAAGTTGCCAAGGACAAAGGTGTGGTGGTACTCTGGTGGGAGCCACTCCAGCCGGGATTATAGGTCACATCGTTGTGTGAGGTGGGGAGCAGAGAGAGAGCAAAGCAGCATACATTGTTGTACATTGTATCCCATTTAGAGAGACTGGTTTTAGGGACATGGGCAATGGATACAAGGCCATAGCAGAGCATAGGTAAGAGGACCCCTCTGGCAAGGGCCAGTTGAGCAGCTGGGTTGAGGCACAATTTAGCTCTGTAGGTCAGGCCCAGCTTGCAGTTTGTAGCTTTGCAGGTGTTGCAGATCTGCAGAGTGAGATCCAGCTGTGGGTCAAGTGTTACCCCCAGGTACTTGACCACTTCTGCAACAAACAGGGGGACGCATTGACTCCTAAGATTTTTGGAGGAGCAGGGCAGGCTTTTAACTTGGCAGAGAAGCCAAACAGCATATCCTGAGTATTCTTGAGGTTAATGGAAAGTTTGTGGTCCTCGAACCAGGATTGGACATGGTTAAAGTCAGAGTTTAACCAGGTATTTATGGACTTGGGGTCCCAAGAGCTTGCCAGGATGACGAAGTCATCCATGTACAGGGTAGAGTGCCCAAAGGCTGTGGCTGAGGATAACTCATTTATAAAGAGGGAAAACAAGATGGGTCTGAGGATGAGGCCTGGGGGACACCACAGGTCACTGGAGCTGGGTCAGAGAGGGCCTTGTTAAAGTTGGTATACTGCTGTCTTCCCGAGAGATAGTGTGTGAACCAGGTGAGGACAGGGCGGAGAAGCCCAAGACCCAAAGAGTGGATCGCAGGAGTGAGTGGTCGACCCGGTCAAAGGCTTTGGAGAGATCTACAAAGATGGCTTCAGTCAGTTTGCCTTGGTCTGTGGCGGACTGGATAGCAGGGGTAACCAGCGCAAGGGCAGTGGAAGTGCTGTGTCCTTTTCTGAACCCATGTTTAGCTGGAGAGAGGAGCTTGTAGCTCTGAAGGTAGTGGGTGAGCTGGGAGGCAACCAGTTTTTTGAGTAACTTGCTGATTACAGACAGGATCGCAATAGGGCGATAATTGTTAAGATTTTTTGGGTCCCCTTGTTTGAGGACAAGGATGACCTTGGCCACCTTCCAAACATCTGGGATGGTACCAGAGATTAGGGAGGCATTAAAGATGTGAGGGATAGGCCAGGCAAGGAGGGATATCCCCAAGCAGAGCAGTTTGGGCTCAACACCGTCATGCCCAGTACACGTGTGAGGAGAGAGACCCGTGAGGAGCCTCTGGGTCTCCTGGACAGTGACTGCTTTTAGGTAGAAGGAAGGACGGCTGGAGATCACACTGAGGAAGGGACTGGTGGCCATGAGGACAGGGAGTTGGGAGGGAGGAGCAGAGGGTTGGGAGGATGGGACAGTCAGGTAAGAGAACTGTTGGTTGAAAGCGTTAGCGATAGTAAGGGGGTTATTGCAACTCATCTCTTCAATGAGCAGGTCAGAGATCTGGGTTCTGGCAGACCCATCAACCAAGTTTTTAATGTTTTTCCAGAAGCTCTTCGGGTTTTGGGCCAAGGATAGCAGGGCTGACTGGCAGAAATCACTCTTGGCAGAGCAGATGGCAATTTTACAAGAGTTTCTCAACCCACGATAGTTGAGGAGGTCGGCACGGGAGTTGGAGGACTTGAATCTTGCCCAACATTTGTCTCTTTGCTTCATAAAAGATAGTAGGCCCTCATGGAGCCACTTGGTGACAGCGCCCCTCACCCTTCCTTTAGTGAGTGGGGCGTGTTTATTTTGCAGGGGCACAAAGACAGCAAGGAAGTTGTCGAGGGCCACTGAGGGATCACTCGAGGCAGTGACCTGGGACCAGTCCACTAGATGTAGGTCAGCAAGGTGGTTTTCAATGTCAAAACTGGAATAATTCTGCATCTGGATCACTTTGCTAGATATTTTAGGAGAGGAGAGGCCCATAAGCAAGATGGCATCAGGGAGGATTCCTGAGGTGACTATATTGTCGGGTCTGTTACTCAGTACCTAGTCGATAAAGGGGGTTCCCTTCACACCACGAGAGGAGAACTGTGTAGGCTCAGCAATGAGCTGGCTGAGGGTGAGACCAGACAGCAGATTCTCATAAGGCTTGGCATTGCTCCCTAGCCAGTTCAGGTGGAGGTCACCCAGAACAAGCAACTCATTTGAGCCTACTTTGTCCCTGAGAGTCAAGTATGGAGGAGAGCCCAAGTGTTCCTTCCTTTGGAGGGTTATAGGCACAGACCAGGTGAACCTTTTAGGTGTTACCTAGAAGAAGGAGGGCATGCAAAAACTCACAGGCAGAGGGTGTGAAGGGGAGGGTGTAGAGAAGCACGCTTGTTTCCCTCTTTCTCTCACCTAAGTAGGTTGAATCCTGGGTGGGCACACATGGAGTCTGGGATGTGTGGCTTCAGCCAGGATTCTGTAATCCCCAGTACTGTATATTGGGATTGTAGAGATCCACCCAGGCAGTTAGGTCAGCAAGGCTGTGTAAGAGACTATACGCGTTCATGTGTACCATTTTTATGCCTTTGGTAGATTGCCAGGCTGTGGGAGACAAGAGAAAGGGTGGGGTGGCCCGGGGAACCGGGGTGTGGACAGAGCCCACAGCTGGGCATCCACTCTGGGGCAGCATCGAGAAGGTCAATAGCAGCAGTAAGCCAGCCCTGGAGTGCTGAACTAGTTTTATGTGGCAGAAGGTTAAATGACAGTGCTAGGCCTAGTCTAGTGCAAAAAAGACAGGGTTATCCACATAAATAAGGCAGAGTAGTTAAATAGCCCCAGGGAGCTAGACAAGCAATATAACACTGCGGACTAGGTAGCTATCACAAGACAGTACAATGCTGGTGTTAGCCTTAAACAACAAGAGCAGCAATGGTGGTCAGGCACAAGTGTAGCAGCGAGGATAACAAGTCCGAATACCACGGGTAGTTCATTAACACAACACACAGTGAATCAGAGGGCAAGGCTATGGAATGGCATCAGGCCAGTAGAGTAAGCAGATTACAGCCTCTCCCAGTTGGGTATAGGAATTAAGAATTTGTATTGTAGCTGCACGAAGAGGGAAGGTAGGCTACAATATTACTGGGGTACCAGACTGTAAGAGAAAATTAGCTTACAGGGTTCAGCAGAGTTCAGCAGAAAAAGTCCTATAGGCTGCACGAGATTGTTGGTGTCACCGTCCCAAGTGTAGGCAACTAGGAAAGAACCTGGTGAGCTAGTGGGTGGGATGAACGAGCATTTAAGGGAAGGAGGGGAGGAGGGAATGGGATGGGTGTGCGGGAAAATGCTCTCCGTAAGTCCTCTGGAGGTTCCTCATGTCTGGGGAGGTCTGCCTGGCTCAAGCTTTACACCGGCGCCTCAACCCCAACCCCAACAAAAAGACAGAAAATTTGTGGCGGGGGAGGGGACCCGCGGCAGCAGGTCTCCTTCACCTCTCCAGGCTGCAGGTTCAAAGAAGAGTGGTGCTGTGGGGCTTGAGTTGGCCTGAAGAAGTGAGCCAGACTGAGTGTCACAGCAGGAGGGACCAATAGGCGTCTGCTGCAAGATTCAAACT
The DNA here is from genome assembly GCA_016271365.2 of Neoceratodus forsteri. NCBI lineage: Eukaryota > Metazoa > Chordata > Ceratodontiformes > Ceratodontidae > Neoceratodus > Neoceratodus forsteri. The sequence continues at coordinate 1,284,386,351 of CM057453.1, forward strand.
TGGCGCCGAAGTGAACAAAGCCTCTGCAGCAAAAGTTCTCATTCCCGTTCTCAGCAAATGCTCCCTGTAAGTCCTCTGGAGGTTTCCTGCATCGGGGGAGGTCCACCCAGCTCAAGCTTCATGCCTGCACCTCAACTCCAGCAAAAAGACAGAAAGTTTGTGGTGGGGTGGGAGGGACCCACGGCAGTAGGTCTTCTTCACCTCCCCAGGCTACAGGTCCAAAGAAGAGTGATACACAATACAGAACAGTTTAACATATATAGTACAGACACAGTAGGATCAAAAATATGAGAAAAAACGATTACACTCATACAGGCAGTGACAAAACAATGGTTACAGAAATGCGGAATGTAAAGGTGGACATCTTCTTCATAGTCCAGCAGGGACTACATCTAAGTGCAAACCTGAGGTTAGAGGGAGGCCTGGTAAAGGCTTTGTCGGTATACGGATGGGGAAAATAGATGAAGTAGTGGGGTAAGCAGGGAGTTTGTCGAAAATGGTTTTGAAATGTGCTTAAGGACAGTGAGAGATTGGGAGGATGAGGGGGGAGCAGTTGGTGGCAGGGATTTAAGGAGCTGAGTTGCTACAGGGTACAGGTTTGGGTTTAATGTGGGGTGCAGGTCTGTATATAGATGGCAGCCAAGCAAGGCCTAGTCAAGATTAATGGGAGAGCAAGGGGGGGGGAGTTAGAAAGGTGAGGAGGGGCAGCTGTGGGGTGTAGGGAGAAAAGACTTGAAAGGAAGGGAGCAGTCAGAAAGGGAGGGGAGAGGGGTGGGAACTTAGGGCACCCAAGCTTTGCACAAGGGAGTATTACTAAGGAGGACAGTGCATAGTTTCTCTTGTGCCAGTAGAACACAATGATGTACTACTCTGTGCAGATCCTTCTGTTTTATACTTTAATGAGTCATTCCCGTGCTTGTCTTCGTTTGTAATGCCCTTGTGACGAGGACCCTTAGTAAATGAGCCCCAAAGCTCAAAGGTGTATTTTCTGATTGAATAAATAAATACATTTCTTTCTGTTTCTTTTCCCTTAGTTCCTCTGATATTCCCTTACCCCCTTTTGTTTCTCCCCATCTCTCTTTTCCTTTATGTTCTCCATCCTCCCCTCACACAATCCCCTTGACCACTTTAACCCACCTGCAGCCCCTTTTTTCTGTACAGTATTTTATTTTCCTAGTTTTCATCGTTTACTTTTCATCTACTACTATTTGAGCCTACATCTGTTTCTTTCTTTCTCCTTTTTCCTGTCCCATTCTGTTCATTATGTTTTAGTACAGCTCTGTAGCACAATGAGTAGCAGATTGGACTTCTAGTATAGTGAAGAAAAGGCATTCAAAGGTAATGGTTCGAGTCGAGTCTTCTCTGTCCCACTTCACTACAAGAAGGAACACAGCTATACGTACAACCCAGCCTGTACACATTTTCTTTAGGCCAAACATGTTGCTTTTCATTTTGTTCTTTGTGAGGCACTCTGGACTCCAGCCCTCTCTGTCTGTTCAGCCAGCTGCTGTGTGCAACCTTACATGCACATGCTCCCTCCGGAACTCACTCTCTCATCCCTTTATATGTAGCACTGAATCATCTTTTTAATATTTTCAGATCAAGAAACAGTTTCTTCTTGCCAGTGTTACCCAACTCTGGCTGTTACAATGCTCACTCTGTGCACGTGCTCACAACACTTGCTGCCATACTCCCTCATGCTGCTCACTGGAAGCTCTTGGACCTGCTCCTTTTACAAAATGTAGTAAAATGTCAACCAAACAAAAAAAACTGCGAGCAGGAGGAAGAGCATGTGAAGGAGTGAAGCAGAGAGCCAAAGCACAATAGTGGCACAGCTCTTTGATACTTAGGGCTGGCCGCCTTGTTCATAGTGAGCACCGGCCCGAGTATTGTTTGATCGCATACACACCCTTTTGGACTGAAGGAGTGAACCAGCAGGACTGCATGCAAAGGAGCAACAGGGGTGTCTGAAGGCAAGAGCGAGCAGGTGGCAATGGCACTCTATGACACTGCCATCCCTGTGGTTGAAGCTCTTTCTACCATATCTCAATATGATACACAATCAGCCTGTCAGTTTCTCTTCCTTTAGTCACTGCATTTGTTTTGTCACAGTCACGGCAGCTTCACAATTGCAGCATCTCTCTCTCTCTCTCTCTGTCTCTCTGTCTCTCTGTCTCTCTCTCTCTCTCTCTCTCTCTCTCTGTCTCTCTGTCTCTCTCTGTCTCTCTCTGTCTCTCTCCCTTCGCCTTCCCCTCTCCCCCCCCACAGTGGCACTCATGGATAAATAGTCCTCTTGGTGAAGAAAAAAAAGCAAATGTTTTAAAAAGTATATCTGTTGAGATGGATGGGAGGGGTTGTAATGAAAAATCAATGTGTATTTTTGGGGAGCTTGGAAAAGAAGCAATAATGTGTGTTTTGGGGGGATGGGGCTTGAAAGGAACGGCTACAACTAAGAAAACTACAACTATGGAAACACTACAGAACAAAAGGCCTAACTCAAATAAAAACAAAACAGAGCAAGTTCCAGTAGGTGGAAGAACTGTTTTGCTGTTTTAGAAACAATTTATTTAAGTATTTAAGTTTATATATTTAAACATGTATATTTTAGTTTCAAAATAGATTTAGAAAAACAAAACCCATTTTATAAGCACAGTAAGCCAATCCGGTGGTGTACGTTATGCTGAAATAGTTGCATTTCCAGGGGCCTTACTAAGCCCCAGGACATGTGGTTATTTCAGCACAATGCACACCCTCTCATGTCTTATTGCATACTTATTAAGGATTTTAAATTACATCCATTGATATTTGTTAAACTTAACATGCTTACACAGGTCCTTTCAGATGTTCTCCCAGTTATGGGGGGGAGGCATTATTAGTAGGTAAGGCCTTCTGCAAGTACATGCATCCAATTTGAGAATTATTAAAACATGTATACAAAAAAATCTGGAAAATATTTTAAATTGATTGCTTTATTGTATACTGTAGGTTTACTTTTATTGAAAACAGTACAGAACAGTTCTAGTGTCTGGTCAATAGGTGGCACTGACACTACAGGTAAATGTGTTTTTTTTATATCACTGTAAGGGCACTGTAAGGGCAGCACTGTCTGAGTGTGTCAGCAGTTTAGTGTGGTAGCTTCAGGGCAGTCTGCAGTCCAGTGTCAGGAAAAGAGGCAGGTGGTTCATTGTGGCAGTACCATCATTGACTGAAGCCTTTTTTCCTTCAAGAGGAAACAACATTCTTTTTTAAATAGGAAAAGGTTGTCACTGGCTTTGAAGGCAACTCAGATTGTTAATATTAGAAGGAAGAGTGAGGCTGCATACGCCCCACAAGGCTGATATCTGTTGCAGTGCCTTTGACTGCTCTTTTAATCTGTGTATATGCCATGCAATTGCTCACAGTTAAAGAGAAACTCTCCAGTTCTAAAAACAAACTGTGCACTCAGCAGGAATGAATGGTGCTTTTCTGTGGTGGTGGTGGGGGTAGTTTGTACTATATATTGAACTGCATTGATTATGTGGCTGAATCTGTCGGATTTTATTCTCTTATTGTACTGCGCCTTGATGCCTGAAAGGCGCATAACAAATAAAGTTTTATTCTTATTATTGTAACAGAGCCTAATTATTTGGGGGACATGGCAATAGAAACTAAATCTGCCCATCAAGGCCTTTAACAACATGAAGAATTAATGATGTCTTGGCAGCCATGTTTACTGTGGGCAAAAACAGAGCTGCCAGGTTGATAAAAATCCAGGTGAATGTAATCTGCCTATTGGCCATGGGCAATGCTGTTGTGTCAGCATACGTGCACCATGGAAACTATCTCTCAGCTAGTTAGGTTTTAGGATTTTTAGCATCCATTTCAAAATGTTAAGCCTGATGGAATGCTGCTGTTGTAAAAACAACATTCTAACTTGTCAGTTATCAGCCTGTACCTCACAGGTAATTTTAATAACTGTATCATAGCAACATACACAGGTAACAAAGTTATCACAATCAAAAGAGTTAAATAACCGTACACTAGTAACATTAACAAATTTTACTGCACATTATTAGTTAGAAAACAATGGTTGGAAACGGGGCATTCTGATTGGCTGACAACATTGTAAAAGGGTTAGATTAACAGATGGACATCCTCATGCACAATAAAACAATAAAAATGTTAGTAATAACATTAATTATAATTTTAATTATAAAATTATTTAAAAATATGTAAACATGTTAGTTCAATAAAATCATTAAAGCATTCCAAGGGTTGGGGTACCTTTGTTAACCTACGCCAAGGAGCATAAGGCACTCGGCTATTCCTTGTGCCTCATGACCCTTTGGTATTAGAGTAACTGATGATAACCAACCGTTGGTCATGCCTCAATGCTTAATTTTTTTTAAATGAACTGGGGAAATATATGTACATAAAAATGACACATTTGGTTTGTACTGTAATGCTAAGTAAGGACACTGGTTTCAGTCATTTAGTAGAACATATACCCTGATGGAGCATTTAATCCCTTGGCTATGCCTCAGGCTCTCCTTTTTTTAATTTCAACTTTTTTACCCCCTGGCTTACCTCTCCCCCCAGCCTTGTCACTGACCTTCTCATGGACTTACTGGTTCTCTACCACTTTGTTGGGACCACAATAGTGTTAGGTGACCTGCTATGTCAGTCATGCATTGGCACACAGGGGTGCCGGTGCAGCTGCAGACCAGGGCTTTTTTCTCTTGCTGTTGGTTTTCTCCCAGAGGGTGCCATTGACAATGCCACATACATGCATGTGTGGATGACAGCTGGTGGCTGCCCCCTCCCTTTCTATGTGCTCTCTCTGTGCTGCCCCCTGATCTCTACCAGGTGGCAATCCAGCAGCAGGACACAGTGTCTTCCCCCCCGGGAGGTGAGCTGTCCTTGGAATACTTAAGCCACCCTACCTCTAACTGGCCCACAAGTAACCAGAGTCCATTCTCTAATCCGGGCTCACCACATAGTGGATGATAGTGCTACAACTGCAATACCAGCATGGCTATGCCTTAGGATCTTGGCTTTTCCATGAGGTCTAATCTGCTAGTGAAGAACCTCAACTTCTGCCCTTATTGCTAAATGATGGAATGCTAAGCACTGCACTGATGTCCTCTGCCAGTAATGGGTTGATTGTGCTGCAGCTGATTAGTACATAGGGAAGAAGGTAATGATAACTAGTGGTGGGCAAAGTGGCAGAATTTGCTTCGTGGAGAAATCTACGATATTCCACCCATTTTGCGTAGTGGAACGCAAAATTTCACCTGGTGGAGTGGAGAGATTTCATCTTGTAGAACGGCGAAATTTCGCCTTTCGCGATGAAATTTCTCCTTCTGTGGCGAAATTTCGCCCACGTCCACAGGTGAAATTTCACCTTAGCACTGGTATAAGTTAAAATGAGTAGATCCCTGGTGGCTAGCGGTTCCTCCCCCCACCTGTCCCAAATGTAGTGTAGAGAGACAAATCCCTGGTGGCTAGTGGTCCTTCCCCCACCTGTCCCACATGTAACTGTAAATAATTATATTATCCATGGTGGCTAGTGGTCTCTCCCCTCCACCCGGTAATAACCAACCCCGCCACCCACCACGGAAATGTACAGTAACCCCCCCACCCACATCCCTCCATATCTCCTCCTTTAGTCCTTAATAAAATAAATAATATCCTGTTAAAAGAAAAAAGAATCTCTGGTGGTCTAGTGGTGTTTTTGTAAATTGTAAACCCCTTCCTGAATCCAATACAGATCCCCTCCCCATTTCTCATAAATCCGATTCCTGATCCCTGGTGATCCAGTGCCCCCCCACCCAGCCTTCCCAGCAGCCAGATGTCCCTGCCAAAACCCCGCTCCCACTCCCATCCTAAATCCTGGCAGTGGCACTGGCAGACCGGCACAGCCTTCCTCTCTCCTCCACGGCCAGCCTGCTGACTGAGCTGTCAAATTGAAGCTCATTCATTGACAGCTCAGTCGGTGGGCCAGCCATGGAGGAGAGAGGAGGGCTGTGTTGGTCTGCCAACGCCACTGACGGATTTAGGATGGGGGTGGGAGCGGGGCTGTGGAGGGACATCGGGCTACTGGGGAGGCTGGGTGGGGGGGTCACTAGATTACCAGGGATTGGGAATCAGATTTATGGGAACTGGGAAGGGGATCAGATTTGGGAGGGGGTTTACAATTTACAAAAACACCACTAGACCACCAGAGATTTTTTTTTTCTTTTAACAGGATAATATTAACTTTTTAAAGGACTAAAGGAGGAGATACGGAGGGATACGGGTGGTGGGGTTACTGATTACATTTCTGCGGTGGGCAGTAGGGCGGGTTATTACTGGGTGGAGGGGAGGGACCACTAGCCACCATGGATAATTTAATTATTTATAATTAATTACATGTGGGACAAGTGGGTGGAGGGACCACTATCCACCAGGGATCTACTTATTAACTTATTACTAGTAAGTTATACCCACTCTAAGGTGAAATTTTGCCCATGGAGGGAAGGCGAAATTTCATTGCGGAAGGCAAAATTTTGCCCCCTGAAGGCAAAATTTCACCTAGGTGAAATTCGGACTTCTGCAGGAAAATTTTGCGAAGTGCTCCACAATGCAAATTTGCCCACTTCACCGGCACTCCGTGGGCAAAATTTAAATTCACTGCATCATCCATAGTGTTTTTAAAAGCTTTCCATGAAAATTTGCCTAGCTGGTAATTCTGCAATTCTCAAATAAAAAAAAAGGGTTCCAGGTTGTGGAACAAACAACATTCTCATAATAGCAGTGTTCTTATTTTATGTTGTAATTACAGTTTTATACAAACAGTTTATTCACAAATTTAGAACCTGTCCAGATCCCTGACTATGAGATTCAAACCCTAAACCACCTGTGATAGATTCAATTACTTTATTATAAAGAGAAAAAAAAGGTTTGGAAAAAGAAATGGAGGAGAGCAAGGGCAAGGCAAGGCAACTTTATTTCTATTGTGCCTTTTCCTGAAAGCTCAGGGAGCTCTACAATAAAAGCAACCACAATCTCTTAATTAAAGCAGACAGCTTATATATATATAGGATAAAGTATGGGGTGCAGTGTGTTACGAGAATTTAACACACACCCGAGTTGTTGGATGGCACATAAACCCTGAGGGCGAAGACTGAGGGGTTTATGTTAGCCATCCAACAACGAGGGTGTATGTTAAATTTGAGTAAAACACACTGCACCCCATATTTTATTTTATATAATTGAAGGGGTTCAATTTTTTCCATTGAGAGGTATGAAAATGAATGAAACACACAGTTTTGCCTTGTCTCGTGGATTTTCTTCATTTGGTAAAATGTGGAGTTTGTAACGAGTGAAAAACCATAAAGTAAGCATAAGAAGTTTTACAGCTGTTACATTGGGAATTTAATTAACTTTAACAGCAAAGAGAAACAAAAAAAAAAAAGTCTGATTCAATCTCCCGGTTGCTTTTTTCAGGTTGCTATGGGCGTTGCTAGGTGTTGCTTAGCAGTGGAGTCTTGTAACCTGCAGAGGAAGGGGAAACGGTGATAAAAAAAGTTGTGAGAAAGCTTTGTTTTAATTTTTTTTGAGGTAGTAGGGAAGAGAGAAAATATCTTGTCCTTTCACAGCGGCTCAGGAGGTGAGTGTTTGGCTGACTGAATTCATGAGGGACACCGTTTGTGACAGTCTCGAGCTGCATTGCATCTCAAGCATTTTCCAATTGAAAAAGGCGCATGAATGCCGTAACACCTACTCAGGTGTTATGGTATTTAATACACGCTTTTTTCAATAGGAAAAAACGGAACCCATTAATTATAAAATCATAATTAACAGTAACTAAAAGTGCAGTGAAAAGCCTCTGAAAAAAGGATGGTTTGTAAATTAGATTTAAAGGCCTCTACCGTGCGAGCAGATCTAACATATTCTGGCAAAGCATTCCATAATGTGGGTGTTGCCAAATAGAATGCTCTGTTCCCAGATTGATGAAGTTTAGAAATAGGGACACAAAGCAAGCCAGCATCAAAAAAGTGGAGTGTGCAGTAGTGGATCCAGGATTTTAGAATGGGGGTGCAGTGGGTGGGTCTTGAGGGTGGGGTTTGGTTTGCAAATCCTCCCCCCAATATAATGCCAGTCCATTTATCAGCTACATTATCAAAAAATAAAATACTGCAGTAACTGGGGATCAACAAGGGTCTTTTATAACAGGTAAACTTTACAGAAAACGAACAGACAGTTAAGATTGTAAGGTCAGTGGGAGGGAGTTAAAGGTCTTCCGTATGCAACACAACACATATCACTGGAATGCAACATTAAGAATGAGTGAGAACATCTCCCAGTTAACTCTGTGCTGGTCACATTCCCAAGCTTCTCAGGGCTTGGCTTATAATATTTGATATTTGGGATGCAGGGTGAAAGGGAGTTAAAGGTTTCAAATTGCAGGGTACAATAGGGTCTCATTGTGGCCATGGCATTCATCTCTAAACTTGGAAACATGAAACATCTTGCATAAATGTATTCTTGTGAAATGGTACAATAATGGATAGTAACATATCATTGTCTGTGTAAATGTTTGCCATCTTGGGCAGGAACAGGACCTCGTTGTAAACAAGCCTCTGAGCCTAATAGGATACCCTGTAACAATATTTCAAATAAATAAACAAATTCGGAAATAAATGTGGTCAAGTCCCTAGAGTGGGTCTTGTACCTTGTGACCTTCTCGCTCAGAGGTGAGAGCACAACCCACTAAGCACCTCTGCCACTAACAACTGATCTGCTCTGCTGTGTGCATTGCAGTTGGTTAGTAGGCTACATTTTCTTGGTGCCAATGACCTAATCCCAACCCATTTATGGGGAGGGGCCAGGGAGCTGCCCACAAAAGTGGGCTGTGAGGTGACACCCTTCTCAAATATTAAATTGGGTTCTACCCTTCATGCTGGCATAACACTCTCAGCTCCTCCAAACAATGTTAACAAGGCAACATGGCAGTCAGTCCATGCAGGAAATAAGAAGACTGGTGGTTCACTTTTCTGTTAACCAAAATTATGAACTGGATAAAAAAAAACCCCTGAACCTGATTGGCTAACAGCCCACATGAAGTGTGATTATATCTAAATACATCATCACATCAAAAAATAAGATCCAGCAGCACTGATAATTAATTATGCAAATATCACTGTGCCCCTCAGAAAAGCCTCACTTACCTCAAATGGCAAGAAGATCAGCTGATTGTCAGGTAAAGTTCACTATAGGCATTGAAGAAACCTTAAAAAGAACAGAGGAAAAAAAATGACAAAGGTAGAAAAATGACAGGCACAGGCAACACCAAAACAACTAGACATCATAAAGATGGGCAAAACCGAACAAAATGCAAAAAGGCAGACTACGTGGGCTGTGAATATCTTCGGAGATTGGCTGACAAAAAAAAAGTTAGAACTTGACTTTAATACTGTAACTCCTGAGAACTGAAATCAAATTCTGTGAGAATTTTATGGTACAGTGAGGACTGTCACTGGAGAACAGTATGGTATCACAAGTTATGTGAGGATAAGAGTGGGGCTGAACCACTACGTCAATGAGCCACCGTTGAACCAAAGCTTCTACTTATTGAGTGACGTGGCCTTCACCACACCGAACAATGTATTCACTGGAGCACTTAAAAACATAAAACGAGAAGGCAGGGACATAACTCAACATCTCCCTGCTGTAACAGAGAGAAAGACTTGTTGACATTAAAAAGCTCTCCCATACTAAGCCCCAACACAGCATCCAGTTTGCTCAGGAAAGTGTGGCTTAACATACAGCTACATTTTGCCAGGTGAGGCAAAGAAGGACTTTGGCAGCTGAAACCAAACAGTTTTGTGTTTCACACAGACAAGCAGGGGCATGGATATGTGTCCCTGGCTTGTAACGAAGTACATGAAGAATCATAATGACTCCCTTGAAAGTAATAAGCAGACAACCCGAGGCTGTATGATTGAAAATCCAACAGACCCCTTGTGCCCAGTGAAAAGCCTCGAGAAATATTTGACAAAGCTCTCAGTGGAAGCCCTGGTACTGTACTGACACCCGAAGTGAATGCTGCAAAACTATTTAGATAGCCAGGCCATACGGTACAGTAAAGAACCATTAGGGGTGAACTACCTAGCATCAATGCTCTCCCGAATTTGTAAAGAGTCAAACTTAGGAATCTCTTACACTAATCATAGTCTATGAAGTACAATGATCCAACTGCTGTCCAAAGCGGGATTTGAAACAAAATAAATAATGGCCGTCACAGGCCACAAGTCAGAGACATCCATCCAAAGTTATTGGCAGCCATCCCTAACAGAGCTCAAACAGTGGAGCAATATTATTTGCACAGTAAACACAACCCCCCTAAGATATCTCTCTGCCCCTCACCACCAACCTCTACCTACTGTCCTGATCCTTCCTATTACTCCCTCAATCCCCTACTAAGGCACTTGTTCCCTCCCTCCCCCCTTTCACCCATGCTCTCCATTGCCCTTCCCTCCATCCCCACCCCTCACTGAGCTTCCTCTGTCTCTTACTTGCTGTGCAAATATCCCTTCCTTCTGATCTGACAAAGCTGCCTTAGGCTGCTCCTGTTCTCACTACTGACCAGGCTTTCACCAGGGCAATTGTTAAGCGTGTTGTAGATTATTCTTCTACCATTCTGTATCATACTGTTGTTGAATGCTTAAATCCTGTTATTGTATAATTTGTTTTAACTAGTGACTCTTGTACTGCTCCCATTGTATGTTTTCCCACCGTTATGACGTGGAACCTCTGTAACTGAGTGATTTCCTGCTCAAAGGTATTATAATCCAAGACTGAAATAAATAAATAAAAAATAAATAAACAAAGATAAACCTGGAACATCCAAAGTAGCACACAGCAATCTAGAAAAAGAAACCGAAATCAGTACCCAGCAGAACACCTCCAGAGAAACTGGAGATCCCAAACAAAAAGCAGAAACCTGCCACGAGAAAACAACACAGCACTCGACCACAGAGCAAACTCCCAGGTAATGTTTTTAAATCAGCGTAAAAAAAAAAGGTTCTCAAAAGCTCAGCAAATAATGTGTGTTCTTATTCCCTTACCACAGGTCTCAAGCACTCTGGAAAATGTGAACACCACGACAGAGAAGGAAATCATCATAGTGCACCCCCAGGTAATTGTACAACTGAAAAAAAATAAGAGACCCAAAATTAAGTATTTTGAAATGTTGGAATGAAAATGTACTGCACATTCAGCATCCCAGTGCACATAACCCCCCCCCCCCAGCAACCTAAACAAATGCCAAACTGCCATACAAAATAGTACACAGAACTCCAGTTCGAAACCCGGTACCCCGCCACAACAAACTAACCCAAATGTTCCCAAAACAACTGTGCAACAAAAGTAGAAGAAAAGACATGACAATCACACATGAAACAGATTAGTCCCCCTCGCTCTCCCCAAAAGAACAAACACTTGTAAAATATGTAAACAGTGCTGCAAATATATATATATAAAAAAGCTGGTGCTTTCAACATAACCTATTGATAAAGCAAAACACAACACGTTTACCAGCAGCTCCATCCTGATCCTTAAAGCCACAACTTACCTTCGATAAAATAAAGCAAAACAGGAAGCAGTCCTCCAAATAATGGCATTCAAAATAAACACGAACACCAAAAGAAGAGTCTTCACTAGTCTTGCGCAGGAAAACCGCAGTCATACACCCCAAAAATGAAAAAAAATGCTGCATGAGTACTGACATATTGTCTCTTTTACAGATCCTGCAGAAACCTGAAGAGGATATCCCATTAAGCACTGCATCACAACTCAACACGTGGCGCCACCTAAAGACACCTGGAATGAAACTTGCAGTAAAAATGTCAAGCTCTCGATTGCCGAAAAGACCCTACTGCCCTACATTCAAGTTGGCACTATGACAAGCAACATGCAGTTCAAAGTCTATAATTACAATTATAAAATGGGCAAAAAAGTTCTTGAATCCTGATCGGATGGAAGCTCTCCCCAGCCATCTTCTTATCAGGACATAACCTTACAATGGGCACAACTTGTGGCCATCAAGACACAGCACACAGTGAAATCAATCCTTGTCACCGCTCTCCCGCTGCAACTCCTCAGCTAGCATTGGACAAAACAGTTGCAGTGGGAAAGCGGTAGCAAGGAGGAACTGCAGCAGGAGAGCGGTGGCAACAACAGCTAATGACTATCCAATATTCCCAATCCTGCAGAATAATCTCAACATCTTAGTTTTTCTTTTACTCGCCACCCATTAGTTGTGTTGTGGCTCCAGGTTTTATCTCTTGCTCCTGCTGCTCCAGACTGTGCCCACTATACACAGACTGTTTCTTTGATCTACGGATTCCATTCCCCATCCCAGACAAGTTCAGATCACAACTTATGGTACTGTACTTTCACCCCCCAAAAATCCCAGAGACATTATTTTTCTCCTTCACTTCAAGTTACCTGACACTGTTATGATTTGAAAAGCACAAAGCAGAAAAGTAGTCTGTATGGCGGCTGCTGAGGGACACACTCGCTCCCGATCAAGCCAGCTGCCCAACTTAAATCAAAACGATTAAAGATTGAAATTTCACATAAAAAATAAACTAAATGCACACAAAACAAAGAGCTGTATCTCTCTGACTGTCTGATTGGGGGGGAGGGGGTGCCATGTAAATAATGCCACTCAAACAGCTCTTGCTGTCAAAGAAATGGCTGCTCTCCATGTTCCTCACTACCACAGACATGCCTTTATCAGAATGTGAGTGTGTTATTCAGAAATCTAATTTAATACAGTGTGTAGGGAACGGGATGGGAAACACAACCTCAGTGGTGCCTCTGTGGGGGTGGGGGAAGGGGAGCACCATTGCTGCCTATTAAACAGTTCATTAATGTCCTCAATAGGGGGACTATTTTTACTCCTTCAGATATTAAAACCTTAGAGTTTTAATTTTCTTGACATATTTTTGTTTACTTTTCTTTTCTTAAATACTAACTTGAGGGGCCACTCTGAGGTGTGGGTTATGGCCTGATAAGAGCACTTCCCAGGTGCTAAAGGCACCTTGTGCCTCATATCGTACCTGGGGCATGCTCTTATCAGGCCATAAGCCACATCTTATAGTGTCGTATTACTGGCAGAAAACAAAGAAAATTAACAAACATTTCTTCAATGAAATGCTAGTTTTTCTGAAATGTTTTCCTTACAATTCAAAGTAAAGTCTTCCTACTCACTAGCTGATATAAAAAGAAAAGTGAATTTATTAGGAATTTTTTCATTAGCACTACATTTTATTACTGCTTTTTACAAATTAAAAAGTAACAGAATATTTAACTTATTGCTTATTAAAAAACAGTTAATGTATTAGACATATTGCAGAACGTTTTTCCTGTTTAATGCTTGAAACATACCGCACTGCTTTACCAATTGTCTGCCACATTCACAAGTCAATGCAAAAAAGGGACTATTTTTTCTTTTACTGCAAAGTATTTTTTGTGTTGCTACAAATAAATATATGAAAGTATAAAAAAATTCCTCTTTATTATTTCTGCTAATTTCTTTGGTCACAGTTCAGTTCATAATAACAATAACAAACTCCAGGGTGTGGTATATTATGGGATATTGTCACTTCTCGGGTGTTGGATGCACTCAGCCTGTGGCCTCGTTCCCAACCCCCCAAGGTGTGACGATATCCCACGATATGCCACACCTTGTCATGCATTATTGCTTAAGCATCAACTCATGAAGAGGCTTCAAGAGGGCACTGCACTGTTGCATATCCTGTTATTATCTAAATCAAAGACCTTTGAGTCCGGACATATTTCCACACCATGAATATTCATTTATCAGTCAATATCAGTGGACTGAAAATGACTTTACAATCAAACTAATTCCATCCAGTATTTTTATCATTTTAATCAGGAGTTTTGGACTGTTTTGCAGATGAACATGCAAACAAAAACACAATGAGGCAACTGTATGAATAAAATTTAAGTAAGAAAAAAAAGGAAAGAGAAAATCCCCTCCAACATTTTTTTTTCGTAGTTTTTGTTAATCAGAAAAGGAGAGCTAGACAATACTACTTATTTTTCCCTTGGGCAGGTTTTCTTTAACATAGTACCCCTTTTCTAATAGTGCAAAAAGCAGTTCAACCTTAACAGAAAGTGCAATAAACTCAGACTTTAGATGGAGAAATACTTAACATGCTATGACACTAAAACAACATTACATTTTAAACAAATCAAACTACTGGTATCCTCTGTTGTAAGCTTGTATTTACATAGTTGAGAATGTGTCCCTAATTTTGAGGGCCAGCATACCTCTAAACTCTTCCTCAATTTACACACTTCAGAATAAGCGTTCTGTCTCACATCCATCCCACACTGAAATGGTGCTGCCCACAGAGGATATGCTGAAAACTCACTGAAGCAAAATTAAACTTTGAGAAAACACAATCATTTATTTCTGCATTGTTTTGATCGTGCATCTTCATGTATACGTGTTCCTCCCACCTCCAGAGGGCCAGTACTCTGCATTGTCCCTCATTTCAATCACAAAGGGTTGAGAGGTATAGGGCATAACATCACAGGTAACTGGTTCTAGCCCCCCGCCACATCCCCAAAATAGACTGTGTTTTCTGTTGTTCAGCACCTGTCATTTATTACCATGCCCTCGCAGCACAAAGTCGCACTACAATCCCACTTGTGTGTCGCTTTGGATAAACTATTGACAAGAATTGGACTTTCGGAGTGCACTGAGTGCAAAGTAAAATCACGAGCAACTTCAGCCCTGGATTCCACAGCACCTTTCAAATTGCAAGTTAGGAAGGAGGTAAAGGAAGACAAGACAATCAAGAGAAAGAGAGAGAAATACTTGGTGCTAAAAAGATTGGGACTGACAGCACTCAACTGAGTCCCATCCTTCCTGCTGCTCATGTTGACAGGGAGCTTGCAGACTTGGATTGAGAAGAGAAACTTGCTCCTTCAATCAGTCAGCATTCCACCACACATGAGATGACACGAGTGACACACACCTTGACAGACAGTTACTTTTTCTTATCAGGGCCAGGCCACTTTTCTGGTCTTTTTTTTTCTTGTAGAGAAGAACTAGTTGGTGTGAGTCACTGACCTCCGAGTTCTCCAGCCCTGGGACCATTGCGAACTTCTTTTGCTTGCTGTCACTGTGCCTGTGGTCTACCAGCTCAAGTGGCACTGCCCCTGACTAGACACACACATGAATGGAATTTTACATTTTAGGACCAGACAGTGGTCTTGCTGATTGCAAGGCACTAGCTCGACCAATTGCCCAGAAAAAGTTTGCTTTTTGTTGTTTTTGTTGTTGTTTTATCTAGTCACTCATGTTCAACTTCATTTTTCTTCCTCACCTCACTGACTTGACTCACTTGCTACTGCCAAGGTGCCAAAACAAAACTGCCAACTGCCGTATGCTCTGATTGGACAGAGTAAGAGTAGACTCAGACCAGTCTATTATGTGACTGTGAGGAGCTTGCAAATTGAGGGGGGAGAGGGGAACACATGAAGGGCTAGGCTTAAGAGCCATCATTTTTTAAATGTTTCTCAGCCACTATTTTAAAAAGGACAAATTGTGTTTTGGCATGAGGCTCCATAATGGGAGGTGGGTCCACACCCACCGCCCCCCCTAGATCCACCACTGGGAGTGAGCAAGCTGGGTAGTAGGGCACTAGAAGATCTTTTTCCTAGTCTGATCCCCAACTGTGTAGGGCTTTGAAAGTTGTCAAGCATATCTTGAAGGTTATGCACCACTGCATAGGCAGCCAATGCAAGTGCATACACCACCAGAGTAACGAAGTCCCTACAAGAGGATCTCACAAGCAACCGGGCCACTGCATTCTGAACTAGTTGCAGGTGTTGCAACAAACCTCCAAATAACCCTAGGTATGAAGCATTGCAATAGTTGAGCCTAGACATGACAAAGGCATACACTGCCATTGCCAGGTCAGTAGACTAGATGCCGTTTAATCCTGGCATTGTTATGAAGATGGGAAAAGCCAGCCCAGACAACAGCAGACACCTGTTGATCAAGTGGCAACTTGCTGTCCAGGATGACCCCAAGATTCTTAACCACGTCTACAGCTCTGAGCGACTGACCACCCAGATAAGGAAACAAGGTCAGTCCACTTGTCATAGCCGGGCCCTGCCTACCAGACTCGACAATCATGACCTCTGTCTTACCCGGGTTAAGAGATAACCAGTCTGAGGACATCCAGTCATTAATTTCAGTCAAATAGCTCTCCAGAACCAAGACTGTGTCAGACCCACCAGAAGTTCCAGACAGGTAATGCTGAGTATCATCTGTATAGCAGTGAAACTCAATACCATACCACCTAATGATCTCAGCTTGTAGAAAAAGTTGATAGGAGCCGTATGAAAAATTGATTTTCTAAACGTTTCAGTCATTTCAATTCTGCTTATTATATCTGCCCTATGTTTCACTCTGTTAGAGAGGTTGTTCAAGGGAATATTTTGGCTTGTATGTTGATACAAAAACATTTTTCCTTTTTACCACTTATTAACCTTATCAAGTTACAATGTAATTAATTCTTACATCTTATATTTAAAATTCTTTTGTTAATAGAAATATTATACCACTCAACTGTTGTACTGTCTTTCACGTTTTCTTTGGTCAGTTCTGACCCTTATACTTACTGTTCAGTAGAATGCTGCCTGTGAAAATACAAAATGTCCTTTCAGTGTTCCAACTTAAAGTTGTAATACCAAATTTTATACAGTTTCTGAAAAAAACAAAATCCTGTGCTCACTAATGCAGTTAATTTGTGACTACTGTTGAAACCTGAAACCCCTTACCACCGGGCTCGTACCTCAAGAAATTCACTCCATACCTTAGTTTTGTTTGGTGATTTTGTTGTTAATCATGCAAAAGCACGTTATCATTCCTGCAACACATTTTAAGAGACTTAGTTTTACTACCTTTGTGATCTCTGTTTTCAGATACTTAAAATAAGCTTTCAAACAAATCTGGCTATGTTTTGTCTTTACCTTAGGGATGATTTTCTCCTGCATATGGCTTCTAATCAGATTCAATGGCATTTGCACACTGTGAGTGGTTAAGGTACTACCCCTCTTCTTGAGCCCATTTGTAAAAAGCTGGCATCTCCCCGCACTCTCATGCGACATTTTACAATAAGTATAAGGGTCAGAATTGACCAAAGAAAACATAAAAGAGAGTACAACGGTTGAGTGGTATAATATTTCAGTTAACAAAAATAATTTTAAATATAAGAAGTAAGAATTAATTACAATGTAACTTTATATGGTTAATGAGTGATTAAAAAGGAAAAAAATGTTTTTGTATCAACAGATATGAGCTAAAATATCCACGTGAACAAGCTCTCTAACATAGTGAAACATAGGAGAGATATAATAAACAGAATTGAAGCGACTTAAACATTTGGAAAATACATTTCTCATAAGGCTCCTATAAAATTTTTCTACAAGCTGTTACAGCATCTCTTGGAGCTGAAATTCAGAAGATATAATGCACCATTGCCCACACATTCAGAAACCATCAATTGATATCACCCAATGTCAACATGTACAATGAAAACAATACATGAGTAAGAATCAAGCTTTGAGGAACATCACAGAGGAGTGTCGAGGCCCTGGAAAGGAAATTTCCCAGGGCCACCCGTTGCATTCTCCCAAGTAAGTAGGGCTCAGACCAGTGCAATACAGTGTCTGTAAGTCCCACATAGTTCTTCAGATGATCCAGAAGTGTTCTGTGGTCAATAGTGTTGAATGCTGCTGAGAGATCGAACAGGACCAAGATAGTACAAAGCCTCCAGTCTCTTGCAATGAGGAGATCATTTGTAACTCTTAAAAGGGCAGTTTCAGTGCTGTGGCACACCCAAAGACCCAAATGGAGAGGTTTATAGATGTTAAACTGCTCCAGGAGTTCAACAAATTGGTCAACCACCACCTTCTCAATAATATTCCCCAAAAAGGGAAGGTTAGAGACAGGTCTGTAATTCCCCACCACATCAGGGTCCAAGGAAGGTTTCTTAAGAAGGGGCCTCACCACTGCCTGTTTAAGGGCAGATGGGAAAACACCCACTTTCAAGGAGCATCCAATGATTTGGGAAATAACTGGACCCGGAATCTCCTGGCACTCTAAAAGAAGCCAGGTAGGCCCAGGATCCAGCAAACAGCTTGTGAGATGCAAACCTGCCATAACTCTGAGAACCTTTTCCTCCAAAACTGGCCCAAACTCTCCCCAGATAGGGAGATTGACATTGTCACTCTGTCCCTGGCCTTGACCATCACTGGCCCATGACAGACCACCTGAGCAGATACCTAATCTAATGAAGGAGACCTTGTCAGAGAAGAAATCTCCAAACTCATTGCACTTTTCAGCAGAAAAACATTCAAGTGGGCTGTAGACAGGAAAGATTTAATAACCTGTACACAGTGAGAAAGAGTTGAGCTGGACAACTTCTCCCTGCAGTAATTGTCAAAAAAATTTATTTTGCTTGACAGCATTGTAAGAGAGTTAGGTTAATGGCTGGAAAGTACTATAAAGGAACTAAAATTTTAACAATTAAAACAAGTAAGTTACAAAAATAATAAAACATTTAATTTTATAAGGGTTGGGTTACCATTGTTAATCTAACCCTAAGGAGATAAGACACTCAGCTATTCCTCGTGTGTCTCATGATCTCGCTGGGCTTAGATTAATGGAAGGTAACCCAACCCCTGGTCATGCTGTAAAGCTGCAGTATTTGTTAGTTACCATAAAGTTTTTTCAGCAATACTGTATTTCTGGCAAAAACATTATTGTAAGTATTTTTCTTTTCACTGTCTTTCATTCCTGAGCTGAGAGTCAGGATTTTGAATATTTTAAAAGTTTCCAGTCCCAGGCCTTGTCCACCATGTAAGCCACAAGAATTGATGGGGTGTACATTAGACAGTTCTAACGGAAGGCCGGGGCGGTGGTAGTAAGCGGCCAAGTACCTTCAGCCCCTCACGTGCACATCCTTGGAGTGTCTTATTTTGCTGATAAAATGTTTGTTTTTTTTAATTGACTATAATATTTCATCTACACCTGATTAAATACTGAAAAACAGAGGTATTTGGCTGAATTATTGGCAACATAGTCCTTCCACCTGCTGTTAATTGAGTTGCCTTAGGGCAATTGTCCTTTCTTAGTTGCTCTAGCTGAAATTTCTTTCCTTCCTTTTTCACCCACTACGAGCGCGCGCACACACACACATGCTTATAGACATTTTTAAGTATGTAACAACATTTTAAACATCATTTTAAGGAGCAGCAGGGATTTGAGTCTGATGGTGCGTAAGAAAAAGAGAACAAGAATGAGCAAGCTTTATGGGGAAGGACAGAGATTGAGACCAACGTTTTCAGTTGATGGAAGCAGATTGTGGGTTGAACAGATAAACTGTTTGTGGTAAGCAAGTCTGTGAAGGATAGACTGGATCGGGCAAAGCTCCTGAACAAGACGCAGACTGTGTTTAGGGAGATTAATGGAAAGAGAAACAGAAGTCTGTGGGAGAGCAGGAAGTGTGACTTAATCTATCAGGGGGCTCCAAGCAACCCCCAAAATGTATTTACTATATGCCTTTTTCTTTCTGTGTGAGCTGCAGTTTTTTTTGTAAAGGACTCAGCCATTGAGTAATCTGTGCAAGGCAGGGGCTGAACTGTGACATAGCTTTCACCTCCTTAATTTGGTGTTAAATGCAGCTGATCGCTTCAGGGGGGCCCCATCCAGGCTGACCTTTAAGTTTAAGGTGTAAACAGGCCCATTGCCTTTGTTTTGTCTCCCACCCTCTGGTATTCCATGTAGGGAGAAGTGGCTAGAAAGATCCCTGCTCCCCCAATTGGTGTTCCTGATAGGGAGAGTGACTAAGAGTAGGACTGCAAGGACTGCTGATTTAAGTATCATTTTTTTCTATAATTTAAACTACATGATTACATACAACCAAAATGTTTTATAAAAAAAACTATCCAGTTGTGTGTACTGGTAATTCTATCTCAGTGTCAAATTATTACATGTCTAATTATCACAGTCCTATGAAACTCACTCACTTAGAATTAAGTCTTACTCTTGACCATAAAAGATTTAACAGTACAATTCAATGTGTATGCGTTATATTTTATCTCATTCCTAAAATCAAGAGATCTACAATGTGTTTCAATGGTACTGTTAAAAATCTTACACTGTCTTACTCTCTCATCTTACTCATTTTGAAGTTCTGACCTTGATGTAGCTCTTTTTTCAGGGTGAACAAATGAACATATTTCTAGGATTCCATCAGTAAATCTTGCCATTTTTTTTATCTTGGCTTACTTAACAATAACAGAAATGTTTGATCCCAGAAATGATTTCTTCCAACAATCATTCCATTTGCAATATTCTCCTTACAGTTCATGACTCCTCCAGTAAATCACCAACTTAACTCTTACACCTCCCAGGACTTAGCCCCTTTTAGAGATGGGTCCATATCTTACCCAACAAAACTCCCACATCCTAGTTCCTACCACCTGACAGGACAAAATGATGACATTCAGAACATAGGGTCCATGCATGTTTCTTGGGGAAGGCCTTTGGTGAAGTGTAAACCATGGCATTCCACACCCAAATAATTATCTTAACCAGGCCAATTAATAATTATTTTCTCTAAATGATCAAAACACGGACTACTGTTATATATTCTAGGAAGGAAAAATGTATGGATGCTAATATAATATATTAGTAGTAAAATACATTTTTTTCAGAAAAATCCATAATTTCTGATTTCCAAGCCTGCGATTTTGGAAGTCATCTAATTTTTGGTTTTACATCTGGAAGTTTTTGCCTTATTTTTGGAAGTAAATACTCCCAAAATGGAGTTAACTGAATCCGTGGATGCAGGGTGGCTTTGGCACAAGGCATCCCGACTTTGATGCAGCCTATGTTTGAAAATCTGGATTGATGCAAACTTTGGTGTAAGGTGCCACTTGAGTCAAATCCTTTTGGCGCAGGCACCATCCACCAAATTTCTCACTTTTAAAATCAAGCCTTTTTTAGTTTAATTCATTTTGAAGTATTTTAGTTAGGTTATTTAGATTTTATGCCACTTGTTAGGGATAGTAGGGAAATATTTTTTCAGGTTTCAGTAACTGATAGGCAATGGCAAATGGGCCCTGTCACGTCAAAGAGGCATGCCATAGCAAAGGGGTATGGCTGCAGTAAGGAGGGCCCCAGATTTCTCTTTGGCCTAGGACCCCAAGTTGCCTTAATCAGGCCTTGGGGAGGAAAGAAGCAAGCTCAGCAGCAATATACAGTTTTCCTGTACATGACTTTAAAAAAAAATAATAAATCACTGCTGTTGGAAGTGGAGTAACCAAGTAAGTGAGTGAGTGATGGGGCCAGCTGACACGGATATTGTAGCAGTATGGGGTGGCATTGTTACAATGTTTACCACATAAGAGAGAGAGAGAGACAGAGAGAGACAGTAACCGATAGGCTAAAGGGCAGGTGCATTGGGGCACAAAAGGAGCTCTTAAGAAACAAAGTAAATAAAACTGTTTAATATAAAGTTTTTCACCAGGTTTGGAGGGTGCTGTTATTTAAGCCTTTGAGCAATGAGGACATAGCAAATGAATGTTTAAATAATGTGGTGCCACAGGCTAGTGACAAAAAATTCTATATTAGAAGTAAAGATATTCTAAATCTTTAAAGTCTACTCTGCCTGGGCCAGTTCTTAGCCATTTATTAGATAATTCTATTGCACAGCTAATAACCTATCATGATACAGGATTTTCTCTTCCCAGTTTATATAAAAAAATATTAAATATCTTTGTGTGGGTATACTTTTTACCAACAGAAACATGTAGTAGGACCATCCTAATACATCCACAGTAAGAATCTAGCATGCACATTCAGAAGGTATCCTTGATGGAAGCCATTTTTTTTAATTTGTGCGTGGTGGCCATCTTTAATGACTTAAGTCATTAATTACGAAATTAGTCATAAAAGCTGTTTTAAGAATATCCGAGGGAATTAGTAAAAATCTGATGATAAATCTTAGGACATCAGAAATGCATTTTTGCTAAGTAACTGTATGACGAAATTTGTTGCCAATTAACACATTGTTGCTGTTTTCCTGCTTAATTAATCTATTAACATATTTACTCATGGAGTCACTAGTTCTCATTAGTTAGCAAAAAAGAATACACCATATAAAAGTTCTGCATGGCATACAATAACATGCATAATTTTTTATAAAATGATTCATGGCAAAAGGTAGGGAAAAATGAAGAAAATGCAATGACCCAGCTCACTCATATGTATCATGTTCACGTACGTCTCTCTAGATAATGGAAAGCCATCAAGGTCCTCCATAAGGAATGACACAGGCTAGGGTGCCCAGTTGCTCTGAGATATATGAACACTTCTGGAGAATTATGAAACATGAGGCCAAACTGTGTGCTTACAGCCACTGGACATGTAGTATACCTAGCACAATGGGACACAGAAACATAGAATGTAGGGCCAAAAAAAACCTACTGACTCATCTGGTCTTCCCAGCTCTACCTGGTACCTGCCCTAGTGAATATCAGCCTCCCTTTTTTTCCTCCCTATTACACTCCCTCCTGCGCCTATCAGGCCCTTGTGCCAGTCCCACCCCTTTTTCAATTCAGTTACTCTTTTAGCACAGACCACCTACTCCGGCAGTCTTTTCAATTTATCCCCCACTCTTTCTTTGACAAAGTATTTGCAAGCATCCCTCCTGAACCAACCCCAGCCAGCTTTAGAGGATTGCCCCTTGTGTTTGTACTTGGGTTGAGCCATTCCTTGCAGTACACCTTGTTAATCCCATGGAGATATTTGTAAGTTTCTACCATGGCCCTCCCTACCTCCTTATCTCGAGGGTGTACATGTTAAGATTTCTCAGACTTTCCTCGTATGATTTCTCCCCCAGCATCTGGACCATTGTTGTCATCTTTCTCCATTTACAGTATGGGTGACATAGGTGGAAGTGCATTAGATTGGAGTGCCAGTGGACTGGGGGAAGGGAGGTTCATTTGCAGAGTGAAAGAGAGGGGGAAGAAGGGTGGATGGGTGGTTGGGGGGCAGAAAGTTTACTTTTTAAGTATATCCAACCTTCCTGGATCAGTTGGGAAGACCTTAATGTGTGCTAATCCTCTTACAGAATAGTCATAAAAAATAGTCTTATTTAATGAAAAATTCTCATGAGATCTGTGTCAGGTTGTGCTGTAATAATCAGGCAGTCACATGATGCTTTTGGCCAATCTGATTGCTAGGATTTTTCATCTATTTTATTACATTTTGTATTTGACTGCTGATGTGAAACTTACCAACCACAAATACCTCCTTCTTTATGCATATTTTTCAGTTGGTAAAATCTTTCTGGCAAGGAGCATAATTTCCACCAGCATTAAACTTCCCACACGCTCCAGCTAGTGGGGCACATTTATGTGCAATCTCCTGTATGGTTATACCATTGCAGAAAAAAACCCCACTATGTTTAGGCTTCAGTTAGGGTTGCCCCTTAATGCCACAAAATTAAAGCAATGTGACATAAGGGTAAGCAAAATTGCCCTTAGCTTTGGAAATCTGTGGAGTGGTGTTTCTGGGACTTTGAATGATCGTGTGAGGCAGTGTTGGCATTGTCCTAGCTGTAGCTCCATCTTTCCAGGTCACCAACAATAAACAATACTCACACACTAATGCTTGTAGAGAGGTTGCCCA
This sequence comes from Neoceratodus forsteri, assembly GCA_016271365.2. NCBI lineage: Eukaryota > Metazoa > Chordata > Ceratodontiformes > Ceratodontidae > Neoceratodus > Neoceratodus forsteri. The sequence continues at coordinate 1,284,410,124 of CM057453.1, forward strand.
AGCTAAGGCAACACCTATGCTGCATTGCATGATAGTTCAAAACCCGAGAAACACCTTGCTATAGATTCCCTAAAGCTCAGAAGAATTGTTCTTACTCTTACGTCAAAGTTCCTTATGTTTGTGGCATTAAATGCAACACGTTTTTTTTTTTTGCTTGTTTGTTTGTTGATCGGGAAGGAGGACTAGACAATTTTTTGCCTATTTTCAGCTGGGGTGGTGGTGGGGGGATACCAATGGATACCAACTGAAATTGAACCAGATTTTTAAGCTGTTGGTGGTATTTTTTAGTGAATGGGGGAAATTTGGCCAGGACACTGGGGAATTCCCCTACTGTTTGCTAGGGGACACTGTGATGGATGGAAGACTACAGTCTTGTACTGGAGTAGGTGAAAGGAGGAGGACAGGCTGCAATGGCAGCAACCGAGATGGAGGCAATGGATGCAAATATGCCACTTCATGTGCCACAAACAGTTGTGGAAATCAATACTGAAGCACCTAGCCAAAGGAATATGGATTATACCAAGGAAATGGATCTAGAAGCAGCAGACAAAAAACTTCTACAACAAGCAGACGAACAGAAGCAGATTCTACAAAAGAAACTTACCAGTGTCGAGAAGCAATGTCAGGAAGCACGACAGAAACTCGAGGAAGAAAAAAAAACAAGACGGCAATGGCTCACCAAGCACTTCCAAAAATGCCCGAGCTGAAGTTTTTGTTTAAGGGGCAACATCGCAAGACCCAGGAAGCTGTAAGTGAGGAAATAATACAAATACATGAATCTGGCCACTGGTTATCAGAGATTGTATTCTGGTCGTCGGGTTGGTTGCAGACAGAAGAAGGAATCTAGATACCGGATGAAACAATCCCGATACCAGGCAACAGCCCCCAAACTGTAAGTGACTCTGCTCATAGTGTACTGTGCACACAGTGGGGAAGGGAAATGGGGCAGAAGCAACAGGGGAGCCGAGAGAAACAGAACCTCTCTCCCTGTCCCCAAGGGGTAGTCACCCTGAAGTGTTTTATGATGTACCGACAAGTGTATCGATTATACAAGCAACACAAAATGAGGAGGCACATCCTCCTCCTCCTCCTCCAGAAAGAGACTCTGAGACAGGGGATACTCAAAACAGTAATCAGGAGGGCACAGAAGGCCCAACCAACAACAACCCCACATATGCTAGTCTCTTCTCCAAACTTGTGGAGTTAGCAAAGAGACGGAACGCTGTGCATTGGAGAGACATGGGAGGTCTGAATTCACCCCAGACAGATATTATGTGGGGTGAGAATTAATAAAGAGATCCCTGGGATTTAACCCAGGTGACGTTTATGCCTTCATACATGCACCAGGCGAACACAGCTTTGACATAAGCTTTAGGTCCCCTGAGTTGCTTGATCGTTTTTGGTCAAAATATGCTATTTTGAAGACAAACCCTTTGTGGGTGCTGTTCCAAGCAATCCTAATGTCAAAAAGCCCAACTAAAATCATTACAGTGCTCTTTTGCAGTGAAGGTATACATATCACTGATATATTACAGTATATTGGCTGGAAAGAAAATGCACAGTACAGGGTAATCCAGACCCCATATTTGATTCAGAGGACTTCATAATGGGGGATGGCACATCAAAATAAAATTGCAGCAAACAAATTCAGGCCTTCAACACCTGCCCAACTGCTTCTTTTTGGGCAGAGACAAAGGCTTTATTTTTTACCTAGGTCAACCCCGCCAATGTTGTAAATGCGGGTCGCCGAGACATTTGAGCAGTCAATGTGAAATAGTCAAATGTGCCCAATGTGGAGAGACCGATCATACTGTTTTTTCAGCAGAAAGTTCAACAAGTGCAACCTTTGTGAGGAGGAAGGACATAATTTTATGGAATTTCCCTGGCCCTCCCACAATACTGAGTCCAAGACTTTTACATAAATAAAAATGCAAGAACAGCTGCACATGCAGGACAACCAAGACCAGATAGGCAACACACTAATACTATTGTGGTGCCTGAAAAGAACTGGACCCCCACCTTCCCACCAGCTCAAATGAACCCTACTAACAATAGGGCAGGACAATCTGCTGATAACAATCAGAACACTGGTGACATGCTACCCCCTGCAGTGGTACTGGATTCAGAAAATTTCCAGATGGTCAAAAAAAGAGGGCAGCCAACAAGAAACATTCCTGAAACACAATCAGATCAAATACCATTACAGAATAAATATGTATGCCTGCAATGGGGAGACTCAGAAATAGAGGAGGAATCAGATGCTGCCTCTGCTTCATCCTCACAAAACGATGTTCTGTCAGAACCTGAAAACTACACAGTGGACCCTAACAAGAAGAAGACGAAGAAACAGGAAAAAGGTAAAGACAAACCAGTTCGGCGATGGATGGGTCGTAGGGTTTGTAAAGCCAACAAAAACTAACCTATGCGACAACAAACTACCCCTCTACAGGACCTAACCCTGGCCTCTCTTAATACTAACAGTATCTTGTCGGAGAAAAAAAGACTCACAACATACTTTTTATTTTCAGAAACACAGTACGATATAGTCTTCTTACAAGATGCAAGGCTTCATAGTAAATATGATATAAGACAAGTTAGCGGAGCATGGGTATGGGGCAAAATGTATTGGTCACTGGGGGAAGACTTATGCAGTGGGGTAGGGATCTGTATAAATAATTGAAATTTTAAAGTAACAGATTTAGTAGACATATGGCCAGGTATGACCTTACTATTGGATATTGAACTAAACTCATGTCTTTTTAGATTGATAAATGCATATGCACCTCAAGCAAGGGTGGATAGAATAGAACTATTACATAAGATCAAACTGTATTTGTTTACAGCAAAAAATGTTTTACTTGGAGGAGACTTCAACATCAGTTGGTTTGTTAAAAACGGAGGGATGAAAATAGCAAAAACTTTTTGTGACACAACCTATTTAAATCAGCTAACACAACAGACAGACTTGCAGGATGTGTTTATATCCAAAGAAAATAAAAGTAGCCACACATTTTTATAGGACCCATATCAACCAGGATAGATTATTGGTTTCTTTCCCAAGCATTACCAGTTGAGAATTCCGAAGTAATCCCAGTAGCCTCGTCGCACCATGGTTTGTTAAAAGTAACCATTTCAATGTTTAAAGAAACAACAAGAGGAAGGGGGTACTGGAAACTAAACCATAGCTTAATAGACTACCCTGAAGTGGCAGAAGGTTTAAAACATACATTAGAAGTAAGGCAGCCAGTATAGATTTTATATGATTCAATAACAGAGTGGTGGGGAGATACAAAAAAGGAGATTAGTGACTACTTCAAAACTATAGGGAGACTAAAAGGGAAAGAAAATAATGACCAATATTATAAAATTAGAGCAAAATTGTATGCCCCATTATCAGTACAAAATGAAAGGGAACTGTAGATCAAGAACTCTTTAAAAACTGAAATGGATTTATTACAATATAATCGAACGAAGGCTCTTGAGACAGAACAAAGATATGGGGTACAAGGGACCCAAGAAGGGATAAACCCTTTTAAAACGTGCAAAAAGATGGAAAAATAAAGAGATACAGGCAATAGAAACAAATGATGGGAGAGTGGTAACTTCCCAGACTGAAATAATGAAGGAAGTGGAATCCTATATAACTCATATATTTGGGACACCATCAGACTTAGAAGAAAATTTGGATAACTGGTTACAATCTTGCCCAGGGGAGAAATTATCACAATAGCTACAGAAAGAATTAGAGAGACCTATAAGCAGAAAACATCATTCTGAATATACAGAAGGGGGTGTCACCAGGGAGTGATGGGCTACCATATGAATTTTACCAAACAATCTTCCCGGTCATGAAAAAAGAAATAATTATGGTTTATAATGAATGTTTAAAAACACAATGTTTGTCCACCAATATGTACCAGGATTTATTAATACTGTTACTCCAATCTGGGAATAAAACAAATCTGATGAATTGGAGGCCAATCACGTTATTAAACATAGATTTTAAAATTGTAACAAAACTACTCAGTCTTAGATTGGCTAATACCCTAGAATTCATAATACATCCCTCCCAAACTTGTGGCATCACAGGACACAAGACAGAAGATGCTCTGATTCTTCTCAGAGAAATAACTGAAAAAGGCAACACAGATGAGATGTCAGGCTTCCTGGTAAGCCTTGACCAGGCAAAGACCTACGATAAGGTACCCCATGCATACATATGGAAATGTATGCAACATTATGGATTTGCTAGGAATTTTGTAACATGGATACAATGGGAGGGCTTTAAGCCTGAGGTTCAATGGACGGAGCAACTATGTCACTCCCCCATCAGGCTTATAAGGTCACTCATCCTGGGCCTTTCCAGGATTCATTTCTCATTTGCTGCTGGAGGCGCCGCCCTTCCTCACTCCTCCCTCCCCTCAGCTTGCTTCATTTTGCGATGCCTTTGACCGCCTGCTCACTGCCTTTGAGGTTTCCTTCACCTATCTGTTTTTTCCTCCCCGCTCCTTCCATCGTTTCCAATCTGTCCTGGCTCCCCTGTGTAGTTTGTCTCCTTCTCCCTTTCCACTCGCTCTGGCATTTGTTTGCTTCCCCATCTCACCCCTTCCATCTCTCTGCTTCCCCCCTCCCCTCCCTGCTCCATTGCTGCATCCTTACCACTCACTAAGGCTGCTGCACCATGCTCAGCTGCTCGCCTCCATGGCTGATTGCTGCTCTCTCCTGAAATCCTCTGCCGCCACTCCTCGGGTGTGCCGGAGCCCAATCTGCATGGCTTTCCTCTTTTTCATTCAGCATTTGGCCTGTCTCCAGTCCATGGAATCTGGCCTTTGGTCCGCTGCCCTCCTCAACTGTCTGGCCTGCCTAGTGCTGCTCAAACTCATCTGCCACGGTGAGTGTTGCTGCTCCTCATTCGCTTCTCTGCCTCCAATTCTGGTTCTCTAACTGTGCATGTCTGTTACCGCCCTGTTGATTTGTTAATGGCAAACTTTTCTCAGTAAGCTGAATTAAAGTTCTTGTGCCGCCTTGGGTGGTACTTTGTTGTATTGTTCGCTGGGCTGATTTCGGGTGTGACTTCACTTGCCCCGACAGTGCACCCCACTTGGTGTTTCGATTGTGCTCTATATTGGCCTGCACCAACTGTTGTTTCTGGGCATGTGGTCCTCCATTTGTTTGTATTCTAACCATGTTCCTTTATAGGGATTTGCACCTCACTTTACTGGTCAGGGTGCCCTGTGTGTTCCTTGTTCGGAAATAAGTTTGACCACACTTAACTTGAATGGTTGTACATTCTTCCTATCTGCTGGCTCCTCTGCTTGGTTGTTCCATGGGTTCACCACCCTCTGAGAGAAGTGCTTCCTACAACTACCCCTTTTTCTGCAGTGTTGAAGTGGCTACTCAAGGACTTGGCCCTTCGACTGCAGAGTTTGACAGGTCAACCCCCATTTCATTCTACCCTACTGTATTACCTACCTTCACTTTTGTATTTCCTAATGACTGTTTTACACCATGCCAGCCTTCTAGACTTCATTTCCTATTTGTACATCATCCATTTCATACCTCACCTTATCGCCCTGGACTAGGGTACTCTATGAGGTGCTCCTCATCATTCCCCATATACTTTATCCCTCACTTCCTCTGCACTCGTCCTTCATCCAGTTTTATTTATCTTCCATCTGTGCACTCGATATTTCTTTTGGGCCTACCTATCCTGAATCAGTCTTCTTCTTATGGCCTCTGAGTTTCATCATCCTCAGTCTTCTCACCAGTTATCAAGGATTCACTCCAATCTAGGCCAACAATTAATATTTATTTAGGGCATACCTGTCATGAATCATATGCCACCTCATCAAACCATGGCCCTCCTGCCACATGTATTCAGGTTCATGACTCCGGTCATCATTCCCTCATCCTTACCTCATGGTTCATCTATTTCCATCGCTCACTCAAGCATTCCTATCATTGAATACTATGCTCTTGCATTTGCTCCGATCAATCACTCGACCTGAGCATACCCTCTGGTTCCAGACATGCCTTCTTGACCTCAGAGTCTACCTTCTTTCAGGGAGCATACTTAATCACATCATTCTATTGAGCATACCACCTTGGAGACAGGGAATGGCATCACAGTCCGCACAGGGGTTGTATACAGACCCCCGTCTCAAGGGGAGGAAATGGACAACAAAATGATAGAGGACATTCTCAAAATGGCTGAAAAAGGGGAGATACTGTTGATGGGGGACCTGAATATGCCAGATATTAACTGGATAACATGCACTGCAGCCACATCCAAGAGCAGGGTCATTCTCGATGCCCTGCAGGGGGCAGACCTTAGACAGCTAGTGTTGGAACCCACTCGGGAGGGAGCAATACTAAACCTGGTACTCTCAAATGGAGAGAGGATCACAAATTTAGAAGTCAGTAGACATCTGGGAGCAAGCGACCACTGCACAGTGTGCTTCACAATGAGCACAACCATGGAGATAAGCCATAGAAAAACAAGGATACTGGACTTTAGAAGGACTGACTTTGGCAAAATGGGCGAATACCTGAAAAATGCACTAGCAAATGACCAAAAAGGAGGGGTGGAAGAACAATGGAGAAAAATCAAAACTGCCATCATAGAGGCAACAAGCCTTTGTGTGAAACAAATAAAGAAAACAAAGTGGAGTAAAAAACCACTATGGCTCTCAAAAGAGGTGTCAGGGAAGGTTAAGGAGAAAAAGGCTGCATTCAAAAAGTATAAGGAATCACAGAAGGAGCATGATAGGGAACTGTATCAATTAAAGCAGAAAGAAGTGGGGAAGGCAGTCAGACTAGCAAAGGCCCAAACTGAGGAAAAAATAGCCAACTCAGTTAAGAAGGGGGATAAAACCTTTTATAGGTACATTAGGGAGCATAGAAAGGTTAAGGGAGGGATAGTGAAGATTAATAAAGGAGAGGGGAGGTGGGCAGAGGGAGACAGTGAAAAGGCAGAGATACTGAATGAATACTTTTGCTCAGTATTCACAAAAGAAGATGAGGAGGAGTTACCTAAACCAGACAATAGAAGCACTCTGGGTATGGAGGTTGACACCAGTCCATTCACAGAAGAAAGAGTCCTGAAAGAACTCCTAAAACTCAAGGTGGACAAAGCAATGGGGCCCTGACGGGATTCACCCCAGAATCCTAAAAGAACTAAGGAAGGACCTAGTGACACCATTGACCACGCTTCTTAACAGATCATGGCAGGATGGGGCGGTACCTGTGGACTGGAGGAGGGGGGGAGATGTGATTCCCCTTCACAAAAGTGGGAGCAAGGCAGAAGCAGGAAACTACAGACCTGTAAGTTTGACCTCAGTGCAAGGGAAAATGATGGAATCACTTCTGAAAGAAAGAATTGTTGAGTACCTAGAGGCCAGCGGGGCACAGGACCCAAGGCAGCATGGATTTACAGCAGGAAGGTCATGTCAGATGAATCTAATTGATTTCTTTGACTGGGTGACCAAAGTAATAGACCAGGGAGGGGCTGTGGATATGGCCTACCTAGACTTTAGCAAGGCATTTGACACAGTCCACACAAAAGATTAATAATCAAGTTAGCCAGCCTGGGAGTGGGTCCCAGGGTGGTAGCCTGGGTAGCAAACTGGCTGCACAACAGGACACAGAAGGTAATAGTGAATGGAACACATTCCGAAGAAAAGGGGGTTACTAGTGGAGTACCTCAGGGCTCAGTACTGGGTCCAGTCCTCTTTAACATCTTTATAGGTGACATTGCAGAGGGTCTGGAGGGAAAGGTATGCCTCTTTGCAGATGACACAAAGATCTGTAACAGAGTTGATACACAAGGGGTAGAAAAAGATGAGAAGGGACTTGCTGAGGTTGGAGGAATGGTCAGACATATGGCAACTTAGATTCAATGCAAAGAAGTGCAAAGTAATGCACCTGGGAAACAAAACCCAGGAGAAGAGTACACAATAGCAGGGGAGGTACTAACAACAACAAAAATGGAAAGGGACCTGGGGTAGTCATATCAGATGACCTAAAGGTGGGTAAGCAATGTGAAAAGTCGGTAAGGAGAGCCAGGGGGATACTGGGATGCATAGGAAGGGGCATCACAAGTAGAAAAAGGGAAGTGGTTATCCCTCTGTACAGACAGTTGGTGAGACCCCATCTGGAGTACTGTGTGCAGTTTTGGAGACCTCATCTACGCAAGGACATAGACAGGATGGAAGCAGTCCAGAGGAGGCAACTAAAATGGTGCAGGGTCTACATCAGAAACCATATGAAGAGAAACTGAGAGAGCTTAATATGTATACCCTTGATGAAAGGAGGGACAGGGGGACATGATAGAAACGTTCAAGTACCTCAAGGGAATCAACAAAGTCCAGGAGGGTAGCATCTTTCAGAAAAAGAGATGTGTAAGAACAAGGGGGCACAATTTAAAGATAGAGGGGGGACGGCTCAGGGTTAATGTGAGGAAATTTTTTTTCACAGAGAAAGTGGTGGATACATGGAACAGCCTTCCTGAGGAGGTCGTTGGGTCTAAAACAGCGGGGGAATTCAAACATGCATGGGACAGACAAGGCAATTATAGTGGGGGGTTGCAGGAAGTAGGCTGTTGGTTAATTAGAATCTGCAGCTTATCCAGTAGGTAGGGAAATGGGCAGACTGGGTGGGACAAGTGGTCCTTATCTGCCGTCAAAGTCTATGTTTCTATGTTTCTATCATCCAAGTTCATTTTCAAGTTCATTTCCTGTCTCCTCTTCTTCACACTCATATCAATCAACTGAGCATACCTCTCATGGGGTCTTTTGCTACCTCATCGACCCACTACGCCCCTGAAGAGCTCATCATCATCCATCTGCATCATTCTCAGTCTTCTCATGTTGGACTACTGCACTCCTGTGGTGATCATCATCAGTCTTCATCATCCTCAGTCTTCTCATGAGCACATCTGGATATCCCTAGCGCCTCTGACTACTACATGGATCTGACTTCTACAGGGATCTACTCCTTCCCATTGACTACTCGAGCATCCCCTCTTGAGTCCCTACTGCCTCATGTTCCTTCTTCAGTCTGTGCTTTCATTTTGAGGGTTTTCCCTATCCCATCATCTTCCCTACTCATGTCCTTCTCTTTAATGAATCGTTCTCTTTAACGATATATGTCCTCAAATCAAACATCATCAGTCTGGAGGGAAAGTGACCTAGGCCTTGGATCCCTAGAGGTTCCCTCCTCAAAGGGTTTTTTTCCTCTCCTCCATGCCAATGGTCATAATATTAGTTAGCATTGTGCTTTCTTAGGTTAATTAGTTAGTTCCACTGTTGGATGGAGGCAGATGGTGGCCCCAGCTTTCCCCTCTCTCCTTAGGAAGTCCACTCTTATCATCTTCTCAGAATTCATTCATTCATCATCCTCACCTCTTCGATACTTGACACCCAACTGGGTATTCTTTTGGGGCTTCTTTCTAACCTACCTTTAGCTGACACAATCATTCCCATGGCACCTGTAGGTGAGGGAACCCTTCTCTAGGGTTCCTTGCATCGTACCCCTACAAGGTGGTATAGCCCACCGATAGAGAAGCGGAAAGCCACAAAGTAAATCAAGTCACACAAGCATCATCTCATCTAGTTGCATAAGCACAACTGAATGGGAGGACTTTAAGCCCTAGGTTCAATGGGCGGAGCAACTATGTCACTCCCCCATCAGGTTTATAAGATCACTCATCCTGGGCCTCTCCAGGATTCATTTCTCATTGCCCACCATCCATCCTTCCTCCTCCTCCTCCAGTGGCTCGTTTCTCCTACCCATGGGCTTCTTCCTAACCTATCTTTAGCCGACGCACTCATTCCTGTGGCACCTGTGGGGGGGACCCTCCTCTAGGGTTCCTTGTGTTGTACCCCTACAGGGTGGTATATCCCACAGATAGAGAGGCAGAAAGCCACAAAGTAAATCAAGTCACACAAGCATCATCTCATCTAGTTGCGCACGCATGCTGGCCCAGTGGTGCTGAGGGTTGAGGTGCTGGACGCCACACCTCACACCATGCTGGCAACCTGGGTTCGGCTACAAGCCCAGAGCACTAGGGGTCAGCAGGGAAGGGAAGAGATCAAGCATCCAGAGGACTACTCTCTCTTCCCAGGGAGGGACGGGGTGAAAGATCGTTCGAGGAGCGACCTCTGGAGGCAGCTGAGGGTAGCCAAAAGCTGCATCGTGGCGTATGCCTGGGGGTGGAGCCATGGCAGTACGTTGCCTTGACAGCTGAGCTCCACAGGGGAACTACTTAAGTAAATACTCCTCTCCTCCCAACGATAGGTGATGGCGCCTCCCACCCAAGGACCACACTCCTAGTAGTTGGGCGTGGCTCTCTCCTTGGTCCTCCTCCTTCCCATTCCAGTGTTCAATCCTATAAGAAAGAGCACCCTGGGTGGGGGTGACCCTTCCCCGAAGGGCAGACCCAGGGGATGCCTGGTGCTGGATGGGAGAGGAGACGAGTCGGGTCATGCAAGGGAGGTAGAGTCCAAGGACTGGGCAGTCTCTGGAGAGAGTTTGGTGGGGTCAAAAGGAGGGGAGGAAAAAATGGAATTTGAAAAAAAAAAATAGTTGTGTAAGCACAATTGAAGCATGTTATAAGGAAGCCAGATGCACTCCATATATTAATGGGTGGTAAGGTGGGGACTGCAGAGTGTTACAAGGGGCCAGACAAGGATGTCCACTGAGCCCTTTACTTTATATCCTTACTCTAGACCCCAAAGTTCAGACAATTAATTTTTCGGAGTCAGTAGTTGGCTTAACAGTGTCTAGCACAGATCCAGAAATAAAAAAAGTGGCTTACGCAGACGACTTGTGTTTAATTTTAGCTGACCAAGATTCAGCAGTACATGCCCAAGACATCAGTCAGGTTCTCAAAACACAGGATCTGTTATTAATTACACAAAGAGCAAATGCCTACCTATAGAGAATATTTTCTAAGACAAAACTACTATAATGGACATCCCAGTTGTGGAAGGAAAATGTAACATACTGGGTGTATTCTTCAGACAAGGTGATATGGCATATTATAATTGGGACGTACTACTACAAAAAGCACAGCAAAAGATTAGACTATGGAACCAATGGCGCATGTCCAAAATGAAATGGATTTACATGGTTAAAACATATTTATTATCCATATTTTTACATTTAAGTGTAGTTTTTCCACCACCTAGACAACTGGAGGTTACAATTTATAGTTGCTTCTTCTCCTGCATTTGAGGGAGTTGACTAAACCCAATAAAAAGAGGGCTACTGTACTTGGGAAAAAAGGGGGAATAGCAATGGTTAACCCAGTATATTTCTTTTTCAGTATATTTCTATATAGAAACACAAAACAGTTAATTACTGAAGTTAAAACCATTTGGGACCCTTGGGTCTGAGACAATATTAGTCAACATTTGGAAACATGGCCACAAAATGAACACATACCACAACAACAACGCACTGGGGGACTACCGTCATATTTACAGTATTGATAGGGGAAAATAAAATTGTGGCATATTACAAAACAACAAGTCTTCTCTCTTACGATGAAAGAGCTATATAAAAGAATTCTTGACCAATTCTTTCTTGATACACCACATTTCTGTGATAGATCTAGACAGGAACAAGGATCCATAGGTAGAATACTACTGAACAAGAGTACCAGGGATCATGTGAGATGTTTTATGGTTAACCATACGTGGGAAACGTAATGTCAAAATCAAAAACAATCTCAAACATAAGAGTATGGAAGAAAGATATTGCCCCAGGGAGTCATGCATAACCACACTGGAAACAATGGAGCACTTATATTTTCAATGTCCCTTTGTCAAACAATTTTGGGGAATAGTGACAGAAAAATGGAAAGGTTCACCTTTATCCTCCTTGACCCCAGAGATTTTATTTCTAGGTCTTACGCCTAGATACTGGCAAAAATACCACTGCATTACCATGAATTTAGTTTTATTATGTATCAAATACCATATTTGGATCAGCAGATGCCAGCTCATTCTTAGACAAATAGAAACATCACTGGAACAACAGTTTTGTACTATAAGGTCAGCAGTCCTGGAAATAAAAAAATAGAAAACAGAATATGGGCAACACAAAACAATATCAAACATGGTGGGGCAACTGCCTTTAGTTAAAATAACATCAACAGTCTAATACGGATATAAGGGTGACTTAAAAGACTTATGATAAGTGTTATTTAGATGCATCATATTTAGGGCAGATGAATCACCAAATGCATGGTATTAAGGTAGTTTTAGGTAGTAAGATATTGTTTCAAATGGTAGGTGGGGTGGGGATGTAAGTAGGTTTAATCTTGGGAGTCCAGAGTGAAAATGGAATGATATACATTACTAGTATGGTTGGTTCTATGTGATAATTGTGAGCGCCGAATGGCGACTCGCATTATCATGATGTCAGGGCGGCAAAAACAATTTTGCCACCTTGACATCCTCGGCATGGAAGAACAGTGCTGGTGATTTAAATACTTTTGCTTTCTGTGGGGGCTGTGCCCCCCACCCGATGGGGGCTTTGTCCCCGCACCCCCTACTTAAAGATTCTTAACTCCAGGGAGGTGCATGTTGTGGGAGGGGGTGCAAAAGCAAAAATATTACAAGTTTTGGGCCGGGCACAACAAAAACACAGTAGCGCCCAGACCCAGACCTGGACCCAGAACCTCATGCACCACAAGCGGAGACCAACCCCTGATGCCACGGCACAGCTCAGCAGCCAACTGCAGTGCCACCCCTACATTCCCTCTGCCCCTCCCAGGCCATGCTCACCATGCTCGCCCCCCATGCACATGCATACATACAGCCGTTATCCTGTCGCCTGCCCTTCCGCCGAAGGCGCCGTGATCCAGGCGCCTCAATGCATACCGTATGGTTTACACAAGGTTTTCCAATTTAAGAATGGGAACCTTTAATGGGGGACTTTTTAACATAACTTGGATTCTTTGTTAAATTTAAACTAAATAGTGTGAATTTTTCTAGAACAAGTATGACCACAATACATATCGGCTTCACCCTAATTTTCTTTCAATTCCTAAGTTTATTTTCTGTGAATTAACACAGTTTGTATAAACATAATTTGAAGATCAATAGGTCCCCTATGCTTAGGGAAGGGGAGGGGGGTTAATTTATGACTTGCATGAAGTAATACGTATTTTGTTTTATATGGGTTTTCTGTTTCATATTATTATCTAGAATATGTTTTATATTTCCAGAAGGGGAATTATGCTCTAATACTTATTTTGCTTTAATGATTTGCTTTTCTTAATTTTGTTATTCTTGTATTGTATCATGATTTATTGAAGTTTGAATAAAAAATTCCCCTACTCTTTTCGAGAAGTGCCATGCAATCTTTAACATCCACCTGAACAGGTAGATGGGACCTCGGTTTAATGTCTCATTTGAAAGACAGCACCTCAGGAGTGCAGCACCCCCCTCATGCTGCACTACAGTGTCAGTAGCAGGATTTAACCCAAATGCCTGAAGTGGGGATTGAACCCACAGCCTTTTGATCTTCCAGTTTCAGAGGTGAGTGTGCAACATGCTGAGCCACTGACACTGTAGTGATGCCTATATGTAGTTTTTGCAGTCAACTTCCTTAATTTTTAAAAAAGGAATTTAATAACTGATATACACTACTTTGAATTAGCAAATCCAGATGAATACCTTTAATGACAAGCAGTACCCTGTCTCAGTGCCACTCCTCACCTTTAACCCATCCTGTGCCAAACAATTCCAGTAATACACTGGCATACCCACCTTCACCCCACCCCTGTATCAAGCAGTCCCTGGTAACACTGGTACTCCCACCTCACCCCACCCCACGTCTGTACCAAACAGTCTCTGGTGTCCAGTGGCACTCCCACACACCCTGCTGCATATCCAAGCATGATCCAAAACCAACAAAAGTGAAGGAGCACACTAAACCTGACCCCTAAAAGTGCACTGTCAGAGGTAGCTGAACTGCTACCAAAAAAAAAACAGAGTTAAGTACATCAAAGCCAGGCAAGGTGCTTTACTGAACAGAACACTGTGACAAATACCCCTATGTAGTGCCTCAGGCGCAAGGCCTTGTCAGGGGGTCCCTGATGAAGCCTTAAGCCAGATGCACAATGAAGGGATGTTTCCACAGCATTTTGTTCGATTAAGCACTTTGTCCAGCGTTGGTGTTTTTGTGCTGTTTGTTGGTGTGTTTGTGCTGTTTCTTTTTATTTTTATTATTTGTTTTAAAGAGGACGGGAAATCATTTCTAACTGGCAGCTGTGAATAAAGTTCTTATTCTCAGAAATGATATGCCTTCCCCTAAATTATCCACATTTAACTGTACCTGAACAAAAAGTGGAATGAAAAACTGCATTTTGCATTGTTTTGTTTTTATGGGCAACATTCTTTTACAGTTCTCTTCATAGAACCTGTGATCTGGAGTTTTAACTATATCATGGTTTGTGCACAGAACTCTGAGCATGGTCTTGATGGGAGAGTAGCCCATGTTTATCATTCTGTACACAAACCATGACATAGTAAAAACTCTGGATTACTGGTTCAATGAAGAGAACTGTAAAATAATGCTGCCCAAATCAACCAAACAATGTAAAATACAGTTTTTCATATCACTTTTTATTCATGTACAGTTAAATATGGATAATTTAGCAGAATGCATATAATTTCTGAGAATAAGTACTTTTATAAACAGCTGCCAGATAGAAATGATTTCCTGTCCTCTTTAATATCTAAGTATCCCTGGTGTTCAGTGGAACCAATGACACCCTGCCACAAGTTGAAGTATACCTGGCATCCAGTGGTACCCTTCCCCCACTGAACCATGTCTGAGTATCCCAGGAATCCAGTGGCACCCTGCTACACCCTGTCCCATACCAAGTATCCCAGGAATTCAATGGAACTGCTGCCTTCACCAAGGCCCTCTTCCCATTCTGACACTGATGACCATGGTCCTGCTCTCATTCTGACACTAAGGGACCAACACTGGTATTAGATATACTAGTTACAAAGTCATTTGCTTTACTCTACCCACTTGCACCTATCTGCCCTTCTTCCAACTTCCCCCACACTCTGCAATATAACTGCCTTCCCCCAGCCCACTAGCACTCCAATCCAAACCTCATCTACCTATGCCACCCATAATTTAAAAAAATAAAATAATGAAGGAGATGGAGACCAGCACAGCCCTTCTCTCAACTCCTCAGTGGGCTGCCATCTCAGTGAATGAAACTGATCAAATGTCTGTTCACAGTTTCATTCATTCAGACTGCAGCATCTGAGGAGATGAGAGGGGGGCTTTGCCAGTCACAGTCTCTTTTTTTTTTAAATTATGATTGGCGTGGGAGAGAAGGGCTGGAATGGGGTGCTAGTGGGCTGGGGGAATATTACAGAGTGGTCGACAGGGGGAAGAGGAAGAGCTGTGTGCTAGTGAGTGGGGAGGAAATTAGTTTTGTTTGCCAACAACTGTATCTGACACTGTGGTTGGGCTCCTGATGTTGGAATGGGGGTCTTCAGCAGTACCAGGGTTGGGCTCACCTCTGACACTGGGCATGAGCACCTGGTGTTGAAATGTGAAGGAGTTCAGTGGTACCAGGGTTGGCCTCCCTGTGTCAGCAAAGTTTTTTTTAATTGCACCTTTCTCATACCCGGTTTGAGCACCCACTGTCGAAATGAAGGCATCCTTGGCAGCACCAGGGATGGACTCCTCATGGCTACAGATTGATTTTTTTTTGTAATTATTTGGAGGGAGGAAGAGGGGGGTGGGAGAGAGACAAAGCAGCACCAACACTGTTGGAGGTGGTGATAGGCTCCTGACAACCAGTCATGTGAGTGGCACAATGATGGCTTCACTGTTTGCTATAATTCATGTGCCATTGCTTGTTTTGCACATGCCAGAGGCAGTGGTGCATGAATAACCTTCATCAAATCCAGTGTTGATATTTTTCACATTTTAGGCCACTCCCAAGCCAAAAAAGCCACTGACCAAATTTCACCAAAATTGGCAAGTCAAGAGACCCTCTGACAGAAAACATGCTATCAAACATTCCATTAAATTTTATCAAGGAACAGCTGAGATATAAGCTGCTGAAAATCAACTGTGACCAGGTACTGTAACTGTGAATGCTGCAGTTGCTTCCCTGCACTATGAGCTCAAACAAGGTTGAGGGGTCTGGGTCATAAAACTCCTGACTGTGTGTGTGTGTGTGGGGGGGGGATGTATCCAAGAGTTAAGGGATTTACATAGTGCCTGCACACCGAGAAAAGTGTAAGTGGGCCTGGTGTCAGTATAGTCCAAGCATCGGGATGCAGTACATTTTCACCTCCCAGTGGGATCACCCCATCCACAAACTCTCACAGTGCAATAACAGTTACCCCAATGAGCATGCAACTTGTACTCTATAAGAAAAAAAAGTGTTTAGACAACTAATTTTAAACAAAAGAACAGGAAACTTTATATTTAGGGACAGCAAAGCCTTAAATAGGAGAAAAGGAGGTGGTTAGCAAATGAGGAAGTATATGCAGTCTGGCTTGCCTTTCAGTGCCCTTCTAGGCCCAGTCTACATACACAGGAGCTACTTTCCTATGCCCTCCTTGGCACAGCAAAATTATATTGGCAGTCTGTCACTATGATTTAAGTGTCTTTACAGGCTCAGCTCTTTCCTGCTCCAGCACTGCACAGTATAGAAGTTGATGTTGCCCAGCTGTACTAGGGGCACTACCTTCTCACTACAGGTAACAGAGTAAAATCCTTAGTTTCTAGGGAGCTCCCTGTGCTTCACTGTGTTCCCAGCAGTGGAAAGCATGTCGACCTGATGACATTGCACATGGTTGGCTGGTGATGGTGCATGGATCCTGGCACAGCCCCTGCTGTTTAGTGGGGAATGTAAGCTCATCTGGTGGTCCATCACTCAGTAGATGACTTGCTAGAAATTTGTGCCAGGAATTCTGCAGTTCTCTTGTGTCACAGGAGCTCCTTGTGGGTTCCTTTCCAGGCTCTATTGCCTGATTGGCGAAAGGTGAAACCTCTGTAGCTGTGATTATGGGGGTCAGGGTGCAGCAATATGGCAGTGGACTGTGCTGCTGTGATGCACTGGCCACAAGAGTTTTATTTTAAAAGGGTTCCTGTCCTTAAAAAAATGTAGTGGCCTGTTTTCTGTGATCTGGCTTGGAGTCTGGTCAGTCAGGATGTGCAAGTGGGGAATTCCTAGTCCAGAGCAAGTGCAGATGTGCTGGTCCATCAGCAGCAGGTTGCCACCTTTTCTATGTGGTGAGAGCCACCGATGACACAGTGGCAGTGAACAGTGCCAAACATTCATAGCTCCTTCCTCCGCTCCTGTTCCTGTCTCAGTGGCAACAAGAGTCCAGACTGGGGCCCAGCAGGAGTGATAGCAATAATGGCAAGTGTGGGATGGGCATCCAAGAACCTTTAAAGTAAGCCCCATGCTTTGTGGAGGTTACACACCATTTAACATTAAACTGCCAACCCATCTTAACTAGTGGGATCACATGAAATCTAATTCGGCTTGTAATTGCACTTAGTCCTGGTATCACTCCCCTCCAGAGATTTGGTGGACTCTAGTGCTTGGCCTTGTCTGCCCAGAACCATGATTGTGTGCATCTGCATCATACGTATCTACTGTTTTAATACTGTGATCTTTAATTTATTGTTACTTTACTATACGTTGTTGTCCTTTCACTGTTAAAATTGTTTACCTGTACATCTTGTAACCTCTTGGGTTGTACCTGAAAATATGCATTTATTTGTCTAGTGTCAAACTCTAACTAAATAAAACTATGGTGGTACTACTTTACTGCTATCATTTAGTTATTTCTGATGGCAACATAGGCAAGAAAGGAAGGGAGGTGCAGGGCATCGGGCAGAGGCCATGAATGCTAATGCAAGCAGCATTGGAAACAAAATTCTAGACTTGGAGGATAGCATGGCAGAGGCTAACCTAGATTTAGTGGCCATAAAGCAATGATGATGTACTGAGCACCACGACTGGGACATGGCTATACCAGGCTACTCTTTATTTAGGAAAGACAAGGTGAGAAGGAGTGGAGAAAAGCTTGCATTATATATGAAGGAAAGAATTAGGGCCATGGAGGTACCAGGAGGAAGGGCTGGAAGTGCTGTGAGCCATCCTGGAAGCAGGCTCTGGGGCTGCTGTCCATGCCAGGGTAGTGTATAAACCTCCAGCACAAGGGGAATAATTGCATAGGGCACTAGGGGACTCCATCATCAGGATGGCAAGTGATGGGGAGGTGCTGTTAGTTGAAGGCTTCAATCTGCCAGATGTGGAGTGGAGCCTTCAGCAAGGAGCAGGGCCATCCTTGACTCCTTGCGAGGGGATTTTCTCAGGCATCAAGTCAAAAAACCTACTAGGGACACAGAAGTGCTGGACCTGGTGCTTACAAACAGGGTCAGCATTACAGACGTTACAGTGGGCAATCCCCAAGGTACCAATGATCATCATATAGTGTGGGTCAACATGAGGACAGGAGCAGAGGTGAGCTGCATGAGGATGAGGGTCCTGGACTTCTGGAGGGCAGATTTTAAAGAAATGGGAGATTGCTTCTGAAATTGCATCAAGAGGTGGGGATTGCCGGGGTGGAGTAGAGGCACAGTGGGGAAGAATAAGGGACAGCATAATTAGGGAAACAAACCTTTGTGTGAAAGAGCAAGAGGTAAGCAAAAGCAGAAGAAAAGGAGACTCTTATGGTTCTCCAACGAGGTGGAAAAAGAGCTAAAAGAAAAAAAAGGTGGCATTCAAGAGGTACAAAGAAACATAGAGGGAGGAAGATTGGGAGGTGTACCAGACAAAGCAGAAGGAGGCAGGTAAGGTGGTTTGGGTAGCAACAATGCAAACAGAAGAAAGAACTGCTAGAGAGACTGCTAAAAATGAATCAGACTTTTTTCAGGTACACAAGTGAGAAGAGATAAACAAGGGGAGGGATGGAGAGACTCAGTAGAACAGAAGGGTAAAACTGTGTAGAAGGGGTCCAAGAAAAAGCAGACATCTTAAACAAGTACTTTTGCTCAGTCTTCACAGCAGATGTAGGAGGGCAGCTGAGTTTCAATGTGAAAAAGTGTAAAATCGTGCACCTAGTGCACAGAAACTCTGAGGCAGACTATAAAATGGGAGAAGAGTAATTGATTATCACAAAACAGGAAAGGGACCTTGGAGTAATTATATTGGATGACCTCAAGGCAACAAGGCATTGCAACTAGGCAGTAGGTAGGGCCAATGGGATGTTAGGGTATATAGGGAGAGGTATCATCAGCAGAGTGTTACCACTGTATAGATCATTGGTGTGGCTACATCTGGAGTACCATGTCCAGTTCTGAAGACCATATCTCAAGAAGAACATAGACAGGGTAGAAGCTGTGCAGAGGAGGTAATTAAAATGGTGCAGGAGCTCCATCAAAAACCTTATGAGGATATGTATACCCTGGAAGAGAGGAGGGAGGGGTGGATATGAGAGAGCTGCAAGGGGGACAAACAGCACCATCCTGTACTAGCCCAGTAGCACCCGAAATAACAAAAAAAAAAAAAGAACACATCAAAGGCAAGGTGTAAGAAATGCGGTGACAATTTATTAGAAAAACAATGTTGTGTTGTGCTCAAGCCCTTTCATGGAGGCATCAGCAGGACAAGCATGGAAACTCTGACTGATTTCACTAAGGTGTCATCAAGACACTCCCTGATGATACCTTGGCGAAACCTGGAAATAAGGTACAGGGTGGAAGTGTTTTGGTTTTTTTTTTCAGGAAAAAAGGTGCTCAAGAACAAGTGATCATGATATGAAGCTGGAGAGGGTAAATGCAGGAGAGATGTGAGGAAGTACTTCTTTACAGAAAGAGGGGTAGATGCCTGGAACAGTCTTACAGCAGAGGTGGTGGGGCAAAAACAGTGGTTTGGTTTAAGAATGCATGGGATAGGCATAAGAAAATCTTAGGGGAAAGGAATAGGGGAAGGGATAATGACCAGAGATCATGTAGGATCTGCAGTGTTACTAGAGAAAACACTGCAAAGACTCCACACATCTCTGCTTTTCCGTATATAAGGCTTTATTCAATACGATTTAAAAGAATCGCCACAGCATGTTGAGTAAAAACAGTCAGAATCCTGACCGGTTTCATCACTCAGACATCATCAGGGGGGTGAGTTAGCCATTCATCACACACCTCTTTGAAATTCAAACCTTAAAGTGACAGTGCATACAATTCATTTGTGTATTAATTGCAATAGTGCTCAGTTTTAAGAAACATTAAATAAATATCATTACATGATCTGTGTACATAAATAACACATTATCTCATTGCTATTAAGTGTAACATTGTGGATGAATGAAACAAATGCAGCTTTGCAAAAATAAAATAATGAACTAAAACATTCATTGAAGTTTAAAACCAGGACAGTCATCACCACAAGCAATATATTCACAGAAATTATACTGACTCCTGGGTGCCCAAGGCTGCCCACATCAGAGAAGGCTCCACGCTTGCAGCAAGACTTGTAAAAGGGACAAACTGATACATATGATTTAAGCAGACTGAGGTCAAACAAAGTTTTCAAGAAAGACATCTATAGCACAATGTCATATTATGTTGTAGAACACTAATAGCTGCTATTGTATGGAATTATATAAGAGTATTCCAGCACAAATTCAGGGGAAGGGGAAACACTGGTGGTGGCAATAGTCATGTAGGGAGGGCTCTATTTCCTGCTTCTAATACTGGGCATTAAGTCCCTTTTGTCATTAAGGCCTAGAGAGTGTAAAGAGTCCAAGATAAATATTCAAAAGGACTCTGTCTCAAAAAGTGTATCATTCAGGTTTCCACCCTCTGGGCCCAATCTTACCACTTTAAGTCCACAGAATTTGAAAGTGTGCTTCATGGTTCTATTTCTGGTAACCCTACAATGGTTTGCCAGTGCACTTCTAGTATCATTGCTCTCTATGGATCCTAAATGTTCCCCAATTCTTATTTTGAGGGCCCTTGTGGTTCTGCCTACATAATAGGTTCTACACTGACATGTGGCCATGTATACTACATTCCCTGTGCAGCAATTGACAAAATCCCTGATTTCATAACTTCTGTTGCTGTTACAACATGTAAATGTTCTGCACTTCAGTACTGAGTTACAAAATTTACAGTTGCTGCATTGATGCATGCCATTAGGAAGGGGGATCTTAAGCTCTGTACTGATGTATCACATCCTTGATAGCTGTGTACAAGTTTGTCCCTAAGGTTTGTGCCACTCTTGTACACCATACACGGTTTCACCTTTGTTACCTCAGTCGGGGGGGGGGGACACCCTCCAAAATGTTCCAGTTGGACACAATAATATCCCTAATGGCACTAGAATGTCTGGAGTATGTAGTAATGAAGTTCAGCCTGGGTGTATCTTTCCTTCTTGGCTTCACTTTGAACAGTTCTGACCTTTCAGTATTACAGGCCTCCTTTAATGACTTGTCTGCCACTTGGCTCGGGTACCCCCGCTTACAAATCTGGTAACCATATCAGACTCATTAGTAATAAAATCCAAATCATCATTGCAGTTTCTGCGTGC
Source organism: Neoceratodus forsteri (assembly GCA_016271365.2). Taxonomy (NCBI): domain Eukaryota; kingdom Metazoa; phylum Chordata; order Ceratodontiformes; family Ceratodontidae; genus Neoceratodus; species Neoceratodus forsteri. The sequence continues at coordinate 1,284,431,719 of CM057453.1, forward strand.
TCTCAACATTTGTGCCTTGGGAATATTAGACACCATATGACGTGGGTGGCAACTGGTGGCTTGCAAAAGAGAATTTCTATCAGTCTCCTTTCTGTACAGATTAGTTCGCAAAGTACCATCATCCCTTTTGGTTATCATGATGTCCAGAAAGGAGACATGATCTGGAGCACACTGTAGAGGAAATCTCAAATTAGAATTGCTACCTTCCAGGTATATAATAAATGCCTTTAACTCATCCAGTGTGCCACGCCACACCACACCATAAATATGTAGTCTACAAAGCAATGCCAGATATTAATCTTATGATAAAAAAGATTGTTCTTAGTCATATATAGTTTTTTCTCCCAAAGCCTCAAGCAGAGGTTTGCATAATTGGGTGCAAAGGTAGCCCCATTTCTGTCCCCTTGAGATGTAGATAATGAGAATTCTGAAACGTGAAATGATTTTTAGTGAGCACATGTTCAACGCTTTCAAGCAGAAAATTTCTCATGCCCACCCCAATGGATGCATCCTGGGTCAACCAAAAATCCAGAACCTCCAAACCCTCATAATGAGGAATGTTAGTGTGTAAAAACACTACATCCATTGACACCAAATACCAGTGTGGTTCTATTTGCATTTCATCTAGAACTTCTAACATCTGGCTGGTGTCACTTATGTACGAAGGGAGTGAAGTGACATCTTTTTTGATATGGGCGTCTACCTATAGGGACAAGGGTTTAACCAATGAACCAATACCTGTGACAATTGGTTGCCCAGGGGGTTCAAATAAGTTTTTGTGGACCTTGGATAACACATATATTGATGCCCTGAATAGGTGATCCACTGTGAGGAATAACATCTCTTTATGTCTAATAATAGCTTGTCACTCAGATTCACACAGAAATGCATTAATACTTTTCTTAAAACCTTTTGTTGGGTCTGAAGTTAACAACTTATAAAACTCTACATTCTGCAGCTGTTTTTCAATCTCAGCACTATATTTACATGTAGACATAACCACTACAAACCCACCCTTGTCTGCAGGTTTGATAGTTATTTCCCTATTGTCCTTTTGAAGTTAAAAGAAGCGTGTGATGAATGGCTAACTCATCCCCCTGATGACGTCTGAGTGACGAAACCGGTCGGGGTTTGACTGTTTTTACTCCACATGCTGTGGCAGTTGTTTTAAATTGTATTGAATAAAGCCTTATATACTGAAGAGCAGAGGTGTGTGGAGTCTTTGCAGTAAGTTTCTTATGTTTGTTTTGGTCTCCACACGCTCATATTGTAGTGCAGCAGTCCTTGTTGCTTGATAGTGTTACTATAGGCAGGCAGAATTGGGCAGACTTGGTGGGCAAATCAGTACTTATCTGCTGGCAAATTCTGTTTCTATGTTTCTAGCTATGTTTATGTTTCTACATTTCTGGCTGTTCTGGATGTTCGAAGACACCCTTTAAATTCATCCTCCTTTCTCTATGGTATCAAAGCTGGGAGGAAGGAGATGGCCACAATCAGGTAGGGTCTGCAGTTACAGACCCTACCTGATCTTACAACATCCACTTCTAAGAGGAAGATAGTTGGATCTAGAATAACTCTCAGTGGTTAGGTTCAGCACTCCAGTTAACATCTGAATATGCCAGACGTTAACTGGAGTGCAGTTGCAGCAGCCACTTAAGAGTGGGGTTATTCTAGATGCCCTACAGGGGGCATGCCTTAGACAATTAGTATTGGAACCCACTTGAGAGGGAGCAATCTTAGACCTGGTCCTCTCAAATGGAGATGGAGAGAGGATCACAGATGTAGAAGTGGGTAGCCATCTGGGAACTAGCGACCATCGAATAGTATGGTTCACAATAAACACAGCAATAGAGTCAAGCCATACAAAGGCAAAAGTACTGGACTTCAGGAGGGCTGACTTTGCCAAAATGGGTGAGTGCCTAAGGAATGCACTAGGAAATGAGCAGGAAGGAGGGGTGGAAGAACAATGGGAATAATAAAAACTGCCATCACAGAGGTAACAAGCCTTTGTGTGAAGCAGATAAACAAAACAAAACGATGTAAGAAACACTATGGTTCTCAAAGGAGGTGGCAGTGAAGGTTCAAAAGAAAAAGAAAGCATTCAGAAAGTAAAAGGAATCACAGAAGGAGCAGGACAGAGAATTGTATCAGTTAAAGCAAAAGGAAGCTGGGAAGGCAGTCAGAACAGCAAAGGCCCAAACTGAGAAAAAATAGCCAACTCAGTTAAGAAGGGGGATAAAACATTTTTTTAGCTACATCAGGGAGCGAAGGAAGACTAAGGGAGGGATAGTGAGGCTTAATAAAGGGAAGGGGGTGGGCAGAGGGTGACTGTGAAAAGGCAGAGATACTAAACAAATATTTTTGCTCAGTATTTACAAATGAAGAGGGGGAGGTACCTAAAACAAACAATAGAAACACTCTGGATACAGAAGTTGATACCAGCCCATTTGCAGAAGGAAGGGTTCTGAAAGAACTCTTAAAACTGTAGGTGGACAAAGCAATGGGGCCTGATGGGTTTCATCCCAGAATTCTAAAAGAACTAAGGGTAGAACTAGTGACACCACTGACTACCCTCTTTAACAAATCATGGGAGGATGGGGTGGTACCCGAGGACTGGAGGAGGGCAGATGTGATTCCCCTTCACAAAAGTGGGAGCAAGGCAGAAGCAAGAAACTACAGACCTGTTAGTTTAACCTCAGTGATAGGGAAAATGATGGAATCACTTCTGAAGTAAAAAATTGTTGAGTACCTAGAGGCCAGAGGGGCACAGGACCCAAGGCAGCATGGATTCACAGCAGTAAGGTCATGCCAGACGAATCTAATAGATTTCTTTGACTAGGTGACCAGAGTAGTAGATCAGGGAGGGGCTGTGGACGAGGCCTACCTAGACTTGAGCAAGGCATTTGACTCAGTCCCACACAAAAGATTAATATACAAGTTAGCCAGCCTGGGAGTGGGTCCCAAGATGATAGCCTGGGTAAAGAATTGGCTGGAGAATAGGACACAGAGAGTAATAGTAAATGGAGTCCACTCTGAAGAAAGGGGGGTTACTAGTGGGGTGCCGCAGGGTTCAGTATTAGGACCGGTCCTCTTCAATATCTTTGTAAGCGACATTGCAGAGGGACTGGAAGGAAAAGTATGTCTCTTTGCAGATGACACAAAGATCTGCAACAGAGTTGATGCACAAGGTGGGGTGGAAAGGATGAGAAGGGACTTGGCAAGGTTAGAGGAATGGTCAAATGTATGGCAGCTTAGATTTAATGCTAAGAAGTGCAGGTAATGCATCTGGGAAACAAAACCCAGGGAAGAGTACACAATAGGGATGAGATACTAACAACAACAAAATGGAAAGGGACCTGGGGGTAGTCATATCAGATGACTTAAAGGTGGGCAAGCAATGTGAGAGGGCAGTAAGGAGGGCTGGGGGGATACTGGGATGCATAGGGAGAGGCATCACCAGTAGAAAATAGGAAGTTGTTATCCCTCTATACAGACAGCTGGTGAGACCCCATCTGGAGTACTGTGTGCAGTTCTGGAGACCCAATCTCCGCAAGAACATAGACAAGATGGAAGCTGTCCAGAGGAGGGCAACTAAAATGGTGCAGGGTCTGCACTGGAAGACATATGAACAGAGACTAAAGGAGCTTAATATGTATAGCCTTGAGGAAAGGAGGGAGAGGGGGGACATGACAGAAACTTTCAAGTACCTCAAGGGAATCAAATAAATCCAAGAGGGTAGCATCTTTCAAAAAAAGAGGTGTGCAAGAACAAGGGGGCACAATCTGAAGATAGAGGGGGTGGCTCAGAGGTAATGAAAGGAAGTATTTTTTTCACAGAGAGGGTTGTGGATGCAGGGAACAGCCTTCTGGAGGAGGTTGTGGAGTCAAAAACAGTGGTTGAATTCAAGCATGCATGGGACAGCCATAAGGCAATTCTAGGGGGTGGGGGTAGAAAGAAGTAGGCTGCTGGTTAACTAGGATCTGCAGCTTATCCATTAGGTAGGGAAATAGGCAGACTGGGTGGGCCAAGCGGTCCTTATCTGCTGTCAAATACTCTGTTTCTATGTAGGCAGGGAAAAGAGGGGTAGACTAGGTGGGACAAACGGTCCTTATCTGCCAACAAATTCTGTTTGTATGTTTTTATATATCATTCTGAGGGTATTTCTGACAGTTCCCTAAGTGCATATTCTGCTCTTGTAATCAGCCAACAAATTTCAGCCTCGCTGGCTCTCATTGAATATGTGGTAACAAAATTAGCCCTCTATATCCTTTATGTGCGATTCTTTCCCCAGTTAGCAGTTCAGGTATGTTTTTCTCTCTACTTGATTTCTAGCCTGTTTCAAAATGTCCCCTTTGTATCCTCTGTTTTTAGCCTGCTTTCCAATTTCTTCACCCTCACTTTATAATTTTTTTCACTACAATTTTTGAATACCCTAGTGAAGTGACCATAAGGAATACCTTTGATGGTCAGACAGGGGTACAAGCTGTTTGCCTGTAGGAGGGTATTCAGATGCATTGTTTAATAAAACAAATCAGTACCGGACCCTTCTTTACTATCCCTTTTTATGGTAAGGTCTAAACAGTTTATTTCATTGAGGCACTTGGCAATGGTACATCTCAAATTCTGATTGCTATTTTTTAGATACTGTGCAGACTCCTACGGTTTATCCTCACTCCACCGCCGCACCATCAATACACCATCTGTGAAGTGTCTACACAGAGCTATCCTTTTGTAAAAAGGATTAGCTTCTTGATTGAGAATCCCTTCAGGTTCCCATTTACCTATAAAAATGTTGGCATAACTGGGGTGAATGATGACCTCTTTGCTGTACCTTTCCTTTATAGGAAAACGTCCCATCAAAACTGAATGCACTGCACTTCTAGACAAATGCAGCCATTTTTGGATTACCTCAACTGGTGGATCATATTCATTACTTATACTGAGAAAGAAAGACATGGCCTCCTCCAACTCATCTGAATGTGGGATGTTAGTGTTGCATATACAGTGCCCCAAGGAGAAAGAGAAGATGAAGCAATAACAGCTGTGGGAGGCATGGTAGCCCAGATCCTCGCCTCCAAAACAAGGCTCTGGTTAAACATTTTTGGGGTGCTGAGACCTTGAGATGCAGTACAGCATAGATGCTAGAGTGTGTTATTGTCCATGGGATGTATGCATGGAAGTCACTGGGGCATTGATGCCTAAATGAAAGCATGGTTGGAAAGTTCAGAGCCCTGAATGAACATATGAAATTTGAATGAAAATATAAGAGCAGAAAAGCCGCACAACCACCAAAGCAAGTCAACAAGGTGAAGCATCAGCATGGGTATTCACAGAGTGGAGGAACATATGAGGCAGTTGGAACCTCCCTCCCAGGTAGCAGGATGGCAGGTGCCATGAGGCAGTGCTGCAACAGTGGGTCAGGATGCAGGATGGACCACACAAATGAGCAGGAGGAGTGGCAAAAATGGAGGACCCTGTGAAAATGGGAGGAGTGGTTGGTGGAGACCAGTGAAGAAGGACTGAATGGAGAAGAGGCAGTGGGGCATATCAGGTATGAAGCAGAAAAATATATGGCACACAGGAACAGGGTGCAGTACAGTTAGTTTATTAAGGCACACATGCCAAATGTTGCAGACCCCGTCCCCAAAATACAGCAGATAAAAGGACAGACAGATGCCCAGACAGACCCCGGTGCTTCGACTCTAAACTCGAGTCTTCCTCAGGGGGTGACACAACACAACAGTATGTAGAGAAAGTGGGAGCCAGAAAACAGCAGAATGAGTCACATACACTTAAAGCTCCTGTAGTATCAATAGCTGATGTAAACATAAAACATGAAGCCTATAAATTTTGTTTGTTTTTGGTAACATACAGTAAACACCAGGTAGTAACTGAGAACAATTAACAACAGTACAACAAAGAAAAAAATCCCCCATTCCCCTCCTCCCTCCCCACCACCAGGTAATTGGAGGAGACTAGGTAAGTGGAAGACTAGGTTTGCTGGCCAAGGCACCTAGCTTCACCTGAGCTCTTTTTTCTTCTAGGCTGCTTGAAAGGACAGAGCAAAGAACCTTACCAGAGCAAGGATAAGGATTAAGGCTTCTTTTGGCTAGGCAGATTTACAGTGGGTTATTTTTGTCGTTTACTCACAGGGATTGTTACTGTTTGTTTCTAACATTTTATTGCTTTATTTTTCTCTGATTCAAATTGTTGTTGCTTGGTATACCTTCTGCTGCATTATTACAGGGTGTTCCTACAGGTGTGTGCTTACAGATTACTGCTGTAATCTTCTGATTCAAATTGTCTTTTGCAAGGTATATCTTCTGCTACTGCTTTATTTTTCTCTGTAGCAAGGGTTTCTTACAGGGTATTGACTTCTGTGAAATTATTACAGGTGGTGCTTTGCAGATTTTACAGTTTTGTCTATCATTAGGATAAGCTTTCAGGGCTACTGCATTTGTTGATGGCTGATTGTTTCTGCTCTTACCTCCTTGTTTCTTTCATTTGTGGTTCTTCTTTTTCAGCAGGGGAAGGGTCCAGCCACCCACCCCCATCCCCAACCACCCCACACTACACTCATTTTATAGGGCAGCACAGTCATGACATTTCCAGTAGCAAAGCAGAAAGGGATGGATCAGAGGGGTAGCCACACAGTGACCTCATTTACAGGGGCACTAGTAATTTAACTTATTATAACAAGTTACACAAAAACAAACAAACAAAACACAAAATCAAACTTTTGCTTTCATTTTCTTCCTTCTAATTACTTTGACCAGGTTATAAACCCAGCAACTTGTCTGGAATGGATATCATTAACTGCAGGTACTGCAGAACACTTTTCAGAAGGGCAGTTTTACAGGATTTAAGACACTGTCCTACACACTGGGCCATTGGGGATCTAAGGGCTTAGCTCCAGGCAGCATGGGCAGAGATTGTGCACTTCAAATTGCATATTCAAGAGGAGATATATTATAAGAACCTTCCGCCATTTCCCCAACATCCAACAGAAGCACCTCGACTGCAGAGGGTAGTTGGTCTAGGAGGTTGGCAGGTGGTTAGGAGGGGCAAATCAGGTGCCCCATCACTCGATGCTCTCCAACATATCACCTTCACAAACCATATAAAAACTACAAACAGGTATCTGCCTCGATCTCCAAAATCAAACAAAGAGGCAGAAGACAGTGCAGCACAAGAGCTAGCACAACAAAACTTGCCCAAAACAGGAACCAAACCAAAAAAAGCAAAAAGGAAATCAAAAAAAACTTCTGATTATAGGAGACTCCATGATTCAGGGAGTTGATACGTATCTTCAGCCAGGGGAATTGGTCAGATGTCTCCCAGGTACATCAGCGTGGAGAGACACTGACCGCATTGCTAAAATTGTTCAGGAAGCAGGAGACAACATTGATATCCTGGTACACATAGGGACTAATGGTCTCACCAGCCGGCCAGTTGTGGAGACCAAAGAACACCTGACCAGGCTGGGTGACAAAATATCATCCATTTTGTCTGGTATCTCCTTCTCTGAGATCCTGCAAGTGTGGGAGAGGAGGGCAGATCAATGGAAGGTCAGAGAAGGGGAGATAGGGGAGCTAAACATGTGGCTCAAGGGCTGGTGCCAGGAAAAAGGACACAAATTTGTAGGGAACTGGCAACAGTTTTGGGAGTGAAAGTTCTTTAAATTTGATGGACTGCATCTGACTAAGGAGGGAGTCAGTGCATTGAGGCAGAAGTTTGACGTCTTTGCAGAATATTTAAACTAGCAAATGGGAAGAGGTGCAGCACCCCATGCATCGAATGGGAAAACACCCCCCCCCCCAGCTAGTGGTCAAACAGGAGTTCAGCATGTTTGTAGTTCATTTGCATCACCAGGTAAGGAAAAAGGTCTGGCTTCCCATATGATGCACAGGGAAAATGTTGGACCTCACCCAACAACTAACACACCGAAATCTGGCCAATGGAAAATCATGTACACAAATGCTTGCAGTCTGGGAATCAAGATCCCAGACCTGCAGGCAATAATGACAGAGGCTAAATTGGACATAGTAGCCATTAGCGAGACATGATTTACCAGTAACCACACTTGGGAGACTTCAGTACCTGGCTATGTACTGTTCAGAAGAGACTGAGGTGCAAAAGTGTGTGGGGGGGGGGGGTTGAGTGGCCCTTTATGTCAATAAAAATATCAAAGCTACAGAAATTCAGAATACACATAAGGAGCCCGAAGAACTGTGGGTCACCCTGGAAACAGGAAATGGGACAGCCATACTAACTGGGGTTGTGTAGAGACCTCCAGACCAGTGGGAGGACATAGACACATTACTGTTAGAAGATATACAAAACATGACAGCTAAAGGGGAGGTTCTGACAATGGGAGACTTCAACATGCCAGATACAGATTGGTCAATACCAGCAGGGGCATCTGTCAGAACTAGACACATGGTGGATTCCCTGCAGGGAGAGGGCCTCAAACAAGTGGTATAACAACCCACAAGAGACAAGGCTATCCTAGATCTGGTACTGACTAACAGGGAAAGGATCACAGATCTCCAGGTAAAAGGTCAACTGGGGGCCAGTGACCATCACATGGTATGGTTCAATTTGGCAACTAGAACTAAATCATCCCATTCCAAGGCACAAATATGGGACTTCAGAGGAGCTGACTTTGATAAGATGGCAAACAGAGTTAAGCTAGCCTGGCAAAAGAAATACAGGTGAGGGGTATAGGCAAAGTGGGCAAGCATTAAAGATGCAATACTTAAAGCAACATCCCATTGTGTTAGTGAGAAAAGGAATTGCAAAAGAAGAAGGAAACCACTTTGGTTCTCAAAAACAGTAGCAGAAAAGGTCAGAGTCAAAAGGCTGGCCTTCAGGAAATATAAGGAAACTCAGCAGGATGAAGATAAGGAGGCATACCAAACTTCTCTAAGGGATGCAGGGAAGGCAGTAAGGCAGGCAAAGGCCCAAACCGAGGAAACACTAGCACAAACAGTAAAAGAAGGTTACAAGACTTTCTATAGATACATTAGTGAAAGGAGAAAGTCCAGAGGGGGTATTACTAAGATCAAAGGGTATAAGGGGGCATGTGAGGAGTAGGACCATGTAAAAGCATCTATCCTAAATAGATACTTCTGCTCAGTATTTACTGAAGAGAAGGTAGGGCAGGGCCCACAGCTCAGCACCATGGACACTGGGGAGGGAGGTGTGCACTAGTCCCTTCACAAAAGAAGGACCCCTACAAGAGCTCGATAAGCTCAGGGTGTACAGGGCAATGGAACCTGATGGCATACATATCCCAGGGTACTAAAGAAGCTAAGGGTGGAACTAGCAGAGCCATTATCAGAACTGTTTAGTGAGTCTCTGAGCACAGGAGAGGTCCCAGAAGACTGGAGAAGGGCTCATGTGGTCCCGCTCCACAAGAGTGGTAGCAGGAAGGAGGCAGGGAACTACAGACCAGTCAGTCTTACCTCAGTAGTGGGCAAGATTATGGAGGCACTCCTTAAGGAAAGGATAGTGCAACACCTGAAATCCATAGGAGCACAGGATCCAAGACAGTATGGGTTTACAAAAGGAAGGTCCTGTCAAACTAGTCTCATAGATTTCTTAGACTGGGTAACCAGAGTGGTGGACCAAGGGGGAGCAGTTGATGTTGCCTACCTTGACTTCAGCAAAGCTTTCGCTACTGTTCCACATAGAAGATTGATTAATAAGCTGGGTAGACTCAGGGTGGGTCAGACATTGGTCAACTGGGTGGCAAACTGGTTGACGAGCAGAAAACAGAGAGTGGTGGTAAATGGTATACAGTCAGAAGAGATGCAAGTCACAAGTGGGGTACCTCAGGGATCAGTCCTGGGGCCAGTCCTCTTCAATATCTTCATCAGTGACATTGCAGAGGGATTGGAGGGTAAGGTTTGTCTGTTTGCAGAAGACACCAAGCTCTGCAACAGAGTAGATGATCCAGATGGGGTGGGCAGAATGAAAAGAGATCTGGATAAACTAGAAAAATGATCGGAAGAGTGACAACTGGGGTTTAACGCAAAGAAGTGCAAGATCATGCACATAGGGAAGAGAAACCCTGAAGCCACCTATAGGCTGGGAGGAAGTTGCTGGCAGTCACAAGGGAAGAGATTTGGGCGTCATCATCACTGATAACCTGAAATCATCCAAGCAGACCACTAAAGCAGTAGATAAGTCTAGAGGGATGTTGGGGTGTATTAGTAGGGGTAACACAAGTCGGAAGAGGGAGGTAATAATCCCTTTTTACAAGACACTGCTTAGGCCCCATCTAGAGTACTGTGTGCAATACTGGAGGCCACACCTTCACAAGGACATTAACCAAATTGAGGCAGTCCAGAGAAGGGCAACTACAATGGTGCAGGGACTGCATCAGAAAACATATGAGGACAGATTAACGGAGCTCAATATATATATACCCTAGAGCAAAGGAGGGAGAGAGGTGATATGATCGAAACATTCAAACACCTTAAGGGCATTAACAAGGTGAAAGAGTCTAACATGTTTCAATATAAGAAAAATAGCAGGACAAGAGGACACAGCATGAGATTAGAGGGAGGCCGATTAAGGTGTAACGTGAGGAAGTCCTTTTTCACAGAAAGGGTGGTAGATTCATGGAATGGTCTACCTCAAGAAGTGGTGGATATGAATACAATGCAGGGCTTCAAACAGGCATGGGATAGGCATAAGGGAGCAATACAGATGAGTATGAATAGATAGGCCATTGACAGAGCAAAGGCCAATGGCACATTCATAAGGTAGAAAAAGAATGGGCAGACTGGATGGGCCTTGTGGTCCTTGGCTGCCGTCAACTTCTATATGTTTCTAAAACCAAAACTTGCACCACATAAGACTGGGGATAGTAAATAATGAAAGCAATAAGACTGGTAAATCTTATCAAGGTATGCAGGGCTCAGATTATATACAATAAACTAAGCATTAATGATGGCTTAAATAAAGTTAGGTGGTCAGTAAGGTACGTAAAGAAGACCAGAACTTATGTTATTTATTACTACACTTTGAAATGCCTGCCAACAGATGCTCTACTTGCAAGGCAAAAAGGATCTCTTGGTGCCACTCTGTGTATGTAGGGACCTGTTGGTCCAGCCAATGACGTAATATAACTTTCTTAGCACAGAGTGAGATCATGGTCACGTGCTTCCATTGGTTCCCTATTAGCCTATCCCCCGAGTCCCTGAGAATACAAATTTCCAGGTGAAAGGCATCTAGCAACCCTAATAGGGGGTCAAGTCTTGAGTGGATACTTTTTCAAAAAGGGGCTACCTTGTCACATTCCCAAAGAATATGAAATAGTGTGCCCCATTGAAGCCCACATCTAGTGCACAAATCAGACTGGAGTTTTCCCATTTTGCAAAGCTTTGCAGGGGTATAATATAAATTATGTAGTATCTGAAATTGGAGTAACCGATAGTGGTCCCACTTGACATCCTTGTACAATCTACTCCAAATTTGTGACTATTGATGGGGGACCGTAAGAGGTGAGGGAAGGACGCTGTCCCATACATAATGAAGCAGGCCTTCTAGCTCCCCTATCCGAGTGTGAAGCTCTTTACAGAAAAAGGAGACATAATGAGAAACGGGCCTCTTTGAGATTGTGCTGAGGATGGGACCCGCCATATAATGGTCCCAAAGGCTGTTACTGAGGTGTTGAATGAGAGCGAGGGAAATTGAAACATATTTGAAACAGAAAGAAACAGGTAAACTGTATTTTACTCTTACGTCAGAGAAGGCTAGTAATTTATAGTTTTCAGTCAGATCTATAACTCTTTTCCCTAACTCATGAGGCCAGAAGGAAGAAGTAATGACTTGACCTCCAAATTTGAAATTGGGATTGCCCAGAATGGGTTGGGAAGTATCCTTTTCCAGGGAATAACCTGCAATCATACTGAGTTGCAAATGTGTCCAAAGGGATGCCATAATGGGCGTGGTTTTAAGCTGATGAGGAATTTTGTTAAGGAAAAGATAGGATAACACCATGATATCCACACCAGATAGAGTACAAAGGGACTGCTTTATTTGTAACCACAGTGGGGAGTAGTAGTTTAAGTATGGATCGGGGGTAGGTTTCATCCACTGCGAAACGACCATACAATTAATCGAGAGATAATAAAGGTAGATATTGGGGACCTGGAGCCCTCCTAACCCTTTTGACTTCTGTAGTTTGGAAAGTGCCCTTTGAGGAGATTTATTTCTCCAGATAAATTTAGAGACAATGCCATGGATTTGGTTAAACCAGGATTTAAGGAGAAATTGATTAAGCATTTGAAGGGGATATAACAGGCAAGGCAATAAATTCATTTTTACTACATTTATACGACCCCACAGGGAAATAGGGAGTAAAGCCCAACGGTTCAGATCTGTCTTAATATGTATTACTAATTGATCTAAGTTGGATTGCTTCATTTTAGATGTAGATTGGGATAGATATATACCAAGATATTTCATGTTGTCTCTTATTCAACAAAATCCAAGATGTTGGATGTCTGATTTTAGAGTTTGATTATTTAATGGCATTACTTCTGTCTTTGACAGGTTCAGTTTGTAACTAGACAGTCACCCAAAATCCTGAATGATAACTAGAGTAGCAGGTATAGAGATAGAAGGGTGGGTGATATGAAGCATTATATTATAGGCATACACCGACAGTTTGTATTGGTGACGACTGATAGGGATACCAGAGATTAATGGAGAGATCTTAATTTTTCTAATAAGAGGTTCTAAAAATAAGTTAAACAGATAAGGGGAAAGGGGACATCCCTGTCGAGTTTCCTGTTGTGGTATGAAAGATGGGGAAAGAACTCCATTACATAATATATGGGCTGAGGGTGGAGTGTAGACTATTTTTATCCACTGAATAAATTGCACGGGGATACGATATCTTGGGAGTAGGTTAAACAGGTAATCCCAGGACACCCAATCAAAAGCATTTTCTGCATACATGGACACCAAAACTGAGGGAATATGAGAGTCCCTGGACGCAGAAATAAGATGAGGGTTTTTGCAGGTGATCTGCCGAAAGGTGTCCGGCCACAAAACCAACCTGTTCAGGGCTCAACAGAGTCTGCCAAACCTGAGCCAATCTATTGGCAAGAATGTTTGCTAAAATCTTGAGGTCAACATTTATAAGTGAAATGGGTTGATAAGTTGATACCAGCGAGGGGTCTTTGCCAGGCTTTGAGAGTACCACAATGGTGGCTGCAGTGAATCCGTGGTCCGAGAGACCTTGTTTATAAATATAGTTGTAGGTATTCATGAGAGTTATACCTAACTGAGATTTAAAAGTTTTATAAAAATGTAATGAATAACCATCAGGGCCTGGGGCTTTATCAAGTGGAAGTGCATCAACAGCCTCATGCACCTCTTTTAAAGTCAGGGGGGCTTGAAGAAGGGCTATCTGATGCTGTGTCAATCAGCGAAGGTCTATGTCATGGAGAAAGTGATCTAAATTTGTGCCACTAAAAGGTAAGTGAGAGCATGAGTAGAGAGATTGATAGTATGCTTGGAAGCTGGAGACAATGTCTCTGGAGGAAGTAAGTAAATTACCAATAGAGTCCCGGAGAGATGGCACAGTTCTGTCTGATACCTGAGCCCTGATCCATAAAGCCAATAACTTTCCAGCCTTGTCTCCCTGATCAAAATAGGTTATTTTTGATCTAAGAATAAGGTGTTCGGCTTTATCACTAAGAAAAATATTATATAGAAAGCGGAGGCTTTCTAACTTTTCAAATTCAGTTGCAGTGGAATAGGAGGAAAGGAATTGTTCTAAGGTTCTAATTTGCTGCAACAACAAAGAAGATTCTTGGGAGATCTTTCATTTCTTAATAGAGGCCAGACAAATAATTTCTCCTCTCAGGGAACACTTCAACGCACCCCATTATACATCAAGCTTTGACATGGAGAGAGAATTAAACTCATAAAAATTATCTATAAACCATTGAAGGTGATCTACCAGAGATGTAGATTTTAACAGTTGCGTATTAAGCCTCCAAACTTTGTCACAATTCATTGAGGCAGGCAGAGACCAGTGTAAAAGGGTTGGATGGTGATCAGATATCACTTTAGATATGTAATTATAAGCCTGAATCGTTGATAGGTGCTCACTCCCCAACAATAAATAGTCAGTCCTTGAGAGCGTATTATGGGGCAGAGAATTAAATGAATAGTCTCACTTTGAGGGGGGAAGGGCCCTCCAGGGATTGACAAGGCCCATAGTGTCCAACAAATCTCTCAAGGCCAGTTGTTCAGAAATAAGGGGAGAGTGTTGGGGGTTGGCCCTATCCAGAGCATTGCAGAGAACTAAATTCCAATCCCGACCAAGTAGCATAGGAAAGGCAGACCAGAGGGCCAAGTGGCTCATGAGATTAGTACAAGATTTTGTGTCTTCACAAATGGGACCATAAACAGACCCCAGTACCATCTCAGTATGACCTAAAATAGCCCTTAACAATATGTATCTGCCCTGGGGATCAACTACCGAATGAAGCAGCCTAAAAGGTACATGTCTTGCTACCAACACTGCAACCCCACATTTTCAGGTGTCCAGGCCAGCACCCATTGCTGGCCCCACCCATGTTCATCTGAAGCAGAGAACATGGGAGGTGGGCAGATGGGTCTCCTGAAGGAAAGCCACATCAGTATTAAGTTTATGGAGATGCAGCAATATCTTAGCTCTTTTGGTTGGGGATTGAGCACATTTGACATTACAAGAACAGAATTTAATGTTAATGCCATAACCAAGCAATATAACTGTATTTGCCCTGCAAAACAAAACATTCTTGTAACAGAAAGTACCAAGTCTCCAATAAGCTATTTTTCGAATACCCAGTGGTGTCAAATATAAGTCCCTCCCCAATACCCCCTCCCTAAGATTAATACCTATTCCCAAGTGTGCAAAGTGGGCATCAAAATCCATTTGAACAATAATCCTCTTAAGAAAACCCCCAGTCTGCATGGTTTTGAGGTAGCAATGTAACTGAT
Organism: Neoceratodus forsteri; assembly: GCA_016271365.2. NCBI lineage: Eukaryota > Metazoa > Chordata > Ceratodontiformes > Ceratodontidae > Neoceratodus > Neoceratodus forsteri. The sequence goes on from CM057453.1 coordinate 1,284,446,731, forward strand.
AAGTTAACTGGGCAGACTGGGTGGGCCATAGGCCCTTATCTGCCGACACTGTCTATGTGTCTATATATGTCTATGTATCTATGTTAACCACTAGGAAGGTACCAATACAAGAGCTGAGGAGCCCGGTAAAATAACAACAGTCTGAAGTAACAGTGCTTGAAACAATAAAAGAGTCATGTGGGACCGGGGTGCAGATAGGCCCATCCAAAACCAATGCACCACACAATCATAAGCCTTAAAATTGCAGTTTCTATGTGTGAGAGAAATGATATGGGAGAAATTAGATATTGAAATATCCCAAACCTCCCAATCCCCCCTTTCTCATTTCCCTATGCCCCCAATCCACAACAAGGCGAACAGCACCCCTGATGGGCTGACATAATGCTGAGACTGCTACAGTTCACAGCCCCTGGAATATAAATACTGAAAACAATAACTTCCAGGAACACGCACATAAGACTGTTGTGGGAACCCTCCCCTCCTTATTCCAGTACGTAGTGCCCTGTTTAGACTGCAGATTAAAACCCCCATTACCCCCTGCCTCCTGCCACAACCCCCAACATGGTGAGAAAACCAGTAATTTCTGCCTCTACTTAAGAAGCAACAAGAACAAGAATATCCATAATTCAAATGCCAAAAGTCACAGGTAGGGCGTACAAAACAACAACAACAAAAAAAAGAAAAAGTCTGTTTCGTCAGTCTGACAGTTCAGCAAACAAGCAGGATTGCGTGCCAATGTCACATCCATGACGGAAGTGAGTAAAAACAAAAAACAAGCTACTAGAACCATTATAAAATAAAAATTCAGCTTGTTGTACAAGAGAGTCTAAGATTGCACACGATCAGTACTGTAGGAATTTATCGCCCTCTTGTGACCGTGCAATGAAATTACAAGAAGTTGCACAGGCAAACATGCACATGTTGGGGGCCATCTTTCAATTAAGACATTAATCTGAGATCACTTCATCCCATCTCTGGTGGCTGTCCAAGTGGAAGGCAAAGATCTACTGGTATTTAATGTAGGGAGTTTTCCTTGGTGCCCTTGTCAACACTGCCTGTCAATAAAATAGGTCTCTGTAAGCCACCCCCCAGGACACACCTAGGAATGAGTTGTCACAGCTCAGTGTGCCTTTTCTGGTAAGCAATTGCAACTAAATGAATAAATTCTACAGCAATGCAGAGGCGGGGAGAGGGGGGGCGCAACAAGCTTTCTGACAACTGTGGAGTGCACTGTGACTTGCATCCCCAGTTAGCTGAGACCAGCCAGCCAATTATATCACCTGTGGATTAAATAGTGGGCTGTGGATTAAACTGTGAAAGGAATGCAGGAGCAAGTGAGTGCAAACAAGCAGTGGTCATCTGTGGTACTGCAGTGTTGCTGCTTGAGGTGCACAGTTCAGGAGGCGCAACAGCGATGGCACACTTCCCCACTGTGCAGTCCTTTCCTGAGCCATTGTATCAGTGACAGTTGCTGTGTGTTCCCACCCACCCACCCAACAGAACTCTGACCACCCAACGAATAGTGACATCCTGTGGCTTGTTGTGTCCCTCAAACACCATCCCCTGCAGGTGCCCAATGCACAGCTCTCCATGTTAATGTTGCCCTTCCCGTATGCCAGCAGGCAAACTAGATATGTGCATCCACCCGCTTCACCACCCTGTTGCTACTGAGGGAACAGCAGTATATTTCTGTAATGTGAGTGCCGTCACCCCCCCCAATTTGGCAACTGGCCATCTTTGCAGCTGCAATGTAGCCTCCACACAGCACACAAAGGAGAGAAGTCACCACCAGTCCATGAACAGGAGGAGTCTGTTGGTGACTGACACGCCGAACTTCATAGCTACCAGAAATGCAAGATGTCGCCTTGCCACCTACCTGCTGGTGGAGGTCATCCATCCTAACCCAGTGCATACTAGCGGAGGTTGCCTCTCCCAATGCCATGCATGTCTCCCATTACCCAAAAGTGCTTGCAGCACTTCTGCCAGCAACAGTCATAGGTGCTGCAACCCACCAACCCCATGCAACTCTGAGCACTGAACAGAGAGTGACACAGTGATGTTGGTTCTCTTCCGCAGACACTGTCTCTTCCAATGCCCAATACACACCTCTCTCCATGTACATTTTTCCCCTTCCTGTGGTATGGAAATCAAAGAAGGAGTGAGATTTCCATCACAAGCACTGTTTCTCCCCCTGGCACATCAGCAATCAGCCTTGAAATCTGTTTCTAATGCAAAGTCACACTACAGCCAGCGAGCAGGAGCCACACACAGGCAGACAGTGAAAGAGACATGGACAGAGAGTCACATGAAGACAGAGTAATATCAAGTGACCAACAGCAATAGTGTAAGTAGCCATGGCACTCTCGCACATATCAGATAGACATGGTGTACTCTACTGCCAGCATCTGCACTGGCGGTTTCCTACTTGAGCCTGTGTCATGGGCATAGTGCAGCCACCGCATCATATATGGCATCAACAGTCGACAGCAACCATGGCTGTGGGACACACATAGTACAGAGCAGTTCTCCTTGGTGTGTTTAGCATTTGTCTGAGCAAAAGAACTAGCACTATTCATCACTTGATAAAGGACTATTTTTCTACATGGAAGGATACAGTCCCTGTTTTTCACAGAAAACAAGCTGTAGAGGCTTTTGCAGCATGTCCTATTTTGCTGGAAGGTAACCCATGTCATAAGCGCAATAACCCACTCCAAGGTGTGGGGTCATAGATATGTAATCCATGCCTGGGGCACTGTGAGGAGACTCAGCCTGCAGCTTCATGCCTCACAATGCCATCCAGGCATGGATTAAATGCCCATAACCCCATACCCTGTCAAGGGTTATTGCTTACATGTGTTACAACTAAAAAGCAGTAATTTACACAAATCACACACCACCTGTTGTTATTGGTATCTAGTTTTCTTTAATAGGTAACCACCCCCACATGCAAGATGCATGATTAAACTGAGGCATTGGAATAGTCAGCTAAGTCTTTAAAACTTCAGGTGAATGGCAGCTAGGTTTGGGCTGTTACCGGGACTTAGATGTAACAAGGTGCCACCACTTATGGGGAGCCTTCTAACAGAAGCGGTCAGGGTGTTTCCCCACAGGAAAAGAATGAGCCTACTCACAGTGACAGGGAACCCAAATAATATATTCATTATAAATAATATGATCATTACTACAAACATTATGCTTACTCCCCCAATTATCACTCCAAGCATGCAGAATGATAAAAGCAGTGATACACACCACAATGACAGCAATGGAGACAGTAAGTGTGGTACAAACAATATAACAGGGCCTTATGCCAGAAGTGATGCAGGAACAGATCCTGTTAGGAAGAAGATGAGGGTTAAAGGCAAACACCAGATAAATTATTTATTTAAGCAATAATCCACAACAGGCGGTGGGTTATGCTGGGATTTATCAATGCATAGTGTGATTTGGTCATGAGGCCAGAGGCCAAGTGACTGAATCCACATCAGAAGTGGGTAAATCTCTGCATAGCCAACATCCTGGAGTGGATTATTGTGATTATACAATTGGCGCTAAGTAAAGGTTTAAGAAAAAAATATGAAACAGTTTACATTTTGAAACAAATTTTTTTTATCGATTTTTAGCGTGATAGCCTTACTCCATAGAAAAACAGTCCTAGGTTGCTAGGTAGAACATGGAAGGCTGCCTTCTGCATCCCCTCTCACATGAAGTGCATGCACACACGCGCACACACACACACACACACACACACTCTCTCTCTCTCTCTCTCTCTCTCATAGAAAGCTTTTGTTTTTTTTATTTCATAAGTTTTATTAATCAGCAGTATCCCTTGGGCAGTTTTTGTACTACTGTATTACCACACAAGGTGCTACATGAGAGGCTCCTGTGGCAGCATCTATGGTGCTATGGAGCTGCAAGGTGCAGCTGGCTGGTGCTCATGGTGAGCATTTGGAATGATCGGTGATCTCAGGCTGAGCAAATCTGATTTCGCAGGCAGGCTTTTTTTATTTTAATCAAATGGGTATATTGAAAATTTAAGATGCAGGGCATGGGAGCATTTACTTTTATTCTGAAGGACTAAATGGAGCTGGCAGTTGAGTGGCAAAAGCTGTGAAGGGCCGCCCGGTGCTGCAAGAGGGTGATCACTGGTATTTCTTTGTTTGTTTAATTCAAAAGTTTCACCTGGAAAGACATAGTGAGCTGCTATCACCTCAGCGAGGATCCCGACTGGTTGTAGAACTTCTTTTTCTGTGAGGGATCTGGTATGTGCTGCACGTATTGGGCTGGTGTTGGGGTCCCTAGGACAGGAGTGCAGGCAGGGGCTTGCTAATACATGGGCTGGACTAATGAGAGCTGGTGCTCAATAAGCAAAATTACACTTGCCCAACAAGGAACAGCTTAGCATTATGTCCCCTCCGATTCAAGTAAGTCTTCATGCTGACCCAAAGTTCATGTGCAAAATGTGTGTTTTATTAAAGTGCCATGGCAAACATCAAACAGGCAGACCAAGAATCAAATCCTAGATGATTTGTGCTGTAAATGAGTGCTTTATCAAGGATCCTTGATAAACCACTTGTTTATAGCATGAAACATCGGAGGGGGGTTATCCTTGGTCTGCGTCTTTGACGCTTGCATGGCACCCTAATGAAAAACACATTTTGCACATGAACTTTGTGTTAGTGTGAAGACTTACTTGAATGGGAGGGGACAGAGTGCTAAGCTATTTCTAGGTACACATTATTTTCACTGACACTGAGTTAGAAAGACAAGTAATACATTTACCTCAGTGATTTCGCAGGCAAAATATCAGGACAAGTCAAGGTTAGGTGGACTCAAGCAGGTGGGTAAATTTCAGTAACAACAGGTGCATTGGTTGCTGTCTAGTGGAGTGGTTTTTAGTTCTTTCTTAAAACCTTCCAAGAGAAGGACATTTTTTTAACTCAGCCGAGAGTGTGTTCCAAAGGCATGGACTGAGGTAGAAAAGGGCCTTTTGCCCAAACCAGATCCAACCCTGATCACTTACAAAAGAGTGCAGCTGGAGGACTAGAGCTCCCATTTTGGTGGGTTTAGTAACAAGAACATCATGGAGACTTGGATAGGGTAAAGAAATACTATTCTTCCTACAGAGCCAAACTCACACCTCCCCCCCAATCATAGGCAGTATTTAATTTAGCATGCAAACACAATTGCTTTGATTTTAAATGTTACCATAAATATTGGATTAGTGTTCATGTCAAAGAGTTAACATCATTTTTTTTAGCCCAGAAAAATTTAACACAGTACATAATCCAATGATATATCAGCTTTGATCTGTGAGAACAGAATGCAGTGCAAGAGATGATTGCCTATGTGCTATCGAATATGCAGAATCAGCATGCTTTAGATTGTTCTATGTGATGCATTGCATGTGTCTATTTAAGGAGAATTTTTGTACATTATTGTGTGTGATTTATAGAGTCTAAAGATTTGTTTCCAGTCAGTCATATATTATGATGTGTTACAATCCATCGTACATTTAAAAGTTAATTATTTCTGTAATTGCACATTAGTGTCTGTTGTATTCATTGCTAGAATCAATATAGAATATTAATGTTGCAGGGCTGTAATAATAACCACAGCACCTGCTGTACACATCAGATAATGTAACTGCATGTATTGTGGGCACTAAGGCTACTATAAATTAAAGAGCATAATTACTTTTATAATACTGTATATGAAATTCCAATTGCAGTATTTACTAGCACTGTGATGTTTGCTATTAAGCCTGGTTTGCCAAATGCACCTTTCTACTTTAGCAGTCTTTTCCATGTACAATATTATTTTAATTTTATTTTTTGCACTATGAAGTATGTTATTTTTTAAAAACGTGCACTTTATTTTGTGTGGGATGTGGTATTTGCACTGTTTTTCTTAGTATCTGTATTGATTGTGCAGCTTAAACTTGCTGTTAGTGTTGTAATTAGAAAGCACTATTCGATTAACTGGATCACTGAATGAAAGTCATGAATAATGATGAGCATGTAAATTTAATGCCATTTAGAAGTGCTGACACTGCTTCACCTGTCTTGATCAATCTCAAGTTTCCAGCAAAGCTTCAGGGCATTCCCCTATTGTTCTACTGCTGCTGTGTTTCTGATGCCTGGATCACTGTGGTGCAGTAAATAAAACTTTCGATGCACTTTATTTTGAGTATCTGCTCAATTTTTTGCTACCTGTTGGAGGGTGTACTGTATTTTCTGTACTAATGCAATGCAGCACATTGCATTCCATTTTCATTTCATTTATTTGATAACCGGGTAAAAAGCAACTGGGCCACATGGCCCTGTTACAGGCTTGACCCAGTGAGGGTCAAGGACTCTCATTATAACAAGCAATAAATTAAACAAGACTGAAGTAGAAAAATACAAAAAGTACAAAAATGCAATAAAATAATAAAAAAACAACACATTCATGCACAAGTGCATACAGACAGTTGATATATAAATTTTTTTTAAATGCATCTTAAACTGATGTGAACTAGTTGCATGTTGTACATTAGCTAGCAAATCTTTCCAGATTTTTATAGCATGGCATATGAAAGATTTCTGAAGTTTAGTAGTTTTGCAAATTGACACAGTCAAACAAATTGAGTTTTGAGAACGTAATGATCTCATAACAGTTTGTTGTGAAAAAAAATTATACATTGGATTTGTATTCGTATGATGAACTGTCTTATAAACCAAACAGGATGTCTGTAATATATCTGTACTGAAGAGTGGTAGCCACCCTAATCTACTGTAGAGGCTACAGTGATGTTTCCTGAATTTTGCCAGCTGATCCTTTCTGTAATTTCATACCTGAGAGACAGAACTAGAAGGGTCGTCCACTGAGATTGTCTTTGCATCCCAGGAACAATATGATACAGGCACTGAGGGTAGTATGTGGATGTCTTGAGGGAGCAGTGTATAGCAATTGTATTTACCAGCACTTGGGTGGGATGACAAACAGTACAGCAGTGTACAAACATATGTTTATTGTGCCAGACGGGCAACAAACATGGTGATGGTGTATACATGTTCATTGTCTAGCTACATCCCTCTGACAGACTGTGCTGTGCTGGTGGAGGCTGAATGCTAGGGATCCCAGAAAACACTGAAATACAAACAGATGGTAGTTGCTTAATATACTGATGCAGGCTGGCTGCTGAGTGCAAGTTCTGTTTGCACAGGACAAGCCCCACTATCATAACTATCTGTCCCCAAGATAATTATCAAGTTACAGGGTGAGTCAGCCCACTGGCACAGTAGTACAGCTACTGCCCATGATGCTGATAACTGGGGTTTGGGGCAGACCCTGGTTGCTAGTTGGGACATTTAGGGGGGAGGGGGATGGAGCATCCCAGAAGATGATTTCTCTCTCTCCAGGGAGGGAGGCTATGCACTGCTGCTACAGCACCACATTGGTGACTACAGACAATGTTACTGGCAGGACACACCTTTGGGTGGGAGGTTGCTGACTGATGCCATGCAGCTGCACACATTGTGTTGAGTGTTGATTGGCTGAGGCAGTCAGCAGACATCACAAAGTGTTCTTATTGGCACATTTTCACACCCATTTCCCCCACCTCTGAATGTCCTCTACCTACCAATCTGGAAAACACTCTACTCTGATTATCTGGTGCCATGTAGATGTGTGCTCTAAGGCCTTGAGGGCCTGCTAACTGGCTCCCTTCAGTGTGGGCAAGCATGGTGACTCAGGCTTCTTCCACCTCCTGAGGGGCCAGTAAAGAAACAAAATAGAAACATAGAAAGGTATGAGCAGATAAAGAGAGACACAGAGTTCATCCAGTCTGCTTTAGATAAGGTAGCTGGTGACCTCCATGCAATTTTAGGCATTTTATGTTATTTTTAAACTGTTTGTTCCTCAAGGCAGCTTCCAGCTTTCTTTGCTGAGCCAGGTGCACTTGCTTAACTGTGCTGGACAAGGTACAATGGTGCCCAACCCTGCTGTGGTCCATCAGGGGTCAGGCAAAACATGTGGGAGTGTGGGTGCACTTATGAGCACTTTGGTCTCAGGTGTAGTCATTTCCAGTGCTCCCTTGCAGCTCCTGGCAGGGAGCCAAGTCTTATCAAAGTACTGTCCCTTGCTGGTGGCTACTGAACTGCTCTTGTCCCTTGGTGCACCTCCATGGTGCCGAAGATGAGGAGTCCCTTATGTGTTACTTGCCCACCTCTGCAGTCTGAATTGGGAACCAGGAACAAGGAAAGTCATGTAGCATCTGGGTCTGTGAAGATACAGAGCACCAGTAGCAGGCATCAGGTCATAAAGACAGGAGGCTTGCTCCCAAGGAAGCAACATACTGTAGGCAAGCCCTTGCAATTTGGGAGGGGGGCGGTTACAAACTGATGACTCCAATGTGGTTTTCTAGCAAAAACTTTAAGATGCCATTTAAAAGTAAGCATGCCATACTGTTTTGCAACATTGCACCTGCCACTGAATGAACAGTTAGTCAGACATAGAAACATAGAATCTAACGGCAGATAAGGACCACTTGACCCACCTAGTCTGCCCATTTTCCTACCTAACAGATAAGCTGCAGATCCTAGTTAACCAACAGCTTACTTCCTCCTACCCCCCACTAGGACTGCCTTATGTCTGTCCCATGCATTCTTAAATTTCCCCACTGTTCTTGACTCCACGACTTCCTCAGGGAGGCTGTTCCATGCATTCACAACCCTCTCCATGAAAAAATACTTCCTCACATTACCTCTGAGCCGTCCCCCCTCTATCTTCAAATTGTGCCCCCTTGACACTAATAAACCAAGTGACAGGAGTCTGGTGCATCCTTGTTTACAGCTTGTATACGTATATATTTTTTTATCACTGCATGCAGTTGCTGCTGACATAAGTAAGTTAGACCAGCTGCTACCAATGAGCTATAAAAGCTTCCTTCTGTCAATTTTGTATCACACACTCAGTGCAAAAGCAGGGCACAATCCATTAGCCTCACACAGAATGTATAGCCTTCCTGGCAACGTCAACCAAATGTTCCCATGACCCTTTCTTACCTGTTTTAGTGCTGTTGTTGTTGCTATGTTCCTTCGTGACCCTCTGTTTCATATAATTTCATCTGTATTTGTCTTGAGGATATTCATTTTTGACATGTTAAGCAGAGCAGAGCAGAGATGGCTGGTCCAGTGGTGCTGAGGGTTGAGGTGCTGGATGCCTTACCTCGCGGCATGCCGGCAACCTGAGTTTGGGAGTGAGCCCGGGCCATCGGAGGTCGGCAAAGGGGAGGAAGGGCAGAGCTGGATGGAGCTGCCAACTGGCAAGCTCTTCTCTCCGGGGAGGTGTATGGGCTTCCTCTGGCTGATGGCTACCACCTGGTGGAGGCTGGGGACAGCATGAGCCAAGGAGGAGCCAGACACTAGGCCAATGACGTGGGGAGAAAGGGTCTGTTACAAGGGCCAAGGGACTAATGCGTGCCTCCACACACATGCATACCCACTCCTGGGGCCCCTGAGCATAAAAGGAGGAGAAAAATCTCCACTGGCAGCAGGATGGTGACCGACTCCCCGTAGGCTCTGCTCCTGGGCCGGGCATAAGGTAAGCCCCGGTTATTCCGGGGGATGGGGCTGGGGTGGGTCGGTCTGATGGGGGGGCTGTCTGGGGACAAGGCACAGAAGTATTAAATGCTAAAAAAAAAAAAAAGCAGCGCAGAGATGAAAACTGTGGTTTCTCATGGATGGCTGTGAGATGTATTGCCATTTTTTTGGGGGGGGGATTGTAGCAGGTTCTCATTGTCATGGTGATGTTGGTGAATGATGAGTTGGAGCTCATGGTTTAGCTTACTCTTTGTCTCTTTTCTGGGCATGCCTCTCCTTCAAGGGGAATTTTCTCTTTTCCTTAGTTTCCTTCTTTTGTTTTTCTTCTTCTATGTGTGTTTTCCCTGCATGGACTGTGAAGACCTGCACATAGTCATCTTGAAAATAAATGTATTATTCATTTTTTAAGTTTTTTTTTTTGATAGTAGAATGTGCAGCTATATATCATATGTTTAGATCACAGACAAAAACAGAGACAAAATATATACAGTATAAGACAGTACATTGACATTGCCTAGTATGGAAAAGAGTAAGAAGTTAATCAAAAAGTGACTACATTTTCAGGATGAATGAAACAATTTGATTGATCAGTTAATTGATAATGCCTTCAAAGGTCTTTGGAGCACCATGGATAAAAGTACATCAGGATTGACGGTATGAGCAAATGTTTTATCTTACATTAATAATGCCTTGTAGAATAACCCTTTGAAAATCTACATTTTATCAAGAGTGTCCAGTTTTTTACTACAGTAATAATAGATTTTTTCCAGTTTGAAGATATCCATCATAAAACTGACAAATGTTTCAAAAATTGGAGATCTTTATGATTCAATACTTTCCATTAGATCAAAATACATTTTTTTTAACAAAAATTAGCCTAATGATTATCAACTTATAATTACACTCGGTAATCTATTTATTACTATGTCCTAACAAGGTTACAGCTGGTGCTTCCAGAAGTTGAGTGCCAGTATCAGTGGCTGAGACAGAGATTATTTGTTACCAGAAATTTGATAAGTAGGGTCACGAGTGGAGTAGATGGATGAGAATGCTTGGGGCATTAGAGCATCTAGAACAAATGTTGGGTATGAGAGGCCTTATTTTATTTCCTCTAGATGGCGTGCAGTATGTACAATAGATAACAAGCATTTGTCAATGCTGAATGTTTGTTTGCTGATATTAGCATTGGACATGCAGGAGTTAGACAGATGCAGAATAGGAATGGTAGTGAAGTATTGAACTCACGCCAACCCCACCTCCACCCTGCAGAGATGGACAGGCATTGGGGTGTGCCTTTGGGTCGTCGCCCATAACGCTCATGGCATTTCACCTCACCCTATCATGCAGACACTGACAAGTGTTGAGGTGTGCCTTGGGGTGTTTGGCTTTACAGTCACCCCATTTCATATGGACATATGCTGAAATGGGTGCAGTATAGGAGAATGGAGTGAAGTCTGGGGCCGAAGAGTTCAAGGCACACCTCGATGCCTGTCACTGGCTTCAGGGTGGGGGTTGGGGTGGAATGGCATGAGCATTACAGCTGGCAATTCAAAGGCACACCCCTGATGCCTGTCAGTCTGTACAGGGTGAGACGTTATGGTCAGAAACCCTAACGCCCCAGGCGTTTGTTGGTATTGCACTACAAATTTTCAAAATGGCCTTTTGTGACCCCACCTCATGAAAGCATTTGGGACCTTTGCTCATGAACAGTGGCACTGTGATTTTGTTAATCTGTCCCGAACGTTGATTTTCCACAGCGACCACGCCATTCTGCGCCAGATGTGTGAAAACACATTTTGGGCAGGATGTGGAAAATGACAGCTGTGCTGTTCATAAGGAGGTGTGCAAAATTAACAATGCTAAAAATCTTGAGTGAAAATATTACAAATTCTCGAAGTTACGAGTGTGCGTGGAAACTGCTCAATGCACGCTTGTAACATAGTCATTTTATTGACTTTTGTCACCAGATTTTCAACATAGGCATTTTGGGACCTCTGCTCATGAACAATGTCACTGTAATTTTCTTAATCTGTCCCGAACACTAATTACCCACAGCGACCAAGCTACTGTGCGCTGGAAGTGCGAAAACATTTCAGCCAGGATGTGAAAAATGTCAGCTGTACTGTTCATAAGGAGGTGTGGAAAAATGACAATGTTGAAAATCTGGAGTAAAAATATTACAAATTCGCAAGTTACGAGTGTGCATGGAAACTGCACAATGCACGCTTGTAACATGGTAATTTTTGGGAATTTTTTCACCAAATTTGCAACATAGGCTTTTTGGGAGCCCACCTCATGAACAGTGACACTGTTGTTTCATTAATCGGTCCCAAAAGGTGATTCCACGCAGTGACTGTGAAATCACCTTTCAGGACCGAATAATCAGATGGCAGTCACTGAATTCGTGAAATGGGGTCCCAAAAACCCCATGTTGAAAATTTGGTGCCAAAATTCACAAAAATGGCCGAGATATCCACCTAAGCTGAAACCCCCACCATTTATGCCATTATACAGCTTACTGGCATGTCTTCAGTTTGCAATCTGTTTTGAAGAGTGCAGACGTGTTCCAGCTCCATTGAAGATCTTCACGCCGGGCTCCAGAGGTAAGTATGGGTGGGGTAGGGAGGTGGGTGCACAGAGGATGGGTGTGGGTTGGGGAAGGGGGCACCAGAGACAACGAGGGATGGTTTTCTGTTTTTACAGGGTTTTAAAAAAAAAAGACCTCATTTGACGTTTTTTTCTATTACAGGGACCCCAGCGTGCCACCTGGGGTTTGTTGGGGGGGCTGTAGCCCACATGTTACTGGGCACCCAGTCAGCACATACAATGTGTTTGGGGGGCGCATGAGCCGAGGAAGATTGGGCACTCCTCTCGGCACACAACAAATGGGGGAGGGGACATTATGCCCATGGGGATTGGACTCCCCTGTTGGCAAATGAACTTGGGAGGGGGCATGTGACAATGGGATTGGGCACCCCCATCGGCTTTCATGGGGACTGAGAGAGGCGGATGGTGACAGCCACCACCATGTTTATTTAAAAAAAATGAGGGGGACATTGTGCCGATGAGGATTGGACTACCCCGTCAGAAGATGAACTTGGGAGGGGGCATGCTGATAGGGGGATTGGGTACCCCCATCGGCTTTCATGGGGACTGTGAGAGGTGGCCAGTGACAGCCATCACCATGTTTATTAAAAAGGGACACCAGACAAGGCAAGCTGTGATTCACCACTGGACTCAGGGACCGCCCCAGCAGCAAAAACAACTGATTGTTAAATGATGGGGTGCTCCTTGAGTGCAGTGTCGAGTTTCTTTCAAGTTGGTGGAATGCTACAATACTGCTGTCATGGACAGCGTGCTCCTCTATTGGCGCCACAGAGACCAGCCCAAAAATGGACTGCTGGCATTGGCCACAGCACTGCCACACCTCCACAACTCGCTACTACAGCAAGTTGCCACAATATGTTTCTTGCGCATGCGAGCAAACAAACATAAAAAGTGGCCAATGCCAGACTGTGCCATCAGGGCGGGGGGTTCAGTGAGGATGCAGTTTTGGTGTTAGAGGGCTTTAGCACACTGAAAGTGGATAAATCTATGGACCTGGATGGGCTGCACCCCTGTGTACTAAAGGTGATGGACAGGTCCTATTTGAGTAACTGGCTGAGTACTTCAGTCACTCACTGGAGACAGGATGGTACCCATGGATTTGAGGACAGTGAATGTAGTTCCCCTGCACAAGAGCAGGAGCAGGGATGAACCAGGAAACTGCAGACATGTCAGTCTTGCATGTATAGTGGGTAAACTATAGTACTAGAGATAATAAGAAGGGAGAGGCTGGAAAGTTTCCTTGAGGGAAATGGACTTCAAAACAAAAGACAAGTATGGGTTCAGTTGTGGGTGGGAGGGGTGGCACTGGTTAAATTGAAAATACTGACTAGGTGGAACTGTAATCTCTGCATTTGTAGGAGATGGAACTACCATCCATAGCAGGTGGAACTCTTCACAGTAATCAGTGAAGAAAGGTGTCAGAGGAGGTGGAACTGAGTTCCTGCTCAATTTAACCCTTGGGGTGGGGGCATTTTGTCAGACAAAAAAAAAATGAAATTGATCTATTCAACAGGGTGACAAGGGTAGTGAACAAAGTGCTGGCAGTAGACACACTATACCTTGACTTCAGTAAAGCCTTTGTCTCTCTCTCTCTCTCTCTCAAATGGATGGTTGTTTAAGAAAATGCATGACTTAGGGGTGGTGGACATATTCACAAGATAGGGTTGGGGACAGGTTAAGTGGCAAAACCCAGAGTGCAGTAATTAATGGGGAATTCTCAGGGGCAGGGGGTTACTAGCGGTGTGTCACAGGGGTTGGGCTTGGGACTATCACCATCTGTGACATCAGGGTAGGGATACACGGCAAGATATGCCTCTTTGCAGATCATACTAAAATCTGTGGAAGATAGTGAGGACAGAGTCAGAATTATGAAAGAGGACCTGAGTAGATTATAGAAGTAGTCAGAAGTATGGCAGTTTAAATTTAATGCCAAGAAGCACAAGGCGATGCACATCTGAATACAGAATGGGGGAGAGAGTAGTGGAAAGCACAGCAGAGGAAAGGAACTTGGGGATAATAATTTTAGTCTGAAGACAACTGCGGAATATAACAGGGCAGTGGGAAGGGCAACTAGGATCTTGGGATTCATAGGAGGGGGATCAGCAGCAGGAGAGGAAAGGTGATTCTAACATTGCATAGGTCAGTGGTTTGTCTTCATCTGGAATACTGTGTGCAGTTTTGGGGACCAAATTTAAGAGAAAGGGACAGAGTGGAGGAAGTACAGAGGGTGGTAACCAAGATAACACAGGAAGAGCAGGAAAAGACTTACAAGGAGAGATTGAAAGACCTAAATGTGTACAATTGCTGCAGGTAAGCAGGGAGAGAGGGTACATGACTCAGACATACTACAAATACCTCCACAGGGACTAGCCATGAATTGTTTAAACTGAGTGGCAATACAAGCAACAGGGGTAGTAATTCCATTAATATGGCGGGGGCAAATTTAAGAAGGATACCAGGAAGTATTTTTTATGTGAAAGGGTGGTAGAGGGGTAGAATAAACTACCACTGAAATAGGTGGTCTGCGCAAAATCAGTGGTGAGATTCAGTCATGGATGGGACAGATATATGGACTTGTAAAGACAGTATTAAAAAGCAACTCTGCACTTCAGCGTGTGCTTTCATAAATAAGATGTCTCAGCTATGACAATTTACTAGAGAATTCATTTTTTCATTTTCAATGTCCCTTTCCAAGATCTATAGCACACCTCAGTAGTCCATCTAAAATGTCTGGATAGAAAACATTTGAAAGCATTTGCCTCCCACTGTTAACTTCATAGTGCCTTGGTTTATGACATCATAGTGCTCACCATGACAACAGACTGTGATGCCATAAACAGCAGTTGTGTAGTAAGCAGAAAAGAGTCAGATACATTTTGAAAGACTCAGTGAAATAATTGCTGCATTATTTAAAATATTTAGTAGACCAACAGCAGGGGAAAGTAAAATAAAACCAACAACAAATAACTGGAAAACAATAAAGTTAAAACATAATTGGTGTATACATGTATTGTAATGTTTTGGTGAATAGCGTATGAAGTCAGTTGTGCTTGTGTATCATAGTTTACTTTTTGGCTTTACTCTATTCCCACCCTTGGTAGGGAAACCAGGTAGTGAGTAGGGAATAGAAAGCCCAATACCAAGGGTGAGCAGAGTGCCGGAGAAGGAGAAGGCAGGGGTGGATGGTGGGTGTTTGCACAACGCTCTAAGCAGGGGACAGGTGTAGGAGGCTGACCTTTAAGGGAAATGTGGGAGGAGCTATTCCTCCACATTGAGCCTCGGGCTTTAGCCCTCCCAATAGTGTTTTCAGGCCTGTTAGTATAATAGAGAGTTGCTTTTTAAATGGGGAGGGGTGAGGGGGAGTGATGAACCACAAGGACTCTCACATTCCACATTAGATAGATAGGACTGGGCAGACATGATGGGTTAAACACCCTTTTTCTGTCTGCAGCTTCTATATTTCTACAGTATGTTTCAATGTTTCAATGAGAAGTATTATACTGAATTTGTCAAAATTTGGCTGCCTTTATTGGAAAGTGGCTGTTGGTAATTATTTTATTCCAATCCTGTTCTGTAAAGTGGAGTCTGATGTCTAGCTTCTACTTGCTTCTGAGATCTTTAGGTCCTGTGCGTGTGTGTGTGTGTGTGTGTGTGTACGTGTGCAGCTAATGTTTTACAGAACTTTTGGCTTATCATCTTGGGGTGTTACTAGTTTCTCAGTTTATTTCTTTGTGTGTGTGTATGTATGTGTGCAGCTAACGTCATATAGAACGTTTGGCTTATTATCTAGGGGTGTTACCAGTTTCTGTGTGTGTGTGTGTGTGTACGTGTGCAGCTAATGTCTTACAGAACTTTTGGCTTATCATCTTGGGGTGTTACCAGTTTCTCAGTTTATTTCTTTGTATGTGTGTATGTATGTATGTGTGCAGCTAATGTCATATAGAACGTTTGGCTTATTATCTAGGGGTGTTACCAGTTTCTGTGTGTGTGTGTGTGTGTGTGTGTGTGTGTGTGCGTGCGCGTGTGTGTGTGTGTGTGTGTGTGTGTGTGTGTATATACACGTGTGCAGCTAATGTCTTATAGAATGTTTGGCTTATTATCTTGGGCTGTTACTAGTTGTTCAGTTTGTGTGTGTGTGGGGGTAAGGGGGGGATGAAAGAGCCATTTGCTCTAGTAATATATCCCTGAGGTGGCGATACCAGAAACATGAGATTGTAGGATATTGTAGCAATTCCACAGTTCCTCAAATAACATACATACACATCATCAGAAAAGCACTGTCCAACTTTGGTTATGCTATGATTAAACCATATTTTCTAAGTCTCTGATCACTCACAGAGGCATGAAACTGAAAATTTATATATATCGATAAGCTAACTGAAATGTTATTGTTTCGGTTCGGTGGCAGATGGAATTTTTGTGAATGTTGACAGCATGGCATTGGCAGGTAGCAGGAATTTGAAGTCTGTGTTACTGAAACACATTACTTCTGTTTTGGCCAAGCTAATTGTTTAGCCTGAGGCTGCATCAAAGGTTTCGGAGATAGAAAGACTCACATGCAAGGATGTGTTGGGGTTGGTTAAATATAAATCAGTATGTTCTACAGGAACTAATTTTATGGCCTGTGAGGCCAATTTGGATATCCTTGATCTGTGCATTGTTTCATATGGTGATTGCAAAGGGTTTAACTGTGACTGCAAAGATTAGTAAGTAACATTCATTTTTTACAGATAAAGCTGGTAGGACAACAAGTGTCCTATTTTCAAAACAGTCCTTTATGTAAAATTCAAAGTTAAATGTTATATGAAATATAGTACATTACATACAATAGATAAAATACACATATTACAATCCTATTAATATTATGCTCGAAACAAGATATCAGAAACTATACATCACTTAACTTCACAGACACTAACACCTCCCTCACTTCATCCTGCTCTAGCTGTTGTATTTACTGATCTAGTAATCGGTAGCTATTAGTTCCAAGCATGGCAGGCCTTATATGTAGAGGCAGTTGGTCCAAATTTGGTTTCAGTTTTGGGTGTAGGATAACCATTGTAACAAACATCTCTCTAGCTGTGTGCATTATTTGAGTTTGTAAAAAAAAAAAAAAAACATGGTAAGATTCATGGGATAGTTACATCTAATTACTTTTAAAATAATTGAAAGCAGCCAATGTCTTTGTCCTTCTTCCATGAGTTCGGGTTTACATCTTTGTACATATCACATTGATGCCAATCAAAAGGGTATCTTCTGACAAATCTGGTCAAGCTTTGTAAATGCTGTCCAATTTAGCAAGCTGTCTTCCCTGCATTTTGATAAACACTATACTGCTGTATTCAAAGCAATGAAAATGAGCTGCATGGCTATTTTGGATCTTCCTGACTGGCAAACGATAGGCCATTTATTGCATGGCTGTGATCCATGAAGGGATCTTCTTTGTGATCTGATTTATATAGGCTGAAACATGTAGTCTAGTGTGTTTACTGATTCCCAGATACTTACAAGTTTCTGTGGTTTTAATTTTTTCCTATGTAATGTATTGATTTTAATTTTGTTCATTCTTTTTTTTTCCCCTCCTTCGTGGTCCACAACCCACCACTCCTTCAGGCTTACCAAGGTCTCTTCCGATCCATCCTGTCTCTTCCTGAGCCTCCAACCTCACATGGCAGCCATCCCCAGGGTAACCCGGATATAACCCTTCACCGGGTGGGTCCCCCTCCTCCGAGGGGGAAGGCACTAGGAGGGGAGACCAGTGCAACTACTTGGCCCTGGGGTGCTGCTGAGGTGGAATGGCTCGTTCAGGGCATTGGTGGACTGGCAGCCATCATCCAGTCGATCGTGGAGTGGTTTCTGTTTTTTGGTGTTGTCCCCTCCTTGTATTGCTTCTGCAGTGCTTTTGGTCTCCACCAGAGGATGCTGCAGAGTGACGTCATCCTGCTACACACCCCAGGAGAGGAGAGGAGAGCAGTCCTATGGACACTCAGTCCTCTCCTTCCCCTGCCAGCCCCCGGCATCCTGAGTCCGTTCCTGAACCCGGGTCGCTGGCATGGTTCAAGGTGAGGAGCCAGCGCCTCAGCCCTCTGCACCACCCGGCCAGCTGTTCATTCTTTTGAACATTTTGGTGTGGTGGTGGAAGGTCAAAGCCTGGGTCTTTCAATTATTCATTACAGTTTAGGTTTACTAAACCATTTTTGCAACCTATTTAAATTATATTGTAATTTGGTATGCATATATGAAAAATAAGAGTCTATTGCTAAGAAGACACTCATCAGATTTTGTAACAAAGTTAATGTAGATCAAAAACAGGAATGGCCCCAAAATTGAACTCTTGGAGTCTTCTCTTTTAGTGCTACAGAGTAAGTGTCATTGAGGCATAGATCAGGAAGCATAGGGAAATTAGAATCAGTTATGAAATTCACAAGTAGCTTTTTATTATCAGTAACAGTAAAATAAGAAATAGAAATTGTTCAGTGTAACTATTTACAAAGGCAGTACAAACAGAGAAAACAAAAATCCTTCATCTGATGTTATATCTAATTTCAAGTTTTAGTCTCTCCCTAGGAAAAGACTGCTGTTCTTTTTATAACAAGTCTTTGTCTGATAATTAACTTATTCATCCTGAGCTCATTAAGGAGACATCCTGTTTTCACAAAATGTTCTTGTCAGCTTCTTTGCGAGCAGGCTTGCAAATAGAACAGGGCCCCAAGCTGGCCTCCTGCTGACAGCTCTGCAAAAGAGTTTGCAAACAAGCCTGAGAGGAGCTCAACCTACAACTCAAGTTAACCCTCTAAATTCCAAATAGCTTTTTGCAATAATTTCAATATTATAACTACATACAGTTTCGAACAAAGGGATCCTAGTATCGCTTACAGTTTCAAACAAAGATTTACATATATTTTTACAACAGCAGATTCACAAGGGAAAGAAAAGACAGAAACAGCAAGGGGAGGCAGAAAGATAGCGAGAGATGGAGAATCGCAAGACTGGCAGAGTGATCAGTTCCTAGGTCTCATGAGAACATTTGGTTGCGCAACCAGATAGAGGAGACTGAATAGGTGAGGATAGAACAAATCCTTGCATTTAACTCTTTCTGCATAATCAAATCAAATCAAGTTTATTTATAAGGCGCCTTTCAAATACCAAGGCGCCTTATATACAATTAAAACAACTTCAATATAAAATTACATATATTAAAACAGGATAAAATATTTATAAACAGTCAGTAAAACAGAACTAATCCCCAAAAGCGTGGCTCCATAAAACAGTTTTGTGCGCCTGTTTAAATCCCTCCATGGTCGGGCACTCATGTATCTGACAGGGTAGAGAATTCCAAAAGGTCAGGGCCATGTGCATAAATGCATGGGCCCCAGAAGATTTTAAACAAACCCTTGCTATCTCTAGCAACCCCATGTCAGTCGAGCGGAGCGATCGCCCTGGGCAGTAAGGAACTAGTATCTCTTTCAGGTAGTCTGGGCCCTGTCCGTGTAGGGCTTTATAAATCAGAAGTCTGACTTTAAAGATGATTTGCCACTGAACTGGCAGCCAGTGCAGTTCATGCAGCACTGGTGAAATATGGCAGGACCGAGAGGTTCCCGCCAATAACCGGGCCGCTGTATTCTGCACCAGCTGCAGGCAGCGAATATCAACCCCAGGAAGCCCTAGGTAAAGGGCATTGCAATAATCCAGGTGAGAGGACACAAATGCATGGACCAGCGTAGGAAGGTCACTGGATGGAACTAGGTGCTTAACTCTGGAGATATTCCTCAGATGATAAAAAGAGGATTTGACAATGGCTGACACCTGCGGACGTGGTGTCAGACCCTCATCAAAAATTACCCCCAGGTTTTGCACCTGTTCAGAGGTCAGGAGTAGGAGACCCCCAAGAAAAAGTCCCGAGGGTAATCCCACCCCCAACCCCTCTATCTGGCGACGCAGATCCACCACCAACACCTGAGTCTTTGCCGAGTTCAACCTCAACCAGCTCGAAGCCATCCACTCCTGGATTTCTGCGAGGCAGTTATTAAATACTGAGAGAGCTCAATTCTGATCAGGTGCAAAAGAGAGGCAGAGCTGAGTACCATCAGCACAGCAATGAAACCTCAGCCCATACCTTCTTACAATGTCTCTGAGGGGTAGCATATACACTGTGAACAACATGGGGGACAACACCGATCCATGAGGAGCCCCACATGACAAAGGGACTGAGTCAGAGGAATAAATCCCCGACACCACTCTTTGAGTTCTTCTGGTGAGGAAAGATGAAAACCACCTGAGGACCGTATCTGACAGGCCACAGATGAACCTCAGATGATCGAGCAGGACCCTGTGGTCCACAGTGTCAAACACTGAAGAGAGATCAAGAAGGACCAAGATGGAGCAATTCTTCTGATCTTTAGCCATCAGGAGATCATTGAGCACCTGAACCAGCGCCGTCTCAGTACTATGCCTCTTTTGAAAACTAGACTGGAGAGGCTCATAGACATCATGGATGGTCAAATGGTCCTCCAGTTGTATGGCCAGTACCTTCTCGATCAACTTTCCCATAAAAGGGAGGTTTGAGATTGGTCTGTAGTTCGAGTGGCAGTCTGGGTCCAAAGAAGCTTTCTTCAGTAGGGGTGTCAGGGAGCTAGGAAACTCACCTGTTTCCAAGGAGCACCAGACTATCCTTGCTAGGACTGGGCCAAGAATGTCACCACAGCCCAAAATCAGGGTGGTTTGACTCAGATCCAAACTATAGCACGTAGGATGCATACCCTGGACAATCCTCATGATGTCCCTGAGCTCTGGCTGGTTGAAGGTACTCCAGGAAAACTGAGAAGTAGTGTCTAAATGCCGGTCTAGAGCAACGCCAGAGTGTGCCGGTAGGAGTTCTGCCCTGATGTCAGCCACCATAGCCACGAAGAATTGAGCCAGCTCCATGCACTCATCTTGCGAAAAAGTTCTTCGAACCTGTAGACAGGCTGGGTTGCACAGTCTGTCCACGGTTTGAAAAAGCTGGGCTGGTTGGTTCTGAGTGGCCTCAATCTCCCCAGACAGGAGCTCTGCCTTCTTACGTGTGATTGCGTATTGATAGGCCTGATAATGGTCCATCAATCTAAGGTGATCAGCATCTAGGGCAGATCTCTGCCAGCAATGCTCTAATCTTTGTCCTTGTTGCTGCATCTCCCTCCAAGATCCATCGAACCAGTTCGACCGAGGGCGAAGGGAGAGAGGATGAATGCGTACAGGAGCAATGACATCCAGAGCCAAAGTTATGGCCTGGTTATAGGCCACAACTAGGATTTCTGGGTCACTGGTTGCCAATGGAAGAACCGATAGATCAAGCACTACCACCAGGCCTTCAGAACTTATATCTCGTAAAGGGCGGCACCTGATCATCTCCACAGGGGCAGGCCTACGAAGGGGGGTGCAAAAACTGAAATGCACGGTGTAGCGGTCGGACAATCTGACTGGTTCCACTCCCAGTTCAGAGGCTTCGACCCCCAGGAGGAAAATCAAGTCAATAGAATGACCGTGTTTATGGGTAGCAGTAGAAACGATCTGTGTAAGGCCCAGAACTGACATTAACTGGAGAAAGTGCTGACCAAATTGCGAGAGTTCGTCATCGACCCAGGCATTAAAGTCACCCAGGACCATCAGCCTGGGTGACTCAATCACCATGTCGATCATGAAATCTGCCACTTCCTGAAGGAACCGCTTCTCATCTCCAGGTGGACAGTAGATGAGGCGATCCTACAGCCTACACCTGCTACCACAGTACATTGCAATGACTTGGCCTCCTCAACTGGTACACTCATGAGGCCCAGTTCAGTCTTGAAAAGACCGCATCCCCCCTACAATCTAATTTTGCTTATGAATAACCGAAAACTCGCCGGGAGTTGCAGCCTCCAATACGGGGCCAGAGTTCTCATCCAGCTAGGTCTCAGTAATACATGCCAGGTCCACCATACCAACAAGATCTGCCATAATTGCAGTCTTGTTTTTAATGGATCTGGTATTACATAACACTGCACGAGTTGGATGGGCTTCCAGGGCCATCCGGGCCACTAAAATTTGTGGTGCCCTTGAGTATGGAAACCAGACATGGAGGAGCACGATCCGGGTTCCATTTTGCCCCAGGGCGTCTCCTGGATCTCACGACCCCAATATGGTGGCTTCGCTTAGTCACCCTCTGCTGTTTGCACCCCCCCAACTACTCTCCCCCCGATGAGCAATGCCCAGTGCTCTACAGCACTGGTAAATATCAAACTGCAATGGGGGGGAAATAAAAGGGCGGAGGGCACGAAGGGCGGAGGATGAATAGCGCACGACCGTGGAGGCAGGCCCCAAACACATTTTAGTAATCACAATAAAGTTACACCACTCCACAAGAAACAATTACTCATTAAACAAAAGGAAAAAGAAATTAAACAAACTAAAACTTAATTAACACCTAAAGCTCCCTCAACTCTCAATAAGGAAAAAACAAATTATAATTAATAAAATAAAAATGAACATAATCATTTAATCCCAGTCAGCAAGCCTAAAGCAATCAGGAGATGCATATAGCAACGAACACCTTCAAATAATAACTAAGATAAAGCTAAGGTCCATAAAAAAACAATAGCAAAGAAAAATCAGAGTTTTTCAAACCCCCAGTGGCTATCCCCCTCAGAGGAACCCGACAGTTTCCCCCAGGGACTCTCACTTCCTGGGAGATAGAGTGTTTAAAAACTAAATTTATTCTCAGTCCCCAGAATACTCTCTCTACTAGGGGACTTTGCAAATGATTTATTTATTTATTTGCTTTTGTTAACCGGGTAAGCACACTAGACACCAGGTGCCTATTTTTAGGTGCGACCCGGGAGAGTTACAGACGAGAACTTCATACATAAACAGTAGAGGATACAAAATACATAAAAGAGACAGGCATTTCAGGGCAAACATTTCCTGGGCGAGTGACAGGTGAGACCTTTGTACATGAACAGTAGAGGATTCAAAAAATACATAGAAGAGACAGGCATAAAGGTGGTACAAGGATTACATGCAGTGAACAATTGGGGGTATGGAGGAATGCACATAGGGAATAAACAGGGTATGGCTACTCTGGTGGCAGTGCATGGTTGGGAGGAGTTCACACATGAACAGTTGGGGAGACAGGAAGACAAACCCCTAACGTTTGAAGCATTTCGCTCTGGCTTTTGGATGGAGGGGCGAGCGGAGAAAAAACAAAAGGGGTGGGACAAGGACAGTGGAGGAGACGGAAGCTGGGACAATAGTGAGTGCCTGCGAGGGGGAGGGGGGGCCCCATTGCAGGGGGTCAGGGCAAGGATTTCTGGGCAGGGAGTGGGGAAGAAGTGCAGGTGGGGCAGAGGCTGGGGCTAAGGCCCCCACCAACAGCCTAGAGGGGGAGGGGAAGTGGAGAAGGCTACGGAGGGCAGGGACAAGGGGAAGAAGGTTTCAGGAAGCACCAGAGAGAAGCTTTGAAGCTTGGATGTGAGGAGGAGGCCTTAACTTGCTCAGGGAGCGATGACTAGGCCCTTTTCAGTCTCGGTGCCCTCTCATGGATCTGAGACTAAAGGATAAGAGGGCACTCTCACTGCCTTCTTCACAGAGTTTAAACATAGAAGAAATAAAAGTCTGACCATGTCTTTCAAGGGAGGTCGGTCGAAGAATCCATTTAGAAGATGTTATTCTGAAGCCGGAGGGCCCCAATAAATCCAGCAAAGGACCAGACTGCAAGCCTATGGCTGATGCTGCAGATCCCAACCAGGCCCACTTATTAGCAGGTCCAGTGGAGATTTCCTAAGAGTACACCAACCACATTGCCGGCTACCCAGAAAAGTAAGGCTGGGACCTCCACTCAGTCACACACTGCAGTTGGTCCACCAACAGGATCCGAGACCCACTCCCTGCTCCAAATCAAAGCTTGTCCAGTTACACACGCTACTCCTGGAGAACTCAGGCAAGCTGGCAAACAATCCAAAGGTAATACGTGGCCAGTATCCAGGATCTTCACAGATTTAAACTAAATCCCCCTTCAGCATGATATCTCTTTCCTTAAAATATAACTCTCCAAGGATCTCAGTGGCGAATTATTCTGCTACACCCAAACGCTAGTTCAGCTTATTGGAAGATGAAAAAACAGCATCCAACATCAAATTAATCCACAGAAGCAAAGTGGCAACCAGCCCAGCAAGCCGAGCGAAACGGGCAGCAACGGGCAGGAAAGATGACAGCCCTGGTGCAAACCACAAGACAGTCATAAAAGACCTCCAGATATCGTTCATAGGTTTGGCACACTTTACTGCCACACTTGTTCCAACATCAATGCCAACTCAGAGTATAGGACAACAGGAAAGATTTAACGGTCCAAATCAAACAAACGGAATAAACAGGGCCAAATCTGTAGGGTCGCTAAAGTCAGAAATCAAAGTAAAAAGAGCAAAATCAAAGCAGTGTAAGAGAGCAGGCAGAATAGGGAAAACAAAGCACTAGGCAGCACTAGCAAAATGCAGCCGACAGCACACCCAGCCCGGCTGCCATCATGAAGTATAACAAATGGGACAGGGTCTTATTCAATCCTGTCACAGTAAGACCTAGACATATGACTCTCCACTATCACCCATTATGTTCTGTTACTCATATAAGATTGAGACCATCATACAGTATCCCCAGCTACTCCAGTATCACCCATTAATTGCAATAATATACCATAATCTACTAGAATGAAGGACATTGACAAGTCATGAACATTTCATCCACACACTCCCACCTCTCTAAAGCCTTAGTTATCACCAGATTTAAAAAGTCCGTGAGTGCAATGCTAATGAAATAGCCTGTCCTGAAGCCCAATAGGTGAGGTATAAGCAAGGAATACTATTCTAAATATCCATTTACCGTACTTGGCCTTGTATCATCAATAACTTTTGAGAGAACGGTCATCAGTGCAATTGAACTGTAGTTTAAGGATCACTGAAGTCACACCTCATCATAGATTGGTTTAACCTTGCCTGCTTCTACCCCATGGGGTAATGACTACCAGTGATGCTCTAACTGAACAGACTTGTCAGGACTGGGGCTATCTGATACATAGCCTCTTTTGTAAATATTATCATAATCTGGCCCAGTCCACTAGACTTGTGTGGGTTTAGGTTTCATATGGCTTTAATGGCCTCCTTTAGTCATATAACTTTAAATCTAAATGACACAATCAATTTGACCTGAAATGCACTGTGGTCCATTCTCTTCTCACAACGGATATGCCTGGAGTTTTCTCCACAGTTGTTGGCAATCTGCATATCAGAAAAAGTAGAAGGGTACTGATATAGAAGATTGGATACTGTAATTGGGTCATGACATATGTTTTCAGATTCAAGAACAATTGTAGTGCAGGCCCGGTGAAGCAGAGGGTTGAGGTGCTGGACGCCACACCTCGTGCCACACCGGTGACCTGGGTTCGGGAATGAGCGTGCGTCATCGGAGGTCGGCAGAGGGGAGGAAGAGGATGTGAGCAGCTGCCTGCTGGTGGCCTCCACCTTGGGAGGGAGAAACAGGTTTTCTTGGAACTTGGCCACCTCCTGGTGAAGGCTGGAGTGGCTGCGCTGCTCCAAGGACTGCCAGGGCTAGGCCGAGGGAGGGTTGAAGAGACTGACACTGGACTGTGGTGTGCATGTGTGCCTTCACGCGCATGTGACACCACTTCTGGGATCTCGGGAGTGGGACTCACTGGGGAGAAAACAGAGGAAACATCAGGGGCCACTGAGGGTGAAGCCTCCAGACCGACTCAGGGGATCTGCCAGGGTGCGCATGGCGCCATAAGATCCCGAAAGACCCCGAGACTGGTAGGGTTGGCAGACATTGAAGGTGACCCACTGAAGGAGGATACATAGAATTGTTAAAAAAAATTAAAAAAGAACCATTGTAGACCCAGTGGTAGAGGGATTTCTTTTTTCATTTAATATTGTGGTTATGCATTTTTTTAATAATTTCATATTTGAATGGATACTGTATAACTGTCCTATTGCTACATTCTTAAGACAAATAAACATACATCATAAGACAACCTATCTGAATAGATGATAATTAACAATAATAATAAGACAAATTAATTGTGGGAGGGTCCAATGTGAAAGAACAACCATATAGAACAGATTAATAGTGGCTACAGGCCAAATGGAGAGTAAATATCCCCCATATCCTAACTCCATTTTATATAAAGCTTACAACAGCCAACTGTGCAAAAAGAAGAAATACTCACTAATCAGATTTAGTGCATCATCGACTCCCCACATTCACAACATTTATACCTCCTTAACTCATTACCTCCTGGGTGGCCATTTTGTGTCAGGAAAACAATGAATAGTTCGGACTTCATATGGAGGTATTGGAGATACTGAGTTAACTAAGAAACACAACAAAACAAAAGATAAACTAACTTTAAGGAAGACATCCTGCTGCCACTTGAGTGGCCCCACTGAAATAGGGCTAAGCTCTGCCCCAGAACCACTCTTCCCACATTGCTTGTCTGTCCTGGCAACATGTTCCAAGCAAGAATAGTGTCTCAGTTCACAGTTTCTGCAAAGTGAGATCAGAGGGGAGAAGGGACAGCCCTGATGCGTTCTTCTTCTGAGGGGTAAGCTGAAATAAAGTGTTTTTTTTTTTTGCAGCAGCAGGACCATGGTATGATATTCTGGCTCAGAGCCTACATTTCAGTCCTATTCCAATCAGCTCCAGAACTTTGCAAACTTAATCGCATTCTGTTCTACTGAAGACCTTTCAGCGTCTAGCTAGAGTAGACTAGCATCTGGGGAGTAAATATTATTTATTATGTAGACTGCTCTACTGATATTTTCACCCAGCTTTCTGCCTTTTATAAATCCACTTGGTCCAATGGGATTAAAAGCTGAAAATAAATTAAAAGGGACCAGGATTTACACATCATGTGACTTATTCTGTCTGGATATACTGCACCTGCAGATTTTACACACCCAGCAACTCTTGGAGATATAGCATTTGAAAGGAAACAGTGTGCCTGGAAAACAAGTTTCCTCTTGGCTTCCTCCACTCAAAGCAAACTGCAATTAGAGACAGTTTCTTGCAGAGACACTCCCCTACTTATAGTTTCCCACAACAATCAGCTCAATATTTTGTAGTGCTCTTTCCCCACATTGAAGATCCCTACCTGCATTAGGTATGTCCAGTTTTTGGCAGCTGTTTACAAATGAAAGAAATTGTAGTACAAGTCAAAGTCTCAGGAGTTGAGTCTTTCTCACCTTGTTCTCCTTTTCACTATAGGTTCAAATGGGACACTTTTGGAATTACTAATGACATGATTGCATTATAGCTTGGGACCAGCTACCAAAAGGATGGAGAAAGCCAAAGCAGAAGAGACATATATTAAGGTTTCTGATCACCCACATCAGACCTGTCAGTTGAGGATGCTACCCTCCTTCAGCTGAGATTGATGTGCTGCTAATGAGACGTGTGCCGGAAACTTATAGATGCACTGTCTTCACTTTAATGGAACATCTTGCTCCACTGCAGTCTCTCCAGTTTTCCAATTGTTTTAACCAGGAGAGACACACTAAGCTGAAAGCTTGTTTACAGGTGTGACCTGGGAGCACAGGGAAGTTAAGTGACTTGCTCAGGGTCACACAGTATGCAAGTGGGGGCTGTGGGATTCAAACCCAGGTCTCCAGATTTGCAGCTCAGAGCCTTAAACCACTGCGCTATACTGCCTTCCTAAATCTCAGTAAACCAGCAATATTGCAAAAATGGATGATGTGAGCACTGGGTGTCTCACTGTTCCTTGGTGCAGTGTAGAAAATAAAGTATAGGCTTGTCTCCACATTCCATGATGCAGTAGAGCAAAAAAATGTGCATGCCTGATATGGTCTCCAGTGGCAAAAATCAGTAAAAAGGAGAACAAGGTGAGATAGACTCGACTCCTAAGACTCTGAATTTTTTTTGTAATGTCTTTATTTTTTAAACAGTCACCTAAAACTTGACATGCCAGTGTTTCATGACCAGCATCATTTCTTCAAAAGGCAATGTGGGATCTCCACTGGTCCTGGAGATGGCTGGAAGCACGAACGTTATGCAAGCAGCAGAAGGATGCACTCCAAGGAGGCACACATTGAACTTAATTTAACAGGATAGTGAATCAGTTGGGAAAGTCCAGAACAGAATGAAGGATTACTACCTCTGTTATATGCAGAGATTGAATATAAGTTTGCTTATGCTTGAGACCATTGCCTTTTGAGTAAGTGACGCTGGTCAGGAAACATTGGCGTATCCAACTTTAGGTGGCTGTTTACATAATAAAATGAAATTATTAAAAATGTTCAAAGACACAGGAGTCGAGTCTATCTCATCTTTTTTCTCCTGACTTTTTGCTATTGAAAGACTCCTCTGGCTTTATTTTATTTTCCTTTCGATGGAAGTGTGCATCAGGGAACATATGTTCCTTTTTCTTCCAAAAATTATTGGAAAGCCAGACGTAATGCTGGCCCATCAATACAGTGGTAGCACTACCACTCATGATGCTGGCGACCCAGATTTGGGAGTGAGATTGAGTCATCCTGGGCTGGCGGGGGGAAGGAGGATCAAACACCCTTAAAGGGCACTCTCTTCATCTTGGGATGGAGGTCTGCCAGTTCTGCCGCAAGACTGCCACCTTGGTGACCACAGGTGGCTGTGCAGTCAGTGCTACATGGGAGGGAACCCTAGAGGCTCCACACCAGCGACTTGTCCCTCCTCCAATACCAGATCTGATTGTGGGGAGAACTGGGGCACTCCACCACCACCCCCAATATGGGGTAAGCTATGTGGGAAGCTCAGAGTAGAGGTAAGTCTAACACATGCTGGGGGACAGGGCTGGGGAGGTCTATCTAAAGAGGGCTGGGCCAGAGAGATAAGGGTGGCAAAGAATTAACATAAAGAATAAAAAGCCAGGTGTGGCGCAGCCCAGTAGTGCAGCGGTAGCCCTACTGCTTGTTACTCTGATGACCCAGGTTCGGGAGACAAGCTCCGAGCGCCAGGGGCCAGCTGGGGTAAGGAGAATTGATCTTCCCCGTGGATGCTTTTATTTAAAGGGGTTGGAGGATAGTAGGCTGTGCTTTACTGCTGCTGCCTGGCATCCTCCGGTGACAGTGCGGTTGGCAGCCATTCAAAGGGTAGGGGAGATAGCCTGCTGTCAATGTATGCATGTCCTAGTGTCATTTTGGCCAGTCTTACACATTGATGTTGCACTGGGCAAAAGTGGAGGCTAGAAGCCAGGAGGCACTTTTAAACAAAGGAAGGGATATTGTTGATATGGTGATCTAAAGCCACTTTGTCTCCAGTACCTCCAAAGTAGGGACCCCTGTTGGTTGCCAACCTGTCCTCTGTGTTTCCACAAATGTGGATTTTATAATGGTTGCAAGTTTGCTGTAGAGGGAAACCAATACCTGCATCCTTTGGAAATAGGCAAGAAAGTGGAAATCAGGCAATTTATTACCTGCAGAACATCGTTTGTAGTCTACATTGCCTGGTGCCCTTGTGGTTTGCAATATGTGGGGAGAACTATCCAGGCACTCAAGAGACATATCCAAGAACATGTTAGGACAATTTACAGTAAAAAGAAAACAATGCTCTTGGAGTCCATTTTCGGATAGCCCATTACTCTGACCCTACACTTCTGCATCTCATGGCACTTGAACATGTTCCACCACCATTACGTGGGAGCGACAGGATCAACAATCTCCTTAAAAAAGAGATCTGATGGATTGACGCTCTGAATACATTGAGTCCTTATGGGCTCAAAGAAGAAATATACTTTTTGCCCTTCTTAAAATGAGATTTTTTATTTCCTGCTAATGAAATAAGTCTACAGTGTTTTATTTCATATGACTAATGCTGTAAATTACATGCTGCTCTTTATCTCTCTATTCTATAAATTTATTTTCAGTCAGAGAAAATGTATACCTCTTGAACTGTTATAAGCAAATCTGCTCTGGATTACCAGATAATGTAGGGCTGCAATGTAATAAATTTGATGTTGAAATTCTCTCTTACCTCTTCTAACCCCTTCTGTTAGCTGATGGATAATTTTGCTTCTCATTTTCATTTCTATTCCCGGTTTTTATAATGCTTACTGAACTTGTGCTGTTCAGTTCCTTTTACTGGATCAATGGCTTAAAATATTCAGACAAGCCTCATATTACAAGATAATGAATTTCTGTAACCTTGATTGGCACTGATTTGCTATAGTTTTTGAAACAGCTTGCCTCCCAATAAGGTACTACTGTATTACATTCATTTTTGGAATGTTACTAAATGATAATTTTATAATTTTGAGTGCCATTTGGCTTGAGCATTGATCGGTTTATCTTGTAGGATACAGCTAATTCTCATTTTTGCTTATTAGAAATACTAGGCCATTTAAATGTTTTCCTGATCACATCACTTTAGGTTTCAGTTTCTTGGAAAAGGACAGTGTTGTATTTACTTGGTACTGTTATGCTGATATCGCATTTGTCCCCTTCCCAGATCTCGAAGCATTTTGTACGTTACTGTATTTTTTATCAACCTGATTCACAATTAATGTTTTGTATCTTTAAGACAGCACTTTACAGTAAATTGAAATCCGTTTGCCTGTCTGACACACCCCTTTATGAAGATCTTCATGGTCAAAGTGCTGGGGCAGTCTATTGGCATCTTAGTCAACTAATACATTTGAGTAGCTAAGTTACATCTGAGATTTGTTTCTGTCATTTGAATGCCTTTCTCTTGATTTGCGTTTGAAGCCTTTTGGCTAGCTGCTTAGAACCACACCAGCAA
Source organism: Neoceratodus forsteri (assembly GCA_016271365.2). NCBI lineage: Eukaryota > Metazoa > Chordata > Ceratodontiformes > Ceratodontidae > Neoceratodus > Neoceratodus forsteri. The sequence goes on from CM057453.1 coordinate 1,284,477,729, forward strand.
CAGATTATCCAAGGCTCACTGTCTCTGTTCTTTCTTCTCTCGTGTCGTTTCCAGTGATGTCCCGGAGAGAGACACTGGGGAGAAAATGGAAGAACAATGGAAGAACAACACCCGGCCACAGTAGGATGAGGAGTGGCCCTTCAGAGGCTCACACCATGTGCCAAGGCATCCACCTCCCTAGATTCACACCCTGGAGGGGCCTGTCAAGTCCTGACGAAGAAAGTCCCTGCCATATGTGGGTATTGGCAGACTCAATTTGCCCTGCTGTATAGTGGAACCAATACACAGGCATGCTGTTCCCAGTTGGAGCATGTGTGTCCTCCTGCATACTGGAGACACACTTGGTCTGTCCAATGTGCCCATAGTAGAGTTGTTTGGAATCCACCAAACAGAATTAGATTGACTGGATTTTGAGCTCTTTTCTATAATTTGGAATTTTGGAATTCAAAGACAAAAATCCTAACCCAAAAACCCTTTCAGATGTGAAATCAGTATTGGATTCAAAATCTGGATCAGTCAGTTCTGTGGCATCGAGCAATGGGCATTGTTCTGGCATGTTGGCAAACCAGGTTTGCATCCCGAGTCTGGATATGAGGAGTGAAGACCAGTCAGGAGGCAGTTAGAGTATACTTTGGATGCTTCCCTCCTGGGGGAGAGGCTGTATTGGACCATGTAACAGGTGACTCCTGGAGGTGGCTAACAGAGGCATTCTACACAGCATGGGCATCAACACGCTGCTGAATGTTCCAACCCCAAGGGCACCTCTGCATCCATATGATTATGGGAGGTGGGAGGGAACCCAGAAAAAGTGGAAAAATTGTCTGCCTGGCTGACTGGATGATGGGCACCATATTCTCCTCACGCCACAGCCCTCTGCAATCCCCTCAGCTCCCTGCATTCCCAGTCAAGGCAGCAAACCCTTTCTCCCCTCCTCTGCCCCCAGGGAGGGGGGCCCCACAGCAGGGATACGCCGGGTATACCAGGTCATGGGACCAATCAGGGATGGAGATGATGGTGAAAGGGGATGGCCCGGCAGGTGGGGTTAACAGTGAGTGGCCTGAAGGAGTGGCCGGTTGGAGGCAGGATAGGGGAAAAAATCTTCATCTGAGTGTCATTAAAAAAATGTCCTCCCTCCCCTTACTTGCTGTGGCTGTTGTCCTGGAGGATGCTCAGGTGGCAGTCTGTACTTGGTGTCACTGAACTGAAGTCCACTGCTCAAATGAAAATGTCCCCCTCCCTGAATCCCACAACAGCTGATTCCTGTGTTGTAGTCCAAGAAGAAAAAAGGTAGTGGCACCCACCAATCCCTTGGCCATGTTAGAATGATTCTCCCCAGCTGCTCCTACAGATAGTTCGACCACCTCACCCCACCCCACTGCTCCTAGTCTGACCCCATCACCATCAGTTCCATATTATTTCCATTTTCTAATTCCTGTCTCTTGTCCTGGACTCCGTGTGCTTTCTCCACTCTGACCTGAAATACTGAGAACTGACTCCCTCAGTTGCTAGCAATTCTCCTAGAGTTATCCAGAAGGTGGCCAACTTAAACAAAGCCCTGGGAGCATTCTCTGCCAGATGCCCTTTACTATATGCATCTGGTAGAGCCTGCTCCCAGGTATTTGTTGCAGTCAGCCACCCCTTGGGTAACTGGGAGGACCGCAAACAACAGATGGATTCAATTCAGTGAATGGAGGTCAGGGCAGGGAGAGTGCATGGAGTTCAGTCTAGGCTGGGGACAGAAAAGTTTGACTTAGAGTGCTTTTTAAACTGCTTTTTGAAAATATAGGACAGTGACAGGATGGAGGGACACATGGATGGAAATCTATTAATCTGGAGGGGAATCTAAAGGCTTGGGGGGAGTCAGGCTACAGAGGACAATGGGCGAGGACTGCTTTGGGGTCTTTCTTAAAAAGAAGAAGCAGCAGCCTGGCTGATACACCACTACAGATCCACACCAGCAACAGTCCACCCTCAAGAACAGGCACACACTGTGCATATATGTGTGTGTGTGTGTGTGTGTGTGTTGGGGAAGAAGGAGGGAGACAGATGCAAGACCAGTAGCATGCATTCAGAGACAGAGTCAGATTTGAACTTCTCTTTAATTTTTTAACATATTTTTTGAACCCTGTCACTGGTAGTTTTGATGGATATACTGTCTTCAGGCCATACTTTGGCAGCCTTCACACTGCTGTGACAGAAGGTGGATTAACCCCTTAGTTTCTACATTTCCTTTTTCCCCTGAGGATGCTGGTACAAGGACATATGTCCATGTCTGCATGCTTATGCATTCCCCAGCCAAACACCTAATGATGTCCTCCCCTCCCTACACCATAATGTCTGCACTTCCACCTGTGCACCCACAGGTGGCAGTGACAGAGCCTGACATTATAGCCCTCTATCCCCAGAGGAAGAGTGCACCTCCTGGGGAATCCTTCTTCCCATGGCCATACCCTGATACCCAGGCTCATTCCCGAACCTGGGGTGCCAGCACCACGAGCAGTAGTGCTACCAGTGTGCCGATAGCCGGCATTGACTCTTAACTTCTGACTTTGTTTCTGATTCCATTCCTGTAATCAGAGTCAGAATGGAACAGGAATTGGAACTGTCAAAATTACAACTTGGTACCTGTGGAACAGATTCCAGAGAATCCCTAACCCATAGTCACATTTTTGTTCTGCAGTTATTTAAGCTAGGGATGGGTGGGTCGACTGTGACCCAGTTCTGATTTCAACTCTGATTTTATTCCAAATGGTTCTGCTTTACTCTGATTAACTGTAGACCTATTTTAGTCTATTGGAGTATCAGAAATGCATCAGTATTATTCTTTTAGATCCCTCCTGATAAAAAAATAAAATGTAACATTTAAAAAAAAAGGTTGTATCTGTAGTTTCATGTTGTTTCTCAAGTTCACCAAGCAGCCAAGAGCAATAAAATAAAATGACTGTTGTTTTTGCCAATCCGGTGTGTCAGCCACCGCATGACATTCATAGGAAACAGTAGGCTGGGTTCACATACTGTAACTCTTGAAAATCCTGCAGCTGGGGGAAAAACTCAGTGCAAGAGGGTTGCCAATTGTGGAACCACAGCTACGGTATTCTTAAAAGTGATTTAAGGAAGCTTGCTGGTAGTGTTGCTGTGGAAATCCCTGCAGCTGTGGAAGAATGTTATGGAAGGTGAGACCAGCCATAACATCTTCCGCAGCTGCTGTGGATGTGAACAGCAAGCTCTGCAGCTCCAGAGATTTCAGTCGGCAATTGGAGTTGCGATGTGGGACTTAGTCCCAAAAGCATTTGTGAATCCAATCCAGTGTGTGCAGCTCATTTGGGGCTTTGCAGTGAAAGAAGGCAGTGTGTCAAATGTTAGTCAGAAAGAGAGCGAGAGAGAGAGAGAGAGAGCGAGAGTGACACAAACAAATTCAACAGCAGAAAGGCAACAGCAGACTGTAGACCTTCACTGAGTCTGGCATGCTTTTTGGTGGGAGACAGGCAGCATAAGTAGGACATGTGATGGGCCCCAAGCCATCCCTCCCATCCTTTTGACTTGAGATGTTATTTTTTTAATTTGTAATTATTTTGCTTGCCTTCTTGGTGTTATAGCAAGCATCATGGTCCCCAAATCATCCCTCACACTCCTGCCTGATTGGCCAATTATTTTTTATCACTTGTGTTTTGTAACTTACAGTATGTAATTGACCTTTCCCACCCCACCCAGCATTGTAGGTTTTTAGATATTGCCTACAAGCTTCCACAACTGATAATTGCAGTCATTTTTTTTTTATGGAGCTCTTTGGCCCTGATCGCCACCTACTCCTGCCATAAAGCCTACCTGCCAGTCCCCAGCCTCCTCGCCACATCCCCCATCATCAAGTCAGAGGGGATCCGCATGTTACGGGACCCAAGGACCGCTGGGGCCAGCACTCATTGTGGCCGTGCATGCACATAGGTATTTTTCCTTTGTGTTGCCCCTTTGGTTCCGCCCTCCACCCCAGACATCCAGTAATTCATTGCCTGTGCCCTGTTTGCATTGTTTACTTGCTGAATAAACAAATTGCACTCCACCTGGGTTCCCAATTTGAATGTGAAAAACACATACAGCAATACATATTGGCCCAGATATTCAAACTGCACCATAAAAGTGCGCAACAGCAGGAGAAAGCACAAGTCCATTGCGCCCATGCGCAATACACGCGATATTCAAACACTACGCAGGTCAAGATGCGCCTGAGGCACACGACTGAATATCACACCAACTGCGCCATAGCACAACCAGGGATGCTCAGTGGAGCAGCGCAGCAGCGCAACAGCACAACCAGAGATGTGCAGGGACAGGATACATGGGCCCACCACCCATGCTAGAGATGGGCAGAGGGGCACACAGCAGAACAGACATCGCCCCCCACACCCCAAGCACTGCACAACTGGAGGAGAGCTGGAATAACCACTGGCCCATGGATACCAGCAACCAACCCACAGCTGGGGCATGGTGCCCCAGAACACCCCCTGGCAAGCTGTGACTGGCACACAAGGAGGTCCGGCCACCCTGTGCCACACCATCCCACCAATGCAGAGCACACCCTGCACCATGATCCCCAGACACCCTGCCCAGGAGCAGCGCCCACCAGTGCAGGACACCCCATGCATGCCACCACCCACAATGCAACCCTGTGCACCACAGAACCATGCAAGGCAGCCCCACCATGAGCACCCTTCAGCGGGTGGCAGCAGACAGCGATGCAACCACTGCATACACAGTGCCGCCATGCACGTCCCTCCAGAGGTACAGCTGAGAGACTGACAATGTGTCGGCACACAAGGTACCCCACACGTGACAGGGCATGCCCCGGACCCCACCACCAATATTACAGAACCCGGCACACCCTCCCAAGGACATACCCTAACCCAGCACTGGCCACAACAGCCAGCGCAGACACCCACAGTGATGCATGGAAGCATGCGCCACACAGGATGTAACACAGTGCATGGACAAACACCCACCCATACCCAAGGGCACACCAACACAGGGACACAGTAGCGGGTCAACCAAGGCCCTGGCATGTGGCCATGGAAACCGTGTACACACAGCCAGCACCCCTCCATGGCACAGGAGTGCCAGCCACCCTGCGCAGGCACCATGAAGCTGTACACCACCAGCATGCACCCGGAGCACAAGTGACAGACACTGGAGCACATCCCCTGCAACAGACACAAGCAACAGCATGGAGGTGGGACAACAACAGCAGAGGCCACAGTGCCACTCAAAGCAGACATGCACCACACCAGTGACAGGAGGCAACCCGGCATTGTGCTGGGTACAGTGGCTGTCCAGCATGGACAGCCACCACTGACATGAGAGCGGACCGTGCAGGTCACAGACATGCAAGGGTGTCAGCTGCACAGGCCATGGACGGTCTGATAGGTGCACCATGGACACAGTGCATGCACCGTGGACCACTGCACACAGTCATCCAGTGCACAGGGAACAACACACAAACCACAGACAGTGACTGATAGCTACGCCCACACCATGGTCGCTTCCCCTATGGACACACACACACACACACGCCCATGACTGCAACACCCCTGACACCATGCACACCACTGCAGCTGAGCACCTGTAGCCTGTTGCAAATCAGAGACCACCACAGTAGGCATAACAAAACAAATGTATATTAAAAGGTAGAAAACAACTATTTACAAATATGTACACAACTGTTGGGGGTGAGGGCCACAAACCAGGTGGGGGTGGGTAAGGGGCAGGGTGAACAAATGGTAGAGTGAAGGAGGGTGTGAGGTGGGTCTGGGGGTAGGTTGAACCCGGGGCATGATATCTTCAGCATGTGCCCCTCTCTCCACTCCTGTGGCACCTCCTGCCACATCTCCTTCTGACACCTTGCTGGTCCATGCGCTGAAGGATCTCTAGTGAGGCATGTGCCACCTGTAGTGGCTCCCTCATGGCCCTCTCCAGGTGCATCATCCTCTGTCCACCTAGGACAAGGCAGCAGAGTCAATAGGTGTGAATGCCCATCCCTCTGCAGCCCACCCATTGTGCATTGCATACAGCTGTGGGACGCGCCCCGTGATGGTGTGCGACCACCCACAGTGATCATGTCCACATGACCTGCCCATCCAGGTGCACACAGCCACATGGACCGCTGCACACAACCACCACCCAAGTCCCGCATAGCACCACCGTGACTGTACAGTGACATGGCTATGCGGTGCGAAGGCTGTGGCATAGCCATGTACCCAGTGCACGCATGGACAACCAGCGATGCACACCCACACATGCAGTGCCACTGGACAGTGCTGACTGTACTGTGTGGCGTGCACGGCAGTGGTGTCAATGGATGGTGGCCATGCTCCACCGCCTGCCCGGCAACACAGCATGCACAGAATATCCTGGAAGAAAAGCACTCACCATCATCGGCCTGATCTGGGCGCTGTACTCTGATGCGACTGGCTGCCTGTGGCTGTTGACCTGCTTCCCTACCCATGCCTCGGTGTCTGTCCTCTTGGGCTCGGCGTCACTCTTCAGGGCCTAGGGTGCAAACATGGAGAGGGGAATATTGGTACAATCCAGTATCAAAGGCCCCCAACCCCCGGGTATGTGCGATCCCACCCAGCCCAGCCATGCTGCAACCCCCCTCAACACCACCTCCACCACCAACACCACTGCCCACACTGGACGGCTCACCCCCATGTGGCGGACACATGCCCACCGCGATACCTGTACGGACACAACCAGTGTATGGATGGGGCACCTATCTGATCGTGGCACTGTGCCTCTCCTGGCGCGTACCCACAGGTAGACAAGCCTGTCCGAGTCCCTGCGCTGGAGGTCCCCATATCTGTGGTGCCACTGCTCAGCTGTATGCTCCATTCCTGTGGCCTCCTCCAGCGCCACCGCCACCTCCTCCCATACAGCACTCCTGGCCCTGTCCAGGGGTGCATTTCCAAACAGTGCCCCAGCATGGGGCTCCACTATGGCCACCAAATTGGCCCACTCCACCTGGCTCCAAACAGCAGCCCTCCATCTTGCCATCGCTGAAGCTGGTCGGAGTCAAAATGGCGCTTGATAGCACGGTCTGCCACATGCAGATGCTGCGTGGTACATCACTGCCATTCCCCATCGCGCTGTCACTGAACAGCATGATAGTGGTGCACCCATGCAGACGCATGGTGCCTAGGGGGCAAAGGTTGGGCACAGGGTCAAGGGTCTCTTGCGCACGGACCGCCACAGCGCGATTGGTTCTCCCTGTGTGTAGCGCAATTGAGTGCCTGTGTGAGATGCCCTGTAGTGGCCTACCGTGCTGTGGCTCCACGGTGCCTACAGCACCCCAGTGCAAGAGCGCCATACATGTGAACAGTGCAGTAGCGCCACTGGCACAATGGTGGCTGTGCCCTGCACTGCCTCCGCACAACCTACGTCCAGCGCGCAGCAGGCATGGCGTCAGCACCCCGCATGGCTGTTCGGTGTCCACTGCGCGTCACAGAACTGGCGCCTGCCGAGCACGCTCAACACAATGCGCAGCAGCAACAGCCGATATTCAGCCGGCATATGCAAATCAGCTCATCAGCGATTCAATGGTGTAGATACTGCATTAGCATCCACTTAAAATTGAGCCTCACCTCATTTGCATGCGTTGCGCTATATAAATGCGACATTGGACTGCAGAGGCCATAGGCTGGTATTGCAGTCTATTGTGGTGGGTTGCATGCTGTTTGGGAGTGTGGACTGTGGTGTGTGGGAGATGCATGGGACTGCACGGTCAGAGGTAACACCTGTCATTTCCACAGGATCAATGATGAGTGAATGTGAGGTGGAGGAGGAGGAACAGACATGTGGGAGACGGAGGAGGCCAAACTTTACCAAGGCAGAAACAGATGCCCTGTTTGAGGCCTACCTTGACCAGGAACTGCTGCTCAGTGGACAGCGGGGAACACACAGGCCCATGCTGCTGCATGGGGTGAGGTGGCGCGTGCCATCAACCAGCATGGCAGCCACCAGCGGTCTGTGCAGGAGTGCAAGAAGAAGGTGGGCATGGACAGGAGGAGGATTAAGGATAAGGTGGCTGCCATCAGGGCAGCATGGGCTGCAACTGGTGGGGGACAGCCGGCCATGCAACGCCTGACACCACAGGAAGAGTGGGTTGCTTGCAGCATGCAGCGTTGTGCCATCAAGGATGTTCCAGGTGGTGGCTTCCAGATGGGTGGTAGCTTGTCACTGCATGGTAGGTCCTGATCTGTCACTGTGGGGGGGGGGGATGCCACAGGGTAGGGCAGATACATTAATGCTACTGTGTTCCCTTACAGCTCCTGAGCATCTACATGGGTCAGTGGTGGTGGGCTCGTCCACTGAGGGCGATACCCTGGACACAGAGGAGGGCCCATCCATCTCCACAGGTGTCCAAGGGTCAGGACGACAGTGGGCCCACCTGGCTGTACGTACTCATGTTGGTGGTGCAGGTGCAGAGGAGGCCCTGCCCTTGAACCAGTGTGACAGCGTCCATGGATGCCAGCATGCTGAGGCTCGGACTGGTGCCAGATCCATCACTGATGATGATGGAGCTCACATCATGGACAGTGATATGTGTGGGCTGCAGGATGGCCACACAGCAGGTTACAGCATGGGCATAGCCGTGGGTGGTGCCGCCATGGAGGCCTGCGTGACATCACAGTCCCAGCCTGTGCCTGTCTGCACCAGTGGGACAGCACTGGTGTGTGTCCAGGACAGTGGGGCTGTTGTGGCCACTGTGGCATCACCGTTGAGCCCTGGAGAGTGGCGGCTGGAGGGGCAGTGTCAGCAGTCGGCCAGTGGCGATGGGGGGACAGTGTCGGGGGGCGGTATTAGTGCACCACCTGTGGACATGCCCAGGCATGGCCCTGCTGTGCAGCGCCCTACCTCAAGGGGTGCTGCCTAGCATGGCCGCGAACACCATGAGGGACAGCATGCCAATCAGGTGGATGACCTCTTAGATGAGCACACCCGCATACTCCATGATTCAGTGGATCAGCAGTTGCGGCTTGTGACGGCGGTGGATGCACTCAGTGCAGTCCTGCACCAGGCAGAGGAGCAGCGCAGCAGGGACACCGGTCTGCTCCTGGCAAGGATGGACTGGCTGTGGGAGGATGTGGCCACTGCCATTGACAGGCAGACACAGGCATACACAGCTGTCATGGCCACAATGGGCACACAGTTATTTGTCCATGCCTCACAGACACTGCACAGTGCAATGTCCAGTCCCCATTCCTGGTGTTGTGCGACACCCTTCTTGTCGACACTGGGTTCAGCTGTGGGCATCCCGAGCACGCCTGGCGCAGGCATGTTCAGTGAGCTGCATACCCCTGCTCGAGAACGGTTGTGTTCCCACAGCGGAACCCCTGGGGGACCGTTGGTGCCACCCCATGAGGCCATTGGTCAGCCTGTCACTGCTGACGGGTCTTGGCAGGGCTGCCAATGCATCCGTGGTGTCCGTGGCACTGTGCCGCGTGACTGACCTGTCTCCCACCATGGCTACTGTCTGATGCTGCCCTGCATGCAGTGTGTTGTTCAACATGCAATGCATGGGTGGGGTACCGGGCCCTGCACACACACACACACACACACACACACACACACACGTTCCATGTGTACACCCTTCCAGCTGCTGGCCACTGTGGCATGTGCATGATGATGCCTGCGTTGCGCTGTCCGCCACTGTGCAATGGTACCCAGCGTCTGAGACATGCACAATGACAGGCACTGGGCATGGTGGTCTGTGGACGTGTGTGTGGCTAGGGGTGGCGGTTGGGGTCGGTGTGCCTCCTACCCTTTGTACATGTCTTGCGGGGTGGGTGTGTGTGTGTGTGTGTGTGTGTGTGTGTGACCACATGCCATGTTAGGCCTTGCCCATCCCTGACGGCATGTGCGGTTCCATGCTCAGCCAATTTCCTTTATGACATGCACCCTTGGGGTTTGTCCATGCATGTTTGTGGGTTGTGCACTTGCCATTGCTGATTGCACATGGCCCCATGACTTACCTGTGTTGTTTGAAGTGTTCCTCTGTGATGGTATCCCAGTGCAGCTGCACCATCCGGATCAGTCGTGGGTCCCTTCGACCAAGGGGGGGCTGTCCATCACCATCTGCACCAGCGTCCTCATTGTCCCCATCGCTGTCCCTCTCTTCAACCTGTACAGCTATCCGACAGTTGTTGGCCATGTTGTGCAGGATGCAACAGGCCAGGAATAGCCCACAGGCCTTCGAGGGGGTGTACTGTAGGGCACCACCAGATGTGTCCAGGCAACGGGAATGTGCCTTCAGCATCCTGAACACCCGCTCTATGACATTGCGTGTGGTGGCATGTGCATCATTGTATTGTTGCTGCAATGGGGTCGTGGGCCACCGGTATGGTATGAGCAGCCAGGGACGGATTGGGTATTCACTGTCACCTGTGTGTAGAGGGTGGACATTAGTTTGGTGATCAGTGTCGTCCTGCCATGGGCCATCTAGGCCAGTACCCATGTCACCTCTGACTATGCCCCTCCCAAGATCCATGTCTTTCTGTGTGATTTGCATACTCACCCACTAGGTGGTCAGTGGGGATGTCCCCACTCTCGAACCTGTGGCACAGTGCAGACTGGTGCCAGATGAAGACATCATGTGCTCCCCCAGGGTGCATGGCACAGACACTGGTTATGCACCCCCTAGCATCGCACACCACTTGGCAGTTGATGCTTGCATAGCCCTTCCGATTGATGTATGCAGCACCTTCCAGGCCAGGTGGCGTGCATATGGCCACATGGGTGCAGTCAATGGCCTCGAGCATGCCAGGCATACGTGCTACCCTGTGGAACTCTTATATGTGTGCTGTGCGCTCTGCCTGTGTGCTGGGGAAATGGATGTACTCTGCAGCATGTGGCAGCAGTGCGCTGAGGAATTGTGTGAGTAGGCATGATGCGGCCGACTGGGTTATGCCTGTTGTGTCCCCTGTTGATCTCTGGAAGGTACCCATGGTGAGCAGGCACATGACAGCTGTCATCTTTGTCTCCACTGACAGAGCATGACTCTGTTGTGTGGGTGCCTGCATCTCATCACTGCACAGCTCACAGAGCCACCTTAGGATCACCCGGTTCAGGCGGTACCGGCCCACTATCTCGGTGTCACTGTACTATTCAAAGCTGGTGTGGGCTCGGTACTGCCTGTTAGGGGCATACCACCAATGGGTCCTTCCACAGCTGTGCCCCCCTGCTGCCTGCCTTCTCACACCCCTCATTACTGTCTCCATCTGAATGGTAGCACTGGCCATGTCCCTGGCTTGTGTCCCCCCCGGCAGCTGTATTCGTGTTTCCCCTGCTGTCCTTTATGCTATTCCCCCTGCACCGGGAACACCTCCCAGATTTGGATGTCCTGCCCACTGTCACTGCCCTCAGTCCACTGTGGCACTTCCGGTTTACTCCTGCACAGTGGCACAGGCTCCCTACTCCTTCCCTGTTCCTGGTAGTTTCCAGGTGTGCTCTGTCCTGCTCCTGCCCAGTCCTGCTCACTGCTACTGTCTGCCTGGTTGCTGTCACCTCACTCCCACACCTGGCTTCCCTGTAGCGTTCTTGCACCTCTCTCTTGTTCCTTTTTATTTGGGATCATTTCTGCTATCGCACAACTTCCGTTTGCTCCCCTATTGTGCATGGCGATGCTGTTGAATATCGCACTGCGCCATTTATTCATGGTCCTCCTCCTGCAGTTGCTCATGAATTCATTACCATTGTGCTCTTGTGCATTGCAATTTAAAGGTGCAGCTGCCTCCCACTGAATATCTATTAAATGGTGCATTGACTTGCGCTTGGCTATTCGTTGTGCATGGTGCAACCTTTTGAATATCTGGGCCATTGTGTCATATACACCATGATCTCAGAAGGAATATTTTTTACTTGATCTTTCTGTTACAGTTGCTGACCTTTGTACTCTGAATTCAAAGAAAGAAATCATTAAATTAAATAATATCATCACCATTGTCTTCAAACACCACCAAGGAAGCACCCTTATTAGGAGACATCTGTTGCAGCTGTTCATCATCATCATTGCTTTAATGTTCCTGCCACTGTTCACTGAGCTGGTAAGAGAATTTGCTGAGACTGACTTTTAGGAAAGTAAGGCACTGTACATTTTCAGGAGTAAGCCTTGAGCGGCCAACAGAGACAACATTTCCAGCTGTGCTAAATATACGCTCACAGTAAACACTAGTGGGGGGTCAACTAAGAAGCTTAACAGCAAAGGCAGATAGTGCAGGCTGGATGTTTTTCTTTTCCAGCCAGTACTCAAAAGGGTCATCAGTAGTATTAATGAGTGGTTTGTATAAATAAACATCCACTATATCAGACAAAGACAAAGAAGGCAGCACCATGACAGACACATCTGAATTATGTTTCCATGAGTTTTAACCAAAAAGTGTGAGAGTCATCTGTGTGCTTTTCAGAATGACATGCTTTTCTCAAGGGCCATGAAAGAAGACTTTGTACAGGACAACTCAATGTTGTGTACATGGTGGCACTAAGTGGAAATTATTGCTGTCACCACCAATAGATGTTGCATCATCAGATATAGCATCCGCATCATGTGAGTCACATGTATTGTCAAATACACTTCCTTCATTTTCCTGTGCAATAGCTGAAATCTGCATGTTTTTATATTTGAGATAAGAGTCAATCCAGCAAAGAAAGATGCTGCAGGAAGCCATTCACATAGAATGGTGCTCTCAAAAAAAATCAATAAAAAGGACAAAGAATATTATTAAAAGAGACAAAGCATGAAGGGACAGCAGTCAACACAGCTACAGCTTAGCCCTCTAAGGGCCAAAAAAAACCTTACATTTCGCTACGTCTGGGCGGATCTTCTTTTAATAATATTCATTAGCTGTTTTGATTGCTGTTATATAGTCTTGCTGTTTTGTTTGCACACTAATCTTGTACTGTGTATGATGTTTCAAAACATGTACTGTGTTTCCATAAATATTTTTTGTAAATTAAAATAAACCTTTTTACTTAATTTGGTTTACAGCATCCTTCTTTTCAGTTGGCTGGAGCTGTTGCTAGATTTTACATGTGCCTTCCAGAATGGGTGCTTGATTTTCTTTGTTCTTTTTAGAGATGAGTCACCAAGATCTGAAGGAGGTAGCTGTTGCAACTTAAACTGAGGGTCAAGAAGAGTGGAAAGAAGGAATGTTTTGTCTGTCATGAGATTGTGAAGTCCTCTGCAATTTTGGAGTTGCTATATCAGTCGGTCCATAAGGGATACACCCAGATTTGTCTCCTTTCTGGTCAAAACCTCTACACAGCCTCTTGAGTTCCTTGTTCAATAAATTTGTAATGGGAATAATCTGATTTAGAGTAGCATTCTCTTTGCTAATCTGTCGAGTTGCTTCCTCAAAGGGAGTCAAGAGCAAAGTAAGATACTCCATGAGGCCCCACTGGAATGAATTCCGTACAACACCATCTGCGACGTTGTCTCCATGGTATATTTATGGACTGCTTTCTTTTCTGTGAGACATCTCTCACACATGTAAAATGTTGAATTCCATCTCATTGAAACATCTTGTTTTAGTTGCTGTATTGGCAAGTTGTTTTTTTCTGGAGGTCAGTAAAGATACCACATGATTTTATGGAGTGACTAAAATGGCCACATATTTTCTTTGCAGCTCCCACTAGTGTTATTATACTGTTGTCACTGGAAAGGAAAGCTCATACTAACAGATTTAATGAGTGTGAGTAAAACCACCATATTTCAATGCACTAACAATATTGGCGCTATTGTCTAAAACCACAAATTCAGTAGTGAGTCCCAGGGGCTCTAAGCACTCAGAAATTTTGTCATGCAACTCTTTCAAAATATTGTCAGCAGTGTGATGCTTACCAAACATGCTAACACAAAGAACTGCCATTCTTTGTCTTCCTTCCTGTACACTGCTGCATGTGTTGGTGTTTGAAGACTATCGTGACACCCAATGTACTGTGATGCATATATAATCAGTGGTTTGAGAACTAGCCCACATGTCTGTGGTCTGGTGCACAGAACCACATTCATTGTCTTGAAGAACCAATTTTATTTTACTTTGCACACATTTGTTCATTTTGGGAACAGCCACAGTCAGAAAATATTTACGGCTTGGTATGTTGTAACATGGAGCTAAATGTTTTGAAAGGGCTGTAAAACTGTAATTCTTCACCACAGAAAATGCTTGCAGGTTTTTGGCAATAAATTCAGCTATTAACTGATTTATTTTTAACATGTCCTCGATGTGAT